>JAUEPU010000017.1:0-1315958 GCA_030435615.1 Armillaria luteobubalina | reverse complement strand
ATATATTGTTTCACGATTGACGACGTATGAGGCACGACAATAACGCAGAATTCGAGTTCCACCCATCTCGTCCATCACTTTACCACATTGACCTATCGAAAAAATAGTACCCCTCCGCCGGTCGTAATATCCCCCTCGCTTGGCATTTTGGTAGCCTCTCCACGAACTTGGCAATATTATGCCCCATCTCAATATGAGCTCTGGATCCGTCGTTAGGTTTCAAGTACCATCCCGACTCTTGCCCAACAACGTCTTCGAGGTTAAAGTACGTTTTGACAGATGTTTTGACCTCTCTCAGCACATGAAAGTAGGGATGCTGGAGGATGCTATCGAGCTTCTCCCAATCAAGGTCGTGTTCGGAGAGATAATAGATGTCCAGCGTTTCCAGCATGGGAGTCGAAGAGCCTGACTTGGCGAGGCGCCCGAGGAAAGGAATGAGGTATCGGGTATCTTCGATCCAGAGATTAATCCGTCTAAGATTGGGGATTCGAGCGAGGTCGATATGTTTGAATCGGGCATCTTTGAGAACTGATTATTTGAGTAGGAAGAGAAGTATGTAGAAAACATACCAAGGTCGACACCATCGTTAAGTAACGCTGCTGCTTGGATAGTGAACCCAAAATCTTCGAAACGCTCGTCAGCAGACAGCAGGAGCTGTCCGAAGTCTTTGGCCAATGCCGGTGTGAAGTCACCAAAGTTCACGTAATGACACTTGAATACTCTGAGAGATGGACAAGGAATTAAAGAATGCAGAACACGAGGGTTAGATATGTCGTTGAGTGAGATGGTATGCAAATTGGCAGGCAGCGCGTGCTTAAGGTGTGAGTGATTTTCCTGAGAATCTTTGACCCGGAATCGTATGGTCTGCAAGGATAAGACTTCTAAAGCTGGAAACGAGGCGATCAGAACTGCCAACTCTTTGTCGGTCTCAAAGACAACCATCCACAAGACAAGTTCGGTGACATTCTTGAATCTCTGCCCAATATTCAGTCTCTCTGCTTCACTTAGCGTCCACCAGCCAACCCATGTCACTGACAACTTCTGCACGTGCTCAAAGACATCCGCAGGGTACCGTGATAAGACGCCCTGAAACGCCAGACCGTCTAGCAGTTCGCCGTCGAGATTTCCATACCTAGTAACGGTATTCTGCGCGACATTAAGCTCGCGCGTATGAGCCGAAGCGATGGTAGCATATGGGCTTTCGAATAGCTGGAAGAATGGATCTGCTGTGTCACGGTAGAGGTCCACCTTTTGGAAGAGGTGAAAACGGCATTCGAGGACCCAAGCGCGGCAAACGAGGGAGCATGCTAAGAGGGACGGCTTGGAGTCATGGAGATGGTCGATGACAAGGTTGCACAGTTCGGTGGGGAGCATCGTTCGTATGTAGAGATCTGGTTTATGTCCTTCATTAAAAAGGTAGGCTCGCACAGCCTCACATTGCCATGGTAGCATGACCTAGCATACTTTATGTATTGCCGCCGACGGTACCGGGTTGTAGTAAGGGTCCGGGCAACATACTCCGTAATACAGGAGGTTAGGTTCAGAGCATGTAATCAATAGAAGAGAGTTGGCTGCTAGGTGCCATTTTTTCTGATGAGCAAGTACGGCAACATGTTGATTGCAAACTCACACAAGGCATTGCAACATAGCACAGCAAGAGGCCGGTACTGAAGAATAAGTTGAACGCCATATATTTTCCTGTTTGGATCTTCCCGGCTGTAAATAGTTGATTTCGGAAATATAATCAGACGTAGAGGGGCAAGGCTTTACGCTGTACAGTGCACCGCTCAGACACTGCAGCAAGCCCAGGCCCCAGGCCGTCCTCCTATGCTTTTGAATTAGCGCGAGCGTAGGCAGCAGTTCCACGACCCTTGGAGAAGTAAGTCATAGTAGAACGACGTTACGCTTTGTATGGCATGGGCGCTCAAGCTCCTCGTGGTGTTAACGTATTAAGAGGTGGATTTGGTGGAGTCCGAATTCTAATCCAAATTTGACCTGAACACCGTCACGTGACTGTATCAGAGCCTCGTTGCAGACGATTTCTGACTTAACGAAGGCAGGATCGAACAGGGGTAGAAAACATAAATTTCGAATCTAAGAACGAAGTGTATAAGCGAGGTTGAGCAAAAGTATACATGCGATGTAATTTAAGTAGATCTACATGCAATATTGCAGATTAATGGTGAAGTACTGTTATTATATTTTATCATAATATATCGCTGGAATCAGAACCACATAAGCATACGACAAGGTAAATATCATTAAGCAGTAAAATTGGCATATTTGTACGAGGGGAATACCAGGAAGAGAAGGAGCGTTTAGCAGAAAAAAAGAGAATTAGTAGATACAAGGAGGAAGAGGAGACTCAAAGGGGACTATGCATGGTAGCGGGTGATTCAACCTCCTCTGATAGTATATACCTCACCACTACACAGATACCAACAGTCCGTAAACGGTGGAAGAAGTTATCTCGTCGAATTCGAAAAGAGTTGCCTAGCCTGTCCCTATCAAATTAGTCACAATATACAACTTTTCTTCAACATTCTCCATAACGCTCATAGAATGGGCCCAAAATTCAGCATCGGGAGTAGCGCTGACTCTTTACTGCGATCATTTGCAGCTCTCCAGGTTGACCAGATCAAATCCTTGCAGCAAGAGCAGCGTAAGGATTCAAGCGAAGACATCAATCCTCCATGACAAAACGGATATCCTTAAAGTATTCCTCCGAAGTCTACTTTGGGCATTACCACAGAAGGATATACAAGGCCGGTCCCCACGATTTCGGGATTGAGAAGATTGAGGCAGAGAAAGGTGACCATATCGGAGGGAGTAGAGATCTGCATCCTTGTGAAAGAAAAGCCCCCCACAACAATGATAGCTACAAGAATGGTAGCTACGATGATGCTCTCAAGCCCGGGTCTATGCGAAGGAATCCATGTCTCCTCCGGGAGAACGACTTGAGGCGAAGCCAAGTGGTAATTTGCCTTGCGATCAGACACCAGTATCTATCCGAATGCGCAGGATTTCTTCGGTGACCGGAAGAACTTCGGGATCGACGCGGGAAAATTCAAAAGCGACGACGACGTTGAGTGTGCAGCAATTCTAGACGATCGACGTTTCTATCATCGGCGACAACCTGCAATGGTAGCACATCCATGATTTTCAGCCTTTTCAGCATGTTGCTCGGTATTCAGCCTGCGCTGGCCCGATAAGGATAGGATTCAAGCAATCGCGAATCTCATGAGATTGGAAATGCAAACACGCATTCACGCTCAAATGTCTTGTACAAGACGACACTTCTTCCGGCTGCGGGTGTTGAATTATGTTTTCCCCGGAAAAAATGTGAAACATCTCGGGTCCGTCACAATTCCAAAGTCGCATGTTGCACAACTGCCTGCCATGAATTCACCGTGAAAGTGGAATCCCAAGCAGTTGGCTCTATATGAGATTTTGCGACGACCACACATCTATGGTCAAGGATGTTCGAATCGGGTCACTGGAAGCACGTGTAGAGTGATCTGCTAGCTGTGATTCATGAATTTGAACGCGTATCAAAGATAGTAGTGCAGAGCGGAGCACGAGGACCTGGACGTTTGAGGGTTCTGTGCATCTCCGGAAACGAATCTTCGATGTGCTGCGGATCTGTCGATCTAGGTGAATAAGGGTCGTTGTCTATAACGAAGAACACGTTCTGACCATCCTTGCAGACTAGAAGGAGAGCGATAGGCATCCGCGAAATAGGCTTGTCTAAGGACATTGGAGCGTGAAAGATAATCTCATGGATGATGTTGAGTAACAAGTGCTCGCAAAGTGACGTGATTTCGCCAAGTAGTAGATGCTTGCATCTGTTCGTCCGATTAGGCTTCTCCTTAGAGGTAAAAATGATTAGAAGAAATCCAAATTCACCGCCTTATATTCTTACCTGGATCATCGGGATTCGGTATCAGAATGGTGGACATGGTTGTACGACGTCCCAAGAACCAAGGGGTAACACATCAAGAGAAGAGCGGAAAACTATGAAATGCCTGTCATATCGATTGCCAGTGGTTGCAGAATCTTCAAACGGAGAGACTTTGTTTTTGGGCGCTTCGCACGAGCTGCGCTCCGCTGAGTAGTGCATCTGTTGATGCGGCAAAAGGATTAAAATAAACTCTGTTGAACTTACGACACTGAATGTCACGTCTGAGAGATTCGACCAGTTTGAGGAAGTAGTGATAATTAATGCGGGTTTGGCGGCGATATATATAAAGCAACAAGAAAAGAGATGGTAGTATCGGTAATGCAGCAGTCAATCACTCAATACATACAAATGCATGGATCGTGTCGCGGCGGTACGCTAGAACTGGAGAGTGATATGATCCGTCTGTCCATCTTTCCGCAGTGTAGCCTCATCGAGCTCCATCGCATTTCTGAGTAGCCGGGCCAGGTCGTCAAATGGTGTCATATCAGGAGGGGTAGGAAGGGGGTTCCATGGCTCCTTCGCCTTGCCCTTGTTATTCCGCGGTGGGTCATCGAACGGTAACCTATCCGAAGGGGTCGGAGGAGGATTCCATGATCCCCCCGCCCCATCCTTGCTGCTCTGCGCCAGGTAATCAAATGGTAGAATATCAGGAGGGGTCGGAAGAGGGGTGTACATTCCCTGCGCCTTGCCCTTACTATTGGACCTGGGACCATAAACTTGCTCTTGTAGCTTCTCGATCAGTAAGCGGTCTTGTTTGGCCCGCCTGTACGTGACAATTAGACACCAATAGTGAGATCAGGAAAGGGTGTCATACCGTCGCAGCTCCCGTAGTTCGCCAACGGTCGAGCCCCCCATCCGCGTCGCCTCGAGCTGCTGGACAGTCTGTTCCAACGACTTGATCTCCCTCCGATACTGTTTCCGCTGCACTTTGACCTGCTGATACCGGGTGAGTAGATTGTGTGCCTTCTCCAACACACGGCTTTCCTGTATACTCGGTCAGTCTCACTAACCAAGAGGAGCAATTGACACAACTTTGCCTTGTTCAAGCCATGCATTGACCTCTTCCACAATGCCCTCCAGCTCACTTGGATCCTCTGAGTCAACCGCCAGTAAAAATCTCTCGAGAAGAGCTGTCTCTCTATCCTTATCAGTCTCTTCGACGGGCGCTAAATGTAATCTTCGGATCCCCTGCACATCGAACGACTTTCGACAGAATGGACATATCCGTGCGTGGGTTGGTATAGACATCAAACATCTAGATCCCAAAATCAGAAGGTACGATGCTCATATGAGTGAGTGGTGACCTACGCTCTGCAGAATACATGTCCACACGGAAGGGAATGAGGCGCCAGGTCTGTTCCGTCGACAAACAACTCATAGCAGACATCGCAAGTACTGGAAGGATGGATCAACAACATCTCGAAAAAATCGTGTCAGAGGCCAGGACAGCGCTGTGTCGAGCCGCAATCCTATCGTCTCGCTGAGCCTCGAGGATTTGGCGTGTGGCAAGCGCCGTCACTGATAGAAGGATCACCTGATAAAGGAATCCTAACGCCAGCTGGATTCTTTCCAGGAAAAAAGAGTATAGCCGAAAGAAAGAACAGCAAAGGCCTCGTCGAACATCGTGGGTGCTCTAGAACGGATGATGGTGGCTGGATACTCCGAAGCCTCCTGCTAGCTTGGGCGATTTCCCGCAGATGGAAATTCAGAATCAATTGCGTTCGAAAATTGGAACTTTTCCACGTGACAATTTGGTACACAATCTTGTGCAAATTTCCGACATTGTTGATTTTCCTCCCGGGATTTGCCTGGAATATCTTGGTTATATGACCGTAGGAGCCGTACTGTACCATATTCGTTGCAAAAGAAGGCCTTGGCTAGCCTTGTGACACTCAGAGCCCTTCAAAGGATTACAGGATTTCCTGGTTGCTATGTGCTCCTGGTGATTGAAGATAGCTATATGAAATGCTCCCTACGTTCAAACATAGAGCTATGATATTGACGCTCGTACGTTTACTTTACCCGCTCTATTTAGAGCGGTCCCCCTCATGTTCGCACACGGTTTTTTGACTACATTAAGGTTATTGAAAAGATCCCCCTCGTTCCCTACACGCTCCTAGTATATCTTGGGGTTGTCCTTGCTAACACTTACTAGGACTAATGTCCTGTCCCAAAATCTGCGGAGAGTACATGCGGTCGTAATCGGACTTTAACGACGGGTCTCGTAACGTTCCGCGCATTTCATGAGCAAGTAAGTCCCGGGTCATTTTCGTGCTATATCTCTGGCCCGCGTTACGCCTTCAGGATCGCAGTACAAAGACGCTAGACAGTAGATGCAAACTTGCCAGGCCGAGAATTCGAGAACCAAGCCCTCCAAATACAGTCTTAAAAAGGAAAACAAGCGCCATGGCCGCTTTGAAGGCTTGGAAACGCCTCGGAATAGCTTTTCTGGCGACCCTTAACTTGGGATGTGCTTGTTGACCAAAAAGATGTCCTAACCAGCGTGGTGGCTCGTTTTTTACATATGATGGGCGGAATGTCAGTGCTGGTTAACATCTACTTGTTTACCCCCGTCTCGAGGGAAATCAAGTGCACATGGCGTTTTCTAAACAACTGCATACTAAGAAAAATCAACTAGCCTAAAGTGAAGGATTGTGACCTTGTGGAATCAATTTCCGGAGGTCAGAAGGTGGAGATTGCGGTCAGAGTGGGAACACAGACCGGAGGTCGTCAAAAGTACCCATATGATCAGTTTGGGATAACTTAGTTGCGTGAAGTTTTATGGATACTAGGAAATTTGTTACGGCTTGAGATCTCCCCGACCGGAATGGACTCGTTGTTGAAGTCAACTTGCGAAAATATGACATCTAGTAAATCCGATTGGATCATCGTATGTCAATATTCCTGCCATTCAATAGACGCTTTCTTTACACGACGGCCATCTTCCCCTCCATGACTTGGACGGCACTCCCCGCCAATTCAATAGATTTACCTCGCCTTGGGAGACGCTGACAAAAACCGTGATCTCACTGCGTCTGCCCATCTCTACGCCCTGAACAATGTCGAACTTCCAGTTACCATCTACCTTTACTCCGTCCCAGCCATCCCCCCAATGCGGAGGCAGCCGAACCTGTAGCAGGGTCTTCAAATGTGCCTTCCAACAGCCTCGTTCTGATAGTCCCATCTGGTGTTTTCACAAACGCGTATAAAGCACCGAAACCCTTCCAGTCCCCCAGATGCTCATCAGGTATCGTGATGGGCTCACCGTAGTGCTGGAGCTTTCCGAGCGCTTCCACTGAGGACAGTTCCATCATGATGAAAGACATGCCTTTCACGATAGATACCTACAATTTAAAATTGATCAGCGAGGGAGTCATCGAGTGAATTTCGAATACTACTAACGACAGGTTCCGCGCCTGTTGCAACCATTCACGTAGTCCTTGTCTTCCAACGCCAATTGCTTCTCCTTCAGCATCTTCTTGTAGTAGGATTGATGCACCTTCAAATCTGAGGGAACTTCTAATCGTACTCGATTTCCCTCTTTAGTAACCAATATGTCTCCCGCTTTGGCTCGCAAAGTTAATTTATCCAACCCAGTCTTGGACAACAGATACCAGCCCGCGCCAATGGTAGGATGCCCCGCAAATGGTAGTTCAGCTGAAACCATAAATATGGAGATCGGGAACGTTGCGCCAGATTCTGGCGATTCTTCCTGATCATAAATGAAAACAGTTTCTGAGAAGTTGAATTCTCGTGCAATATTCTGTTTCTGTTGCTGCGAGACTTGAAATGAATGTGGAGATGGTAGAAGTACAATAGCGAGAGGATTCCCAAAAAATCTTGTTGTTGTGAATACGTCGAGAGTCAAATAAGACACTGTGATTGGGCTTGTCGACATGGTGGAAGGAAGGTACTTCTAGAAATAGGCAGGTACTGATGCGATCAGTGATTGCTTACGTAATACCACGTGATCTGTGCGTCATTATATTCCCCTGTTCTGAGCTCTCTGAGACTCCATCCAATTTACCATCAAGGTAATTTCGTTGCTCGTCTCTTTGCCTCCCTTTTCGCTTCGAAGATATTTCGCAGAGGGGAGTGATTCAATACCTGTTTCTTCCGGATGTTGCCTGTATCCTGACCTGGTCTTGTCTTCCTCACCGCGAACGCCACAATGTGGCGTATCTTCAGGTCGTGCGCGTGTCCTTCGATGGCCATAATCTGGACTCTTGCCTCAAAATACTAGCATTGCTACACGTCGGCCGACAAAGCAGTGGCTTATTCAGTCTAAAGCCACGGAATTGCCGACCTTCGGTACTTCTTCCATGCGCTTGTCGCGTGTTTTATTACAATATTTCGACCTTCCTTTCATGTTTTCAAAGTTCCGTGCACCTGTTTTTAGTATCGAGTCATACATGGCTTCGACGGTCGCGCCGTTATAGTGCCTGTATGCGTGTGTTGTTATTCGTTCTCTCATGCTTACATTACAGCGAGGTCACCACGTTTAATTATCAGGTGAGTTACCGTGGGCTTGCTACAAGAATGAAATCTACTGACGAGGATTATCAAACTCATAGTTCCTCTTCCGCGATAGCGATTGCCACTTGCTCATCCAAACCTAAATATCCGAGAAGGTTTAATCAATTCATATCCAGGGCCCACTCTATATCGACCCTGTGTTACGGCTATTAAGCTGATATTCTCCGTTTCCGCCTCCGGACATGAAGGATCTCGTCGGCTTAGGATATATCGCCTCTCATCATGACTGAAGTTGTGCTCAGGTCCCGGTTATCTGATGATCCGATTCTACGCTGGACTTGCTGGAGTTCTCTTGGTTCCAAGGTTCCAAGGGTTTTGTCATGCCGTTCCTTTGTGTATGGCAAATATTTTACGCAAGGAACGGGTAGACTAATTCGACACGGGACGGATGGCCTTCTATGCACAGGGAATACCTTGTGACATCGTTGAAATCCCACCACCAAAGGCATTTAGGGTATTTCACTGACGCTTCCGCATGCATATACCTCAAACAGGGTAACTTGAGGCTTCGCCGTTCGCAATTTGATTACCGGAACCCCAAGGGGCGGTATCTTGAAGGAACTTCGCCGTCTCCAGATCCTTTCTGTGGTCCTCCGCTACGCTCGGTTAGGAGCCTCGTTACCGGATATACTTAGATGTATCAAGTTGAGACTCATCCGTACGTCACTGCGAGGTCCAATGCCGTGCCGTCCAGCGAAACATTGAATTTCGCGGCTGGGTGGGATTGAAGCCGACCCTTGGACTGACGACACTTCGACTGCGCATCCCCGATGGGAGAATCTGAATTGCAAGGCATGTGAACGATGAACGGAAGCATCTGGAATCGCGAAGTCACTCCTAGATCTTTCGCAACCAGTTGCTAAACTCCGGCGGTCCTCTCTAGTATTATCATTAGAGGTCTGCCTTCCAGGATTTGTCCTCGGAACTTTTGAATGATACTTCAACGGTATCCATCTATCATTGCATTAATAAAAGTAGCTTGTGAACGCGAGGTAAAGCGGCAGAGCGTCCGAAAGTGCCTTGGTGAGCCTAGGCTGTGGTCACGTGTAATCATTGATCTGATTCCTTTTTCCAGAGTATTACGTCAACGTGCTGGAAGGGTTCGAACTGGCTTCGGTGGGCCGCTTTCTTGCTGACCTCGTGGGACTTGGATTGATACCTTCCCCGAAGTGCCTCAGGGCCAAGCGATACCCTTTTCTTCTTCTCCACCACCATCATGCCGCCACCACCACCGCCCCCTCCTCCGCCCATATGCTTTCCTTTTGGTTCGAAAAAAGAAAAGCGGCGGCTTTCTTTTTCCAGCATGTCTGTACCACCATTAAACGGATCAGCGTCGCAGCTGGAGAGGGCCCAATCTCAACATTCTAAGGCTTCATTTTCATCAGGGTCGGGCTCTAGGTCTTCAACAGCTTCCAGATCTACCTCATCTTCCATGACCGCCTCCGTGGACAACCTCACCTTCGTAACAGATTCGGAAAAGTATGATGAAGTCCCCAAGGAGCTTCCTCCGCTCGAAAAGTCGGGCAAGAATGGCCGCCTGCAGCGTTCAAACACGATGACGGGCACGAAGAAGTCCACCCTATCAAACCGGTGGGGATACGGATGGGGATTGGGGAAACAGAGGGAGAAGGAAAAGGAAGCAGAGCTGACCAGGGAGATGTCACAGTCCCAGCGATCGAAGACACCTTCTGTTGACCTCCCCGTCTACCAGCCTCCCGTTCGGCACAACTCCCAATCGACGCAAGCCAGTCGAACTACCCAGAACACCCAGAACACGCAAAGCACACACCGCAGCAAATCAACGCATCACTCGAACCGTTCAGGCCGCAGCCAAGCCTTAAGGCCTAACGAATCTTCCAGCACACTTGTCGGGTCTGCGCTCGAACGCAAAAATACTTTTGCGGACTCCTTGCGGGATGTGGTGCACACGTCGGAAAGATTGGCGGAGCTACGGAAGCAGATGGAGAAAGAACAATTGGATTTCTAGTGCGTATGCTACTTCTCTTCCACCTTACAGCAACAACTCAACACCACCTCTCTACTCAGCATTGTACCGAACGAAGATGCTCACGGGTCTGAATATGTGGCGGAGAGTGACAAACGAAGGGAGTATATCTCAGGGTGCGTTGTTATTGTTTCTCGCAGCTGACATCCTGAGTGACGTGAGATAGTTTTTCGGGATCTGCGGGACAGGCGATCGTTTCTAAGACGGAGGCTTACCTCATCACTGATTCTCGGTATTGGCTCCAAGCAACAGAGCAACTGGATGCTAATTGGAAGCTGGTTCGTGCCGGTGCTCAAGGGGAACCAAAAGATTGGATAGACTGGCTTGTGGTGAGTGGTTACATTTGACATCAGTTTCTCTAACAACCATGGTATTGCACAGGCTCACGCCCAAAGTTCAAGAATCGGCATAGACGGACGTATGCTGCCGTACGAGCAAGCCATGCTTATCAATTCCAAGATTAACCCCATGGGAGGAAAATTGGTGTATCCAGTGCAGAACCTCATCGACTTGATATGGAAGGGCAAACCCACAAGGTCAAAAGAGCCCGTTTTCCTGCAACCAATACAATACTCAGGTAATTTATCCTTGGCGCCGCGCTCTTGTCGTTAAGTCTTTCTCCAGGCGAAGAGGCCCATTCCAAGCTTGCCGAGGTACAGACGTGGATCAAGAATCAACCTCCAGATATCCCTTCATACTCTCGCTCGGAACCAAAACCGTCACAATATCAAGTTGGAACGCTTATAACCTCCTTGCCTCAGATAGGTGTGTATCATTTCTTCTCCATGGTTACGGGTTTCGTTGACCTCAATTGCTCACAGCCTACTTATTGAACCTGAGGGGTTCAGACATACCATTCAACCCACTCTTCCACGCCTATCTCTTCGTCGGGGTTGACAGCGCTATACTATTTTTGGAAGGATCCAAAGTACCTGAAAATATCGCCTCTTACTTGGAAAAATTGAAAGTCACACGGCGGGACTACAGCGAAATCTGGGCCTTTCTGCGCAAGCGAGAATGGGGTGAAGGCAAGGTACGACGCTTCTTCTATATGGGACTCTGTACGGTAAATTGAAGCGGTACCGCAGATCATAATATCACCGCAGTCCTCGTATACTATCTCACTTGTTCTGTCGCACTATCGGTGCACTGTTTTACCGTCGCACGTGGAATACATGATTTCAGTCAAGAATGAGACGGAGTTGAAGGGTCTTAGAAGAGCGTACATGCGAGATGGGGTTGCCTATGTGCGTTTATCGCAAGCTGCTTTCGTCTTTTCCGACTGACGCGTACAAACAGGTTCAATTCTTGGCTTGGCTCGATGACAAGCTAAATGCCGGCTATGACATCACTGAATGGGAAGCCGCACAACGCTTAACAGAGTTCCGCAGGAAACAGGAGCATTTCATGGGCCTTGCGTACCAGAACATTTCCGCAAGCGGACCGAACGCTGCTCTTCCCCATTACTCGCCCCGCAAGTCAGAAGCACGGATGATTGACAAGAACACTCCGTATCTCAAGTGAGCTCCAGGTTTTTTTTCGCAATCGGACACGTGAGTCTGACATATCGTTTAGCGATTCGGGGGGACAGTACCTAGACGGGACATGTGACACTACTCGAACCATACACTTTGGGCGACCAGACACAGAGCAGTGTGAAGCATTCACAAGAGTTCTGCAGGGTCATGTATGTTTTTGGAGTCTATCTATAATTAATGAAATGTCCTCATGGTTCTATCTCTAGATTGCAATCGATACCGCTGTGTTCCCGGAAGGTACATCTGGCCGTCAACTAGATGTTTTGGCACGTCGAGCCCTTTGGAAGGAAGGCTACAATTACTTGGTAAGCGGTTTGTGACCCATGTTCGCGATGCAGTGCTAACAGCGGTGGGCGATAGCACGGAACCGGGCACGGCTTTGGATCATTCCTGACTGTGCATGAAGGACCGCAAGGATTCTCTAGTAACGTGCCTTTGGTCCCTGGACATGTCGTCACCAATGAACCTGGGTTTTGTGAGTTGTGATCATTCATACTCGGGTGGCCGAATGACTGATTGATTTTTCATGTAGACAATGACGGGAAGTGGGGTATTCGCATTGAGTCGGCACTCGCTGTGCGTCGTGTCACGGTACGTTCTGGGTTCTTCTCGTTCCCATGTCCATCATTCTGAATGAACCACGCCGTTTGCGCAGACCCGAGGAGAATTCAATGGACCAATCTGGCTCTCGTTTGAGCGACTGACCTGTGTCCCCATCCAGACGCGCATGATCAAGGACAGTATGCTGACCAAAGAGGAGAAAGCATGGATAAAGGTGCGATTGGCCGCATGTTTGGCGTACCCATTCGTTTATCGTTTGACAGGATCACAATGCCGAATGTTTCAAGAAACTGAAGCCTCTGCTGCAGAATGATAAGCGGGCATTGAGATGGCTGGATCGTGAGTCCAAGCGTGAAATAGGTCTTGCTGCCGCGGGACCTGGAGGTCTGACTGTTGACTGGGGTTAACGCGCCTGCTTTTTCTTCCTCATTTCTCTCTCTTCGGGAATCTCCTCTCATTTCTGTTGTACATATGCTCTCGGATCTATATATCGGCTTGGATTACTTACTATCTATATCACTTTATTTAGGATGACCCTCTTCTATCTAACCGTTCTTGGAATTCACCTCTAATAGTCCTTGGACGTTCTTTTCATTTACGTATGTTAGATGTTGTACAGCATGTCTACTAGTAGCTCTTCAAAATGGATGTAGTTTTGTGTACATATCTGTCCCGAGTCGCGACAAGTATTCGTATTGTTGTCATACTGAATTCTGATTGACGCGTCGGCTTTGTCAGGCGCGTGACTTGTGTCGTGCAATTATGGTGACAAAATGACGAGCGCGCCTTTTTTGCACATGCAACCATGACCAACTACCTTTTTTTCTGGTCCTTGATGTTCTGTATAAAAGCCTGGTAACGTTGTAATACTTGGATACGACACAAGTATCCCACATCTCGAGATGGCCACGAACATTACTTTCCACCCTGGTACGACCAGCCCAGCTTTTCGGTGGATTCATTAAAGACTGATTTGCATCCACAGGTTCCGTCTCTGCTGAAGAGCGAACCGGTCTTCTTACACAGAAGGGTGCGACCATCTGGCTGACGGGTCTAAGTGCTAGCGGAAAGGTACGCTCACCTCGTACTAGACCTTTGGATTCTGCACACTGACACGCTCGTCCTAGTCGACCATCGCCTGTGCACTAGAGCAACACCTACTTCATCTTCACAAGTTCTCATATCGCCTCGACGGCGACAACGTCCGATTCGGGCTGAACAAGGATCTAGGATTCGACGAGAAGTCGCGGAACGAGAATATCCGCCGTACGAGTGAGGTATGCATTGTTTATCCATCGTTTGCGATCGGTATTGATAGTCTGGGGACAGGTCTCCAAGTTGTTTGCGGATTCTTCATGTATTGCTATTACTGCCTTCATCTCGCCGTACCGCGCCGACCGAGCATTTGCTCGAGAGATACACGAGCAGGCATCGTTACCGTTCATCGAGGTGTTTGTTGATGCGCCTCTCCACGTTGTCGAGCAACGCGACCCCAAGGGGCTATACAAGAAGGCTCGTGCCGGAGAAATCAAGGGTGAGTTGCCCCAAGAATCCCCTTGGCAGCGTATTCAAATTTGGCTGTAGACTTCACCGGAATATCTGCGCCGTATGAAGCACCGGAAAATCCAGAAATCCACATTGACACGTCCACGACGGATGTTGCGGAAAGTGTTCGAATTATTACCGACTACTTGAAAGCCAAAGGATATATATCCCAGTAGATAGAGGTTTGTACTTATAAATAACATTTATACTGGAACAGCGGAAGAAAGTAGGTCAAAAACAGCGGTGTAAGTAATGACTTGTGGGACAGTGTTCACCGAGAGGTAGATGGAGGAGGATGCGAAAAAATGACGCGCGATGTTGCGGTGACTAGTGAAAAGTAACGTGTTGTCATCGAAGAGTGAAAAAGAGTTTGACGACAGCCATGTTTGATGCAATGGCTGAGGCCTGAAAGATTATTGAATTATATAAATACCAATAGGAATGCGAATACAAAGCAATCCGAGATACAAATTGAGATACTTATTAATGTCCCTCCAATTTCACATAGTAAACGGGCCTTATACAGCAAACATGAAATCTTCGGCGTCTTGTTCCAACTTCACGATCAAAGGGTCTTCGTCAGGCTTTTTCGCCGTTCGCTTGCAACTCGTAGAAGATGTATTTCGAATAGGGATGACAGTCTTCTGCGCGACCCGCGACTGTGTACCCCAAGTAGGTCGTGTTGGAACCACTCTTGAACGCATCGAGGCTGTAGTCACAGACTGGGACGTTACTGGCCGTGAGGTCCTTATAGGATCCACTCTTGGTTGACGAAGAGAAATGGCAGCGGCGGGACGCGACGTTGCTTTGCTAGTGAAAGCAGTCGGTTTGAGTCTAGTAGATGGTATTATTCCAGTACGAAAAGCGGGATTAGGAGTAGATTTGGTCGCGGATACTGTCTTCCCCACTGCGGTTCGTGAAGACGTCGCATTGGGCTTGGGGGCAATATTCTTGTGCACAACTCTCTTAGGACCATCGTCTTCTGTTCCTCCGTTAATAAGACACCACAACCATAGCTCCAAGCACGCACCAAGGTCCGGAAGAGGCAGCAACCTATCCCAGGCTATCATACCCAGTTCATCAGCCTTAACCTCTGGCAGTGGCGGAGGCTCATTTTCATAGGGCGGCGCACGCGTAATGTCAAGAAGCGTCTTTCCGACAGACTTGTAATTAGGAAAGTCAAAGTCAAAGGGCGGGACATAGGGCGTGTCTGAAGGAAACGTGAGTTGAGCAATAAGGCACTGAGGCAAATGAACCTAGGGTATTCAGCGGCATGTACTCAATCTCATCCAGATCATCCTCCAGCACCAGCTGTTTCACCACAGTCTCCGGAGATCCTATGCTCACATCGCAGTTCCAAGGATTCCCTGTGTTCACAGGCGTCTCGAAGCTCTTTGTCGCACTCCTGGGTACGCGAACGTGCCGCCTGAGGGAACTGGGCCGAAGAACCGAGTCGGGCGATGCAAAATTGAATGTATAAGGCGTTTGGAATTGTACACCTGTGCGGTTTGGAAAAGGCGTTTTGTCAACGAGTGGTCGCTGGGTCGTCAGTTTGCCCTGTGTTCCTTCCTTATCTTTGACAGAGAGGTAAGATACATGTAAAGATTCGGGGATAATGCAACGGTGACTCACTGAACTTCCCTCCATTGAAGGGTGTCTGCATGAGCGTGTTCTTGCCTTTCCCATGAACAGTTGCCGGGCCTCGATTTGCATTTTCGTTCTGATGGACAATGCGCCCAGGAGTCTTGGCAAGCATTTGTCGTTGCACAGTGAGGTCGTTGTTTCTTGAAATGGGGCGGGAGGTCAACATGGTGGTGGTGGTTGTAAGAAATTCATTCCGGTGTTCGTCGCAAGAAGTGGCAGTAAACGTCACATGATCGTGGCGGGAATGCCGACAAAAGCCGAAGGCATTCGAGGTGGACTTCGATCGGTGGTACTTGCCAAAGTGACCGTAGAGGCGATTTACCAGGGATATTGATTACTGGCCAACACGGTTGTTAACTTCAAATATAAGCTGGACAGGAAGAATGCCTTAAATAGTGTTGAAACTTGTTCACATTTGACTACGAATGGCGAAGGAGAGTAACTACTACAAGTAAGTGATATAGATTCTTATCGGCCGTGAGCTGAAAGATTTCTTGTACAAAATGATTGCCCCTGGCTCGAGCTATAGTTTGGGTGCGTGCGGACATATCACCTCGCCGGATCTGTTCAAACCATATCCCCAGAGCGCCTCCCGGTCCCGCTGCTGCTATAATCCAGTTCAGCCCGATATTACAGAATGTGAGAGAGGTCGCTTACCGCCTATTAACAATACTTTCGTGTCCCTGATAAATGAACACATCATAAAACATAGCAGCCACTTGTGCGCCTAAAATTGGCGCAATAATTGGGCACCAGATCCAGTGATGACTAAAACCATGTCGGGTTCATATCTATTTAATTACAAGATGATGAAACATGCTTACTTTCTGAATGTGTAGACCGCTTTACCATACCCGACCATGGAGGTAAGCAGCCTTGGACCTAGATCCCGTGCAGGGTTGATCGCGAATGCTGCAACAACTGTTTTGAGAGACGTGCTGAGGTAAAATTAATGTTACTTACACGTCTCCATACCCAGGGAAGCGGTTATTCCGAGGAAAGTTACGAAAAGTACGAGAGGAACGAGACCGCTCGGAGGCGCACCATTACGCGAATCGAGGACGGCAAGAAGGACAAGTACAAGAATTGCAGTACCCAGAAATTCAGAGAAGAAACAAGACACATTCGTCATGTAGTCAAGCTTGAAGAAATGGAATATTAGCATAAAAATATGCGCAGTTAGTAGAATTCTCTTACGGGGATTGTCCCAAAGTTTCCTGCGGTGAGTAGAGTCCGAACTCCACGTCCTCCTTCCACGATATCAATAGCATGGAAATAATTCGCATAAACAATTCCAGCACCGACAATCCCACCCAATAATTGAGAAAGGATATACACTGGAGAGAAAAATTAACCGATACTTCATCTCGCATACGTCAATCGGCCCTACCTGGAACTTTCTTCCACGGAAATCCGCGCCATGTAGCGAAAGCCAGAGTAATCTGGAACGTCAAGTCAGCACCACACAATACTAGAGAAGGAGAAATCGTCGCAGTACCGCAGGATTAATATGACCACCAGAAACACCCCCGCTTACCCATGCACCAAGAGCGATAGGCTAGAAGAATTCATGAATGAATAAGAAGCGCGATATTGATATGCCAAATCAGTACATACCAGCTCCCCAGCCCAAGCACACTGAAGCCCAGTCCTATGATAATATTTCTATGAGCAACAGCGCAAGCTTTCTATTTAGAAAATGGAGATAGTTACTCACGCCTTTGGGAGAGGATGCCACCCCTGGATTGGCGGACAATCCAGCCTGGCAGTTGACGCCAGTACCAAAGATTACGAGCAACATAGTACCAGCGAACTCGGCGGCGGGCTCCCGGACAATTTGACTGTGGTGAGTTAGTGAGCGTCCATGGGCACGGTAGGGTAGGCGCACCGATACTTCCACCACCAATTGGGCTCAATCTGAACGTCGTGCATTGGCACGGGTTCAGCAGACGAGGTCTCTCCCAAGCTGGCGGAGGACGAGTGGGTTTTCTCTGTAGAATGAAACATGAGACGAGGCTGGTATGCTGACCCTGGAAGCCCTCATAGGTTATATACACTCTGCCTGGGACTACTTCCGCTGGCTTCGTGGTCACGTACCATTTCTCTTGTAGAAACATTGTCGAATTGTCCGGAGTGTGCCTATACATTCAGAATCCGACATGGTCGTACCTGGTCTATTCTTCAAAAGTTTCTTCCCTTCTTCCGTTTGGACACTACTTACTCCGCCGATAACGCAACGCACAGTAGTTACAGCCTTCGAAGAACCTTTGAGAACGGCGTCCGGACGTATGAGGATGTTTGGGATGATGGCCCAGAATATTTTGGACGGTGTAGGCTACACCGTGTAGCATTCAGACATCGAATTCAGATGAGGGGAGAGCTCAGGACGTCAGGACGTCCGGAATGGAAGCCCAACAACATGTCCAAGCACAACTCGACACGTCCGGTACTAATATTTCTCCTTAGATGGTCGAACTTACTGAAACGAGACTCGAAGCTCATGTTAGGTTTTACACGGCTATAATCTAGCACCATGACCAAACGCATGAAATCCCCGACTCTGCGTCGAGCCAGAGAGTATAGCCTTCCGTATTACTACCAATACGAGTTCACGATGAGTAGTGCACAAACACCATAGTGAAAATGTCTCAACGCTTACAAGTACCGTCAAAACATCCCAAACACTTCATTCTGCAATATCCCGGTAACGAAGTCCAAAGCCAATAGGTTGTGCTTGCTAATATCTGCAGTCACTTAATCTTCCCTAAGCAGACTCTCAAACTCTTGACAGGTAAGCAGTCCTCTGGGCTTTTAGAAGGATGAAAGAATGAAAAGAGCAGTAAAATTTTAAATCAGTAGATCACGTGATTCAAGAATTAGTTTTTCACTCCGTACCGCCCATCTAACTTCAATGTCCGATACTATCGTGATCCTTCGTGCGTTTCTATACTGCAAGGAATAGTTACAAAGGGCAGTGTTTTCAATAATCTCAAACCGTACTCAAACGTCTCGAGCCCCGGGTTCTCCCAAGTATACGGGAACTCCGCCTTCAAACCGTCCGAGGTTGCGTTTTCAAAGAACTCAGCGTTATGGGCGGAACAAACTGCTATATTGCGAGTCGTGCGGAGCGGTGTGTCGGAGTGGCGCTTTCTTATCGCGACATCGCGAAAGTTTGCACAAGTAGATTTCTATTCACTACCTCAGACGGTTAGGCAGACAACAGTGAGAACTGTCCCAACGGGATGTCGTTGGCATAGTGATCCCTCTTTTTTGTCGCTGATTCTGATTTCAGCATCCATCGGGCGTATAGAGGAAAAGGTACACTGTCAACTCTTACCATGAGGCTCCTTGGTCAATCAATTGAATTAAAATGCAGTGAATTCAGAGCAGACGCTGTATATAAACAGTCTTGAAATAAAGTAAAATGGTAGGGGCCGCCTTGACGCCTTCAGAGTCCCCAGCCGGCGACAGGGCGCGCAAGATCTGGATGGTACTCCCGAGAGTACGAAACAGCATATAATTTGCGAAGCTTTTAGGCCTAACATACATGGAGTACAGATGTGGGGCTCTGTTGCAAGCCATAAGTGTGAGTGTGCGCTAACTATGTATCTAATTACACCATATTCCCAGAGTGTCTCCCGGTCCTGCCGATGCTACAATCCAGTTCAGCCCGATACTGCACAGTGAAAAAAAAATCGCTTACCGTCTGTTAACAATACTTTCGTGTCCTTGATAAATGAACACATCATAAAACATAGCAGCCACTTGTGCGCCTAAAATTGGCGCAATAATTGGGCACCAGATCCAGTAATGACTGAACCATGTCGGGTTCAGTTATTTTTTTCGTTAGAAGATGATGAAGCGTGCTCACTTTCTGAATGTGTAGACCGCTTTACCATACCCTACCATGGAGGTAAGTAGCCTAGGGACCTAGATCTCGCGCAGGGTTGATCGCAAATGCTGCGACAACGGTTGTAAGAGACGTGGTGAGGTAAGGTATACTTTTACTTACACGTCTCCATACCCAGGGAAGCGGTGATTCCGAGGAAATGTTACGAAAAGTACGAGAGGAACGAGACCGCTCGGAGGCGCACCATTACGCGAATCGAGGACGGCAAGAAGGACGAGTACAAGGATTGCAGTACCCAGAAATTCAGAGAAGAAACAAGACACATTCGTCATGTAGTCAAGCTTGAAGAAATGAAATATTAGCATTAAAAAATACGCAGTTAGTAAAATTCTCTTACGGGAATTGTCCCAAAGTTTCCTGCAGTGAGTAGAGTCCGAACTCCACGTCCTCCTTCCACGATATCAATCGCATGGAAAGTAATTCGCATAAACAATTCCAGCACCGACAATCCCACCCAATAATTGAGAAAGGATATACACTGGAGAAAAAATTAACCGATACTTCATCTCGCATATGTCAATCGACCCTACCTGGAACCTTCTTCCACGGAAATCCGCGCCATGTAGCGAAAGCCAGAGTAATCTGGAACGTCAAGTCAGCGCCACACAACACTAGGGAGGGAGAAACCGTCGCAGTACCGCAGGATTAATATGACCGCCAGAAACACCACCGCTTACCCATGCACCAAGTGCGATAGCTAGAAAAATTCATGAATGAATAAGAAGCACAATATTGATATACCAAATCAGTACATACCAGCTCCCCAGCCCAAGCATACTGACGCCCAGTCCTATGATAATGATTCGTTGAATAACCGTGCAGTTTCTATTTAGAACATAGAGACAGTTACTTACGCCTTTGGGAGAGGACGCCACCCCTGAGTTAGCGGATAGACCAGCCTGGCAGTTGACGCCGGTACCAAAGATAACGAGGAGCATTGTTCCAGCGAACTCAGCGGCGGGCTCCCGGAGGATTTGTCTATACCAGGTTAGTGAACGCCCGTGGTCTTACGACAAGATATGCGTACCGATACTTCCACCACCAATTGGGTTCAATCTGAACGTCGTGCATAGGCACAGGATCAAGGTTGGACTCAATGGGTGAGATTTCTCCCAAGGTGGCGGAGGACTGGCCGAGTTTCTCTGAGGAACGGGACATAGGAAGAGACTGATTGATGCACTGGCTCTGAGCGAAAAAACACTAGCCCTCTCAGATTATATACACTCCGTCCGGGACTTTTCTCCTGGTCTAGTGGGTCTCGTGGTAAAATTGATGTCGTTTACCATTTTCATGCAGGAAGATTGAGACGAGCTGTCTACGCCGGGAGAGAGGCTATATGTTATTTTTACGTTCGCGACAAGTTTAGGACACCGAAGGTCGGATCGAGGGCGCCATGCGGAGACACAGGGCGCGGACCGATGCAAATAGGAGCAAGTCCTCGGTTAGGGTCCCCACATGATAGGATCGAGAAAAACGGTTCCCATAGAGTTTTCTGCGCAGAAGCCCATGCGCTTAGAAACAAGGCTTTGTGTGACTCGGAGAGGCATGGTGTAGGGGGTGGCCAACGGCATTGTGATAGTCCCTGGACTCTGGGGCGACAGACCAGAGTTAGCGCGGGTTCAATTTGGCGCGGTCGGGTCATTTTGGACGAAAAGTCGCGTAATGCGTACGGCATCGGCCCCGTTTGCGATAATTCAACAAATACAGCGCGCCTAAGGGTGCTAGGAGAGGATAAACAGTCGCTCGAGCACTGAGGTATCGATAACATCGATGCGAGAGATAGGTCAGGCAATAAGCCTAAATTAGTAACATGATGAAAGTTGAAAGAAATCAATCTTGATGCTTCTCTAATTCGTTTCGACAATACAGTATGCCTGTGGTGAGTAGCGCTTGAGCTTATTGAGCTTGTGAGTAATTTATGTCGTTGACATCGGTGACTCTTGAGTACAGTCTAAAGAGCGACCAGAGTATATTTGAGTGGAAAATGGCTGGTGCTTACCAGTACCGTAGTCGACGGAAGTGGCCCAACTGACGTCTTCCGCGAATTCGCATGGATGGTGGCCGTACTGGTAAGTCCAAGGCGGATGATGATCGGAGTAGAAGCAATATACCTCCCTTTGCTCAGCTCGCTTGTGCTAACAGACCTAAGATTGTTCGTAAGGATCCGAGGAGTCTTTCATGCTGGGCATCAGGAGTGCCATGGTCTGGCCCATTTCCTTCGAGTTCGGAAAGTGGAAGATCCACAAAATGAGTATATGGATGGCTCAGAAGGCAGTATAAATGGGTATCGTATACGGTATAGCATGAACCAAGAAAGAAATAACAATAGGTTCAACCCTCATGATAAGGCTTAAGCACCAATGTTGATCGGAGTGCATCCCAGGGCAACGAGGCCGTTCTGTTGTTTGCGTCAACGTTCACTTCTGCAAGAAGGATAACATGATACCCACGTAGTTGTTCTGGTCACAGCAGACGGGCTGGTTCGCGCACTGGGTGGTGCCAAGACCAGCGACAGTGATTGGGTCGCAAGTCAGACCACTGCGGAGAGCACAAGATTAGCTCGAGAAGAACAGATACGCTGCACGAGAAGACCTACACTCCAGCGGTGATGCCGCCAATTGGGATCCCCAATACACCGAGGGCATCCTGAACGGCACTAGATTTGGGCTGATAAACAATATCGATTAGTTAGAACCACTTCGGGGTGGAAAAAAGCGTACATCTTGCACGGACTTGCAGCACTGGGCAGATCCGGTGTTGCATTTACCCCAGGATACCGTGGTGTTCGTAGATTCTCTGGGCAGTACGCTAGCAGCAGCGATGAGAGGCAAGGCCAAAACGGCTAGAGAGACAGCTGAGAGACGAGAGAACATTTCGAAGAAAGAGGCAAGTTGTTCAATGGCGAATGCTGAGGCCTGAGGATTAAATCCCGACGTCTTTTGTACCTTCAGCTCCAACTAATATTAGGCGTGGAAATAATATTGGCTTCACGATTTTCAAGAAAATTGGCCGATCGACAGACGAATGACTGCCCGAACGTTCTGAAAGCCACAGCTCCACAAAGGCGAGAATGTTGTGTCCATCGAGCAATCGTCGGCTTTCATCGAGCTTTCATTTTCGGCTTTACGCAAGAAAATTTCCTTCTCCCAGGTTTTTAAAACGATTTTGGGCGGCTTTATTTCGCTCCAAAATCGCAAGTTCATGGCATATGTAAAGAGGAATGGAGGTATTGACACTGCCACTTTACTTCAGCTGCTCGACGATTACCACGACCGCTGGACATAGTCCCGGTCTTAAATTCCTAAAGGTAGGTAAAGTCATCGCAGCGAAGAGAACACGAGCCAGCGAATCCTTGATATCTAAAAATCGGACTGCCCGACAACCAGAGTTTCTATTAACTCTGTCAGCATGAAAGAAGCTTCGGAACTCTAGGGCCTACATACGAAGTTCGCAATGAAGTGTTTGTAGCTTCAAGCATCAGACTGGAGCTATAACCGGAAACTCGATAATCATACAGTAAATGGCGGTATTATCTTGAGCAGCTACATCAATTCAAACCACAACGGACTTTGTTGTGTACCTGAATACAAGCCTGCCTGCTTACGCTTGACATCGGTTGTTTTGCAGAGGATTTGCACCAAGTTGCGCCTTAAGTCCATTGCAGACTCGAGCGCAGCTAACTTACGAACACTCAACTTTGCACGATGGAAAAGCCGTGAAAGCCCGAATCCCGAAAGCCGAGTCGGAGATACGGGCGGATGCACTTGTTAGTTATACCCACCTTTCCTCTTTGCCCCCGGATGGACCTCAAGTAATAGACAAGTGAAACGAAGTGGCGGAAATGAACAGAGATACTTATGTGGAGATTAGACGGAAGACGCGGCTTAGCGCTCAAGGTCAGTCCGCCCTGAATATTGAAGTACGTACCCACCCGCCCAAAGACGGATCGAGAGTCCCGAATTCATGGTAAACCTCAACAGCCGCCGAGCTCCTTTATGTTGGGGAAAAATGTTGCAAAGGCCGTCCTCGTAAGCGTGCGCCACTTTACCCACAGCAGCGTCAGCTTCCGGAGGTATACATAAGAACCTAGCGCCTCTGACTCGTAGTTGTCATGAGAGTAATCAACAATTCTCCGACCGTTCTGTTGGTTGTTTTGTACCGTTTCGAGTTTGCAGATAGTAACAGTGGGAACAGTCGCTAGACGGACATTCGATGTTGTGCGAAAGAATGGAAAGACATCAAGAAGATGATTGTATTCCGAGAACCTAGGAAGGTGACGCATCCGTATAGTGCCGTCCTCTGGGAGAATATCTGGATGAACCATCCGTTAGAACGCATACGTGAACACCAGACCGTCTCGGCCCGGGCATTTGCATCGTGATACCTCCGCTGTGGTATCAGTCGACGGTGAAGAAAGGGTTCAAACCTGCATATATGCCGTCAGTAAAGAGTAATAAAGAGCATCTGGGCGCACTGACTACTGCCGGGTCATCATTGATGCAACAAGTCGGAAAGAGTCGAGGTTACAGAAGTATCCGTAGTCAGGACATTCCTTCAAGAGGATGTGTGCGGTCGTCAAGAAGGTTTGCGATACCGATTGCGTCGCCTTGGATTGGACGCTCTTCTACGCAAACAAAGACGAGTTAGCAGTAAAACGACGCTGAGACTGCAGGCACCGGGCGAGTTCTTTCACTTCATCTGGATGTGAAAATTCGAGAGGGCTACGCTCCGACGCAGATAGCATACAGTCGAGGGCAACGAGAGAGTCAGGATAATCGATGTAATGGTGCATGCGAATGACAGTGGTGAGAGTACGGAGACAACGAGCATCGCGGCGCTGTCACTAAGGCTCATCCCGTTACCACCACCATCGTCAGTCTTCGAGCTCTTAGGTGTGTCTCTCGCCCTCGTTGCACAGAATACGAACCCCTAGAACCCTATGGCTACCAAAGGCAGCCCTTTTTATTCGACCTTAATAAGCTGGAGCTGCGGTATGGCCTGCCCTCTGCGAGTGCAGCTTTCGTCACGGCCATGATGGCAACGCTACATTATACCACTCTCGACGTGTTCACAGCGACGCCATTTCAAGGGAATCCACTAGCAGTTGTCCATCTGCCATCGCCAGAGTCGTCTCAAGTATCACAGCAGCAACGATTGCTTATCGCTCGCGAATTCAATTTTTCGGAAACAGTCTTCGTTCACGACCAAGAAGAATCACCAGACTCGGGAGTCATATGAGCCATCTCCATCTTTACCCCGTCCCAAGAGCTACCTTTTGCTGGCCACCCTACAGTAGGCGCAGGAAGTTATCTGTTATCGAAAACCGGCAAGGACAAGCTCACATTGCGGACGAAAGCCGGTGACGTACTGGTATCCAGTGGGGACACGGGCGTGCGCTTGAAAGTACCAGTCGACTTCAAAGTGCATGCGCCGTACTTGAACGATATTCTGAAGGCGAAGCAACCAGCCTTGGAAGATAAGGACTACGTTAACGGCGCAGATGGTGCAGAGCCGGTGGTACGTTCTATCCCTTTAGAACATTGCCTCTCTCTCACTGATACTAGGTTTCCATCGTCAAAGGAATGACCTTCATCATGCTCGAACTTTCTTCCGCTGAGGCACTAGGAAAATTACAACCGTATTCTCAGTGGTTTAGCTTGCCAGACGAGCATCTAGGCGATTGGAAGGGAACCGGAGGGCCCGCAAAGCTGTACGCGTTTGTGCGGATGGCGGATGGGTCAATCCGGACTCGAATGTTTAAAGGGAGCTACGAGGATCCCGCTACAGGCTCGGCTGCTTGTGCGTTGGGTGGCTGGCTAGGACAACAGAATGGTGACGGCAATTGGTCCTTCAAGCTGGTGCAAGGTGTTGAGATTGGTCGGCGAAGCGAAATAATGGTGTTCGCCGCTATATCTGACGGACAAGTGGTATCTATCGAACTAACGGGCAATGCGGTTCAAGTCATGGAGGGCAAATTGCAAACACAACAAAGGTCAGTGCATTTTATCTGAGAAAAAGAACAAAAATCCAAAGGTTTTTGATTTGGCGAAGTCCTTGATCATCAGTAAAACGGTATGAAAGCCTTTTGCCCTCTGTTTGGCCTGTGCCTCTTGTCGTCACGATGCATACCAGCTCTGTCCCGTTTGTGTAAATATTTCAAGACCATTACTATACCAAATCGGCAAATGCGTGAAAGTTCGTGAAGCCATTGTTTGCTTTTCCCCCGTCCTGTAACCTCTTCTGGTGTTGAAACTTGGTTATCTGTCGATGTAGAGAGCGGTATCAACCGGAAGCAATGGGAAGAGTACTGGGTCAGAGAGTAAGTCATCCTCGAGTGAATTCACGATAGATATGTAGGACTAAGCCCGGACTACCTGTGTTTCTCACACGAGCCAAATCGCCGAGTTTGTTCAGCACCAACGTCAGCTCGGGCCCGCATCCCACTTGAGTGTTTAACTCTGGCAGGCAAGATTTGGGCTGAATACAAGCGAAGGGTACGTCCGGCTCCACCAAAAAAGAACAAAAACACCGTTGCCATCGAATTACCTTCCTTTTTGTCACCTATCTTATCGTCCTGAAGACTATCGCGTTTGATATATGTACATTACTGAAAGGCTGCTCCGTATGGAGACAGCCTCACTAGTATAGTGACTCACGAGCGACAACTACTGTATATATATATGACCATATAGATACTAGTCCGAATGCGGCTCGACCTGTTGGATCTGCGTCCGCGGTGCTCTATCGCTGTAAGCCGTGCTTACACTCTCCCCTACCCCGAAGAGAGCGATGTTATCATCCTGAGCTTCATCTTCTAGAGCCTTCGCCGCGGCCTTTTTCTTCAACCAAATATCCAGGGCTTCACAATCCTCGATCTTTTTCCTAGACAACCATTCGTCATGGGAAGGAGGGAAGCCAAGCCAACGAATCAGATATTGGAACCCGAGTCCACGTCGTCGTTCTTCGATGATACGTTCAATTATGTGCTCCTCCAGGCCGTCCTCAGTCACAATAGGTCCCGGATGAGGACGATCGCGTGTTGGGAAAAGGCTATCATCGTTGGGAACAAATTTACGGAGCTTAGAGACGTGGAACGTATTGAAGCGAGCAGGGGAATTAGGCATTTCGAGGGTATAAGACGATAGGTCGGGGTTTGCATGTGTGACTAAATAAGGTCCATCAAATCGTGGCATGAATTTTGCAACACGATTATCACCACTCTTCGCATAGTCTCGACGTCTGTGATAAGTATTAAGGAGTACACGGTCACCAACCACGGGCAGAAAGTCGGGCGCACGATGACGGTTTGCTTGGTGAGCCATCTCAACTTTTGAAGCCAGGAGGTTGTCAGACGCTGTTTGTGTTTCCAGAATAAGGCGTTCTATGATCTCAGCTGCGCGTACATCCTCTGGAGGAACGGTAGTCGGGAACGAAGCCGGAACCAAGGGAGGTATCAGTCTGGGGGATCGTCCGATGTGTAAATGGAAGCCAGAAATGCCAGTCGACGAATTTATCGTGTTCATCATATTAAAACAGATACGAGGGAGTGCGGCGACCCATCCCTTCTGTGCACGATCGACATGATAACGAATGGATTGGACAATAGTTTTATTCGACTGCTCGGATGCACCATCAGTCTCAGGATGGAAGGACGACAAAAGGGAAAGCTTAACGCCTGTCAACTTGTGTAAAGCCTTCCAGAACTTAGAGATGAAAAGTTTATCACGATCCGAAATCAACTCCAGAGGCAAACCGTTCTCGCAATACCAGTGATCAAAGAAGAGTTGGGCCATGCCCTCAGCCGAAAGGTTGGTGCGACAAGGAACTATACGAACATCGGAGCCCAGTCGATCTGTAAATGTGGCAATACAATTAAATCCACCGTCCTCAGGGAGAGGACCCATGAAGTCAATGGCTACGCTGTCTCCATGCTTATCCGGCACAGGAAGGGGATGTAACGGACCAGGAATCTTTGAAGTTCGAGATTTATTGCGTTGGCAAGGCTCACATGAAGGTATATAAGACATTTCAAGGTCCCTCCGCATGTTGGGCCAGTAGTAGCTATCACGGAGGGCGCCATAAGCCTTGTCTGTTCCAAAGTGTCCGAGCGAGTCATGTGCCAGGTGGAAAAGTTGTTCACGGATGGATCCTGTGCGAGGTATTAACAGTCGATCTCCAATGTACCACAGCCCGTTGACCTCTCGAACATTAGGCATAATACATTCTCCTGATACAAACTTCTTGCAAAATTCATCAGTACAATAACCGGCAATAATATCCTTTAGAATACGAGCATCGGCTGCAATCAGTAGGGATGACTGAGTGACAGAAGCAACTGAAGATGAGACATGTTTGCCAGCTTCAAGCCAGGACTTCCAGCAGTCCACTTTGCTGGGGTCAACATCTGGAACTGATTCAGCAGGATTATCTGGCAGTCTGGAAAGAGCATCTGCCACAGTATTGTCTTCACCACGTATGTAGTTAATGGTCATGTCAAATTGAGCCATTTCCTCCATCCAGCGTGCTTGTTGGTGAGACAGCACTTTCTGTGTCTGAAAGTTTTCCAATGTATGGTGGTCAGTGAAGACTACAAATTCATTGCCCAGTAAGTCCGCACGCCACTTCTTGAGGGCACGAACAATTCCCAAAAGTTCCTTCTCATGCACGGGGTAGTGCAACTGCACGCCTTTTAACTGCATGGAATCATATGCGACGGGACGAGCAGTTTCCCAAGTAGGTCCCCAAGATAGTACAGCACCTGTACGACGGTCACTAGCATCTGTGGTTACAAAAATTTTATTATCTCCCGGGTTCAAGTGATCAATCACTGTCAAGCAGTCTGCAGAAATGACCAACTTCTTAATGGAATCAAAAGCGGATTGATGCTCCTCAGTCCAGTTTATAAGGACACTGCTTTTAACTCCAGTCAAAGGGGTCAGAACTGCAGAGAACTCCGCCAAGTTTTGTAGGAAGGAAGCAAGGTAACGAACAAGACCTAGGAAGGCACGGATGTCACCAGCAGTGCGTGGGATAGCCCAGTTCAGAATACGAGCCACTTTGGAGTTATCAGGCTCAATGCCTCTGACAGAAATCTTGTGGCCCAAGAACTTAAGTTCATATCGGAAGAATTCAGATTTCTTTGTGTTACAATACAGGCGCTCTTTCCGTAAGCAGTCAAGAATGATGCGGACATGCTCCTGATGTTCTTCAAGGGACTGGGACCAAATAATAATATCGTCGAGGTAAATGTGGCAAATTTTTCCAATGTGGTCTCGCAGGGCATCATTCACATGGCGCTGATGTACTGATAGAGAATTCTTCATACCCTGAGGCATCACAGTCCATTCGTACAAGCCAAATGGGGTTGAGACTGCAGTGAGTGGGATACTGTCAGGGTGCATGCGAGTGTGGAAAAAACTATCAGTCATGTCCAGCTTACTCCAAATTTTTCCATTTCCAGCGTCAGCGAGAATGTCATCAATGCGATGCAGAGGGTACCTATCTGTCATAATATTTGCATTCAGGTCACGATAGTCATTAACCCAGCGAGGAAGCACAGTGGAATCAGGCTTAGGAATAAGGAAGGCAGGGGACGCATGTGGAGAAGAAGATTCCCTTATATGGCCCGCATCGAGATGCTGCTTGATAAGGGTTTGCCAGGCAGCATGGAACTTATGAGGACACACATAAGAACGAGACGTAATAGTCTTTTCAGCATTTTTAAGTTCAATTTTACAAGTAACTTTGTCAGGCATCTCATCAACATGGGGTAAAGGTTGAAAAATGTCTTCATAGGCTTCTTTGGCATCGATCTCAAGCTTACTGCAGCGGTCAACAAGTGCCAAGCACTGGATCCGTTCATGGACAGCAGAGACCACATCAAAAGGCTTGATCAGCTCACAACGAGCATCTACAGAATCACGAATAGATGTACAATGTGCTTTAAGCTCTGTATGGAGGTTACTGATATTTCTGCGAGTAGCTAACAAAGAATCTTTCAAAGTAGGGCGTAAGGGCGGCGGAGAAGGAGGTAATTCTGGGTGTAACAAGTCAAAAGAGGAGGGTTCATGAATGGCAGAGCGATGGGCAGAACTGATAGTAACATTATTGTGTGACAGGAAAGGGAGTCCAAGGATAATATCGGTACAAAGGCCAGGGCAAATAATCGTGTGTGTGGACCAAGCAGAAAACAGGTTCGAGCGATCATGCAATTGGATTACTACGAATTTGGTCAAGGCAGATTTGGATGAATCGGAAGGAAGGGTGGTATCAATCATTATTGGGTTCAAAAGTTTGCATTTACGAAGGTTTGATTTATTCATGATCTCTGGTCTAATCAGAACAAAGGGTGAGCCAATGTCAAGCATAGCAGTTACAGGCACACGAGGGACATCACAGTCAGGATTATTGTCTGATAATGCACAATGCCAGATAAGGTGAGGCTCCACAAGCGGTGAGGAATCCTCGTCACTCGCAGATATGGCGGCAACACAAGTATTCACAGTAGTACTCACAGGAGAATCAGCATGTGTAATGGGCTCATCTTCATCATCATTATCGGATTCCTCCTCGAGCAACACAGCATCGCTGATCAGCTCAAAATCTACGTGGTCTTCAACGTCGGTGGACCGAGAACGACGGCGTGACGGTGCACGTACAGACACTGAAGTAGACTGGTTCATGCGGAGTAGACATGTGGGCAAGGGTTCCATTTCAGCTCTGTGACCACGCTCATTGTCTACAGGGGCCCTTGGAAGAGCTGAGGTTGAGGGACGAGAGTGACGAGGTCTAACATTACGAGCGGGGGGGGACAAAGGCTCGTCATAGTCTCCCGAGTCTACATCTAGGTAGTCGTCATCATCATCTTCATACCCAACGACAGCGCAATTCGAGAAAGGGGGCATTAGTGCTGCTCGTGACGAAGGGCAAGAGGTATTGTGGGAAATGGGACGATCATTCTCAGGCCCACATAACGTATCTCAGTTGGATCTGGGGGGAAAGGCATGTATGTGCATAATCGGGGCAACATAGTTATGGGGTACTGATTGAATCGGAGCGACGTGGTTGGAAGAACCAAGGGGAATGCTGTTTGATGCCGAGGAAGGGTTCACAGAATGACTATTGGCAAGGTTCAAGTAAAAGGGTGGCACGTTGCCTCCATTGCGTTGGGCTCGTTCGACAGCACAGGTAACATCCTCTTGAGTGATAGTACGAGGTAGGCGTGCAGGGACACCATGATTGGGGATACGACGATTCTCGAACCCATTTGGGTTAGCCTGCACCCAATGGTTGATGAAGTTCACATCACAAATTTTGTAGTTCAATGCAGGGCAAGGGTCGCAGACATTGTCCTTCCCTATATGGTTCTGGAAAGGGAGTCTGCAATTGATACAGAAGAATGCGAGGAAGAACATGACCCAACGTTCGTTCTCATTGTAACGAGGTGCAAGATGACTGTTCTGCATATAGGAGTGAGAACTGAACTGGTTAGATGGACCCAATGCAGCATATTGGTTCGCAGGGCCGAAGGCACCCACATTGACAGCAGGGTTCGAGTATGTGGAGCTAGGGCCAATATATGACGGTACGGATGCGGGGAGGTGGTTGGAATGTATTGCTGCTGAATTAGATGCATTAGACTGGAACGCATTGTTATGCATGTGTTTCAGTCCCAGGTCGTTCACCGCATTACGAGCGTCACGTTGATTGTGTATTCACTCCCTGTGGAGCTTATCGTCCTCAACCTCTACAAGCTTAGCCCAGCTGGCGACCGTTTCGTCCTTGGAAGCATCGGCAGTGCCATCCACAAGTGCACTGAACAGTCACGCAATTTCCGTGTCAGGTTCCGAGCAACGTTCTGAAAGGTCGACGTGCATCCCTTTCTTCAGAGTTGAAATCAGGAGGGTATCTTTGACGTACTCCGGATTACCCTCGAGGTAACAGTTCTGTGTCAATACTGCGTCATAGAAGTCCGCAAACAGACCGTCACCCTGAAGGAGACCGTCAAGCTTGCGATGTACGTTGAGATACCAAGTTGTGCTGAAGAAATGCTTGCGTGCCTTGTTTCTGAATTCCATGGGAGTATATTTATTATAACGATCTGAGTTCTGATAATAGAAATCGTCCAGCCGTGCATTGTCACATAAGCCAGGAGCAAGGTAAGGCATGATGGCGTTCTCTTTCATGGTGGGGTGGTACGTGGTACGCCAATTGTTGGCTGCAGTCAGGAAACGGTGTAGCGTCCCATGCGTCACTGTTCCCGAAGAGATCTTGGGGCAATTCTTCGAGGAGGTACCTGCAGTAACTTGGGCCTTGCCGTTGTGGGATCCTAGTGACGTGTTATCCATTACTTCGGAATCAGAATCAGAGTTGGAAGGTGGATTTTTAGGAGGAGGAGTCTGAATGGGTGAGGTTCGAACGTGTGGGTTACTAGTGACTGGCTTGGTAGTGGGCGTCGTTGGTGCGCGATTACCTCTATTGGACAGTGGGAGAGCTCACCCTGGGAGACGTGTTGCTTTAGCTGAGGAATCCACGTTGTTGTTATATGACTGCATATATGCGGTTCAGTTTATGTATAATGGAGACGCAATAAAGGTTTACACGTTCAGTTCATTCTAAAGGTGTTCCAGTCATTCAAGTATGCCAATTTCGATGTTCTATGCGATAACGAAAGAGTGATTCCGAGTAAGAGTCCTAAGTACGATTAACCGTCATATGGCGACAACGTGGATTCCTCAGCTAAAGCAACACGTCTCCCAGGGTGAGCTCTCCCACTGTCCAATAGAGGTAATCGCGCACCAACGACGCCCACTACCAAGCCAGTCACTAGTAACCCACACGTTCGAACCTCACCCATTCAGACTCCTCCTCCTAAAAATCCACCTTCCAACTCTGATTCTGATTCCGAAGTAATGGATAACACGTCACTAGGATCCCACAACGGCAAGGCCCAAGTTACTGCAGGTACCTCCTCGAAGAATTGCCCCAAGATCTCTTCGGGAACAGTGACGCATGGGACGCTACACCGTTTCCTGACTGCAGCCAACAATTGGCGTACCACGTACCACCCCACCATGAAAGAGAACGCCATCATGCCTTACCTTGCTCCTGGCTTATGTGACAATGCACGGCTGGACGATTTCTATTATCAGAACTCAGATCGTTATAATAAATATACTCCCATGGAATTCAGAAACAAGGCACGCAAGCATTTCTTCAGCACAACTTGGTATCTCAACGTACATCGCAAGCTTGACGGTCTCCTTCAGGGTGACGGTCTGTTTGCGGACTTCTATGACGCAGTATTGACACAGAACTGTTACCTCGAGGGTAATCCGGAGTACGTCAAAGATACCCTCCTGATTTCAACTCTGAAGAAAGGGATGCACGTCGACCTTTCAGAACGTTGCTCGGAACCTGACACGGAAATTGCGTGACTGTTCAGTGCACTTGTGGATGGCACTGCCGATGCTTCCAAGGACGAAACGGTCGCCAGCTGGGCTAAGCTTGTAGAGGTTGAGGACGATAAGCTCCACAGGGAGTGAATACACAATCAACGTGACGCTCGTAATGCGGTGAACGACCTGGGACTGAAACACATGCATAACAATGCGTTCCAGTCTAATGCATCTAATTCAGCAGCAATACATTCCAACCACCTCCCCGCATCCGTACCGTCATATATTGGCCCTAGCTCCACATACTCGAACCCTGCTGTCAATGTGGGTGCCTTCGGCCCTGCGAACCAATATGCTGCATTGGGTCCATCTAACCAGTTCAGTTCTCACTCCTATATGCAGAACAGTCATCTTGCACCTCGTTACAATGAGAACGAACGTTGGGTCATGTTCTTCCTCGCATTCTTCTGTATCAATTGCAGACTCCCTTTCCAGAACCATATAGGGAAGGACAATGTCTGCGACCCTTGCCCTGCATTGAACTACAAAATTTGTGATGTGAACTTCATCAACCATTGGGTGCAGGCTAACCCAAATGGGTTCGAGAATCGTCGTATCCCCAATCATGGTGTCCCTGCACGCCTACCTCGTACTATCACTCAAGAGGATGTTACCTGTGCTGTCGAACGAGCCCAACGCAATGGAGGCAACGTGCCACCCTTTTACTTGAACCTTGCCAATAGTCATTCTGTGAACCCTTCCTCGGCATCAAACAGCATTCCCCTTGGTTCTTCCAACCACGTCGCTCCGATTCAATCAGTACCCCATAACTATGTTGCCCCGATTATGCACATACATGCCTTTCCCCCCAGATCCAACTGAGATACGTTATGTGGGCCTGAGAATGATCGTCCCATTTCCCACAATACCTCTTGCCCTTCGTCACGAGCAGCACTAATGCCCCCTTTCTCGAATTGCGCTGTCGTTGGGTATGAAGATGATGATGACGACTACCTAGATGTAGACTCGGGAGACTATGACGAGCCTTTGTCCCCCCCCGCTCGTAATGTTAGACCTCGTCACTCTCGTCCCTCAACCTCAGCTCTTCCAAGGGCCCCTGTAGACAATGAGCGTGGTCACAGAGCTGAAATGGAACCCTTGCCCACATGTCTACTCCGCATGAACCAGTCTACTTCAGTGTCTGTACGTGCACCGTCACGCCGTCGTTCTCGGTCCACCGACGTTGAAGACCACGTAGATTTTGAGCTGATCAGCGATGCTGTGTTGCTCGAGGAGGAATCCGATAATGATGATGAAGATGAGCCCATTACACATGCTGATTCTCCTGTGAGTACTACTGTGAATACTTGTGTTGCCGCCATATCTGCGAGTGACGAGGATTCCTCACCGCTTGTGGAGCCTCACCTTATCTGGCATTGTGCATTATCAGACAATAATCCTGACTGTGATGTCCCTCGTGTGCCTGTAACTGCTATGCTTGACATTGGCTCACCCTTTGTTCTGATTAGACCAGAGATCATGAATAAATCAAACCTTCGTAAATGCAAACTTTTGAACCCAATAATGATTGATACCACCCTTCCTTCCGATTCATCCAAATCTGCCTTGACCAAATTCGTAGTAATCCAATTGCATGATCGCTCGAACCTGTTTTCTGCTTGGTCCACACACACGATTATTTGCCCTGGCCTTTGTACCGATATTATCCTTGGACTCCCTTTCCTGTCACACAATAATGTTACTATCAGTTCTGCCCATCGCTCTGCCATTCATGAACCCTCCTCTTTTGACTTGTTACACCCAGAATTACCTCCTTCTCCGCCGCCCTTACGCCCTACTTTGAAAGATTCTTTGTTAGCTACTCGCAGAAATATCAGTAACCTCCATACAGAGCTTAAAGCACATTGTACATCTATTCGTGATTCTGTAGATGCTCGTTGTGAGCTGATCAAGCCTTTTGATGTGGTCTCTGCTGTCCATGAACGGATCCAGTGCTTGGCACTTGTTGACCGCTGCAGTAAGCTTGAGATCGATGCCAAAGAAGCCTATGAAGACATTTTTCAACCTTTACCCCATGTTGATGAGATGCCTGACAAAGTTACTTGTAAAATTGAACTTAAAAATGCTGAAAAGACTATTACGTCTCGTTCTTATGTGTGTCCTCATAAGTTCCATGCTGCCTGGCAAACCCTTATCAAGCAGCATCTCGATGCGGGCCATATAAGGGAATCTTCTTCTCCACATGCGTCCCCTGCCTTCCTTATTCCTAAGCCTGATTCCACTGTGCTTCCTCGCTGGGTTAATGACTATCGTGACCTGAATGCAAATATTATGACAGATAGGTACCCTCTGCATCGCATTGATGACATTCTCGCTGACGCTGGAAATGGAAAAATTTGGAGTAAGCTGGACATGACTGATAGTTTTTTCCACACTCGCATGCACCCTGACAGTATCCCACTCACTGCAGTCTCAACCCCATTTGGCTTGTACGAATGGACTGTGATGCCTCAGGGTATGAAGAATTCTCTATCAGTACATCAGCGCCATGTGAATGATGCCCTGCGAGACCACATTGGAAAAATTTGCCACATTTACCTCGACGATATTATTATTTGGTCCCAGTCCCTTGAAGAACATCAGGAGCATGTCCGCATCATTCTTGACTGCTTACGGAAAGAGCGCCTGTATTGTAACACAAAGAAATCTGAATTCTTCCGATATGAACTTAAGTTCTTGGGCCACAAGATTTCTGTCAGAGGCATTGAGCCTGATAACTCCAAAGTGGCTCGTATTCTGAACTGGGCTATCCCACGCACTGCTGGTGACATCCGTGCCTTCCTAGGTCTTGTTCGTTACCTTGCTTCCTTCCTACAAAACTTGGCGGAGTTCTCTGCAGTTCTGACCCCTTTGACTGGAGTTAAAAGCAGTGTCCTTATAAACTGGACTGAGGAGCATCAATCCGCTTTTGATTCCATTAAGAAGTTGGTCATTTCTGCAGACTGCTTGACAGTGATTGATCACTTGAACCCGGGAGATAATAAAATTTTTGTAACCACAGATGCTAGTGACCGTCGTACAGGTGCTGTACTATCTTGGGGACCTACTTGGGAAACTGCTCGTCCCGTCGCATATGATTCCATGCAGTTAAAAGGCGTGCAGTTGCACTACCCCGTGCATGAGAAGGAACTTTTGGGAATTGTTCGTGCCCTCAAGAAGTGGCGTGCGGACTTACTGGGCAATGAATTTGTAGTCTTCACTGACCACCATACATTGGAAAACTTTCAGACACAGAAAGTGCTGTCTCACCAACAAGCACGCTGGATGGAGGAAATGGCTCAATTTGACATGACCATTAACTACATACGTGGTGAAGACAATACTGTGGCAGATGCTCTTTCCAGACTGCCAGATAATCCTGCTGAATCAGTTCCAGATGTTGACCCCAGCAAAGTGGACTGCTGGAAGTCCTGGCTTGAAGCTGGCAAACATGTCTCATCTTCAGTTGCTTCTGTCACTCAGTCATCCCTACTGATTGCAGCCGATGCTCGTATTCTAAAGGATATTATTGCCGGTTATTGTACTGATGAATTTTGCAAGAAGTTTGTATCAGGAGAATGTATTATGCCTAATGTTCGAGAGGTCAACGGGCTGTGGTACATTGGAGATCGACTGTTAATACCTCGCACAGGATCCATCCGTGAACAACTTTTCCACCTGGCACATGACTCGCTCGGACACTTTGGAACAGACAAGGCTTATGGCGCCCTCCGTGATAGCTACTACTGGCCCAACATGCGGAGGGACCTTGAAATGTCTTATATACCTTCATGTGAGCCTTGCCAACGCAATAAATCTCGAACTTCAAAGATTCCTGGTCCGTTACATCCCCTTCCTGTGCCGGATAAGCATGGAGACAGCGTAGCCATTGACTTCATGGGTCCTCTCCCTGAGGACGGTGGATTTAATTGTATTGCCACATTTACAGATCGACTGGGCTCCGATGTTCGTATAGTTCCTTGTCGCACCAACCTTTCGGCTGAGGGCATGGCCCAACTCCACGTTGTCGTTATATGACTGCATATATGCGGTTCAGTTTATGTATAATGGAGACGCAATAAAGGTTTACGCGTTCAGTTCGTTCTAAAGGCGTTCCAGTCGTTCAAGTATGCCAATTTCGATGTTCTATGCGATAACGAAAGAGCGATTCCGAGTAAGAGTCCGATATGGGTCCGAGTATGAGTCCGAGTAAGAGTCCTAAGTATGATTAACGCCCCATTCGATGTTCAAAAAAAAAGTGAAAGGCTGCTCCGTATGGAGACAGCCTCACTAGTATAGTGACTCACGAGCGACAGCAGAGAACAGGAATGGGGGATATATTGGAGAGTAAACGACGCGTATGTGAGTGTGTAAGTATGCGTGAGGAAAAAGCGGGAAAAGGAAGGAAGAGAGAAAGTAACTACGTACTACTGTATATATATATGACCTATATATAGATACTAGTCCGAATGCGGCTCGACCTGTTGGATCTGCGTCCGCGGTGCTCTATCGCTGTAAGCCGTGCTTACAATTACTTACAAAGAGCTACCGAGGTAGACTAGTTTGCGCTTATTTACCTGAGCTGTATCAGCAGAGGTGGCCAATAAACCCAGTTTATCAGTTTAACTGTCGTCGTTCATCTGTACACTTGCAGTCGAGATCATCGACACTGTCCAGTCCCTCACAATCAATGTGTATGCTGCCTCACCCTCAATGTAGAGTCCATCAAGTTTCTAGTCTGCAAGGCGTACGATGCCTGTGTAGTAAGATATCTAATTAAAAGATGGTATACTGTTGTTCCCCGTTGGACCGTACCGTGTAATACTACCCACCTAGCTACCTAGAAGTACGTGGAATATGCTACTAAATCTATTCTATATGTCGGCCTTTCCGTGGTCTATCCGAATGCGCTCAATGTCCGACCGTTGCAGGTTTGCTTCATTACACAACGACCTGAAGATAGAGTCCCCCTTGTCGAACAAGTTCATGACCGTGTCAAACTCTGCCACCTTCCCGGCGTCCATCACCATGATACGGTCGTAATAAGCTACTCAGAAATGATGTGAGTTCCTGATCCCAGTTCAGATACATTTGAGGCTGACCTATGGTATTCAGTCTATGGGCGATGCAAAGCACCGTGGAAGAAGAAAACTCGGTATGGATCGTCCTCTGTAGCTTCGCATCCGTTTCGACGTCCACGCTACTCGTTGCTTCGTCCTGAGTAATATTAGTAGAGTGCTTGCCGTGAATAATCGCTTGAAACTTACTAGTATGATGATTCGGCTATTTTTTACCAGAGCACGACCAAGAGCGAGCAGCTGCTTCTCGCCGGCGCTGAAATTCGACCCTGGAAGAAGTACGTCAGTATCGACAGCCGCAAGAATACTGAACAGTTTTACCTTCGTCTCCTACAGTTGCATCCAAGCTAAACTTGGCCTCAGCAGCAGGATCCTTGACACCGTCTTGGGGGAGAAGCCAGGCGCGTTGCAGAACAGAAACAAGTTCGGCATCGGTACGCGAACCCAGAGGATCACTACGTGGCGTTAGACAACAACGATGACTGTACGAGAAGAAAATATCATACAGATTGTCCCGTAAGGTTCCCAGGAACATGGTCGTATCTTGAGGTACGAGCGCCAGGCGGCCACGGAGGGTATCGAGTTCTATCGCGCTAATGTCCTGACCGTCTATCTCTATTTTTCCTTCCTGAAGTTCGACAATTCTATGTCACATCAGAATCAACGCGGAATGAGTTCAATCATGGTAACTCACCGGAAGAGGGCCTGTAAAAGGGAGCTCTTGCCTGTCAAATTTGATCAGCATACTCGCACAGGGCTGTGAAAGTTTGGTATCACCTGCTCCAGTCCTGCCTACAATTCCCACCTTCTCGCCGGGATTGATTTTGAAGCTGACACCGTGAAGAACGAGAGGTAGTCCTTCCCTGTATGCTAGGTTAACACCTTCAAAACTGATAGTGCCTTTTTCAGGCCATTCAGCGGAAGGTTCGTCGGGTGAAGTGGCATTCCCTTCCGATGGCAACTCGGCATACACTAGTACACGCTCCACAGCATTCATGTTCTGCTCGTTTTGCGCAAATTGAGCTACCATGTCAGCTAGATAATAGATTAGCAGCTACCTCTCAGCAACGAGTCATCAAGTAGAGGCTTACAGAAGATCTGTGTAACTGGAAAAAGAATTCGTCAGGACGGCTGTCTCGAGTTAGGGCGCCATAGACTCACTGTTCAGGGTATATGTCAAGACGACTCCGATCTTAGATGGGCTGACGGTGTTTCTATAGCCAGCAGCGAAAAGAGCGATCCCAAGGATGAGAATGTTTCCGAACATATCAAGTCTGACACTAAGCCATCGTTGGATAGAGATTGTCATGTAGTACGCTCTGTTCTCCAAGTCGAGACCAGCTTCAGCGCTCCTCACGGAACGGTCCTAAGAACAAACATATGAGAGATGACCTGAATTTCTCGAGAACCCATGCGTACCTGTTCACGGAATGCTCGGATCGTCGCAAGACCGGTCAATGTTTCTAAACGGACCGTTAGCATAAGTAAATATCAAGGTATGATATCAGCACAAACCTGAATAAGAACTATACAGAGCTGAACGCATGAGAGAGTCAAGTCGCTTGGTCTCTATAGACGTCCGCCGATAAAACATCGATACCAAATAGTACAGAACAATCATAGGAGCGAAGATGATCCCGAGCAGCGGAAATGTGTAGAAGACAAGAGCGATAGTTCCAATGACAGAGCTAAAAGTGGTAAGAAACTATCGAAGACGGTCAGATGGAATAGGCGGCGGTACAGGAATTGCAGTACCTGTGCGAGGATCATGGCCAATTCATTATCCAAAGTGTCTTGGTCCTTTGAAAGCCTTGACAGTATCCGTCCTGCCATCAACATTTTAGCACATGACTATACAAACCAAGAATTCGCCGATCTCACCGACAGGAGTGGTGTCGAAGAACGAGACCGGAGACCTCACTACTCTTGTCAAAGCAGTTCTGAACAAGGATAAACTAGCAATCAGCGCAATTACACTATTGCGGGCAGTTAGTTCGGGATCAAAAGTGAAGATCAATCTAGGTTGGACTGACGCGAAACCTGCCGTCGAAAGGAAAGTGAAGACTGCTTGAGAAACACCTGTAATCACATCAGAAATACAACACTTCTAGATGGTATAAAGATGTACCGAGGCCGGCATAGACAGCCATATACTGTCCTTGAGTGAATCCGTGAATAGTTTCCCCAGTCCAGAAACCCAAAAAGAGGTTGTTTCCAACTGCAGAGATGAATAAGTGACGACACAATAGGGTGAGAAGAGGTGCTGACCTTGGGAACACTGGTTCAAGACTAGTAGGGATAGTAAAATCGGAGCCCAAATGGTACCTCCAGCAAACTGTAGGTATTTACGATACGTCGTCCAAGTAACGGAGCCCGTGTATCTCTCTTCTGTTTGCATAAGGACTACCTTCTTATCTTTCATCGCGTCCGCTTTCTCTGCCTTGGTGTGGATAACGTCGATTTTCTCAGACTCTGGTATATCTTCCTCGATCTCCGTCGTACCATATTCTTCCATGATACGGGAAAATATGATGCTATTATCCATAAGGTCCTGAAATTATGCTCAGTAAGCAATTATGTGCATGATGACATGCATACCGTGAATGTTCCCTGTTCCTTAATCACACCTTCGTCGACAACGTAGATGTAGTCCGTCTTATCCAATACGTGCAAGGCATGGGTGACAAGGATCCTGGTTTTCGACGCAAGCGGTCCTTTGAGTAGACAGTTATCTAGGATGGCCTTACCGACGTAGGCGTCTACGGCCGAGAGCGGATCATCAAGCAGCACTACATCCGATGGGGAGTATGCAACACGGGCTAAAGATACACGAGCCTATCCTAGAGTTAGTGAAATGATGAAATAATGACTTATAGCTCACTTTCTGGCCGCCTGATGGAACGTTGAGATTAGTTTAATAAGAAAAGAGGACTTAGAAGATGGAAAAACGCACCACTCAAATTGATTCCCTTCTCGCCGATTTCCGTTTCTTCTCCTTGGGGAAGCATTTCAAGATCACGTTCTAGACTGCACGACCGAATAACTTCCTGGAGTCTAAGTTTCGATAGATCTGAATGAGCGAGATGAACAAAAGTTGGCCGGTGAAAGTATTTTACCTGTCTTCGTCGAGGTTTTGGCCAAACAGGATGTTTTCGCGCAAAGTAGCGTTCTTGATCCAAGCACTCTGAGGCGCATAGGCAACTGAACCACCGAAGATGACCTGCAGGGGCATTAGCAAAGCAATGACGCATAATTCGCAACGACGTACCTCGCCTCTGATCCGCCGCATCTCCCCGATCAGGGCTTGGAGAATCGAACTCTATATAAAGATTAGAGTTAGTGTAAAGATAAGCGCAGTGCGGGAAGATGAAAGCGTACCTTTCCGGACCCTACGCGGCCAACGATGGCGACGAAGCTTCCCTTGGGTACAGTCATATGAAGGTCTTGAAGTTCAAAGGGATGGTCAGCTGATGTGTGCGAAGAAGTGTCATCAATGTCCGCTTTCGAGAGGGGCAACATATTCCCAGCCTTCTCTTTATTCCGTTTCTCAGGCTTTCCGCTGTGAGGAACAAGCTTGGCACTATCGGGTTGTTCTACGGTTTCCCATGTGAAAGTCCCTTCGACTTTCACAGCATATTTACTGTGGTCATCGACGATATATTGATTGGAAAGCTCTTCAGCAGTCAGGAACCTGGAGACACGACCCAAGGCTACTAATGCATCCGAAATAGCAGTGGTGATCAGTGGTAAAATCATAAGAGGAGTCCGAATGTTCTAGAAACAAGAAACAAGATTCAATGACGGATGTGAGAAGGAAACAAGGCACAAACGTTGAAAAGTTGCAGAGAGCTGAAGATGATGGCGATGTTGAGATCATGTCCAGTGAGGCCGTAAGTGATCTAAGATTGGTTTGTCATTAGAGCTGCCTTTCGACATGCATTGGAAGGCTTACAAACGACAGGACCGATGAAAGGACGGGTATAAAAGTGACAATAGCGATAAGAGCCGAACGTGTATACCTGTATGTATCCTTTAGCCATTATTCACAACCAATGGGAATTGATGACTACGTACGCGGCTTGCTTGAGGATGAAGATTTCCTTTTGGCGCAGTTTACCGATCTGGAATGAGTAGAAAGCCTCCCATGCGTAGAACTTTATCAATCGGATGCCTTGAAGAACCTACTAGTGGTCAGCGTTGGCCACGTACAAGGAACGGTGAAGACGCACTTCTGTCGTGCTTCGTACACGAACATCTGTAATTTTAACGCTCTTCTTTCGAAGGCCAAACATGAGACGGCCAATGATTACTTGCATAGGAAAACTAAGAACGAGAACCTAGGAAATGCGTGAGTGGAAGATATACGAAGCATACGAAATCAACATACACCGAGGCCGACCAGAGCAGAGTATCCAAGCTGTTTAAAACATTTTCAGAAATGGGAATCATGGCAGTGGAAATGAACGAACATTGTCAATGAGGAGCCCGATAACAATCACAATCTAGGCAAAATATTCATTGACAAAATAAGACATGAGTCGACGATATAATACCTGAATTGGAGATACCCAAGCGCTATACGACTATTAGTCAACGAGAGGTCGTAAATTATACAAGAAGACTTACTTGTGAATATAGTAGCAGAGTCGATCAAGACGACTTGCATCCGCGGAAATCATGGTAGTGATCTGCCCAACACTATGCACAAGCCGGGCACGTCCAGATAGTCTCAATGATTTTCGAAAGATGCTCCCGATGATCTGATAAGGAAAAAGCTCAACACACAAGCCGCACGAGAATGGTACCATTTACTTACTCCGGTCCTCAATAACAGCCCTGTTGTCATAGTCACTATTTTCAGAGTTAGCTCGGTCCGGAGATGGAAATACGAACAAGGACGTACACTGCATGGAATGATTCGTAAACTATGAAGGTAAGTGAGTCAAAAGTGTGAAATTGCAAAAGTGTTTCCTTACAATACTGGCAGTTTCTGCGATCTAGGTGAGCATGCACAGAATATGAAGTTAGAGATGGCTGTCGTACCTTGCATCACAAAAATCGCAAAACCAAGCCCGATACCGTATCCAATTCCCCTCGGACGCTCCATTACTCCCGACGCTCTTTGTTCGTCCGTCAGACGGTAGTATTCATACGACGTAGTAAGCCAAGTCAGTAAAAGTTTTGTCACTAAAGGTGTAGTAGTCTTCAACGTGTCTGAAGTGCGGCGGTGAGTCATTTTGTGATGTTTAATGTAGCTAGTTACCTCCGGCGAGTTTGCAGAAACCTCCAGCCCAAAATCGAATGAGAAATGTTCGATGAAGCGCCTTTGTCAGAGATGCATCGTATTTTTTTCGCTTTGACTTCTTTTTGGTATCAGGTGCGACCTTTTCATTATTATTTAACGATTCCTTCGAGGAGTGTGGATCTTCGTCGTCATTTGGAAGTTTGTGACGGAGGTGGAAAGGCCTTTGTTCAGGGGGACACCGAGAATAGAAATTTATTTCTACATCATCAGTGATTGAGCCGGTGGTATGCTTCTGGGGAAGCCGCCATAAATCTTAAAGACAATGATGAGTAGAACGTGTTTCTCATGACTCGCAACCTCTACCTTCTTTTTCGAGAGGCCTTGAAAAGCCAACATTAAGAAAAGGGCCTAACCACTGGAAGATCAATCTCGAAAGATACCTGTGAACACAATTTCAGTAAGGGCGGGGGACGGTGCGTAAAATCACGAACCCTGCGCTCTCCTCTGGTAACACATCGTCGCCTGCAAAGCCAGGAGGTGCTGGTGGGGGGTGCAGGGGATTGAACATTGCAATGTGGGGGTTCGACCTAAGATGCCAAGACCAATGGTTTTAAAGTCCACAGAAGGTGGGAAACCAAGAACCATGAGTGTTGTCTTCGGCAAGGGACCGCCTCGCATGCTCGGCACTGGTGACTTGACTCGTTTTTTCTATAAATACACCGATCCAGATCACGTAGCCGATCGGACTCGGATGCGGCAACGGCACCACGGAAGTTAAGTAGGCTGACCTAACGTCAGTAAATATTTGTCATCTTTGCGTCAATTGGAGAGGGAAATCTGGGCCGTACTTTTGGTTATAGAAGCTTCCTTTCAGCACACTACAACCCTAGTCCGTCGAATAGAGGCCTAGCTCGTCGAGAGTCGGAAGTTTAAAGTTTTATGCGTCACAAATTCGAGATCACTGATTGGATGACGTGGCCCAGATGACGAGTCGCGTGCCAAGTACAATCGCACGATGGATTGATGGTGCCATGCTAAATTTAACTCACCTATGAAATTCCAACAATATCCAATAGTACGAGGTCGGAAAGCGTAGTGCAATCTGAAGCATTGACTATTAATAGTACTGACTCATAATGGCACCAAATCAATGTAAATGGGCACCACCACCAACACCACAAGTCAAGTTACCCGACCCTGAAGCTGGGTTTAAACACAACATGGTGGACTTTCAGAGGCGCCGCAGTATTTATATTCATTTTGCGATCTAGGCAGTAGCACGTATCCCCGGCATGGCTACACAAGCAAGACGACACGCGTATGAGGCGGGAACTAGACGATTACTGTCAAGATTGTCTTCCAGACTGCTCTCTGTAGTCACACTAATGATGAAGCGGTACATGGGGGTCTAATACGATACAGGTATTTACAGGTATCTACATCTAAATTACACGTGGCTCACGATACACAATAACCTTCACCGCAAAACGATAGTTCAATCAGGCAAACTCCACATAAACGACTTTCCGGTCTCCTCCCCATGGCACAGGCTCTCTCTACAATGGAGTAAGTACAAACTCTCCAACAGAAATGGGGAGACTTACCCCAAAAACTTCAATGCCGTGACGGCTGGCGGACGAACGACACCTTTATCGACCGCTCGGACTTTCATACTTCTGATAGTGACAAACTCCCACTGAGCTCGGACATTCTCCGGCGTCCCGTCTGCGGTCCATGTGCGTAATACAATCGACCCGTCGGAGCAGCCCGTCGCCAAAATACCCAGATTGGAATATTCACGCTCGTGGAAAGCCATAGAGGTTATGGACATTGGGCTCTGCGTCAAGTCCAACGCTGCTATACATCTTGCATTGATGGTGTGGAGGTACAATCTGGTTTTGGAACAGGTTGCGACGTATCCCTGAACACGCTATCAAGGGTTTGCCACTGGGGAAATTCGCAGGAGGCTTACCGTGCTCTCGTTAATTGCCGCCAAATGAACGGGATTTAGTTCTTCTTCGGAGGTGCTGTGCCATATAGAACGGACATATGTACCACGATTTAGATCCCAAAGAGCTGCACTTCCATCTCGAGAGCCGCTCACGATAATGGAACGCGAACGTGAGGTAGCCACGCAAGTGACAATATCTGTATGGATACGCATAATATGGGAGAGGGAGAGTCGCAACAGAGGAGGGTTGTGCGTCCGCGTTGTTTTCCATATCCGCACGGTATAGTCAGTCGATCCAGTGACTAAGCAATCGCTATCAGCGAATGATGCACAGTTGCAGAATGAGCCTTCGATTACTTGAACCACCTGAAGCGTGTAGATCAATATCGTAGCTTCTAATAAATAAGGGGAGATCCCACCTTGTTGTCCACAAGCAGGCGTAACTCTCCACCGCCAACTCGGTTTGCACCCCATTCTATTTGTTCGTGAGGATGATGGGGAACGCACAGGACACCATCAGGACAAGCGATAATTTTTTCTCCAATTATGTCGAACACTAGCTCGCCAACAGGGACAGTCGGTCCTAAATCTATTCAAAAGCATTAGGCACAGAGGATCGTAGATGTCGAAATACATGTTCAACAAACCTTTGAAGCATCGGCTTCCTTGGAGTAACAGGTGTGGATCCTCCTCTATTCCATGTAACGTTCCCAGCGGGAGTGTACTAGAAGCTTGACCGTACCGCCGTGGATGAGGGGCATTGAAAAGTTTACGAGGTGTTTGGCCAACTGGAGAACATGAGCAAGAGACATTTTAACGTAAGATAGACGACAAACAGTTGTGAATGATGCCAACAGTGGCCTCTCTCTCTAGTTCATCGGTGATGGAATCAAGGTCTGGGTATTTTCAATCAGAGAGATACTAATACAACGGGGAAGAAAACTAACCGATAGAACCTTCGTATGACAATGGATGAAAACAGTTCAATGATTGCGGGTCCCGCTGCTTACAGCCCCAGATAAGATCGATCCAGGATGCAAGATGCTCGCTAACGTAGGAGCTTTCCAACGCCTAATAAAAGGATTAGCATAGGGCACTCCAAAAGGTACCTCTATCATACCTTACGATTCATGACCACAAACAAGAGAGGATCTTCCCTTGCCCAAGGAGGTAGCTTGACATGATGAATTCTTTCCCCAGTGTTTTGCTGGACACCAAAGTCGATGTTGCAAGAGTTCTCTAGAAATCTGGAAGAAGTCAATAAGAGTAAAATTTCTATGGGCATTGGAATCTTACTCTGGACATGTGTAAAACTCGGGGATGAGTTCCCTTACGTCTCCGCGTACGTCTTTAGCAGCTGAATCATAAGCGCGCGCAACATCACTTGAAGGTCCAATGAGCTGTGTGTTGAATCTAGACACCATTCATTGCTGACCTGAACAATCGATCTGGCAAGTCCCAGTCGCCGCCTTGCAGTGTCTTGAACATGTTTGTGTACGGGGCTAACCGAATGAGGAAATGGCAAACAATCATTGAAGAACTAAAATGAGTGCCATAATGGAAAGGCTTTTCATTAACGCTCTCCAAGCTCTCGTAGCGAGTGATAGCTGCTTCTCGTCGAGCATCAGTCAGCGCCCCCATGGGCCTAGTTAGACTAGCGATGCCGTATTGAGTTATATCTGCATGGTTCAGGTTTTGTGACTCACTCTCGGTAGGATTCGGGATCATTGAGGTCCAAAGTCGACGACGAATAATCCTGTAACACCCAAGCTGGAGAAAAATCAGCCTCTAATAAATGATGAAGGACTAGAAATCTACTAACGAAAAATAGGATACTGTGTAGCGTCACTTGGTGTACGCCCAGATATTTGATTTAAGATACTGATATAGGTGAACTGCAGTAGCAACATTAACCCGACGCTCCGGATAACTCAAGTGAAAGTAACCACATTACTGATCTCTCTAGTTTGCCACTTCCGTTGGGCTGTAGCGAGCTCGTCAGGACGGAATCCGGCTAGAACCCTTGCACCGATAGTACCAAGCAGGGGAGTGATTAGAAGACCGGGCGTAGTAGGTACATTGCTATAATTATTGATCATGGTTGACAACCGTTGATCGATATCAAGACGCTTTTTCTTGTCTAGGAAGACTATCAATAAGGAGCGACTGTCCTTGAAATATATCTCTAAACTGAAGGCAAGCGTCGTCAAGGAACAGAATGAACGGAGAATGGCGGACATACGCTACATCACGAAAAAGAAAATTCTTGTTACTGTATGTCCCGACTTGGTCATGAGCCCTGCAGAACGTTGAAAGAAGAGAAATGTATTGATGGAATGAAACACACCATCTCTGCGCCCGCTGAGGACCATCGAGTTCCACGATGCTCCCAGGCACAAAAAGAAGTCGCTTAGGCGCATCACGAGCATCAATCACCTCCCCTTCTTCGTTCTCTACCAGACCGTCTAGCATGTAAAGATGAGTACGACCGATGATGAGCAGGCCAGCTAAAATGATATTATCAGTTCATCGTAAACATGAAGGGATTGAAAAAGACGAACGCGAGGAATCAACCCCTGACACACGCGCAACTGTTGCAACTGCTTCGATGACGTCCCCAGATTCCAGCTCATGTCGAACACGTCGGTGTTTATCTTCCGCGATTTCTTCGGCCAGTTGGCGTTCTAGAGATTGCTGTCAGAGTAATCCTTGAAGACTAGCTCTTCGTTACCTTCCACGTCTGTAGACGATATCTCATAGGTCTCAGCCCATGGAGGTACCTCTACCTGAACGATAGAGCTCGTTTCTGATTCTGGAACGTCAACATCACGAACATGCTCGAAATCGACATCGATTCTAGTCACTGGCTGGCTAATTTCAGGCTCCAGTTTGTTGCTGTTCGTTCGAATCGGGACAACATGAGTCACGGTTTTCATGATAGACAGACCATAACACATACCGAACTCTGTGAGGTCCCTCTGTCTCGTCCAATCTCCACAGGCTTGCTTCGGTTTTGGGCCATAGACCTCGCTCTGACGACAGGGTGTTGCTCCATTCATACAGCCGAGATATCTGTCTCCGGTATTCCCGCCTGATGAAGGAGTTAACGAGGACAGACGGGGGATCCTATAGGAGGGCATACAGATCTAGCATGTTTTTCCGAAGCCGCTTCTGTTCGGATACCCGGATGGTCTTTCTCCACTCTAGCATCCTCGCAATGAGTTTGATCACGGTACGTTCGCTGACATGGACGGTCAATCTTGCAGATGCTATTCTCTGACGAAAAGACCGCGTGTCTGCAACAAGTTCAGGGCTAATGGCTGGTTGCCGTTCGGCGCCTGGATTCAGGACGGTCTCAGCGTCTTGAAGAATGTCTAGTATCTGAGGGGGGTGAATTAATCACAATGAAAAGGATGTTGAAAGGGGTGTCTTACTTCGCGTTTCTGAACACCAGCAACAGCGCCGTCCAGTGCCAACGCTAGGCCAAAGTGTGTCATCTTTTCCAGGATGCGCGATGTCCGCTGGTTGACACTAGGTGCAGCAGAGACTTGACACACAAAGGACTTGTAGGCTTCGACAAATAATCGGGTTGTCTGTTGAGATCGAAATACTTGCCGGAAAGTGGCACTCGACGCATGAAGGTCAATGAGTTCTTCCACAAGTACTTCCATCGTCGATTCAGTCGCCCATGAAAAACTGTTCGGTACTATATTTTCATCAGGGGGAAGATAAACTAGAAAAGATTGCGCCTTACTTTCATCCTCCTCAGAAATGGTGCAGTTATTACCAACCGTAGCCAAGCCAGCATGCAAGGCCGCGAATATCGCCGAAACAATCTGCGGACAAATCACGGCATTATGCCCTTGCGCGTCGACCTTTGTAGTGCCGGTACGTCCAAGCAATATATCAAAGGCAGCCTCATTCACGCTTGGATCCCAGCACACCGGCAATACAGTTTTGAGAATACTCCAACCGCTGATCAGCTCAAACTTCCTCGTGAAAGAAGCTGACATTTTTACGCTTATACCGATAATGAGCAGAACTTGATTGGCGACAAACGGTTGCGGTTTGTCGCCAAGGAGGAGGAGACATATTCGGGTTACCGGCAGCGCAGTTATGAATTTGTTGTAGAATGCCGGTACTAACAGAAGCGAAACCAACAGTTCAAGGACTTGTTCGGCTTTCTGGCGAACGTCTTTGTAATCAATTCGGGAGATCATAGAGCGAGGCGAGTCAGCCATAGACGTGGCTATTTGGACGGCATTTAGAATTTCCCGGTTCTTAGACTGGGGAGGAAACAGCAAACCTTCATTGAGTCTTGCCGCGACGTATGATACCATCGGCTTAATGGTGTCTTCTTTAGAAAAGTTGGCTTGCGCGGCAGCTTTCAAAACTTCTATGAGATGCGGAATAATATCATGCTGATACCATTCTGTTTGCAGGACAAACAAAAGTCGTCGAATTAGACCGAGCTTGGCCATGCGTTGCTTAAGATTGAATGTCTTATATCGGCTGGTCTGCAAGAGAGTGATGAAATGCTCAAGATACACTCGTTGGACTTCCTTGCGAGTACGGGACCAAAACTCAAAGTCCAACGCAATGACTTTGTATGCAACAGCATTCACTATTGTGGATTGTCTACAGATCTCATGAGTCCAGGTTTTCAGCAAATCTAACGTAACTCTTACTCGGGCGAGCGAAAGTTTATTCCCAGAGCTTCGAATATTGTTTCAAAGCTGGTCATGTTGATCATTTGAGCCTTAGATCGCAGAATGTCTGTTAAAATGTCGTATCCACCTAGAGGAGAGGCTTAGGCACCGCCAAGCACGCTTTCAACAGGGTAAACGCACGTAAACGCTCCATATCCTCAGAGTTTTGCCAACTGTTTCTTAAGCCGTCCATCAAGATGCTCAACGCCCTTGAAATTTCATGAGGTGTCTAACATATCGTCAGTTGCAGACTGAGAATATCATACGTATAAACTGACCTTAGCCGCTTGCAACAGATAGATAGGTACGGCAGCCCCACCAATTTTCCAGAGCGACGTGTCCAAACAGGCGGCTTTTACAACAAAGATGTCGCCTTGGACAGTGAAATCTTTATCGCTACCACCCACTCTTACACTGTGAACGATGCCTGATTCTGCAATGTTGGAAGGGGACAAGGAGAAGATGATTGAAGGATTGCCGATTCCTAGTCCTTCTCTTATCGTTTTCACTAAAGGTAACGACTCCGCCGATGGTACTTTTGACACAGCTGTGGATATGAACATGTTCAACGACGTCGACGCTTCGTATGTCAGGAACTTGACCAGCGCTGGATCTTGGAAACTTCCTTGATACCGCGGCCCGAGATGATGGATTAAACGAGGTAAGTCGTCGCCTAAAAAAGGTGCCATCAGTGTTTGATAGCAAGTAGATCTCAAAGTACACTAACCTAATGGGCGCGCGATCAGATGGGCAGTTGCAATACACCAACTCATCTTAGCCTCGGGGAAATTGCTTCCCATGACGTATTCCACGCTGGATGCCGAAAGGTCAGGTCTGGGATAAGCCCAGGTGAGCGTCTCGACGAGAATACCGTCAATGAACAATCCTGAATAAACAATGATAAGGAGCGGGTAAAACGAACAAGACGTGAAACACACGGATACTGGGCTGCGAGGCCTTGTGAGGATAATGAACCAACGCGACATGGGTCCACCGGGTGGTACGAATGGTTGACTTTCCGAAAACGGCGACTGACTTGTGCCCGGATGTGTTTAGCTCGAATTTTCCATCTGAATTAAGGCAAAGAGTAACGATACTTGTGAGCCCCGTTCGGACAGTAAAAATGGGGTGAGCGGCCGTTTTCGGAAGAGCTTCGATCCAGAACCATATCTAAAATCTGGGATAAGTCGGAGAATAGAATACTTGTACAAAACAAACCGCAAAGGTGAACCCTGTAGATGGTACACCTCTAACGCCGTCATGGACCATGGAAAATTCTGCAGGCGACTCTAAAGAAAAATGTTCCGGCCACCTGGACTTCATGGCCGACCTCACAATCTCGAGTGTCTCTGTATCGAGGCTTTGCTCTCCAGGTAGCATTGTCCTTTGGAACAACATTCTTGCTTCCGGAGTTGCCGCTCCCAGTTCCAGCAAACGACGCAGCAGCTTCTGAACAACCTGGTCCACGTTCCCTCGAGTTCTAGCATCAGCATAGTACTCCATCACGGATTTGACGATACCAATGCTGCTCAGTGTCGCCTGATTGCGATGGCATGTCACACAGAGACGCTCAATGAGCTTGAAGAATGCGTAGTACATAGCAGGGTCGTCTGCACAAAGCTGTGCCCTAAAGTCCCAGAGTAGGCGAGCAGCGCCGGGCAGTTTGATGAGACCAAGACGAGACTCGAATTCTTTGATCTTTTGATCAAGTTCCTCGACCGGAATGCCTCGGAGGCTAGTAAAAATACCAGAGACAGAGAAATCGGTGAGCGACATGGAGAGAAGAAACCCCAATGTCACATCGACCGTTCTGCTATCAGCTACCAGATCTGCCAGAGCCAACGCTAGTGAATCGTAACCAACTGAGACCTTGGTAAACGATCAACAAACGTACGTACAACCAAGTAGAACTCACTCTGAAATATTCGGTATTTTCTGGGTGGTCATTAATTGCATCAGATACTATCATGAAGACCATCCGGATGGTTTCCAGGACTTCAAGCAAGACCTGCTCATCGGGTTCGCGAACAGGGCCATCATTGCATGATCGAATTGTCGACAGGACGTTCATGAGGACAACGAACCCGTCGAGCTCGCGAAAGACCGACTGGTTGGAGATGAGTAATGAAGCAGAATTCTGACGGGGTAGCGAACCTTTGTGCACGCGTCTTGCAGCATGATTTTTTGTATTTCTGTCAAAATCTGCGCTATTTCAGTGAACGTCTCAAGAGGAAATGCTAGAAAACACACTTCTGTTTTCTCTCGCGTCGTATCGCTCTTCTTGAGGTTCTCCACCGCATTCCGCATGAGCTCAATCAATACATCGCGTGCAAAATCCTCCGGCGAAGTCTCTGCATCGTGGCTAGAATCTGGTGATGAAAAGTCAAAATGGGCCTTCAACGGTGTGAGGAGAGTACGGAGCATAGTTTTCTATCGCGTATCATCTCATTTAGATTGAAATATGTGGCCTAAGAGAAGCCGTGGCCTTGGGAAATCTGGATGAGATCGGTAGTAGGTCGTAGCGATGGACAAATAGTCGTCAATAATGTGCCGCAGCGGGATTAGTCAGACATCAGACACAGCCACGTTGTTTACCTGAGCTTGTATAAGCGGAGTCGACCAATACAATTTACTGTCTTGTGTCAGTAGCTCTGCACTGAAGGTAATAAAAAATTCGAGTTTCCCCCCTCGATCTGACTCAAGTTTTACCAGTGCACGGTTACATACCTCCGGGATCTATCTTGCTTCCCACTCTCGACATGACTTCGGGACGTCCAGTCTTACTTACTGTGCGAATGTTCTATCCACCCGGCAAGGCTGCAATCTTCGACTCTGGAGGCTTGGGCAACGCTCTGAAGTTCCTCCTCGCTGACTGGCTTTCTTTTCCTTCCCGAGGAGTTTAACGTGCAGATAGTGAACAGGTATCGTAGAGCTGTACTGGGAGACACCTGAAGGAAGTGTATGTTGTATGTCCTCCTTTTTCCATTGATCCCATGCACTGATAATAGACTTTACACCACACTAGTGAGGAAACTCGCAAGCCCATCGAAAGGCTGGTAGCAAAGTTTGATGGATGATATCTTTGGGTATTTGTCGATTCTCGAGAGAGATGAGCGCAGGGATAAAAGATGGGGGAAAGACGTCTCACTTTCGTTAGCATGCCGTTGAATGGCTGAGAAGTTGGTGTGAACGTGGGCATTCATCAACGAAATATATCCCCGTACATCAACCAGCCTCTACTCAACTAGACTCTGGCAATCATAAGCGTGCCTGTATGAAGAGAAACGCCGGCAGCGCACACCTTCTCTGTCGACATCTGACGGTCCACCTACTACCTTCGCGATTGTTTTTCCGACAACCTCTGCCGAAGTGACTTTCACCAGCCAGCCTTAACGTGTCCACCAATGCCACTCTTTCACGAGAGCCCGCTGCGCCACCGTCAAGCGCGCCAGTATCCCTCAAAGATGTGACTTCAACGGAGGACGCTGCGATGTGCCAAAGCCAAACTGAAAGTGCCATTGAAATAAATTTCGATTAAACGTAAGCGCAGCGACATTGTCAGAAAACATGTGACCGGAAGACGCGAACACTTTCTTGTACCCGCCACTTCCCACGAATACAAAAGCCTGCTATCACTAAGCCAGTGCTCTGTACAGGCAAGTGTCTCAGCCAACGACATCCCTACTTCCACAGAGGAGATGGCACCATCACATGTAAGCATCCCACCGTTCAGAGACGTTAGTACTAAGCTTTTTTTGCTAGACGAGCGAGCGTACACCGTGGTGTCCAATTTTTGCGTCGACACTGCCACCGACAAAACGCGTGTATCGTGAACAAGAGGTCACGCGATTGATGCAAGAATTAGAGCATCTCAATCAAGAGGTCGCCTGTCTCGCCACGAGGCAAGCTGAGATAAGAGAAAAACTGAAAGACGCAGGTGCTTCCGATATCCCAGCACTTGATTCCTCTGCAGAGAATTTTGGTGCGTGCCACTTGCCACAAACTTTTCGTGCCCTTACACACATATGATTTTCAGCTAGTCGAATCCGGCTTCGTGTCCTGGAAGTAGAAATTGAAACAGAACGGCAGAAGAAACTTGAGTACGAGCTGGTACTCAGGGACATTCGAAAGGAGTGCAAGGCCCCGTTCATCGTCCCCTCTTTGCTAGATGCTTTCATTGAAGTCTCCAAGCTGACTAATGTTGCTGTGAAACCCTGATTCAGGCTCGTGGGACAGAATTCGATGATGCTTTTGGGGCTTGTCCTTCGAGTGAATCGAAGCGTTCTCAGTTTATAATCAATATAGATGTAACAAAGCAATAATACCTACAACATTCAATAAATAAAGTACGAAAAATACACTCATATCAGACTGGATCTGGTACATAAGTTGAATCGGATGTCAGTGCGGGGAATGTTCGAAGCGTTGAAAATGAGTAGGGAATACTCATTCCAGTTCGCACACTCCAACCCGTATTCTGCTCTAAACTTGAGTCTGGCCTGATGTAAAGTAGTAGTCTCGTTGAAACACAGAAGTTTCAGCATCTGATATGTCTTGCATTTTTCATTTAAGCACCTTACTCAGCTGTCTTGGGCTTTACACACCCCCTCAACGACCTCCCAATGTCCGAATCGGCTGCTTCCTCAAGCTCTAACATCAAACCTCATGTCAATGGATCATCTGTGCCAGAAGAGCATCCAATCGCCTCCGAATATCACAAGTGGGGTGTACGTCTCATCGGCCTTACAGTGCTTTGCGCTAAGTTCTGATAGTGCTCATTACAGCTCCGTTTTTTGGCAGCCAGGCCCAAGACACCTCCAGATCTTGACTTGATGGCAAGATCCATGTATTTCTTCTCTCAAAGGCGCTGACTAATTGAATTATTGCTCTAGGTGTGCGATGCAACACAGGATGCACTTCAAAAGGCATATGAAGCCGAAGTAGATGCTGCAATGAAAGATGTAATCGAGGAATACAACAAATGGCGAGCGGAACATGCGCGTGAACTATGTGCGTCTTGATTAATCTCGTACTCATCGACTTTTAATACTCGTTTGATCAGGGGAATGGTTTAAGAGTTGCGGAGAAGACGAGGAACCAGACTTCTGAGGACCTTCGATGCTATCTCAATACTATCTTATCCAATCATACATTATCGCTCGAACTGCTGAGAAGGAAAAAACTTTGTCACCTCACTAAGTGCCCCTCTTTGTGTCATCAGATCAGTCGTTTTGCCGCTCCGGGGATTCGATTGTGGTACCGACGGACTGCGTGTAATAGGCGCGAGCCACCATTCGAAATATGAACGTCTCTACAGCCATAATGCAATGCGCTATTGAAGTCTGTTTCTTTCTTGGAGATCGCGCTTCATACGACGCATTGGATTGCACGGTACCACTATGTATCTCAGGCTATTAACCTAAGAAGGGGCCAGGTGAATTCTGCGTGTGCGTGATGCGTGAGATGCGTTTGTGTGCGTTTTTCATCGGATCAGATGCGTTAATTTGCAAATACATTACTGCGTGTACGTCGGTACTTCTGCGTGAATTTATATGTGAGTGAAAATCGAAGTTGAAGTCAGTGAGCCTCAACAAAATTTCACAATTTCCTGTAACATAGCGAGCCTAGAAGTACCCGATACAGACATTATTAGTACCCTACAAATAGTAGACATCAAATTATATGCCTACCCGGCCCAAGAAGATACTGAAAAGGCCAACGAATGATAAAAAAGATGTATACATGTCAACACTAGTGAACGCATCTCACGCACTTTGATATATCAGCGTTTATGTCTTAAACGCATGCGTTCCTACACAAACGCAGCTTAAACGTAAGAACGCATGTATTTCACAACAAAACGCAGCGAACGCAGACGAGTGACACGTCTGTCACGCTTGCGCTCACTCCAGTTTAACTTGGCTTTCACTCCACTTTTAATTGAAAACTGTGTGTATCATCATGACACGATCTCCAATCGATCCTCTGTATTAAGGAAGCATCTAAAATATCAAGTACTTAAAGAAGTAAAAGGTAATACCATATAAATTTTGACCACAATGTCCCTCTTTTGTCTAGAGTGTTTACTTTGTGAGATTCTCTTTTTTCACTGTGGACTTCTGATTGTCTGCTACATGTTATATATCGTCGGTTTGTTTTTGATTTCTATTTTTTTTTATCTAATTTATGTTGAGCCTCGGAGGGGGGGAAAATATAAGGCTCGGTCCTGCCATGCAGATGCGATGACCCACACCCTACTAGTAAATGTTTGACTGTGGCTGTACTTAATATCAACTTAATATTGCCCTGCAAGAATCAGTACTAATCTCAGCTACGCCATCCGTAGCACGCCATTCTTCAGTTCAGAACACTTTTGAAGATGGGATAATGATCTCACAGCAAAAATAATTTATGTCACGCACGCAGACTATGTCACACACGGGAACGCAAAACGCAGTTCAACTAAACGCAACTGCCTTTTATGGAAAGACATGCGTGAAAACGCAAACACATACTAATGCATCCACGCATGTGGATCACGCAGAATTCTACGTGCCCCCTAAGAAGGCTTGTAAACCAAAAAAAAAAAACGCAGATACAGAGATGATATACAACAGATAACATTTCGTACCCATACACATTTAAACTCTGATCTTCTCCACTAGGTTATCAAGAAGGTTCTTCAACCGAACGGTTTCATACTTTGCCAGCGTAGCGTTCGCATCAATAGTAATGGACTCTGTCAAGGCGGGCAATGTAGTCGCCCCATATCCTAGGGCCAGTCAGAAAGTATACTTAAACACAACACAGAAGAGACTTACCAAGCCACTTCCCAGGCGCTACGCCCAGATGCTTGTACCACTCGCGTTCTGAGATACCGTCCTCCGAGATGAACCCTCGTTCAAAGGCAATCAGCTTCTGATTGACGGCGCGAAGGCGCTTCACGGCTTCCTTCAATTCGCCGATAGGGAAGTGGGGAAGGTGCGGGATTGATTTGGCGCATCCACGCCGGAATTTCTCAAAACCAGCCTGTAAAGCGAATCCGTACATCATCTCATTCTCCGCTACTTCCTGTCGCCAAGCAGGAAGACGTCCAATCCGGTGCTCAAATCCGGTTCTGCGGACGCGGCGTTCTTCCTCTACAAGCTGATACTGTTCGTCGTGGTGCTTGTGATGGTGACGAGGCTCGCATGGATGACCCAAAGCCTTCTTGACCTTGCAATACGCCTTTCGAAGCTTCCTCTTTACCTTCTTCAACTTTGATGCTTCCTTTCTCCATTTTTTAATGACCTCTATGATATTCCGTTCCGCTTTGAGCTTTTCATAATCCAAAGCCAAACTGGCAGCTTGCAGAGAATGAATGGACTGCCGAAGAGGAGACAAGTCGATATCCACGGATTGTGCTGAAACGAGGATTTCCACTCTGCAGGACCTTCAGCTCCATCAAAGAATATAAGAAAAGGAAACGGACTTGTCTAAATAATTCTCGAGTTCGTACGAATAATGTGTTGTGTTGAAAGGAAGAACGACATTATCAGCTAAACGAAGAACTTGAAGTCCGAGGTGCTTAGCAACTGCAGTCTAGGAAACGGCAATGAGTGCTCCGATAGCCTAGCTTTGAAGGCAACTCGTACATGGCGGAAGAAGCCAGGATCCCCGTATACTTCCATCCATCGCTCGGAATCATACACAGAGTGATAATGATAAACTGGATCATTTATCGTTTGGCCGAACCCGCCGTTGGTGCTAGCGATCTAAAAACATTGTATTAGCATAAATTTCCCAAGAGTAGACATGGAAATATTACCCCAAGTCGTTGTAAAAACACCGTATAGTCACTACCCGAACCCAAGACCCCAACACCAAGGGCATCAACAGCGCTCGCGTGTACTTCACTTACGGCCACAACATCTGGATCTATAACAGCCTCTCCGACCTCCCTTGCGCCAACATACAAGCCAGTATCTTTGGTAGCATCCCAAAGTGTACGACCCTTCTGTGTGGGATGCGGTATATCCAAAGCACTTTGTTGGACAAGATGGGCAAGCAGAGGGGAGGCTTGAGCTCCGTACCTAGAGCCGCTGACGGAAACGTCTATTTTTAGCGTGTGTTAGCGAGTGTCAACATGAGAACTCTCCATACACATACCGATATTCACGTATGCAACAACATATTTGTCGATGAATTCTGCGAAGTCTTCTCCCCACTCCGTGCTTCCAATGAGACCGTACTGTACACTCGTCAACATAAGATGAACAGCGAGGCGAGAGTACTGATCCCACCTCTTCGGCGTCCCAACTTGCAATAACGATGGTACGAAGTGGTTTCCAACCCTTCCTCATCAAAACACCGAACCCTCGGATAGTCTCGGCTATTGATGTAGTACCACTGGTAGGATCTGATGCACCCATAACCTGAATTCAACAATTGAACTGAGAGGGGTATCACGAAATTCATCGAAACTTCATACCCAAGCTAGAAAAAAAAACAACTCAAACTCATGCAACAACAGTAAAAAAGAGGTATCTACCATCTCTGTGGTTTCCAACAACGACGATCTCGTCGGTGATGTAGCCAGGAATAACGGCCATCGTATTCCAGATCGGTGTAACCTTGTCATCGACTGACATTCGTTCGGATCTGAGAGTTGATACATGGAGAAAGACGATGAGCTAACCGTGGTTGACGAGCCTGACATTGATTTCTCCTTTCTCGGATAACTCCAGGAGTTTCTGAGCATTGGCCCAAGAGAAAGGCAGGCTGGGTATCGAAGGGATGTTAAGCGCCTCCGTGCGCGTAACATTTTCATACGAAGGATATCCTGGGGTAGTCGGATCACCAGGATACATACTAATAAATTGAACACTGCCCCGCTGAACCGAGGTGGGGCTGCGGGCAGGACCCTCTGGGTATGGTTTGTACCCATTCTCCACAGTTATAGCTCCATCGTCGCGAGTATCACTGTATATGAGAATGCCAACAGCACCGACCTCTTGTGCACCTTTGACCTTGAGCCCACGAAAATTGCCTCCATATCTTGCCAAGATGATTGAACCGGTAAGATTGACACCTAAATTGATATTAAAATGGCGTAAAAGCACGACAGAAGCACCGAGCATGCCTTTCGAAACAAGAGCGTCATAATCCTAGCAGCGTGTCAATGGAAGAGTTTTCATAACTGACGAGCAGCTTACCTCTTTCAAGCCATGGTTCGCATACACAAGCTAGCGCGAAACATGATCAGATGTCAGCACATCAAGGTTCTCATAGACCACTCACCTTTCCAGTGACGTCGCCGCCTTTGCTCAACCCATGGAACGTGGGCACAAAATCGTAGTATTCTCCGGCCTCCGGGTCTGTGTCATCAGTGTGTTCCGTTAGATCCGCGTCCCAAATAACATTTCCGTCCTGATCCAAAGCCTGAACGACGCGATCAAGCGGCGTATTCATGACCGGATAGTAGACATCGATCCAAGCCTGTGCAGCATGTGTCTTTGGAATAGATAACGTGGCACTCTGAGATTCTGGAGACCCGGCAGGATAAATGGGATCATCTGTGGGCGGTTTGACTCCAAGTTCGGTCTGCAGGAAATACAGGAAGTCTTTTGCAGTAGACAAGTCGATTCCTGAACCTGCCAGATGGGGCTTCGCAGTATAATGCCGCGACGTGACTATAGACACGTCCTCGTTCGGTACAGACCTGCAAACATTCGAGCGTGAGATACTAAGGTTGACGTTATACAATACATACAGAAAGACATTTTCGGCTCGCCTCCCAACCAAAGGCTTGCTTGCTTTAGTATGCCCATCCAGCGATATAGCATTGAGCACATATGGCCGCAGAACAGAATGGAAGGCGACCACCACGACCCCGAGAGCAAGGACTAGCTTGATGATGCCCCGTCTACGCGGTGTAACATTTGGCTCGGTTGTTACTGGCGTCGGTATCGATTCGTTGCCTTTGTAGAATGGTTTCTCATTCGCCATGGCGGTTACAAACCAAAGTTACTCGAGATAGCGAGAATAGACGTCACTGATCACGGTATTCCGCCACATGTCGATGCCGATTTTCGGGGCACCAACCGTCAGGCAGGCAAAGCCAGCTTGCTGGGAAAGATAAAGGAATTTGACGAATAATCAACCGAGATAGTGCGACGCAGCAGGGCATAACTGACGCCATTTGTGATGGTGGTAGTAAGAGGGAACGTCGGAACACATATATGTACTTGTTCTAAAAAAATATACAAAATTGGAGTTTTATGGATAATGTCATGAAATATCTTCAGTAGCTGCTGTGGTAAGCTGCGAAATCTGAAGAAAAGCATCAAACAATGAGGGAACGAAGAATGGTTTTTTGCACTCCCGCCTGATGTCGCTCAAATTCAGCTCGAGTTCCCGACACCGCTTTCGTTCGGCCTCTAATTCAGCTTCTACTTTTCTCAGTTGGACTCGCATCGCTAAGGAACAATCATGATGATTCGTAGTTCCACCACACGGAGGACATACATACCAAAGTTATCCATAGTAGGATCGTGTTCAGGAAGAGAGACACCAAAGCGTCTCAATGATTCTTCTTGTTTGGCTAGGATGGCGACTATGGTAAGAAGTTCCTCAGAGCGTTCATTGTACTCTTTCAACGCCTCCGACTTAGCTCGTTCGTCGGAGGGACTGATCTCTCGCATTACTCTTTTGGCTGGAGGTGGAGGGGAAACCGAACGCAGATTTGTAGACCGCTTGCCAGTCTTATTCCTCTATCAGTGAAAAACTATAAGCTCTAAGTAAGGAGTTACCATGGTGCTGACAGGCGGTGTCTCTGTTGTGCTCGGAGTTTCCAGGTCCTACAGAACATGAATGAGTGAATGAAAAAGAAGATAAACAATCGATGGATACCGCACTGGCCATCGATACCGCTTCCGAGTTAGCTTGGTGTGGTCCGAATAGTTTCTATGAGACAGCGAAGGTTAGCTCGAAGAAGGGAGAAGCACTCCCTGGACTCACGTTGAACACGTTCCGTTCCTGATCAGTGATACTATCATTATTCGTTTCTTGATCGCCGCGTCCTTCATAATTCAATCCAGGAGGTGGGCTTGAAGCAGGTATCATTGGAGAAGTCGCTGTCTGAACGGGTGTCTCGAAAGCCTGGGATAATTGCGGCGTGGCAGGCAGCTCCTTCTCTTCTACGGACACTGATTGAGGGTGAGGTGAGGGATTTCGAGGCGGCGTCGATCGGATCGAATGTTGATCATGAGACGAGGCGTGCGGGCGGGAATGAATAGAGGCGGAGCGGTTACGAGGGGTGGCTGATTGAATGGTATGGGGAGATGGAGAGTGGGACCGTTCACGATCATTGAGATCGTCTTCCATTTCGGCGCTCGGAGGCGGAGACTTACACAGAGAAGAATTTTCGTGTAGGTCAAGAAGACTGGGGGGGTCAACTGCTGTATCTAGCTCGGAAGTCTCCTCCCCAAATAAGTCTTCTATCACCTTTGCAATAGAGTCCTCTTCCTCGTCGCTCAAAGAAGATGAAGCGATATCGGTGATGCTGGCGTCGTTCGGCATCGATGTAGCACCCGTTGATGGATCGACAAAAGATATAGGAATTCCAGTTGGATCCTGCGTGTTCTCTACTAGTACTATGGTATCGGAGGAAATGTTCCCGTCGAGGTTTTCTATAGCAGTGAAGCCAGCAGATTCGATGGATATAGGGATCTCTGCGTTTACGGACTCCAGTGGATCTACCACGACTGATAGACGCGGTGCAACAAGAGGCACAGCTACGGGCGCTTCGTCTGCATTCGTGATAAGATTATTTTCGTCGCTGAATTCCGATGATGTCATTGCTAGTGCTGATTGATCAACAGCTATAACAGTTTCTCTGTTCGCATCCAAGACGCTTGCGGGGCGAACGGGTAACATAGAAACTGCAGTTGGCGAAACTTGGGGTTGTTGGGGAAAGCCAGATGATTGTTGACGTCGTGGTGTCGCGAGGGAAGAACCTTGACTAATAGAAGGAACTGCCTGATTCCACGGCCTCGGATCAGGATGATTTCTCCTATTTCTTCGTACCGTGACCTGAAGTGCACCAGCTGGATGCAGCTGGATGTATCGGTCTGGATCCGGACCCATTTTGTCTATTCTGAATATGAAAATAGGTGAGTAGCTATTATTTCTGACATAACACTGGACAGAACGTACTCTTCATAAAGCTCGATGCTCTCACTTCATAGGGGACCACAGTAAGTGTGTATCCTAATATTGTTAGACGCACCTACGTCTCGTGAAGCGCCGAATCAGGAATCGATATGTGGTCGTGAAGATCGGCAAAAATTTTGTATCTCAAAACTGCTCGCAAATCCTGAGAATAGTGAAGTGTTTGATTCCAGTTGATTCAGAAATATTAGCTTACGCTATCCACATAGCTCGACCAGTAAAATTCGACTACTCCAGGAGCAATGGCATGAATACCATGAAGGGGGGGCGGAGGGGGGTCTTTGAGTCGTCTTGGACAAGTCGACAAGCAATATTAAGGTTTGGAAGAACAAAAAGCCTTCATTTGCCTTGACAGCAAGAGACTCTGACCGTTAATAGCACGACACAACATGCTCCGCTCTGACCCATCATCCATGAAGAATAAATATCAATGCTGAAATTCATCAGGAAAAAGGCAAATGCTACGTAGCCGCATGCCAAGCCTACGTGCTAGCCGTACATCCGGTAGCCTCGGTACCCATCAGCCAAGGGTACGTAGCTCCCCGTACCACTGAGTATCCCATACATAGTTTGTATGTACCTCGAGGTACACTATGTGCATTTTGCAGCTTAGGACACGTCAGATGAGGAGGTTTGGGACGAGAAAGACGTCTGTCACAACTTGATTTTACATTCATGTCGTAGTAGAACAAAATCAATATATCTAAGATATGAGTTAACGAAGAAAGTCTTACTTCTATCCAGGACGTTTTCGCTTGTCCATGTAGGATCCATTTTCCGCCCCGAATATGGTGTCAAATGACAGCTGCGTGAAATGTAGGTGATAGGAATTATAGATGACTTCTGCTGCTGGTTTGCTGTTGAACGGCTGACCTTGAACATGCCTGTGTGGTCGTCGAGCTTCCTGAGGGGTGTAAACCATTCTACGTAGGCAAGAGGGTGTGGGAAGGTGCCGAAACGGTCTGGAAGAGAGAATATAGCCCGGACTTGCGCAATATGTAGTCCTGGAATAAGTCAGTAAGATCATGCCTGATAATACATCAGGAGCACGCACCTTGGGGCCCAAGTGTATGTAGATCCACCCCCTCTTCAGGCAGTTCTTTCCATGCAAGAACTGCGTCGAACGCAGCTGGTGTTTCCTTCTTGTGACCTCGAGCAGGTTGTGACAGCGTCGCACGAACAGAGTCCATAGTAATCGATTTAGAGACCTCAGGAGTCGGTGGGATGAAGATGCGGAAGCGTTTGTAGATGCTGTATGTAGCTGGCTCTGACGTCCAAAAATCTAGTGGTACCTTACCAAAATGCCGCCGAAGAAAAGCTTCCAGTGCATATACAAATTTTGTGGCGCCAAACTGTGTTTCAAGGGAAGGAATGTCGACATTCGTGTATGCTGGAGACTTGGCAATGGAATACTGGCATTCACCATATTTTGAAGATAATTTGGGTGTCCTGGATTTGTCATCCACTGTGTCGTCGTCTGTAACAGTGGTAGAAAGGCAGCCGGACGTCAGGTGGCCGCTAGGCTCGGTTCCATTAAAGGTCGTGGGAATAATGTCTTCCTGTTGACCGTCATCATCATCGTCATCTTCCACGTCTCCCTTGTCTTCTTCTGGCTCTGCATAGTCATCGATTACCCACTGAAGAAACCTCTGAAACCTCTCTGTGGCCTCCCTCCGCATTAACCATTGGGTCATTTGCCTGATGTATCCCTTCTTATTGGATGCGTTATATGCAATCTTTGCATAATCGATGTGCAGTCGTTCTGATGCCTCGGTATTGAATCCGTCAGCTGTGCCTCGAGAACGTATCGCTTCTGTGTAGTGCAACATAGAGTGGATCTTCGGAATATTGAAGTCGTTGCGAGTGTCAAGATCAATGAATATATCCTTGTGTTGATGAAAGGTATGCCATGCTTCGTCGAGCTTCTCCAGACTCTCATCTGTGTGTTCTTCGAAGTGGGCATAAAAGATGAAGTCCAGCACGGCATGAACACAGACAGTCACCTCCCATGGTGCTGCTCCTGCAATAACAGACAAGAACACCTTTTCCATATTCTTGTACTCATTTCCTGTCCACTGTGTCACCAATGATATACCTTTCTTGAAATGACGAAGATTTGGATGCCTTGTCATTGTTTTGAATCGACGGTCGACTTCATCCTCTGGCTTTACACCCTCCTCAATGTCTATGACAGATGTCGTCCACTTAACAAGGTGATCCTTGAATACGCCCTTGTGCAATTGATGAAGAATATCCGGTGTGAAGCATTCGAAGATATTACAGTGGGGGAGGTCGATCCAGAAAGGGTTTACAGGTCGAAGTCCCCATTTCTCATATGTCTGCGATTTTAATCCTGCTGACACATCTTTAAGAGCGTCAATGATACTTTCAGGATTACGCATCGTGGAGAAGACTGGGTTGCCCAATTTCTGTGCCGGTACTGTGCACTTGGGACATCGGTTTTCCATGCAGCAGCTGACCAAACACTGTTCAGGATAATCTGTGACATAGGCTGCGAGGAGTGGATAGACAAGGCGAGTCTTTCCATCGGCACACAACATCTCGACGCCCTCCTTGCCAGCTTGCACCAAGGGATCAAGAAGAGAGCGCATGCATGTATGAAAGAGCTGGTATGATTCGATTGAACGTCGTTTTTTCGAGAAACACTCAAGTTTGCTGACAGGGAGATAGCCGACCAAAACGGTTGCATGTTCAGACAGTTTTTGTCGCACGTCTTTGTCAATATTGCCGATTGTAAGATACACTGGCCATGCCTGCTTGTCGCCGCTAAAATGAGACAGCTGAGTCTTGTCAGAAGCTAGGATGACCGGTGCGATGGTGACACCTGGAGGTAAGAGCTTCTGTTTGCTGGCATTAGTTCCTTTTCACATACAAATGAGAATAGTATAAGGCTTACCTGTATTTCCCACCACCAATCGGCTGTTGCCATCTCACTATACGCTTGTGAAGTACCATTTGAATCGGTATACACACGTTCTGGAGCATAACGTATGCAATTGATGAACCGGGGATCCCCGATTAACTCGCGGATACATGCAACAGGGTCTCTTTTCCATAGTTCCACCTCTTCAGTATGGCGCTCTCCCTTTTCATCAACCTCATCCCCAACTACCTCAAAAATCTCGCACGTCCATTCTGGGCCTGTCGGTAGCTTATCAATGGTCTGAAATAGTTTACGTTTGGTGTCAAAGGCTGGCTGAACATCCTCCTTGATCTGTGATGCCTCAGTTAGCCAGGGATTCACACTAGCAGATGTCAAAAGACGTACACTTGTCAACCGCAAGAATTTATCGATTTCCTTCTGACTAATGCCCGAGGAAATGAGCCAACGAGCTAACTCCCACTCTTTACGACTTTCAAATGGTTGCCACATCTCCTTATTCTGCCCTCGTTTGGTCTGGCGATATAGTTCAAATGCTGTCTGTTGGATACCACATTGTATAACGGGGTCGCCAGCAGGAAAAGGGAAATCTTCAATCCACCGTCCTTGCCCAGATTCTTCATCATCTTCATCTGGTACATCCTCAACCTCAACTCGAGTTTTCTTCAAACATGGCATAATATTGGGCACATCTCTCGACTCTAGAAAGGCCTGTGATACAGTGTCCAGGATTTCTGAGTTGTCGGAAGGATCAGGGTTGGTATCGTGTGGTTCCTGTGTCGTCAAGGGTTCTGACTCTGCAATATGTTCGTGTTTTCTCTTTCTCGATGCAGCTCGTTCCCTAATATTGATATCCAGTTCATTTCCACATGATGTGAGAGCGTAGTGCAACTTCATCCCCTGCATTGACCGGGTTGTCGAGCCACAGAAGGGACAGCGATAAAAAGTTGGTGCCATGGTGTGAGGATGAAGGTAAGACAAAACGTGGTGATGCGGGCTAGTGAGAGCTGACGAGAGCTGACGAGAGCCTACGAGAGCCGGCGAGAGCTGTCAAGAGACTCTTGTTTATGGTCACGTTGTTTGCAGTTATAAACAAACAAATTTGGACGTCTCTTTTCATTGCACCCCCACCATCTCCTGCAAATGGCATGCAAATCTGCTCTTCCCTTGGATGCCAAAGATGACGCTGAAGTATCGCCTCAAGTTCAAGGGCCACACAACAGAAGGGTAACTGAAAAGCAGGCAGAACTTGGCAAGTCCCAGCGGCTTTTATAAATGTTTTATGCCCCTCACGTTTGAAATCACTTTCAGACAAGAATCACCATGATCAGTACACCAAGAAGCTTGAAAGAGAACTCGCAGCATTGAAGAAGAAACATCAACAGCTTGCCAGTATGAACACTCTCACCGAAAAAACCAACAGTATACCTGTTCTTCATACATTCTTGTGATAACACTGACCTACTGTTATAGGGCAGCTTTTGGAGGATGCCGATGAAGAATATCGCCAGACTCATGATGGCCATGAACGACCCATGATTGAAAGTGAAGATGAAGAGAATGAACATCCAAGCCTTCTCTTTTCGTCATCGGTAAGACACTTCCATAGACCCAAATGCACATTCACATCCTTTTAAACAGATTAAAACAAAGAGAATCATAGAACCAGATGCTTCTAAGACTCTCCGTAAGCAGGGTACAGTTCGCAAGCCTGTACGGTCTTCATCCCCTCCCCACCTCAACTTGGTGACTGGTCAGTGGCGGGACAATCAAATAGTGACATCGAGTCCATCGGCGCTTCCATCCTCGCCTTCACCTGTGATGCATAACTCCATTGATTGTAGTAACGCTACCGAGGAACACTCCGCAGTATCTTTTGATCATCGAAGCAAGCGGCCACGAAGCAATAGCCCTGACAACAGTGCACCATCCAGGTCTAAATGTGCTTGTACTATCACGCATGGTGAGAAAGGCTCCAATCTACGGGATTATAGTGGTGTAGCCAAGTCTGTGATCCACGAAGTCCTCCTACGCTACGAGAATCGCATTTTCACCATTAACGCCTACCCTGATGAAAAAACACAGTCCGAAATTGTTCGTGAGCTCTGGGACGAAGTCAGTGCGAGTGTCGAGCAGAAATTTGAGCTAACGCCAGCTCTCCAATCCATGGTAAGTTGGATAAAACTTCTTCGATGCCTGACTCATGGATATTTGTAGATCAAGAAATGTGGTGCATGGTGCCGTGGCAATATTTGGGATCGGATTCAACCTCTTATTGCGCCAGCATATGGCTTCCAAGTATCAGATAAGAAGAAGATTCACCAAGCCAACAAGAACCTTTATGTGATGCTCTCAACAGGTGGTGCCTTTTCATTTAAGGTGTGATTGCTTTTTATCCATATGTCTCCTCATAAATATATTTATAGACACCTGGGGACCGATACCGAAGATTTGAAAACAAGATTATTTTCCAAGCGATCTGCGCATGCTGGTTCAAGAATCAAAAAACTCCTGGAATCAAGTATTCTGACAACTACAATCCAATCAAGCCAGAATCTGTGGCACTCATTATCACCGTAGTATGATTAATTGGTATTCTATATGATTTCATCTCTAATGAATCTTACAGCTCGAGAACTGCATTGACGAATGGGCTAGCGGAAAATTTGCGCCAAAACCCCTAGATGAGGATGTCCAACGGCCCCGCTACCTTGCTCATCTAGCGGATATTAGGAAATGGTGTAAAGCCAATCCGAAGGTCACCGGAAATATACTCAAATGATGGCATAATGGTGCCAGGTAGTGTTGTATCTATCATTGATTCGGTCTACTTATCTTTTTACATGTAGATCAAGCACTGGGGTAAAAGCAAAGCAGATGGCGACCGGCTACCTTAATGATGAAGAGGAAGAAACCCAGGTTATGGCGGATCTTGAGGGTAGAACTGGAGAAACGGATAGTGAAGATGATGATGACGATGCAGAGAATGATGCCACAGGGGATGAAGAATAATAATGTGCATTATCTATTATGACTGGAATAGAACCTTTTTGCTAGCTCATACCTGAAAACCCCTGGTTAATTTATAGATTGAATGTATATCTATTATAGCACTATAGAACAGAACGGTCGTACTATTGTTGTGAAACCATAATACTATGGTAATGCTACATACGTCTCAGTCAAAGCTACCTCGGCTACCGGCAGGTACATATATTTGATGGCAGGCTACATACCGGTACCTAAGAGGGGGGTGTGCTATGAAGTTACCCGAGTTACGTACATGTCGTAACTGAACGTAGCACATTGACCTTTTCCTGATGTTCAATGATTATCTTCGATAGCATTGTGAGCAGGTATTAAAGACGGTTATTAGATACGAGCATACCTAGAGGGCGACTATATCTTACAAAAAGAGAGGTTTTACTTGATAAGCAGGATAATTTGACTGAGATGAGACCAGATGTAAAATGCAACCTCCTATTTAGTTGCCACTATATCGGTCCGGCGTCTCCGGGTGTAGCAGCACGTGACCTGGACGACGCATCATCGCACATCGTCGCTGTGTCATGTTAAACCTGGCGTCGGACCGTTGGACAGCAGTGATCTCCTGGATCGAATATCTACCGCAGTACTCTCTGGGGTCCTTCATCTGGCCGGCTCTATCTCCAGACTCTCATACACATGCATAGCATCAAATTCCCAATCTTCAAGTTCATGCTTCAACCTTGACGCGGGATGCGGCTCAGAATCTATGATTATAATTCATTGCTTGCCGAGGCCTTCATGCCTTGCATACTTCCCTTTGCTACATTGCGGTTGTAATACTCCGAAGACAGAGATTTGGCCGATCATAGTGCAGCGAAGACCGCGGACTGGATTGCTCTGGAATACAAGCAGAACAGCACCGTCTCATCGAGTCTGGGAGCAGATACTATTCCTACTTTCTGTAATGCCAGTGTTTACAGGATAGCAGGAATAGCGGTGAGGTTCCTGATGATACAGCCTGATGTTCAAGTAATTCATTATAGCATGTAGAGCATTAAATTACCGGCCAGAGCCTCAAATTCGGTAGCTTTCTTGGCCCAACTCGCGGCCCAGCGGAAGCAACGGTATGAGAGACCCTTGCATATCGGACCGCTATAAAGATCTTTGCGAGACTTGGACTATATATTCTGTGGTACAAGTGTCTGTTAACACCACTGGTCATATTCTGAACCAATATGCACATCGGTATTTCTCTTTTGTTTCTCCTCGTGGCTACAACCCTCAGCATGGACTTCGGTGAAGTATTAGCAGAATCGACTGTGCCTCCTGCAACTAGCATTCCTAATACCACTACTTCTCTCTCAAACTCTGCTGTCTCCGCTATTCTCACCACTGCAACCAGTTTCCCTCCGGTTGGCTCTATTCCCTGGGACTACTCGTCAGGAGGTCTCGAGAGACTGTGGGATGTAGTACATATACCATTCCATCCAAGCAGGATTCACTTTATAACAGCACCATTTCTAGGTGGGACCAGTGGTTCCTCCACTGTTCACTACTACCCGAGTCCCCACTGCATCCATTACGTTACCTTCCTCCCCTCTGCCTTTATATCCAGCATTCTATGCTCTGGCTCTGAAAGATGTCCTCCCTGACTTGAAGTTCTCAAAAGACTTCGTATTCGGAGTCGACACTGCCGCATACCAAGTTGAAGGAGCGACTAAGAATGAGGGAAAGGGTCCAACAATGTGGGATTGGGCATCGAGGCAGCCGAATGCCATCACTGATAACACTACAGGTGGGATCGTGGCTTCAGTTTTGGAGTTCAGTCAGTTCTGACTTCAAGTTTTGAAAGCCGACGTTGTCGACCTTCAGTACTTCTTATATAAAGAAGACATCATATGCTCTGTGGCACTAGGAGTCAAAGCCCATTCGTTCTCGTGAGTATCTAGGCATGGTGGCCTTGACAGATCTGATATGAAGCTGTTAGAATCTCTTGGGCGAGGATATACCCTTTCGGTGTGGCGGACTCGCCCCTCAACCCTGCTGGCATTGCACACTATTCTGATGGTATGTCGCTCAACCTTTTTGATCATGGGATTGCACACTAACAGCCGGACGCAGTGATTGATTATCATTTGGCATATGGGATCGAGCCTGTCGTGACATTATGTCAGTGGTGCCATTTGGGACTTCTGCCATTTCACTGTTACTAATTTTTTCCAATGTATGGTAACAGTCCACTGGGACGTCCCTCTCGCTCTCCAGTCTTTTTACGGCGGTTTCACATCTCCGAATATCGTTGATGATTTTGTTATGTACGGGTTCCGTAAAATATCATTATTACATCAGCTAATGACGTTGCTAGTTACGCCAAGACCATCTTCCAAGCATACAATGGACATGTCAAGACATGGTAAATATCGTTGCAGTCCTTTGCCTCAGTGATATCTCACAAAACTAGGTATACCTTCAATGAGCCCCATGTTTATTGCGGTCAAGTCGGTTCCTATCCCTTCAGTGAGCTTTATGAAGAAAGCATGTCGAGTTCAAGGATTTACTGCCAGAATAGATGAAACTCTCGCTCCAGGCATCAATGCATCTATGGCCCCATACCAGTGTTCTTATAATCTGTGTACGTTTCGCCCACTTTTTGTTTCTGCCTTGCAAACGAAGACCTTGTTCACAGTAAAAGCGCATGCAGCAGCTGTGAAAGGTTATTATTTATCCTTCTCCCCGTAACAAGTTCCTAATATAACACACTGTAGCATTTTGAGAGATGGGCATATCCGGTGATGTGCTCGGTAATGGGCAGCACTCAAAGGAAAACTAAACTCTAGATGAGAAATCTAGAGACTAACTCTCACTCTAAACACTCACACTATCACCAATGTTTGTAAGTTCGAGGTTGAGTACAGTAGAAGCACTCGTGTACGATCTTAGACTTTGACAATTCAATGTAAGGTGTTCGAAAACTACTTCTGATTCTGATCTAGAAGATGTTTACACAAGATACACTAGTCGAGATAACGGGTTATAACGACGTGGGGTTTTAATAGGTAGGTAGGAACTGGTCTAGTTCAGAGAACAAACATCGTCTAGGCGAGCAAATAGCTGGTCTAGATTACTTCTTAACTCAAACAATCAAAGAACACACAGGTTCTACAAAGAGCTCACAGGCTCTAGAGTTCACTAACTCTCAACACAAGTTCGCAGACTCGAGACAAAGAAGTACACAGACTTCTACAAAGGATACACAGATCCTACGTCAAGTACACAGACTTGCAAAGAGCACGCAGACTCTAGAGTACGCTGACTCTTTCAATTGTTCAAACTCAAAGCGTTCTAGGGCTTATTTCACTTCAACTACTTGTTCTTTCTTATTGGGTGACTTAGCAACGAATTACTCAGTCGAGGACAGGCACTTAAATCCGTTATTTGATTAGGTAGCTTATGGGCCACTAGCACAAACGCGGGGGAATGCTTTCCTGCTGTTGTGTGTCTAGATGACGGTATTTTATAGTATTCTACACCTAGGTATAGGAGTCGCTTATCTAGACTACTAGTAGCGTGATTATGCGTAGTAATACAAACGATGAGTAATTATTCTATAAGAATTGCGTGATTCCGAGATATTCATTCAGTTATACGGGGAGGCGATGGGTTTTTCTATTGCCTAGGGGTGCCATGCTGGTCCGTAGGCACTCCTGCCTCCGCTTTCCTATGGTGCCGTGTGGCTATTCATTCAGTACTTGTTTAATTGCCTTAGTATCTTAGTGGATGTAACCATCGATCGAGGTACCGAGATTGTATGGTCGCGATCACTTGTGTGATCTAGACTGGTACCTCGGGTTCCTGACTAGGCTATTCTTTCATGCAGGGTTCAGGGTTTCTCATTCATTTCTTTTTAGACTAAGTTCATGGAGGATTTTGGTTCCGTCGTGACTTAGTAACTATTCGAAGTGGTTTTCAGCTTTGTTGAGTTTGACAAGCTAATCTAGTTCAGGTTTTCTAACTTCTGGTTTTTGAGTTCATCTAGATACAGTGAGGTCCCGTTTGTGTGGTGACTATGTGTAGTCTGTTTTTAAACAGGAAATAGCAAGTAATCTCGAAAGGCTTGTAGAGTTGACTCGTCTAGATGTCTTCTCTTACTTCCTCTTCTGTTACGGTTTTAGGTGCTTCAACACTGATCTAGATGACTCGACTTAGTAGTGCGAAGTCTCCACTCTAGTCCTTAGTACAGCTAGTAGTTTGCATTAATTTGTATAAAATTCGCAAAATCTACGGGTAGCCTGATACCAAGCGTATCATCTCCCCCACACTAAAATAGTGACTATCCCTAGTCACCTGAGTCTCTTCTTCGACCCAGTAGTGTAGCTTTTTGTACTGTTATTCATGTTTATATTTTTCTAGTCTAGATTAGCCGTCTTTCCCTGGTCTAGATCTGAAAGTCACTTTTGTCAATCTACTTTCGTCTTTGACAAATTCCCATTCCGTCATGATTCTCAGGGTCTTTGACAGGTGCGATCACGTTCGCCTGTTTATTAATAGGTCTTTATTTGACGCGTCTGTCTCTTCGCACAGTTATTCATTCCTAAGTCCTCTTAGGACTCCAAATCTGTTTTATTCATTACAGTCTGTGGCTCTTTCTCTGTGCTTTCGAGCGCGCGGCAACCTCCGGCGGACTTTCAATCGGTCTCCAAAGTCGTCGCGGGGTTGGCCCGTGCACTTTTACACTTTTCTATCATCGCGACCAGCGATCGAGACTATCGCCTCTTTACCTCGCATTCTCTTCGTTTCCCGAAAATGTCCATCGAGGACCTCAAAAAGCTGTGGGGCAAGATTACCCCCATGTTCTCGGTCGGTTCGCAGATGCAGGTGGCGGTTATGCAACGCGTGTTTACGCTAAAGCAAGTGGTGCCTATCGCGGTAAGTCTTGACTTTTTACGCGACTTAAGCCCGCATTTCTCCATTCTTACTGATTTTATTGCTGCTCTAGATGGGACTACTCAAGGATTCGCATCATGTTTCCGGCACTCGTTACCACGAGTTTGCTGTTAACTTATGCCATTCTTTGAGTTTGGTCATTGCTGACCTCCCGCAGGATCATTACCGTCCAGAGTGGGATGACTTGTCACCAACGGCTCATGAGTCCGCTAGAGTGAGTTTCTTGTCCTGTTTTCCAAAGGTGCCTTCTGACTTTCTTTTAGGCTCGCCATTTCCAGCATAACGAACCTTTTCCTGTTCTTGATGAATTGTCCCCCAAGAAGCCGAAGGCGAAACCTAGGGGTCCTCGTAGGGTTAGCTCATTTTCATTTTCTTTCATTTCTGAGCTTATGTTCGGCCACTTTTTGATTAGGTGCTTAAAAGTGTCGAAATAGTCGCCCGCAAACCGAAGTTGGTCCGCAAAATCCCCGATCCGATAGTCTATTCGGATGAAGAGGATGAGGGGGTTGAGGAGAGTGACCACCCTTCTGAGGAAGAAGTTCTCGAAGCCCCATCACCACCTGTCCAACCGTCACCAGCGCCCAAGTCTCCAGTGGTGAAGAAGTCGAAGGCTGGCCCCAGCAAGAATTCGGTTGCTGGTACGTATTTCTTTCTTACATTTCTTTCTTGTTTCTCTGATCTAGTTTACCAGCGGTAGTCGACAAGGACACGGTGCCCCCCGTTGAGAAGGCTCCTCCCACGAAGAAGACTGGTACTTTCGAAGAAGGGCACCGCACCGGCTGCTGCTAAAAAGGCTGCAACCAAGGCAGGCAAGGTGGACTCGCGTACCCGAGCTGGGAAGTGCAAGCGCGATGAAGACATCACGGCGGCCGAAGGTCAAGCCAGTACCTCGAATATTCGGGCTACCACGGCTCCTGTTCCCCAGACGGCCAGTGACAAGGCACCTCCAGCCAAGAAGGTTAAAGAGATGTCAAAAGAGGAAAAGGCGGAACTTGGTCGCAAGGCTGCCACACAAGTCCCTTGTAGGTTCCCTTTTCTCTGCTCTAGATAACCCTTTTTCTTATCACAAACGTTTCGTTTCAGCTCGTAATATCGGCTTCAAAGATGTCGATCTTCGTATTGTCAGTGCAACTGACGTTAGCTGGCTGGCGACCACGGATATGGACGTGAGCAGTCTTTCCTTTCTTTTCTTAGTTCTGCTGGCTTATTCCTTTCTTAGCCCAAGCTCCCATGCTCCCTTTGTCTCATGGGTGCACAGACTAAGCCCTGTGAGTTCCTTGGCTGGGGCATTGCCTGTGGCAACTGTCAGCGCGGGAAGAAGGTTGTCTGTTCATTCAAGGCTACTCCCCACAAAAGGTACCGGGCTCATATCTCAATTGAGCTGTTCGCCGAGTGAACCCCCGATAGTAGGTTTTTCTTATTTTTATTTCTATGTTTTTGTTCACGGTGGTTTTTCTTTTCTAGATCTCCGTAGGCAACTCCGTATGGCTAATCATCTAGTCAAGGCTTTCGACACGGCCATCAAGGCAGCTGGGCGCCTTGCTGAGATCCTTCATCGCCAAGTAGCCGAGATCGACGGGATCGTTCGAGATACCGTGGAGTTTGAAGGACGGATGGTGGCTGAGACGGCATTACTCGAGGATGTATCAGCGGTTAATTACATCCTGGCGCCTCATCAGCCTAAGGAACTAACTCCGTCCTCGGACCCCAAGACTCCAGTGGCATCTGGTTCTCAAAGGATTTCTCTAGCCTGTACGTCTGTTTTAGCATTCTTCTCCTAAAATTTTTCACTGATGGTCTCGTTTCTGATCTAGATGACGAAGTGGACAGCGAATCTGAGGAGGTGCAGGCGACGCTGGAAGCGGCTGCCGATAGTCCTGTCAAGGACACTACTGGGGGTCTCGGTGGAGATGCCTCAGGTGATGACTCTGACACTTGACCAAACTTTTTCATACTTTCATACTTTTTGTCTTGCTATCACACTTTCTCGAGTTTTTCTCTCAATGTATTAGTCGTCAGCCTGAGCCAAAAATATACACGCTTTCTCTTGGTTTACTCCTTTATGGTGTGATAATTTTTATCTTTTTCAGAAGCTCTTTTTCTAAGTTTAAACTTTTATTTTATTTGTACTTGACGCCTTCTTAGGTTGCCAAGGGACTTCAAATATAAACTTTTTGTTATTTGTTCTATTTATAGGTCCCCAAGCACTCCGCGCACGATCTCGGCCGTAGCTAAGTTGGATCCGACTTATTTGATCGATCTTAGTGGTTCAACCTGTCGTCTAGATTACTAGACAAGTACATTTTTCAATTCGATCTTGTATTCTGTTAAGTTCTAGGAGTCTGTGTTGAATGTGATTTCTGGTATGGCTAAGGTTTTACACGTTGGGACTTCAATACAATTTCTAGGGATTTTTATTCCGCAAAATTTTTCTCGGAGTTCTGTGTGTCTTCTCCCCCACACTATAAATTCAACGTCCTCGTTGATAGGTAAAGTTGTTCTACTTCACCTTGAAGACTCCAGAACATACACACTCGTTTAAAACCAACACTCGACTCGTATCCCAGACATGACCACCGTCAATCCTTCTGCAGACATCGATATGGCTGGGCTTGTTGCCCGGGCTAACGACGCTATCCGTTTCAGCGACCAGTTGTTCGAACTTGGTGTTGACGCGGGGAAGCAGATGGAACAGTGCCACAAGCTGTTCAGTATAGGTGTAAGTACTTCAATATTTTTCTTATTCATTCCTGATCTAGATCACTCAATTCACTTGTCTGTCCATAGGTCGAGATGACGCGTCTTCCAGGCACCGTTTTCTCGAACAAGGCTAACGAGGACCTGTTATTCCGCATTAAACAGGTCTATGAGCGTATCAACAAGCACCATACTGGGATCATTGCGTTCCCTGACTATCACACCGTCCGTGCCTTTACCGGCCAGATCCATGCGGACCGTCAACGTCACACTTCTCTTGCGACTGCGGCAGTGGTAGCCCAGGACCGATCAGGCAGCGTCGCCGCTCAACCTGTCCCAGCCCCGGCTGTGGAAGCGCCTGCTGTCAAGCCAGCTTCTAGCAAGGTTAAACCCAAGCCCGTAGTGAGTTGACCAATCCCTGCGTCTTATCTAGATTACTCAACATTTCTCTTCATGTTTCCTCCCTGATCTAGGCCACGAAGAAGGGCAAGAAGGCACCCAAGTCGAAGGCCATCGTCGAAGAATCATCCGACGAAGAACCTGTGACCATCGTGTTGCTAGGTTTGGAGGAGGACACTGTCATGGGTAATGCAGAAGTTTCTTCGACCAATGCAGAAGCTGATACGGTATCTATTCTTGTTTATTTAGCTGCCATCGCACGCACCGCTGACGAAGTTATCGCTCGTATTCAGCAGATGTCTATCGACGACGAAGTCGAAATTGTGGTCAACAAGGACCCTACTGGTGGCAACATCGTCGAAGGACACAAGGTACCCTCCAGGGCGAAGAAGCCCAAGGCAGTCGTGCGTTATCTTTCTGATCTAGGCAAGCTGAATTACTCATCTTCATACTTTTATCTTTGCCACAGAAGCACCAGCAACCACAGCGCGTGGAGGTGATTTTCCTTCCTTATGCATTAGTTCTGGGCATGGACTTAAATTCTAAGGACTACCAGCTCGCGGAGGCTGTTGTTGCCAAGGCCGCAGCCAATGAGGCTCCTACTCAGGCTCGCAAGCGACCCAGGGCTGTGAATGAGTTTTCGTTCAATGATTCAGCGTACTCCATGGCTGGTTTGTACTTTTCATTTTTCTTTCTGTGGCAAGAGTACTGAAATCTAGAATACCACCCTAGCCGCCGACTTAGCCATCAACAACAAGAGTACCAAGAAGACCTTGGAACTGGCTGCTGAGTTAGTTGCTTCGGACGAAGGCTTGAACCCCAGCGAGACGGTTCTTCGATCTCGCGAGGCCGACTTGCGCAACGACATTATCTCGACGATTCATCGCATCCAGTACCTGATGCAGTACCGTCGCTTCGTCGTCAGTCACCATGCGCAGGTTGTGAATGCTCTCGAGAAGCACTTTGGAGGCGCTGAGTCCGACTGTGAGCTCAGTCCTGATCTAGACTCGTCATATTCCTTCACAACAACTGCCACAGGATATCGTTCGGTGTAGGCAAATTCTCAGGGCATATTAACCAACTTCAGTCACTCTTTTATCTTTCCAATCCATCATTAATCTCTATCGCGTTTCGGAATTTTTCTTATCCCACTGTCTAGTAGCCATTTCTAGCATACACAGTCGTTACAAGTTTTGCGAATACAAGGGTGTTATGTGTTTATTTTTATTTGACTTGCCTCGCACTTCTAAGTCTTTTTGTCAGAGGTGACCCATCATCTAGATCACTCTCCTCGCTATACTCTTGAAGCTCAGGGTAGCCATCATCTTCTGACTCAGAATCAGAATCTGTTTCCTGATCTAGATGAAGCTTTACACTGTCAATTCCATATAACTCCTTATTCCTATTCAACGCGCGATATTGATATTCTGTTCTAGATGACTCTTCCTCTCCGACCAGCTTGTCTAGAGTAGCCGGACTTATGTCGATTAAGTCATGTATATTACTGGGGAGGTCAACCCTATACCTGGCGTTGTATGGTATGACTCGGAACTGAGCGAACTTTCCTCCCAGTACTGAACCGTCCATTTCTGCCAAAATGTAGGAGCCTCCTTTCGTTCTTCTGATTACAATCATTGGGCCTAGGTATCTAGGTTCCAATCTATTATTCAAACTATCTTCTACACGTGTATTTCTTACAAGTACCAGGCGGCCAGGTTTGAAATCATAATCGGTTATGGTAGCTTTATTTTCTCTTTCATAGCGAAGTACGTTGTCTAGTTTAGTCTTACTCACACGTTCCCTCATGTCTTGGACATGTTGAATATGTTTAGCCAGGGCTTGCGCCCGTAAGCCTATGAGTTCTTCAGTAGACAGTATACCGCTTGGAGGTTTTACCAGCCAAGTTGCTTCGACTATGTCCAGAGGTAAGATCGGATGTGCGCCTAGAACCATGAAGTATGGTGAACAACCCATTCCTCGTCTAGTCGTGATACGATCCGCCCATAATATATGCGAAAAGAAATAAAACCATTTACTTGGGTTACCATCCATTGCTTTGTACAGCGCTTGACGGATATCCCAGTGAGGCCTTTCAATTTTGCCATTCGCTTGAGAATTGTAAGGTGATATTCTTATACCAGTGATCCCATATTTATCCTCAAGCCACTGGAGTACTGCCACCCATGGTCCACCATTATCAGTGACCATTTCGTCAGGACACCCCCAGCGACAAATGACATCTTCAAAGAACCATACTGCAATGTTCTTAGCATTCTCAGCAGCCAGTGGTCTACCTTCTGGCCATGAAGACAGAGAATCGCGGACATGAACTATATATTTACATTTATTCGAAGGGATAGGCATTATCATAGTATCACAGTGTACTTTCTGAAATAGACTAGGTGTTGCCGTTCGACTAGGAGGTATCCTGAGCATTCTTTTCTGTCTGACCTGACACATATGACAAGTCTTGACATACCAGCTCACGTCCCGATCTAGTTCAGGCCACCAAAATCTCTGTTCTAGAAGTGATTTCGTTGCATAAAATCCCCGATGTCCAAGTGAGTCATGACTCGCTTTTATCATGTACATTCGGTGATCTCGATCAACTACTAATTTGTGACACCCCTCTAGATTACGTCTGTATAACCTATCTTCGTTGTCCAAGAAGAAATTCCGGCAGTACTGTTTAAAATTGGTGTACTGCTTCTCGTTATAATTCTCAGGTGTAAACTTAGGGTTCTTTAACCATTTCCTTACAAAATAAAGTCGCTCATCTTGCGCTATACCACCCTTAGTTCGATGATCTTTTGGGTACTCCGCCGACTGTTTAGGGTCGTATCGAGACTTCAGATCTATAAGAGGTGTTTCGTTCAAGAACTGACAAATAATCTGGTTCTTATTTTCCTGAGCCAAGTATACATTACGGTAATCCTGTTCTTGTATTCTAGCTTCTTCTAGTTCCTGTTCTAGATCAGAGATACTGGTCGCAAGCATGTATCCACCTCGCGTATCTATCTCATTCTTAAAATCATCCAGTTCTTTTGGGATTGTAGTTGTCCCTGGTGCAACTTCGTAGTCGAGATCACCGAAATCCTCTAATTCCATGCCATCTAGATCAGGATATACTTCGTCTCCAGGCTGTGGGTCTCGTCTAGATAACCCATCTGCAGGGAACGTTGCTCCTTGTACATGTCTAAGAGTGAAATGGAACATTAAAATTTCCTTGATCCATCTATTTATCGTTGCGTTAGGACCCATTCCTGGGTTACTCAGCATCCCTTTAATATACTGTGCGTCAGTTTCTACCACCAGGTTTCTAACTCCTATCAGCCAGTATTGACATGCTTTTAGAGCACGCAAGAGACCGTAGAGTTCTCGCTTTGGCTGAGAGAACCGCGCTTCTTGCTCATTCAAGGTTATTGACCCAAATCGCGCATAGTGACGCTTACTTGGATCCTCTTCGTCAATCTGATAGATAATGAATCCTACAGCTTTGTATGAAGTATCCACTGCAATCCCTATTTCGCCTTTGCCATCTAGCCGTAGAGGCCTTAGAGCAGGGCTATCTAGAACAGCTCTTTTTAAAGTGTTCATAGCATCTTGCTGCTCCTGGTCCCAAGCAAACGGTACACTGTTTCGCGTCAACCGTACTAGTGGCTCAGAGATTTTGGAATAGTCTTTGATATACATTCTACAAACTCCACAGGTTCCTAGAAAGCCTCGAACATCTGTAAGGTGTTTACATGGTCCCCAACGTTCAATTACTCCAGCTCTATCAGCGCTGATTTTTCGCCCTTCATAAGTACACAGATGTCCTACTACGGTCATCTCGTCAACACATATATATGACTTAGGTCCTGAAAATGTTCCTCCACAGTATTTCATTTGTTGAACGACTCGGTTCATATTCTGCATATGTTCCCATACAAAACATCGAATGCCAGGGTTTTCTGGTATAGTCTCATACGATCCGTCCTCAGTTTCATACCTAGATTTAGGTCCTCGTACTGGCACATCATCTATATAAGGCCTGGTAACATGTGGAATTTCTTCTCGTAGTATATGTGTTACATCTTCATGAAAGATGGGTACAGAGTTCATCCATCCCATAGGGAGTTTTACTAGTCTCATTGACCCAAAAGGTGTCTGAAAGGTAGTGTAATCTCAGGAACTAACGGCTATATTTCGCTCGTCGTAACCCACATATAGATCTAGACAACCTCCACAAGCCCTTCCAGCGAAATGCTCTGAGAGCTCATCGGTTGCTGGAGGAACACCTGAGTGCGCAATTGTTACCGCGTTCAAGGGTTCCAAGCTGTGAACTAGACGAAGGCTTTTACCATCCTTCTTGATTACACAAAACCATCTAGATCGGTATGACGAATTTGAAGGCTCGTAGACTCCAGAGTCGATTTTCGACTTGATAATTCTACAAACTTCATCATATATTCCAGGTGGAATTGGTATGTTTCTTAAGACCCAAGGTGTGTGTGGAACCACAGGTATGTCTATGGGTGGGAAGAAATCTTCTCTAAAGTGCCCTGCTTCTGTATCATCCCAGGCAAATCCTTTTTCCTGTAGACACATGAAGTGGTGTACGAGTTTTCTTTCTTCTGGCCAGAGAAATCCCATAGGATGGTTCTCCTCGATCTTAAGTTTTCTTTCTAAAGTATAACGTCCTGTAGGTATGAATTCCAGGGGATGAGGACTTAACTCAGGCATCCCTTCCAGTGGGTCGCCTTTGATCTCTCTCACAATCCTGAACTTGTCTGGAAGGTCTCCTAAAAGTGGCTTGACTTTCAAGGCTACAGGTTTATACTTTTTAGTAGCTAGCACCGATACTGGTTTGTAGCTATTGTTATTCATTTTCTCATCTAGATGCTCAAATCCTGGTACTAACACTGTCCTTTGGTGTTTAACCTTGGTTATTGATCCTTGTCTAGACCAGTCGGTGCGTTTTACATTGTATATCGGTATTGAATGCTGATCTAGATGAGCTTTCTCATCTCTTATTCTATCATACACACTGTTACAATATGAGGATGACTGCTGCGAGATTTTCCCATTAAAATAGGATCCTAAAAGGTCTGCAGCAGGGGCATCTTTTCGTAATTCACTATCACAGTTGACGGTCGCCATGAGGAACATGTCTCGAAGATTCTCTTTGGAGAAGCTAGCTTTGTCCTCAGGGCTGATATAGGCTTCGATCTCAATGCTTCCATTAACATTCCTGACAAATTGTACCGCTAGCTCTCCCTGATCGTCCATCAGATCTTCGAGCCGCGAAAACCCTCGGTCTCAACAGGTCTAGATAACTTAGACCGTGCCCCCCTTGTGTAAGTGGGTATGGTGCATCATCGACCGGTGTTAGGATCAGTAATGGTGATGACCTGACCTCCGTCAGAATTATTCTGTATAACACTTTCTGTTACTACATCAAAAGGTCTTCCTAGAAGTACTTTGTAGGCTGGGTTGTCTATGATATGTACCTGCAGATAGACTATTACGTCTTGAAATACAAAGGGGACATTCCTTGCCAATCCTAAAGTTTTAGCAAGGGACCCATTCGCACTCTGCATATGGATGGTTACGTCTGGGTCCCAACCGATATCTAGACTGCGCGCTATATGCTCAGCCATCGATACAATCTGGGAGCCTCCATCCACTACACATTCTTCGCGCCCTGTGCCATTTATTACAGGAAAAATTGCCCGTAGACTAGTTGATGCTTCACCAACTATCACAGGTCTAGGTGTTTCTCCTGGTTCCAAAGTATCTAGGTATTGTAAATACGGGTCGCCTACAATTAAAGTCCCAGCGGGGATTATGCCAGCTGCGAACTGAGAGACCGTCAATTGTGCAGGTGGTAGCTCGGTTACCTCGATTGCGTCAAACTTAAGAGTTTTTGCTCTTTCGTTGTCTAGATCAGGGTTTCCTGTGCTAAATGGTAATGGAGTCTGATCTAGATGATCCTCCCCCACACCATATGCACTTTGCACTATTGGTTGAGTCGCTACTCACTTTTTAGCCATTAATCTCGCTAATTCTTTTCTTACTGCAGGTGACAGGTCTAACAATTCTTTTGTGTCTATGGAAATAGAGGACCCTAAAATTTTTGACGTGACTTCCTGTGCTCTGCCATCTTTATGGATGGGTAGAACATTCTTATATGCAGGTGTTTTGTCATTTTCCAAGGGCTCCCGAAGTTTCTTAGTATTACTGGCAGTTTTAGTACGGGTATCGACATCTAGAGGTTTGTAATTTAAAGGTTTCACATTCCTGTAAGGAAGCTCCTGCCTTGGTTCATCCTCATCATCCGTTACCTCATCCAGTGTTACTCTAGACTTGGTTCTCGAGACCAGCTTATTTGGGCTTTTTTCTACTTCCTTCGTAACTTCTTCATCACTACTTGACTCGACGTGCTCCACCACTTGCTTTTTATCTTTTTGTAATTCTTTTTGTTTGCCTTGATTTTTAAAACGGTCCTCTGGCTTTCCATGGGGTAAAGTCGTAGGCTTGGACTTTATTTTCCCCTTTGCCTTCATCGGACCCTCTAGAAATCCGGCTGAGTCGAGCCCGCGCCAGTGCGTGTTGCCACGAATTGACTGTTCTCGGTTTGAGATGTAGATCCATTAGTGGCTGAGATTTGGTTCATAAAGAGCCTCATCTGATTCATAAAGGAATTCACATCTAGATTAGAATTATTATTTTGATTGGCAGGTTGGGATACAGGTTGTTGTACTAAGTGACTATTCATACTATTATTCTGTTGTTGTAATTGCAACTTTTGAACGTCTTGTCGAAGTTTTTGGATAATGTCGTCCCTAGTATCAGCAACTCAGTTGGTATATACTGAGTTTACTTCAGTACTAAGAGGTGCAGCTAATTGGTAGATGCCCCCGACTTCTCCAACATCTTCGAAGTATAACTGACCAGCCTTCTTTTTCCTGAAGTGCTCGACCACTCGTTCATACGGTGCAGTCTGTGACGGTTGACTAGGCACCTGGTTGCCGTCGCTCATTACTAGTTTGCTTCCATCGAGCTTGAGCATCCCTTCTGCGATATGCTGCTTGACAGTTCCACAATCTTTGGCAAAGTGCCCAAGTTTACGGTCATACCAGCATACATCGTCAGGAGCGGCTACCCTTCCTTCACCGGTTCGTGATCTAGATGACTGCGTGCCACTATTTCTAGACTGCTGGAGGACTTCCAGTAGCTGTTTCTGGCGTGCATCATTCTGTTTCTCGGTGACCTCTAGTCGATCAAGAAGACTAATAACTTGCTGCTTAACCTCTTCGACTTCTACTTTCAAGCCGGAGTTGTCTTTTCGTGAACTAGATGAGGAATCTACAGGCTCAGTTTCTGTTGAGACACCAAAAATTCCAGATGTATTCAATATCATATCGTCTGCTTCAGCTACTACCTCGGTAAGAGTATGTAAATCTTCTCGCCTTTCGACTTTAGCAGCCGTAGTGGTAGTAGTAGTAGTGGGTGCAGTAGGCTGGGTGGCAGCTGCGCCTGTTGTGGCAGGTGCCGCTGCTGGTGCCAGACTGCTTTTAAGACCGCGTTTGATACTTAATCTCGCAGAGAGATTTTCTCGAAACGAGGGGGACAAAGCTTCAAGAAATTTTACAACTAGTTCTCGATTCGTGATAATCAGGGGAGGTTTCTCTAACTTCCTTGCCTCGGTCAGAAACTTTCTTTTGAATTTTAAGTACTCTTCTTGCTCGTCTAGACCAAGGTTTTTGAACTGCCGCGTAATGCGGGTCAACCTATTTATGGTCCCAGACTCTGTGTCTTGAGCCTCTGGATAATTCTTTATGATTGCTTCTTTAAACTTGGCAAAGGTGCCCGAGTCATACTCCGCTATAGACTTCCATTCTTCTTCTGTGTCCGCATCAGTGTACCGAACCAATTGCTTCTTCTTTTCAGCGTTGTCTGTGATACCACAATCAGGGAATAAATCCTCCATCTGTGACAAGAAACGCCTGATAGTCTCTGACTTTTCGCCATCGAATCTCAGAGCGTCCCTAGCCGTAGGTCTAGGCATCTTTTGGGTACTAGAAGACATGTTCATACTTCTAGAGGTTTGAGTGGGCTGTGAGTTCGTAAGTACAGGCCCAAATGGGGTGAATGTTGGAGTATTATTTCCAAGATTCGAGGAGGATCTAAATCTAGACAAGAGGGCAAGAAGCTGGGCTCTTTGGTGACGATTTGCGTTGCTAGCTTGGACGCGTTGCTCTGCTCTAGCTTGTGGGCTGTGAGGAACAAGTGGTCTCCGTACTGTAGTGGTTGGACTACTGGGTACAGGTGCACTGCGTTTTCACTTGCTAACTAGATTATTGTAATTCGAGGGCTCAACAACTCCTGCTAATCTAGAGTTGGTAGTAGATCTTCCAAGTGGCTTCGAAACAGTTCTCGTTGAAGAACTGCCTGAGGCTGTTGCTTGTACGGGTTCTGTGGACTTTGCTTTGCCTTTTCCTTGCGGTTTCAGCGGGGCAAACAGGTTGTATACAAGCTGTTATCACGTCTAGTTTCTGTTTCAACACTTGTAGCGTCGAATAGAATTTATTTTCAAACGAGATTTATCAAAATCTAGATATACCCCTCGCGGTGGGCTCCAGATGATGTGCTCGGTAATGGGCAGCACTCAAAGGAAAACTAAACTCTAGATGAGAAATCTAGAGACTAACTCTCACTCTAAACACTCACACTATCACCAATGTTTGTAAGTTCGAGGTTGAGTACAGTAGAAGCACTCGTGTACGATCTTAGACTTTGACAATTCAATGTAAGGTGTTCGAAAACTACTTCTGATTCTGATCTAGAAGATGTTTACACAAGATACACTAGTCGAGATAACGGGTTATAACGACGTGGGGTTTTAATAGGTAGGTAGGAACTGGTCTAGTTCAGAGAACAAACGTCGTCTAGGCGAGCAAATAGCTGGTCTAGATTACTTCTTAACTCAAACAATCAAAGAACACACAGGTTCTACAAAGAGCTCACAGGCTCTAGAGTTCACTAACTCTCAACACAAGTTCGCAGACTCGAGACAAAGAAGTACACAGACTTCTACAAAGGATACACAGATCCTACGTCAAGTACACAGACTTGCAAAGAGCACGCAGACTCTAGAGTACGCTGACTCTTTCAATTGTTCAAACTCAAAGCGTTCTAGGGCTTATTTCACTTCAACTACTTGTTCTTTCTTATTGGGTGACTTAGCAACGAATTACTCAGTCGAGGACAGGCACTTAAATCCGTTATTTGATTAGGTAGCTTATGGGCCACTAGCACAAACGCGGGGGAATGCTTTCCTGCTGTTGTGTGTCTAGATGACGGTATTTTATAGTATTCTACACCTAGGTATAGGAGTCGCTTATCTAGACTACTAGTAGCGTGATTATGCGTAGTAATACAAACGATGAGTAATTATTCTATAAGAATTGCGTGATTCCGAGATATTCATTCAGTTATACGGGGAGGCGATGGGTTTTTCTATTGCCTAGGGGTGCCATGCTGGTCCGTAGGCACTCCTGCCTCCGCTTTCCTATGGTGCCGTGTGGCTATTCATTCAGTACTTGTTTAATTGCCTTAGTATCTTAGTGGATGTAACCATCGATCGAGGTACCGAGATTGTATGGTCGCGATCACTTGTGTGATCTAGACTGGTACCTCGGGTTCCTGACTAGGCTATTCTTTCATGCAGGGTTCAGGGTTTCTCATTCATTTCTTTTTAGACTAAGTTCATGGAGGATTTTGGTTCCGTCGTGACTTAGTAACTATTCGAAGTGGTTTTCAGCTTTGTTGAGTTTGACAAGCTAATCTAGTTCAGGTTTTCTAACTTCTGGTTTTTGAGTTCATCTAGATACAGTGAGGTCCCGTTTGTGTGGTGACTATGTGTAGTCTGTTTTTAAACAGGAAATAGCAAGTAATCTCGAAAGGCTTGTAGAGTTGACTCGTCTAGATGTCTTCTCTTACTTCCTCTTCTGTTACGGTTTTAGGTGCTTCAACACTGATCTAGATGACTCGACTTAGTAGTGCGAAGTCTCCACTCTAGTCCTTAGTACAGCTAGTAGTTTGCATTAATTTGTATAAAATTCGCAAAATCTACGGGTAGCCTGATACCAAGCGTATCACCGGAGAAATTGCTCTCAAGAACGATGATTACATGTGAGTATACCCATCTAGTTTATTTGATTAATAGGTGCCTAATGTGCAACTATGTAGAGGGACTCCATGGCGAAGTAACTCTACTGAAGACGCACTCGCCGTCGAACGCCACGTGGCATTTCAGATAGGCGTCTTTTCGGATCCAGTATACACTACCGGTGACTGGCCTAAGATTTTAACCGACACGCTCTACGAGGAGTACCTACCACGCTTTACCAAGGAAGAAAAGAAAGACATCCTAGGTTCAGCAGATTTCTACGCCATCAATTGCTACCGTTCTCAGTTCATACGAGCTCCAGAGGAAGGTATTGACGCCTGTGTTGCCAATACCTCGCACCCACTATGGCCAGTCTGTAACGACCCGGTATTTTATGACTCTGGTTATGGCTGGGCTGCAGGACCCTCGGCCGATCCATTGGCATCCTGGCTCCAAGCAACACCAGTAAATGTCCGCGCTCTGTTGAAGGAACTTCATGCGCGATGGCCGACGAATAAAATTGTAAGTAGTTCAGTACCGATTCTTGAAGACCCATATTTATTTCTTTCGAAAGTATGTCTCCGAGATTGGGTTTGCGGAACCGTTCGAAAATGAGTGGACTGATCTGTATCGCATAAAGGAGGATGTCTCTCGAACAAGTACACGAGAACTAATTAATAGAGGACAATTGGCTGATCCATTTCCTAGACTATTTCCTCACATATCTTGGCGAAGTCCTGTTGTCGATACACGAAGACGGTGTCCCCATTGAAGGTGTCTTTGCTTGGGGTGAGATCACGATGAACAGACACTCACATACCATATTCTGACCTTTTACAGCTATGATTGACAATGCTGAATGGGCCAGTGGGCTTTCAGCTCGGTAAGTCGCAGTCCTTTCCACTCCCGCATTCAATCACAACGGAGCCAGGTTCGGGATACAACATGTCAACTACACTACACTGGAGCGAATGTTCAAGAGGTCGGCATTATCTCTGTGTGCGTATACTCATTGTCTAAAGCCATTTATATCTTATTGAGCAATGCGCATGAATGCCATCAGCCAAATTCTTTAGCTCTCACCGTCAAGACTAAAGAAACCCAAAGACTGGTTTCTTATCTTCGTGTCCATCTGTTTTACTGCAATGCGCTCATGATACACTGTTTTAATACATGCTATCCACTTCTTAAGCCATATTTGACTCGAAAATGACTAGATAGAGTATAGTATCTGTTCAGCGTTATTCCTATACTAAAGTTCAAAAGTTCACGATGTACGATAATTTCTAACAAGCGAACAGGCCAATTCTCGTTCCTTGTAGGCTTATGGATACACCGGTAATGTAATCGTGTCTGTAGATCCTTCTTATCTTTGCCTCGCAACGTTTTCGATATAACACAAATGACTGGCTTCCATTTGCATTTCTACCGAAGAAACATGTCACGAACATTCTGTCTGTTGGTATAATCAATCTGATCCAGGGTCTGGAATACCTCGGCATTTACTACAAGCCAGTGCCTCCCCAGAAGTGGGTACCAACTCATTGAGGTGGATGGGCAGAATTCGGATTATGAACAGCTGTCAAGCGCTTGGCGGGAGTGGTAACTGTAGACAATGCGCCATTGGCTGGCGTAGCAAAGCGATACATGGAGCCAGCGATTAATTCTTAAGTTTCAGCACTTGTCTCCAATCCAGCTGCGGTCACAGAGCGCTGAACCGTAATGGGAAGACAAAGGAAGAACAAAGGACTAGGACTTTCGTAGTCAATTTGTGCCCATAAATGGAATGCCGTAGTCAGGCGGAGGATATTTTCTCTGGAATCCAAGCATACGAATCAGGACATCATGACACATCTCTTTCATGTTGATGAGCCTCTAGGCTCTGTATGCTCAGAATTCGCGATTTTTGTCATTTCTAAGTGACAACAACTTAGCACCGGTGATAACGATAACACCGGTGTGCACGCACTATTATAGGACCTCTTTGACACTTCAACAGCCGGTTATAACAAAGAATAACCATCCCAACTTGTTTCGCGACCTAACTCGTATGCCATCACGAATAGGCACAATATTGACCGATCAGGCAACCACCGGTGATAAGCGAACTATGCATCAGGACCACATCACCAGCACATCATGGTGTAATGGACCGGTGTTGATCCTTTCATTATATGAGGTCATACCCGCTGACAATTGCCCTACTGCAATAATCATCGAGTTCTTGTCATCCAAACGACCGGCGTTGATAATATCGCTGTGCCCAGCTCACTAGAAGGCGTTATTCCTTTCGTTCACCTCAGTAATTCCACCATACCCTCACAGTCCGCAGTTAAAACAGCACCCCAATGACCTCGCTGTGACAACCCATGATATAACGAATTTATCTGTCTTCAGTCCCGCTAAGGATTAGCTGTTACAAGAAACTACGGAGATTCATATGGACGTTTGACTCGTTACAAAGCCGCAGCCTTACAGCTTTACTAAGTCTTTCTATTAATAAATATCTCTAGTAGTATAAAATCCATAGAAAATCGTAGAAAGGAGAGGGAACTACCTGCTACTTTGCTATTAGCACTCACTATACCGCTCACGACTGGCTATATTCTCATCACTACACTCTTGCTACGCTCATTAGCACCGGTTTAAATGACCATATTTCTCGCATAGCGCAGTACACGAACAATAACATTTGTTTGCATCCCATACACTCGCTATAAGCAATGGACTGGTTTCACACCGTCTTTAGCTTCGCACCCCCTTTGTTCTCTTTGAGAAACACGCTCTACACCGTGATCGACCGGCGTTAGCATTATCTTCGGTCGCCCGTCGCACCTTTGATTGCACCCCATCATTATTGGTTAAATACTCGCATCTAGCGTGTAACCCCGTACGCTCGTGTTGTACATCGCCTCTTTTTGTTTTATAGGATCGGATCGTCTTCATCTTCATACCATAGGAGTTTTATTCGGCTTTACTTTCAACATCGTTCATCGCAGCCCACTTGGGTAGTCTCTGGCAGACTTATAGGAATCAACATCGTCACATAGGATTGTATTGGACTCAACACTGGTTTACACCATCATAGGATAGGATAGGATTGGATAGGATTGGATAGGATAGGTTTGCACGCATAGGATTGACATTGACATAGGATAGGACCGTCTCCGAGTAGACTCAGTTTTCAACATCGCCCTCAGTATATTTTGTCTCGTATAGGATCAGCACTCATCATCGCCGCGTCCCACCGGACATAAACACATTTTCACGCTTTTGCCACCATTAACTGGCATTATTAGGATCGCCCCCTTCAGTATTTCGACACTACACCGGTTATAAACCGTCTACTGCACACATAGCTTCATTATCGCCATTATTTTCATAGGACCTTCGTCTAGAGACCTCGTCTAGTCGTTTCTCCTTCTTTTACACCGGACCTGTGGTATTCACGTCATACCCTCTTCCGTTCTATCTCGTTATCGAGATTATCACCGGCCTACAGCCAAAACCTTTTAGTACTCGATTGCTTGAGTGCTACTTGCTTGACTGAAAAGTCGCAGTATAAACTCGCATCTAGAGGAAGTGATTAGGTCGCACGGAGGTGCCCCGAACAACTCGCACAACACAGTACCTTTATAACCGGTTGTCACCATCATTAACCATTACTCTTCGAGTTTTTGGTGTGCCGTTGCCATGGAAGTTTAGGTTCATCAACGTACTACTAATGACCCATATAAGGGAATTCTGAGTAGCCTCCCAGGGTCGCAGGAGTAGTATTATAAGAACCGCGAAAAATGAGGTCCCCCTCACTGCATCTTTCCCATTTCCACCATCAGGACAGGTCCTACACACCTACTGCAGATTATCTTCCTCGTTGACCATGAAAAAACGCGTCCTTATGGCTTATTCTCTTCCCGCGTACAGTGAGTACTACTCAATCATGATGATCTCTCTTTCTGACTTATTTTCCAAGCCTTTGAGCTGGAACTCAATGGTCTGGTGACTGGAGCCAGAACTCCGTCTACGGATGCCTCCACGCCCGTTTCTTCATATCCATCCTCTCCAGCATCATCTCCAAGTACTAGCAAGTTGGATAAAGCTCATATCCCACGTCCATTGAATGCCTACATTATATTCCGATTGGAATATGTGACCATTCACAAAAATTTTCTCTCAAAAACACAGCAAACAGCTAGCATAAAGGCTGGGGCGGCATGGCATGAACTTCCTAAGGAAAGTCAGGATTATTATAGGGAACTCACGAAGCAAAGGAAGGAGGAACACGAGCGCGCCTACCCTGGCTATAAATACCAGCCTCGTCGATCCAAACACGGGAATAAATCAAATGGCCGCAAGAAATCCGATGCGCAGGTCGCGCCGGTTAGCATGGATGCGCAGAGTTTCTACCTCCCTCCTCCCACTCTCATCCCCGTTGTACCCGAGGTTCTTCAGCCTCAACCTTACCATGTTCTATCCTCCGTCGATCTGTCACACCAGCTTATGCAAAATGGTAATAGAAACGGGAGCGATTCTTTCACCGGCTTGCCTACAATTGAGGCTACGCGTCCTGCACAGATCCTTGAACACCCTCCACCACCAGCTTCACTTTCTTCTGTCCAGCCCAATGAGCTGCAGATCGAAGAGTACGGGGTCTTTTCCATGGACAATATAGATGAAAATGAGGACCTTAACAGGTTGTTAATGAAGACGTATAGTCCCGATGTTCGTCACAATCTCTATCTCTACAAAAACAGGGTTACTCACGCTCACTTAGTCTTCTTATATCGACATGATTTGCGACCAGCTTAGTGGAAGCCTGTACAATGGATGGGGATCTATGTTAGATCCGGGTTATCCTGCCACTGATGACCTCATAAATTATCCCCTGTGTTCTATGGCAAGCGATGCACTGGATCCCGTCTTTCCCAACTCGTTTGAGCTGTACTAGACCGATTCTGTAGTTTATTGACATGACCAATCCACACATCTATAGCCTTTGCTACATGTACCATCACATCTTTGACTTTAATATGTTTTTTTAATTTCTTGGAAGTGTATTATTATGATAATGTATCACATGTATTAGGAATATATTACTGAGGCTCACTCACAACATTACCAGTTGGCCATCTTTCCAAATCACCAACTTGAACTTCCCTTCATCAGTCCACATTCTTGTGTCCCTATAAGGGACTCATCTTCTCTCGGGATAAATTACCAGTCACCGATGATAATGCGTAATGGAAAAAAAGTATATGTACATATAAGTAAAACAAGTAAAGGGGACGCGGTGGTAGGACAGTGATTTTCTCCTTTGGTCTGGTTAAATCAGTTACAAGCACTCAAAGTTGGAAAGATGCTCACTCTGTCCAGATATTATCTGAGCTATTACTAGAACAATGAGATCACTAATAGACGTCAGATATAGATTCTAATCCTACATTGACCGCTGCAACAATTGGTCTTGCGACACATTTAATAAATTGTTCTTCAAAAGCTCATGGAATTGCGGTTGTGAAGGCGATTAAAAACAAGTGCAAAGACTTATATACCAAAAGATATACGCCTCACAGTTATGTCATCCAGAAAAACTTGACGATACCTCCTCCTAGAACCTTCAAAGAAGACGCTTTGGATTGAGGGATTAAGGGATACCCAGAAGCTTCAAGTCCTGCCAAAGAGTTTAGATGGCCGTTTTTGAGGGTGAAGGCAGATAAGCTACATGAATAGTGACAAGGACCATGAGGCTACGCCGCTGGTGGTGCAGTGTGCCCGAGACGAGATGTTCCTAAAACTGTAAGTGAGAGATTCGGAAGAGCCTGAGCTAGGCGACCGCATATATGAAACAATAAGTCGACAATGCGAACGAAGGAGATGATCAGTAGCCAAAGGAAATATGTTGTTGAATATTGTCCATCGACGTCAGTTCCAATGCCACGCATCTTTCGACACCAGCTATCATATCCTCAGGCTGATACGATCATGAGCATAGCCTGAGGCAGGGATCCAACGGAAACCGTTGGGTGTGGATAGCTTCAGAAAACTCGCTGTAATTTGACACTGGCTCGTCAGAGGGGCTGGCATCTTACATAGTGCCAAATATCGCATCGTTCTTTTAGCTGGAGGGGAGGGGGAAGCCGACCACAGATATGTGAAGATTGTTTGCTAATGTTATCGACACGACATCTGCGGTACCGTTGTCCTGGTTTTATCTAGGTACAAAAACGAGTCAGCAAACAACAACAAGGCAGTTAATTAGTACTTCACTATACAACACCCAATCAGCGTTGGGTTGGAACGTGCATATAAATCTACAAGACAGGAATGGTTAAACGGAAGATATATCTTGCAACTCACGCTGAACACGTTCCTGCCCTGATCGATAATGTAATCAACGCCGATGCTCATGATTTGCTCATGAGATATATTTTTTACTTATATGATTCTCACAGTGTGATCACTGTACTCTTCATAATTCAACCTTAGCGGTGGGATTGATCCGGTATATATTGGAGAAGTCGCCATTTGCACCGGGTGTCACAGAGAAGTAATTGGGTGACGATCGCTTCTCTTCGATTCAAGACACTGACCGAGGGAGCGGAGGTATTGGCTGAAGAACCGGACCATGCACATTCATGACGCATGCTAAGTTGAATGATGAGGTGATTGCAGGCCGAATCTGCCTCACAAATCGAGTAAATCTTCCACCGTCTTCAGATGGAGTCTTTTTCCCTCATCTGATGATGTTACGCTGGCATCATTCATCCGTAAAACAGTGATACTTACCTACTGATGGGTCAATACAAGTGGTAGAAATGCGAGGTCTGTGGCAGAATCCTGGTGCTTCTTCTACTGTGGGAAAGACATGGCGATGCACAGTAAGTATGCGATGTGCATGAGTGCGACGATCATTGGGCCTACCGGTTTGCTCCGCCACTGTGTTGAAAGTGTGCTGAAAGCGTGTTGAAAGCTGGAGACACCTGTCCGGTGAAGATGAATAGTACAACTATTGTCATATTGGTGTGATCGAAGCCAGCAGTGAAAAGGGTGGTGATTTTGCTGGCATGACAGCGACAATTCAGGAGACACATGATCTGGATAGGCACCTTACAGATGAGCTCTGGAAGGCATGTAGCTGCATCACATGAAGACTTCACAGCGATCTTGTACACTTTGAGGGAAGACCCGCACTGCAAGCAGAAATATCGGCCCCTGGCCTGCAACACCATGTACTGCGTCTTGCTTAAATCAGTTTCGAAGTTCATAATGTGATCTTCCAGCACGAAACAGTATAACTTTTGTTGGAAAAGTGTCCAAAACGTTGTCTGACTTGAACATGATGAAAAGTCAACATCAAACAGCATGTGTGCATACCTACTTTCATTTTAGCCTTCCATGGTGACCAGATTTCACGATCTGAGGGTACCGTGCCTGTAAATATACATGAGTGTGCCTCAGATGTGCTGGTTACATTACACCGTAACGATAATGATGTCAGTGTTCATATTTGGGAAAGATTGTCGGCATTTGCTGTGTTGAAGGTCCTTTCCAAACACCGTTTCAAATTTTCACTCCCTTCCTCGGGGGCGATTGTTTGGTCTGAGAAACACTCTTTGTGTCTTCTCGTGTGTGAGGTGATGCATATTTTCTCACCATACAGTAGCAAGGAATCTGCCTGACCGGGTAAGTAAATATACCTTCAACCTGCAATTATCACAAGGCTTGCTAGAATCGCAGGGCTGCATTCAAAGAAAGTGAGTGGCAAAAACTAATAACATGATATGGAGACTGAGTGCGAAATATTTAGCCTTATATACTGCCCGCGGAAATACGCGTGTACGTAAGTTAATCCGTCTGGGAACTCAAACGGCGACTGACTGTCGTGCCATAAGAGACTTGAGTATCTCACGTATTTTAGAATGTGCGGTAAAACTTAGTTGGTAAGTACATCAACTAGTGAATTGCCCATATACCCTCGCGACCGCCAGCCAGACGCGTTTGACCATCATATTGCCTTATGTTGGACTGGAAGCGTTCAGCTTAGTTTGCAGCAATGCTTCTTCAACCTCTAATCCCCGATTTATCACAGCTGTCTTATGCTGGATCTACTGTGTCTTCACAACCCATACCTTTGTATGCATCGTGCCCAAGCACCTACTCACCTTAGTTGTAAGTTCCACTTTCCATCTGAGAATTATCTGAAGTAATTTGTAATGCCTAGCCAAGCTCAAAGTGCGTGATTGCATCTGGACTCTATCATTTGTTCTTCGATATCAAATGATGCGGCGTTAGTCACTACCCCACCAAGTTCACATTGAATGTAAACTACTCGGCCTGTATTTTCATTACGCCCAACACTTGGGCTATCGGTGCTTAGGAACGACACTTCTCGGGTGAAGCCCAGCGATCAAATGAAACATGAGAATCAAGGTGCAGTCCTTCTGGTTCTCTCCAACTTATTGGACCATGTCTGCTACATTCAGCTGTTGATGAAAGGAAATATCTGTTGTCAAACAAGTGTCGCACTCTTAGCCATGCGGAAATGGGATGGAAACTTCGCGCCACTCAGTTGCACCAACGTATAAAATCCAGCCATTTCCAACGATGCGTTGATTTGTTTTTGGTCAACACAGCTACTACGAACCCCCGAACAGTTGGCTTCTCCTCCTCCCAAGACGTTTCTGATCTTCTGCTGTGCTTGTGTTTCTCCTATGACGACTCTTTCGCCCAGCACGCTCACTCGGGCTCCAATACAAGCACTTCTCGATTTCCAAGCAAGGCTGTTGGCTACTCGTTCATCCGTAACATATAAAGATCGTAAATGCAGGTGTCCATGTAGTTCCAAATGCGACTGTTTGTGCCCATGCCAGGATCACTGTGTCTGCTTGCGGAAATTTGCTCCCAGAGACCATGAATGCGACACACCCTGTAACTTAGGTTGCAATCTCTCATGCAATCTTAAATGTGGCTCACAGAAGAACTTTCGAAACTTGGTTGTTTGTCTTGATGGAACCGCTGAAGAATTTGGTCATCGGGTTTGTAAAACTTCAGTCCATCTGTATCACCTCAATTTTGACTATATCTGCAGAATACTAATGTTGTGGAGTTGCACAATTGAATACTCAAAGATGATCCGGACATTCCACAACTCACCTACTATAGTAGTGGTATCAGCACCTATGTTCCTCCATGCAGATATTCACCGAGCTATTGGTGGCAACTTCTCGATAGCGGCATTGACCAGACATTGGCATGGTGGTTCCTTTCATTACTTGACAACTGCCAGAATGCTTATATCGAGCCTCTCAGGAATTTTAAGCACCTCGTTGAGGCAGCCTACCGATAGTTAGCAGATCATTACCAAGAAGGCGATAGGATATATCCGTTTGGTGTGCTCTCTCATTTACTTATGACTTCGTCCAAGTTGTTCAGTTTTATAGGATTTTCCCATGGCGCGTACCAGATTCGTGCACTAGCCGGGATGATTGCAAGGGTCCTTTCTTTGATTACACCCTTGCACGGACGATGCTGACGAGTCTGTAACAGCTTGGCCTCGTCTACTCTGGAAACCTGAGAATTATTCCTTTGTGAGAGACGTGTTACCAACATCATTCATCTTTTCTCACACATATCTGCAGCGGCTATGAACTATATACTCACAGATACAAAGGAAAAAGTGAGGTGCACCTCAGATAATATGGACACCTGCTGGAATTTCTCGCATTTTGTAGAAATCCAAGACGATGACGAAGCCGAAGGTTTAGCTTCAAATTTCAAGGCCACATTTTCCAGACCAGGCCTAGTCAAGGTCCATTTTGTAGGCACGTGGTGCATTCTCCTGCCCACATTTGTTCCTGCTGTTGAAATGATGATCCTCTGAAAAGGGATTCCATGTCATCTGTTGGATTCCTGGGGTCGCAACCATTACCTCTCACACAGACGGCTGACGATGTTTGTTTGTTTCAGCATGGATTGGCACTGGATGAACGTCGTGTCAAATTCCTTCCAGAGTACCTCGACAGAGGACAGACTCCACAATTTGGAGGACATATTTCTTCTGGTTTACACGCGGCCCCTGACGTTGAAGAGGTGTGGTTTGTAGGAAGTCACTCAGATATGTATGTTACACCTTCACCTTCACTATTGAATAACATGGCTAGTTTCTGACACCGTCGACTATGTAGTGGCGGGAAGAACAGACACACAACTTTTGAGTGCGGCTTTAGCCTTTCGCAAGTTCCTTTGACCTGGATGATAAACGAAGCCACTGCCACAGGCCTCAAGTTTTTACCGCGACCTGTGAGAAGCGAGTGGAAGTGGGGCAGTTTACATCAAGCTGCACCAACACAGTCTCTTAACATGAGGTGGCGGATCCTCGAGTATCTGTGTATTCTGTGATTGAGCTATATTGATGCGAGCAGCATGACATGGTAGGCGCTATCCATTGGCATATATACATAATGCTAACCAAAACATAGTATACCCCATCTTGGCCGAGGTCGAACGATTGGTCCCGAGCAACGTGTCCACGCATCTGTTGCATTCATGAAGCATGAAAGTTATAAACCGCACGCATCTTTTACTGATGATACGAAGGAAAAATGGAAGCAGATCGTTGCAGTTGGCAAGGTGGATCCTCTCTATTGGGCTGATGAATGGCAAGACATACTAGACGTGGACTTCTATGAGGGTTTCCACGCAGATGATATCATAACACAATTGAAAAATTCACGAGCTGACTCTATCAGCTCGGGTGAAAAGGAACAGGCTCGCTCAAAGACAAGCCTGCCGCTCTTGCAGCAATTATCGTTCATGGCTTTATCTGGTCAGTCATCATGTCTCTCATTGGAAGTTAGGTCTTACTGAATTCAGATTATGGTGCTTGAAAAATCTCTGAGATCATTGGAGTTCTCGTGAGCATGATGGCTGAGTCAGAGCATGAGGACATCAGAGCTGAAAGCGCATCATGCCTGTTCCAACTCGCCAAACATTGTACGTCCTGAATTTTCGACTTCTAGTAGGGTAGACTGATGCATTTTTCAAGGGTATCATCCACAAATTCTTAAGTATGGTGCTGGCGAGAAACTTCAAGCAATGCTAGATTGTCAGGCGGGAACGTGCCAGATTTCTAGTCTTCGATGTCTCTCGCAGCTGTTACTGAAGCCAAATGACATAGGAGACAAGAGACTAGTGGAACGTGCTGGCATGAACGTATCTTACTACTACAACGCAGACGGGAAGAGCGAGGAAGACCGCACCTCTGTACAAAAGATATTGATCCAAAAACTAGAATCTTGGTTTCCGGTTCTCGATAGGATGATACTGGAAACTTCTTTATCTGGGCAAAAGGGAATGTTAGATGTAGTAGCAGTACAAGACGCACACAGACTACGTATTTGATATTTACTTTCCTTTTTCGTTGACAATGCACAGCCTCACATCTCAGCTTTTTACCAACAGCTGAGATGTGAGTACCTCTATGTATATTTGTCCTGGCACATTACTTATCATATTATAGTAACAATACGTTGTTCTATACAGGTACCTAATATAGCTTTTTACCAACAGCTGAGATTAATGACATGTTGTTCTATACAGACAACGTTGCTCTCAATTTCCTCTTGAGCTTCACTTTCCATTACCATGTCCGAGTGCCTACCTCAATAACTCCAAGAGGTTATGGGCCCCGCTACCATAATGTCAACAACTGCCATAAAGTTGGTTAGCACAACAAAGCTTGAAGACGATGGAACGAACTGGGTTGCATTTGAAGAGAAAATCACCAACAAGTTTCTTGACAAGGGTCTTGGCCAACACCTACAAGGAACCACCCATGCACCCCCTCACCCAGTTGAGCACAAAGGAAAATTTTACTGGTCTACTGACACTGGATTTTCACACCCGCTCTCGGATGATGACCTGGAGAAGCTGGAGGACAAGCTTGAAGAGTATGAGCAGAAGGAGGTGAAGATGTGCTGCATCATTTATGAATCCATCTCTGACTCTACCTTCAATGAGATCAAGGGTGAAGCAACAGCTGCCCTTGTCTGGAAAAAGCTTGTCAATGTCATGACTGGCAAGGGTGATCTTGTACATGAGCACCTCCTAACCCAGCTCAGCAACATGTCCTGCCCTGACGAAGGCAACATGTGGGAGCACCTTGGCCAGATGAGGATCCTCCATGAACGTATTGAGGGCATGGGCTTGAAAATCGAAGATAATCAGTACACCTTGATGATCCAAAAATCGCTCCCACCTTCCTATGACCACATCCACTGCACCCTCTCTGCTACCAGCAAATTCACAAAAATACCCCTCACATCGGATGTCCTTATTGCAGCACTGCAGGAGGAATGGGATGAAGAGGTGGCATCAAAGGCAACAGCGGAAAATGTGGCAATGTTTGCGCAATGACAAAACAAAGGAAGAGGTCAAAGCAGTCAGGGTTCAAGGGGGAAAACAAAGAAAAAACCAGACAGGTCCCACCTTAAATGCATGAACCTGGCATGTGGCAAAACTGGCCACCTCATTGGGGATTGTTGGTGTGAAGGTGGTGGGAAAGCAGGTCAAGGTCCAGCTTCAAAAAAGAACAAGGCTAAGGGAAAGGGGAAAGCAAAGGAATCGGCATTGGCAGCCATTGATGAAAGCGACGATGAGCACATCATCGCAGTCGTAGCTGATGACAACGACAACTCAAATGTGGCCTTAGTGTGCACATCGGACTACAAGACCAAGGGTAATGCTCACGTAGCAATGGGAGAAGAAGTTACAGCAATTGCTGACTGTGGAGCTTCGAAAATGTACTCACCCGAACGTTGGAGATTCAAGAATTACACCAACATTGACCCAAAGCCCATCAAGGCTGCAAACGGTGAAGTCTTCCATGCAATTGGCAAAGGAGATCTTCAATTGCCATTACCTATGGGTAAAGACAAAAAACCCACCATTGCAAGTTTTCGAAATGTATACCATGCACCGAAAATGGCATACACCCTTATATCTCTATCACAAGTCAGCTGCACCAGATTTCCCATCCATATTGAACCCTCTGATCGAACCATGTACATCCGTACACCATGACCCAATGCTAGGATCATAGCCAAGATCCCCGAAGCCAGAGGCTTATACATCATATCGACTCCAGGCACATGCCAGCCTGCCACAGGAGCAAAACCAGATGTCGCTATGGCAGCTAGTAAGCTCAAAGTGAACATCACAGAGCTACACAATATCTGTGCTCACTGAAGCCATGCCACTCTCTGTTGCATGTATGTTGATGGCCATATTGAGGGAATCGAGCTTGACCTGGACTTGAAGCCAGAATTTTGTGAGACCTGTGTAAAGGCCAAGGCAAAATGCAAACCATTCCCCAAACAAGGTCAATACAAGTATGTTGAAAATGCTGGCGACAAAGTTGTTGGAGACTTGATGGGTCCGATGTCCATTATATCACTAGGGGGGGCACGCTATGCCTGCACATACTGCGATCTACACACCCATGAATCAAAATCTGAGTATCTATCAAAGAAACCGGGTACCTTTGGATCATACAAGCGCTATGAAATCTGGATCAAGGTCCAGCATGGTGTTGAAGTCATAAAGATCTTGGGCATGGATCGAGGGGGAGAATTCCTAAGCGATGAGTTCACTCAGCACCTCAAGGCAAAGGGGACAGAGCAACACCTTACAGTACATGATTCCCCACAGTCAAACGGCATTGCCGAATGCTCCAACGGATATCTGATGGACACGATAAGAGCATTTCTAATCAGCTCAGGATTACCAAAATATCTATGGGCTGAAGCTCACCAACATGCTGAATGGGTCTACAACTGCACCCCAACGAAAGCAATACCATCAGGGAAAACCCCATTTGAGATGGCAACCAGCAGAAAGCCCAACATCTCTGGCCTTTGTCCATGGGGATGTCGCTGCTGGGTCCGAGTCAAGGCACCAGAAAAGCTTGGGGAGCATGCTATTGAGGCTCATTTTGTTGGAATTGATACTGAAGCAAAAGGTTGGAGGATTTACTGGCCTAGAAAGTGAAGGGTCAGCATTGAATGTGATGTTTACTTCAATAAAGAGGACCTAACTCCAGAACCCTTTGTTGTCAAGGGGGAGGATGAAGATATTGACTCTCCTCAGATTCCGAAGCCATCTACAACCATCCAGCCCACTGAAAATCAACCAAACGAACCACAAAATCCCACAGAAACTCACCCAGAATGTCCAGAATCCCCACTCACAGACATAGAGTCTGATCCTGCTCCTCAGCCAAGCTGACCCAAGTGCTCTGCAGCCCCAAAACCAGGCCAACTCGCACTCCCAGACCTATGCAAACATCCCACTGCTGCTGGAATAGCAGTAACCATGCCTGAAGATGAGTCAGATGATGAAAATGACGAGCTGTTGAGCTCCTCACCGGTAGACTATGCCATGATAGCAGACATTGAACCAGTGACCATGAAGGAGGCACTGAGTGGTCCTGATGAGGGAGAATGGTGCAAATTGATGCTCGCAGAAGTCAGGCAGTGTGAGAAGAAGAAAGTGTGGAAGGTGATGAAACGAGAAGACGTTCCCATGAATGCAAATATCATGGACATGACATTCATGTACCAGGTCAAACGGAACAAAACTGGCGAGCCTGAAAAGGCAAAGTCGCGTTTCATAGCTAAAGGATTTACTCAAGTCCAAGGTGTCGACTACTTTGACACATATGCCCCAGTTGTCCACCTCCCTACTCTCTGCATCCTACTATCCATGACTGCCTCTCGTGATGCAATAATTGACCAAGCCGATATCAAAAATGCATACCTGCATGCCAATATCACCGAGGAGATCTATATCAAGTTCCTGAGTAGATATGAAGAGTTCTTTGAAATCCCGGAACATCTCAAGGGCCAGAACATCTGTGCCAGACTGCTCAAGTGTCTATATGGCACAAAGCAAGCAGGACGAGGCTGGTACCAAACCCTGAAGTCGACAATGATCTCCCTCGGGTTCACAGTTAGCAATGTGGATGAGGCTGTCTTCTATCAGATCGAGTCAGCGACAAAATACACCATCATTGCAGTGGCCACAGATGACTTCACCATTATAGCAAACTCCCAAGAAGAGTTGAACCGATTTAAACAAGAAATTGGCTCTCATTTTGAGCTCGTTGATCTTGGGGCTATTCATTGGCTGCTGGGTATGCACATCACTCAAGACTTGGAAAATCACACCATCAGTATTGGACAACCTGCATACATTGATCAAATTGCGAAACATTTTGGCATTGAGGACATGGCCCCATTTGCGACCCCAATGGAAGCAAATCTCGATCTGAACCCAGACTCACCTTCCATGTCCAAGGAACCAGTCACACCACGTGAAAAAGCACTCTATCGTGAACTCCTGGGCTCCCTCATGTACATCGCAGTTGGTTCTCACCCTGAAATCAGTTATTCGGTCTCAGCACTCTCACAATTTGTTGAGGAACCGCACTCAACTCACCTAAAGGCTGGATTCTGAGTCCTTTGCTACCTCAAGGGTACGTGCAACCATCGGCTCACAATCGGTGGCATCAAAATCAACCCTAAGGGCTATCATGATGCATCATATGCTAACCAGCCTGGGAGGAAATCTATGTCCGGATTTGTGCTGTTCATGGGTCAGGGCACCATTATGTGGACCTCAAGGAAGCAACCAATTGTTACCATCTCCACAGGTGAATCAGAATATGTCGGATTGACCCCAGCATTGAAAAATATGATCTGGCTGCACAAGCTCCTTTCCGAGCTCTCCACATTCATCATGAACTCTTCCATCTATCCAAATGAACCCACCATCCTCTACTCCGACAGCCAAAATGCCCTATCTATAGCCAAGGATTCAGTATTTCATGAACGTACAAAGCACATTGGAGTCCATTACCATTTCATCCGGCAAACCATCGAGCAAGGCCACATCAAGCTACAGTATTGTCCCACTGATGACATGATTGCTGATGTCCTAACAAAGCCGTTGGCCCATCAAAAGTTCAAGAAGTTTACGGAAGCATTGGGCATTGTGTAAATGAGCCGCATACATCTCGAGGGGGAGTGTTAGATGTAGTAGCAGTACAAGACGCACATGGACTACGTATTTGATATTTACTTTCCTTTTTCGTTGACAATGCACAGCCTCACATCTCAGCTTTTTACCAACAGCTGAGATGTGAGTACCTCTATGTATATTTGTCCTGGCACATTACTTATCATATTATAGTAACAATACGTTGTTCTATACAGGTACCTAATATAGCTTTTTACCAACAGCTGAGATTAATGATATGTTGTTCTATACAGACAACGTTGCTCTCAATTTCCTCTTGAGCTTCACTTTCCATTACCATGTCTGAGTGCCTACCTCGATAACTCCAAGAGGGAACCCCAAAAACTGAGTCAACTCTTGGTGTGGCTTGTCTGGCCCGTTTTTTCCATAATGGTGAATACTTTCGTGTTCCCTTTGCTGTCTCTGGGTTGCTGACATGTTGCAAAAAAACATTATAGTTAAGGTACAAAGCAAATGGGTCACACAAGTAAAGAGTTGGCCACACATTTCAGACGATGGTTAGCATGATTCTCTTGTTATTTTATTTGGAACTAATGCTTATTGCTCCAAAAACTAAAATCTTGGCTTCCAGTTCTCGATAGGACACCACCAGAAACTTCTTTAGATGGACAAAAGGAAACCCCCAAAACTGAGTTGACTCTCAGTGCGGCTTGTCTGGCTCGTTTGCTCCATAATGGTGAATACCTCCATGTTCCCTTTACTGTCCAATTGCTGACATTTTGCATAAAATTTTTAAAAAATAGATGAGGTATGAAACAAATTGGTCGCACAAGTGAAGAGTCAGTCTGAATCATGATTCTCTTCTTAATTTTATTTGGAACTAATGCTTATTCCTTAGTATGTAAAGAGAAAACATCGGCCCTCACAAGTATCAACAGGATCATTGGTCTCTTGACCAAAAGTGCAACAGAATGCCATGCAGCCTCAATACCCAGATTACTGTCAAAAGACATCTTTGATATCTTTGAAGGTACTTTCATTCTATGTGACACTTGCTCTAATTTCTAGCAATAAATTTACAACGCAGACCTTCCTTCCGATGATATTGATCATATGGTACAATCACTGGAGAAGATGATCAGAGTCGGGCATGGTAAATCGAAAGGTTCCGCAGTACAGTGCCTCAACGTGTATTATGTGAAAAGTAAGATTTACTGTGGCTTTCACCATTCAATGTTTCGTATCTTTTCAACGGTTGGCAAAGGTTCAGTTTCCAGGCACAAGAGCTTGATGGGGAAAGACAAGGGGATTCCATCAGAGCAAACCAGGACATGATGTAGGGGGGTAGGGGGGGGGGGAGGGGGGGAGGGGGTGGAGCCTTAAACATGTAACTGACATACCAAAATCTTGAAGTATATATTGATATAAATAGCAAATTTTGACTGTAATTAGCAATATCTTGATTAGAACTATTGCTTTCCGCACCATTTTTCAGCCAGAACTGGGCCAGGAACAACCAAATCGAGAAATTGCCTTGATTATGTAACACAGACCATCTTGATGGTGAAGGGAAGCCAACCGGTAAGCACACTGTGCATTCCCACATCACTTATTCAATTTATGCCACTATAAATCAATCTCTCAATATGTCCAGCATGCAATTCTGTCTCATGTGTTGACACAGCATACAAAGTGCTTTTGGTGGTGAAAAAAACTGGTCCAATCACCTTAATAGCAGTGAGCATCCCAAGAACACAGTCCTCAAAATCCGATCACAAGTATTTTGATGCTCAAACCCCTCCCACATTGGGCCATGGTGTCGAAAGATCTGTTCTAGGGTTGCTCTTTTGTCCGAATCCGTGGGAATATATGCCTTGAAATGGTTGACAGGGACATAAATTGTGGGAATATGATACTATAAAAGGAAGGAGGGGGAGGGGGGGGTCCAGCCTTCCTTAAACACGGTAATGTACGCCATGTCTGTATCTGCAATTTTGCAATCCCCTTGGGGAAAGACTTTGCTGCAACACTTTTCGCAGAGCTTTTTGGGAAGAAGGATCACTGTCTCAGCTGTGATCTAAAGTTCGTCAAGGATGCCTTTCTATCAATGGCTAAACAAGGTATGTACTTAAAGGGATATCGTGGTTTCTTTCTGGTCTACATTCTTTCTTTGTAACTTTAACCATGCATCTTATGCAGAAAGTACCGCCGACCTTGTGCTCAAGCCAGAAGTCCTGGACACTATCTTCACGGCTTTGAAGCTTCCGGGACCCTCTCGAACTAGTGCCGTCAAATTTCTTGAATCTATCTGTCCGATTCGGAGTCATTCGGGGGCCAATGGTAAGTGATTCTTCTTGAACATTCATACAGTGTGATTGAGTCCTGTAATAAGATCCTGAGAATAAAGAATCAAAAGATGGGGAGTACAGCAAATGCAGCCAAAATTTCCGTCCTATGGATCGAGAGCATGGTTTCAAACTGGAGCCTTTGATTAGCCGAATCGTTGAGCTCGCCCGCAAATCCAAAGACAAAGAGCTTCTATCTTGTATTCGGAAGGCTCTGGAAGTGTTTTGCAACCACGGTGCGTTAGCTACATCACCAGCTAGATGATGTACCATTGAACTCTGGACGGCTGCTAGAGAGATTTCAAAAACAACTCCTACAAAAGGATGTATTGGAGACGATAACCAGAGATATCAACTTGGAAACAGCGAATATGTATTACGGTCATGGAGTCGAAGCGCAGGTGTCCGGCATCAAGTGTTTGAGGAGGCTTGTCAGATATGGTAGAAATTACATTCATCCTCCAGCGCATCCTCCATCATTAACATACACACGTCAGACTTGGTCAAATTGGGGTTGATTGATCATTAACTGGTGGAACAAATTTTGGAAATACGCTCCACATTACGAGATGAGCCAGACTCCTGTCAGTGGCTATGCTTGTGGCCTAAATACGGTGAACATCTCAACGATGTCTTGGCAGCACTGAGAAATTCCAGTATGATATTCAACTGCCTGATTAACGATGTACACTGACATTGTACAGCAAAGAACATCAAGGAGTTGGCCAAGACGGAAAACTCGGCAGGCAAAGTTTGGCGACGGCTGGAAGAAATAGACATTGCAAACGAGCCGGACAGGGCCAGAAAAGATGAAGGAGAATATGTGATACAATTGAGAGAAGGATATGTTCTGGTACTGTTTCTATGCCTTATATGGATCCTAAGGTGAGTTTTTATGTCGCTCGGATAACATGAACAAGAGCTGTATTTATATTAAGGCCATAGGCGAATGGCCCACTCTTGAAGTTATACACTATCCAGTCCCCCTTTACCATCCACCGGTCACCTCTTGAGGTGTGCACAATCCTGATTTTTTATGATACATCTAGCTACTAGGAAGACGGTGTCACGAGTAGCTATCGAGCACTAGTCCCTCATAATCAGATTGAATTGAATACAGGCCTATTGCTGAAAGGAGGGACGGTCATACAAACACGAACAATTGGCTTGAATTTGCATTTCTACTGAAAAAACATGTTAAATGTACAACATATCCTCTGAATCTCAAGGTCCAAAATAAATAATAAGTATACAGCTTTAAGGAAGAGAATCTATAGCAGCCGTTGTCAATTTCGAGATATCAACGAACGCATCGAACAGCGCCGGAACGATGAAGGGTACCCTACACTCCCGCCGAATATCCGTCAGTACCATCTCACACTCGATCCTTCGCTTCCTCTCTGTCTCAATTTCTATCTCAAATTGATCACGGAACACTTGACCAGTGCGTGTAAGTAAACGGATTCAGACGGATTCAGAAACGACAGCTAGGACATACAAAAGTTAGGCTCAGGGATGGTCTGTGCTCCGATGGCTTTGAGCTTCTCCTGTATCACCGTCTGCCGTGCAGCAAGTGTCTTTATCTCTTCATTGAGCGACCCGAGCTCATGTAACAGGGAGCACTCGTCGTCATCGGACGGACTTCTGCTACGAGGTCTCTTGGCTGGTGGTGGGGGTGGTGACGCTGAATGAGAGGCTTGTTTACCAATCAGGACCTGAAGGTTGGACTAAGATTAAGCGGAATTAGGAAGAACACCATCAACATACAGGCAGTACTTCTTCCAATGGAGCACTCTGGTGTAACGAAAGCGGTCCCGATTGATTTGGGGGGTTCGAATATGGGCTAGGTATCTCAGAAGACGTTGGTGCTGGGTATTCTGTTCCTATGGATACAGGGCACTCTGGCTCCGTGGGTCCCGGATGCTCTGACTCTGTGTATTGAGGATAAGACACGTTCATCCATGCACTCTCGGTTAGGTCTGGCAGGAACGAGTGTGACGGCGCATCCAAAATTTTCTCTGCGAATGTTGCCACATGGGGAGTGAGGAGTGAGGGAACAGGGTGTGACACGGTTCGATGATTAGGTTTGATTTTCTTCTTGTTTGGTCTAATTGAAGTCAGTCAAGTCTTTACGTATATACGGCGAGATGCTCACTCTTTCAAGAAAATATTTGAGCTGTTTAGCGAAACAATGAATTAGCTTGTAGGCATCAGAATATTCTGCACTTACATTGACGCATTGGACAACTGTTCCTGTTGCACGTTTGATACTCTGTCTTTCAGGAGTTCATGGAATGGCTGTCACCCATACAGTGAGATACAGACGGAGAAATTATATAAACAAATGGACATACGCTGTCCCGTTCTGTCGTCTAGGAAAATTTGACAACGCCCTTCGTGGGAAGCGATATGGAGGATACCTTGGGGTGTGGGAGGCACAGAGAATCCAAGCCCGTTCGAAGCCTTTTGAGAAAGTTCTTGGAATTTTCTGAGCCAGGAGCAAAGGCAGCAGCTCTTGACGGTAGATAAGTCACACAAACAGTAAGAAGGACTGAGCGGGCCATGTAGCTACGTCGCTGTCGGCAAAGAGTAGAAATATTCTGAGTACCAGTGAGAGCAAGAGAGCAAGGACACCTAAAGGATAATGAGTGTAATATACGCACACAACAATAAGGACGTGGAGGTTGATAAAGTGATGAAGCGCAGTGTGCGTGATCCGATTGATGTTGAAGTTGAACATTCCGTCTGTCGGTACAATCGATCTGATCCGAGATCTGGCATACCTCGGCATCTACTGCGAGCCAGCGCCTCCCCCAGAAGAGGGTACATTGATATCTGCAATATGGGTACCAAGTTTGAGGTCATCGAGGTAGATGAGCAGAATTCGGATTATGAACAGTTGTCGAGCGCTTGGCAGGAGTGGTAACTGTAGACAACGCGCCATTGGCTGGCGTAGCAAGGCGATACATGGAGCCAGCGATTAATTCTTAAGTTTCAGCACTTGTCTCCAATCCAGCTGCGGTCGCTGAGCGCTGAACCGTAATAGGAAGACAAAGGAAGAACAAAGGACCAGGACTTTCGTAGTCAATCTGTGCCCATAAATGGAATGCCGTGGTCAAGCCGAGGGTATTTTCTCTGGAATCCAAGTATACGAATCGGGACATCATGACACATCTCTTTCACGTACTACTAACGACCCATATAAGGGAATTCTGAGTAGCCTCCCAGGGTCACAGGAGTAGTATTATAAGAACCGCGAAAAATGAGGTCCCCCTCACTGCATCTTTCCCATTTCCACCATCAGGACAGGTCCTACACACCTACTGCAGATTATCTTCCTCGTTGACCACGAAAAAAACGCGTCCTTATGGCTTATTCTCTTCCCGCGTACAGTGAGTACTACTCGATCATGATGATCTCTCTTTCTGACTTATTTTCCAAGCCTTTGAGCTGGAACTCAATGGTCTGGTGACTGGAGCCGGAACTCCGTCTACGGATGCATCCGCACCCGTTTCTTCCTGTCCATCCTCTCCGGCATCATCTCCAAGTACTAGCAAGTCGGATAAAGCTCATATCCCACGTCCATTGAATGCCTACATTATATTCCGATTGGAATATGTGACCATTCACAAAAATTTTCTCTCAAAAACACAGCAAACAGCTAGCGTAAAGGCTGGGGCAGCATGGCATGAACTTCCCAAGGAAAGTCAGGATTATTATAGGGAACTTGCGAAGCAACGGAAGGAGGAACACGAGCGCACCTACCCTGGCTATAAATACCAGCCTCGTCGATCCAAATGCGGGAATAAATCAAATGGATGCAAGAAAACCTCCGCGCCAGTCGCGCCGGTTAGCATGGATGCGCAGAGTTTCTACCTCCCTCCTCCCACTCTCATCCCCGTTGTACCCGAGGTTCTTCAGCCTCAACCTTACCATGTTCTATCCTCTGTCGATCTGTCGCACCAGCTTCTTATGCAAAATGGTAATAAAAACGGGAGTGAATCTTTCACCGGCTTGCCTACAATTGAGGCGACGCGTCCTGCACAGATCCTTGAACACCCACCACCACCAGCTTCAATTTCTTACATCCAGCCCTATGAGCCGCAGATCGAAGAGTACGCGGCCTTTTCTATCGACAATATAAATGAAAACGAGGACCTTGACAGGTTGTTAATGAAGACGTATAGTCCCGATGTTCGTCACAATCTCTATCTCTACAAAAACAGGGTTACTCACGCTCACTTAGTCTTCTTATATCGACACGATTTGCGACCAGCTTAGTGGAAGCCTATACAATAGACGGGGATCTATGTTAGATCCAGGTTATCCTGCCGCTGATGACCTCATGAATTATCCCCTGCTTCTCTCGTCTTCTATGGCAAGCGATGCAATGGCTACTCCTGTCTTTCCCAACTCATTCGAGCCGTACTAAACCGATTCTGTAGTTATTGACATGACTGGTCCACACATATATAACCGTTGCTATTTTGTACCATTATAACTTTAGTATGTGTTTTATTTTCTCGGAAATGTATTATTATAATAGTCTATCGCATGTATTAGATATATCTCATTGAGGCTCACTCGTAACATTACCAGTTAGCCATATTTCCAAACCACCAACCTTAACTCCCCTTCGTTGGTGAACACCCTTGTGTCCATATAAGGGACTACAATCTTCTCTCGGTATAATTTATCAGTGACCGATTGTAATGCGTAATGAAAGAAAAAAGGATATGTACGGATAAGTAAAATAAGTAAATTGTATGTATGCGCTTTTCTACTGTTTTGAAATGTTTTTGTACGGTTAGATATAAGTCAATCTTATCAAAATAATGTATGACCAAATGAGTGAACCACGCTTCCTTCAAAAACCTTTCCATCGCTACATCGCCCTCCCTTTCTGATAAAGCTATTATGGCCCTGATCCGGCGAACCTGTTGACGACTCCGGAATGGTGTAGAGTGACCTCTTCGAGAATTTGGAAAGGGTAAAGAATGTCATTTTCGACGAGAACAATCGCTGAGCACGAGCGCACGGCTGTGAATATGGATGTGGCTGTAACCGCGGCGGAGGTTTTGGTGCACATTGGGACGTGAGACGACAGAGTTCAGAGGAAATTGACAGTGAGGACGTGAGCATCCCCATTCCAGATGGCTCTGATGGTGGTGACGGTGGTGGCGCCGGCGACGCAGTCTGGAGAGAGTTGGTCATGGGATGCCCAAGACCCAGGCCAGCTGGTTGTTTGCGCAAGTGTTGTCTCGGCTCAGCATTTGTGGAGGAAAGTCGTGGAAGGACTCGAGGGGAAGTGGACGGCATGTCGGATGTAACATTTCTCTTGCTCCACTGAGGGATAGTAGTAGGGGCACAAAGGTTCACTCCAGTGTACTCCTTCAAATCGGCAGTCTGAAGCTACAGCCATTGTCAAAATCGAAGGAATGCTGATTGACATACTCATACCTTTACTGGAAGAGGCCAGCTTTCCTTGAAATTTCGTAGGACGAGCACCGGTGTTTGCGATAGTAGAGCGTACCGAAGCAGGCGAAGCCACTATGAGACTGGGGTCAGTAGACGCAGGTGGCTTCAATGGAAATCACATGCCTTCATCAAAAGGGGCTCCTCTGGAAGTAGGGTGACCCAGGCCAATGCCTCTGTATAGCCCTAGCATGAACCGTCAATAAGGTCACGGTTGCTCGTGATACGAAACAACGTACTTGACTTCAAAGAACGAGGGTGTAAGCTCGGAGAAACTGAGGATGAAGAGGAAGGTAGAATCTCAGAGGAGGACAAATTGAGACAGAATGTCGCTCTGGGACATGAATCAGGGTGGAGTGGCTAGGGTGATTTGCGTCTCCTCTCGAGCAGCAAAGTTGAAGGGGAAGGCAATGCCAAGGCCAATAACTGCCTTGAAGGAAAAGAGCGACTGATAAAAGGCGTCAGTTAAGATAAGATAAGGTGCTACAGGTCTCGAATATGAGAATGAGAAGTCGTAAGACAACTTGCTGGCTGAGTGGTATGAACACTGTATACCAAAAGACTTGGTATTCAGTGGGGTTGCCTAAGGGGGTCTGGGAACCGTGAGGTTCGAAGTCGAGTTCGTCACAACTGCATGAAGGCTGGTGTGAAGCGGGAAATGAGAGGACGAACACGACGCGGCCAGAACCCGCCTTGAGCGTTAGGTAACCGGGAGGTGATGCTAACCGAATCCGGACACCAGAAGGAGCAGAGCTCACAACAAACGGATTCGGGTTGGAGCACGGATGCGGTTCACCCAAGGGAGCGAAGCTTCCCTCATGTCTGACTGACTGGGTATATCTATTGTTGCGGTAAGTAGGTAACTATTGAATTTAATCTGCTTGTAATCTGCTTGTAATTATAAAGGTTCAAGGTCATCAAAGACGTCGGTATCTGTGGGTAAGTCCCTGGGTAATCTATGCGCAACTCTGAATCTCTCAAAAATCTCGGCCAACTCGTCTATGTGGGCTTTCTTGTAAGCTCTAGAAGTGCTCATCGGTATTATTTCTTCCATACGACGCCAATATATCAGGAAAGCCAGTGACGTCCATCCTCCTGTTGCTGCGACTACCTCGGGTGGGACGCCTGCCAAGAGCAGCTCGACTGCTCCTCCGATTCTGAAACTGTGGCCGTGAACGTGGGCAAGGTTGGCAGCTGACCAGATGGCAGTACAATCCTTGAGGAAGGCAGGCTTGCAGAGATGTTGCCAGCTGGATGATGACGAGAATGCAAATAGCGGAGTGTCGGTAGGGATGTTTACGTTCACTTGAAGGTGGTTGCGTAGTGCCCAGACAGGGCATAGGTCATCGCTACGGGCTGTGAGAATTACTGTCGCACCCTGTTCTTTTGTAGTCTTCGTCCATGGGATACGAAAACTAGCCGACTGTGTGCCATCGCGTAACTCTGTAAATTTTATGCTGTTTGGATTAGACTCTGTGAACTTGCTACCAGTGGTGATTCTGCTCACTTTGTTGCACGGGTTACATGAAATACCTCGCTGAAGGCAGATGCAGTGGTCACCAGGATCTCGCCAAGTCTGCGGCATCCAAAGAAAGCACTTGTAGCAGCTGCCCAGGTTGCAGCTCCTCTGGGTTCGTCAATGCTAAGTGATGCTCGCAGCGTAAGGAGGTGCTCGAGAGAGACAGGAGCCCTCAGTGGTCTCCGGTGCTTAGCTCCCTCCTTATTGGCTGCTACTCGGCCCATCTGGACCCAGCAATGGTCCCCGTACCATGGCGCATTCGAGATGTCATGCCAGGCTTTAAGTCCCGCTAGCCAGGTCTTCACGGTACCACCAGCAACTTTCCCTTTATGCTCGCCAATGAAAGCTGCAAGAAGGGCATATGAGGCTGGCATTCGATTACGCTCGGATATGCCCCAACGTTCACAGAACTGCGTGAAACGCAACAGTCCTGCTCCATATGAGGACTTGGTGTTAGGGGCATGTGCGCCTCTGAGTACAGCGTAAATGTTCTCCTCGAGACCGGGTGGGATTGAGCTGAGCAAGGAGTCATTCTGTTCAGTTGCATAGGGAGTGGTCCAGCAATAAAGGCGGTCGGCAGCTGCGACAGGTGGTCGGAGGGGGTTGGGATTGTATCTGTTTTGTGATCTCGGCTGGCGTGCTTTGGAGGTCTTGGGGTAATTGCTTAGCGATTGTCTGGGTACTGAGTGCTGGTGTCGAGGCGTTATCAAAGATTCTATGGGTTCTGAGCTCGTACTGGGTATTGGATTGGGAGGGACTGGTGCTGAGTGGAAAGTAGCTAATGGGTCAAAGATATCAAGCGGAGTGTCAGTGCAAGCCCGGCGCGGAAGGGAAGAACCCTTCGAGCTAGCTCTGAATGAGGCCTCAACAGCCTCGAGGTCATCGAAGAAACTATACATGATGCAAGATCTTGTCGAGCTCCTCTGGGAGCGAGATTGAGATGTCCAGACGGTTGCCAGTAGCTCCCAATTCTCCGCGTGAGATGGGGTCTGCTGGGTTCTGCTTAGACTCGATGTATCTGAAGTGAGGTAATATGTTATTGGCAGCAAGCGCTGTGTAGGTACGACGGACTGAGAGGTTAATGAACCAGTTTGGGCATCGGCCCTTTGTGTGGGCACCAATGGCCCCATAGTTGTCCGAATGGATGAGGATATGAGCGTCTTGGGTGCCCATCTCGACTAGGAAGTATACCAGGAGTTCTATGGCAAGGGACTCAAGCCAGCAGATGTCTCTGCCTGGCTCTTTCCAGTCTGGTGACAACCTGAAGGCAGCCCATTTGCCTGCGACAATAATTCCGATGCCCCATGAGGTAGAAGCATCTACAGAGATACCTAGGTCGGTGAGTGGTGAGCGAGGTTGAAGTTCTCTGGCAAAACCTGGGCGGGATAGTGTCTCGAGCCACCATTTTAAGTCTGATATCATCGAGTGAGGAGGGTATCGGGTTGCGAACTCATTGCCTTTGAAAGAGGCAGCAAAGTTGGAAACAGATGGTAGTCGGGACCTTCCTTCTAGATAGACGAAGGCAACATGGCATAAGGAGCCATGTATCTTGTCTGTCTCGTAGAGCATGCAGGGATGGGATTTGTAGCGCTCAATGAAGAGGCGTGTGCGCTCATAGAACTTGAGCCGTTTGACCTCAGGCAGACTGACGAGCTTGCGTGGCAGATCCCAGAGGAAACCAATAAACATCGTCTGGAAAACGAAGTCCTTGTCTCCCTTTTCGGTATGCCAGGGAATGCGGAGTGGGGCAACTTTGGACAACATAAGCTGCTTGTCGTAGGCATAACGGTACTCTCCATCTCAAAAGGGACCGTTCACTACTGGGAAGCGGAAAGATTCGAGGTCATCCTCGTACTTGAGGACTGGTGCGATCTCTTCTTGGCGCCATATATCAACCGAGGCATTCGCTATCATACCAGAATTACTACTGGCTGAGGACGTCCCAAATGGGTGGGTGTGATCGATGTAGAACTGGCCTGTTCGCCCTGGGAGGGATGAGATTTTAACACTAGGGATTAGCTGTCTCCTTACCTTGCAAGACTAGGAACGGTTTATGATGGGGGTTTACTGGGCATGTACGATGGAATTTCTTTATATCAAGAGTGCACACTTGCGTGCCTGGTGGAGCAAGAGATATCTGTGAGACGAGCACTCGTTAGCTCATGTCTGAACTGCTGAAGGAAGCTAAGAACGGGACGACGCTGCTGTGCTGTCGTTGTGACTGGATCTGGTATGGATCACAGTCGAGTGCCGGTGCGCCATGCCACTCTTGGAGAGCCTGCCGGTGCAGTACATCCCCTGGTTCGCTGTCTAGCCATATGGCATACTGCCGGTGCGAGTATGTAGAGAGATGTATGATGATGTGTACTCACTATGTCTGCCACTCGAGATGCGGTATCGAAGCGGGTGGGGAAGTCCTCTTTACATATGTGGGAGTTCACCGAAGGACACATCTTTGAGCCCTTTGACAGATGTCTGCATACACGGAGCTTGTCTGGAAGCCCTGGACCTTGACTTTGCACTGAGACTATAAGCGGTGATGACTGGAAGGGGCCTTGTAGTATACGCTCAACCTCTTCTTTGGTGAACGGGCTGGACATTCTGCCTGCTGCGACCTCCTCCTCTAAGTATGCGTCGACGGCAGTGGCGTGCTGGAAACAGGAAGGGTGATTTGGGAAGATATGCGTGCGCTGGAGATCGGGCATTGCGCCTAGAGGGAAACCCTCTGTCAGGTTCTGTACGAGATCTGGGTAGTCATCTTGTAATGCGTGTTTTTTGAGCAGTTGATCGAAAGCTTTGGCGTTGTATGGGTGAATTATTCTCGAGAAGATATCAGTATCTGATTTTGAGGCTAAATGAGGGAGCAGTCGGTGTATAATGGAAGGAATAAGATGGGTATATGCGAGTTTGGGGGGTATAGCTGTTGCGAGGAAGGCATCGACATCGATAGTATCAATTCGTGGGGAGGGAACAAGTACTGGCTGGATGATCTTTGCCGCATAGACTGCAGACGTGGACCCTATCGTTGCCGTGGGCGCATCTAGTGCCGCCTCGATTCCAGTGGATACATACCCGCTTGGTTCCGTCTGGGGTCCAGATGTCCCGATCCTTGATCTTGACCCATCTGGGCTTGTCCGACACAGTACCATCGTAGTGGCTGAAGAGGACGTGACTCCCTCCGCATGCGAGGCAGATGAGAGGGGGGGCCGTCTTCCCACTGCCTTGTTGAAAGGGACGAGAGGTGCTAGACCTGGGAGGATACAGAGCATAACTGGTGCGCTGACCTTGTTGACGTGACTCAGCTGATTTCCGAGCCACTTCAGCCTCCTGTACTCGCTTGTTCACCTCAGCGAGTTGCTCTGCCAACTGCTTGGCGGTCTCCTCACGGATATGGTGCGCCAGCTTGTATCGCTCGTACTCTGCAAAATAGTAAGAAGATTCAAACGTTGTTGGGGAGATACGATAATTGACGCGCTCCTTGCGTTCGAGGGCGCGCCAGGCTTCGAATTCTTCCACCTTGTCTATTTGATGGTTGAAGAAAGAGAAATGGTTCTTGTAGAACCTGGACTGGGTGCCTTGCACTCCCTGAGGGTCAAGCTCTATGATCATCCGGTAAAAGTTTGGGTGGGCAACCGCGTAGTCGCCAAAAGTCATCTCGTCCTCTTTGCCAAGGATGTCATCGAGTTTCGGTATGTCGATAATCGTTCGGGCCTTCTCTCCTTTCTCAGGATTGGCCTTCGTGACTGGGACCTTGTACGCGTGCACATTGATGTACTGGAGATTCTTGTTGGTGAAGTAGTGGAGTGGAACGCTACAGAACGCGTCAGTGTCCTTGAGTAACTGATGAATCTCTATCTCGCTCTGTTGTCCGAGTACCCTAGGCTTCTCTGCCCGCAGCTTGCGTGTCCGTTTCTTGGTACCAGTGTCCTCACCGTCAATCTTCCTCTTTGCTGCTTTGTCAAGCTCCCTCTCAGCGACTTCCTCTGCAGCCAGCACGCAGCGCAACGACTTCGGCACTCTGGAAAAGGAGGCCAAGAATGTCGGTGCCTTCAGGGCTCGCCGTTCACGTGATTCGATCGTGATAAGCGACGTGTCATCTGGGATGACTTCATCCGGGTCTGCCTCAGGGTCCAGTGCCTTTTCCAGACGAGCTAGGGCCTGAGCCTCGTTCATCTCTTCGATCTCCGTGTTCTTTCTGAGTCTTTGACCAAGTGTCAGACCCTTCAAGAGCAGCTGAATTACCTGACTCTTGTGTGTCTGATGCACCCTTGGCGGCGGCTGAGTGGACTGAGTCAGTGCGCTGGTATTTGAGTCTTCGGACTGTGTCATTATTTGTCATTTCGACTGGATATATGCGAGAAAAAATGGCGGAGGTGAGAGTATGCGAGAAACGACGTGGAAGCAGAGAGCAGGACGGCGCGCTAGCACGTGTTTCTACTTTCGCGTACTTATCTTATCCTTAGATAAGCGACAACGCTCGTTCCTCGTATCTTGCTTATCATGGAGTGTTTCATGCAAGGAGAGGCTAATAACCTCTATGGTCGTTCTTGCCGAAGAAATTGCATGATTGCAAGCAGACATGATGACAGAAGAAGAAGTTGGCAGATAAATATGTGGAGATGTGAGGGTGAACAGGGGGATAAACACTACGAGCCAGTCGTAGATGGTGGTAAGAAGGCAAGAAGGGGGGAATGACACTTCCAAAAGCGCAGTGTCTTGGTAAGCGCCACAAGCATGTGACCGCGTTGAGGTTAGGGTTTCCAGATTCTACTCCGAGCCTGACCTCTGGTAGGCACAACTGACGAGTACAAACTACATGGAACTACCGGGGCCATCTGCCTCTATAAACTTGAGTTGTATTACTATTGACGGAAATGGCAAGTCAAACTTGAATCCAGTCTTCCGGTCTTCGGTAACGAAAACTTCACCGGTTGCTGTGTGTCCAACCTCTTTGAAGCGCGCATCAGAGGCTAGGCACACAGCAATGCTCTCGCTAGGAATCGAACCTAGCATTCGAAGCGATAAGCATAACTATGGCGCTTCGCCATTGTGCCAAAGAAGAGCTAAGCAGTCTGGTGATAGCTGACTCATGATCATGATTTGATGTGTAGCATTACACCCTTCCGATTACAGGAAATGACTTTCTCTATCCCACAATTGTAGCTGCCTGCCATATAGCAAAGAACATGCTCTCGTAGATAGTGCCATGTGGTTTACGATCCCTGGATTACAATGTACACACAGCTAGAAGATAAAAATGAATAAATATGCAAGATAACTTGATTGGCTGTTCACCTACCTATTTCCACAACAGATGCGTTCGCCAACATCGGAAGTTGAGGTCGTAAAGCAAAAAGGACGTCTACCCTGGTAGTCATCACCGCTTTGTGAGTATCTCACTACCGCGTTCAGAACCATGAAGTACGTTGTTCAAATGTGTTAATCGAATAATCCGTCTTTGTGTTCACGACATGGCGTCATACGATCCTGTCCGCAAAATCATAAATTCAGCCTGTTCGCGATTTAAAGGTAACAGATAGGCCTCAAGACAAGCAAGTTTACTCACGGAAACGAAATCGTCAAGGCGCAAATGACTTCTCTGCCGTCATCTATACAAAAGAACTTTTCTCCAGACTTAGGGTTACTTGACGTCTTCCAAAAAACTTTCGGGTAGTAAAGGTGGCTGCTTCGGATGATCTAGGGCATGAATTAATTGATCTGAGCAATCAGTGGGGAGGCGGGGGAAAAGGCTGCAAACAAGTAAATTGAGAATGTTAGGACAAATTGATTGCTCTTCTCACGTTCAGGACCCACAGTCATCCACAGCCCAGCAAACATTTTTGGAAAGCGTATTATTTTCTGACCTACCAGTGCTAAGTGCTTGCTACACCATGAAAAATTCCCTGACGGGATGCCAACCGATTTTCGTGCGTGACGAAATATACTTGGTACGTGTAGAAAGCTTCTTCACCTTCGAGGCCGTCCGTGCAGTCGCTATGGTCAATGATCATGCACAGCGAACATAACGTCAATCGAACCATATAAAAGACCCAACATTTCTACCAGCATCACTCAGCAACATGTCTGTCCCAGAAACCGCTACCAAATTCTCCTCTGCCGGCTCTTCGGTCGTTGGCGGACAACTCGTCGGACGCTCCAACAAGGGCGCCGTCGCACCCAAAGAAGTTTTGAAGCTTCGTTTGGACCTCAACCTCGAGGTGGAGATCGCCATCCAGGCCAAGGTTAACGGCGACATCACCCTCTCCCTCCTGTAAGCGGGTTCTTCGTTGAGCATTCTAGTACTGACTGTTTGAGTTCCAGTGAGTAAATGTGCTCGCATTCGAAAGATGGTGTTGGAGCGTTGTCCTCGGGTTGAGGTGAGATCCACCCTACCGAGCCCCTTTTGTTTTCAGTAATACTGACATTCGTTGCGGGGCTAGTACAATGCATCTCTTGTACCTTCGCTCCGTCCTCCATATATCGATGTCAGTATTTACCGGACTTCACTGCCTAGTACTACGAAATGTCAGGATTTGGGGTTCAGGGGTTCATGCAGTAAGAGCTGGAATATACGCACATTCTCATCTGGAAGAGCTGCGAATATAGCAACGTGAGTGATCTGATATAGCGCTACTCGAATTCGCGAGAGAAAATACCGACGTCAGATTAGTCCGAGAAATGTGGAGTCTCATACTTGACCATTCTCCTGTTGCCTTATGCACAAAACAGAACTCCCAAATGGCATTGTCACAAAGATTGCAGTCATCGTTTAGTGGAAGACAACAACGGAATCTCAGGGCTAAGCTGGCCAACTCTTCGTTAAGGTCTACCCGCGAGAACTGCCGCCGCAGAGACTGCCAAGCGACTGAGCGGCGAGACCAGCCGACACCAACAGTGCCACGGTGTAGTCTACCGGTTTCTAAGAAAATAGGAGATTCTCCGACCTGCCAAGCCGTCAGGCGCTCCGCCTCACTCTTCGTTGTCGTCCAATGCCCATTCCAAGCACCTTTATTTCATCGTAAGATATAATAATCGAGCAGCTTTATAACAAATGAATTCCTTACCATCTATTGCATCGCGTCTCAATATCAGTGGAGGCGATCAAAGGATGTCCCAGAGATCTTCGAGTGCACAACAAAACTAGCGAGATAATTCAGTGACAATCAAACAAGGTAGAGGTCTTCGGTACCTTGCCACAAGCAACGCTCGCGCTTAGTGGGTACTCGCTGATGCTAATTTTTTCGTCAACGTAGGCGTCTGCAAAGTCGTCCCTTCCACGGGCCATAGCGCCCACAAACACAGCAATATTATGAGTTTGAGGTAGGGTAGGCAGGTATTGTGAAAGACGCTGCGTTTTGGCATCGCCCGAAAGTGTCAGCTTAATGGTGTTCGGTGGGAAGTGATCGACGACGGGGTTCTTGATGACCTTTAAGAGCTTTTCCGGACCATTGACACCACGAATGGATAGTTTGTGGAGGAGTTGGACTGAATAAAAACTCATGTTGACAAAGGGGGGGAAAGAGAATGTATGCAGCGGACATACCCATCAGTCCACTGAACCGCTTGAACGTCCTCGGTATCCGGACATGGGGATTGACTTCGATGAGCACACCTTTCGCAGTATGAATGTACACTTGAAGAAGGCCAGCTTTGTTCAAGGGCGAGTCTAGGAGAGTCAACAGGCACTAAAAAAATCAGCCGTCAGACCACAAATGACATAAAAAAGACGCACCTGGTGAGTAATATCAGGCCGAGCATCTGCGATATCCCTTCCTGTCTTGGCAAGGATACCCTGGTGGTCGTCGCAGTTGAGCAAGGTATACTTGACGTCGCCCTCGCCTCCTCTGCCATGTTTTCCGCCCTTTGAGCTCCCACTCGAGATACGATAAGCCTCCAAGCAAGCCTGCTCTAGCACTACGAAAAGACGCCGTTGAGAGGCAGCTGCTGTGCCCTTGGGCACATGCGCCTGTACAGGGAGCATCAACGGGTTGGGATTGGGCACGAACGGCTCTGCGTTGAGTCTGAGCGACGTCGACGTAGAGAGCTTTTTCATCTTGGATGCAGGAAGAGGTCGAGTAGGCCTATCCGTTGCGACCCTCGCCCTTTTCAAGATGGTAATTCCGGTACCATTCTCGGCCTCGTTCATTTCTTCATCGGTACTCTGCATATTGCGGATCTGTTCTTCCCGTTCAGTATATCCTGGCGTCGACGCTGCAGCGAGTGTCCAACGATAGTCGAGACTAGATGATTCGCGTTGAGGTATTGGTGCTGGTGGTGCTGAACCAAGTCCCAATGAGGTGCGAGGTGCCGCTTCTAGTTGCACGCGGCATCAATGCGAGTACTTACATTACTTATCCTTGTTTGGGTATAATTCTCTCTTTGTGGCATTCGCATGGGCAGTACTTACTGCGGTATCCTCTATGAGGACTAGTATCTGCCATTTTGTTGATGTCTGCACCAAGAGCGTCCGACACAGCATCCTCTCTGAGGTCTCACCGCTGCGTTATTACATGTTCTCCTCTATCAACGGTATAGTTAAATTTTATTCTGGTACATCAATCGACTTGTATTTATTCATCAGCATAGACTCGTGCCCTGGATGAATTTTTCAGCATTGATTTATGCCCTAGATGAAATAATGTTTAATCTGCCGAGTGTTCCTTCTCTAAAGATAGTAGCTTTCATCGATGCACGAGAGCAATTGAACAGCCAACTGCGAACCAAAGTAAGGCCCACTTATACCCGTCGGCTTATTCTGGTACTAACATCATACCAATAGCTCTCAATAGTATATAACTAGAGCAGAAAATGTCATCTCGTTACCGGACGAACTCCTGCATTTTGTCATCTTTGCCGTTGTCTATTTATTCCTCATCGCTGAAAATTCTCATCAGGTCACAATCTGATCTTCTCAAAACTCAATGCAGCCGTGAGCTCAGGGGGAGATATCTGCTTGTTCGCGGTCCCATAATCAGTCCTGTACCTTACCGGGGCCTGCTCTTTGGTCTCGAAAAATGATGATGAGCAAGACCATGCTGCGCTCCTGGGTCGGCCGAAGGCAGTAACCTCTGTTCTGCATTGCACCTCGGGGTGATGCTTAACAGGTGTACTTAACCCCATCCATGCAAAATACTCGATACGGCCTTCTTGCTTTCCTTCTTTATTCTCTTCTTCTCATATGGATTCGACTCCTGCACCAATCCCACTACTCGGTGTCACGCTCGGGGCACCTCTTTTTGGAATCATCCTCTCTGCCATGTAAGGTTCAGCCTTGTTTGTCCTCAGCTGACTGACGGGGGACCGTGGATGTGCAGTCTATTCGGGATACTCATTCTCCAGTCCCTCTGGTACTTCAAGAAATTCCCAGATGACTGGTGGCCCTATCGACTTGCTGTGCGTATTGCCCATGTCTTTGTTCTCCCAGTTGAGCTAGAGATGTATCTTGAACAGGTGGCATTTATTTTGTAAGCAGTTCCGACTCATGAGTTTAACAAGATCTCTGACGAATACATACAGTGTCCTGGATACACTAGAGCTCGCAGTTAGCACTCACGCATTATATTTCCTTCTCATTGAGACTCGGATAGTGGGAAATCTCCTAGCCTTGGATCAAATTCACGTGATTTGGTACATCTCACGATTCACTACATCGTTTCCCTGACTGTATCTGGCATGGCAGGAGCTGCAAGGTATGTATCGTGATTTTCTGATCATGGCTTCGGCGGTTAATGTCTCGTCGTCCTGAGTAGTTGCGTGCTGTTTTTGGAGTGCGTATCCCACAATCTTAAACTCATAGACAATATTAGATTAATCTGCTGTTCAGACATCGGTCAAAGTAATGGTTCAAGCGTGCGTAACTCTTAAGCTTGGGCTGTTTCGTGAAAACTTATTTTTGGCAGTATATATGCCCTACGACTCTGGAAAGGTACCTCATCGGCTCTTCGTATCGGCCCTCTGCTAATATTTGCCTACGGTCAGTCCGGCAACACCTTTATCTCAGTCGAGTCGTACCCTGCTTTCTTGTAAGCTTGTCCTGCTGACTGCCACGTGTTCTTCTCAACTGCGATTCACCTGTAGGCCTTCATGATGGTTTGTGATGTTGGTATGTGAACCTCAGATGCTTCTCAAATTGGTGGCAGTTGTTGAGTTTCTGCAATGATGGTTCCCTTCCATAGGCGCTGGAATCTGTAAGTTTGTACTGCTTTCGTTGGCCATTACACTTCACGTCTTTCTTCTCATCAGATCTGATTTATGGACTGTAAGAATTTATGATAACAGTGCATTATCATCGATAAACTAGAACACTTTCAAAACAGTTACAGTGTTTCCATGTTCTCCGACTTTCCTGCTATCAAAGTGAGCATACGTCCGACTCCTCTTCGACCTTGTATCTCAGTTGGAATCAGAATGAAATGATAGCGGTGATCTCGACAAGCACGGCCGTCGATTTTTCCATATTGATTATCATGTGTCATTATCTGAACAGAGGCAGGGCTGCTTCAGTGTTCTCAGGGTCCGTAATCCGGCTTGTTCTCGAATTGTGTCATTGATAGTGTAAATTCAGCACTGGTTCCATGCTGGTCGCGCTGATGCGGCTGAGCCTGATATCAGGGTTGGTTACTAGGTGAGCAAACCTATCAGCCCTTGCAACCCAGGCCAGCTTACCGATGTATGCAGCGTGTGTCTCGACGCCACTCTTATAACGGTATGCCATTTGTGATGTGCTATCAAATCTCGATTTCATGATCGACGCAGTTTCTCATATCGCCAAATACGCTCATATTTGTTGCGATCGATCTCCTCAAGCCTGGACGTCAGTCTTTCGTCGCAGATCTAAGAATTTTGACTCATTTGCTTATCTACAGTGTATTCCAACTCTTTGTTAGCGTTGTGTGTACCAAGCGCCGTTGTTGGTGTGCATGAATTCTGGTGACTTATCCAAGTGTCTAGGCTTAATGCACGAAAAGAACTTCGAAAAAAGATTCAGGACTCCCCATTCCTGGACATCTGAATGTGAGTGTGGCGGAGAAAGGAGATGGTATGGCGACCACACACTCACTCAATGACAACTGACGAATGGTGTCCTAGCCCACAGTTATATCTATAAGGATCCGAGTCGAGTCGGAATCAGCGTAATCGTGGGAATCAGTCTTAGCACCTCAGCCTGCAGGCAAGGTCGGTAGCACTAGGGGAAAAAAGCTACAAGAGGACGATGTGCAGCCTTTAGTATTACCTCTGGAAGGTATTTTTGCGGCTGAATTAATGGGAAGTTAACGCGAGATGGGCCGTAAATTCACCCTTAATTGAAAGTGTAATCCGCATCGAATATATTTGACTGTTCCGTTTAATCAAGACTTTTGCCGTTTTGTTCAACGTATGTAGCATTCAATCCCAAGATGATACGGCTCAATGCCGAATATTTTGAACGCAGTTCGTCTTTGAAACGTTTCTTCTTCAACCCAGCTCCTTAACTCAGAAGAACTTTTGATACCATTCGATCCTTCACCCAGTGCTATAAGTTGAATATATTCGTTGAATCATTGCCATCCTGAGTTACGAATAGGGAAATCCTGACTGCGGCATTGTAGCAAACGTTCAACGGGGCTAGATAATCTGGGTTGTGAGTCTTGTGACGGTGGTACTAGTTCAAGCTACAGAAAGCTCGAAAGTCCTCGAGTTTCAACATTTGCATGACGTCACTCGTCCGAATTGACTCATCTGTCATTTCAAAGGCCAATGGCCATTGTACAGGACTCAGGAGCACGACGCCTTCGGGTCCGCAAGGCATGTTATGGCTCGTATCCCTCTGCCCGGTGAATTCGGCTACTGTGTACTACCTACCACATTAGAAAAGACATTAGGTGAAAACTGGTGAATATCGCAGTGCATTGTGCCCGGTTTTGCCGGGACACATGCGCTGCGAGTGCTCCACCTGGGAATCGAACCCAGCATCATCGGCATAGGTAGAATACACACTTCACCGATAGGCCACCACAGAGCAATTGCACAGTACACAACCTTGATTTGTATGGATCTATCACACACGCTAAGCGCCCGAGATACATTCAGTCGCAGCGTCCCGCGCCAATGGTCCTCAGTTTGGGAACGTGAGTGCTTTGTTGCAAGGAGGGGAAAGCTCACATACAGGCTACTACTAGTCAGTATGATCTATCGTCCCTCCCGAGTCTTCAGACCCGACTACCATTATTACGTGTAGAGGCAAGAAGCGAGACAAAGACAAGGCCGACAGCCTTCAATATATATTCGCACGATTGTTGAAAGTAATACTTACGAAGAAAAGGTTCAGGTAAGTTCCCAGACTACCAGTCATGTGTAAATAGTAATAACTGCGGCCTTCATTCGGATTGTCACTGAAACTCCGCCCCGAATACCTTTGACCCTTACCTTCAAGCCAGGCGTTTTCCGTTTCATTCAACGTAGCGTTCAATCCCAAAAAGCTCCTTTTTTGGTACCCAACATTTTGAACAGGGTTCGTCTTTGAAATATTTGCCTTTCAGCGCATCTCCTTGACTCAGGGGAGCTTCGAAGATTATCCACTCGTTCAGCTGCTAAAGTTGAATATTCATCGAATTCTTTGCAGACTCCAGTGGACAAGAAGCTGTAAACGGAAGTCAGTGGCGGGACTGCGCACAACGAAGATACGAATGCTCAGTTATATTTCAGGGTCCGCGGTATCAGGATATCGAATTGGAAATCATAGTTGCTCCAAACCACGATGACCTCATCGACATCCCAAAGTGCTGTTCGATGGTACCCTCCCTCTTTCGACATACGAGTTGAAGAGGTTCCCGTTCCAGAGTGCGTTCTTTCCGTTGTATTGTTCTCTCAGGTATGAATTGAAATCGGTACTTGTAGAATCAGCGAACCCGATGACGCGATCGTGAAGGTTAAGGTAAGACTATCCATCTACGACTTTGAATCCAAGATGCCTATCTTGTACAGCTGGCAGCCCTCTGTGGTACGTTATCTACAACAGCGATTCCTCAACATCGGACAGCTGATCAATGATTGCGATCAGGGAGCGATCTACACATTTATCGAGGGCACGCAGGCGTTACTAAAGTGTGAGTAGGAAAAATAGACAGTGACAGCTTAGTGCTCAAACGCACAGCCATATATGCGGACACGAGTTCACCGGCGAAGTGGTGAAACTCGGCTCGAGCTACGGAGGACCAGCCCAAGGCCGCCCAGACTTATACTCCACCTTGAAAGTAGGTGACAAAGTCGTTTCTCCTTTCACCGTAAGCTGCGGTGAATGCAGGTCAGTTCGATAGAATCTGCATTCGAAGCTTCGACTGACCATATACATCTCCAAGTGTTTGCCGACTCGGATACACTTGTCGATGCCCCCACGGCGCCCTCTTCGGTTCACCGGTGCTCGAAGGAGGCCAGGCACAATATGCACGTGTGCCGAAGGCCGGGGGGATACTCTACAACCTCAGCGACACTAGTTCATGGTCTTCCTCTCTATCAGACAAGACTACCCCCGCGTCCCTCGACAAAGTATCTGAGAGCTCGCTTGTCCTTCTCGCCGATATCCTTCCAACGGGGGTATTTGCTGCCATGCAGGCTCTGAGTCACCCTAAGGTCCTAACGGCACTCACAGGAAGGCCATGCCCGTTGAATTTCTTCCCATTGAAGGATCTCCCATCCAAGCAAGATGCCCTTGTGCAAGAGGACAGAATGCTCACATTTGCGATCGTGGGCTTAGGTCCTGTGGGGATCTGTGCAGCAGTCAGCCTGCTTGACCTACTTTCCACTGGACAGTTCCCTTTCGGTGTTGTTGCGATCGATCCTATTGAGAGCAGGAGAGAGAAGATGGACACCGTCTATTCGAAGATCTCCCCGGACGGCCGAGGCTCGGGAGAGTTTATCGTTGCGTCGATCGAGGATGCCAAGACCAAGGTTCAAGCGTGGACGTCAGGTGTAGGATGTACCGCCGTTCTTGAAGTAGGGCTGAAGCCATCTCGTTATGCTCAACGCTGATGCACCATATTCCAGGTGGTCGGTAATAACAGCGCGCTTAGCCTCGCCTACGATCTTGTCCGAGACTTTGGTGCAATCATATCTGTAGGAGTTCATGGGGCAAATCAAGTTCCATTCACAGGGCGACAGCTGTATAACAAGAACGTGTCACTCGAGTTCGGAAGATGCCCTGCCCGAACTATGTTCCCGCCTGCTTTTGAGTTATTGGGTGAGAATCTATATCTTTGTCTTAATTATCATCGTACACTCAGGTATTTCTACAGTGAAACGACAGGATGTTTTTGGAGGCGTGGGTGATCCCAGTAACCTGGTCGACAGGATTGTTGGGTTTGACCAGGCCCCGGAGATGTATAGAGCATTCGAAAGGGGAGACGTCGGAAAGGTCATATTTGACCCTTGGAAATAAACTCTTTAGTTTGTAAATACACAAAGCTGGTACTGCCGCATTTCGTGCAGAAGTGAGGCAATATCTGAAGCGAATGTCTGGCTACAATGATAGGTCGGCAAGTAAGTCAATATACATCTGGACGTATATGTATCTTCTAACGGGTCAGCGGACTTGTAAGCGGTTTCAGTATCTAGTTAATCATTCATCCTGACATTGAGACTAGAGGTACCTGGGGGTGCTTTCACCAAGAGATGTATCAACCATTTCCTCTGCTTGTTTACCCTCCGGTTACAGTCAATTATGCCCGCCTCACGTCTTAATTGACTGTACTCTTAGCAGCAACTTCTAGCCTGTTCAACTTTGTCAGTCAGAAGGCATTAGCAGTTTGCGTCCGCATTCACCACCAAGATCGACAAAAATGAGCTTCCACTCCTTTCGCCATGCGGTCTCGTTAGTTACAGGACTCGACTGCTGATGATCTCGACGACAATGACAAGACGCAGACGCGTCTACTTTACACCATCTGTTCCTGTATCTATCATTTGCACAGATGGTCTTCATGCACCGCGTAAACTACACCGTTGACAGTGTCGATTTGTAAAGCTTGTTCCCTTACCAAACTCTCATGTACTGCAGTACCTTGACATCTCCATTTTTCCATTTCTGTGATGAAAATACTGCCAACGGAAGTGACAAGAAGCCGACACTTTTATCGCGCATCATGAAAGATATTGCATTCATGATTCAAGAACATGAACATTATTTTTCACTCACACCATTTATTGCTAAAGCTACTGCTGCAATCATAAAAACAGAAAATGGGTATCATTGTAACAAAATGAATGAAAATAAGATACGTTACGATGAAAATATACAACACGGACGACATGCCCCGAAAGAAGACGTATAATAAATATTTCATCGTAAATGTACCAGCATCTGAAATCACTAATAAAGGGCGAGATGGAGAGAAGATAGCGTGGATTATTAAATAAAAAGGTACAGTTTTACGCTCACATGCCGCCATAGGCATCTTCGGGGTCATAGACCGTATAGACCGTGTCAGGCCTCTTCGAGCCTACAGGGGCAAGGGTGTCGAGATGCCATGACGGTCTCATGGGCCGGAGGAGCGGATTGGGATGTAGGGGCGTAATCGGGTTGCGTAAATTCCCGAGCAAGGGGTGATGTAACAGCCGGCTTCGCGCTCTCTGACGAGGAAGTAGAAGACGCCACAAAGGAGTCGTGAGAGACCTCCTGAGAGGGCGTGGTGACGGCAACCCCAACCGATTCGGCGCTTCCGACTGAGGGAACCCTATTCAAATCAACGTACTGTGCTTCCTGTTGCTGTTGGAACGGATCGGCCTGGTACGTCTGGGAGGAGTCCCTGTTAAGCTGTGCCTCGATCTGAGAAGGTTGTTTGTTCAAGTACGACTCATGGCCGCCCATCTGCTGGCTGATCACAGAGGGATCTCTGCTATACGCAGCCGCTGCGAAAGGATCGTTATCAAAGCCGCCGGAGGGGATGTCCATTTCGTTGAAAGGTCTAGGTCCCACAATCTGACCCGGAGAGAAGGAGGTGGGTGAGGTTGGTTGCTGCGCACCGTATCCGTACTGAGCTTGATTGAACTGACGCAGGGCTGTTATTGACGTGGCGCTCAATCATGGTTGGAGGTCTCAGATGACTGTTCCATCCTGAGCCTCCACGGCCGGAATCCCCGGACATGGAAATGTCGTCGTCAAGGAGTACAGCAGAGCTGCGGAACTGAGAGGCATCAAAGACATCCTTTTCCTCTCTGTGGCGACGCCAACGACGCTAATGTAACAGCATGAATGAGAACACTACGGTAATGTAAGGGAAAAGCTCACAATGAGGAATCCGATGACGATTACGACAAAGGCAATACCGACTAAACAACCGATACCAATACCAATGATAGTGCCTGTACTCATACCGGTATCAGCGCTAGCTGTAGAGCTGGCGCTAGCACTAGCACTCGCCGACGAGGACAAAGACGCATGAGTGGACTTGGTTATCGTTTCAGTGGTGAAAACTGAAGAATGACTAGAAGTAGTCGTGGGAACATGGGTGGTAACAGCCGTCTATCGCACACATTAAAATCGATATAGATCGAAATGAAATAAACGGACATTGGCAGTTGTGACTGGACTGGCACTGGTTGTGGTAGCCGCACTAGTAGTCGGTGTAGTGCTACTACTTGAGGTAAGTAGATGTGACCGAGGTGGATGTGGTCGAAGCGCTCGATGTAGTCGACGTCGTCAAAGGAGTGGTCGATGTCGAGGTCGAGGTCGAAGTGGGGGTCGTCGAGGTGGATGAGCTGGTTGTAGTGATTTCCAAGGTCAGTGGAAGTCGAAGTCGAAGTCGAGGTCGCCGAGGTCGTCGCCTCCGCCGCAGCAGAAGTTGCAGCTGAACAACAGATGATTCACTACTACAATTAAGTAAAAGATGATCATACCAGTCGTTCCCGCCGTCGTAGACCCCAAGTTCCCGCCCATTGCCTGCCGATTTACGTGGATTTTCCTCCATTCGCGCCGTTCGAATTGATGATGGGACATGATTTTTATATTAAGTTGTCGAAAAAAGATAGAATTTTTAGGGTCGGTAAGAGAGCGTCGATATCTTGAAAGAAAGTGGTGGTACTCGGTCGTACCAGGACGTGGACGTCGAAGGACGAGAATGGGACCAAGAGAAGGGGCGGAAAAAGGCGGAATGTGGAAAAACAGAACTTGCCTCGACTGTGACAGGCGTGACACAGGGGCTGAAAGATCACGCAGTCACGAGGTATATCAAATACTGTCAAGTTATTTTAAGTTTCGTCGGCACCACGATGCCGTACATCTGAGGCGCGAAGTTGGCGCTTAAGCGCGTTATTCTCCTATTGAACCCATAAACCTTTCTGAAGTTGGGGGCGGGGGTGTGAAATAATAATATCGCTAGGTTTGGTCCAAAGAATTTGAACTCCCACTCATAACCAACGAATGAAACACGGAAATGAATTAAATGATACTGATGCTGATGATATTCAGAAGTTGATGACATGTAGGCGAAAGTACGGCGTTGCACAGAGGATTAGCATCCTCCTGCTGCACTTTGACACGTCACACGAAAAAAAAACATATCACGGTATCATTTGTGATCTAAGTAAAGGATTCTCTTTGTTGATACTGTTGATGCTAGTGCTGTAGAATCAGAGATGCCGGCGGAAACGTGTAATAGATGCCGTTACTACTTATTCGGGACTGTAATCTTTCCCTAAAACAGGCCCAGCTGTTACCTCTATGGCACCAACAGTTATTCTTCCAGGAGCTGTTATAACCTTTGATGACGACTGGCTCACGTCGACCTATCACGACGCAAGGGCAAATAGAGGCCGTAGAACATCGTAATTCCCATAGAATGGCGTAATAGTACTGTATACTGTGAAACATCGTGAGTAGAGGATTCAGGTACACCCGTTTGTCGCAATTTGTCGTAACCATCATGATGAACCCAGTGCGCCTCGATGCCAGGGTCACCAAGTCGGTGAAACTGGGCGGGGAATTTGGAAAAGCGGCAACTAAATGAAGACTGACATTCGAAAACAGACATTTACTAGCCGCTGCCAATCCACCCTGACGGTAGGTGAGCGGGAGAAATACAAGTGAGTCATAGTCGGATCCGAGACGGGCGGAGCCACCTATATAGTGGTACTGTACTGTGCTGGTCGTTCGAATAAGCTCAGGAAATTTGCAATCAAAACATTGGCTCGGTGAGCCGTACAGGCTCAGGCTGTACAGCACCAAGGACCTAGACCATTAGCCGGTTCCATCAGGCGTCTGTCACGCTTAGCGCTAGTACGTTGTTCAGCTGGAGAGTATGGGGCTACCTGATGTGAAATCAAAACTTGGTTAAGCCATGGCTTTTCAACGATGAGCGTTCGGACGTAGACGATCTGATCAAGGGTAGAAGAAGATAGCTGCCAATCGAAGTCATTAATAGTTCGGTCGAGTGTGAAGCACAAGTATCACCGAGCCTGAACGCATATATGTGGAAACGTTAACGTATAAGGACGATTAATTGTGCAGAGCAAGTTGAATTGTTGAGGCTGCAGGTTTCTTAAACCGTGGGATACTATTTCCAAAAAAGTCGATGACGTCCGCTGAAACTGACCGCAGCGCACCTTTACCACTAACTATCACCCACACGTAGCAATGTCACTGGTGCGGCATACACCTGCCTGAAAGTCAACTTTACCTCATTTAATGCCATTGTAATAGATACATGCACTCGTGGCGCAGGGATCAACAATTCTCGCTGAACACAAAGCAGGGAAACGGGATTTCTCTCAAGGTGAGCAAGGAAAAACTAGTATTGCGGTGGCATCTAATGTGCTTGGTAGCTACGCAAACCATCTTGTCAAAGATCCCCCCAAACAACAGGTCGAGCCTGATTGCCTTCTACCGCATCTGTACTGACTTCGAACACTTTCAGTAAACTCACCTACGTCTGGGAGCAGTATCTCTTTCATTATGTTTCCGAGGGAGGATTCACGTACTTGGTCATGGCGGATGACTCTGCTGGGAGGTACGGACATTGTTTGTGCTTTCATATGGCTGCATCATTGAATCAAGACTGGCAGGAGGATGCCCTTCGCTTTCTTAGCTGAACTGCAACGAAAGGTACGTTTATACTTTTACTCCTTTCTTACCTCCGAAAACACCAATATTGTTCCTAGTTCACTTCAGCACCCTCATCCTCGTCTTCTGATGACATGCCTGCCTATGGTCTCCAGGGCACGTTCGGACCTACCATATCATCACTAATGCACACCTACAACACTGCACCCCCATCCGACGAACTTACTCGAGCACAAACAGAGCTTAACCAGGTCAAGGACATCATGGTGCAGAACGTCGAGCAGATCCTGAGCAGGGGAGAGCGAATCGAGCTTCTCGTCGACAAGACTGACGCCATGGCTGGTCAGGCAACTGCGTTCAGACGTGGAGCGCGGAGTGTACGAAGGCAAATGTGGTGGAAGAATAAGAAGGTACTGGGCCTTGGTATTTTGGCGGGGCTGGTGCGTTCTTCCCTTTGTCAGGTAGTCATTTCACTAAAAAAAATACGCAGGTTTTGCTGTGGATTATATTGGCGCAGTTTTGTGGCGCTAGCTTACGTTGTGCGCGCAAGACGAGCGCTTAGATCATTACAGCTATCTCTTATCCCTTATGTTATCGTCGGATTCAATATTCTTCACCTGTACCGTTCTTTTGGATTATCAACTCTTTCAATTCTGTGATGTCTGTCGTCCGTTCGTGTCTTCGGTTCTGCGCTGTCAGTCATTGGACATCTGCTTCTGACGTAGGCACCATTGTGGCTTTCTTTCGAGGCCCCAGGGTGTATCACCATTGCTGTCGTATTGAGACAGGCAGTATGTATAATACTAAACGCCGGGCTTTTAGCAGGATCCGGTCACTTCCACTTAGTTACCGGCAGGACGGTACCCCCTTCAGGATTTTAACATGCATCGGAATGGAGATACGTATCAAACCACTCATCCCAAACCTGCACGCCTGTATTCAGGAAAGACCCACCAGAGGCCGATTGATCTAACTGTCTTCATGTGTTCTTGAAGATTTGTCACATCGTTTTCAGGGGAATCACTGTTGCTGTATGTATCTGTAACCAGCTTTCGAAACGTAGGATTATTGTGTATGTCTTCCACTTCATTTTGACGCTTCTCTGTTCTCGTCGCTGACGAGATGAATCTCCAGCCTGTACGAAAGATTTGGCTCATTACTTGCCCAATATGCTCAGACTGAGCTCAGTTTTGCAAAGTCTAACGTGTTTACCCAGGATTTCAGACCCCTGCAATCTGATATCATTATGACTGCATACTGAAGCTCCATCACGTTGTCACACCCAGTAATATCTCTAAGTTGTCGCTGTGAAGTTAGGCACAAGTGCTTGGTGCTTGGGTCCCAGCCAGGACAATGATATACCGCGGCCACATGTGGGTGTAGAGTGCGTCAACGTTTTCCCCCTCTCGCTTGGTGTACTAAATCGTCCATTAAGCCTCAAATGACAAGTATCAACACGTAAAAACATGACCCTCTGCGCAGACTCGGAGCGGCATCCACTTACAATGGCGAATCCAAGCGTATGCCCCGAAACGGATACATTTTCTTCAGTCCGGCCTCTCATTGCCCTCTTTGTTGCGCACCCCGATGGGGTCCCTATATCTTGACGTCTTTTCTCCTCATCTACGCCGTCGCTCCTTGTGCACGAGAACATGCACTTCGGGTATTCGACCTTGGCGCCTACCCTCTTATGCTGACGGATGGACGCATGATAGGGCAGGGTTCCTGACCCTACTGCTCCAGCACCCGTGTTTATTACCTCCTCCGGCATTGGAGGACCACTCCCCGATGCAACTGCAATGTCAGTACGCCCAGGCCGTTGTGGGTATAGCACGGCTCGCTTCACCATGCGGACAGTTCCTAGAGTCTGGCGACCATAGGGTAAGGTCACTCTTACGGTTTTACGGTGAATCAGACAAGGATCTGAAACGCCTCACTCATTGAAAGATGACCAGGCTCATATTCAATCGAAAGTTTTGTTTCAATCACTGGCAGGCAAGGGTTCCACCGAAATATTCTCCGAGTTGTTCCACAACTGCGAGGACTGATAGAAACCGCTATGATTACTTCCCACACTCGGGAGCAGTTCCGCTGCGGTCATGTTTTTTCTTTGCGTTGCCTCTAAAACTTTATTTCCTGCAAGAACCTCTAGGGTTTTTTACTACGCCCCTGGTGTGCAGTGATTGACAGTTCGACGCCACTTGGGCCCCAGGTGGTTGCATGGGGTCAGATGTGGGTGCGAAGAATAAGGGATAAATGGACAATGACATTTCGAGATGCGAACGTTATCCAACCAGTCACTAAGCCCGGGAACAAGTTGGACCCTTGGCTGAGCAACCAATCCGCGTCGTAGTGGGGAATGTGGGTCTGATTCGTTTCTTATCCTTCCGGGTTTTTTACAGACCACGAGGCCGAGTATCCCATAGTCGGGATAGTGGTACATAGTGCAGCCACAATGTCTTCTGCATCCGATGCATTATCTAGCCGAGCTTTTCATTTTGATCTTTTTACGACATGTGAACTCCACGTAGAAAAGGACTTGGAGGGAAGGAGCGTGCTGTGATCGACGCTAGAAGCAGAGCATAGAACAGATTCTGTCATTGGCAGGCCGCATGTTTTTCTGGACTATAATGGAAGGGGGGAATGAAATTTACTAGGTGCTAGATGGATAAGACCATACTACGGTGGGTTAGAATCAGAATTGGCCGGAAAAATCTGGTACCTTGTTGAATGGGTCGATATTAGTATCCTATCATTAAAAGAGTTTAGAGCCAGTATACTCCTGCGGCCAAGTACAGATGAAAGCAAGAAGATAAGCGCTGGCGGCCGGGGAATATTCCGTCTCAGGCGGCCGTTCCAAACCTTTTTACTCTCGACCTCCACGTAGCTGACGATATGGGGCATATTAGCTGTCACTCTAGGGTAAGTTTATTGAACAGAAAGTTTGTAAAGCCTCGGAAACGAAAATGTTGGGATATACTAAGGGTACAAGCTTTGAGCCTAGGTTGGTCTGAGCACCACAAGGCACACCGGTATATCATCGCACAGTGCAAACGCCGCGTCGTGAAGGGTAATGGGTTCGGAGATCAAGGCAGCCCAGCCGATGCCGATCACGCCGTCCTCGAACGTATATTTTCTCCTTTTGGAACACGACCAGGACATCGGTCCCTTGAGCTTCCTTCCCCGCCTTTCACCCACCACTGCCACGAATAATTGACGACTTTACGGAATCCTGCTTCGAACTTGGGTAACTCGTCCGGTTGTTGCTACCCGACAGCTTTATATACCCTGGAAAGATACGTAGGGGTAAATCCTCCTTTTTTTATCTTCTTTTACCTTCTTTCCACCACCATCACTACCTCGAATGGCCACTGCAATCTCGTTGGACTCGTTCCCGGAGGAGCTGATTGAACGTATTCTGTCGTACTGTGTCGTAGCGACGCCGACGCCTGCCGTGTCGTCTCCAGCATGGGCAATTGACCGAACAGCCACCGCCCCACGACCCATATGTTCTCGTCTTTCCCCCCTACTCGTCTGCAAGGCATTCTACCGCATATCTCTTCCACACTTCTACCACACCATTCACTTGACACGCCCCTCACAGCCGGGGGACCTCCTGGCCGTCTTGCATCACTATCCCTGGCTTTCCCGTTATGTCCGCAGAATTGTCATCACCGGTATTTTTGATGGCGCCGACCAGGTCTTCCGGAGGTGCAGTCACGTCAAGGCGGTCGACATCACGCTTGATCCACGGTTCCCCGACCAGGCATACTGCCCGGCAGTGGAGCGTCTGTGTGACTCGCTGGAGGCTCTTGACGCGGTCACGCATTTGACTATTCGCAAACCGGGCCGTTTATACCTTACCCACGCCGGTGTGAAGCGTCTCATCGTCCGTTTGGCCAGTGCCATCACCGGTTGGATAGATCTTGTCAGTTCAATTTATATGTTCCAAAAGACTCCGTTTACTTACCCGTTCTGTAGCAATCTGCCCACCTTGCGTTCCGTATTTCAGACGATTCAATTAATGCACCAGCAGGTCAATCCCGAGGCCCCATATCCGCTATCACCCATGCGCTGTCCCTTGCACCATCGTTACACACGTTTTCCACCCAGCTCCCTAGTCTCTGGAACGAGGCTATACTCTGTGTTAGTCGGAACCCCCGCCTCGAGCGCATTAGGCTGGGAGGGTCCGACCACGACGACAGCTACGGAATCATCAGTGGTGGCGGATTATACATGATACAGACGCGTAAGCATCCCAAGTTGGCAGAATTGATCAGGAATGGAACGTAAGTCGTTTTTTCCCCCTACTTGCCGGCATTAATTTAACTGTGTCGTTATAGACCCATGCTTAGGTCAAGGGCACACACGATGTCTTCGAAGTCCCTGGCGGCGTTGTCGCGTGCTTCTACGGGCGACAAGAAGGATGACTCGCCGGCGCCGCACATCGCCAGGCATCAGAGTCTGAAGAGGCATGGTCGCGCCTACTAGGCTGCCGTATATGCCAGGCTCTCGTACATATTGTAGTTGGATATGGACCGTTGTTTCGATCGCTCCTGTACATCGCGGTGGACTTTGAGGTACTCTACTTGGTGTCATAATTACATGTTACACTTCTTGCCCGTTTCGGCCTAGCATACTTTTATTGTACATACAGTATTAATTGCATTCATTGAAGTCTACTCCGAGGATCTGTTAAGCTCACTTCATTTCATCATTATTGACAGGAGAAAATCACGATATATTGCAGTCAAAGTAGCCGATCTGGCCTCTTCTTCCTCCCTCCCTCCCCAAGCTCTCTTAGTACATTATTTATTCCTCCTTCCGGAATTCGAAGGCAGAGACTTCATCCAAGAACATTCCGATGGTATGATATCCCCCCCTGCACTCGCCCATGTCACGGGTTACCAACCTCAGCTTACGCCTCTTGCTCATCAAGTATGTAGTCGGAGGCAGTAAATGACGGCACATAAATATCCAGTAATCGTATCATTTTGAGAAAAGTTCCGGTGATAAATTCTGGGCAGAGGCATCATGTAATCATTATTAACGGGAGAAAATCACCAGTGATTGTTCGTGGCACGCGAACACTTCGTCACAGAATGCAGAGTTTATGTAAGTAGTCATTGTCTCTTATTCTATGTCCTCCAGCAAGGCACTGTCGCAATAATCCTCCAAACAGAGCTCCGTATTTTTACTTGTTTCCCTGGGACTAAGTCATATTAAAGTAGTATCGCAATGCAAAGTAGTCGGTCCGGCCTCCCCCCTCTCCCTCGTAAATTATTTATTCCCCCCCCTCCAACGAGTAGCGGTATGGACGTTGTAGAATAGTATCCCCCCCCCACTGTCCGAGGCGTAATACTGCGGGTCACCAATTCATCAGCTTGGGCCTCTTGCTCACTAAGTATGTAACCCACAATAAAATGACTGCACAGAATACTAATTGTACCACTCTAAAAAAACCGGATGGTAAATTTCAATGGACGGAAACGTACAATGCCCTGGTGATATGTCCGAGTCGGTCACCCAGGAAATGCTTCCGTCCTCCCGCGACGTTGCAACGGAACAGATCGATGACATGGGTACTTAGGCGAGGTAAGTATGCGACGACAATACTAGAAAGATAAAATTGTTAGCTAATGAATGATTTTCTGCAGTGTTACCCTGTAGCTCTGACTCGCATCTCCTGCCAGTGTACCTAGCCTCGGTATTATGGAGAGTCCGTTTAACGGTAACATCCCGTCATCCCGCGACTTGTGATGATCAGTCCAACAGTGATAGATAGAAGCAAGGGTTTGACTCGGATGACGAGAGAGAATCAACGGTGGTTGCCTGTGGCGCGCGAGTATATTCCACGTTCTCCCCCGGGTGCCGTACTGTGAACGAAGAGTGAGCACCTTGTAATATGTAAATTCAGTCTCGTTGAGTGCTCGTATAAAACTCGAACAGCTAAATGGATCTTAAGCTTAATACGTCCGACAAAGAAGAGGCTATCAAACGGTGGCAGAGATGTTAAAGGTAGCTCCCGGGCTGACGAAAGTTTGGAAAATACTATGGAACCATAATACTTGCTATCTCAACTGAAAGTCTGCCAAGAGCATTAAGAATTCGGATCGACTCGGATGCGAATTTTTGATCTGCGATTTTCTGTAATTTCATCGTCGTAATGTTTAGTAAATTATGAATACCTTCTAGAATAATCCTCCGATATTGAGGTCAATATTGAGGGACAAAATGCAGTGCAAAATGTTGCGCACTTCGCAGAGCAGTTGTGCCGGTAAACACCACGACTGCCTTTGAACGCACGTCATTGCCGATGCCCGCTCTGCCAGGGGCGTCAGGGCTATGTGCAATCTACCACGCTACGGGAACCCAATTTTGGCATGTAGCTACAAAGCACTACCTCTAAAGCTGAGTTCTATCCGTTAAATCTTCCTGTGCCCAAGATTGGTGCACGCTGTAGTACTAATCCATCACGACATGGCTGTGAGTATACTGATCGAACTGAAGTGGTTAATTGCTCTGAATCAGCTGGAATATTGCATACTATCCTTAGCGCATGAAATCAACTGTACCTACAGAGGAAACATTACATCAATGGTTCCCTGCAAAGTCATAAACGTCACAAGGAAATGCTTCATTCCACCCTAAATTTCTTGCATACTGATCGCCGTATTCTGTATCCAGAAATCAGATACGAATTTGAGAATTTCTCTCGGGATTTCAGGCTTCTAGAAACGGTAGACTTCCGGGAAGATTTGGACTTCCTGAAATGTGTTATCGAACTCTACTATTGAACCCAGGTGCCCTGGCAGAAACCGGGTCAGAAACCGCGGAAAAGCGCGCCGCTGTTTCTTGCCAACTAATACTACACAGATTTTTTTTTCGGAGTGCTAGTAGCTGACATCTCTTCACGCACCCTCGGTAAACATGAGATTCCGTGATAACGGTAACATCTCGTCATCCCGCGACTGGTGATGATCAGTCCAACAGTGATAGATAGAAGCAAGGGTTTGATGACGGGAGAGAATCAGCGGTGGTTGCTTGTGGCACACGAACAGATTCCACGTACTCCCCCAGAGTGCCGTACTGTGAGCACCTTTACTGCCCCGTTGCTTTGAAATGGATTCATGCGTCTTGCCTTTCTTTCAGGCGCTCAAATTATGAATAATGAGATAGAGATAGTTGAATCCAGGGAAGTATCTATCAGACGGTGGCAGAGATTCGAAAGCAGCTCCCGAGCTGAGGAAAGTTTAGAAAGTACTATTGAACCACAGTACTTAATGATCTTAACTGAAAGTCCACCAAGGGTACGAACTCGGATCGATGCGAATTTTTGATACACGCTTTATTGTAATTTCATCATTGCATTGTTTAATAAATTCATGTACGCTTTCTAGAACTATCCTCCGATATTGAGACCAATATTGAGCGGCAAAATGCAGTGCAAAATGTTGCGCACTTCGCAGAACGGTTGTGCCGGCTCGCTGAGGAAGGAGGAACCGCGGCGTTTCACGGCTATGCGAAATCATTATGCACAGCAGTTCCTTCGTTTTGCGCACATCCATCATGTTCTGAAACCAGTTTTCGGTCGGCATGCAGATACAAAACACTGCGTCTAAAACACTCTTGCGTGTTAGTTCCAAAATCGGTGTAGTCCCTATATAGGGCCTGGTTGGCCGAGCTGAACTTATGAATTTAACGCTGGTGCTTCAATCCAATGAACTACTACTGCCAACACTAAATAGCAAGCAAAGTCACAACGTAAATAATATAGTATTGCGCCCCCCTCAAGTCATGCCAGGCGAGTCAAGCACTACAGCGTAAAGGCCGTAAGTGACCGATCTCGAAGCCAGTCTTCGCTGTTTCGATAGGCTTCAAGTTGTTGTTAAAGTAAGCCATCATAAATTACTCCGTATTTTTTGTTGAACATATTCATACCGTAACTACAAGAAAAATGACGAAGCCAAGTGCCAACCAAAGCGCCTGTGGGTTATTTTTCTCACATTGTCGATCAGAATGCGGCTATCGCGAGTTCAGGCTGGTGTTTTCATTTTTGTAAGATTGGAGTATAAGTTATCCCACCCTTGAGTCCAGAGTAGGTCCAATTATTCATCCTGGCAACTAGCACAGTCAAGTGGAGCGACTCGTACCCACTGCTGCGTCGCTTTTGTCACAGCATCCTGAGACCATATGTCTGAAATAAAGACATGCCGAACTCTCATGATACGCACCGTCAGCGACCCACCCTCACACCTTTATCGCGCAATGTGTTGGTATTAGTGGTTATTAGATGCAAGAGAAAAAATACAATGCGAGAGATTGGTAATGACGGGAGAAAAGTCCCCCAGTAGATGCTTGTGGCGGAGAAGTAAAATCCTCCCCCCCTAGTACCGTATGGATTTTTGGAAGGATGCAAACACGCGTTCGAGCGGAGGGTACGAAAAGCGGTGTGGCGCTGCCCATTGCCCACTGCCCAGGTAGAAAGTCCCCCCGTAAGAAGGGTCTTGGCGCGTCGCATGCCTGATGTCAACAGACATATTGGAAGTGCCATTGCATTAGACTTGTGCTGAATCCCTAGAGACCCACATACGATCGGCGGGCGAGATCTCGATTTGCAATTCAGATGCCGCGGAAGCAAAGTTGCAACTTGGTCGCAGGGTGAGCGCCATGTAGGAGCTAAAATCCTAACGATAAGAGAAGTGAATCGTGCTGGGTGCACGAGAGATAAGTTGCGGCCTCGTGGTCCTCGCATGTTGAAAGAAGAAGCAAAATGTCCGGCGACTTCGAGGACAGTTTCGGTCTCCCGCGATTGTCAGAGGCAGGGTGTATTATGTACGAGAGTTCAGCTCCGAGTAAGTAGCACCTGGAGAATCTCAGTTGGAGGTGCAAGTTGGAGCACGATCATTAAAGAGTGAACCTTAATCGATCGAGGATAGGCGCAATCGATCAGAGCCGGCAGGAAAAGAGGTGCCATTTCGGAGATTATACCAGGTGAGTGATAGTGGACCCGGGAAAGAGAAAGAGAGTAAATGAGTAGAATAAAAGCGCGAGTTCGGTGCCGGAATGAAAGTGGGATATAATAAGATGTGCCACTGGATTCGAAGGGTTTCCTGCCATTCAAATGTCGAGCGAGAGAGGAATGAAGAGATAAAAGGATAGATATCAAGTTGCTGATGATCAATCATCGTCATCACGATTCGGATTGCACAGTACCCGAAAGGAGAATATTCACATGCCAGAAAAGACTCCGTCCGATTCTAAAATGAAGATTCATTTCTTCTGGTCGGCGGTTGAGAAAGCACGAGTAAGCGTCATCACGCGGGGCATCATCCAGAAACGAGTCAAAAGATCCATTTACGCCGAGCCGAGCGCGCATCACTTAAGCCGCTTGCAAATCAACAAACGATCCAAGAATAACAGGCTGCTGAATCAGGCCAAGTATGACTCGGTTCGTTCCCTGTTGTTCTCTCCCCTTCGAAAATACACCGAATGGGAACAGGGCGAAGAAGCAACACAGGATCTAGCAGCGTGCTCGCCGTGGAGAGAATGCTCAGGAATGCTCTCGATCTCGTGGGCAGAAGGGAGAGGGGGCGAGTTGGGCAGGGGGTTTTACCAAAAAGGCGGCATGCTTACGGCACGCCTTCTTAGATCAGGGTCTGTCCCAATTAGGCACGCATAACTGTTTCTCATAAGTACCTCGCATTAGGGTTGAGGGCAAAGAACTTTTTTTTCTCTTCCCACTTAATAATTGCTGGGGACAGCTCCCTCAACGGTAACAAGATGCTGACTCTCGCTCCTGGTTCGGTGTGCGACGTCTGCGCTGAGGAGTACGGTCCCCAATGCCTTCCCCACTCCATTCCCTGTGGTGAGTCATAATTCCGAGGGGGATCCAGCAAAATTTCTGACGACGGTCCAGGTCATGTTCTGTGCGCGAGCTGCAGCACTACTATTGCAGACAAGACACCCTCACGGCTCAAGCCTGTCTGTCCCTTTTGTCGCGAAGAATTCACGGCCACCGACATTCGTTTAATACGTACGGATTTCAGCTCAGGGAGCTCGAGTGGGTTTACGACAACCCGACGCTATCCTGCCCCCATGGAAGCCAGCAAGAGTGATTCTGCTACCGACTTGTGGGCGCGTAAGGCTGAGAGGTTTTTGCTTTCCGACGTAGGTTGCTCGAGATCTCGTGAAGAGGCCCGAAGACTCGAGGACAAGGTCGCCAAGGTGGCCAGCAAAAAGTGTTCTGTGGAGGAGGTCTCTACTCTCCACAACGAACTGGAGGAATGGTTAACGTCTGCCGTCAAGTCTGGAGATCAAGTATGTTCTTCTGATTCTTTCTCTTTTGTTCATCAATTGATTCTGCCACCCCAGACTTCATCGCTGTATCTCAGTGCTGCCCTCCTACGCGCTATTCTAATGAATCATGTAGCGCATTCCGAAGCCAGTAAGGCGGCAAAGCACACTGAAAATAGCCTCAAAGGCAAGCTTGACGACGTGGAGATTTCGATGGGTAAGCTAGAAGCTGAGCTCCGCCGGTAAGCGCATCCTGCCTTTCATTGTTGTGTTCCATTCTGACGATGTCCATTCTTTGCTTTGTCACCTCATTATAGACAAGTGAGTCATTTTTATCTCTGCTTCTGATCGTCATTGCTGACTCTACATCTAGCGCGAACAATACTCCCAAAAATCGCATGAATGCGAGAAACTGCGGACAGAGCTCAGCCGCTTCAAAGGTGTTTCACCGCTTTCCTCGTCGTACGCGGCGTCCCCGCCACGTTACCAAAGCTCGTCGTCCCCGACACCACCGGCGACACCTACGCCACCGTCCACTACTACTTACAGTCCTTCCGGGAATTCCCCTCTTTCACGATACAACTCGCTTCACATGAGGTCCGCCTCCATGAGCGCCTCTTCACGACCTGTTACGCCGGCTCAGCCTGTACGATCTCACACGCCTTCGCTACGATCCCAGACGCCCTCCCTACGATCCCAGACGCCTTCAGCACGATCCCATACTCCGGCACCCCCGGTGCCGCCCTTACCTCGCTCTGCGATACCCACCCCGGTCTCGCGGTCTCAGACCCCAGCACCACCCAAACCACCCAAACCCCGCCGCTTATCCCAACCTTCACCCCCAAAAATGGTCCGCTCCCTCTCAGAAGAGAAGCAGGAGATGCACCAGCGTTGGATCCCCCCAACGCAGGAGGACCTTGATGCGTATCCCGGTAACCTCCTCAAGTATTCCTCGGCGCGATATGCTAGTTCGCGGCTGAGAGATATTCGCTCACCCTCTCCAGGGTAATTAATTGACCGAACGCATCTGCTTCTGGAAGCCCAGACATTGCATTGCATTTCATAGGACTCTGTGTTTACGCTAATACTTGCTGTTAGTTTTCTTCTTCTTATCGTTGCTTTCTTCCATTTTTTAGTACATATCTTTCTTGCTGTGTTCGTTTTTTTTGCTTGTACCCGTCTCGGATCATCCATACATACATATACCTCGTTGCTGGCCTTCGTTCGCTTCTGCACATAGTATTACCATCCGTTTTCACTAATAATCGAATGACTACCTTCTATCTTTCCATATAGTCATTCGTCTTTTTTACTCTTACCTTTTTTACATAACTCTTATCGGGAGCAGCTGCTCTCATTCATCTTCTTCATTTTTTGGATCTCTTTTTTCTCGTTTCCTTTCACCTTTCTGCAGAAGATAACGGTAGAGAACGGTCGGAGCGAAAACTTCGTGTAGCCATTATACATCTCTTTTTTTTTTGCGTATTTTATACGATACGTATATCCATTTGAATGATCATTAATGCTTTTATCCATTGGTGTTCCCACAGACTTGACTTGTGGCGCGGGAAGGAGATGGACATGTAATTTGGGAGGAAGCGATGAGGGAAATGCGCGGCAGAACAGCTGGGCTAGGGTCTATTAGATTTGGTGAGGAGGGGGATATTAAGGAGGTAGTGATATGAGCATTGAGCATGGCGGGTCCGAGAGCAATACAGAGGGTAACCTTCAGCCGGAGGCAAAACAGAATATCCCATCGCTGCTACTCCAAACACGCGGGTTTGGCGAGCTGGATAACTTCCCAAGCTAGTTCTTATCTTAACACGAGGGTATCGCCTGTAATACATGTACATGTAAGAAGTAAATTTTCGTCGACGGGATTAATGAAATGGACCCTATACGGTGTAGAAGAGGCCCCGGACGTGGGTGTCAAGTCCTGAGATTCGAACGCCACAGTCGTGTTGAGTCAGGATACATGTGTCGAAGGGTCATTAATGTGGCAGGAAGAGACGAGTGAGATGTACCAAGTTCAAACGGAGCACTCTTTATTGGTTGGTGGTGACGTCAGTATTTGCGGATCTCTCATGGATGGCTCGGATCGACCGTGTACGTGAGTTACAAGTATGGTACAGTTTGTTATATATTGCTAGTCGGTACTACAGATATACGATTGCAAGTTCATCCAGCGGTAGCATGTGCACCATCGTGTGGAGCCTACGGTCCGTAAGATGTCAAGTCGAACGGATGAGAAGGAGAAGGACGTACACTGGCCGACGAAATGCCAAGCACTTGCGCAATGGCGTTGAATTCGTTGGAGGTCGGTTTGGCTTTGCCGGTGCAGACTGCTAGTTTGTCAGTGAGGAATGTAGATATGAGTACGAGCTACAGACTGTCAATAACATGCTGCTCGGATTGGCCGATCTGCGATGCGATAGTTGCGTAGGAGACGCCTGCGATTAGTGTGGTGAAAGGGTGAAATCTGAGGTAAAGTAAGGAGCACGTACCCTTCTTCTCCTTTGCAGCAGCGAGCGCGGCGCACTGAGGGTTGGGAGCCATATTGAGTGAAGGACGGAAAGCGATAATGGGAAGGATTAAATAGCCCGGGGGTCGAGTGAATTTGATGAGTGGAGGTGTGATTGCTTATCGATGGCCTGGGGGCGTGACCGGGAAGAGTTATTCGGATCTAGGCCGTGTGTGGGCTACCGGCATGGCGAGTGAATAGGACGAATGCCCAGTGCCCACCTAGCTGGATTGAGTTCATGGAAAGAATGGATCACGGGAAACAATTGGAATCTGGATGCTAGATCTAGTCGACACGGGGTGTATCGGTGACTCTCAGTATATCTGGGATTCAGGCTGACGAAGATACAAGGTCCCGATTTGAATTTGTAGGATGTTATCGATGGCCAATGATAGAAGAGGCATTAGGTCAGTAACAATTGCTGAAGCTTGAGTATTAGTTAGTAATGATGACCAAGAGCTGGATGAAGGAAAAGGACGACCGACATTTGCAGGTACTAGCAAATAAGTATTGTACTTAACTGTTTCGATACATTCTAAAATGTGATCTATTTACGGGTACTTCCTAGTTCTGCAATCTGAGTCTCGACTTGGGTAATGATGATCATCAGGAGAAGAAAAAGAGGGAGCCAGACAGCAAAGATAGAGAGGCGTGCATGGCAAGCGTAGCGAGCAACGTTCGAAAATGCGTTTGAACCTCAGAGAAGGCATGAGAAGCAAAATCAATGGTCTCTTGCAACCAGACCGCGAGGTAGAATCATCCATGAGTGCTAGCCTCCAACGTGTCTAGGTAGTTGACGGTATCAATAACGGTTGCACTACGGCAGTTTGCAGAAACATCTTGTGTTGTTCAGATCAAACAAATAGATGGCAGGTATCATCTCGTTCGTCATTATCAAAATGATCCCGTTATGCATTCAAATTGGGTATACACACACATTCAGACTGAAGATGGGTAGCCTGGGCCAGAGCGAGCAGAGATAGGAACCTTCTGATGGATCATGGCTACAGCCTTGAAGGCATATCGAAACGTGTACTCCAGGCTCAAAAATGTGTGACAGGTAGAAAGAAACTCAGTGTGGCGCTGGGAGAGTCCGAGGGCCATGTTATGGCCGCAAGCACGTTAGGATACTCGTTCAAGTTGGAAGATAAAACCAGGCTGTCCACGGAAAGAGAGAGGCTTCGCTGATTGGAGGGTAATCCTTGCATCAAGGGTGACAAGGCGTACGTAGTCCGAGTCCGGGATTCGGATATCCTGTCGTGTTCAGGAGAGATGAAACGGAAATGACTCAGACCAGTGGGGTATATTTGAAAAAGGGAAGTCTCAGGACAGAGGGGAACATCGAGAGAGGGCCAAGTTTCCAGTTTCAAAGGAAAGAAAGAGAACTATAGCCTTCAAGTTAGGGTGTAGTTCCGCCGCGTTGGGAGCAAAGAGGTTGGTCGGAGTACAACGTCTATGTATTCTCGTCCGGTGAACTGCGCGCACCCACGCATCATACGTGGGGGCTACATGCGGCAGCAACAGTAGGCCGTTACTTCAAGTGTGAGAGGTTTAGTGGTCAGCTCGAAGTCCTCGCAGGCAGTGAACGCGCCTCAATTGCCATATCTGGCTGTTGTGCTTTGTTTGACATAGCCGTCCAAGAGCGCCGAAAAAGTTCTTACTCCTCGTCCTCAAGCTATCCTCAAGCCCTTCAACTCGTCCATATCAAAAAATGGTATGTCTAGTTCTTCCTCTGATGCGTTCGTATGGCGTATGCCCGTATATTTCTTGGAATTTGCGGTATCTAATCGCCCAGGAAACGATGGATGGCCCGAAATGAGTTTGGATGACGCTGATGAACTTTGATATTTCTAGCCTCCCAAGAAAGCCAAGGCACCAAAGGAAGAAACCACCGTCTCGCTGGGACCTCAGGTCGCTGAGGGCGAGCTCGTTTTCGGTGTTGCTCACATCTTCGCCTCTTTCAACGATACTTTCGTCCATGTTACGGATCTGTCGGGGAAGGAAACTATCTCTCGTGTTACTGGTGCGTTTTTAAGTGTCGTGTTATTATATCGATGATTGAATCCGACATAGGTGGCATGAAGGTCAAGGCTGACCGTGACGAGTCCTCTCCCTACGCCGCCATGTTAGCTGCTCAGGACGTCGCTGCACGATGCCGCGAGGTCGGATTCACTGCTCTCCACATCAAGCTCCGTGCAACTGGTGGAACCGGCACCAAGACCCCCGGTCCTGGTGCACAGAGCGCTCTCCGTGCTTTGGCCCGTGCTGGAATGAAGATTGGACGCATTGAGGATGTCACTCCCGTCCCCACTGACTCTACCAGGCGCAAGGTCTGTGACCAATGATTCTTCTTCTTGATGTGGTACTGACTGGGAACTGATTAGGGTGGTCGTCGTGGTCGTCGTCTCTGATTGCCTTGGGGCATTCCTTGGGTACTACGCCTATTAAAATGAGCTAGTTGTTATGATTGTATGTAGATGCTCAATCCATATGTCGCCGTTCGACGCGCAGCAGGTTTTCCATGACCTGCCCCGCGGTCGTCATCCCACATGTCGTTATGTTTATCAAAATATTAAGCCAAATCTTCCGGAAAAAGAATTGTCAGTTTCCGAATTTCAAGTATTGAAGTGTCCCTGTGGCTGTACTTGAGAATTTCTTTCCTCAGCATTTCCAAGACGTTCTGTCGCTTGTGATCGTTCAGAGTGGTACTCATGTCAAAAACCTTGCTGTTGCGGGCAGGGGACTGTTGCCAGTGGACGGCGGTAACGGTAGCGGCGATGTCGGTGATATTATCACATGGCTGGGTCTCAGTTTACTTGAACATCGACAACCATGACTTTGAAGCTCGTATATCGCATCCTTCGACAATTGTCGGACTGGACAGTCGACGGATTCTACTCTGAAGTATATGTCGAAGGCGCTGAGAACGTACCAAAAGGACGGTCCACTCATCATGTACGTAAACCTCGATGTATGCGCTTTGTTGCTGAGAAGGACTTCGCAGTGCCGCAACGCACCACAACGAAATCATCGACGTCGCCGCACTTGGTTTGTCACTAAAGTTCTCGTTCTACTGCCCTTGCTGAGCACGCCTTTGCAGCTGTGACGATACCCTACCGACGACACGTCTGTTTCTGGGCAAAATCCTCGCTTTTCTCCAATCTCGTCTTTGGATCTATTCTCGCCTCATCAGGCGCTATTCCGGTTACGCGCAACCCAAACCGCGACGATGGGACCTCCAAGGCGATGTTATTCCAGTCGACCTACGGCGGCGATAGCCAAGGGCGAGGTGGCTGGCGTGTTTTCGGAGGGAGCAAGCTATTCGGAGCCAACGATAGTGCAGATCATGAGCGGGACAGCGTGGGCAGCGGTAGAGTATACGAGATGGCGCGAAGAACACGCGAAGGACGGGCCTGAGTTAGTCATCGTCCCCGTCGGCCTGGTGTATACAGAGAAAGATACCTTCAAGAGTAGGGTGAGTCGCGAGATGTTTCCTGTTGGCTCATCGACTCATTTGTAACCTTAGATACGAGTTCAGTGCGTCACGTCCCGGGATTTTGACGAGTGTGCTGATGCACATACACAGCTATGGCTCTCCCATCTCCATGGCAGATTACAGTCAAGAACTGTTCGGTATATCGCCTGGGGCGGATCCCAATGATGTTGGCTATGCAGTCGCACACAAAATATCTAGTCGAATAGAGAAAGAACTCTTTGATATGACCGTTAATGCCAATGATTGGTGAGGATTTCGATTTAGTCTTTACCTGAAGCCTCACGAGCCATACTAGGGAGACCCTATTCGCAGCACAAACAGCTCGTGCAATACTATGGGGTGACGACAAAAATGTCGACTTAAAGCACTGGGGAGTCGTTTCACAGACGTAGGCCCTCAAGTTTCAGCGAATATTTCATTTTATTTAATATTACACAGGCTAGTAGACCTTCTGTCATACCATCCTACCGCAGAACCACCCCCAGAGCCCATACGACTCGCCAAAACCTCTCTCGTCAAGTATTTCTCCCTCTTGCATTATACTGGTCTCTCCCACACTACCCTCGAAAGTGTCATTCCTTCCACCTCGCATATTCCGTCGCTACTTCCATCTCTGAAGTCTGTGCTCCTCTTTCCGATGGCGATTCCAGCTATGCTGCTTCACGTCCCAGCGTGCATTACGGCGGAGCTTACTCTCAAACTCTTCGCACAAACTGACGAGTGGGAGGGGTTTGCGCAGTATCGTTCCGTAGGCGGCGGTATTGGGGTAGGTATTGGTATCGCCGTGATGTATCGATGTGCGAGTCATTTTTTGAGGGATGGAGAATTTGGTGTTCCTGCTTTGGAATGGATGAAGTACGCTGTCACGCGTCGAGGGAATGTAGGAAAGCTTATATCCTTCCTTGCGTTTGGGTGGACGATGATCAAGTGGTATGCGCTATTTTCTGGAGGTAATGGTTATGTTTATGGCAATATCAACGTTATCTTATGTTGATGTTCCTTTGCAGGTATTCATCGAAGGTATCGTATCTCCTTTTTTCCTCTACCTATCGTCGGTACTTACTTGAAACCAGAGCAAAGACCTTCCTCGCAACAGTCCGGGTCATCGCGGGCATTCTTCTCCCTCCCTCTTCGATTCTGAAAGCAGATAGGTACAAGAAACTTCCACCACCCCCACCGTCCAACGCGTTCATTCGTCGGAGGAGAAATGCAGAGGGCACGTCTGCTGAGTTTTGGGACAAGAAGGAGAAGGAGGCGGAACAAAGTGCTCCTCCTCCTGTTGCCCCCAGGAAGTTGATCAGGCAATTGTTGGAGCAGAGGAAGGAGACTATGGGGCAGTTAAGCAGGACGCTCGTAGAGTTGGAGGGTACAGAAAAGTATGGCGAGAGGATTGCCCGGTTAAAGGAGACGGGCGCGAAGATTAATTAGGCAGTTTGGTTCGTCCTGTCCGCAAGTGTGATGTTGAACCAATCCAGAGCTTGATACCAAGCTGATGTGAACCATCTTTGAAGGTTCCTAAAGAAGGCCGTGCCGCTATCTGAATGTCGAACAATAGCGCGATCAAGGCTTCCTTGGTCAGAGGATTCCGAAGTGGGAATTTGATTCTCGGACGGCTCTTCTTTTAGGTTCGCTAGCATGTTGTTATCAAGCTGGGTGTGGGTATATTTCCGCGTCTTTCGGGAAAGATTTTTGATGTTTGGTGTGCGTCCATCATTTGCTTTCAATGACCGAATTCTTATCGCTGCGTGTGGGCTAGTCATGAGCTGTACTTGGTGGCAATTCAATGATGAGTTCCGTTTATAGCTAGCCGGCGTACATGTATAATCATACAGGGATCTCCGTAATTGTCTTAGCATGCTCAACCGCCAGTCAACAGTGCCAAGTTGCCGCTGGTACACTCCATACAGGTATATACGCTCGATATCAAATGCATCAATCACTGACATCAACATCCATCACAATAGGTATGATATATTTCCATCCTAGCAGACAATCTAACAGAGGGTAATACAGGTAATCCGAACTTTGGCGGTTCCATTGCAAGTAATGAGCAATATCGCTTCCGATAATATCAGCACCCCGAAATTGAATACGGACGCAAGACCCCTACTGCCCTTTTTTACATCATAATCCATCGTCTTGTACACGGCAGGATATCTACTCGCTGAAAGCGAACGAGGACACCCAAGGGGGGTAAGAAGACTTCGCTTACAGGAGGGAGAGGGTCACGACCTTGTGAGATCCAAACGGTGCTTCAAGGCTTTTTTGGTCGACGATGCTCTTGTTGAAGTGTCCGACGAGTTATTTGCCAGGGCAGAAAAGGATCCGGTAACGGGTGCTGCCACGAGTTGGGGAGAGGATGCCTTCTATATGAAATTCAATGTGTGCGGTTTCCACTATCAGTAACACAAATGCCTCGGGTCCTTGTCGCCACCTGGACTTCTGGTGGAAGGTAGTCAAAGGAAGGCACTAAGCGCATAATGATCTCTAGGTAGCTCCATGGCTTAGTGCGAAAATGGCGTTTGTCGGCTGAATATGATATGGGGTGTGGCGTAGAAGTTCGTGAGTCGGCGCCATTATATTGCTTATACAATGACGTATAGATCTTTCTGAATTCGAAGGTTTCCGCCTTAGACTCGGCACGACACAGTAATCGCTGAGAAGCACTTGTTTCTGCCATTAGACTTTACGACATTGGTGAGTCTTTACTTCTAGAGGTGTAAATCGTTAATATTCAGAATCCTATGGTTCCAGAATATGGCAGATACGAGAAGAGAATGCGTCGGCCTAACGGTTTCGTAAGTGGTCTTCGTCGTGACTGAGGTCTGCCCCCAAAAATGGTGGCATACTTCCTAGGGAAAAATTGCCATATGTCACCAATGGCACTGTGCTCTCTCGGTGATGGTAAAGGCACAAAATGGGATATGCGATATGAGCCACCGATAGAGCTGTACTTAATTGATTGCATGTTCCAGCAAGAGTTCATGGCTGTCCTTTGTTGAATGATTGGAAAATATTCGCCTATACCCAAGTATAGCGCTTTTTACGAAGTCGCTTAAACCTTCTACTGCACAAAGGATACAGCGGTCCTACGAGTGGCAACCTCAGAGCAATATTCAAGTATGAGAATGCACAGCCGATTCTCGGACACTCAGTACAACAGTCTTATTGCTCTTCTCATGTTCTGTATGCGAAGCGACTGCATACGTGAGATGATCAGCCAACCAACGATCATTCCTTGTTTTCAGAAGACATTCCAACGCAGATCGTCCCCGAACGGAACTAAGACATGGAGAACTTGTGCAGGAAGATGAAAAGTGTCGGTGCTTCGGCGTAAAAACCAGCACGGAGCCGTGACGTTTGGGTCTTCAATGAAGAGTCGCTTGATTCTGGCACGGGAGAGGACTGAAGTGGAGGTTTTCACCGAAAGAAACCCTTTTTGGAACCAGTCGGGCATTGGCAGGGTGGTGTTTGCGAACTTCACACATATTGCAAAGATAGTCAAAACGAGTACTCCTGGAAATCGGCTCAGAATTTCTTTCTCATGAAAAGGACGTAAATTATCCCTCACAAAGTATTGGAAGGACCTGGTAAACGACCGAAGTAGCTAGTCCGAGGATGGGTGTCAACGCCACGATGTTGCCGAAGACGAGCCGTACCATTGTCGATTTGTTGTGTCTGGCAGACGGAATGAGATAAAGAAGAACAATGGAGGAGGAGGATCTCACCCTGTAGTAGGTAGGGTGCGCGCAGGACGTGAGTGTTGAGAACAAAAAAAGGCCTCGTGTACGGAGAGCGTCGTCAAGCACCTGCAGAGCTTCAACCCTCCGGCATTGCATTGAAATCGTAGTATCAATCAAACATAGCCAGCCACTGACCCAATTACGCGCCCAGAGCAGGAGATATACCTACAACAACATGACGTGCGCGTACCGTAGAGACGGACACGATTGAAGGACTACAAAGGCTCAATATACTGGATAAAGAAGGGGTTCAAATTAGGATGTTACAACCTCGAAAGAGCGATGTACAAGTAATCCAGTCCCAGAAATTGTAAGATGCCGACTCGTCCGATATGAGATCGAGCGAATGCCTCGCCCATGCTTCTAATCACCTCTTGAATTTAGGAGGGAAATCAGTAATAATATGACGTTTGTATTCATAGAGCCAATTACGCGACTCACTGAATGTGATTATTTAAGAGCTAATGGACGTCAAGATGCACCAAAATGAATGACGAAAAGGTTCTTTTGTGACTTCGTCTAGAACGCAGTCACTACATCCAGCGGCAGCGGGCGTGAAGGAGCAAGGGGTATCCAAATATCGGGAATAGGACGTACGAGATTGAACATTAGGCGGCAAAAGTTTTGGTCGGTGGTAAGTGAATTTGTTAAAGCTCGGAACTTTTCCGATGGCAAATAAAACACGCCATCGCTTCTCTTTTCGCTCCACATTACGTGCTCACCGCTTCGTGTCTGTTGCTGTATGGGACTTTGCCTTTCTTTTGTTTCTTTTCCATTCGGATTTGCCAGTGGCGATAGTTAAAGCTCTTTGCGGCGCTCTCTAACTTTACCTCCCCGTCGTAAAGAAGTTTACGATGACCATTTGTTGTCATTCTCTTCTAACGCGAAGCAAGCTCCTTGTAGTAAGGTGAAAATTACTGGCCTTATCCATTCTCTAACGATATACGGCATTTGGAAAAATCAACAAGGACGGCGGTGGCGACTCTAGTTTGGCGCTTCGAAAAAAGTCAGCAATGCTTCTACAGTCTAATGTCTCGACACGGAAAAGATGCAGGGGCCACCCGTCATTATACAGTTCTCTGTTTGAAGGACCATTGATCTTACTGTGAACGGCGCTATTGGTGTATTGGCGAAGCGTGCTGGCATGAGTCGATTCGAATCCTAGCCAGAGAGATTGAAGTATGCACCCTCCCGAATGCGGGAGGGTGTATGTTGCCCGATTCTTTTCCAACGTTCTCGTGTTGGTACCTAAAGATTGAACGCAATCGTCCAAACAGTTCACAGACTCCAGAGGATCACCGCTATCGGAACTCTGAAGGTCATTGAACATCTTACCGGTAACGCGACAGAGTTCAGTGCTCATCTTTTACCCCCCTTCCACACGAAGGCCTAGGAATCATTCTGTGCTTTCACATTAGCAATGCATGTGCGGAACATCATATGATATCAACATCTAGCTTCGTCGTCCTTATGCCTCCTGCAAGTGGTCCTTGCTTAAATCAGTCACTACCATATGCACCGGAACAATTTTCTGTGGGGTCCTCCATCCGCCTCCGAGCTGCTTCAATTGGATTGCAAGCATGGCTACGATTCACACCTACTGCAAATGTCCGGCTGTCAAAAAATTGACGCATGTTCGCTCGCACACGAGATTCTGTCAGTCCACGTAAAAGATTCACGGCAATGGAAAGCTAGCTTCCTGAATCCTTTTAGCTCTCTGTCGGCATATCGGCGAAGCGCGGTATACGGGCTTCAAAGGCTGGCTTCGATTCTCAGCTAGAGGGATCAGAGCGCCCGTCCTTCGAAAAATGGGAAATTGTGCGCTATTAATTTTTGCCTTCTCACCTACTCTTGGGATAGAACTATTCCCAGGCGACTGATTTTGTTAGTAATGCTCGTATATTTCATCATACTAGCTTCCGGCCGTCATGGTACCATGTAACTCGCCGACAAGGAAGGAATATCGTCAAACACAAGAACACAAGAATTTGTACGAAGAAATACTTGCCGGGACACACGAAGACAAGAGTAACAACTTCCGTGGAGATTCTGCAGAATCATCTGTTCGGGGCACGCATGTATCAACTCCGACAGGATGTCGACGTTCTCGTGGTGAGTGTTCCCAACTAGAGAGGTCCCAACATACACCCTCCCGCTGTGGCACAGCAAGAGGGCGTATGTTGAGGCTTTTTGTTTTATAGGCTAAACGCTCACCGACCGACGTGTCGCAAAGTAATTTCTCAAAAATGCGAGTTTGGAATTCAAGCATTCAAATTAAATGCTTTGGACGTTCGAACATTCAAGCACAGTCTCGGCCACTATAACGTTGCATGTCCGGTGCGTAATGTCAACAAACGTGAATACTAATTCTCTGGTGGTATATTGGTATGGTCGGTACACAGGATTCGAGTCTAAGCACGAGGTATAAGATACACATGACTGGCGTTTTTGCTTGGGAATATCTACGGTCTTCGTCGCGGGGGTCTGGTCAAAGGGAATTCCTGATCCTGGATAAGCGGTGGCGTTTAGTGCGTCTATGGAGGCTAGATCTCCTTTGGAAATAAGCGTGCAAAACACCTGCTCTTCTCAAGCAGTTATAGAAGCAGCGTAATCTAATTCTGTCTAGTCAAGAAGGTAGTAGCATTCTACTCGGCCTGTACGCAGTGAAGAGGATTAACTGAGTTCCGCGAAATTTGAAATCAACATAGTACGATTGGTTCAAGCAACGTCAATGCGACACTATTTGGTCGCTCTATAGTTCATCACGCTGCGCCGCCTCTGCAGCATCTGCTTGCTGCGTGCAAGAAAATTGCGTGGCTCCCAGTTCGAGGGTCCTATTGGCACTCTCTTGAAGATCTGGATCTCTTCTGTCCCGAGCAACGGGATAGAGCTATAATTTCGATTTATTGTGAACTCCATTGCATGAACACCTGTATCTCAGCACTTTCTTTGTCTTATCAGCTTCCTCCGGCTTTCCGGATTCGAATGTCCTGCATTTTTTGTTTCCATGTTCCAGTCGCAGGATCAAGTACATGAATCTCCCCTGTCAGCCTGGTGCATCCATGGAATACTACGCGTGAGAGTCAAGGATCGTTATATAGGACGACGTTGCCGCTATGGGAATATTTTTGATGCGCGTTAGCGAAGGTCGGTGGAGTTGTCCATGTCGTCGCGTACACGTCCTGAGCGCCGTAGTTTGTACTTATACAGGCTGCACACGGCCCGGGAAGTTGGAGCTAAGGCAACTGTAAGAATGTGGATATCCGTCAGGGTGTTTCAACTTAGTAGAGTATGACTAAAACTGGGTATCAATTAACATCGATCTTTTACTACTGTCATAAATGTATCTCTTGAGGACACCCCAACGCCCCTCGTGAATAAATCACACTTTGCCCAGTTTTACCGACGTTGCTCACTGGTTAAAAAACATATTTTTGCATGTTATAAACAATATTATGCGAAAATGTTATTCCTAAATGTTGACAACCTAGGGAACACTTGCGACCCAATGTCAAATGGCACGTTTTCAACAGGGCTGGGAATTATTTGCCCTACTTAGTACTGCTCGAAGCGACCCTTTCCGGAAAAGGACGACCTTATCAAATAGAAGCGGAGAAACTACTTCCCGACTATATAATCATCAAAGTTGCCGATCGTCACAACTAAATCCCCGCAATGATCCTCCTTCCTCCCTCCGTCTTCCTTTTCTTCTCATTGCTACCAGCTGCCCTCGCCCACTCAAATCCTAAAACTGACGCAGAGATCGAGGTCCAGCGTTCGCTACAGCAAGCAGCATACCACTGTGCCCCAGCAGTAGCTCAGTTCACCGCTCAACGCAAAAGGGCTTGGGCTCAGAAGGTTCTCGCCGGTAATCCATCGTTACCTGCTTACCAGGATCTATTCACTTCATATAATGATGGTCTCGATGGAGAAAAGGCTCTACCAGGAGAGAAGGGGCAAGAGCTCATGAGCTGCACTCCAGTAACGGAAGAGGCCAAGATAGAGAACAATTCCTGTGTACTGAGTGAGTCGAGCCCATTGATTATCTCGCCATTACTTGATTAGCGCATCCGGTAGCTCCCATCGTAACGGAAGGTCCTTACTATCATCTTACCGGTCACCCCGTACGCCAAAACATCGCCGAGTACCAGGCCGGCCTTCTCCTACTCCTTGACATCGGTGTCATCGACGTGGAAACATGCCTACCACTTCCTAACGTTCTCGTCGATATATGGCAAGCAAACGCTACTGGCCACTACGCTGGACACCCTACACCGAAACCCGAGCTCGTCAACGAGAAACCTCAAGTTGGCGGGAAACGAAGTGGTCTCCTCAGCGCTTTCCCCAGAACGAATACTTACGAGACATTTCTACGAGGCGCCTGGCCGACTAACGAGAATGGTGTCGCCCAATTTACAAGTATGTTTCCTCCCACTCCTTTCAGCTTCATTCTAACAATACTGTTACGTAGCTATCTTCCCAGGTTACTACACAGGTACGCAACTTGTATCCCGCGATGCCTCGCACCCTTAGCCTTTTCTAAGGTCGCGCAACACACATCCACGCCAAAGTCTTCCAATCATGGACCACCCTCCCGAACGGCACGTTCGAGGCGGGAAAGCTCTCCCATGTCGGGCAGTTCTTTTTTGACGACGATGTGAATCTTCAAGTCGACAAGGTGCGTGCCCTACCAACGTATTCCCACCTTATCTTACTACTTGATCCTTCCAGATGCACCCGTACACCACAAACCCCATCAGAGACACTATTGGCCGCACGCGGAACTGGCGCGACTCGCTGAATATCTTTGAAGACTCGCAAGGTCCGGAGGGGGAATACGATCCCGTGTTCAAGTAAGTCATTTTTGTGGATCACCTGCACTCGGTGTGCGATCCCGTCGCGCTGGCTTCTTTTCCATTATTAACGGCGCGTGATTTTTTTATAGATTGCATTTACTCGGTGGGGTACTCAATCAGGGCCTTGCAGGGTTCATCACGATGGGCATCAATACGAGCGGTTGAGGTCGATAACTGGTGGAAAGGCTAGCTTTACATATGTGTTGTTGGTGTTTGGATATTGTAGGATTATGTTAGATACTGTGCCATGGTGTGCTCAGATTTTGACGATGTACATCATAGTCAAACTTGTGAGGTTAGCACACGAGTTCATTACGGATCATCTTCGACTGCTTGGCTGTCAAGTTAAGAGTTTGCCTAGGGGAGACTAAGCAAGGTGTCATTATACGTATGCCAGAGCAAGCCACTATCTCACGCCAAAAATGCCTGGCGTATTGGTGTGGATTTTAGGGGATTTGCAAGGGGCTGGTAATTTTAGTTTCGAAATTGTCAGTGTAAGTTAGTACAATTTCCGGACTGGAGGAGTTGATCAAGAGACGACGTATGGACGAGCATAAGTCAACCTTCATGCACGGTATTCAAACCGAACTTTAAGATATGACAGCTGACTTAGCATAACTACTCATTACGATGCTACTCTTTGAATCAGGATCGCGTCACCGAAGTCATTCAAGACCCAGTCCTGAATCTTGCCGAATACTAAAATTTAAATAGCCAATGACGTCATCTTATTATGTAGCAAAGTTCCAAAAAGATAACCTTAAATGCATTAAGAGGGAATCGAACCCCCGGCGGGTCGATGGCAACGACCCAGGTTACCACTACCCCATTAATGCTTACAGCGGAATAAAATTATGGCTTATCTAGTTAGTTGAAGTAATGCGTTCAACATCGAACGCTCGAACCATGTCCCTCACCTGCTTAAAAACACCATGACACTTGGCAGAATTGCATTGATCTCACCGGCAGCTCTGGAACCGGGCGGGAGGTCATGTTTCTGTCGAGCAGAAGGCCAAGGTGGCCTATTCTTCATGCAGGCTAAAATCCTCCGCTCAAGCTCACTCTGTCTTGTCATCCTGACTGCTCGACACCAGCCATCTTTAACCCCTTCTGATAAGAGGAAGCTTCCTGAATTTGAAACTCCTCTGCAAGTTGGTCCGACGTACGGATTCTTGTTGTCGTCCCGTGGGTGCAGGATGGATCTTTTGAAAGTCTGTCGTCAGCGCTCCGATGTAGCCTCACGGTCAGACCCTCGTCCTGTTCCGTTCTGCATATAAGAACAGCTTCAACTATCTCGCGGTGTAGTAGGCCGAAGAACGGAGGCGTGTTATCTCAATCCATGATTTACATTCGGGCAGAAAGAGGCCACTGCTACACAATGACTAGGCTACGTATTTTCACCTGTTCGCTCAAAAGACTCAGGCCGGGACGCTGCTTTTCTCTGGCCCGGGAATCTTCTGTCACCAGGAAAAGTGGCAGTCTATGTAGGGCGTCGAACGATTCAGCGTGAGACGACCGATATCAATGGTTCCACTCGCTCTACGATGCGCCACAACCTGAGCACTTAGAATATCGCTGATGCCGGGTCCTATCCTACTTCAACTGGTTGGAACTGATGTCTGGTATGGGCTGTCTGTCTCTGTCCTCTCGTCTGAACGGGTCGCATTTTCCGACTCGAAGGTTTTGGCCTGTCTATGGATGAAAAAAGAATTGTCGGTCAAGAAGCTGACTTTCTCAGGCCGCCGGAATTTAGGGCCAGCAAGTAATCGCGTCTTTCTACAATCAAAGCTCAGGCTGCGCATTGTAGTATTGGCAAATCGAAGCCCGAGGCCTGAATACAACCAGCTTATTCTAAAACCATCAAGAAACGGGGGACTACAGAGGCGACTTGTCACACTTTACATTCAAGACTTTGATGCTCCGGAAGTCATCAGTCATTCTCAGAACGCGATATGTTTCACCAACATCTGAAAATGTTGGAATTCAGCTGCCAGCATATCTCCCGGGGACTTGATGCTTTGGACTTGTATGCAGTGTTATTCTCGCTAAGTTTTGCGTCTAAATACGCAGAATATCTGTCAACAGGGATGAACTTATGAAATCATGTTCCAAGACTCGTTCCACGTGGAATAAATAACACGAGATGTCCCTGCTGATGTCGCAGTCCTTTATGTGTGCCTCACCTGTGGCCTGCGCGCCCAGACTAACGCAATGCATTAATGAACATCAAGATCCTTTTGGTATTCAGGTTCATCAATTCGTATTCTTTCAATTGTCCTGGTCTCGTGTACTGAACTGTCCTCTGGCGATGTGTGCAATTGTGTACACCACAGGAACGTATCGCAATATGACTTCGGGAACGATTCTTATCAGCTGAGACGATCATCTCCTGTCGATCTCCATCTAGTGCATTTCCGACGTTTCGTAGATGAGACTGGACATTGACTTCTATTCTACGGCCCCCGAGAGATCTCTCACTTCTTAAGATAAGCCTTTTCCCCGCAAAAACCTTCTCTTGCACTTTTTACTAACAAGTATATGTCTGGCCACAAAAGGCACAAGCGATTCGCTCACTAGAACTTTGGAGAACCTCAGGGTGGCTGTTGAATTCCATTTTTTTTCGCACATCATTAGCCGGTGCCAGGGATGCCACGCATGGTCGCCGTCGAATCAGGCACAATTCCCCGCCATCGGGAAATACTCGCTAGATTGCCCACTGCGCAGTCCACTCTTTTCGCTTTTTCACGCAAACCATTTCAGCATTTCAGTCTGTTACTCCTCCAAATGTTCCTATCTACCAACTTATGACGGCCGACGCTTGAAATCGAAGCGACAAACAGACGGACGGGAAAGATGGACGATACCCGAATAATATGGGGTATACTCGGGCCGTTCGGGCCGTTCGTTCCCCACATCCGTTCCCCGCACAGTTCAAGGCGGATGGTCAGGTGGGGAAGGTATAAAAAGTCGTAGCTGCCGTACACACGTATTAGTGCTTTCTTCCCATCCCATACGTACTACACCATGGAGGAAGGCAGATTCCAGAATATTCGGGTCTATTGTCAGTTTTCATTCCGTCTTTTTGTTCCCATCCTCATCCTATGGTGCAGGGCTCGCGTTCGTTGTATATTGGGGAATCGTGCTATTCGGTTATGATACGTGTGTATACATTCTTACTTGTTGCCTTTCGAACTGTGGTGTTTACGCGGTGTTTGACTTTCAGCGGTGTTGGAGGTGGTGTTGTCAATAATCTGTACTTCCAACAACATTTTGGAATGTGGAAGAATGGGGAAAAAGATACTCAGAAAGTTAACGACATCTCGTCCAATGTCGTATCTGTTCTCCAGGCTGGTGCTTTCTTTGGTGCCCTCGGAAGCGTTCCGATATCTCGTGAGTCTTGGTCTAACGCATTCTTCTTTCTGCAAAGCTCATTCGGTATCAGCCAAGCTCGGAAGAAGATACACTTTGCTCATGTATTCTCTCTTCTTCTGTGTCGGCGCAGTACATCAAACTTTTCGCTCCAGTCAGTCAATCCATCTTTAAATATAGCGTTTAGATTCTGACGACCGTGGCCGAGTCCCCTTCAAATGGTCTTGCTCTCATCTACGCCGGGCGAGTTATCTCTGGTGTTGGAATAGGTGGGATCTCGGCCGTGGCTCCAGCTTATGTTTCCGAGTGTTCGCCCAAGGAAGTCCGAGGACGGATCACAGGGATGTTCCAGATCATGGTCGCCACTGGAGTCATGCTGTCCTACTTCATTAACTGTGCGTTTGGTTAGGTTGTCCCTACTCGTTCTATTAACAACAGTGAACCCTAAGATGGTATCGGCGTTAACATTGCTAGTGGTACGAATATATGGAGGATCCCGTTCGGATTCCAGCTCGTGCCAGCGGGCATCATGACCGTTTGGGTTGTTGACCATTAAAGTGTGCCCGGGTTCTCACTCTGGTACTTGAATATAGAGCTAAACAAAGACTAGGAATCGCCTCGTTGGCTCGCCTCAGTTGGCCGACAATGATGATGCCCTTAAGAACCTCGCCTATCTGCGGCGGCTCCCACCTAACTCCGAGAAAGTCGTCCATGAGATGGCCGAAATCGAAGCCGTTGTTGAGGAAGAGCGCTTGGCTCGTGAGGGTCTTCAGTGGAAGGAAGCCTTTTTCGGAAAAGGAAACTTCATTCGCTTCGTGATCGCCTTCGTCATCTTCCTCCTACAGCAGTGGTCGGGTCAAAATTGTGCGTTTTCCTTCAATGATTTGTCCTCGTTTGTCTAGCTGAACGTCATTCGTACAATTCCAGCTGTGAACTACTATGCGCCTCAGATATTTGCGTCCATCGGTTATACTGGAACAAAAAACTCACTTCTAGCATCTGGAATCTACGGCGTTGTCAAATTAGTATCCACAACATTGTTCGTCTTCTTCGGAGTTGAATGGCTTGGTCGAAAACTGTCCTTAGCCATTTCTGCGTTTGGAATGGGCATCTTGTTTTATATCGTTGGAGCGCTCCTAAAGACGCATCCGCCACCTGCGACTAGCTCCACTGATACCTCGGTAGTATCGCCCGAACCAGCCAGCCAAGCCATGGCAGCCATGCTGTACATTTACGTTTGCTTCTATTCCATGGGATGGGGACCACTACCGTGGGTCTACGTATCAGATATCTTCCCAACAAGAACGAGGCATTACGGCTTAGCATTAGCCAGCGCTTCTCAGTGGTTGTGGAGTGGGTATCCTGTATCATCTACATGTTAAATCTGTACTGATCGGATGTCAGATTTCGTCGTGTCCAAGGTTACTCCGGATATGGTCACCAATTTGGGTTGGAAACTTTTCGTTATGTTTGCTACCGTAAATGTCGGTGCGATGGGCTTATTCGCAATGTGAGCGTACATTTTCAATGCTTGCGTATCTGAACCTTTGTGCTGAGTATAACCATAAAGTCTCATTCCAGAGACGAAGGGTCGTAGTCTTGAAGACATGGATGTTATCTTCGGTTCTATAAGTAAAGAAGAACGAGATAAGAACATCGTCAAACAGGAACACGGTTAGCTAATTGCTCAGATACTCACCTTAAAGCTTGCTAACCGGAAGCATAGAGCTTGAAGTGAACGATCATTCGAGCATACACCGCAAGGTTTAATCGTGATGTCTCAAAATCTCACGACGAAGGATACTCGCAGATTCTGTAAATGACCCCGATGATATGCAGTCCTGTTTTGTATTTTTAATCTAATTTTCTTTTGAATTGAACAGAACATCCAAACCTGGTAAGTTTTTGGTTCAACGAGTGTCAGGCAGATCGGCGACTTGATCGTTTGCACTTGATCGGCTTCTGAGATCGAGATCTTGACGAAGGTGAATCATATACTTGGATCGTTGTAGGTCATAGGATCGTCTTGACTCTTCAACCTACCCGGCATGTAGTTTCATGCCTTTCATCTGTTCATGTGTGAAATCATGGTATCTCAAGGAGTGTGAAGTACGCTCAATTGAGGAACGGCGGGAGCTACAAATTGACAGTCCCTAAGGACGGCAACGCAACCCACCCCGCACCCCAAACTCAAGCGATCCACAGAACTCTCTCAAAAAAAAGACGATGTCGGACGGGGCGTCACACCAGGGCAATCGAACCTTCCTTGGCACGAAAAAACTGGACCATGACTGCCATAGAAGCTGACCCAAGTAGCCAGCTGCCACCGAAGAGCTGTACAGAGAGGAAATTGATCTTGCCGGTGAGCGGGTTGGTGTGAGAATCAAGAATAGCTCCTGAGATGGGGGGTCCAAGAAGAGTACCCGGCTAGTGACACTTTTTATCAGAATATCGAGTTCATGGAGACTGTTGTATGCACCCACCACAAAACTGGAGAACATGATTCCAGTTATGCTCGCCAGGCCTTCGACGCCGTACAGATCAGCAGCAACTGAATCATCGTCAATTAGGTTTCGGTCCAATGTATTTGAAGCGAACAACATACCAACTGGATACAAACTAACATAACCACCAGTAAAAAACCCATAGATAGATGAAAAGGCCATTAAACTGGGAAGACTTCCGGCAAAAGGCCAAATCGCCATTTGTGCAATACCACCCATGCATTGGACACAGGGAAAGAACGGGCAAATGTCCTAGCCGATCACCAACTACACCGACGAGCTGTATGATGATAATAAGCGCCCAGTGATCTTCACACGGAAAGCCGAAGCATAGATCTTCTCCATGCTGAAACAAGGACTTACCACACGACCTACAGCGGAAAAGGCCGATATGAGTGCTGCGGCATTTGCACCATCCTGAGCACTGCGTTCCAGTTTGTTTATGGCATAGTCTAGAACAAATCAGATTAAGAGAAGGAACCAAGTATATGAAATGCATCGACAGGAGGATTGTCAAGCCTGTCATTGTGATACTGCAAAAACGTACCCGGAACGTAGAAAATGGGGACGTAGAAGCCGGGACCACTGAGCAATCCGATAGAACACAAAAACAAAAACACTTTGTCCATCATCAATGTTTTGTCCACCTTTGTAGCTCGCTTGACTGATGCACGGGGAAGAAGGAAGATATCAGCTACCCCGAGGGCTAAGAAAAGGAGGCAGTTCGTTAGTGCGATGCAAACAAAAAGAACAGTGAAATAGGAAGCATAAAGGCGGAACCCCGCGAAGTCCGGTGATGATAAGTTGCATCGCCTTGGAAGCATAGCATTGTAAACATGTCACTAACGGCTTACCAACTAAAGTCATCAATCCCGTAATTCGAAGAGCCCATCGGAAACCCATGAGGTCGATGAGTCTCTGCGTTAAAGGACTAAGCAATAACCCCCCAACACCTGTAAAATCTGATATTTAGAGTGGGAAAAATGTCAAATGAATAGTCGGGCTGACCATAGCCGCTAGCTGCTATTCCAGTGGCGAGTCCTGATAACAAAGCTTAATGTTTCCTGTACTACAAACAGGGGTAGGAATCACCTCTGTGTTTAGTAAACTACAAGCATGGGGCCAAAGTAAACATAATTCAAGAAAGAAGCAGGAATTAATATACAAAACTCTCACCCATTGTGAAGGTATACAGACAGCAGGAATGAATGCGAAACCACTCCCAACGCCGAACAATACACCTTAGAAGAGTACGTTGAATAGCTTCAGGTATGACGTATGTATGACAGACCTTGGGTGAGGTATAAATGCCATACGTGAGTACTGTATCGCTGTTTAGCTAAGGATACGCCCCCAAGCATGGTGAACCACTCACGAAAATGATGCAGGAGATCAATCCAATGCACATAATACAAGTCCCGATAAATCCTGTCAACCTGTAGCCGATACGTTGGGCCAAGATTCCAGCCAAACTATTCAGTAGCGTAAGTAACATGTAGACATGGGAACCGCTATTAAATGCTGACATCCCAACTAGCGGTTGCCCAGTTGCCTGAATGGACCCTACCCAGGCTAGATCTGAGCTGGAAATAGGACCTAAATCGTGCGATGTAAAATAATGGCTTTGATACACTCCCCAGGAAGACTCGATCCTTAACAGATGATTAGCTAGTTCTGTTGGCTTGCTGAATGTTTGAGACATACCCAAGGGCAAAAAAATGAACTACAAAGGAACAGAAGACACAGACCCAACCGTACCCACCGTCAGGCGACGAGTCTTTGTGGACGTTGATGTGATCATCCTGGGGTACTCCAGAAGTAACACAGGTATGGAAGAAGAAGAGGTCCTAGAGTCAACAGACGGACTGCGGGCCTCTGCTGGATCCACAAGTTTCATGTATATCAAGAATTGAAAATTTGAGCGATTCAATGAGGGGGACCGAGAGGTAAGGAAGAAAGAAGGGGTAGTGTGCGTTTTATGGCTGTGTGAAAAGGAGTATTCCGACATCAGAACTCCAACGAGAAAAGTGAAGAGACTGCCAATGCATCAAATTTATTAATGAAATGACACAGGTATACCAGACACCATATAAGAGCGAGGCTCCAGGGAGCTGTCTAAACGCCGCATGGTAGGTGATCTGGCGCTTAACGCCTGCCACACATTTCTGTGCTCAAAATTGACCCTGCACCAAGCACCACTCATTAGATGCCGAATCTTAGCGCCCACATCTATGACTGATTGATGGATCATGGAGAATCCGACAAGCTGCCGAATATCGATGGAGTCAGGATCACCCAGAAAGGGATTCATACTGTGATTGCAAACGACAATGAAGCTTGATGATGAGCAGAAGAAAGAAGACGTGGCAAAAGACGACCGGTATAGTCTGGGACAGGGTAGGACAGGGTTAATGCTGATGAAGTTTGAAGGAACAAAATCGGAACAAAATCGGCCTGCCGGAATTCCAGCTCCGCTTTAATTTCCTCACCGCTCTCTGTTGCCATGGTCAATCTTTCTGCCTTTCTAATAAAACACTGGGTCTACTTTAGAGCACAAGTGGTAACCAAATGAAGCATGCCGTTCCAAAATAGTTTTTTGAAGCACTGATTTCTTATCTGCTATCCATTGACTGAATGACAATCCGGATCTTAACGCTTTAGCAAGTCTTCTTGCCAGTGTAACTGTGTAACACATATCTGAAACTAGTAACTCATTATCTTAGAGCTCACATAGAGACTTTCTCAGTTAGGCAGTGCCTGCAGAAAACCTTGTGGACCAAGCCTCATGTAGGCGATGTGAAGTCTCCAATTCGGAGTCTTGCATCCATGAAGCCTTAGGTCTGAAGCTTCAAGGGTCGAGATGAAGCTCTATTCATTCAATACACATATTGATACATTAATGAAGGAAGGCTACAAAGAAGCGTCGAACTTGGAGTTAACAACATTAAAGGAAGAGGAAACTCGTTCGGTTTGCAATGTCTTCATTCCGGGCCACTTCCACTAAATTGCGGCCTTCTTCCACTCGCTGTAAAATGACGACGCCCCCAACAGTATTGGCGCCCGCGATAATAAACTCGTCGCCACCATCTTCGACTTTGCCGAGGCTCATGCTTCGGATTTGTTGTAATCCGGTAGGTACCTGAGCCAACAGTTCCAGAGATTCTGTGGCCCGCTTCGCAATCTTGTTTACGCGCTTCATCCGCGGTTTGGTACTCGCCGTACACGAGGATTCAGAACTCGTTTCGTTGTTGAATTGGAAAATTGTGATTGTATCGCCTGCAGGATCGATCGTGGTCCCAATATTACGATTACTCACGTATATCAGCGGTGATGGAAATCGTTCAGTCGGAGTGGAGATGAGGATTTCAGCCGCCGCGAAGGAGGTGCCTTCGGGGGGATTGGCCGGCACAACAGAAACATTGGCAAGAAGAGGAAAGCGTGGTACCGTTAGGCGCCTCGGGTATACGCTGAGCAGTCAACGTGGACGTCTTTTCATGCACCGTGAAGAGAATACCATCTAGAAAACACAGCCTTACTATCAGAATGGAGTTCTGGGGGCAAGGGGAACGCGTGCCAGTTTCAAGACGTACCGTGAATAGCAATGTGCCTTGGTCCAGCACCTGCGTCGATGTCTATTTGGCCCTGGACTTTAAACTTGCCCGGGGCACCGTCATTTACGATTCGCCAGATTTTGTCGGCGCCTAAGTCTGGAACAAAGACTTCTCCGTTATGTTCAAGGGACATGTGAGGGTTAGACGGGGCGTTGGGACCAACGGGGAAGTCGATGATCGGGGAATTCTTTTCGAAGTGGAGGGGGTCATCGGGAACAGTGGCAACGAAGGAGGAGTTGGGAGATCCAAACTGGAGATACCACAGCCTTTTAGATGCGGCCGTAGTAGATAGAGAACTGGTGACTTACATTCATTCCTGTCACTTCTCCCGTCGAAAGCGGATTAGTAAAAGTAGGACCATTGCCACCCGTGGACACAGTATCTACCAGGGACAGAAGCCCTGCATCACCGACAGAAAAAGACTGCAAGTTCCCTACGGGCTGTATTTCATTGACAAGCGCTAGATGATTCATGAACAAAGATCAGAATAAGGTCAGTTGAGTGATAGATGCGACGTACTATATTACAAGGCTGTTATTAGGATGCTGAGCAATCCACGAGGGGTTTTCTCCTGATGGATTCTGTTGTGTCAGGGTAAGAGACTTGGCGCCTGCGTCAAAGAAATACGTGGCAATCACGGAGGAGAAACCTCCGGCAAGGATAGTGTAGTTGACCATTGTTAGGATTACACTAGAAAGAGTGAAAGACCGAGGGACACAAGCGGAAAGAGGGCGCGCCGCGCTAGGCTGGGAAACGGGAGTGTTCAAGAGAAAAGATGAGGGCGGCATCGTCCGCCACTCAAGATCTTTTATAGGTGTAGAGCATCGCATTCGAGCCACTCATTGTTCAACAATCGTCAAATCTGTTGTTTCAATGGCTATTGTCTTGATGGTAGTTGCCCTCCACTATCATCGCTCCGACAAAACCGAGGCGAGATCGTCCTGTATATTCAATCCTCCAGAGTAGCCAGGGCTGATAAGCCTTCTGCTCATCTGCAACAACAGCGCCGGGCGTCGATTGTTATCGTGATGGCGATGCTGGAGGCGGATATCGAACATAAAGGGCAACGTAGTGATCGATATTGATCTCTTGGCGTCACAGAACGTAATGCGACTTTACAAACAGTACATAGAACATTGGTAGAAAATGAGGACGGTGATACAGCATGGTGTAACCTCGCAGGGAAAGAAGGTTCTCGAAATTAGGTTTATGCACTCTGCATCACGGAGTTGCAAGGGATCTTCGGGTTTCAAGGCTGGAATGATTACTGATATCCATGACTTAAACATCCAGTCATATTCAAACCCAGCGGCAGTAGTTTGCCTCCGCATTCGAGGCGATAAATAGCAAGTGGTATCCGAACAGATCCTATGCAATATTAATGACTAAAAGCCTTGTTGCAGCAATTCATTTGAGGTGAGAATAATGTGATTCGAGCCGTAGCATTGGTGTGAGAGTGACCGCTCACTGAGACTAAGGACGTGCCAACATAAACATTTTTGTGCCTGTGGAAGATGCAAGTACAGTATGTCGTTTCTCATGAAAATCGGCGATTGAAAAACATGTCCTGGCGAATAATGGTCATGTGAACATGCAATAAGAAAGTGCGGTCACATTGCATGATTAATACAACTCTTACAGCAGTGAAAGTCTGCTTCCCCGTAACGGCGACAATGCCTCTCATTCAAATCTCTACTTCCCTCGAGCCGTCCTTGTCTACAACCTTGACTTTGTATTGCCCAGGGCTGACAACTACACGCTTCGCCACTTCGGCGATACATCGCTTGAGGGTCGCGAGTCCTTCTTCCAGCGACGCCTCAGGATTATGGTACCTGTAGGAAATGAGCTGAATAGTCCACAACGTAACGACAACAGCATCACCGATCCAGCAAACTTAGTACAAAGTAGCTTCCATAACCATGAGCGGCAAACGGCACCTCCGTCATTGTTCCAAGATAGTCCACCCAATACAGATGAGGTTCATGCTTGGTTGTATCGTACCCTCCAAGTAGCAAGTTGACGGAGTACGGCTTCCGGGAACGCAGAGATTCTGCGAGGGACCTCCGAATCCATGACGCGGCTGCTGAAGGGCCTAGAGGGTATGTATTGCGTATTTGGAAGAGACGAATGTTGCGCTCGACATATTCAGCGAATTGGATAGTGTCGCCTATACGGAATGTCGGTCAGAATATGCCCGCCAACGTAGCCAAAGAACACAAACCTGGTTCGCCAGAATACGCCATGAGTAAATGGGGACTGAGTACTTTAATTTTGTCCTCGTCGACCTTCATTTTGACGATTGAGCGTGCAGAGGTTGTGTCTGCAGCAACAATAACGTATCCTTTTCCAGTGATGGCAAATAAGTTCTCCATGATGAGAGCAATTGGTGGTAGGTAGGAAGTTCTGCAAGGAGGGCGTACGCGTCAAGGGTGTGACGTGACGCAACACCTTCCCAGATTGGTCCTGGGAGAGACGGATCGTATTCTTCGGTCACTCTGTGACGGAAACGTGATCGACGGCTAAACGTGACATTTGAACTTGTAATCCTTGCAGTCCAACCTCCACGACCTGCAATATACCTTCTCTATCTCCCTCGTGTCGCCTTCAGACTCGCTTTATCCTGCTTTGTTGTCAGCTTTTGCTTTTACTTCACAGTTGAATCTTACATAGGAAGTGGCTCAGAAGCTCGGTAACGAAATATAGAGGTACTTGAAAGTTGGATCCGCGTCATGAGATTTGGGGCCCCTCGTTCTCCGTCGCCCTCTTCAGTGAGGGATAGGTGTGTACGTCTCTGTATATAGCACACAACTGCTCAAGAACAGAAAAAGGACTACTTCTACCTTTGGACTACATCACTGTCGTGGACGACATCTATGAAGACGACGACAGTGATGAAATATTATCGATATCAAGTTCTGAAGAAGATTCAGATCCTTCTGCCCCATCTGACAATGAGCTCTCGCCCCAATGGCGGCATCGGAGTCGGAAGAAAATTCAACCTCGTGCCCGCCCCACTGCGTGAGTTTTATTGTCTTGTGTTTGTGGTGCCTTCTCTTAAAGGAGCATGATATAGATCATCGTCCACCCATGTTACTCCAAAGTCACCTTCCAAAGCCCTGTCGGAATTAGAACAACGACAGATGGAGGAAGCCCTGGCATCTATACGATTACGAGCTCGACATAATGACCCTTATGAAGACTGGGAAAGAAACGTTCGGCGAGAATCTTTCGTACGTATTTGGTGCGTTAAGAAGAAATCTACTTGAACTATAATAGCGAACAGCCCGAAAGAATCACGCCACTTCTCAATCTCTCCTTCATGACGCTCAGGATAACATCAAGCGACAACAAATGGAGCTGCTTCAAGCGAAACACGCGGAGGAACAGCGCGCCGTTAACGCGAAACTGTCCGAATGGCGGTCCAGACATCAACAAGCCGAAGCTGCAATGCGTCAACGCTGGAAAGAACGACAGGATACATTATGGCGACGTATAGATGCTGCAATTGCTCTAGACGCTGGCAAAGTCCGAAAGCAAATGGAGGAAGAGCAGCGTATACGTGATGAGGAGCAGAGAAAAGTCAGAGAGGCTGAGCTGAAACGGCGGCTGGAAGAGGAGAAGAAACGTACGGAAGAGGAGAAGAAGCGACAAGAGGATGAGGCGGAGAAGAAGAAAAAAGAGGAGGAGGAGAAGAAAGAGAGGGAGGAAACGGAAAGAGTGGAGGCTGAAAAGAAGGCTACGCAAGAGAAACTCGAAGCACAGAAAGGGATGAGGGAACAATTGGGTATGAGTACTGCAGACCATGACTGGCGCGAGGCTAGGAAAACTCTACAGGTGAGACCTCACCCGATATTCGCTTTCCAGCTGACTATCTCATTTTGTTAGGCGCTTAAAACTGAGGTTCTTTCTGTGGCTAAGAACAAGCAAGGGAACTCAGCGGAGATGAAATTGACTTGGGGTACCTTCCGTCGTCAAATTACCCCAAAGATGGGTCAATTAACGCATGATGAGGCTACTATTAATCGCATTGTAGGTTTTCGCTAGGTATGCCGTTCTCCGAATTTGCTAAGGATATGCCATAGTCAACACAGCTCGTCCAAATTCTATTACCTCCACAACGACATCATCCTGTCATTTACGCCGCTCTTTTGTCCACCCTTGCTAAGGCTATCATTCTTCAGGCCGAAACTGAGGTCACGGCCGAGAAGAAATCTGCCTACCCACTGTCTAAAGTCGCGTTTAACCTCCTTGAGTCACTCGAAGGTTTCGGCCAGGTCTTCTGGGCAGCGGATTGTTGCTCGGACGGGGGGATGGGCCGTACCTATCCTCATTGGTGACCGCGATTGGGATGGGAAACTGTGGGGTAACGTTGTCGAGAAGAAGAAAGCGATGGGGTACCGGCAGCAGACGGCTGACAACGGTGATATGGTGTGGGAGACTGAAGAGGTGTACATCTCGCGACTTAACGGGGTTATGAGAGTGTACTTCGGTGTACTGGCAATTCAGCCACAAAAAGGCCCATTGAATGGGTCGATGTGGCGGACGCCAATGTTCTGGGCATGGATGGCAAGGCTCCTTGGCTCTGATGGAGGAGGCAGGGCTATGTTGGAACGGGCAGTTGCAGCGGAACTTTTGGCTAGTACGTATGTCCGTGTTTCTACATTGATTTCTGATTTAAACATTGATGTCAGCGGGGCTGTCTGTTCTCGGGTCCGATGCAAAGGATATGTGGGGCCAACAGTTTGTGAAGGTGCTAGCGCTTATCCATGAGGGTATTACTATAGGAATGGGGGATGGCAAGAAAATTGGGGGTGGCACCACTGAAGGCTCTGCCTGCAAGGGTGAGAGTACTGTTAGAAGTCGAGCGAATAATGGGGTCATAGGGACGAGCGGGGCTTCATCCCCTGACTCTTCCATTGTGCCTGTCTGACTTTCGTGTGCTGTTGAACATATTTAGGGCTCGTGCACGACGGCGATCAATATATACATCGCATGTTTAGGGGCACCCTGCGAAGGCAGACGTGATCAAAATATCAATGAAGCTTACTGGGCCGCAGTAACGATGAGCGCCCATTGTTCAGGAATGGTTCTCTGAAGCTATGCCGGAATGTATAGGCTGGACTCCAATATCACTATCTTGGTGAATGGAAGAGATGGTATGGCGAATATAGTAACTTGAATGACAGACAGGCTGACGGAAGTTTAGCTCCTTGGCGAAGCCTCCAAGGGTGTTTTGTGACTGAATGCTTGTGATTCTGGATTCACTAGAAGCAGTGCCCTGAATAAAATTAGTTCTTGTTTGAGTAGCACCAACTATGGGGGATTATATAGCAGCAGCATGCAGTCTCTGAGATTATTCGTACATGGTGTGTTCATGGATTGATTACAGAGGCACCTCACACAGTTCTGTTGAATGACTTCTATTCTCAAAGCCCCACAAAAGCATGGAAACCAGACATAAACACGTCAGCAAAGCTAGAAAGAAGTGCGTTTCCTTACTCGAGTTTATCCCACACAGAGACTCCAAGGTGCCGAGGAATGCTGTGGTGAAACTTCGCACAATCTTCATTCCCGATAAACCTACACTCCAGATCAGATAACGGCGTTACGACTTTCCCTCAAGTTGACGAAGGCAATCGATATCAACATATGGTGATTTCAAGAGGATGCTGTAGCAGCTGAGGGCGGCTATAAGGACTTTAGGGATAACATCACGCGTCGAGATTTAAATCTGGATACCATGGAACGATACAAGATACAAACTTTATCTGGAGATAAATAGCGATTCGCAAGAATAAATGTAGTAAAAATGAAAGGAAAGGCGATGTAGGACCTGCCTACGGGTAATTATCCTAAGGAATTGTCCGGACGGCAAACTAGTATCATCCCGCCGGCAGAGTTACTTTGATGGGTCAAACTCCATGTCGACATCCATTGGTTCCTCCTCGATCATGTCCAACCTGAAGGGATTGGCCTGCGACCCTAGGGGCGCTGACGCACCAGGATCAAATTGCGGTGTGTTTGGACGTGTAGGAACGGGCGTCAATTCTTTCCATTCAAGTGCACCAGGATGCCTCGAGGGTCCCGCCACTGGACTATCCTCAAAATGCGGCGTGTTCTGACGGGTAGGAACAGGTGTCGGTGCCTTCCAGCCAGGGGGCATCAACGGGCCCGACATTAGACTAGGAGCGGGCGTGTTCTCCCTTGTCGGTGGTCCGGCAGTCAAATCGGGCATGTCCTGACGGCTGCTGACGGGCGTAGGCGGAAAGTGAGGACCCAGCATACCCAGCTGCATCGCTATCACGGACTGACTGCGCGCCCTAACGCGCCTACGGGACTTGGGCTTCATCGGAATGCGCAAGTTCTTCGTTTTCCCCTTGTCGATGTCTTGGCCCAGATTGTTCCTGCTCAAACGTCGGTCGTACGGATTGAGTCTCCAAGCCTCTTTGAATAATAGGTCATGTTTTTGCATAGCCTCGACCCCTGCTAAGTTGTTCTGGAGGATTCGTCGCGAGCGATCGGGGTCACGGGTGGGTTGCGTGAACGCAGTGGAAAGGATGGCCTGCGCTACGGTGGCATTATCGGGGTCTTCGTTGCTTGTGGGATTGGTCTCTGGCTCGCTGGCCGGTACAAGCCCCAGAGACGTAGCCGAAGGCACACCAGGAGAGAACAATCTGATCGGGATGCGACCGAAGAGAAAGGGAAATCCAGATAATCGTCATCGTCCGGGGCAACTTTAATAGGTTTCTTAGGCTTCTTGCCCTGTCCTTTTCTCTTTTTTCGTACGTTGAACAGTTTGCGCGGTGACGTTTCATAATGCGTGAAAGGAACGTGTGGAGGAAGGCGTGCTGAGTGACGAGTGCCCCTCATCGCCTCCGCGAGCATACGTGCGGCAACTGCTGCAGCCATGGTGGACAAGAGAGAGAACCTGGGAGGGAATAAAGAGTGGTCGGTGGTTAGCACACACAAGGAGAAGGGAAAAAATGAATGTCAGATCCCTGACTCAATCTAGCGACGTTTATATATGCACATAGCTGGTTATAGGGTTTTTGGCAACTTGAAGACCCTTTTGCGCCTCTATTGTTCGAAATAGCGGGTGGTACTGCTGGAATGAAAGAAGATTAAATGATTTGCGACAAGACAAGTTCTCGGCACCGGATTCGTGTTACAATCGACCTTGTGCTTGATGGTACCACGTCGACCAAGACAAACAAAGTGTAGTCAATGGAAAGACAAAGGATCGTGCAAGAGGGCCCATTGTTGACGTCGTGGGTAGGTAGATAGGTTTACGCGATATCGGGAAATGTGTGCCGCCGAAGGGAGCCGGATTTCAACGAGTGGCAGACATTCGAGGAGCATTTTCACCTGGTAACTTTTGACAGAGTCAGAGGATTATTACTGCCCTAATAAAGTTGAATTGAGTGCCTACTGCGGCAAGATACGGCGGACCCTCCAAAAATTATCTCAGAGAACACAAGTAACCCAGTCGCAGGGCATTACGGACATGAGGGAAGCTTCCTTCCAATCGGTTCCACTGATTCGAAGGCTTAGAAGTGGGTTGATGCGTCACCGGCACACGAAAAGTCGCGAAAGCCAGATTTATGGGAATTGACTACAGAAGATGCCACCTACTCTGAGCCGTGCATAGCATTTTTAACTCGAGACGGATTGATACAGAAAGTAGAAAGTTAATGCAAGCAATCGAAAGGGTGACAGACATCAGAGACCAATGATCCAGCACGGCGGTACGGCGGCTAATGTCGGCAGTATGACCTCAAGGCTCAGATCTCAGGGACGGCAAGATCATATGTGTGCCCCATTACATAGGCAGGGTCTTGCTCACGAATTTGGGACCAACACTGTTGCATAATTCTTCGAGGACTGAATGTACAGGGAAAGAAGGAGGTATGCAGTCTATGTTTGTCATGAACGACATATCATGAGAAAACAGGAGGGTGACGTACCGAATCCAAAGTTCTTCTGCGTTCGGACCTCCCCAACCGACCTCCCTCGGTCGCGAAGTACTTCCTTCCTGTTCCACGAGAAATATGTGACAGTGGCTAAGTGGCTATTGAATATGCGTGGAGAGAAATTTGACAAAGTCGTCCCTGAAGTCCAGACGCTACGAAAAATTTGATGTGCTAGCAGTCGCAACTTCTGATCTTATGCGCCGAGGAGAACTCCAAATGACGAGAAGCGCTACTTCCGGACTCTAGGACCGTTGTTTGACATCTTCGGGAAATTTCGCTGGTAGTGAAGGAGCTTATTAGACTCACGAGGCCACAGGTGGCGGTGACTGACAGCGTGAGCGATCGGTGCGTATCTCTCAACCACCAGCGAAGAAACGAGGGAAACGGCGTCGAAATTATGATGACCGTCAGTTCCAAGGCCAATCGAAATGCCGTCCCGGGATTGGAAAGTAGGACCACTAGGACCCACCATCATGGGACGCAAAAATTATGGTGGCCGAATGCGTTATTGCATCACCCCCTCCCATATCATCAGATGCCTAAGGATGTCGAATCCTCAACACTGTTTGAGGGCGGCATGTAACATGAAATAGGACATGTAGAAAGCTTCATCACCTTCGAGGCCGACAGAAGTGGTGTATTTACCGATTCCTATGGATATGGCTTATCAGATAAATGCACTGGTCTCAATATGAAGCTGAATACGTCCAGTAGCGTTGTGCAATACTAAAGTTTTTCGGGCAGAATTTAGTGTATAGGCGTACCATCCGCCGCTGGAGTGGATCACGGGAAATACCAAATTTCGGTCATTGTCAATGACCGGGACAATCTCTGAATGATGGAAAGTTGCAGAACATGTCCAAGATGGTGGTGGTGGTTCGAAGGACGAAAGCGCGGGCCGGATGAAGCCGCACAGGCGGCCGTCAATATTTTCAAGCACCGCTCACCTTGAGATGAGTTTCTACTTAGCCCTCCTCTTATTATTACATCCTCGTATTCAGAAACTGTTTGAACCATGCCCGCCGCCGCTTTCCAAATGGACCGTTTACTTTCTCGACCTCCTAAGATGAAGAAATTCAAGGCAGTATCGTTGAACGACTATCCATCGCACGCAAGCGTGAAATCGCTGGGTACGAAAGAGACAATTCCGAGCTTCGTGACGATAACAACACTCGACAGGAGCCAATCTACAAATCCTAGATGACGAAAGAGAAGTTCATAGTGCGTCACTAATGTTTCTAATAAGAACGATAACCTCTAAAAAAGCAGTTCGACACGGTATTCACTCTCCATCGAATTGCGCGGCTGAGGGAGACAGATTCTGTAAAGACGTTGCTAGATATCGTCCATCCAGGAACAAGGTCATTTCTCTCGTGGACCCGGCAGTCCAAGAAGACGACCAAGCGAGATGTTGTCTGCATCATCTCCTATACATGCGTTGCACGAGTCCTCATTGTCTTGAAGGAGGGCGGATTTCCTCCTCCGTCAGTCGTGGCATTCTTTATGCTGGCTCATATCTGTTACAAGGTGAGGGCGAGAGTGGAGTATCGATTGCGTGGGGGAGTGTGATGCTTAGATATCCATATATTAAAAGTACCATCGGAAAATCTCTCCAAGGATTGTTCGCAGGTCATATGTAAACTGAACTCAAGCCATTCCACACCTCGGTTTCCATCTATCAATAGAGCGTGGACCGGAACAATCTGAATCATTAAGGACTCGCATGGCTACGAATCACGATCTTCGCTGGCATCAGATAACTTGAAATAGTCGGAAACTGGTTTCTCCGCCGCTATTTCATAAAGTAGGAAAGGGACCTATAACCAACCTTATAACCTCGGGTTTTCCATGATGGACATTCACATTCTTTCCGGTTCCTTCACTTCGTTCTCTCTCTTCATCCTCGTCCTTCTCCCCACTCAATCGCTCGCTCCGACTTCTCCGTACCGTGCCCGCCGTCGGTCCTCAGCAGTACATAGTACAGACCCCTCAGGCCGTGTACACAACGACATGGGCAACTCCGCCGGCCCTTCACGCGTGGGCCCTTCCTTCGCTAGCGCACATCGGCAGTACCCCCATAACGGCAACATCATCCTATATTACAGTCCTTAACTCTCACACCTACTCTATGGGTGGGCTCACAGGGGAGATTCATCTACTCGACCCTGCGACCGGAAAATGGAAACGAAAAATACAAGAGGTCCTGTTCGTTGAATCAGGAAAACTGGGTGAAGCCGATAAGACAAGGAAGGCGCTGAGATACGGTTCTCATGCGATAGAGTTCACAGCCGACGGAAACTATGGCTTTGTCCCGGTTCTCGGGACAGAGGAGATCCATGTCTTCAAGAGAGGTAGCAATGGGACGCTTGAACGCGTAGCGAAAGCCAAGGGCCACGCGGGGGACGGTCCACGGCACGTCAAAGTTCATCCGAACGGAGAGGTTGTTTACTGCGTAACTGAACACAGTACGTTTATTGTTAGTTTTATTTAAAAAATTGGAATGCTTGAGACGTGCACAGGCAACAAGCTAGACGTATACACCTTCAATACGACGCCTATCCCATCCCTCAAACTCGTCTCTTCGCAGCCCCTCTTTGCTTCCGGTTCAGCCCATTCCTACAGGGGCGACACACTGTTACTTGCACCTTCAGCTAACCAAATATTCGCGACCACTCGTGGGGCGACGCACCTTGACCCAGGATACATCTCCGTCTTTTCTCTCTCCTCGTCTGGTCTGTTTAGCGGCCAGGTTGAGTACTACGAGACCCCCACCTCAGGAGGGAAAGCTCACGCTATCGACTTGCTCTCGAAGACGTCCCCCGCTGTGGACCAGGATTCAGCTGAGTCAGTATGGATAGTCTTAACAGACGATGACCCGTGCACACAGACCGCGTGTGCCCTGCGCCAGTGTAAGAATACTCGAGTGGGACGGCTGGGGTATAGGTGGGATACGCGAGGTCGCGTCGTACGCTGGAACAGAGATGCAAGGTGGTAGCCACGCAATTTTCTTGCGCGTACATGCAGATGATGAGGAGGTGGTACGGCACGATGAACTGTAGAGCGACCAATGGTGTCGCGTGTGTTCTGACTAATTGTGCTCTTTCGGTTTTTAACTTGGGGAAACTCAATTAAACCCCCTCGCTCCGTCTGGGCGGAGAGAAAGCTGCTCCTAGACTAACTAAATTAGATTACGTTGTCTATTTATAATGCTCTCAATGGCTCGGATTGATCAATAAAACTTTACTGGATGAGTCTGCGAGGTACGAAGCGGTAATGATCAAGTCCAGGGTCGATTGTACATGAAGCATGTCACTAAGAAGATGGTAAATCGACGCGTCGTCATTCATCGCCAATATACTGTACATTCCTCAGTGATAAGCAAATCTCAAGCCTTCGCCAGGTGCACTTTGGCCACCTCTGAGACCTTGGGATCAAATTTACCCAGAATCTCTAGCATTTCATCCTAGACATGGAGAATGAATCAACAATCGGCTCCACGAATTGTTCAATAGCAAAAGCCACTGACCCAAACTTTATCCTGGACAATCTTCCCATCCTCGCTGAGCACAAAGTCGCTCTCCTCCACCACCTCGGACATGTGAATGTACTTTCCGCGAAGCTTTTCCTCATTATCCAGGGAGCCTACGGCACCGTACACCAGCTGCCGACTCCCTTCTTCTGTAGTGAACGCAAGTTCCTCTCGCATCTTTTGCAGACGTTCCCTCTGCGCGGCAGAGCCGTCAGATGCGAGGTTCGAGAAACAGAATGCGGGGGTAACAGAGTTGACGGTGATCGCCGGGGAAGATGGAAGATGAAGTTGTAGGGCCCGAGCGAAGAGAATGTTGAACACTATGACGGGATGAGAATGGGGCTTGGAAAGAGGGATCGACTGGTTTACACACATTTGGTATCATGATACCGATGCTCCATTACCCTGTTCACAGGTTAGCGACACATGAGCGGGTAGTAAGGAATTGAAACGTACTCTTTCGTACAATGATCTTCTTCTGAAAGCTTGGCGAGAATGCCAGGGGAAGCGATGACATCCTTTTCGATCTTCGTCCAATAGTGCACGTCGCTGGCGACGATGACAAGTCTTGGGTTGACTGAATACTTACGCGCCGTCTCGAGCATCTTGGGGATCATACGAATAGCGAGTAAACCGGGACCAAGGTTATTAGTGTGTATACTAAGGTGGTGGTGAGCTTTCTTCCTCCGGAACATCATGCCACGTACGTTTTCTCCCAGCCCTCCACTTGTTCGTAGTTCCAAGTCGCAATGCCAGCATTCTCTACGAGAATATCTAGTCGTTCCAGTTCCCGGTCAGCCCTATCGGCGAATGCAACGACGCTATTGAAATTCGCGAGGTCAATAATCCACAATTCCGCCTTGGAGTAGCCCGTGTCGGCTTGGATTTCTGTGATGACTAGGATCAGTCGAACTCGTAAAATGGTCATGTAAATGAACGCACCAGCTAGAGCCTGCTTCCCCTTCCGTTCATCTCTTGCAGTTAATACCAGTCGTGCAGGGTTCATCCTAGCAAAGTGCTTTGCAGCCTCGAATCCTAGACCGGCATTGGCACCAATGAGGACGAGTGTCTTCCCGCTCAAGTCAGCGGTAACAACAGCGGGCATTGGCTTCTTTTGGTCTGCGACAAATTGTTCATGAGTTCTGGGAGCCATAGGGTAGAGGGTGACCGGTAGAGAGCCGTGTGTATCTCATAGGTTTATATGTGATCAAGCGTAACTTCGTGGGAGCAACAACACCAGATCGGACTCCTGAAGATCTTTATGCCGATAGCCCACGCAAACATAGATATTACAGTGAGGGCGACGGCAGGACGACGTTAAGATGCTGAGTAAAACAAGGCATCCAAATCGTAACGAGGCCGGCAGTTTAGTGCTGGGCACAAGAATGTTAGTCATGCAACAGTCCGTAATGATAGGGTAATGTTACACACAATTTAATACCATCTCATCCATCAGTACGCCTTTGAATTTGCACTGCTGTGCAACGAAAGCATTGTCAAAAAAGCAAACAACGATGCTGGAACGCCGGCTAAATCTGACGTGAAATCGAGTGCAAACTTTGACCATCTGCTGACTTCACCGGGCCGAGCGCCAGCAAAGAACTAACTGATTTTTTTTGTAGAGCGCGGGTACAGCTGTACTACACTCCTCGCGCCCAACAATTTCGGCACAAAGGAAAATTGAGGGAAATGTATTGCGGAGCTGAAGAAAATTTCCTTGGACGCGTTTCCGTCGGTCGAAAATAAGATTTTGGTGGGAAGAATCCAGTTTCTGACTAAATGGAAACAGCGTAAGAAAACTTTTGGGTGCCACTTTGTATTTCCTTCGGGCAGAAATTCAGGCATGGCAGGAGTGCTAGGAAGTGATTCAGGGTACACACTGCCCCCAAGGATCGCGTGTTAAAATCAAAAGTGATTGGAGACAGGCCGGGAGAGTTACCGTCTACATGGGGAAATGAATTTCCGACACTAGCCAACCAAGTAAACTTGCAGAAAGGATATGCAAATACGCATACACGCATATATAGATGTTAGATGGAATCAAGGGATGCACAATGGAAACTGAGCGAGTGATCAAGAAATCAACAAGCTTGTCGAGGGGAGGAAGAGCCGGCAACAAGAAGTTGTACTTGGGGGAAAGAGTGCCGGAAGTTTGGATTTGAGTAGTTAAAATCTCAGATGTCACTCGGAACATATAGTGGAACCTGGACAGTTGAGAGAAGTAGCTGCCGTGTCATTCCAGGCTCGATCTGGACACAGACGAAAGGAGGTGAGCGGGTCAAAGAGATGGAGAGCGAAGAGCCAACGAAGCGATCAAAAAGAGTGAAAATACAGGACTCAGGAGCACGGAATTGATTGTGTTGTTTGGCTGGCAGAGCTTGGCCAAAGTGGCACGGCATCTTAAAGCCGGGTTTGAGAGTCCGCGTGGTCATTCGATCTTCTTTTCTTCACCCATCATGGTTGGCTTCAATGCACTCCAGCCTCGTTGAACTCCTCCTCAGACATCCACGCATGTGACATTGGTCAAAAATATCACACGTGTGGATGTGATGTCGGGGAGACTCATGCAGGACGAGAGTCTGTATTTGTATGCAACATATTAATGTTTATTTTTCTGTACACCTTGAAGGGCTTATGAGCCTCAATCGAATCGAAATCATATGTGTACTCTTTGATGAGTTGTCCCTTCCCTTGGGGATCTTCTAAGCTGTGGTGGAATGAGCATCAACTGGAGTTTGGTTACTTCAGCGCACTTCAATGGCATCGGTAAGTGGTGTCCTTACAGATTGGCTCTTCATTGGGGCAAACCGAGTCGCTCTAGAATGTTCAAGGGCGCAGCTAGTGTGAAGCATCCAAGTTTCTTGCCGGCCTTGAAGCTGCAGCATCATACCTCCAAGCCCGCACGAGTTCGCTCTTAAATTTGGAGGTGCTTGCCAGCGCTAGGTCCCCTGATCTTTGCTTAATGATCATAGCTGCTGCAGCACTCTCTTCTACACCAGATGGCGAACTCTGGACGTCCAGGACAATGACGGATCTTCCTCGATGTCCCGATCCTACCAATCGTTCCTGCGTACCTCTACCTCTCAAAATTTATCAAGACTGTCATAATTCCCCTCGTCACTCCCCTTCTTCGATCTCAGGTTTCGCGTATCACCCTATCCATTCACGGCTCTTCTGTACTCCGCTATCCTCTAGTTGGCTTTGGTACCCTCCCTGAGAGTCGGCGTCAAACAGAGTCTTACAGAGCTGCTTCAGTTTTGATCGATGGCGTTATCGTTTTGTCGCCAGACTTTGTGGCCTATTGAAATCGCAGTACTTGGCAATTGAATTTCGCTTGACACAAGAGGTGTGGCATTGAACCTACAACTAGGACGGGAGTCGGTTGGACAACGGCCGTGATTCGCAACTCGAAAACTACGTGCTCTGACTCGTGAAAGAGATACGATTCGATGTCTCTGTGGAGGACAGGAATACTCGTATCCAGGTACGGTTATTTGGCGTCAATTCTTGTTTGTGAATATACTCACAATGTCTTGCTACTAGACATTCTGTACCTATATCATGCGGTTTCTGAAGACGGGTTCGATGGATATATCATCCTTCGAGGAACGGGTCTGTCCGTTGTCTGCCACGATGATTTACAGAAGATGGAAGGCTGACTCAGAACAAACTTCGATGGTTTTTTTTTCCTACGGACATTCTGAACGTCTCTCACTCTATGACCTTGTTTTATGGTGCTTCTGGTGCACCATAGAAGAGCCATTGCGTCTTAGCTTTAGCTAGCTTGACAGAGAGGAGACTGCGAAAATGCAAAAGCGACGTACTAGTTCTACTGCTCTCCGTGTACAGAAGTTAGCTCTATGGGACCATTTCGAACGCACCTCCCGACCATCGAGCGACGATGAAGGCTGTGGTAATGCGAGAGACTACATGCTCTGCATAATCGATCGCGAGCATTGTCAGTTCAAAACCCCTTCGTAGTGCATACCCTATTCTCTCAAAGTGTCCACCTGTCTGATAGCCAGATTCAGGTCTATGAACATGTCTTTACGTGCCGCTGGGGACACATACGGGCTGGTATACGATCGTAGCTCGCTATTCCGAACCTGGGTGTCTGATCCGGAACAGGGGGGAAAGGAGCTGAACGAGGAAGACTAAGCGAAAAAAGGGTACATTGAGCCAGGTGAATGCGAAAACGAATAGCGGAAAAACTTACTCATTCAATTTACGCTGGCAATACCTCACGAGAAAGATCGAAAGTATGGGGCTGATTCTTCTCCCAGGTCGGGAGCGAAGTTTGGCGTCGTGTTGATGCTGAAGGGATGTAAAGAATAACTGGAATTGAAAATTGGACGTCAAGCCGGAGGTTAAAATACGAGAAAGGATCGCTTTGATCCAACGCGCAACAGATGCATTCCCTGTTTCGGGAGGGCGTGCAATGCGATCCCTCTTACTGGGACTCGAACACAGCCTGTGAAAGGAATGCTGCGCGTCACCGATATACCGATAGAGAGCTGACAGGATAAGGCTTTGTTGGTGTTAAGGTGTCGTCGCTTGTGTAAACGGAGGACGAGTTTAGACAGCGGAGAATAGTCGTGGAGGAGGGCTCGACGGCCGTTTGGAGGGTCGGCGTGTTCTAAGATTAGCACACGGGCGTAGGGATAAGAGTAAACGGAGATGGATGTCGTACTCCAGGTGCAGGGCGTGTAGTCGAGTCGATATGAAAGAGGGACGGCGAGTCGAGGGAAGGACGCAAATAGCTGTCGAGAAGGCAGTCCGTGACAGTGCGTCATTCAAAAACAAGGGTCGACGAACGGGAGGAGAATTTTGAGAGAGCTCTTAGATTGGGTCACGTAGATTCAAAGGAATGCTGTCGATGCCAGGCCATTCAAGAAGGAGCGGGTGCCTTCTATTTCGTTCCCTGCACATCAGTCACGGCTGGTGGGTCCAACTGCGGGGTTCCCAGGTCTATCCACATGCGTGGGGTTGCTGATCAAGCCCCAAGTATCGGTCATCCTCACACAACCTATAAAAGAAGCTAGTCGATGTGATAGGCGAGGAACTTGCGTGGCGGTGGGCAGTAAAAGCCGTCAGGATCACATATATAGAGCTGAATTTCTGGTTAGAGACAGTACTGTCGTATAAGAGTAAGATCAGCGATAACGATTTATGGGAAAGCTTTGTTAACTTCGTTCTCCATGCAATCTCCATGCATGTTGGCAGTGGCAGTCACCCCTGCAACCATTGTTTAACTTTCACTGAACTAGCTTCCTGTGCTCTTAACTCTGCTTCCTCCATATACCTCTCACGGTCTGCAGCCAAAGACTCCAAAGTATTTCCCTTGATATACATTGACAGGGCCAGGACAGTGTCCATCGCACGAAGCATTGAATCAGATGTGTGACACCTGTGATGTCTCCGGTGCTTGTTCCCTGTACCGCTTGGCTTAGGTTCACAATCAGCATTGTTGGGGTCATCATCAGATACATTATCATCACTGAATTCTGGCGAAGAAGAACGGGGAAGGGGAGGAATGGATTTATAGAGCGCTTCAAAACGTGCCTGCATCATTTTCTCAACACCGGGACCTCCGGCCCAGCGTTTGAACGCGGCAACGCCATAGACATAGTCGAGAATGATGGTGGAAACGGGCGGATTGCCGGAGCCAGTTATGCGAGCATCACACTGGGCTACTCGATCTCGTCCCTGGAGCGGTTGAATGTGCTGAAGCGTGATACGAGTGGTTGGCATGTCGCCTTCCTCGACAATGAGAATATTTTCCGGATCTTCCTCAACTCTGGGAATATCTTCTGGATTCAAAGCAAAGTTCGGTGTCTAAACTGTATGCTTCAGAAAGTTTCGGATACAACAAGTTTACCATCTCACGTACTTTCAGAAATGCAATTGCACCATGGGCATGCATAGAATGCAGATCCCTCGTCACAAGGATCCCATTCTCGTCGCAGTCGATGGATTCGAGACTAGAACTTTCAAATTCCAGGATAGAAGGAGGAAGGTCAGAGTATGCATGACGGCGATCTTGATGGACTGCCTGGATGTACTGGACGAAGATTTAGTGAACCAACGACTCGGACAAATCTGGACGTACCTCATGACCTTTGCATCTAGGAAGTATGTGTATGGCCTCGCAGTATACCACTTCAGTCCCAGTGAAAACACAACCGTCTCCGTCACGCCGTATTATCGATTGACGGAAACTCGAGAGGCATGCCTCTGTTACACTGGACGTCATTCGGTCATTCAAACCCTGGTAATCAACGAGATGTAGTGCTCCTTAAGTAAATATGAAAGCAGCATATATCAGGGGACGGCAACGTCAAGAAGGAGGAAGCTCCCTTACCATCAGGAATATAGTAGTAATCTTCACAAAGCCGATCCTCGAACTCCCAAGTGATATTCTCAGTCCTCGACAGCAGAGCCGTCTGCCGTCAGAGCGAGACGTCCAATGGCACCAAATACTGCGAAGGCTACATATCTGAGCCATTTAAGAGGACGGATGGATAATCGCTTGATGTCGTCAATGGGGATGGAAAGTGCGAGTACTTGTGTGGTGCGGTAGCTCAGATGAATGTTGACAACCTTGACGGGGGCCATGGACGCAGGAGGGAAGGATGTGGAGTTTGAATTCTTTCCCTCATTTGCGAGACCGTGTCATTATGTAATAGCGGAGTCGACCAATACAACAGTCTTACAGTCTTACACCGGCAGAATGGCACCACGTGATGAAATCCGTGCAGAAATAGGAAGGTTCAGTCGAGTCGATATGAAAGAGGGAAGGATGCGAATAGCTGTCGAGAAGGCAGTCCGTGACGGTGCGGCATTCAAAGCGAGGGTCGGCGAACGGGATGAGAATCTCGAGAGGGCTCTGGGATTGGGTGTGGTAGATTCCAATGAATGCTGTCGATGCCAGGTCATCCAAGGAGTGGGCACCTTCTATTTTGTTCCCTGCATGTAAGTCACAGCTGATGGGTCCGACTTCGGAGTTCCCAGGTCTATCCAGACGCGTTCAGTTGCTGGTCAAGGTTCAAGTATCGGTCATCCTCACATGACCTATACAAGAAGCTAGTCGATGTGATAGACGAGGAACTTGCGCGGTGCTGGGCAGTAAAGCTGGCGGCAGGACGTGTTGTCTTCACTAGATGGGGTCAGCTTTTAGAGAGAGGCTCATTTTCCGTCCCAGCAGGAGCAATAGCCTGTATACGCGCGTTGTACAAACAAGGATGAAAGTACTCGAAGTCCTGTGTCGAGGTGTCATTTGGAGCGATCACGGAGAATAAGGGTAGACGTACAAGCCATAGCTGTTAGGAACATAGCTTGGAGCGCTGAGACGGTCGAGAAGTACGGAAAACATACAGAGGTCGCTATATAGTGGTGGTGGGCGTGCAGATACCGGGGTACGGTCCGGGGTCCGAATGTCTAAAATGTCGACCGTGGGAAGAGCCTTCGTCAACCCTCTAGCTCATCTTCTACGTCGTCGTCGAAATCCCACCAAAATCGACGACGATTTTATCTTCCTCGGACATTACGCAGTAGACCTTCTTGACATCCATTTTCCCTCTCTGGCGTGCAATCTACACAGACTCTTTGGAAGACCAATCCAGATAGCGAGGCTACCGCCAGTTCCTTCTCTGACCAGGCATCGTTGATGTTGGCATCGACCACCATGCGAGAGTGCGGACTAAGTTTAACGAATACCGCTACCCCAAATTATTCTGAGCCAGAACGAGTACCACCAACCGAGCGACCATCGTTCTGTCGCCTGTGGATACATCTTGGTGCGTTATCCATTCACGGGCGCTTATGTCCTGTTGATATAATTGTTAGCATGCATCGTCAGTTTACCTATCTAGCGTGCTTTCTATGCCATCGACTTAGCCCAGCGGAACCTTATCGATGTCCGTAGCTCAGACTCCGGCTATTACACGCGCGGAATCAACAAGTGCTCTTCGGGTTCGGAGCTACCATGGCTTAAGACGTCTGCAACCTATATGAAAGTCCGTTTCATCCATAGTGAGTACGCCATTAGCCTACTGGCATATTCCGTTGACCCATTTCTAGGCGGTTTTAGCTTGTCTGATTATGGTCCTTTTTACCGTTAACCTTGGTCCTCCTATCTATGATATCCGATGTACCCTTGATTCCGGATCTCATCGTTTTCGGCATACAAGGAAGATTGAGCTCCATGAGACTCTCGAGATCACGAAAGGTGTGCCTGCTTTTTATCCACACCGCATATTCTCACCGACTAAGCCGTGTCATTCAGGATGCTTGGCTCCTTGTCATGAATGCATACTTGAAGAATCGATATCGACTGGTGTACTCCAGCATTTGCACTCATGTGGGATTCGGTGTACGTCAACTCTCCTTTGGATTTTTTTTTTTGGAACTAACCAATGCTGCGACATTGGCAGACTCATATTCATTGCCCATTCCTTCATCGACCTTGCTCACCTCATTACCGGACGCACTATCGACCTGCAAAGCGCAATCATAAGACTATCCTCCGTTCATCGCCCAGGACAACGACTCTACGCGTCTTGTTAGATGACGACCTCCCACTGGGCACCCGCCATTTCTGGTACGCACCTCCGGAGGCAACGCTGGCGTCAGGGAAAAGGCAGCACACGTCTTGTGTATACCGCTTTTCGGCAACATAGTCGAGTGGTGCTCCCGAAAGGCCTACACGAATTTGGTCCTTTCAAGTAATAACTATTGCTTCGCAGACTTTTTTTGCAAGCGGGAGAGTAGTGTCAATGCTCTGCATGGTCGAAGCGTTGTGAGCGCTAGGTCCCTTCATAGTGCGTACCCTACTCTCTGAAAGTGACCTCTGTTTGATTGGCGGATTTAGATTCGTGAAGAGGTGTTTTACGTGCTGCTGAAGGCGCAGATGACCCTTTCAGTCCAGACAGGCTTACATCTTTGAGAGAAAACTCTGCCGGTGAGCCTCAGCACGGTCTATACCTAGCTAGACATTCACTGACAGCTCTTTAGGGGTTCCACGAAGTTCACCGGGAGTGGCGAATGTCCTGCGTGGCTCTTAATTGGGATGGCTCACTCTGGAACTGGTTCAAGATGGTATTGCCAGTGGAGGCTTCCAAGTTACCGCTACACCTCCTTGCCGACCTTGAAGCTGCGGCGCCAAGCCTGCAAGCCTGCTGAAGTTCACTCCTGAACTCGGAGGAACTTTTCAGTCTTCAAAGGCGCTGATCCCTAATCATCGCTTTCTGATATCGTGTACCCAAGTTTCGAGGTGTTTTTCCGTCAGTTGCTAAAACACCAGAAGGCGAATGCTAGGTGTTCGGAACGACGACCTGGATCAAAGGATCTTCCTCAATGTCCCAGTTGCATTCAGGTATCGTACTATTCGTTAATTCTTGTTTGCATACGGGCTTACACGACATTTTTCTAACAGATATTTGGCATCTCTGTCATGTGGTTTTTGACGATAAGTTTGAAGAATACGATACATTGTCCTCCTGCAAGGAAATATGTCAGGTATTTTCTATGGTAGTTTTCTGAAGATGTGAGGGCAGTACAATAATTGCTGCGTTTTTATCCCGGTTTACGATGAATGTTCCTTGTTCGATAACACCAATACATTTCGAAGACAATACAAAATACGACTTTTCCTTGCCTGTCAATGGAGTTCCAAGAAGTAGGGTGTACCCAATTGACGGCAACATACCGTGTCGCTGCGCATTCATACCACGAGAGCTTTCTATCGGATGATACAGATAGCAAGCAATAACCTAACAGGTTAGGAAGAGGAAGGACCACGTTCTCCAGGCTGCCGGCAGCTCAGATGTGCAAGGGCCAAAAGACCACTCAGCATTCGCCCCCTTGCTCAGAAGAGGTCATGCATTGCGTAGGCGCTTCTCTAGTACGCTGAACAGCAGCAGGTCCTAAGTATCACCGGCGAAGAGCTATCCAGTTACGGCTGTGCACTACGGGGAGTCGGACCAACCATAGAAGGTAGTAGAAATGCCACCGCGCTTGAAGCTTAGAGAAGGGAGACTGAAGTAGGAAAGGAAGTTCATAAATTCTGCGATGGACGTAGCGTAAAGCGCTGCTCTCCTGGTACAGAAGGTATTGGACTTGATACAGATATATAGGCATGCTTGAATTGAAAATGATCAGACCTACGGGGAGGCCCACAGACCGGCTAAACCTGGACTTTCCTTGCCTTTCGCTTTCACTGGCATTGCGTTTCCTCAGCCTCCTTCGTCGTACGGCATGTCAACGCCACCATCCCCTGCTATATCGCTACATTGTATGAATCTCAAACGAGATTCATAATGTCCAAAGACTTGCAGACACTACGGGGGTGGTACCACAACCTAGCCCTTTATAATGCTGAGTCAACACTGAGGTGGTGGTTTTTTTAATAGGGATATGATGGCACCTGTTTTTGTGAATAATCTTTATTTTTTCTCACCATTTCCGCAAGTGTTTTAAGCACCTGTTTTAACCTAAGTTTGTATTAAAATAATTCAATTTGACCAATCCGGCTAGACAATGAACTAGTTGTAAGGTATATTAAAAACTACTTATCTAAATTTCAGCAAGGTTGAGCTATTAAGTTAAAATACTGAATCACAGTATTGCTGGGCAACTAGTCTTGAAAATGTTTAAAAATGCAATAGAATATATCTTCTCTGGGAATTCTTAGTAAATGTAAGGTATATTTTATCTTATCTCATTGTGTACTCAAAATTGATCTTGTGCTAAACACTGAGGGAAGAAAAAATGGATTTAGGTTTTCCAAGTGACAGAAAGGGTAATCAACTATTATTGCATGTCAGCATTTACAAAGCAGGGAACATTGTGAGCCAAATATGAGAAATATTTGACATTAACTGGTTGGCATGTGTAAAATCTTATGGCCATGAAAAGTAAAAACACAAGGGGGCTGGAAATGGTAATTCAGTCATGAGTATACTTAAAAGGTAATCAGAATTTTCTCAGAATCTTCTCAAACAGGATACTCTGACATAAGCAGGAACATCTGACTATCTGGCTATCTGTATGTCTGAGTGGCCCAACATCCTGAATCAGGTATACTGATTCTAGATGGTCGGGGTACTCGTACTCTGACTTTAATCTTGAAATTCAACTGGCATGTATGTTTCAGCTCCTGAGTATGTAGAGTGTGAATACATCAAGATCACTGAGAATAGGGCACACAGGCTGGCTTCAGAGAATTTGCTGAGACAGCTCCATTCTGATGATGAGCCTCACAGCTCTGTGCACTCATAAATTCGTGGATCTGTAAAGATCTAAGGATACTCCACCCCTTTTAACTTCATATCAAGGCACAGCCATGATCTGCAGGCACCTTGATCCACAGGCACCTTGATCATCAATCCTATTTAAAACACACTTCAGAAATAGCCTATGGCTATGCCAGATCAATTGGAATGGCTGCGCAACTATTACACAAGTTAAATGACAAAGTTAGCAAACTTATTCATTGATACAGTCAGCAGCTATCAAGATATTACCAAGGCTGTTTGCTTCGCAAAGCAAGGAGGCTTAAAACACCCAGAATTACTCATAAAGTTCGCGCAGCATCCGCTTTGCTCAGTAATGCACAGTTACTTCCACATGCTATGCACAGCAATGCACAGTTAGAAGTTCACAGCAGCTTACTGATTGCTGACTGTCTTCGACACAGCAGCAGCAAGGAATAGCTAATAATACTTCATTGGATGATTAATAGTTCGCTTGTGTTGCGAATCAACCAGGCAAAGACCAATGTAGCTTACATACAAGTATTTCTTCAGTAATATAAGTAGAAAGTCAAAATAGATACATAAAAAGAACAACAGAGACTAGAGAGGAGACACTAGGACACAAGCTTCAGAGAAAGTTCTTGAACTTGTTCCTTGCCTTCTACACCTCCTACATCCGATATACCTTCTTGAAGTTGTAATTCTCTGCAGCCCATCGGAGAAATAACACTTAGTGAACCAATATTCACTAAAAGTCACTTATAACTTCACAAAGCCTTCCTCTGCTCCAAAAACCTCGTCAGGAAACCTTTACTGGTTACCCTTGCGTGGCATTCTCTTCAATTTAAGTTCGAGAACATACCTGTGCACTTCAAAGAGCAATCCACAGCTAGGATTGAAGTCTTTAGCCACTAACACCTACTACTACTGTTTCCTAGTCTAGGAAACGACACCACTTAACTCTCATTGAGTTAGACACCTTGGGACCTTAGCTACCTTTCCTATAGTAGGAGAAGTTCGCGAAGCTTGTCCAGTTAAGTTCGACTCAAGATTTGTACTGACTTGCTTGATATTAGAACCTTCTTGAGCTTTATAAGTTCGAGAACTTCATCTTGCTTGCACATACATCATCTTGGACAAGGCCTTGCTTGCACCTAGAGCAAGAGCTTGATAGATTCATATAGAGTCTTCCCACTGAATTCCTAACCAGGATTTTGACACACACCAGGTGTGTGCAGCATATAGCCTGCCCCACTCAGTATACACCCAGATTTGTGATTCCCTTCCCTTCTTGAAGTGCTTCATGCATAGACCTTGCTTCTTGAAGCTATAATTTGAAAGCATAACACCCAGTAGCCTTGAATAAGCTACGATCTTAGGACCTACAGTCACTGCACGGAGGTGCCTGACTAGACTCGCTAAGAACCTGCCTTCAGATTCTGTGATAGATTATACTAGCCATTCAGGTGTTGTGTTTTCTGCCCACAGGAGTCCCTAGGTTCATCACCGATACAGGGCATCTGGATCCAGTCATAGTACAATCTGTCAAGATATTTGGACATAGTCTGTATTGATTAATCAAGTGCCCCTGATTATTCCTTATTATGGTAATTGTAGTACTTTGTACCGACACAAAGGACCACAGTTAGGTGACTTGGAGACATGAGATGAAAGGCCAATAACTGCCACATCAGGACTTCTCTGTAGTACATAGCTATAACTTATGCAGAACTCAGACACCTCAATTTAATATATTGATCCCTAGAAGACTTCTATCTTGCTTCCAGCTGGATAGTTGTAAGAGCCTCTTCATCTAATTTTCATTTGGCACTGTGATCATTCCAGAGGTAATACTCCTCCCTTAAATGGATTTTCATTTGCATTTGCATATTCCTTCCAAACTTGACTCCACAGCACACACTCTCTTTCCTACCACCACCTCTTTCCCCTCCTCTTCCTTCTATTTTTCACCAACAGCATTTTTTATGGGACCAATCTCCGTCCCCATCACAGGAGGAGGACATAGTATTCTTAGGTGTTCATCACCTCAAAAATGTGTCAATACATCCAAAGATCCAAGCACAATGCCAAAAAGCCTGTGAGCCTACAGCCAACTCAGCCTCTGCTGCCGTTGATTCCATGACTAGGAATCCAAAAGTTGTCAGTTCATCTATGCGAGAAGAAAAACATCCAGACATGGTAAATGAGCTTACACTTCTCATTCCTTAGAATGAGATTGATAACCTGAGAGGGAAGAAACAATGGGCTTTGCTGAAACTACTATGTTCATTGGCCATCAGGCATGGTGGGATAGCGATGGCATTTAAGAGACTTGCTATAATTGGTGCTAGATGGCATCTCGACACAGATCAGTAGCTGACCGATGGTAAGTCCTTGTGAATAGCTGCACACAGCATTTGATTACTCCATTCACTTAGTGACTTCTTGTCTCCATCCCCCCCTAGTTTCACTTGTCCCTTTCATTCATCTATCTCTTGTCTCTTCCCACATTTCTTGGCCAAGTTGGCATACATACATGCATTGCATTATATCTCATACTTGTAGATCATCACCTTTCCCCTGTATCATAGTAAAATTCCTCTGTATCATATAACCTTTCTGATATTTGCAGATATCCAAAATTTGACAATAAGCTCATGCAGTCACAGAATGATCCAGACAAGATCCTCAATCTCTGATGTTGTAACACCTTATGGTCAATTCGACATGAGTCATGCTGTAAAAAGTGCTGCCTCGGTCTTGAACTTGGAGAAAAAGTGTCAGAATGGCTTTCATTTCCACTTCGGAAGTCTAGAATAAAGTTTCTAGCCATTATGATACATCATGAAATCAGAGCACCTTTTGTATTGTGGTTCATTCATTTGCTTCACACTCAAGTATCTTGCATTCTAGATGCTCACACTGTGCTTGCCACATATGCATTAGCGTTAATGACTTGTAATCTATATCGGGAAAGATAACCAGAACTATGGCCTTGGGCTGGCACAGTGCAGTGAGCATGGCAGACAAGGACAACAATGGAAAAGCACATACTAGTGTCTTGGGAAACAACAAGAATGTTGATGAAGTAGAAGTACTGGTGTGCAGTTCAAGATTCAACCTGTTGGGCAGAAAACTTCTCCATCCTCTTTAACCAGCCCAGAATCTCCAGTTCCTTCCTGCCTACCCAGGTGATATTGATGCCTTTCAGCCTTGATCTTCATGACTGCCAGCACACACCACAATGAACACGTCACCAATCCTTTTGAAAGGAACCAGGGCAGTGCTGTACTTGGGTGGCTTCGACAGGGCATTCTTGGAGGCTTTCAGCAAAAGCACGATCATTTCTGAGTTGGTTGGGCCCAAGGGCACGAATATGGCTGCAAGGGCCTTGGGAGTCGTCAGCTCTGGATGTCCAGAGTGTGTGAATTTGACTCAGATGGTCATGTCATTAGATTCTAAGTGAAAGTCAGACTAAATCCAGGAAGAAGGTATAGGATGTGTATGGATAGAAGGAGGCTCATCCTCAACATCGACCTTCTTTGCATTCAATTTCACATTGTTGTGATTCCTTCTGATGTTATCCTCAGGAACATGAGTCCACCTTTAATCTGTTTTGTGTTGCTCTCACCTCAAATTTCCAGGGAATCCCAGACAAGAACAAACTCCCCACCAAGGTCTCCCTCTTCTGGTTTGAAAAGCTTGCACATATTATTCCGAACCATTTTGTGACTGGGGATATTGATGTGATGCCCAAGGAGCTTGCCCTGTTCAAGGATTAACTAGCTAGAAGGACACACCATGCTGGTGAAGAAGGCAAAGGACATACTGCTGGAGGCCATCGTTCGGGGATACCTGACAGGTACATACAATCTGCATGTGGTATGTCAGCTCATTGAATGTGAGTGTTCCGGATCTGCTTGGTTGGAATACAAAGCAACTGTGGATGACAACTGAGTAGCGATCCTGGAGACTACACAGTATGAGCACAGCAATGAACTCAAAAGGCAGAAAAACAGCCTGGGATGGCATTGAAGGGGAAATTGGGGCTGAATAGTGAAAAAAGCAGTAGTGATGTCATTTGTAAGTTTTGAACATGTGGATACTCATTTGACTGCTGAGGATGCCATCTGTGGTTCCACATCTCCAAGATTGAAAGCATGAGTTCACACAGGCAAGGTGCCAGAAACAGCATGGTTGGAGGGGATGACAATATTCCTTATCGCAAACGTAGAAAGAAGAAGGGAAAGTGCACCATTGAGGAGGCTCAAGTGAGACTTGTGAGGCAAGGCAGGGAGGATCTGGATGGTGTTGAACCAGAGCCTACTAAGAATGCTGTAGACATGAGCATTGACGACCCATAAAAGGAGGACGCCGATGGGTACTACAAACTAGTAAAGAAGAAAGCCCAAGACAAGAAGGAGAAAAGGAAAGCTGAGCACGAGGCATGAACAACTTGGAACGCAGTGATTTTCTATGCCAAATCCATGTTGATTTTTCTTTTGTCAGCATCAATTATGATGATGATGTAACTGGGTCATGTTCACTCATGCATACCATTCTTAAGAATAAAGGTCTTACTCCTCATCATCCCAAGGGCCAAGAGTGTATGCAGTCCACAAGTCAAGACCCTGCAGAATTTTGATAAGGCAAAGATGAAAATTGCATCCCAAAAGGCTGTCTACAAAGGTGGTGATTCCGGTTGGTATGAAGGCGAGAGGTTGGGTATATCAAAGGTGTCAAATCAGTATGCTTGAGTTGATATGTACACACCTGTATGTAGAACTTAGTCACCCTCTTCTGAAGTCTGCAGATCTCGCATACAATTTTATTTGTCTTGGAGCTGAGGATGACTCAGATGCAAACAATGGCTCATTGGGGATGGACTTGAGAGTTTCAGGTGTGACATGAAGGTGTATCTCAAATAGAATGGAAGGAATACATGGCAATGAGCACATTGCAAGATTTAGAGAACCTTGCAATAATCACCTTGAGAGTTCAAGAAGAGATAGAAATGAATACAACATTGTTACCTGTACTCCTTGCACGCTCTATTGTCTCCTTGGAAATACAACACAAAAGATGTCTTGTCAAAGTGATAGTAGCTCGCAACTAGGCAGACCATGATGGTGCTGCACTACTACATTTGGGTCCGTCTTATTGGTCAAATCTGTGCATGTTTCTGGTTCCACAAAGATGAACAAATGGAAGCCTAAGGAACTGAATGGATGTGCACATGTGATTGAGACCATGGTGGGAAGACAGCTTTTCATTTGACAAGGTGGCCCCAACCAATCATCGTGTAATGGGATCATAGAACATACTATGGTGGAGTTGCAATGTGGCCCTACAAACTCATCACTGCAATAACCCAAGTCCTGTTTAAACCAAGATAAGAACAGCTGGATACCATAAACCTTAGATGCCAGAAAAGGAAGAACTTGCAGATGTGAGAGATGAAGTGTGCGAATGCCGAATTCAAGAAGAAGTAAGAAGTCAGCACCTGAACTCTGTCTAGACCAGCCTACTGATTCAGATTGTTCGATGCAGACAGTGGTTAGCAAGTTTTTTTTTTCAGGCTAATTACAAAACCCAAGACAATATTGTGAGAAAAGTCAGTGAATTATTGCAAGCAAGGGCAGCTAAGGGGAAACTGAATAAAGCTTAAATGCAGGGTAGAGTTCATGTGATGCAGGGTAGCGTGTAATACAGAAACTTCTGCACCAAGAATGGATATCCCACCATGGCCAGCTAAGTCTGTGACAGAATGACATCACCAAATCCATGTGCTTTGTTACTGCCAGGCTGGTGGCATGATTGAGGTGTGTACTCTAATTAGATCAAACTCATGACTAGGAGCTTCTCACTTGTTATTCTTTGCTTTGCTTGATTACTTGCCCTCTACATGATAATTCTTTTTGAGCTTCGTTATGGCACTCAGATTCTACTACATTCGTGTTGGCCTTCAAGCTTGGGACACTTTTTTTGGCAACACAAAACAAATTTACATGCATTCATCGTCCTTGGTTGGTGATTTCCTGGTGAAAGTGCTTTTGGAGGTGGAGGGGAGATATGTGGGTGTGCTTTCAGGTGAAGGGGTCGATAAATTGTCTATCTTGTGAGTCATATAGTTTATTCTCTTTGGATACTGAATTTCATAGTTCAGGATGGCATACATCTTTACTAAATCCATGGTATCACTATACGTTGAGGGGATACAACACAGTGGGATGGATGGCTGTGATGGTGGAGATGGAGGTGAGCAATCAGGGAATGTACTTTACCTACGACTCAAGCAATTGGAATCATTGGATGGTGTGTCTGGGCGGACTCAGAGCTAAGCATTTATTTCAGCTCAGAGACCATGTTGAGGTAAGATTTTCTCAAACTTTTGTTGTTCACATCACTCACGCTTAACACAGGTAATTTAGTTGGAATCTGTAATCTATAAGCTTATGCATGACATGCCAGGGGGAGAACTTGTATTTGGTCAATGATCTAGCAGAGGGCCAGAGTGCAATCACTTGCTGTATTGTAAGTATCTATCTTCGAAAGTATTTGTGGCCATTACTGACAATATGCTGGACGGCAATATTTATGGAACTATATAATGTATTCCTTCAATATGCGCCAGTTTAAGGTGTGATTATTTTTCTCATATCTTCCACTATTCTTATATTATGTGAACACGAACATTCATGCATGTTAGGAATTACAGAACAGCATGGTGGGACATGTTTGTGGGATTGGGATGGGTGGTTTGTTATCTGCTTGCATTTCTTTACTTATGTGTGGTCTGGTTCTGTGTATTTTTGCCTATTACTTACAAAATATTTGGTTGGTTGAGATATGCAGTCCTTGCTCATCATCAGATGCATTTCATGACTGTGAATATGTCAAGAGAGGGTCAAGCAGTAAAGCAGAGGCTCTAGAGACCTGGATTGCAGCCCCTGAAAACCATATTCAAGAGTTAGAACAATGAACAGGTGAATATTTATCAATCTCACCAAAGCACTGGGCTAGATTTTCCTCAATTCCATCAATTCTGTCACCATCCATGTACACAATTCTTAAGCGATAAATTTGGTTTCCTTACTTTTTGCTCAGCTCTAACCACTCCAGTTTCATTTCAGCTGCATAAGATCATGTGAGTCTCCAGATAGAACCCTTGCATCACATACTCAACTGACCCTGTTAGCTTGTGGTCGTTCTTACACCACTATTCAGAAATTGGCCTTTTCCTTGATCATGCTCACATTGCAGATTCTGCTACCCTTCCAAACATCATGAAACCCTCTGCAGCCCTTCTTAGTACCGCCTACCTATGGGGAATTCATCTTTCCAATTTGGGTGAGATTCTAGCCTATGAAGAGGTTTTCTTGCCTGTGCCCTCCAGAGTACTGCTCAAGAACTTTCCAGCAGTCATCCTCAGTGAATCATACAGTGTATCCAGGTGGAAGTTCTGTTGGCACACTATTTCTTCCATAAGGTGATAATGTTGGAAGGAAGGTACCATACTGGTGCAGCTGTTTCATTGGTGCTGAGTGCACACCTACACAAAATGAGCTCAGCTGAAGGAAATAGACTGTTAGTACTTCTGCCTCCTATGGATTACATAGAAAAGGGTGAAAGAATGAAGGCGTTCTGGACCATATTCATTTTGGACAACTGTTGGACAACTGTGGATGGCTCCCCATCCAACTTCTTATGTACATTTCCTGATATTAGGATCAACCTGCCCTGGCCATTGGATACTCAGGTATGTACTTGCTTGAATAGAAGATAAGTCATCACCTTCACTGTGCATTTGTGAACTAATAGATTCAATTTCCTCAGAACTATTGGACAAGTCATACTATTCAGAAATTTCTAGCTAATCAAAGCGAGGATTGTGGAACTTTGGCCTTAGCATTACAAGCAAAAGCTTCAATCCTCTTTGAGCAAGCATCTCATGTTGGACCATGCTTCTGACCTGGTAGAAGTCTAGACTCTTGTTATTAGTACATGTTCCTTACCCATCTCAGGAATGCCGCAACAGGAAGCTTCTCATTTCTTTGCTTCTTTCACTTCAATGGAACACATTATCCAGAGTTTTATTGAAAGTCTCTCTTCAGTCCAAGCTATGCTAGCTGCTAATGCTCCTTCCCCTTCATTCATGACACATATCTTAGCTCATGTATCAGTGATACAACTTCACACCCTGTTTCTTTCATGAAATCCCACTTTTTGTGGGCAGACCTTGTCCCATTCTCATGCAGCCATTCAAGTATTAGGCAATGTTGACATTCCCAGGACACCATATCTGGATTCTTTTATTGGTGTGAGTTCCACAACACTATTCTCTGTGTATGGCAGTTTTATTGTCTTGATAGGTGTTGTGAGGCATCATAGCTGAAATATTGATAGAAGAATCCCACAGCCCCACCTCTGCATCAGAGCTGACAAGACTTTTAGGTGAAGTTATGGCTTTAGTGAATGCAATGGGACCTCAATCTCCATTAATAAGTGAGGTTTTTTTTACTATGAGGCGAGAATTGTATCTGATCCCAGCTGTAGATGCTCAACTAAATAGAATCCATCACTTATGGGCTGGATCAGTGACAGGTTGGCTAGATAGATCTGAAATTTATACCTCAAGAAAAGTATGGGCTCTGTTTGTGTTCATTCTGACTTTCACAGCTACCATGCTGAAGATAGCTGGCTGGATTGTTCCTCCAACACCATACCACCTATGGTCTGGGTCAAATTAACCAAGTTCCTGAAACCCTGAATGTACTATATGCAGCCATACTCAATTGAAGTAAGATTGCACTCCAAGCCCATACACTGACACTGATTATGTGCAAGTTCCAGTACTCTTCAACTTGTTGTCAAGAGAGAACTCACATGTAACAACACACCAAGCCCAGCTGACCAAGTGTTTCAGCTGGCTTGACCTAATGGATTCAACCATGTGCTAACCTTTACACTCCTTGATGCGCTCTGCAATGTAAATGAGCCCTGGTATTCACAAACATCGGTATGGAATGTTAGGCTCACTGTGAATTCCTCTGAAGAGGAGGGTGACAAATCTGTGGATTTTGCTTGTACATACGTCAAGAACAGCATAATGGCTGCGAAGAAAAACCTGACACCTATCACATTTTATAAATGTGGAAAACATAATGAATGAAAATAAATGACATGCCTAGGACCACACCATAACCAACACTTTGACCTGGTAGTATGTCAGCATATGGGTCATTAGAGTCTCACACAAGGTGCACTAAGCAGAGGCATGAATTCTGTTTCTGCAGACATGAAGGCACAGAGTTAAGCCTGCAAGGAAAGAACCAAGTCCTAGATAAAGCTGACTCTTAATTAAGTACCAAAGATGGCAGCTAGGGATAAGGATTAATGGGAAATTTTTGAGGTTTGCATTTCTAGGTGGGAGATAACATTGCCCAAAGAAGACTGTCAATACATAGAAGTATATTCAAATACTTAGATCTAGTGGGAAATCATGGAATTGACAATGGCTCAGGTATCATTGAAGATATGGAATCCACTGAGTTGTGAGGAATTGATAATCATAAGTCAAAGTAGAGCTCCCATCACAATAGGAAGGAAGACAAAGCATCAGCCATAAAAGTATGGAGAAATGTAAATCACATGGCCATGGGTGCTGGTGTAGGATTGGCATGGTTTGGCCTGTCTCCACAATCCACCTTTAATACTATTTTCTCAGAGATGTGCTGAACAAGATTCAAACGTATCACAGGCTTGTAACTGCATCTTGTCATAGACTACCTCTGGACTGTATACAAGTTTTTCTGCTGTGACTTGACTGTGACCGTGCCATCTGGGTGGACATCTGAGTCTAAGTGGGCATCAGGGTTGACAATGAATGTGGAATAAGCTTACTGTGCCTGGCATGCAAAGAGCTGATCCATGCAACTAGGGGTGATAATAGTATGCAGAGCCCTAAAACTGCATTTGCTGCTTGACTATGGCTTCCATGAGCAAGATGGCCACTGATATTGTATGGCATGTCCAGGCTATGCTATCTCATTAGTAAGCTCTTGATTAACTGTAGTGTTTGGAAGCCTGATATGTAACTTTGTAGGTGCTGGGCTTGTGGTAAGCCTCTGAGTTGCTAGCCAGATAATTTACTCATTATCCCAGGTCCTGCATTATGACCACCTCCTGACATTCTCCACTGAAGTAGAACTCTGTCTGAGATTCTGCAAATGCCTTATTTGGGCATATAAACCAATAAAGGGCTGACTCTCCAGTAGTAATGTCAAATAAGGTCCATAATGTATCACGTGATATTATAAGCACACTTATAATGGCTGCAAAATAATCTGAACCACAGGGCCTAGCTAAATAATTTATATTGGAGATAAACAAGCACATTTAGAAAGTAATTTTAACCAAAAATCAAGGCCCTCAGACAACGCTAACACCTTATAATTTGCCATAATTGTATAATACTGGAGAGTTGACATAATAATGCTTATGCAGAATCTCTGACATCATCAGGGTCACATGAAGATAGTATTGAAATTCAGACCATTTGTTCTCACATCCAAGATGTGGAACCTTCACTTCTGATCTCAGAACTGGGTCAAGATTCTCTCTACTAACTTCCTCCCCCCAATGTTCACAGTTGTGTCAGTGCCTGCACCATCTTACACAAATGGTTGATATCAAAGATTGTGGTACCACAGTTAGGGCTACAAGCTCGACAAGCTTGGATGGAGCTCTTACTCTGGACCATTGAAATCAGCTGTATATGAAATACAGAAAAGAGTACAAAACCAAGCCTGGATTTGTTCATTTGTTGAAGCTATAGTGTCATCTGCAGTAATGAGTGTTGAGAGTCAAATGCACTATAGGGCCTGGCAAAACTGGGTGCTGCTGTTTAGAGAGCAGGAGTAGGTATGGTCAAATGTATCCCACTATCAATAAACCGGCTACTACTTCTTTCAAAGACAGCTGCTAAAAAGCCACTTCAGCACAAACTGTAAAGCCAATTCAAGTAATACAAAAATATAAGGGAATTCAATGAGCAAATATACCAGAAACCAGCATCTGCAGTTCCTCTGAAGAAATGGGGGCGAGTCTATTCACTAGCCCAACAGGATTTCTCAGTCACTATTTCGGACTATTTGCCAACCTTGAAAGCCAGATCACTTGAAAAGAGATTACAATATGAACAGCTTAACACTGGAATTGCTCTCCTGTGATCTCTGATAGCTATAAGTGATCCAATACAACATAGTTCTATTAATACACATTGATTACAAGCAGTACAAGAAATTCCCTAGAACAAATCATTTTATGCTCAATACCCAGCTCCTTCAAGGGCAGAAGCCAGACTCGTCGCCACTGAAGCAGCCAAAACTTCCAGATTGGAAATGGACTGGGGCTGTAATGACATATGGTGACTGAATACATCCATGCAGACTTGGATCCTCAACTGGCTTGCAGGAATAGCTTCTCTGGGAACAATTGGAAAGGCACATCATTGTGGAGGTTTTGGTCTCTTTCTGGTTCGATGACAAAATATATGGTACTTCATTTATCCTCTGTAGATGCTGGGAGAGGACTATAACAGGTACTAGCACAGGAGGCAGTTCACAAGTGGGAACTGGTTTGGGAGGGGGGATATTTCTGGAAGAATCGGACGAGTGAGCAGATGAGGAGGAGTGTATAGATTTAGTTTCAAGACTCTGAGCTGTTTGGAGACAGGGAGTAGACTTGTGGCTTGGTATCGCTTTGGAGGTAGGCCTGACATTGGATATGGGGTGAATATCGGGAATTGAAGGACTTTCAGTTCCTGTCAGAAGTTGAGGTATCACAGGCAGTTTAAGCAATGGCATCTGTCTAGGTGTCAGTGATAGTATGGGTACTGGTGCATACCATGTGTTAACTTTGCCAAAGTCATGAGCACTCAAAAAGTGGAGTGGGTGGGAAAGAACCATCTGTCATGCAAGGGATCAGTGAAGGCTGCTCCCCATGCCCAGATGCCAAGGCTGTAGGCCAGCCTACAGTGCTCAGCTTCAAAAATCTAGGAAATTTCTGGGACACCTTGGGGCTTTTGGCCTTGCTCATGGGTAATGAATCTAGATTGCTGAACTTTTTGGGCAACTTTTTGAGCACACTGTGGCCTAACAAGGATTGCTTTTCCTCACTGGCAAGTGACTCTGCAGAGTTGATGGTGCCAGACTCTGATATGACTGGAGGTGAGGAGTCTGGAAGATTGGATGGAGGCACCGAGACCAGGCCCAACCATAAGAATGGGGGGTATTGAACTGGTTATAACCAAGCATCCAAAAGCCATATTTGTGGTTGTATGCACAGCCACCAATGAGTGGCAGTGCTTCAGGATCCATACAAATTGGGGAAAATGTGCCAAAATGCCCCACAGGGCAAATTTTTGTGATTTTGCCCTCAAAACCCTCCAAAATGAGCATTCTCAGACAGCTACACCAATTTACCCCTACAACCACTCTGGATGTGGCTGCCATTTCTGCCACAACATTAGCACTTCATCCTAGACCATTGACATGCCCCCAGGGTGTTTACACATGTAATTTTGCGTTATTAGGCATTGCATACCTAAAATAGAAGTCTGTGAATACAACAAGAGAGATTATACAAAGAGCACAATGATATTAAGCAAGTACAATGAATATTGGAAGTGACTATTGGTAGAGTGCATGCTCTAGCTTAGAGCAATACTAGACAAGGTCAATCTAAGTATGAGAGCTCAGTGCTTGATACTAACTGCACCAAGATAACATTGCGCAGGTATCAGAATATAATAATTAGAGACATGTGTGATACTAGATGAACTATGAGAGGCATTGATCTATGATGCTGTTGAACCTAGACTTCCATGGCAATGGCAACACCCAAAACTCCGAGAGAGCTAAGGAAAGATGCTTGCAGTCACAGTAGTCAAGACTATGTGTTTGTGCAAGTGGTTCGGTGCCCCTCTGTGCAGTCAATTCCTCTAGACACAGGTATACACTTTGACTATACAGTCTGGAAGTAGTACCCTTCAGCAGTCGAGTACTAAGAGGCTCAGGCTGTAAGCCAAGGGGGATCTCAACAAATGAGATAGAATGGGATCTAGTGTGACCTGGACACCAAGAAACTGTCCGAAAAGATGTGGAATACATCTGGCAAACATGCACTGGCTATGGGCAACCGGCTATGGTCCTAAAACCAGGGCAACGTCCAAGAAAATAATGTAAAATCGATAAAATGTGGTAAATGGTCCTAAAACCGGTCCAGAGAGTGTGAAAAGGATATAAACGATGGCAATAGGTCTAAAGCCAGTGCGACATCCAAGAAAAATGGTGCAAAATCCTATAAAATGCAACAAGAGTATAGACAAGATGTCTAGAAGTGTACCTAATAAAGTGAGCAGAAATGGTGGTAATAAACAGTACAAAAACGAATTAAAATCAGTGGGAATCTCGGGTTCTTGGTCTATAAAACCGGAGCTATGGCAACAAGTGTGCAGAGCTTTGGAAAAGCAATAACGGTGATGGGGGGAATCCTATGGAGAGTGGTGCAGAGATGGGCCTTCAAAGAGGCAATACGATCCTAAACCGGGCTGGAAGATGACGATGTCAGCAATATAAAACCGAAATCGAAACCGAAACCGAAGCAATAAAGCCAGTGACGATGCGGAAGTGATTTAGAGACAAAAGCAAGTAGTTGAAGCAAGAATGTGTCTATTGGGCAGTAATAATGCAATCCAATAACGATTAAGAGTAAAGCAAGCGATAGGGCATAACTGTGGGCGACTGGGATCGACTGGTAGTGTATAAACTCGTCAATAGAGCGTATAGCTGGTAATTCGAAGCAATCCCTCTGTAACTAAGTTTCTACAGAGTATATATACTAAAAGTCCGAAATTATAAATAGAAAACATATCTAAGCATTGGTAAGGCTGTAACTCGGTAGCTGAATAAAACTAATAGCAGGCATGTGGAAACTAGTCATCTGAAGCCATGGCATTGCGTTTAATGCCAGGTTTTTGAGGGGAAACCATATGGGTGCTGTGACTGCTGTGAGGACCATGGGGTGCTGTTTAACTGCGGGTTTTTAATGCGCAGCTACTATTGATTACTTTGAGGTCTAGGCATGGTAACAGCCTTAGTAAAACCGGTCTGAAGTGCCCATGCACTTTAAATAACTTGGAAGGAGGAGGATCAATCAATCACATCAATTTAATTGAAGGATCAATGAAAGCGCAGCAAATGACGATCCCTGGTGATGTAGGAATGCTATATTCGGTTGATTGTCAATCAGGCATGCCAGGGTGTGATGGGGCACGAAGATATTGTGCAAAACCTGGTTGAAAAAGGATATAAAAGAGTAGTGGAAGTCATAACCAGTGTACTTTGGTTTCTGGAAGGATATTCGAATTGTAGCCTTCAAAAACTGGTCTGAATAGATGAAGAGTAACCGCTGTATAACCGGTGGAGCACGGCGATATCGCTGCATGAACTGGAAATCAAATCTGAAGTTGGTGTAGGAGGTAGTAGGAGGATAATAGAATGATCTGGTTTCTGGGAGAATATTCGAGCTGTATCCTTCGAAAACTGGTCTGAATAGACGAAGAGTAACCGCTGTATAACCGGTGTAGCACGGCGATATTGTTGAATGGGCTAGAGATTAAATTCGGAGTTTTCTTCTGGAGGTGGTAGGAGTATAATAGCATAATATGTGAATTCTGAGGGCTGTATATATCTGCAAATTCTGAGCGTACAGAGCCTGGAAGCTCATCAACGCACAAGGCACAGATCAACCAGCAACTTGCATGCATATTGATATAATGGCTACAGACAAATAAAACTGAGAATACTTACTTCAGCTGAAGAGTGCAAGGCCTAGATAAATACTAAGTAATCACAAATGACAGAGACACTTAGAGAAATATGAATAAGTCAAATTGGGACTTGTTTGATAAGAGATATCTCTGAGGATATAACTGGAGAGGTGACCTATCACTGGGTACAGTGTTAACCAACATCGCAACCATGTGCGCTACAAAGTCTGGGTCTGGGTCAGACGTTTGACTAAGTGCCAAGCGATGGCATGCTCATGCAGCATGTGCGGGACACAAGGGATGGAAGGCTGCAGAAGAAATAATACTATAACCAGTTGTATTAATTTGTAGATCGTAGAAAGTATAAATACAGTAGTATAGAAGTAGTGTACAAGTTTCAGACCCCCAGTGTAACAGTGCAAAGCTTTTCTGCCATGCGCTCTAGCACTTGGAGTTGTTTGTAGCTTTGAGCGAGAGAATATAGACATTAGCTGAGACTTATTGTGTGATATTGAGTAGCGTGCTAGACAAAGAAAAGTAATGCAGCACTTTGTGCATTGGTTTTGGTTATTGTTTGACTTGCACTCCTATAGAGAATTTGAGTTTAGTGTCAGTGTGGACACTTTCTCACTTCTTTGAGGTTCTTGTGTGATGCAAGGCGCTACAGGTGGCAGAGGCTCAAACCCTTTGGTCTGATTAGTGCTTGCTTTCTGTATTTCCGCAGGTTGGCAAAGGTTCAAACCCTTTGGCTTGTCAGACAGGGTTTTCTGTGTTCATTTGTGTTCTCTGGATCACATAGGTTGGAACCCTGTGGATCTACAATCAGTTTGGAAGCTCGAGCGCATAGGTGTAGACCCTGTGGCTTGTGTGGCTTGTGTTAGTGTATTGGTTTTTGCTTGGAGCGCTGTGCTTTGAGTCATGTCTAGTGGTTAGTTCTGTTGTTCATTGTGGCTGTTTTTAATAGTGTGCGACTTTAGAGGAGTTGTGGTTATGTCTATTGACATATAGAGTTGTTGTTAAACCCCTTTGCCTTGAGGCCAAGCGATGAATGTCACTCCTCTTGTTTGAGAAAAGCTTTTAGACTTAGAGAAGTCTAGATACGATATGAGCACTATCACTATACATGTATCTTAGAGATATCGAGAATACAGTTCTTTGTGTCACTACTTCTATCACATCAGAATCCCCCAACAAACTTGAGTGTGTTTGTGTGTGTAGTGTTAGGTGTGGGTGTGATCAGTGTCTTCGACTCTGTTGCATTTCTAGCTTGTGCACGCAGGCAGCTCTTCACCATTATTGATCATCTTTTCTGCCAGATGCTCCCTGTAACACAGAGCACAACTGGCCTTATGATATCAGAGATACAAAAAATTCCTTTTCATTAAAAAACAAACTTTCTATTCTGCAATTAATGTTTTATCTACATCAAATTTAAAGTTGCTTTGTTCTATTATCTTGCTAGCTAACGCTGCCAAATGCAGGCCAGACTTGGAGGAAATGGCATGGCCACAAAAGCCACTCAAGACATCATAACAAAAAATTCTTTTTCATTAAAAAACAAACTTTCTATTCTGCAATCAATGTTTTATCTACATCCAATTTGAAGTGGCTTTGTTCTATTATCTTGCTAGCTAACACTGCCAAACACAGGCCAGACTCAGAGGAAATGGTGTGGCCACAAAAGCCACTCAAGACATTGTAAGACAGTCAAGAAGTTATCACAAGGACACTCAAGTTGCCATGAGTCACTGCCATGTGCCACTACAGAATAATCTCAAGTCAACCAGTGAGTTTCCAGCAGAAACGATTACCTGTTGCAATGTAGATGACCACAAAAAACAGACACCTAAGCTTCACATAAAACACGAATTAGATTAATTTTAATTTAGTACAAGAGATGACATAATCTAACACTTAAAAAACAATCTAGTAGCCTAAAAGCCAATCAAGCATCTGAGGAAATAGTGGTGAGGCATTCTAATGCCCAAAGAATGTCATCCACAGCCACACACCACTCCTTCCATGCACCAACATTATGTGATACACTTTCCCCCCACCAAGCCAGGCTAGCTACCACACTGTAGAGTCCATTTTGGCCTGGCTTGTCCATCCTGTCCCACTCTCCCAAGTTGCACCATGATTCCACAGGGACCGGACCCTCTCCCTCCCCCACTCCACGTGAGTCAGGTTGCATCTGTTGCCACCATTGCCACCAAGACTGTGCAAAGGCATCCTGATCCCCCAATGGTGTCAGGTCATGCAGCCATGCATTCTGGATCCAGAGGCTTACTTGAGGAGGACAGTCCATCTGCTGCAATGGCTTGCCTGTCTTGATGAAGCCCCACTGACCCTTGACAATGCTCAGCGCATCTACGATGCAGTCCCACTTGTCGCCGAGCCTGAACTTCCCCAGATACTCTTGTACCACAGCAAACCACTCTGGCCAGTTTTCTGGGTCCAAATATGCCAGACGAATCCTTGAAGACTGTTCCAGTTGTATGGGAATGGCATTTGATGGCATCGGAGGTGGTGGAAGCACATTGCCAGCTTGAAAGGGATCGGGGTAGTCATTCAGCCCACAATTAGGTATATATGTGCAAGGAGTCATACCACCTGTGAGTAACACAGGGTCAATATGATTCATATCCTCCAACAAAAGCTGAAAGAGTGCTGGTAGACAATTTTGCATCATACTCGGTTGGGGCTCTTGTTCTGGTCTCATACTCGGTTGTGGTTGTGGTGCTGTCAACACATGCACTTCTGTCTGATCATCCCTGCCCTTACTACACTTGCTTTTCCACTTTGATGCCTCAAGCTTGACAGTAGACAAATCCACCATGCACTTCTTCCCTTTGGTCCTCGACTTCTTCTTCTTGATGGTCTTAACTTCCACCTCTGACTCGTCCTCCCCTGACGCTACACCCTGATCTGCCCACTCAATATGGCACTGCCTGCAGGAATCACTGATCTCCATGGGGGATCTGAGATCAAGAATTGGGGAGGACCCAACAGCAGCCCTATTCCTGGCAGAGAGTGCACCTTCTGATCCTCTGGTGCTGGAATGATCAGCACTGAGTGTACATCAACCAGTACAGATGTAGGACCACTTACAGAAACAAGACATTCCCCACTCTCCCAGAGATGCCAGGCAAAACTTGTACTTCTCTCCTCCACCCTCATCAAAGGTAATGAGTATGGGCAACTTGTTGACACCTTCATGCAGTCTACATGACTGGATCAGTATCTGTACATCCATTGCAGTTAAATTCTGGCTTACATTATGACATTGACTTGTCCCCCTCTCTGCGGCTCAGGGCCTATGAACACCATCGAGATGTTGCAGCCAATCATCTTTGACATGCCCTCCAACAAAGGACCAAGATATGCCACCAGAGAGTCGATGACCCTTCGAAATGCATTAGGTTCACTGTGTGAATTCAGAGTAGACTCGAGAGTGTACTTTTGTGCCTCCTCAGGTGGCAGCAATGTAGGCTCTGCATATGCAGAGCCCCTGCTCTTCTTGGTCACCTCCACTGCCTCTACTGCCCGCAATGCCCACATCTTCTTAGTCTCCTCCAATAGTTTTTTGAACTCCTCTGCTACAAACAAAGCCCATGCAGCAGCATGATCCTTGATTTGCCCTCCCTGAGTGCTCCACAAGGCCTCAAACTGTTGATTGATTTCATCGTTGCCCTTCCCAAATAGCTGTTTAGTGGTAGCAAACACAGATGAGGACCATTGATACCACTGAGACGAGACAGAAATGAAGCTATTGGGTCATGCATGAGCTGCTTCATGGAGAGTGCATGGGGAGCGAAGGTCTTGCTGGCATGGTATTCCAGCCACTTGGGTATTGCCTAATGTTTGAATTAGCACACGCTTTGCCCACTCATAGAGAAAACTTATGGTGCTCATTTGCTTGATAACAGCAACCTTGACCATGAGCTGCTCCTCTGAAAGTAGTAATTAAGGTGATGTGTGTGCGAGTTGTTCAGGGCACCTCCATGCACTCCAATCAATTCCTCTAGATGCAGGTGTACATTGTGACATGAAAGTCTAGCAAGTAGTACCCTAGTTGAGTACTGTGATGTAGGCTATACACTGGTATTGTCTTGAATAAATGAGAGACGACAGAAACTGGTATGACATGAATACCAAGTATCCATGGAAATGAAGAGAATAATGCTAGATGAAGTCTCTAGATGATGATCCTCTGTGGAAAATCCATAAATGAAAGGTGTTGAATATTCAAGAGTAGAAACTGAAGGCAGTTTTCATGGTCAAGAATATGAGAGGGGAAAACAAAGTCCTATGTCAAGGGTGGGTTACTGATCCTATGTGAAACACTGTTACTGAAAGTTGAAGCCAAAAACTGAGTCTACATGGAGAATATCCTATCCTATGTCAATATCAAACCTATAAGTCCACATGGGGACTATCCTATCCTATTCTATGATGAAACTAAATGAGAACTGGTCAAAACGATCCTATGCTGATGATTCTGATCCTACAAGTCTACTTGGAGACTTCCCAAATGGGCAGCAATGTAATTGTCAAAAACAAAACCGAATTAAACTCCTATGTGGTGAAAGCGAAGACAATGCAGCCTATAAAAGAAAACGAGACATGATGTGGTACATGAGAAGTGTAAGAGAGCTCAAAGGGCTGGTACCAAAGCTATGGTGAGTAACCAGTATAAAACCGACCAGCAGTTGAGTATTCAAAGCCGACGGTGGTATGTGGTCAAGGGGTGAATGATAGAGAGGTGAACGAAGCTGTTAGATGGTGTAAACCAGTCCTAGGCTTATAATAGCATGTATAGGGTGCAAAACAATTGATTTGTGGTGTGTATATGGTTGTGAAGCAAGATAATACAAGTTATAACTGTTGGTGTACCATCTATTAGTCTCTAGAACATGCGGTGTCTCTAGGGTACTTGTTCTCTCTTTCTACAATATTCTATCGAGTTTTTATACTACAAGGCCTGGATATTATTAGCTCTACTTATTAAGGCTGTAAGACTGCGGCTTGGTAACTATCCAATGGTTTATGAGTAATAACGAGGCTTTCAATGACAGCTAGTCTTTTGCATTGCCAAAACAAGATAATATTCGAGGGTCACCGGTTATTACTGCGAGTGTTATATGGTGCTGTTTGGCTGTGGACCAAGAGGGTAGGGTGGATGGGCTGAGGTATACCAATGGGTCAAGGTTTATAATCTTTGGCATTTGGTTATGGTATTTGAAAACAAAGGAATTATTGGACATGATCCATGATTGTCGAGGGGATGTATATGTCAATGTGTATGACATCACATAATTAAACAATCAAGCTGGCAGGTCAAGCTGTGATGCATAATTGATTTGATAATGGTGCAGCAACTCTTTGGTTTCTCCACACCTACTGCCAAATGGGGTTGTACAATCAATTATCATGCCTTGAAGTGATGGTATGCACAAATTAAAGTGCTTCACAAGATGGGAAGGATATCAAGAGTCTTAGGGTGCTATTGCTGTTGCATAGAGTATATGCCCTTGAGTAGTATAGTAAGCTTGTCTTGATAGGCTGTTTATGTGATGCCTTTGGTTATTATAGCTGAAATCATGAAATTCTGAGCATACAGAGCCTAGAGGCTCATCACTGGACAATGTGGAGGTTCACTTCAGCATTCCAAAATGTCATTGTAAGGGCCACAAGCAGGCATGTCAGTGCCATTTCAGCATGAATATCCAGATGGTCAGATGCATGGATGGTGAGGGGATCGAGCGAATGTGGGCAGAGGTCAACATGGTTGCCAACAGTACCAAGGAAATGGGACCTGGGAACTGATATGATAGGCTGGATGAGCAATTCATGAGGCATAATTGGAGGAAGGTTATCGGGCTCAGTATGTGTTCATGGTGTATGAGGCTTTAACTGATAGATCTCTAGGATAGGCTGCTTGCTTGCTAAGAAACACATCAAAGCAAGGAGTAAAGTGGTGAGGCACATGTCAGGGTTCATTGGTCTGATGGATGTCCTGCCTGACAAGGATTTTAAGGCTCAATGGACAACAGAAATTGAGGCATGGGAGCAGAACAAGGATCAGCCGAGCCCATACATGATTAATGTTAAACATACGTTGCCCTGACATTCATGTGGAATTTGTTCTGATTTGGGTTTATCAGATTTGACTGAGGGTCAGGTTGTGTTCTCATTGAAGGAAGAGGAACATCAAAGTGCCATGAAGGATGGGCTGGCTGACATGGATTCAAACACCACTCTTTGTGTAGAGTTGGGGTTGATAATGGAAGATGTGCAGTACATATTGTTCACATTGGTGAGATGTCCAGTGGTTGATGTGTCACAGGCACTGTTTACAACAGGATATACTTGACCAGGACGATGATATCCCTCTCACAGCATCCAAAGACATTCAGAAGAAGTGGAAGACACTTCACAAGGACCTCACTCATTTGTGAAGCCTACAAGTGGAATATATGCCCTGCATCAAGGCCAAACTTCGAGAGACAATAAACAATTTGAGAGATGTTGAGGACCACAAGCTGTGGTTGCCATCAGAGCTGGATTCCGCACTATGAGTGAAAAGGTGTCTATCAGGCATGGCAGAGATAGAGATGAAGCTCCGAGAGGCACAGTGTCTCGATGCGCTCTCAAGTCTTTGTGCAACTCTTTGGGCTTGGCACAGTCTCTTCAGCCACCACAACAAGAATTTCTGAGGTCAGAAACAGAACACCTGTGTTGCTGACACAGCCCACCAACTGGACCGGCAGTGTCACCTTGCTGGGGCAAAATACAATGCCACTCGTGCTGCACTGCTATTGTTGAAGGGTCCAGGTCAATGGGAGAGTGAATTGCAAGAACTACATAATTCAGATATGGTATCATTGCATGGATCACTTTTGGAAATTGATGAGGAGGAGGAGGAGGAGGATGCTGAAGGAACAAAGTGCAAGAAGTGACCCCATTTGGGACCACCAAAGGAGGCAGGTGAAGGACACCAGGAAATTTCATGGATTTGGATGCAGGAAGGAGTGCTCGGGGATGGCAGTAACAAGGATCTGGACCATGGTGAGTATATCAGAATAAATTTTTGAATTTATTGCTGATTTTGGCCCCTAGCAATCAAGCTCGAGTGGCTGCAAAGCTATGCATGTGCACATTGATGGCAGGAAGAGTGCCTGCTATTAACAGAGGAGAAACAGTGTGTCCTCAAGACATTTGCATATGAGACAGAATGGTGGGACCAGCATCAGAATGGATGGGAAGGTTTGGCATTGGATTATGCAGAGGGAGTGTGGGCCTATGCTCTGAGGCAGGCCCATATGTATTCTCGTCTTGTGTCAAAGTTCTGAATTAACTGGGACCTGCTGCCTGAACAGGTATTAGAGGATAACAAGTTAGAATCAGAAGCCAAAGAGGAAGGGGCAGCGCAATGGCAGGAGGGTGAAGTCGAGGTGATATAGAATCCATGTATACTACCTATAATTATAAATAGCTTTGGTGCATTTACCTATTTCAGAGGGAAGATGCCAAGTGGTGGCCTTGCACCATTTTTGGCGCTGAGATTTAGGGAATGCTTTGGCTACGGACTGCCTGAATGTGGTAGGTGGTGACTTTGGGGTTTGCAGCTGGTTATTGCCTATGGGTTATATCCAGTCAAGGTGACATTTCTATAGTGGGTTATAACCAGCCATGACCTGGTATTCAAGTGGTTACAGGTGCCGAGACATTGGACATTTTTTGACTACGGAATAAGCGCTTTCAGCATCCAGCTGACAGTTTGCTATCATAATGCACATCATCAGTGCTAGAGCTATTGCGGTTTGACTCTGAGTTGCTCCTGCCCAGAGATGGTGCAGATTGAGGGGCATTATCTATGGGAAAGTCATATGGGAAGTCTATGATACCCTACCAAAATCTTCAATATATTTGAGTGGCTGACAGAGAAAGTGCATACCTTGGACAAGAGGTACAGTGACAGAAGGTCTTCACCAGGGAGTTGACTGTCTACTGGACACAGTAAAACTCACCCACAACTTTGGAGATATCCTATAGGTACAGTCATAGTAGCCCCCATTAAGGGAGTGAAAGGCCACAGGCAGTTGATGATGTCTGCTCATGGAGGAACAGATGGTCTCCATTTGGGGAAAAGAGAGGCTATGTTTCTATCAATATGAAGTGCCATCATTGAGCTGATAGCATGACTTGTCATCAATGATACTGCCACCCTCCAGGACCAGTGGCAGAAGGTGACAGCGGTATTGGTGGTAATCCATATGGTCATTGATCTGTTCTGACATGTTGTTGGCACTTGATATCTCTGCCACCAGGGAGGGTAGAAACAGAGGAGATGGGTGGTTCAAAGCCATGTCACAGGAATGTCAAAACATGTTGCTGGTGCTGTCATCTCTTTTCAGTCATCTGTCACATTCAGTGATGAGGGTGACAAGGGGGTTTCGTTTTATGAAAAGGTCGAGGGAGGGGGGACAGTAGCAGACAAAAAAATACAAAGTAATCTCCTTGAACAAGCATGCCTAAAGGAATTTCACTGTAACGTTGTTGACTCTGGTCATTGGGTGATAGAGGATGCTGCAAACAAGTGAAGAAATGGAGAGAAGGGAGTGTGCAGAGAATATGAACAGAAAATGACAATGGCCCTAGCCAAACACATCAATGTTAGAGACAACTTTGCCACACCACCCTTGAACAGCTGTGTATTGTGCTAAATATTTGGTTGATTATTTCTCTTAATGGCAGTCACATGATATCATCTCTCTCACAACAAAACTTGAAGTCTGATTCCTCTCCCATTCGACCTTAAAATTGGTCCAAGGTCAGTTTAATGACTAGAGGCATGAGATTACACTAACACTGTACCTGTATATGTTCTCTCTTCATCGTCTTGCTGCCCAATTACAGTCAGTCTGCTGTTTTCAAGCCAACAGAGCTCTTCTCAAGACCTCTATCCTCACTGTCATTAGCACAACCATAAAACGTGTGTGCGGGATTATTTGTCAATCATTCAGGGACTTAGGTGCATCAACTAGCATCTGGAATTTCTTCGTCTACTGACACCATACTAGTCAATAACCCTGATCTGGAATCTAGTGCTTTCCCACCATCATACAAGGTCATTACCCATAATCCTCCACCCTACAACACTATTGATACTCCAGTCCAAAACAACATCAGTATGCTGTTACACCCCGCTGTGGTACATACGTGTAATTTTGCGAAATACAGTGTTAAGCCCAAGTACCAGTACACATGGAGCACAGGCAGACATTCCCCTCTGTAAGCGGCATAAGGGACAGTAAGGTCACTCTTGCATGTGACACACTGACATACCTAGCAATGGAGCTTGCAGAACTCTGCCTCTGTATGGCACCTTGGGGGCCATCACAGCATGGAGGATGACAATCAGGACTGACTAGCAGTAGGGATGTCCATGGAAGGGCGGGATGCCCTGGTACCTGGACCATGGGTTAATTAATGAAGATTGCCAAACGTTGGTGATCTATGATGCATGCAACTAGAAGCAAGTGGTGATGCTATCAGGAGTGCTAACGATACAGGGACTGCCATGCGGCAACTTAACAACAGCCATCAGCCAAAGGATTAGCATGTGGGCAGCAAACCCAAAAGACCTCTGAGGCTTTGAGTCCAGACATAGAAGACTGTCATCCGGCTCAGGTCTGGAATCCGAGGCAGATCATTTACTAATAATCAAGGAGGAATCGCTGAGGGCATATGAGTCCATAGGTTGCCCTATGACCTGGACACATGCCATTTGACTTTGAGGCTACCAAAAACAGATATAGTGGAGTGTGTCAAGCGAGCTCCATCGTTTCAGCCTAGGACTTATTGGCCGAGCGCTGATGGACATTTACCTGTATCAATCTCAGTAATCAGGCATGTATATCAATATAAATACCATAGCTACATAGATAAAGAAGTTAAGTTACAAACCCCCCACATATAGTAATAAGAACTTTCAGTTAGACTCTGAACTTGTTGTGCACGTAAGAGTTAGTGGCTTCAAAGCTCAGTCGAAATAAGACAAGTTAGTGAGCTTCAAAAGAGAATAGAGCCAGAGACCAATTTCTGAGAAGACACCCCTTATTGGGTCCCATGCAAGAGGGAAAGCCAGCCAATGCCTCAAAAGCATGAAGGCTTCAACAATTGCGGGTGGTTCCTCAATCAAGAAAGTACAGAAAGAAGGACTCTGTTCCATTCAGGTGCAGGCTAAGTAGGGTGAAGGTAGTGAAGGCGGTAGGGTAGTGAAGCAAGGGAATCAGCCAGCTTGGGCTGTTCTAGGGACTGCACAAAGTTGTGTAGTAGGTGTGCACAGTTGGACCTTGCAGCACCGTTGTCTAGAGCAAGCGCACTGTGTGTGAGGACTTGCAGGGGAGCGTATTGAACAAGGTTCCGAGAGTGACCGCTTGTGTAGTGCCAAGGGCATTGAGTGAGCTTGTATAGACAAAGTATAACAGGGGGACAACAAAAGTATTGTTTGCCTTGAGAGTCATTCTGTAAAGCATGCTCTCTTGTAAAAAGCTCCAAGACAGGGGTACAAAGAAATCAGCTGTGGAAGTTGCACCATAGAGTGAGCTCTAGGCAGTCAAGGGTGATATTGTCAGGGTACAAGTTGGATTAAAATACTTGCTCCCCTCCACACTATAAAGAGAGACTCAGGGTGTATTAGTGTGTTAGTTGGTAGTTGGTGTTAGTGACACTATGCCGCTGCTAGTTATGTGGCTGCCCCAAGTCAGCCTCATCAACACTTCAGCAACTCTTGCCAGCAGCATACTTCTTCTGACATCCGTATACAGACACAATTGATATGGTCGAACCTGCTCCTCAGTACAATGTCAAGTATAGTACACCACTTGAGGATGTTGGAATGGCAGGGTTTTCATGCTCTGGGCTCACCACTATCTTCAAGGAAGACAAGGACGGAGCTGTCGAGTGAGCTTGAGAGCGAGATGATGAGGATAAAGTTGAAGTCCATCATGCTATATCTTGATACCTGAGACAGGACATACCTGTATGTATTTCATACAAATCTATTAGATTCTCATTAAAAATTGTGCCTAAAATTTGTATATTTACCATGCACACTCCTGTGGTGCATTGTACTAAATTGACACAATTTCAGATCAGATTGGGGCCATTGGCATTCCAGCATCTGGCATGGGTCCATTTTGAATGATGATGCCATGTTGGCCCATCGTTCCACTACAGGTAATTGATGCTGCCACCATGCTACCACTACCATGTGATGTCTGTTCTCTTTGCTCAGTATGTAACTTCTGGGGATCAATCTTACCGTTGAGGATATTGTGGCCTTGTATGACCATGATTGTAATTCTTCCAATGATGCTCAAGCCATGGATCTGGCACATTGTTTAGGCCAAAGTTGGCAAGTGACTGTGTACTGCTGTCTCATAATCAAAGGAACCATAGATGATGGATCATTCAACTCACTTGTGTGAAAAAGATGTGAACTTTCTTTCTTTCTAATCCTTGAATATCTGAGTTGATGGATGTTGCCAAGCCTAATGAGATTGTTCGACCAGCTTAGAATTGAATCCTGTTCTTGTCGAACATATTCTTGGTCTTATCCTTGATTCTGGGATTTCAGAAGGTAGGAAGAATAGTTTACAGGATGGTTTGATACTCATGACAACCACAGAAATGACAAATAGATGAAGCAGAAGACAAGGTGGCCGCCAAAGTTTCTATCACTTACGGAGTTCTTCATTGTCTTGCGTTTTCTGAGGAAAAGGCACAGGCTCTATGAATTGATGAAACTTTGACCTCACAGATGGAACAAGTTCATCCTCATGCTACACAGCCTCAAACTGCAGTGGTATCAGTGAGGTAATTGCCCAGCTGTAAAATCAAGATCAGGATCAGGAATTTAAATGTTCCAGGAATACAATGTGCTGCCTTAGATTCCTCAGGGTGATGATATACCTTCACTTTCTCATACTGTGATGCTAGTTTCACTGCAAACATCATCCATTCCCTGTGTTCATGCTTAACTGTTACATACTTGCCATGAGGCACTTCCCATTTGTAGGGGCTCCAGTGTTCAAGTCAGTGGTCTACTCAATGATTAATTATGGACCAGCAGCTTGACCCCCTGGGACCTGAGAATTTCACCTTCACCTTCGCTTCTACTCCATATGGCACTTCTTCTATTGTATGTCCAATAAGGTCCTATGATTACTCAGGGTGCTGATCGCACTGGCATCACCTCTCACATATGACATAGTTCTTCTACTCTGATGGCCAGTCCCATTGCATCTTCATCCTCAAATTCAGACTCTTGATGCCTGAAATTTATCATCATCAGTCTCTCTGTAGTGCTGCTGTGTTCTCCCTGGTCCTTGTCATCCTCCTCTCAGTATGTTGCCAAGCACACAAGCACAGTACATCTAACAGAGAGGATATCATGATAGTGAACAACATATTGGATAAATGGGGAGTGTGCACAGGGTCAAAAGGCATGGAAAAGATGTCTTCAACCACATCTGAGGACAGTGTATCAGTATGCTGGGGAGAAAACTTCTGGCATCCTTGTCATATGGTGCTTACAAGAATTAGCCATCTGGTTTCCTTTTGAGGGGCTCCACTCCATCTTTTTTCAAGATTTGATCCCACCCCATGCTCATCATACTTACATATTTGCTACCTATTCATGCACAGCTCGCATGCTTCTTTGTTGTTGTCCCCATCGTTCTTGGCACCACAGAGGTCAGTTTCATATTTTTCATGTGCCTGCCCCCCTGGCCTACACACACACCTTGTAGTCTCCTACCTGTATACATTCTTTAGCTCAAGTCTTAGTGCTATGCTGCTTCTGCTGTGGGTTCAACACCTTTTTTCTGTTTTACATAGTTCTTTTCAAGTTGTGTTTCTTCTGCCTCAATGTTCAGCAGAAGGCACTGAGGTGCTTAGCATTATCACTAAGTAGGAGCCTAATCTTATCTCTTTTCTTTTTTGTGATTCACCTTACCTTCACATATTAAACTAGTAGTTCCCTGATCACAACTGCCATTCCCGTAGGATCTTTCCATTCATGCTGCAAATTTCTCATTATCAGCATGTTTTGTGTTACTGTAGTACTCATTTGGGTTGGTGCCAGTACCCTTCATCTACTTTGCTGGGCATGCAAACTTGACATGGAGAACAAGATCATAAAAAATGGCAAAAATCTGGATGAAGGGAAATGTGTCAAAGGTAAAATCAGTTTGGGATGATATCTCTGAGTCTGTGTAGAATCTGGAGCCTTGTCCACCATGATCTAAAGGCCTGGCATCCCAGTATCCATGTGTTTCACATCTTGTTCATTTTGCGCACTGCTTATCATTGTTTATTCAGGATTGTTCATGGATGGTGTTCCATCGAGACACTCACCTGGGCTTATCCCAGACCAGACCTTTTGGCATCCAGCATGGAATACATCATGAGAAGCAATGACCCCGGCTAAGATGAGTTGGTGTATTGCAACTGCCTATCTGATCGCGTGCCCATTCAGTGAGTGTACTTTGACATCAATTATGCCATCAAACACTGATGTCACTACTGTCATGTTCGAGTTAACTGCATTTACAATGTGTTTCTATCAAGACAAAAAGAGAAATGAAGGCATACCGACAACTAGATCATCAAAGTCTTGTCGCAACAATGAGCTTGAGACAAAAATTACAACATAAAACACTGACCACAATCCATCCCTGCCTATGTGCCATGACTTTCCACAAAACACCCCAGGATATGGAAGACACAAAATATAACAATAGTCACAGCTAGTGTCTCAACAGCTATGACCTTGATGTACATAGCCCATGACGCTTTCATCAAAGCAGATCTGTCCATAATCTGAGACAAATGCATTGTTGGGACCCCTTCTTTTCAGATAGAAGGAGCTTGTGTAGAGGCCACCAAATGGATGCTGTTAGTGCACTCTATCATATTATCAGCCTTAAGGTTATGTGCAACAATAAGGACAAGTGCACCTTCTTCTGGGTGCCCAATTCCACAGAGAAATGCCTTTTTGACCATAAACTTTGCAACAGTGAGTTGACATGATAACCCAGCCAAAATGCACAGGTTTCTCATCCCAGCACCAACTTTGTTATGCACACTAAGAACAATGGGCATTACTTCATCTACAGCACCTGGATCCAAGATTATCGCATTATCCTGCCCAGGAAAATCATGCCTGCCCAAGAATTTAATGACTGTAAAGATATGATTGCCTACTGACTCACTGGCTTTCTGACTACACACTCGTACTTATAGATGCCATGAAGCATTTGCAAGGCACAGGATGTCCATTCTTACAACTTAAAATTCCTCCCCCTGTTGTAGGGATGTTGATTGGTCCCATAGAATGAGGGTATACTCGATGTATAGTGTATGAGGGTAGAGATCAGGTGGTGGATGTAAAGAAAGTTGATGCTGTTGAGTCAAATATGGAAGGAATATGCATGCACAAATGAAGATTATTTAAGGAAGATAGTTAGAGTTTGAATGCACACAATGACAAATGAAGAATTAATGAAGGATAATATTGAGCAGGTTCAATGCCCTGAAGACACTATCAGATTTGAGAGCTCCTAACCAACAACCATGACATCCTTACCCGGCAAGTAAGCTTGGCTGATTCACTGGACTCCAATAGGCTTCCAGGTTTTGTTCTACCTTGGCAGCATTTTGATCTCCACTCTTTGGTTCGTCAACCTTCACCCTTATCCATCATCAGCCAGTGTCCCAAACAGTGAACTTATGGTGTACTAGAGACAGCTGAGTCACAATTTTTTTCTGGCTTAGTCTATGGCCTTTGGACCAACATTGTCTTGCTATGACTGGGACCATGGAGAGGGCATAAATGAGGACCTCAAGACTCCTCTCCTTGAAGAAATGGTCAAAGCAAAGCTTTAATCAATGCTGTAGGATTTTTCAGCCAGGCAGTCAATTCACGTTAATTTTTTAGGTTTTCATGTAGTACTCATTCTGACCATATGCCTTTTTCAAGGTTGATTACTAGTTCCAATCCAGTTGTAAGAATCGAGGGGCTCAGTACAAGTCAAATGTGCAGCAAAAGTCGGCCACATCTTAGGCAAACGCAATGCGGTGGCTAACTACAAGATGTGCAGGCTGACATACTATGAAAACCACATGGAAATAAGCAACTATGTAAATGGATCCTTCAACAATGTCAACAACAATTGACTGAAGCCTTCTGTAGGTCCTATAAGAAGCTTAAAGTCCCACAATTATCTCTTGGTTATAAAAAATGTATTAACAAGATAGAAATCCTCCTGCAAAAAACCAGACATGAACTTCCCCAATTGTATGTAAGAACAGAATGATCATGATGCTGTTTAAATATTCATTGGATTGGGATAGAGCTGCCATAAAGTATGCTTCTGACTCAACTCTCTCTGATGCCTAATTTGTAGTAGCAGGAGCTTGTGCCACCTTGGCAAACCTGATCCTCAAATTTGCTGTATTGAAAACTGTGTAGAACCACTCCAAGAAAGTATAGCCATTGATGAAATGGAGACCCTCTCCTGAATTAGTGCCAATGTCATCATCAATGAGATAGATGGTGCTAGAACTGCACCTAATCTCCGCATACAGCAAATGAGGCCAAATTTGAGCTTCAGGTGTGAGCTCACATGATACCTATACGTCAAATTAGCCATGGTCACCAAGAAATGGAGCGAAGCTTATGCCATTGATGTTGAAAAAGAGACTGGAAAGTTTGGCATATTGAGCTGAGGTAATATGAAGCAGACCCATGGTGCTATCTAGAGTTGCTATGGTAGCTGACTTGTACTTGCATTGGAAGAGATGTAGACCAGGGTAGTTCCTATGTATTACTAGAAGCCCAATTTGGAAAAACATTTACTGGTATCAACAATACCAGCAATGGAAGACAGGATGGAAGTTGATGTTCCATAGGTAATGGACTCATTGATACCCCAGTATGTGCTTGCTGGGTAGGTGCTTGTAATTGGCATGGTATGAATGGTCAACATGCCAAGGCCAAAGATCCCATCAGAGAGATGAAGAACATATGCATAGCCAATGCTGCCAGTTATTTCAGAGCTGTCCATACTGCCTAGAACAGAATTACAATTAGTACATGACAAAAACAATGTGCTGCAGCATCTTAGGTATGTATCCCAGGAAAGCTCTCCATTGACAAGCTCATCCAGTGTTGTAGGTGCAAAGTAAATACTGATTTGATTGTTCATAATTAATCCCTGGCTATAGAGGTTATTGGTGACAGTGGGGATTGGTGTAGTAGTAGCTGAAGACAAGGTGCCTGAAGCAAAATTAGACTGGTGCACATTAACCATTTGAATGAAGGATAGCTTACTCTGAGATAAGCCTGGAGTGAGGCATGAGTGCAAGGCTTATCGGAGGATAAGATAAGCCAAGGCATAGCCACTCAGTCCACATGTAGCCAAATAACACAATTATTTGAGGATTCAACCCAGCAAAACTTGCTCCCCTCCTTCACATTGTCTCACAAGTTTCCCTGGCCAATATACAGCCATCCTCACTGTTCTTTCATCCAACCCACCTACTCCCTACAGTGGTTGGTGTACCAGATTTGGCTTCTGGCTTGTTTCTGGTTCCCAGGCGCTCAAGACTTGGGCCTGCCACTTCATTTGGGTTCCCATTTCATCGGACTGTATCCTGAGCTGACTAATCAACCTACATCCAGGTTGATCTGCTCCTCCCCAATGTTTACCCAAACTTGTGGCTCTGAAATGCCCTCATCTTTCAACAAACCACTCAAATACATTAGTATTCAAGTGCCCTACTCAACTATACTTCATATTCATATACCATTCACTCTAGCCTAGGCGAACTAGCTTATCCTTGGTGAGGTCAAAGAAACCAATCCTATCATTTGCCAATCATTCAAAAAGATCAGAGCGCAAAGACCAATCTGTCACTTACCCCAAGGATACCATCAAAGCCAGAAAAGCTATAATAGGATCAGTAGGTGCTTGTGGGCATCAAGATTAAAGACTCACCTGGAAGAAGGGAATGCTACACCAATGTATGTCAACTTGATGATCAAGCTCGAAGTGATGTTAACTTGGTTGGTGTATTCCTTCCCTGAGAAAACATATGGTTAACAGAGATAACAAGTGTGTAACACTCACACCTGCATCGATGCTTGCAAGCCATTGCAGGGCCACAGTCCGATCACAGCTGCAGAGATTTAGTGGTAAGTAACAAGTTCGCAAGAGGTTTGAGAGACAAATTAAGCATATACAGAATAGTATGATGTTCAACACATGCATGATGACTGCATGGAGATTTTCATCCTGATGGCTAGAGGATATACAGTATGTAAGTATGACATAGTTATGGGATACAATACAAATAAAAGCACAGTCAACAATGATATGAGTAGTAGGCATGTCAATAGTAGATGTAAGAATAACAAAAAATGAATGAAGGGCTAGACTTATATAAGAGGAATCAGAAGATATGTAAGACAAGAAACTAACGAGGCGAGGCTACTTGAGCATGTTCTATATCAGTTGGACCATTGGACTGTCAACCTGGGCTCTGTACATGTCCAACATCCAAAATGCATTACATTGAAACAGCAGATAACAATCGCCCTTGGTCTATGCCATCATGCAGGTGCTGTCAGCTGATTGCAGCCCTTCTTGAATGTTGGATGTGAAAGGACAGATGTGGGATCATTGAAGCTGTTTGCCCACTCTCCACAACAAATCACATCAAAATTTCCAGTCTCTTGTACATGCTTTGGCATCCAAACCCTCACATCTCGCACAAGATTTGTGTGACTTCAATGTCAATTGTCACCTTTGATTTTGTCAGTTGGGTCATGACAAGTCTTGTCCTTACTACACTGGCCAATGTGGAACCTTGAGTAACACCTGCTGTGCCTGGCTTGCTGAAGGCGTTACCACACTGGTACCCATATAGCATGTATGCAAAAAAGAGATAGATAGGCCACAAGATACTCAAAAATGTTTCTGCAGAATTTGGAGATCAGTGGAAGGAATACAATGTACGTTGTTTCACCTTGATTTTCTTTTTCTTGTACTGATGTATGTGCTGCAGAGATACACATTACAAGATGAAGATGTTATGCAGTACATCATTCTTGTGTGCTCCCTTTAAATCATATTTAGTTAATGTGTCACCAGGAATGTCATTCACTGCAATGAACTGCTTGAAACATCGATGCTTTTTGAGAACAACTTGAAAGAGAGGGAGTTTATTGTTGTGAATCAAATGGGCAGCATGGTCTGTATGTCTATGCAGGTCCATTTCAACTTCTCCTTCTTCTGATTTGTTACCAGCCTGTACATGAATCAAGGAGACACAATTGGAATAATCTGGTTAATTTTTATACATATTTTATATAGCTGAATTTGGTTTTGAGAAGGTACACAGTATGTATTTCACTTTCCTATGAACTTGACCAGAGCCGTCCACATGCTTTCTGACTCAAAATGTTGCTTCAGTCCTGAATGAAGGAGTTGCACCTTTACATTGAGATCAGTACTGTTTCAGTGAAGATGCCAAGAAATGATTCCCTCTGCAGAAGAGGATTGGCTTTGAAGAACAATAAAGGAGGTTTGGACTGTTCATGTATTCCAGATTTCTGCAGGTTTCCAATACCATGAATATGTTAAGGCCCTCTAATATTACTACCTCTGGAAGTTAAAATCACTATTTTGAGGAAATAGCATAAGAATCAAAAGTTGACAACCTTCTGCAAGCTGAGTCAATGCACATCAGCTTTAAATGCAAATAGTATGGTGTCTATATCTGGCATCTGTTCGGAGATTATTGATGAAACAATTCAACAAAATAACAATCATTCTTTCATCTTTGTTCCATGGTCTGTCATGTCTTCTACCCTCGGATGAGGATGCAAATATTTCAAATTATTGATATATTGAAAATGTCACTGTCTTGAAGGGGGCTACTCAGAAAATGGAATTCTAAGGAAGCTTTACCCCAATACTGTTGTGAGAAAGAGTTTGTATTGATCACTTTAAGTGGCTGTTTTCTAGGCTGGCAGCCCTCCCCCACTGATACCATTTTGTCTGGTCACCGTGCTTGCTGAAGGAGTTTGTCATAATGTTCTATGTCTTGTTGGAGGTGGATAATTACTATACTTTTATTTGATCAATCTCATCAGCCAAACAGTGGATCTAATCTTTCCCTTTTGTGACTGTGACAACTTTCCCCCTAACAGGGTGCTCTTCTAAGTAGTAATCTAAGCTTTCTGCATCAATTTTCTACATCAGGACTGACATTATGACATAATATTATTCCTCTGATTCCCACTTTGTGTATTTTCTTATGGATAGTTATCAATGTACCTGTATGGCACCTGTGCATTGGTAACATATGGGAATGATAAATAGCAATGAGGAAGCTTGTATCTAGCAAGAATTCTACTCATGAACCACCAATGGCATCAAAGTATATCAAGAAAAGGAGTTACATGCAGAAGATGACTTGGAAGGAGTACCTGTCAGCCATTTTGGTCAACTTACACAAATGTGTATTCTGAATGTCATGCACTGAAGATCAAGCATCTATATCATAATATCAAGTCAGAGAACAAATAAAGCCTTGTAATCAGCTCACTTTAATCAACTGATTGGGACTGACCAAAACTGGACTCCATTCGTGTCCAGCATGTTTGCCACTCTGGAGCTGGCTTGTCAAGCAGGTTGTGGGGGAAGCAATGGATGACAGTATGTCATCCATCATTGAATATATAATCAAAACCTGCTTCTATAAGATATTTTGATGGCACACCGTCAAAACAGTCAAGTCATACCCCAATATCATCAAGAGCAGCTATAACATCACCTTCCCTCTCTGATGCTAAGGAAGGCCTTGCACCAGCAATGTCCTTGATGCATGTACTCACCACCTGCGGGTGACCAGAGACATCAACTATATCAATGCAAAAAAATTCTAGCTGTTCATTTGGAGCAATGGGTATGTGGGAATCCCAGACTCGGATCCAGAGACTTGAGCTGAACTCAAAGGTGCGATATAGGAAATGGTCATGAGGATTGGGGGGTTTCTGAGTAATTATTAAGCTGTCAGTATACATCACACCCCAGAAGCAAGAGAGCTTACAAATGCTATGATGCAGTCTGTGGTGCTCTCATCGAAGCTCTCGTATCTTAAGAAATTGGCAGCTTCTGCCCTGTGCAACTCTGTCAGACTGTTCCTTGTGATAGAAAGCATATTCCTGCTGTAAGCTTCCAGGTCGTTGGGAAAAAATAAGTCTTTGTAAATGATTCCCTTTGAGTCTTTGTAATGAATCATGAGACCACCCGCAGGATAATCCTCTCCATCAGGGATTTCTTCAACATCCGGTGGAGGCATAATGATGTCTCACTGCAATGCTCGTTTCTTGTGGGAGCAGGAGGATGTATTCAGGGTATGTCAGGGCCTTGAGGGTGGCATTCAGAGTGGGGAGGAGTAGCAAAATTTGAATGCTGGGCAATCGCATGTTTTGAATTATCAGTACTTAAGGCAGTGCGGACTTTGAAATATGAATGACTAATCCAAATCAATAATCAAAACCCCTAGATTTGTGATGCCCATTATTTTTTGTAGCTTGCCAATGTTTGTACAAGTTATATTAATCATTTAGAGGCTTTCACAATTGATCTTGTTGAGCAGATGGTGGTGTTCTGGGGTGGAATGTTCTTTGAATGCTTATATACTTGTCCTGTAGGAACATGCCACTGCAGAGGATTGTGGTGCAACCAACTAGGAAGTCAACTTGTGCCTCCCCAATCCCCCTGTATTCCCTTATCCCTTTTTTGATTAGGTGAATTTAGCAATTGTTTGGTGCTATTCTTCACATGTGGTCAAAGATGTTTGCAGCTAGTCTCATCTACCTATGAACCTTGTCTTCATCCCAAGCCTTGCAATGACAAAGTCACTATCCTTGGTTAAATTTTCAGAAGGGGTACACACTTGATGGTATTGTTTCCTGAAGCTACAGTTTTTGAGCACCCTTGACCATACTTAGAAAAGGAAGGCCATCACCATGGGTTTTGAACATGCTACACAGCTGTGGGACATTTTGCTCATGTGGCCTAATATAGTATCTTCATTTCCTCCAAAACTCCTGCTTGAAGGATAACCATTAATATTGTCACACAACATACAAACCCTGAAATCAATGGGAAGTACAATTACCCAATGAAACTGATTGTCCTTAAGCAAAGTCTTCTTCTAAATTTGATCATAGCTGATAAGCTTGCAATTGCATGAAAGGACGGATTGTTCTGCTTAATGCCACCACAGCCTTCTTACTTCCTTCCCCTCTGCCTCTGCACCCTAGATTCCAATTAGCCTCAATTTATTATTTGACATACTGGCATGATACTATTGCCATGCATATGTGTTTAAACCAAAAGCATGATGCCCTCACATTTTCACTCACATTCCACCCATAACCACCAATGTTCATCGGGTCATCTGGGACTTTGACTCCTGGTCAAGAACAGATTGACCTTCATCTCTTCCAGCCTCTTGATAGCCCCGTATATCCGAAATTCTGTCTTGTCCATGACCAAATCGCTCTGGCTGTTGGGTTTCTCAGCTATCAGGTCAAGTGGACCACAAACAGTCACTGGGCCTGGACCCCCAACAATCTAATCCTGGCCACTTTATGGAGGCTCAATGGCCCTCAACCAGTAATGATGCCAATTGTGGTGGTAGTTTTACCCACTATGCCATTATTTGCAGTACAAGGATGATTCCTCATTTATGGTCAGAAGTATGAGCTGGAACTCTGGCATACTGCTTCCAATGCTCCCTGTTATACTGTCCACCACTGGAAGCATCGCCGAGCGAGCCCTGGAGAGCCAATGATACCGTTTCCACTGCCCTTGCCTCATCAGATTTCAGGAAGCTTTGTGTCCTGGGGCACACAAGTGCAGAATCATCATTCATTGAAATGATAAAGGTGAGTCTCAAACATATCTGTTGAGAGCAAACTGACAGGCAACATACAGAACACTGTTGGGTGTTGAGAGGCACCATATTTGATTTTACTCGATATCTGGAGACTATAATATGATGACTGCTTCGACATTAGCTATCCCATACTACCAATATTACAAGTGTATTCTAATAGTATATATTTCTTTCTACAAATAGAGCTAGTTGCTTGACATGAATGGCTTTACTTGTAAGTGACTTGGACAGATCTTGGCCACCAAAAGACAGAAAATTATGGTCCCTAGGGACGACTATTCAAGGAAGGCAGTGAGATTGCATGACATTTGAAACCTTGCACCAGTCAGATTGATAATGATTCCATGTAAATAATAAAATATCAACAACCTCAAAATGAATGAACAAAATGGCAGGCCCAGTGCATTATGATTGACAAGTTGTAAGGCCAAAAATCAAGGGTCAAGGGCATCTAGATTGGAACAAAGCAAGAACAAGGATATATAAGGTTGACAATGAAAGAAGATCATTACTGTGAGGGTTGTGGCCCAGATCTGACAGCCAGCATGCAGTCAACACTTTGTATATGATGGAAGGGATGTTGGATTGCTATATTGCTCTTGACTTTGACCTTGACTTGGAGCTGGGTAAAGTTGCTGCACTGATACATGCTGACATACTTGCTTTTGTCATACCACTTCACAAACTCATGAGCTGCTTCTGTGCTGGTTGCAGCTTGCTTGCTGAGATTACACACAGCCTTTGCTACTGAGGGTAAACACACAAGCATCAAAATAGCCAACAACTACTACAATGGTGTCTCACAACATGCTCCATCTACCCTTTTTGTGCATGCTGGGCGGACATCAAGCACTGCTGGAATTATGAATTGAGAGATCTCTTTGTGAATTATTTCATCGCCGAACTCTCAAGGAGGAAAATAGCAGTTGGATTTCTGCTATTCAGTACATTGGGGATCATTTCATGCAGCACTTAAATACCAGTACAGCATCACCAGGAGCAGGCATAAGACTACTCCTGATGGGACCTGCATTCACTCGTCAATGTGTGTGACCATCTCACTCTTTATCCCATCTGTGAAATTGAGCTGGCTCAGCAGGTATCTGGGAATGATAAAATCCGCCTCTTTCTGGGTCATTCCCAGCATCTGTATATGGACCTCCACTGGAATTCTCCTCAAACACTCCAGTGCTGAACTTGAATTTACCAGGAGGTGTAAATTTTTGCTTGGGTGGACCTGCAGGGACAGGTGTGTAACTGATGAGTGACGAGCAGTGAAGGTGGGGGATTGCAGGCAGATGGCATTTGGGGCGGTATGATGAACTCAATAGGGAAGGTCATGCAAGATGTAGATCACATTGCTGCACCACAATGACTTGATGGACAGTTCACTTGCTTGACTCAGAATATATTCTCCTCAAGTGGTATTGATTTATTGAGCTTCTGCTCCCAGTAGTCATCAATTACTCTCAGTGATTAGCAACGAGCAAGGTGCAGGAGGAACTGCTCACATAAAAGATAACAGATAAAATAGATACCATTCGCAGCTGCAACATTGGCAAAGTAGGACACTGGACCAATTCTGGTGGCTAAGGTGTGCTCAAGTTACATCTCATCTTCATTGCAGGGTTGCGACCTGTCAGGTTCATTAATGTTAAAGCATACTACCCTGTGTGAATGAAAGCCATGTGGTGCATGTGATGTAAATTAAAGTATCAAACCATGTGTAAACAATGCGTAATAGTGGCCAATGTATTGCTCAATGCAATATTCCTTTTGTTGCCATTAAGATAGATTTATTGTAGCAATATTAATACTAGTTAGAGTATGTGCAATATCCTCCTCTCTGCTTGCTTGTCTGCTGTCTCAAGTCCATCCCAGCACTTAAGGTAAAGAAATCTACAAAAACCTGGAGTGATTAATCCTGTCACTTTTCATTGGTTCACACTACATGATGAATATGGTATAGAACATACCTAGCAGACTGAGTATAAATTCCCAAGCACTCAAGGTTTTCGGGTCGATGCATCTTGTCACGTTACTTTTACTTTTACATTGCTCTCGTCTTCTCATGCACTACTACTTTCTTCGCATTGGCCTTCCTTGTCAGGACTGGTACTTCGGCAACCAGTCCAAATCATATACTCGTTCAAACTCTCTAGCAGACCCATTCCTGGGGAGAATCCTTTTGCAGGCAAGGAGGAAGTATGCAAGTAAGCTTGTGCATGCCAGGGTGACAAGGTTATCTATATTGTGAGTACTCCCAAATTGTTGTTACAATAAACTTACTTTAGTAGCATGGGATGGCACCGTTCCCTGTATAATCATCAGTATCATTACACCCTGTGAGGGTACAATGCATCAGGGTGGATGACAGTAACTCTGGAGATGGGGACGTCTGGTCAAATGAAGGTTTTTACTTATGGGCATAAGCACTGGATGATTTGGTCATCTAATTCTAGGGGTGGTTCATTGCACCCAAAGTATTTTTTCAATAGCAAAGATCATGAGGAGGTGAGTGTCTTTTTCTCAAGTTCCTTCTAGATTTTTGACTTCAAATGCAGGTGATTTGAGATCTATGGATATATGAATATATATAGGCTCATGTATGCTACAGTCTACTTGGAGGGAATCTTGGATCTGGGCCCCTGATTGAAGAACAATGGGATACAGTAAAGCTTTGATATATTCTGACTGGAGCTATTGTTGATGACAGTTTCTTGCAGGATTGTGCATGGATAGGACATAACCATGCAGTGCTATTATTTAGTAGCGGCTGAAGGAGTACAGAAGGAAACATTCGGGCAAGTATCTTTCTAATTCATACAAGCATCATGTCCTCATGAACGATCTGCTACATTGCCAACTTCAATAGAGTGTGGTCCTCAACACATGAAGTAGCATGTGGATTGGGTATGTGTTTTTCCTCCATAAATTTACTTTCATTATTATCTTAACATCGCATCTCCCAATGATGAAACATTTTCCTCCAAGGAATGAAAGAGTACGGTGGTTTCATGGATACATGTTTACTACTAGGTTATTTCCCATTGAAAATCAGGAGAGCATTAATACTCTGCCATGCAATGTGATCCGGTTATATCTGGTAAGTTTGGACCACTTATTGGGCATTTCCTCAGTATATCCTTCTTACCTTGAGTCTGTCCTAGTTCGGTTTAAGTTTGAACCTTGGCTGTTACGTATCCCCCTCTTTTTCTAGTTCCAGTTGCATTGTATGACACAACATCTACCTACTTCTGTCGCATCTGCAGCTGCATTCAAAACTGGTTATCATCATGCAGTGACAGCACTATGTAGCTCTTGGTGGGCCCCATGCTGGGCTTTATGATTCCCCATGAGTCATTCATGACCACCATCTGTGATACAAAAAAAGACATCCACCTTTGTATAGTCCTCCCCTTGATTACAACAGGATACTTCCCATTACTATCAAGGCAGGACTGGACAATGCTGATCTTCTAGCAGATCTTATTGTACTATTCCCTGAGCACACTTGTCCTGACCAAATGGCGAGAATCATTGAGCATTCTGACAAAGTTGGTGAAGTGTCAAACCAGATTAAGAGCAAAATTTACTGCATGCTTGACAGGAAAACAGCCTTCGGAAAAGTTAGGATGATATTTGTTACCAATAATTTCAAGTAAGTTTGTCTTTCTTATGCAATGAAAGTTGGTGATGGTGCTCTTGTTTAGGAAGGTTGAGTCTTTCTTGAATAATGGTAACACATGGAAGCAGGAAACATCCCTCCATAAGGGACTTCTATACATGCTGCAGAATTTCCAGGGTGCATAGCTGTATGTACCTATGTAGGCCCGGTATTGATTCATCTGCCATATCTCACTGTCATTCATTCATATTCACTAGCATCCCTCCAGAACCCAACATTAGTAGGTGGGGATCAAATCTGTCACCAATGACAATTGATGGCAATTGGCTGATTGTCTTTCAGCTCTTCAGGCTCATACAGACAGAAGTCCTCTGTCCCTCAAACTTCAGATTCTCATCAGCCAACCTCAATGCCTTTGTCTATGTCAACTACTGAACACATGCCTGTACATGGATAGTTAGCTTGTTCACTGTACCCATTTTGATCCAAATATATACAGCAGCACACCAACCATTCACAAGTTTCATCATCTAGCACAGGCACTAAGTAACTATGTTTGCTTTTTTCTTACTCTCGTCTCAATGCTTACTATCATGCTAAAGCACTAGTCTGGGTCAGAGATTACCTCATTGCCAAATGTGTGGGAAGCGCATGAAAGGCCACGACAAAATTGCCTGAATCTGCCAGTGGTGTGGCTGACCAAAGGCTTTGCACAATGGCCAAGTTTGCCAACCACAGAATCAGCCTTCAGTATCAGTGAGTCATTTTCTGTCAGGCATATTGCAGCATAAAGAATATTTCTAATATTCATGTCTGAAGGCCCAGTCTATGCCAAAGGGAAAGGGCCAGGGTACTTTCCAAATGCCAGAAAGTCACAGTGTGGGTCTTTTGTATCCTTCTTGTGGCTTAAACAGGTGTTTTTCAGTGTTTCTATCTACAGACTCGGTCCTCATTGAAGGGAAAGGGTTAAGAAAGATCTTGAACTCTGGACTTAGACAGTGAAGTTGACCTTGAACTGGAAGAGTGTGTTTCTAGGCTGGAGGAGTGGCTTAATTCTTTGGGACTTTGATCTGAAAGTTCACAGCTACTGTTATAGGCTACAAGAATGTATTTTGACATGTACAATAATTAACTATGTATGACTTGAAGTATGGCATCTGATCAGATGATAATATGGACTCTCAGGGTGACAACCTAGGAGAGAGATTGAGAATGTGGTGAGCTCCAACAAGTTTACAGTCTAGCGGCACAACCAAACTTGCTAGAATTGGGATTCTGTTACATAATGAAGAATGCTGCAAACAAGTCAATTGGTACCATCTCCTTAAGACCATGAATTTTAAACCCAGCTGCACACAGGCACATTGTGGTTTATTGTGATGAAGGTGGTGCATGCAGGAGTGAAAGAGAGTGAAGTCCACTGTGGATGGTGCAACCGGTGCAACATTTGATGGGATCTTGAGATGAGATGAGATGTAAGATCATATGTGATGATCAAGCTTAAGATCATTGATGTACTTGGTAATGGTGCAGAGACTAAACTAGAGCGAATATACAATGAGTGAAACTTGTATATACACAACCCAAAGCAATCCTTGTGCTTCACAATCACCAAATATATAAGTTTGGGTGTTTCAAGATCAATAGAAGACCTCTGCAAACTGACTAGTTTGGTAGGAAGATCAAATATTCTGCCAAGTGTGCAACTATCCCAGCAGGAAGCAGGACTATTGTGACTTGTTCTTTTGTTTCAAAAGGTATTCAAGCTATCCAATTCGACTTAGTGAATATAGCACTGGTTTGTGATTAAATACAATATATTAAGGACAACTTTTCATCCTGAAACTTCAAATATTTCATGTTCTGAGATTAAATGACACTTAGGCCGATTTATATAGCACACTGGCTTTACTATGGTGCACTGGCCAACATCTGAAGCTCACTGGATGACTCAGACTCGAAAATATTCAAATAAATATCAATATATTCTTTCTATCTTTAGTGGACTTGAGAAATAGCTGTCTCATCCAAAGGATAAGCACAAAGGCCTTCAAATCACCATGCACACAGGCTAAGGTGCAACTCTAAGGGATGGCAAGCTCCCAGGGACTTAACAACTATTCTCTAGCTCGAAAATAATGTAAAACCGATAAAATGTGGTAAAATGGTCCTAAAACCGGTCTAAACCGGTGTAGAAGGGCTATAGCGAGTGGTGAAGGTCCTAAAATCGGTCCAGAGAGTGTGGAATGGATATAAACGATGGCAATAGGTCTAAAGCCGGTGCGACGTCCAACAAAAACGGTGCAAAATCCTATAAAATGCGACAAGAGTATAGACAAGATGTCTAGAAGTGTACCTAATAAAGTGAGCAGAAATGGTGGTAATAAACGTACAAAAACGAATTAAAACCGGTGGGAATCTCGGGTTCTAGGTCTATAAAACCGGAGCTATGGCAACAGGTGTGCAGAGCTTTGGAAAAGCAATAACGGTGATGAGGGGAATCCTATGGAGAGTGGTGTGGAGATGGGCCTTCAAAGAGGCAATACGATCCTAAACCGGGCTGGGAGATGATGATGCCGGCAATATAAAACCGAAATCGAAACCGAAACCGAAGCAATAAAGCCGGTGACGATGTGGAAGTGATTTAGAGACAAAAGCAAGTAGTTGGAGCAAGAATGCGTCTATTGGGCAGTAATAATGCAATCCAATAACGATTAAGAGTAAAGCAAGCGATAGGGCATAACTGTGGGCGACTGGGATCGACTGGTAGTGTATAAACTCGTCAATAGAGCATATAGCCGGTAATTCGAAGCAATCTCCTCTGTAACTAAGTTTCTACAGAGTATATATACTAAAAGTCCGAAATTATAAATAGAAAACATATCTAAGCATTGGTAAGGCTGTAACTCCGTAGCTGAGTAAAACTAATAGCAGGCATGTGGAAACTAGTCATCTGAAGCCACGGCATTGTGTTTAATGCCGGGTTTTTGAGGGGAAACCATATGGGTGCTGTGACTGCTGTGAGGACCATGGGGTGCTGTTTAACTGCGGGTTTTTAATGCGCAGCTCGTCTGCTGAGGTGTGCGCAGCTACTGTCGATTACTTTGAGGTCTTGGCATGGTAACAGCCTTAGTAAAACCGGTCTAAAGTGCCCATGCACTTTAAATAACTTGGAAGGAGGAGTATCAATTAATCACATCAATTTAATTGAAGGATCAATGAAAGCGCAGCAAATGACGATCCCTGGTGATGTAGGAATGCTATATTCGGTTGATTGTCGATCAGGCATGCCAGGGTGTGATGGGGCACGAAGATATTGTGCAAAACCGGTCGAAAAAGGATATAAAAGGGTAGTGGGAGTAATAACTGGTGTACTCTGGTTTCTGGAAGGATATTCGAGTTGTAGCCTTTGAAACTGGTTTGAATAGACGAAGAGTAACTGCTGTATAACCGGTGGAGCACGGAGATATTGCTGCATGAACTGGAAATCAAATCTGGAGTTGGTGTAGGAGGTAGTAGGAGGATAATAGAATGATCCGGTTTCTGGGAGAATATTCGAGCTGTATCCTTCGAAAACTGGTCTGAATAGACGAAGAGTAACTGCTGTATAACCGGTGCAGCACGGAGATATCGCTGTTCCACTCCAAGGCCCTTGAATCGCCTCAAGCACTGTGCTTATAAGGTCAAATTGTGGGGAGGGTGTTGCCTCCAGTATGTTACATCTAGGAGGCCTTTATATACTGTATATAGTCTGATCTATCTCGGATAACTAGTCATACTGTATAAGCTAATATCCAACTATATCTAGGCTACATACTACTGGGTTGAGGGTTTCCTGGTCAAAATGATCTAGGTACTTTCTAGTCCACTTTCCAGGCTCGTTAATGGCCGCTTGAATCGAAATATTCTATCATTCTTTGCCAGACTAGGAAGGATTCTGGAACTGCAAAGCTGAATAGCTTGGTTACCAGTCGCTTCACCCTCTGCCCAGGCTATTGCATCATAGAATGCGTCACCATTCTCTATCTCTAGGCAACTAGTCAAGGCTACAGTCAGTGGAACATTCCTGATCAATTGATCTGTCAATATGGATACTCTGATCACTGATGTGAGCCTCATGGCCTACAGGCCTACTATTCTGGAATGCGACTCATCTGCAGAGTATCTACAGGTCCAAAGTCACTATCAATAGATAATATTGGCGAGTAACTTCATCTCTTCAATATAAAAACAAATATTCCACCATATGAGGGAAAGTACTTGCTGCTAAATGCAAACTTGGGAAGTTCTTCTATCTATTCTTTCCAGAGCTTGAACTGCCTTGGAATAATTCTGCAAACCATAAACAACTAGTCACAGCTATTTAGTCACATTAGGGGAATATTCCCTTCATCTGGGGGCTAGTCAACCTCATTAAGGGACTAGCTACTTCTGGTTTAAGTGGATTGTGCATGAATAGGACATTATAGCATATATCTGCTCATTTAGACCTATTAGAGATCGACTATTTTAGGCTGGTAGGTCCAATCCTTCAAGGTACTGTTCCTAAGTCCTGTATTGCAACTCTGTATCTTCTCTCAATGCACAGGATCTTAGCTATCTGCTCAAAGTCTCAACAATAGCTCTTGTATTCAAGTAGATATAGATTCTGGGATGTATATATCTTATACAAAATTGCAAAATCTAAGGGTAGACATGCAGCATGCATATCACCGGTAGATAAGAGGGAATACTGGTTGGTGCAGCATCACTCTCAGGGAGGAGACTGGGAGACATTCAAGTGGAAGAACTGATTGGAGAGCAGGAGAAGAAGCTCACCCTGCCTCAATAACACACTGATCAATAGACATGAAGGACCCATGTAATGAAACCAAGGTGCATTCAAGGGACTTCCTAAAAGCAGCCTCAGTGAGAGGCAGCTTGGCAACCTGATCATTGATAGCAGATAAGTTGTTTGAACTGTAAATGCCTTTTTCAGCATAGGCCATCAAATGGGAGATCTCAGTGCGGCAACTGAAAGCCTGTCAAAGCTACTCATACATTGTCAGTCAACTAGTACAATTCTATTCAAAGTACATACCTTAGTGCAAGAGACCGCATCCAGGTCATTATCAGTACATAGTTCAGAGAGGTCTGCACTGATTTTGAGGATGGATTCCACCCATGAAGGGCTTAGGGAATGTATGGAATTCCCCATACTCAGTAGATCTCCAACACAATTGACCAATGGTGAAAGTGAAATGATGAGACTGATGCCAACCAGCAGGATCCAAAAGTCGGTTTCTGGATGTAGGAATCCTGGAATCAGGCCATGCCTGTACAGGTAAATGCAAAAGATGAGGGCAGCCATGATGGCAGCGAGTAGAGTCACTACAGCAGATTGAAGACTGTCCATGATGCAACATAGGAGCAGACTATAGCTATCTGCATTCTTTGATATTGCTATATCATTGCCATACCATCTACATGAGGTGTCAAAAATTTCCAAGACCACTGATGTTCATCATCTGAAAAATTCCAAGATATAGAAGCACCAGTTAGATTTGTGATGAATGCTGCCTGTCATGTTAACATTGAAGAGGATGGCTGACATAATAACAGGAGGTGAACAGTATCGACAATGATACGCATGTTGCATGTCTACCCTTAGATTTTGCAATTTTGTATAAGATATATACATCCCAGAATTGATATCTACTTGAATACAAGAGCTATTGTTGAGACTTTGAGCAGATAGCTAGGATCCTGTGCAATGAATGAAGATATAGAGTTGCAATACAGGACTTAGGAACAGTACCTTGAAGGATTGGACCTACCAGCCTAAAATAGTCGATCTCTAATAGGTCTAAATGAGCAGATATATGCTATAATGTCCTATTCATGCACAATCCACTTAAACCAGAAGTAGCTAGTCCCTTAATGAGGTTGACTAGCCCCCAGATGAAGGGAATATTCCCCTAATGTGACTAAATAGCTGTGACTAGTTGTTTATGGTTTGCAGAATTATTCCAAGGCAGTTCAAGCTCTGGAAAGAATAGATAGAAGAACTTCCCAAGTTTGCATTTAGCAGCAAGTACTTTCCCTCATATGGTGGAATATTTGTTTTTATATTGAAGAGATGAAGTTACTCGCCAATATTATCTATTGATAGTGACTTTGGACCTGTAGATACTCTGCAGATGAGTCGCATTCCAGAATAGTAGGCCTGTAGGCCATGAGGCTCACATCAGTGATCAGAGTATCCATATTGACAGATCAATTGATCAGGAATGTTCCACTGACTGTAGCCTTGACTAGTTGCCTAGAGATAGAGAATGGTGACGCATTCTATGATGCAATAGCCTGGGCAGAGGGTGAAGCGACTGGTAACCAAGCTATTCAGCTTTGCAGTTCCAGAATCCTTCCTAGTCTGGCAAAGAATGATAGAATATTTCGATTCAAGCGGCCATTAACGAGCCTGGAAAGTGGACTAGAAAGTACCTAGATCATTTTGACCAGGAAACCCTCAACCCAGTAGTATGTAGCCTAGATAGTTGGATATTAGCTTATACAGTATGACTAGTTATCCGAGATAGATCAGACTATATACAGTATATAAAGGCCTCCTAGATGTAACATACTGGAGGCAACACCCTCCCCACAATTTGACCTTATAAGCACAGTGCTTGAGGCGATTCAAGGGCCTTGGAGTGGAACCTCGGAGCTAGAGAATAGTTGTTAAGTCCCTGGGAGCTTGCCATCCCTTAGAGTTGCACCTTAGCCTGTGTGCATGGTGATTTGAAGGCCTTTGTGCTTATCCTTTGGATGAGACAGCTATTTCTCAAGTCCACTAAAGATAGAAAGAATATATTGATATTTATTTGAATATTTTCGAGTCTGAGTCATCCAGTGAGCTTCAGATGTTGGCCAGTGCACCATAGTAAAGCCAGTGTGCTATATAAATCGGCCTAAGTGTCATTTAATCTCAGAACATGAAATATTTGAAGTTTCAGGATGAAAAGTTGTCCTTAATATATTGTATTTAATCACAAACCAGTGCTATATTCACTAAGTCGAATTGGATAGCTTGAATACCTTTTGAAACAAAAGAACAAGTCACAATAGTCCTGCTTCCTGCTGGGATAGTTGCACACTTGGCAGAATATTTGATCTTCCTACCAAACTAGTCAGTTTGCAGAGGTCTTCTATTGATCTTGAAACACCCAAACTTATATATTTGGTGATTGTGAAGCACAAGGATTGCTTTGGATTGAGTATATACAAGTTTCACTTGTTGTATATTCACTCTAGTTTAGTCTCTGCACCGTTACCAAGCACATTACCAGAATTGCACAGGCACCTTGAAGAGACAGCAGATACCCATAGGGCAACTAGAAACTTATCCATTGCCCTCTCCGATCTTTGTATCCTATCCATGTGTGAAAAGAAGAGTTTAGAAACACAAATGATGACACAGCTGTTGGTCTTCACATGGATGGGAATTAACTCTGCCAATGTTGAAGCTGTTTTATATGCCATCTCAGTCATGGAGAATCTCTCGCATGAGGTCTGCCCAGGGTGGAAGGCTGTGATTCTCATTGGAAAGCAAGTTCACCAGTTTCTGTTGATCTTAGAGCAAAGTATGCATTGTATTGTGGGTGACATAGACTGGACCACAGAAGGAAGGGCAGACTTTCATGGTATGCTAGCTAAAGGTATCACAGGAGTTGAAGATCTGTATGAGGATCTCACTTTTACTTGGGAGCGAGGGAATCTGTTTTTGTAGTTAGTGCATTGTAAATATATATGTCATTTGTCTTGGCCATCATTCATCTGCATATAAGCCTGGGTCAAATGCCCCCAGTTTCAACCTTCCTCTTCAGCTTTGACACACTTTGATATTCTATGTCATCCACCAACAGACTAGAGGTGAGTTGCTATTGCTTCATAATCATACCATACAGTCAGATTCAACACACATGATTTAGGCTCCCCTCCATCATTGGTTCCAACCAGTTATATATCGACCAGACATCCCCAACTATACAATAATTGTGTACGCCAAGCAAGGTTTGTCAGAGGGTCTCAACATCATAGTCATGAACTGACTTCAAGACCTGCAGATGCTTTGGGTCATCTGTTGGTAATGTTTGAAGAAGTCCCTATCAGAGTCATAGGGAGGAACAGGTGAATGTTCTCGTTTCTGCTCATATCCGGTGCTTAAGTTTCTCTCAAGCGAAGGAAACCAGGGGGGCCCTCATCCTGAACTCAATTTCCTGCAAGACGCCAGATGGCCCCAGTTTAAGCCCCATCCCACCATCGCTAATGGACTGACCATTAGAGGTCCACACTTTTCAAACTTTCCTGCCACTTGTGGAAATAGCCAGGGACAAACAGTCTGGTATACTAGTGAACTGCCTGAAGATATTGCCCTCCCCCCTGTCATAAATCCTGCACCACCCATAGGGGCCATTTATATCCACCAGAATATGCTGTCTGCAGATGCGCAGATCTGGTGTTTTGACTAGAACAGCATGTGGAAAATCATTCCTTCCAATAACTCAAGCAGGTTTTCTCATCCCAATCCTGACAACTCTGACTGGTTTTTTTGCCTTACAAAAGAGGGTTGTCTGAGTTGGGTCATAGCTGCTACCTTACAGAAGTATCAGACTGAGGCTGAAAAAAAGAGGGTGGCCAGAATAATTGTTAATCAGGATGATTAGATGTATCATACGATGGGTTACTTGATCTTGGATGTGTGAATAAATTCCAGTGAATTAGGTCTCCATAAAAGGACAATAAGGACAATTAAAAAGGGATGTCAAGGACAGACACAAAAGGACATGCAGGATGATCAAAAAGAAATGCCAAATGATGGTCAATGATGAAAGTTCAACTAATCTCACATGCTTGACACATTCCCATTTCCTACAATCTCAGCTGTGCCTGTTTCCTGTAGCTACCTTGATCAATAATGGGCTTCGACCTGTCAGATTTGATTGTATATTATTTGATCATTCTTGTAAAATACGATTTAACAAATTCAAATTTGAGGAAGGTCCTTGCAGTTCATGCGCAGAACTCTGAAGTCAGTTAGCCAGCCTCCTCCCATCTTCAAGCAATCAATGACACCATGGAAGAGCCATTTGAAAAATGTGACAGGATTGTATTGAGAACTTGCCAAGGTCTGTGACAGCACCATTAACATGGACGCAATAAAAACTGTCAATATTGTGATGACAGTCCAGTAAATTGTTGCCTTCAGGGCTTTGATGATCAACTGTGATGATGCCATTGCATCACATGTCTACAGACTAACATGAGTATGATTCATACAATATAAGGGCTGCCCCTTGACTCACCCAAAACCAATCAAAGATGTGATAGAGGACACCAGGGTCCCAGTCAGGGGAATAAGATATCCATAACTTAATCAAACAATCCGGTCCCTTCTCTGTTGATGAACCTAAACTTCCATGGCAATGGCACACCAAAAACTCAAAGAGTAATGGTTAATGACGGTGCAGACCAGTTATAAAGGTACTGTGTTGTGCGAGTTGTTTGGGGCACCTCCGTGCAACCTAATCACTTCCTCTAGACACAAGTTTATACTGCGACTTTTCAGTCAAGCAAGTAGCACTCAAGCGATTGAGTACTAAAAGGTTTTGGCTGTAGGCTGATGATAATCTTGATAACGAGATAGAACGGAAGAGGGTATGACATGAATACCACAGGTCCGGTGTAAAAGAAGGAGAAACGACTAGACGAGGTCTCTAGACAAAGGTCCTGTGAAAATAATGGCGATAATGAAGCTATGTGTGTGGCAGATGGTTTATAGCTGGTGTAGTGTCGAAATACTGAAGGGGGCGATCCTAATAATGCCAGTTAATGGTGGCAAGAGCGTGAAAATGAGTTTATGTCTGGTGGGGCGTGGCGATGACGAGTGCTGATCCTATATGAGACGAAATATACTGAGGGCGATGTTGAAAACTGAGTCTACTCGGAGACTATCCTATCCTATGTCAATGTCAATCCTATCCTATCCTATGACAGTCTAAACTGGTGTTGAGTCCAATACAATCCTATGTGACGATGCTGATTCCTATAAGTCTGCCAGAGACTACCCAAGTGGGCTGCGATGAACGATGTTGAAAGTAAAGCCAAATAAAACTCCTATGGTACAAAGATGAAGATGATCCAATCCTATAAAACAAAAAGAGGTGATGTATGATGTGAGCATACGGTGTTACACACTAGATGTGTGCATTTAAACCAATAATGATGGGGTGCAATCAAAGGTGCGATGAGCGAATGAGGATAATGCTAAGGCCGGTCGATCACAGTGTAGAATGTGTTTCTCAAAGAGAACAAGGGAGGTGCAAAGCTAAAGACGGTGTGAAACCAGTCCATTGCTTATAGCGAGTGTATGGGGTGCAAACAAATGTTATTGTTCGTATACTGTGCTATGTGAGAAATGTGGTTGTTTAAACCAGTGCTAATGAGCGTAGCAAGAGTATAGAGATGAGAATATAGCCGGTCATGAGCAGTATAGTGAGTGCTAGTAGCAAAGTAGCAGGTAGATAGATCTCCCTACTTCTACAATTTTCTATGGATTTTATACTACCAAAGATATTTATTAATAGAGAGACTTAGTAAAGCTGTACGGCTGTGGCTTGGTAACAATTCAAGTGTCCATATGCATCTCCGTAGTCACTTGTAACAGCTAATCATTAGCATTACTGAAGACAGATAAATTTGCTATATCATGAGTTGTCACAGCAGGGTTATTGGGGTGCTGTTTGAACTGTGGACTGTGAGGGTACGGTGGAATTACTGAGGTGAACGAAAGGAATAATGCCTTCTAGTGAACTGGGCACAGCGATATTATCAACACCAGTCATTTGGATGACAAGAACTTGATGATTATTGTGGTAGGGCAATTGTCAGTGGGTATGACCTCATATAATGAAAGGATCAACACTGGTCCATTACACTGTGATGCAGTCCTGATGCGTCAGTGATGCGTAGTTTGCTTATCACCGGGGTTTGCCTGATCGATCAATACTGTGCCTATTCATGATGGCATACAAGTTAGGTCGCAAAACAAGTTGGGATGGGTATTCTTCGTTATAACTGGCCGTTGAAGTGTCAAAGAGGTCCTATAATAGTGCATGCACACTGGTGTTATCGTTATAACCGGTGCTAAGTCATTGTCACTTAGAAATGACAAAAATTGCAAATTCTGAGCATACAGAGCCTAGAGGCTCATCACCGTATTACCGGTAGTGATGTACTTCACACCTTTGTATCTGGTATAAGCCTACAAATGCATGTCAGTAGGCATTTTTTGAGCCAAAGGAAAACACACAATAGTCTGAACTGTGTCATTCGCTGGGCAGAGAGATTAAGGTCTTGGAAAAAGGATAAGGACACTAGAGCTCACATATTGAATGCTCAAAGATGAATACAGGCTGTTTTGCTGTAATGTTCATAATGGAAGCAACTCCAGAACTTCCACCAACCAATATATCTTCATCATCATGGATGAAATGAACAGGGACAATAACATTTGTAAGGATTTTATCTGCTATCACATCCCCTTGCTTTCTCAGAACGGAAAACACATAGAAATTGATGCCATCGTAGAGGTTTGTTCCAGTGAGCAACATGCCATCCATGGACATGGCCAAACTTCCTCTGCATCTGATGAGCCCAATAAATTCCTTGATACATCATCGCACTTACATTCTGCGCTCTGGCAACATGGACCAGACCACATCTCCTTGATCCAGACCAAAACAGCTAGGGGAAAGTATCGGCATGCAGCATTCACCAGAGAAGATTGTGTTTGAAAGCAACTCACACCACACTGTGCTCAAGGTAGCTGACTATGCAAGTATTGTTTTGTTGGGGGACATGAATTCCTGTGGCATATGGCACAGGACATGTAAAGTTGGTAGGGATCAAAGAGGGCAGTTCAACCATCTTGAAAGCAATATGCCAATCATCTTACACTGAATAAATGATGTGCCTGGCAATTCATAACAAATGAAGACCTACTATGCATATTTCTCTGGAGAGCACTAACATGGCTGCCATGGCCGATGATAAGATATCCTTTGGTAGAATCCATATCCATACAATGGATTGGGCCTGTTAAACTCGCCATCCATTCCTTCCTTTGGTTGGGTTTCTCCTATGATAATCATCAAACAGTGACTGGGGGTGCACATGAATGAAATTGCACCTTTTTGTCTAGGCAGTCATAGCGGAATACCTTGCCTGAGTGAGTTCCAACATAAAGAATCGGCCACTTTGAGTGGTCAAGAGACCATAGAAGGACATCAATAGTGGTGGGCTCCTTCAAATATTTGCTAACAGGTTTCCCTGTATGAGTATGGTAGATTTTGACAGCTCCTGTTTCAAAAGTGGCCGCTAACAGGGCCCCATCTTTAGAGAAAGTCAAAACATTGAGGGAGTCAAAATCTTCTCCTTGAATAGTTTTTTGAAGCCGATATTTGACTCAAGACATTGAGGTGATGTAGAAAAGCTAAAAGACACAAGTTCCACCCCCGATATAGAGTGGGCCAGAGAAATAACTTGTGGAGACCTCATGGGTGCTGTATTTCCAGATTCCATTGTCCCAATTCAAAAACATCAATTGATACACAAGGCAGAGAAGCTGAGGCTGCTGGGATCTAGGGCATAAATAGAGGTGGCATAACAATGCCATCAAATTCCATCAGCAGGGCGAACCTAACTGACAGAGTTCAGTCTTGGCTATCAATATGTGACCACTGTCAGGCCAAGATGAATTTGTGCAGTTCGTTGATGGCATCTCTGGATCCTTTGAATGCAACCTTCGTGGATGATATGTTCCTACCTCCTCCTGATTAAAATACAGTTGCAGTATCAGGCCTAGGGTGGCAGGGTAGCTTTCTTTATTCCTAGTTGTGCCACCAAGGTGCCACTCCAGAATTCTGTGTATAAATATGTGCTGTGTGACTTGCACTCTTTCACTTTGCCTTCACTTGCGATATGTTGAATCCTTTGAATAAAGCTCCCAAGAATAAATCACAGAGGCCCGATACTCTTGGAACATCTGAGCATGCAAAAGGTAAGCTTCCTTGCCTGGATGAAAGACTACCAGTTATTTTATTTGTCAAGCACTGGACTCCATATTGTCATCAGCTGCAACACCGGTGATGAGCCTCTAGGCTCTGTACACTCAGAATTTCGCGATTTTGGCTATAATAACTGAAGGCATCACATAAACGACCTGTCAAGACAAGCTTACTATACTACTCAAGGGCATATACTTTATGCAACAGCAATGGCACCCTAAGACTCTCAATATCCTTCCCACTTGGCGAAGCACTTTAATTTGTGCATACCATCACTTCAAGGCATGATAATTGATCATACAACTCCATTCGGCAGTAGGCGCTGAGAAACTGAAGAAGTTGCCACACCAGTATCACATCAATTATGCATCATGGCTTGACCTGCCAGATTGATTGTTTAATTATGTGATGTCATATGCATTGACATATACATCCCCTCGACAATCGTGGATTATGTCCGATAATTCCTTCATTTTTGAATACAATAACTGAACGCCGAAGATTATAAACCTTGACCCATCAGTATACCTCAGCTCATCCACCCTACCTTCTTGGTCTGCAGTCAAACAGCACCATATAACACTCGCAGTAATAACCGGTGACCCTCGAGTACTATCTTGTTTCGGCAATGCAAGAGACTAGCTGTTATCGAAAGCCTCGTTATTACTCATAAACTGTCGGATAGTTGCCAAGCCACAGTCTTACAGCCTTAATAAGTAGAGCTAATAATATCCAGACCTTGTAGTATAAAAACTCGATAGAATATTGTAGAGAGGAGAACAAGTACCCTAGAGACACCGCACATTCTAGAAACTAATAACTGGTACACCAATGGTTATAACTTGTATTATCTTGCTTCACAACCGTATACACACCACAAATCAATTGTTTTGCACCCTATACATGCTACTATAAGCCTAGGACTGGTTTATACCATCTAACAGCTTCATTCACCTCTCTATCGTTCACCACTTGACCGCATACCACCGTCAGCTTCGAATACTCAACTGCCGGTTGGTTTTATACCGGTTACTTGCCATTAGCTCGCCATAGCTTTGGTACCAGCACTTTGAGCTCTCTTATGCTTCTCGTGTACCACATCGTGTCTTGTTTTCTTTTATAGGCTGCATCATCTTCGCTTTCACCACATAGGAGTTTAATTCGGTTTTGTTTTTGACAATTACATTGCTGCCCATTTGGGAAGTCTCCAAGCAGACTTGTAGGATCAGAATCATCAACATAGGATTGTTTCAAACAGTTCTCGTTTAGTTTTGCCATAGGATAGGATAGGATAGTCCCCGTGTGGACTTATAGGTTTGACATTGACATAGGATAGGACAGTCTCCATGTAGACTCAGTTTTTGGCTTTGACTTTCAGTAACAGCATTTCGCATAGGATCAGTAACCCACCCTCAACATAGGACTTCGTTTTCCATCTCGTATTCTTGACCATGAAAACTGCCTTCAGTTTCTACTCTCGAATATTCGACACCTTTCGTTTATAGATTTCCCCCAGAGGATCACCGTCTAGAGACATTGTCTAGCATTATTCTCTTCGTTTCCACAGATACTTGGTATTCATGTCATACCGGTTTCTGTCATTCCTTGTTTATTCAAGACAATACTGGCGTATAGCCTACATCACAGTACTCGACTAGGGTACTACTTGCTAGACTTTCACATCGCAGTGTACACCTGCATCTAGAGGAATTGATTGGAGTGCATGGAGGTGCCCCGAACATACTCGCACACACATCGCCTTAATTACCGAAGGCTTCGTTTATTACCAATACTTGTTGAGTTTGGTGTTGCTGTTGCCATGGAAGTCTAGGCTTATCACCGGCATCAAAGGCAAGTGGATCATTCTTTGGCTAGAGCTAAGCCATAACCCATTTCCAGATATCAAAACTTGAAGAGCTCTTAAAAGAACTTGAGGTGGAAAACACTCAAAAGTCGCTTGTGAGGGTTTGAGCTTGGCTCTGTGGCACTTTCCCTATTGCTTTCCCAGGAAATTGGAATGCATTACCATCTGAAGACAGTGGCTGTGGAAGAGCATGATAGTGTCACTACTCATCTAAATGATGCCCAAGATGAACTGAAAAGCATTGGACAGTGATTGGAAGAGGCTACAGTGGCACTTTTGAACATATGTGATATATTTTTCAAGGGTTCTGAGGTGCCCCATTTGTTCTAAACAGATGCAGACAATGTCCCACTTCCAGGCAGAGGAGTGTGAACAGCTCCTCATTAGACTGAACAATGGTGAGGCACAACTGAGGACTACTGAACAATGGCTGGGGGATACTGAGGTGAGAATCGTGAATGTGCATTCTATTTCCTTTTCTTTCCTTTCTCAGTAATGCCATGCCAGAATAGATGGTGTCACTTGCTGACTTGAGGATGGCCGAGTTCCAGCAAGAGAAAGACTACTTAGTAAATGAAGTGATTAAGTTCACTCAAAAGGAAAAAGAGCTGCTCACTGTATGTTCATCACTCCATGCTCTCTGTACAGCTCTGGACCTCATTGCAAATAGGAAAATGTACAATTGCAACAAGAATTTGCATGGCTACATCAAGAGCATCAAGGCTCATCTGCAGAAATACAGAAGCTGAAGGACATCATCAACAATATTCGCCAAAAAGTGCAGTCATGCATGGAGTGCAATATCTGTTGTTTCCTTAATGTCATTCCTGTGGAGTATGTTGCCAATCTGCCATCTCTGAAAATCAACATTTGCAGTAGTGCTTTTGTAGGCTAGATTGTGGCCACGGTCTCTGTGGAAATTGTGTCATTGTATTGCTTTCAGAGAAACCACGATCTGCCACCTGTCCCGCTTGCAGGGAACCCATCTCACAAAAGCCTTTGGTTGATCACTCCCTTAAGGAAGTGATCCATGCATTGCTTAAGATCATTGAACCCACCAAAATTCTTGATCAAATCAACGATGTCAATTTTGATGAAGAGACGAGAAAGATTCAATTGAAGCTAGACAATCATTTCCAAAGATATTTGTAGTAAATGTAGATACAACAGTACAGTAAACAAACATGAGAAGTTATATTATAGTCCATGGCAGAATTGACAGATATCAAGCAGAACTACATGCTGTGACTGCTGTTTCCAAGGCCTTCCATTGTTCCATGTCTTGTGCCAGACACTTCGTGCCATTCTGCATTCACAGAGATAACTGACTTCGAAGAATTCAATCACCATACAATCCTGGACCCACAGCCTAAATACATGCAGCTCCTTCCTCCAGGTACACTTCTGTATCAACATGTTATGAGTCTCTAAGCATAGATATCTCATGTTGCGCAACATCGAAAGCCCAGTTGTCCATTCATGTAAATGTTCCCAAGGGAGTGGGATCATCTCTGGCTGTTTCTGCACCTTGCCATGAGATATGGTGGCAGACTTTTCAAGCTGAGAACTCACCAAAGAAATATCTTGAAGATGAAGCCTATATAGAAATAGAATGGCATGCACCAGGCGGATGAGGAGCTGCACATCCTGGTCAACAAACTCCAGATCAAGATGTGTGATGTGACTGGTACCTTCTCCTACATGATGCAACAGTAGGTCGAAGCAACGATGGTCCTCCCATGATAATTCCAGCCAAGTGACGGGATTTCCATCTATGAGATAAGGGAACAATGTGGGACTTTGGTGACCAGTGGGCTTAATTGGGGCAGCATGATGTCTTGAAATATGGTGCTTGTCTGTCTCTCCGAGAGTAGAGGAAGGATGATCTCAAGCATCTCAAGACCACTTGTACAGCTGAATATATTGTGCAATAATGGAACCGATGCTCTCCTAGTCTCCAGAAGTGATATATGAAGCTCTTGCATCTCCTTTGACAGGCTTCAGCAGCTATTACACAGCCAAAGCAATCTGGTCAAAGATGCTTGTGAAGAGGCACAATAGATCTGAAAATTTGTCCTGTTAGTTGGCAAGGTCTGGATATGCATTTCAGTCCTACATTGGTAGTCCTTGTTTGTTCGCCTGGTTGATAATTATGTTAGCACAATATTATGGAGATATTAATTGATGCCTACACATCAAGAGCAAGTATAAACACTCATTGTTGAGGTTGTAGAGCTGTACACACATGCATGTGCACATAAAATGGGTATTCAGGTGCTGTACAGGTGCAGGGTTCAGAAGGGTTTAGATTTGGGTGAATCAGAAAGGACGCACTTCTCATAATTATATTTTCGTCAACTCTGGAGATCCTACATAATTTTCACTATGGTCTGGTACTGGTGTAAAACATGTTCAACACATCAGCACACAATCTAAGCAAGGCATCAACAATTTACCTATTTTCGTAATGATAGCCATCGATACCTAGGAAGTTGCAGGGTCATCCTCAGATGACCCATTGGTTGGGCAGGGAAAGGTAAGTGATGACATGAAGGCATCAAGTTGTGGCTTGAACTCATTTTCGATCCAAGATCGATTCATGGATATCAACTTGTGGAATGCCTTCACCTGAGAACCATTGCTAGCACTTGTCCAATTAATGGTGAACTCATGCACAGCGTGATCTAAAACGGGATCCAGGTCCACCAACATCTTCTGAGTTAGAAGGGCAATGATGGTGATGGCATTGAAGGGGGTAGGCGACTGCAGGAAAGCTTTAGGTAGGATTGGGTCATAAGAACTAGTCAGTGTATCCATCAGCTTGTGCTTGAAGGCTCTGATATGTGGCCTGAGGGCCGACTCCAGCATTTTTCAAATGACACACTGACAGATAATGGCATCACGCTCAAGGCAGTCTGAATAGATAAGAGACAATCTCATATGAGATATCAGTGCATATGTAGAAAAGAAATACCTATTTGTTGATATCTGAAGATCAATACATGCAGTTGTGCATAGAACACCAGCCTTTGAAAAAATCCTCCTTGCAGATTTCCCATGGCAGCTAGTTGAATTAGCAGACATTGTGAAGACACTTGATAGATCTTACCTTCCATGACCTGTATATCACCCTCCACATCCGTTAATATATCGAGCTTCTTGCCTACTTCCTTCATCATCAACATTTGCCTAAAAGTGAACAGTTTATTGTCACTCCAGAGCAGGGTATGCCATTTCATTGTATGAGTGGTGGTGATGTTGGAATCACTAGCAACTTCATCAGGGTATACAGGTGCCGACCAGTGCCTTGAAACAGAGTGAGCTATGTCACTGAAGGTCTGACAGAACAAGGCATGGGTAACTATATTGATATTAATTAACTCAGTCAACATGTTACCTACAATTCATACCTTTACTGCAGAGAAGTCCCATGTTGACTGTCACTGCACTGAGCTGTGAACCAATCCATCTAGCATGGAAGAGGATGGCATGGTAGAGGTACAAAGCTCTTGTATATACAACATCATGCGAGAATGTCCTAAATTTTGTCACCATTCGATCCAATCTCTTGGATACCTTGAAAACTGGATATTTGGTCAGCTTGTTCATCATGTGCAAGAGAAACACATACAATCTAAGTCCATGATGATGATAATGGAACCCAACAATACAAAGGTGACACCATTGGCTGTCACAGAGGCAAGCATGTTGTCAAGACAAACAGATAACTTTTGTAGGCCTACAACTTGAAGGTAGTATCAAACGATATGTCCTGACAAAGCACTAAGCAATGTTAAACTGGAGAGATAAAGGAGAATTTTGAGAGATGGTGACAGCATCATTGTGCAGATAGGATTCCAACAGGGAATGAAAGGATGGGTATTTAACATACAATTTAGCACCATGCATCATGGTTCAAGCTGAAGGATCAATCTCTGATGTCGAGATCTGACATGATTCACATCATGCAGCAGGTGTCAGAGTGTGCTGGCATGCATTACTAATGATCGGTGGCTGCCTTGGCCTTTTGTACTTCTGAGCACCGACTTTGTGCTATCAGTGTTAGCCTTCAGAGACAAAGGCTTCTTTGTGGAATACCTTGCTTTGTTTCTGTTTCAAGATGAGCTCACCATTTGCCAAGCAATCCCTACCTCTATAAAAACCTCAATATGGCCTGTGTGTTAACTGAGCATTATCTCTCATTGAAGATGTTTCATAAATTCCCATATCACATATGGACAACTCAGAAGTTTGTCATCCATTTTCTGATTTGATTTCTTCTATCTGCTTCTCCCCTAAGCACAATTACCTGGCTGCTGGAAGCTTGGACAGAACTGTGAGCTTCCTCTTTTCTCATGTCTTCAAACTCAATATTGAAATCATGTAGGTTGCTATTTATGCAGCTCACTCATTATCGGATTCTAAGCTTGAAACAACATACCACCACCAAGGTCCTGTGCTGTCCGTTTGTTGGAGCCAGGTAGAAACATCACTTCCATCCATTTACTTTTGCTTACATCCTTTTAAACCAGGATGGAAGCAAAATTTTGTCTAGTGGCGCTGACAATGTTGCTCTTGTCCTTGATGCTGAATCAGGATGCATGAGCCTGTTCGCACAGCATGAGAAACCTGTCAAAGCTGTTAGGTTGTTTGAGAATTCCCACCAGAACATTTTTGTAATGGGAAGCTGGGATAAGACAGTCAAGGTAGAGACTGAGTGCTTTCATTTTCTGCTGTAACACATATTTCAATCAGGTTTGGGATGCACGTACAGAAGGGCTGGTTGCTACGATATCAATCCCTGAACAGTGTTATGCTTTGGATGTTAGGTATCCATTTATGGCATTAGGTATGGCTTCCCCACAACTTCAGACATTTGGTTTGAGGTGCCCAACATCATCGCTGAAGGTTTGCTCCTCCAACTGGCATATGGCCATAAACTGATGGATGCCAAAGATGATCACTACCTGACTGAATTTCCCACCTCGATCAGTTGCTTGCTTTACATCTGGACCTGGTTTTGCTACCCAGTAAGTGCTTACAAGAAGTGTCAGCAGTTATTAAGATATTCTTTGTTATAAGGTACTTTGATGACCACATGAATTTGTGAAATTACTTCTGTCTAATATAAGTCTGTTACCCTCTGATCATTGGCATGCATAGGAACAACTACTCCTTCAAATACCACCAAGGCAGCCAAGGCACTGTACACTGTCAATGATATAGTCCACCATCCTGTACACAGAACCCTGGCCACCTGCAGTATGTTTATAACTGCTCTCACTGTTGTCAATGGTTTAGAAATTTGAACTTAGGATCTGATGGCATCATCAGTTTTTGGGATCAGCATTCATGGATTCCTTTGGGTGGTTTGTCATTTGCTATCTCCCTCCTATAGCTGGCCAGTCTGATCCCTCAATCCTCAAGGCTTGAGCAGATTACCCGGACCTGTACCATGCCTGTCATTCAATCAGAATGGAACATTATTGATGTATGCTGTTTCTTATGACTGGTCCTGAGGAATAGCCAGGATAACACCCAACCACCCTAATAAACTAATGCTCCATACATGCTGAGACCATGAGGTATGGAGATGAGTGTGAGGGCAGGACCAGTGAAATAGAACTTGTGAAACAAATAGACAGCAATGTTGCAAATGCTGCTTAGCCCTTTGGAGCCTGTACCTTGATGCCTTTCTTGTTTACCTTATTACAAGAAATTTTATTTTATTTCTGTGATCCAGTGAATGGATGAAGGAAAGCATTTTGCAAATTACTGAATATGGGCCACATCCACACCCCATCAGGCTTATCGTGGATAATCTGGTATAGCCAAGCTATTGTGATATCTAGATTGAATGTTAACCTGGCATCTGACCCCCAAAGATAGATAGCCAAATATGACTTGTCCTGGACTCTGCACTCATCAGGCTTCTCTTGGCAAACCAGAGCATTCTAAGTCTTCAGTGCAATGAATGTTATGATGTGGGACTGAGGGATCAGACATAATTATACCTTGAGCTCTCACACACCTCTCCTTCATTCATTTGTCATCTGACTACCAGACTGATGGATGTAGACTTCTATCAGCATGATATTGACACTCAGATCATGTGAGTTTGTGGATATGTATAAATACAGACTAACCTCCAAGTTTGGATGGTTGTACCTCCTCTGGGATCATCAGTGCATGGAATCGCGCACTGATCACACCTACAATGCTCCTGAACAAGGCTCTAGCAAATGCCAAAGAACAGTTGGTCCTCAAGGCACAATTCTTGACATCACCAAAGACAAGAGTGAGCTGGGTCATCTAATCCTCTTCGCTTTCTGACTCTGATGGAGACCTAGACTTTTGCCATGTACTTTTGGATACTGAAAGGAATACTATGGATGACTATTGAGTAGGATTGACTTCACTTTCACATTGGGCATCAATGATGACATGCTAACTAACTATCAGAATACAGACAGAGCTAATAATTGATATGGAGAATTAGGACAAGGCAGATGGCCTAGTGGTAATAATCTGGGAAATCAAGGCAGCATATGTGTTTCTTGTTATGCTGGAAATGTGCTAACCATCCCATCTAGCTCCTCTCATCAATAAGAAGAATCAGAGAGAGTTTTTTAACCAGAGTATGTCTCACCCTTTGCATTCCTTCAATTTTTGTCAAACTGAGGATTCCTCCCAGGGAACAAGGGACTACGACCTGGGGGACATGGAACAAGACACTTCACCCCAGAGTCCAAGAAACAATTTCACTCAAGGAGGTCCAAACATGCCTCAAGAACCTTGAGCAGATCCAGCAGTAAGTCAAAATACACACGTCCATGGTTTAAACCAGATGTAATGAGCATGCTGCAGACTCCACAGACATCAACCTTTAACTCATCCAACCAGCCCCAACTCATTCTCAGAATCCGATGGATTCCATTTCCCAGTTTCTATCCCATAATTCATATCTCTATTTCACATACTAATTTCACATATTCATTTATCACACCTAGAATCTGTCAACTGGTACTGAATAGGTGTTACATTGGAGTCCACGGAATACTTGACTCCTCTAGATACAGAATATTCCAGACTTATATTATTCTAGCCTCTGTCCCTCGGACTCCACTCTAGTATATAAACTGTACAACTAGTAGTACATACCTCAGTTCAAATATCAACTTGGTTTAGCCCAATACTCTCACACTCACTTCTACTTGGCCTTCAAGCCTAATCTCTATCTCTTCTACAAGTCCATGGATTCCGACTTCATGTGACTTCATCCTAATCCTTTACTTGTCTTACTCTGTGGACTCCGTCCATATTCATCTTAGGGCTTCAACCCAGGGGTGACATTGCTAATAGCTTCACCAAGCCCATGTGCACTCCATGGACTCCATGGCATGCATTCCACTTCACTTCTTCCTATTGGCATGATCCTAACAGTATATTCAAACTCAAACCCTTGAGTCGAAATTTTAGGCATGTCTACCATACTTCTTGAACAAACTGAGACTACTCAGTCCACCATGGACCCCAAACCCACTTTCTCTATGAATGACATTCCCCAATCTGCCTCCAAAGGAGATCAACACCTTTTTGGTGAAGACTCCACATCCACCAGCCGGTCCTGTAGGGAAACCTACACCCACAACAGCTTCACCCAATGCCAAACTAACAACAGAATCAATCCAGATCTGTTCAATCTCAACCTCGCCCCCAGACCCTCGGAATCCATTTCAGGTGGCTATGGCAGCTACCAAAATGACCCTCCACAGACTCCGATTCCTAACCCGTGTTGCACATTCCCCGTTCAAAATAAAGAGGAACCTGGTGGCAATTCTGAGGACGATGTTGACTCCCCTAGTAACTGCAGCTCATGCCTTCTGTGGGGCAATGACAATCGCCAACCTGGCAGTGGACCACCTAATCTTGGTGGCCCTGGAGGTCCTGGTGGCCCTGGTGGTCCTGGCAGTAACCCTCCTAATCCTCCCAATCCTCCTAACCCTCCTAACAATCCTAACAATGATGAAGCCATGATAAGGGATTTCTTTAACCTTCTCCATGGCCTTGTCAACCAAGTAAACAATCCTCCCCAATGCCCCATACATACAAAGGTCAAGGAGCCTGACACTTTTGATGGCTTGGACCCACAGAAACTGAAGGCATTCATCATTTCCCTCCAGTTGAACTTCAATGACAGGCCTGACACTTTCCATGCTGATGCCTCGAAGGTCAACTATGCAGTATCCTTCCTTGCTGGTGTCGCCCTAGATTGGTTTGAACTGGATATCCTCCATCCTAACCACACTCACCCTCTTGCCTGGGCATACTCCTATGCCGCCTTTCTCATGGAACTCCAGACTAACTTCGGTCCATTCAATGCTGTTGGAGATGCTGAAGATGAGTTGGAAAACCTTCGGATGTGCGATGGAGACTGGATTATGAAGTATATAGTCTGTTTCAATCAACATGCCTCTATTGTCGGCTATGGTGACAATTCCCTGTGCCATGCTTTTTACCATGGACTTTGCTCACGGATTAAAGATAACATGGCCCACCATGGTAAGCCTGATAACCTCCATGGCATGCATACCCTAGCACAGGAACTCAGCACTCGTTATTGGACTCGGAAGGCCAAGATTTCACATGGAAACCATGATAAACCTTCCTCTTCATCCTCTTCCTCCAAACCTAAGGGTTCGGGGTCAAACTTGAGCTCTTCATACTCCATGATGCCCAAATCCTATGGTTCCAATTCCATGGGCCCCACCTCCACCTATCAGTCCTCTTTGTCCTCTTCCTCATCCTCATCTGCCAAGAAGCCCTATGCTGACAAGCTAGGCAAAGATGGTAAGCTCACTCCCAAGGAGAAGGAACGCTGCTGAAAGAACAATCTCTGTATGTTCTGTGGCAACAAGCACAAGACCGAGGACTGCAACAAGCGCAAGGCTGCAGGTTCCACTTGTGGTTGTGCTGCTGAGGTTTCAGAGCCTCCCACCTCTATTGATTTGGTGATGAGCCTTGTGGCTCTGTGCACTCAGAATTCGCAGGAGCATACAACAATTTATCGATCTTCTCCCTAGAACGGAATCAGAGGGAATCAATGATTGCACGCTCAACACCAGTCCAAATGTCCAAATCCATGCAATACACATGAAGTTAGTGATCTATGACGCATAGCTCTGTTCACACACTGAACAATCGGCATCGGCTGAGCTGATTAGATACCAATGACAAGCGAGTATGATGTGGCAAGTGTTCCATCCCAGCATGTGACCACACCCATACAGTCAGATGGTATATCGGCGAGTACATAGTATGCAGCTAGGAATTCATAATGCAAGGTGCTATAAGAACACATGCAAGAATACCACATATAGCAAACAAGTTCGCGACCTTGTGGCAATAGGACTGCGACCCTAATAATGTTTAGCAAGGTGCAGTTGCCACTAGGACTTGTTAACTAGAAATCAGCGTAATACGAAGGGAAACAGTAATACAAGTACATAGCATAGTACTTGTGTTACAAACAAGTTTGTGAGGATCTGTAAGCGAAGTACTGCAGCTGACTATAGTAGATTACACATTAGAATAGAAAATTAGTATAAAAACACCATGTATGCGAACTAGAACAATAGAATACGTTTGACATTACTGTTCCCCCACACCATTAAACCCACAAAATCCTACATATCTTCGCTAAGAAGATACACACCTAATGGTTCAACCGATACACTAGTGTAACAAACAAGTTCGCAACAAACTTGATTACATTTGTGCATAGTATTGAGTCGTACTTGTTACCTACTAGCTTTGTTCTATAAACCAATACAGGAGATGTTCCCCTTAGTTGGCATTCTCTGACCTCTATACACTACCAGTACACTTCAAAGGGTAATCCATAGTAGGATTATTGTAATTTAGTTACTAACACTTACAGATACTGTTCCTAATAAAAGGAACAATACCACTAAGCGCTTTGCCTTATAGAATACTATTGTTACCAGTGTAACACAACACAAACAAGTTTGTGACCTTGTTCCAACAGTCTCACTACTTATTGGAACCACTGCCTACACTTTCCTTATAACTGAAACAAGCTAGCAAACTTCTTTTCCTATAGAAGTTGCCAGCCGAAACCCTAGTCTATACAGTAATGACTTCTCATTATACCCTTAGGAAGGATAGTCATTGCATGGAGGTGCTCAACTAGACTCACTAGAACCTGCCTTCAGATTCTGTAAATGGATTCCACAAACTATTCAACAGTTTAGTTGTGTTTTCTGCCCACAGGAGTCTATAGGTTCATCATTGGCTCCCTCAGAGTTGGAAAAATAGAGAGCAGCCCTGTTTCCTCCATGCAAGGACAGGGTTGTGTTGACTGTCATTGCACCTCGGAGATCATAACCCTCAATGCTGCTGCTCTTTCCAACCATTCACTTACTGTATCACTATCCTCTGAAGTTGGTTCTGGACCGGAAGCTGATGGCTCTCCCATTTCTATTATCCTTCATTTTCTTGCTCTCATCGATTCTGGTTCAAGCCATTGCTTCATCAATTCCAAATACATTGAGGACCATCATCTCCCTACCACCTCCATTCCTCCTGTTCAACTTCGACTTCTTGATGGCTCCGCCAGATCTCACATCTCCCAATCCATTTCGCTTCCCATACAGTGATGAGGCTGACTTGTGGCAGCTGCGTAACAAGCAGCAGTGTAGTGTCACCAACACCAACTACCAACTAACACACTAACACACCCTGAGTCTCTCTTTATAGTGCAGAGGGGAGCAAGTATTTTAATCCAACTTGTACCCTGACAATATCACCCTTGACTGCCTAGAGCTCACTCTATGGTGCAGCTTCCACAGCTGATTTCTTTGTACCCCTGTCTTGGAGCTTTTAACAAGAGAGCGTGCTTTACAGAATGACTTTCAAGGCAAATGATACTTTTGTTGTCCCCCTGTTATACTTTGTCTATACAAGCTCACTTGATGCCCTTGGCACTACACAAGCAGTCACTCTCGGAACCTTGTTCAATATGCTCCCCCACAAGTCCTCACACACAGTGCGCTTGCTCTAGACAACGGTGCTGCGAGGTCCAACTGTGCACACCTACTACACAACTTCGTGCAGTCCCTAGAACAGCCTAAGCTGGCTGATTCCCTTGCTTTACTTCCTTACTGCCTTCGCTACCTTCACCCCACTTAACCTGCACCTGAACAGAACAGAGTCCTTCTTTCTGTACTTTCCTGACTGAGGAACCACCCTGCAAATGTTGATGCCTGCACGCTTTTGAGGCATCAGCTGGTTTTCCCTTTTGTGTGGGCCCCAATATGGGGTATCTTCTCAGAAATTGGTCTCTGGCTCTATTCTCTTTTGAAGCTTGCTAACTTGTCTTATTTCGACTGAGCTTTGAAGCCACTAACTCTTACACGCGCAACAAGTTCAGAGTCTAACTGAAAGGTCTTATTACTATACATGGGGGGTTTGTAACTTAACTTCTTTATCTATGTAGCTACGGTATTTATATTGATATACATGCCTGATTACTGAGATTGATACAGGTAAACGCCCATCAGTGCTTGGCTGATAAGTCCTAGGCTGAAACGATGGAGCTCGCTTGACACACTCCACTATATCTGTTTTTGGTAGCCTCAAAGTCAAACGGCGTGTGTCCAGGTCATAGGGCAACCTACGGACTCATACGCCCTCAGTGATTCCTCCTTGATTATTAGTAAATGATCTGCCTCGGATTCCAGACCTGAGCCAGATGACAGTCTTCTATGTCTGGACTCGAAGCCTCTGAAGTCTTTTGGGTTTGCTGCCCATGCACTAATCCTTTGGCCAACAGCTGTTGTTAAGTTGCCGCATGGCAGTCCCTGTATCATTAGCGCTCCTGATAGCATCACCACTTGCTTCTAGTTGCATGCATCATAGATCACCAACATTCAGCAATCTTCATTAATTAACCTGCGGTCTGGGTACCAGCGCATCCCGCCCTTCCATGGACATTCCTACTGCTAGTTGGTCCTGCTCATTGTCCTCCATGCTGTGACGGCCCCCAAGGTGCTGTACACAGGTGGAGTTCTCTGAGCTCTGTTGCTAGGTACATCGGTGTGTCACATGCAAGAGTGACCTTACTGTCCCTTCTGCTGCTTACAGAGGGGAATGTCTGCCCGTGCTCCATGCATACTGGTACTTGGGCTTAATGCCGTATTTTGCAAAATTACATGTATGTACCACAGTGGGGCGTGACAGTGCATTGTGATAAATAATGTTCTGAGGTTCTAACAGTACTATATGATGTTGTACCAGTTTGTAAGATATAAAATTGTATAAATACTGTAGTGTAGATGTAGTAGACAAGTTTCCAACCCCTGGTGTAATAGTGACAAGCTTTTTGGATACGCGCTCTAGCCTTTGGAGTTGTTTGAACCTTGTGCTCTGTCCATTAGTGACGAGTTAGAGGTGTTGAACCCCAATTGTGATGGTGTGAGGTATTCTAGCTATGCACTCTAGCACTTGGAGCTGTCTGTGACTTTGAGCGAGAGAATATAGACCATCTTTGATATAAACAAGAGAGATCTGAGTCGCAAGCAAGGCCACGAAGGCTAGTGAGGCACTCCATACTTGAGTTTCATTGATTGTTTGATTGTGCTCTGTGTTGAGATTGAGAGCTTAGTGTCAGTGTAGGCACTTTCTCTATTGTTTGAGGGTTTTGTGTGACATGAGGCATTACAGGCAGCAGAGGTTCAAACCCTTTGGTCTGATTAGTGCTTGCTCTGTGTTATTTCTGCAAGTTGGCAAAGGTTCAAACCCTTTGGCTTCTCGGATGGGGTTTTTCTGTGTTTATTGTGTTCTCTGGATCGCATAGGTTTGAACCCTGTGGGTCTACAATCAGTTAGGAAACTCGAGTGTGTAGGTGAAAGTCCTGCAGTTCTTGTGGATTGTTTAGTAGGATTTGGTTTCTGCTTAGAGCACAGTGCTTTAAGTGATGTTTAGTGTGTTATTTGTTGTGTGCTGTGACTATTAGAGTTGCGCACAACTTCTAGAGAGTTGTGGATATGTTTAATGATGTTTGTGTATTGTTATACAACCTTTGCCTTGAGGCCTGGCAATGGAAGTCGCACCTTGTGTTTAGAGAAAAGCCTTTGGACTTAGAGAAGTCTAGATATCATACAAGTGCTATCACTACACATGTATCTTAGATATATTGAGAATTCAGTTATATTGGTTCACTACTTCTATTGCATCAGAATCCCCCATGAACTTGAGTGTGTTTGTATGTGTAGTGTTGGGTGTGGGTGTGATCAGTGTCTTCAATGCTGGTGCATTTCTAGCTCTGTGCACACAGACTCCTCTTCACTGGCACTGGTGCTCATTATCGATTTCATCACTGTCCTTATGGACAAATATTGTCATCAACAATCGCACCCCACTTTACAGCAATTCACTGACACACATGCACCTTTTTCCAGTAGTTGATTACTTCATATTGCTATCACATTTGCAGCCTCTGAAGGTCACAATATTGCTTTTTAGAATCCCTCAACAGCCCTCCAGCTTTAGAAAGTTACAAGTAGAGTGGCTGGGGGCCCTCCTTTTCTACAATGCCAATAGGGTGACCAGCCTCACAGTAAGGGGGATGAACTGGGTGCATCAATACAAGATACTCAAAAAGCTTTCCAGAAAGCCTATGCCTATCTTAGCAACCTTTAATTGCGACCATGGTAGTGGCCAGAATGTGACCCCACCCATGTACTATATTCCAAACTTGGCCGACCACCATTCCTTGCCGATTTTGACATTGCACCACCCAGATTTTACACTGTGCCCATCCCCTTCCTCCCATTTTTCACTTCTCCAGGATGTATGTCTAATATCCACCCCAATTGTTTGGAATCACTTCAATGCAGTCAATTTGATGACCCTGGTACTGGCTTTCCTACCAGATCTTCCTGGAGTGCATGACTTCAGGCCCACATACACTTGCATTCACCAAGTCCTCCATAGCAGTCGTCACACCCTGCAGTCCTTAACTTTGGCAGGAATCTTAATCTGTCAACAAACAATTGGTGAGGCCAAAGACAGGCTACAACATCCCTTCCTGATGTCCAAACTCAAGGATCTCCACATCGGATATGAAGATCCAATGGAAGTACAAAACCTCATCATTGGCATTGCCTTTCCAGAGCTCAAGTGACTTGACCTCGTTAGCCTTGATTGAACTGAAGAGCAAGGGGTGTCAATAATCCATATGTTCTTAGCTTTGGTCCAAGCACTTCCATTACAACAGCTGATAAGCTTGAAGCTGCATGGTGTTTTACTTCCAGTCAGCCTTACTGAGATGCCTTCTATATCTCATGAAGGCCATGACGATGCAGGTGAATTCACCAATCAGATGGAGGACAACTTTTCAGGTGAAGGAAGTGAGGGAGATGATGATAAACATGAAGAGGAGGCAGAGCCCTATGAGTTGCCATTCCATTTATCCATTTCAGATGGCCAGAAGGTTTTTGACAAGTCCATGCACTCAGAATTGACAGTGGTTTTTTTCCAGAGTTTAAAAGTGCTGAGAACACTTGATGTCTCTGAACCCAACAGAGCAACATTAGGATTTTTACATGAGGCAATGCTGGATTCGAGGTGTCTGCCTCTTCCTCGACTGACTGTGGTTCATATCGCTTTTCTGGATGATGACTTCTCAAATGCCATGTCAACATTCCTCACCATGCATGTGGCCAAGCTCAATTCCAAAGGTGACAATGGCCCTCCTCTGCTCACTAAGATGATTATAAATGGCCCTCAGCTCTCCATTTCGAATATTTCTGGTTTAATATCCAGTCTTACCAATGGCAGGCTTGGAGTGCATACACTTGCCATTGGGGAGAATGTGCAGAGCCCAGAACATGGTAAGCATTGCACTTTCAGGATTAGTATGCCTCCTCACATTGGCATCATAGGTGCACCCCATACATATCAATATGTGTTCTCATTGTGATAACTTCTTCAGTAAATCTAGATATATTTCATTGGATAGTACAGATACTGAAGACCAGGGTTTTCACAAGGTTGACACACATTGTACTTGTATACAAGCTTCCGCCCCATGTCTTCATCATGATTGCTGGGCCCTCATACCTCAGGACCCAGCAACCTGACTATGACATGGGACTTCAGCTTGTTGGGGCCTGCCCCAAACCTGGCTTATTACTTATCACATCAGTTTTCAGAGATATATATATTATGAGTGTAATAAAGCCTCAGGATATACAATATTCAATGTATCAGTATTTCTTTCTGTAGGTGGGAAGAGAACCCGAATCCATTGTCCAGAAGTGCAATGGCTAAGTGCTACATATAGTTGTCCATGAGAAAACACAGGAGTACATAAATCCAACCCCATATGGGTGACTGACTGGCCTTGAGACTTGTTGATTGTCATTGCAAATGCCAGCCTGACTGGAAATTGACAAAGGGAGAATGTGATGGGAAGTTAAGCTGTATCTGCATTAATAGTGATATGGGGGATGAAGACAGTCTTGCCCATATGGTTGCCACTGAGAAGACAACATTCTAAAACATGAGGATGAAGGTGGGTGAGAATCATATGTGTCCCATTGCATAGGCCATTTGCTGGATCCAGATTGCATAGGAGCATAAGAGGGCATCCAATTTTGAGAGCCAGCCTTGCACATGGTAATCCAGAGGCATTGAAATTCTGAAGAAACTCTGTTGGATACAGAGTAGTAGGGTCATCCAACTGTTCCTCTATGATCTTGTCTGTACTCCAATAGAGCACCTCTTGTCCTGGAAACTTCTCCAGAACCTGCTGATTGACTTCATCAACATCATCATTGCATCCAGAGAGAATTGTTCTCTCTAAGAAGAAACGATCCTCAAAGTTGCCAGCTTCAATATTTGGATAAATGTATTTGATAAGTCCAGAAAGTGTAAAGTCAGTGAGGCACATGGAAGCAGGAAGGGAGATGGTTTGATCTTTGGTGAGTCCTTTGTCTGCACCAACTGTAAGCAGCCAACATGCAAATTCAATATTTTCTGCAGTCTGATCCAGATGCATGTTTGTCTTCAAATGGATGACTTGAATGTGAGCCCACAAAGGAGAATGTCGAAATGAAGCTGCAACAATCTGCTCCCAGGATCCTCTTGAGACAACAGGCAATGTCTGACAAAAGTCTCCTAAACATAAAATGATCAGACAATGATTTCAGTGACCTCCAATGGAAACACATACCACCAAATAAGACAGTAACTCCACCAAAAGGAGCATCATTATTGCAGATATCACAGAGAGTATGATCAACACTCTCAATATCATGTCAATTCTGCATGGGAACCTCATCCCAAATGATAAGGGAAGTTTGACAAAGAAGTTCAGCCAGGTGAGTTCCTCACCAAATACTACATGTTGTATCATCACATGAGGGGATTGGAATTTTGAAGGTGCTATGGCTTGTACAACCTCCAACTAAGAGAATTGCAGATATCCCAGAAGAAGCACAGGTCAATACAATTTGGCCTTGGGTGCGAATAGCAGCTGCAATGGTATTGCACACAAATGTCTTTCCACCACCTCCAGCACTGTGAAGGAATACTGATTTCCCTTGATGATGAGCAGTAGAGTCAACCACAATATCAAAGGACAGTCCTTTGCTCTGCATTAAATGTTTGAAGGTTGTTATCAACCAATTGCTACAGGGTTGGAATATTGTAGGCCAGCTGTGCTGCTAAAAGAGGGTTGTCTTCATAAGCAGCCCAGTCCATGGTAGAGGCTGGCATCTGAGTCCATTCAGAAAGACATCGGCCATGAGATTGAAGAAGTTTGTTGATAAGATGAAGACCAAAATCATAGAGCTGAGCATCTGTTGCATTTGGAATACCACATTGGCAAAGCTTGTATGCCAGATCATCACAAATGTTCTCCTTGAACTCCTCCCACAGTTCATCTGGCTTTGCTGGCTGGCAAAAGAGCAGAAGAGTCACAAACAATGATCGCAACTGTGCTCCTGACTGCATGATCACTGCTTCCTCTAAGCACTGCCTCCACTCATTGTCATCTTCAAGCAAACCCACAGCTATGCATGCCTCCTTGAAAGTAGCATACTCTATGTTGTCAACAGTGTGCAGATCTTGGAATGATTGAGCACCAGCAACAGCTGTCAAAAGCAGCCGCAAATAGAATCGCTCTCCAGATGAGGGGGCAGCTTGATACATCCAACCAATGGTGACACCAATTGTTGATTGTCTTTGACGTGGACTCCAGAATTTCTTGCTTTTGTTCCAGGTATAATGGGCAGGAATATCTTGATACAGATGCCAACATGCTGTGGGATCCTTCTTGTTAAGCTCAAACCACTGTAAGAGGGTGGTAGTCTTTGCCTCAGCTGCTGCTAAGATCTCTTCAGGACTGTCATTCTCATCATAAGTGATAAGATGTTCATCAGGAAGATGGACCTGCAGGTGCACAACATTTGGCTCCTCCTGGTGTAGTCAGAAAGAGAAGATCCTCCAGCATGACTCAATGGCAGAGATGTAGCATGCATCCAAAAACTCCTTGATCTCATCATGGTCCCAAACCTCCAATGTAGTCCTATCATGGCCTTTGTAGATGTACTTGTGGATGTATTTTATGGCCTTAACAGACACACAGACCTCCACATTGATATGACAGTTGTATCATGCACTGAGATAGGGATTATATGGGACAACATCATGGTTGGTGTAGGTGATTTCTTTTTGGCCCTGCATCTTGACATACTGATGACCATTGTTGGGACATGCCAGATTAGGATATCCATCAGTGGTGAATTCTGTCTGCTCATTGAAGTCTTTTGGAAAATTCTTCATACAGTGGCCATCCTTCTTGCAACGATCATCACAGGGACCATGCACCATGCATTTTGTGACTACCTCATGGAGAATTGAGTGTGTTTCAGGATCAGGAATCTGAGCATATGAGACTGAATCAGCATCAGCAGGAGAGCAAATCTTGTCTTCCAGAGAAAGAAAAATCAGAAGATGTATATGAGGCAGTCCACACTTCTGAAATTCAATGGTATGCACAACAGCCCTGACTTTGCCAAATATTCCACCCTTCTTGATTTCCTTGAGCAATGCCTCCTTCAACTGAAAGACCCTGGCCACAATATCTGGCTGATCCTCCACCCTCTGATCTAGACCATCCATATGCTTTAGAGCCTCAAGGATTTCTGGCCACTTTGGATTTGCTGTCATTGTAAGGAAGATGTCTGGCTTTTGCAGAGCTCTACAAATTGCCATAGAGTCCATATAGAGCTGATACATTGCATGGGGACTGCCGGTATGTGATGATGGGAGGACAATGCGCTGGCCAGAGTTTTGCAATCCATCAGCATTTGTAGCTGCATCCACCAATCCCTTGTACAGGTCTGCATGTATAGTCTGTTGATTTTTTCAAACCCAGTTGAGATCATTCTGTTCAATCAAGGCCCATGCATCCACAATATACTGCTGAGTCAATCTCTCTCCTTGCAACAACAGTGCATCTGGTTCAATGGTTGGGCACTCATGAAGGTGATAAGCATAATACATGTATTGGGTGACTCTTTTGTGTCCTGTACAGGTGCCTGCATCCTCCAGAGGGATATACCAATTCCAACCCAGTTCTCCATAAGGAAAAAGAAGAACATAATGAAGTGACTGATAACTTGGATGCAGCTGGCTGATACGTTTAAGTGAATGGTCCTGCAAGCATAAAACAATGTCCTGTTCACTCTTCACCTCCTCAGAACCATCTCCAGGAATAATAGCAGCCAACTCGTCTTTGGTGAGAAGATTGTACTGCTGACCATTGGTCCCATCACCCACATGCAGTTGCACTTCAAGATTGGGATATTCCTTGTGTGGCTTGTCCTTCATAATGAGATAGGCATGTTTATATAAAGGGACATATAGATTGACATCATGCAGCAATCCCTGAAGTGCAGACATGATCTCAGGCTTTAGATTGGGATTGCGACGGTGGCGCATTCCCAGTGCCTCCATGGGATCATGTACATACAGCTGTGCATATGATGTTGTTTCCCCCTCTGCAGGTAGCAAAGCTCCCATCTGATGATGGAGCTCACCAGATACACAAAAGCAGTATGGCCCAGAAGAATTTGTGACTGCCTGATCCACCTTTACACCTATTGAAGTAAATGCTAAGGCCGCATTGTACTGCCAGATGTTTTGCATAAAGGTATTAGACATTGGACTAATGCCACAGAGAAGATCTCAGAGAATGCCAGGAGCAGGACAGAGCTGAGAAAGTTTAATCTGCCCTTGCAAGCAGCACATGTCAAAGCGGGGTTGTGTCCTTGACTTGGACTTCAGACACTCATTATACCAATGTGGTGCACCACAGTGTTCACAAATCCAATCCATTTTTCCAATATTCTGCTGAGAATGTGGCTCAACATATGGTCACCTTGCCTGAGGAACCAAAGAGAGTATGGTCCTTGTCATGGTGGTGGTGCAGGTGGAGGTGGTGATGGAGGTGGTGTAGGTGGGGGAGAAGGCAGTGGTGGTGGTGGAGATGGAGATGGTGGTGGTGGTGACACTGCTTGCATGTCAATATCTGGAGGTGAGACTGGCCATGGATGAATGACTTGAACAGCACCATGTCCACATCCACACCCTTGCCCATGTCCACATCCACATAGGTGATTCTGCATGGTTGGCACTGCAGGAACTGCACTGTGCAAGGAAGGCCAACCACCTGGAGCACCACCATGCCCAGAGCCACGTGGTCTGCCATGATGAACACCTCTGGGGGCTATAGCTGGCACTACAGGCATTGGATGATCATATGGTTGGTCAAGCTGAGATGGAATATGAGTTTCCAGTGGAATATGGAAGTGTGGAAGTTGAATATTAAGATCAGGACCCAGATGTGAAGATCGGCCATGGCAATGGGAAGGAGAGGTCATTTGCAGATTGTTGAGATCAAGATTAATCAGACATGCCAGGTTTGACATCAATCTGGAAAAGTCTGGAATCTTCGAGATAATTGAAGTTCCAAGTTCAGCTCATTGCTGACTGAGTGTAGAAACTTGTATACATTGTCAGAAGGTTGTAGAACACTGTAGAAATACATTATTAACAATATATAAGTAACTAGAATTTTTCTGAACTAATAATCATTGAATTCAACTATCCCAGCTATTGGTGTGCTACAACTCTTTACACTGCGCTCGTTTCAATACCTAACCTCAACAGGTTATGGGCCCCGACCCTACTATCATTTATTGACAATTTAATATGCACAGCCAACCGCTCTACACAACTTATATATTTCCTAGTCATACATCATGTCTACATCATCAGATTCAATCCCATCATCCTTATTTCACATTGAGCTCTTGCAGGAAGACAACTGGGTTCCTTGGAAGCGTCGAGTGACAGCTATACTACAAGAATGAGGTCTCCTGAAGTATGCAGAAGGGGTAAAGACGAGGCCAGTGCCTGTAGACCCCAGAAAGCTAACAGCAGAGGAAATGAAGGGTATGCAAACATGGGATGAGATAGATGGGAAAGCACAGACACAAATTGAGCTTACATTGAGCGATTCACAGATGATTCACATTGCTGGAGCCAATACAGCAGCCAAAATGTGGAAGCAGCTGAAGTTAGTGAAGGAAGCTAGAGGAAAGCTGGGAATACTCTCATATTGATGTCGCCTCTATCATACAACTGCAGACAAGTCTACTGACATAGTAGAACATGTCACTGAAATGCGACACATCCAGGAGGAGTTAGGCATGCTTGGGAGTCTTGTTTCGGATGAAGACTTCCTAATGCTGCTGATAACTTCATTGCCTGAATCTTGGGACCAATTCACAACTGCATATCTCGGTTCTACTGGTAACAATCCAACTATAACATCTCACAAATTTATAGCCATCATTTTGGAGAAAAACAGGCATAGATTGGAGAAGTCAGGAGGCAAGGAGAATGCACTATATAGCCATGGGAGGAAAAATCCATGGAGGGGGTCAAATGTGTCAAAGAGAAGTGACAACTCAGACCAAGATACTTGCAGGAATTGTGGAAAACCTGGACACTATGCAAAGGATTGCTGGTCCAAAGGTGGTGGATCCAAGGGAAAAGGTCCAGGAAGACAAGGAGGGCAAAAGAAGAAGAAGGATAGGTCAAACCAGGTGAACAAAGCGAGCACAAACCAAGACTTGACTAATAACTGCTATAACTTGCAGCCCAGCTTGAAATTTTCAAAGGAAGATTGGCTTGCAGACTCTGGAACTATGTTGCACATCTGCAATGATATGAATTCATTTGCTGACCTTACTTCTCTGATGGAATCCTCAATCAGTGGGATAGGAAACCAGTCAATTAATGCCCTAGGACAAGGAACTGTTGTTTTGGAAGCAAAGGTAGGCAAAGAAACTCACATACATTGCCTCAAGGACACCCTATATGCTCCAAATGCAGTAAACAACCTCATATCAATTACCCAACTCAACGATGCAGGCCTGACAGCAAAATTCAGCAATGGACAAGTGGTATTCCATTGAAAGGACTGGTACAGTGCTTGCAGAAGGGAAGAAGGTGAACTGGCTTTATCTCATGAAGATGCAAGCCAAAACAAACTCAGAGAAGTCACACATTGCTAGAGGAAGTGTAGACACTTGGGATTCATGGCCTCTTCGATATGGACACCTTGGAAAGAAGGGATTGGAGCAACTAGAGAAGGAAGGTATCATCTCTGTTGACAAAGACTCACCACCACTATCCCAATGTGAAGCATGCATTCAAGCGAAGCAGACACATTGTCCATACCCTCAGGAGGCAAAACACCAAAGCCAGGAGCATGGAGAGGTCACTCACTGCGATATTTGGGGACCTGCACAAGTTGCTTCACTCCAGGGATCGAAATACTACATTGCATTCACAGACGATGTGATCCGCCACTGTACTCCAAAGTTTATGAAGCAGAAAAGTGAGGCCTTGGGTAAAATGAAGGAGTATATCACCTTTATTGAAAGGCAGTATGGTCTAGTGCCGAAAGTCATCCAGGTGGATAATGCAATGGAATTGGTGAGCAAGGAAGTCAAGACTTGGCTGAGAGAGAAGGGAATCAAGCTGGAAACCACTGCTCCCTATGCACATTCATCAAACGGAGTAGCAGAACGATTCAATCACACTCTGATGGAGCTTACATGAGCCATGCTTATAGGAAAAGGACTTCCATCATATCTGTGGGAAGTAGCAGTGGAATATGCTGCTTACATTCGCAATTTAGCACCATCACAAGCACTGGGTGGAAAGATGCCAGAGGAAATGAATACAGGTGAAAAACCTGATGTTTCCCACCTCAGAGAGTTTGAATGTGATGCCTGGGTCTTAATGGAGGGCAAGAACTTGTCAAAACTCAAGTCTAAGTTGCAGAAATTCACCTTTGTTGGATTTCTGGACAGTCCAAAGGCAATCCGCTATTATGACCTCAGAACTCAATCCATATGAGTATCAAGGAACTTTGTGTTTGCAGAACCACCCAAGACTGCAGATATTGCAAGCACAGATAAGTCAAAGCTCAAGGGGGAGAATAGGAGTCAAAATGACCCTTGACTCACCCGAGTACCTCAGGAACCAAATAGCAAAGAGGAAACGCAGCAGCCAGATGCAGAAAGTCACTCCAGGCCCACAGAGACAAGCTCCAAGCATCCAAGCAAGATACAGAAGCCATCTGTACCATCAGCATGATCCACTAAAGCTAATGACATGACTTTGCAAGAAGAAAGACCCCACCATTCAGCCTGAAGTTTACGAGACCATAACTACAGAGCTCTCAGAAATCCTGATTCCAGACTTCCACCAGCACCCAGGGAACCCAAAACACATACAGAGATGACTGCAGAGCAGCATTTCGCAAATCTAGTATGGAGTTACCTAGCTGGAGAAGGAACAGACTTTGATGATGTACCTTGCACCTTAAACGAAGCCAAAGCATCAAGAGAATGGCCAAATTGGAAGAAAGCTATGGACGAGGAGATGAGCATCATAGAAGTGATGGAAACATACACCATAGAGGATTTACCTTCAGGAAGATCTCCTATAGGTAGCAGATGGGTTTTCATGAAGAAGTTCAACAAGAATGGGCATGTTTCAAGATACAAAGCAAGGCTGGTAGCACAGGGATATTCTCAGATCCCAGGAGTCGATTATTTCGAGACTTGCACCAGTAGTATGCCTAGAATCCGTCAGGGCAATATTTGGAATCACAGCCATAGAGGACCTTGAAATTGCACAGATAGATGTCAAAGGAGCCTATTTAAATGGCAGACTTGAAGAAGAAATTTATATGTGGCAACCAGATAGATATGACAATGGTACAGGCTGTATTTGTCGACTGCACAAGATGCTATATGGTCTCAAACAGTTAGGACGAGAATGGAACCGAGAATTTGACAGAAAGATGTCGGAAATTGGATTCTCCAAGCTACAAGCTGACCATTGTGTCTACAAGCAAGTCAATGAAGGGAAAAGGACTGTAATAACAGTCTGGGTTGACAACTTGCTTATATTCATGAAGACAGTTGAAGAACTCGAGGCAGTAAAGCAGCAGTTGAAGGGATTATTCAATGTGAAGGACATTGGGGAGCCAGGAAAGATTATAGGCATTGAAATATGAAGAAATCGCGAGGAGAAAACGATATCCCTCTCCCAGAAACAGTATATAGATGGGATACTGTCTCATTATGGCCTTCAGGACGCATCCCCAGTCAGCACACCACTTGACCCGAATGTCATACTGCACAAGTGCACTGAAAAGTGTCAAAATCACGAAGTTAGACACAGATTTCAGTCCATGATAGGTTCTTTATTATACCTAGCACTGGGGACTAGACCGGACATTGCATGCGCTGTACAGACTGTTAGTCCGTTTGCTTCGAACCCCAGACCGGACCATTGGACTGCCTTGAAGAGAATCTTCAAATACATTGCAGGGACTCGAAATTACAAGCTGGTATACTGTTCATAAGAAGGAGATGAAGTAACCAGCCATGGTTTCACAGATGCAGACTTTGCTGGCAATCCAGATGATAGGAAATTGATATCTGGCTATGCTTACTTTGTAGCAGGTGCTGCCTTTCCATGGAGCTCAAAAAAACAGTCTACTGTGGTGCTCTCTTCAACAGAAGCAGAATATACAGCCCTTGCACATGCAACAAGGCAAGCAATTTGGAACCAGAATTTATTTGCTGAGCTAGGGTACATTCAAGACAAAGCTACTGTACTCTATGAGGACAACCAATCCACTATTGCCATTGTGCGTGATCCAGCATATCATGCTAGATTGAAGCACTTTGATGTGCAGAATCATTTTGTCAGGGAAAAGATTGAAAATGATATCATTGAGCTGGAATATTGTCCAACTGAAGATATGATTGCAGATATCTTTACCAAAGGTTTGCATCAACCCAAGCATGACAAATTTATGAAGGGATTGGGATTTTACCAGCTTGAGGGGGAGTGTTGAGATCAAGATTGATTGGACATGCCAGGTTTGGCATCAATCTGGAAAAGTCTGAAATCTTCAAGATGATTGAAGTTCCAAGTTCAGCTCATTGCTGACTGAGTGTAGAAACTTGTAGACATTGTCAGAAGGTTGTAGAACATTGTAGAAATACATTATTAACAATATATAAGTAACTAGAATTTTTCTGAACTAATAATCATTGAATTCAACTATCCCAGCTATTGGTGTGCTACAACTCTTTACACTGCACTCGTTTCAATACCTAACCTCAACATAGATGCTGAAGATGGTCCTGCTCACGTTGAGAATGACGAACATGCTCAAGAGTTGTTGGTGGAGTAGAAGGGTTCCTATCAGAGGAGGATCTATCAGAATGTCATCTAATGAGAAATAAAAGATATGTACATTGCTTGATGTAGGCAGGAATAACAGACTTGATCATGGTGCAACCAACCTGTATACTACAGAAATCTACAAATAACTGCCAGCAAACCTTACAATTCGACACAGAGGAATTTGATGCTACAACAGCAGTTTATGGAACTACACTTCCACAAATGGAAGGGGGAGCAACTATATCTGTGCAAACACAAATACCCAATCAGTCCCACCACACCAATCTCCCTGGCTGGTTGTGCTTGACAGAGGCCCCTATTCACAGGCATGCAGGAGAGTAGGCTTGTCACCAATAACTGTGCCCTAAAGAAAGCAAAGAGGCCCAGAACTGAATCTGAGAGCTCTCAACTTCACTTTGACACTGAAATTGAGGGGATCACCCAGCAGCACCTTGATCTACTCTGCACAAACAATCTGGACTGAAAACAGCCAAATATAGACTCCAGAAGCAACAGGAAGTCATGTCCATGAGAGAAAAAACAAAATTGAAGCAAGAACACCTGAAAAGAAAATCAGCAAAAACAATCTTCTATCAAAGATTGATGAGCAGCACCTTGAATAGGGCACAGAAAGTGACTAAAAGAGCATGATCAGATGGGCCAATATCATCAAATATGGAACTAAAACTTACTTTGGGTGGACAGGGCATGGGCAGTCTCAGATGGAGCACCAAAGGTGGTGGTGGAAGGCAATGAGCATGAAAATGGCAGGTGGCACTGCCATGTGGTTTAAACACAGCTGAGGAAAGCCAGAGTTGTGGCAGTGCTGGCAAACCAGTCATGCAGTAGCCAGTCATGGCAGTGTGTACAGAAGAGAGGTGAAATTTTCAAAGTCTGCTAATTTTACCTAAGCAAATTGTGTGGCTGTGGTCCACCTGTCTTATTATATAGACAAGCTTCCATCCCATGTCTTCATCATGATTGCTGGGCCCTTGTACCTCAGGACCCAGCAACCTGACTGCAACACGGGACTTCAGCTTGTTGGGGCCTGCTCCAAACCCAGCTTATTACTTCAATCTTGAAGTTTGAGAGAAAAAACATAATATGACTATGATAGAGCTTCATGATATACAACATTTAAAGTATTTGTACCTTTTGCATCTGGAAATAAAACTCAAATTCAATCATGTCCAAAAGTCATGGTGCAGTGGCTAAGTGCTGTACAGAGCTGTCCATGTAAAAAAATGGTGTTATTGAAAATGTCAGCTTGACTGGAATTGTATTGAAGGAGATGTACAGTTCATGTCATATATCTACACAGTAACACACTCCTTTGTTTTGATCTTATATAATTCAGCTGTAGATACCATTGTTGCTCAGTCATTTCACCCAGTATATGCCTGACTGAGGCACATATACCTTACACTTATTGCTCTACTCATTACTTACATCACTCCTTAGTTTACTGATCATATTCTCTTTGTATTAAATTGATGACATGAAAATGCAATGTATTGGAGATATTATCTATATACCATACTGTTTCTTTACTTATCAATGCTCATTCTTTCTTACCATATATATCTTACCATACTACCTCCAGTCTATCATTATATAGCATCACTGTAGTTACCCAGATACCTTAGTCTCTTATACCTCTCTTGTGCCAACTGAAGTATGTATATTTGTCTGTTTTGAAGTAACTGTATAAGACCTCCATGATCCAAAATTGATAGAACCTTCTGACAGTAGTAAAGATATGGTACCATACAGCAATAGTGCAAAACCTTATTGTAAATATTACATAGAGGGTGTTCTGTCAGATATTCAGCCTATCTCACATATTCCACCATACCAATGTTTCATATTTTTGACTGAACTTACTTACTATATTTGGATTATTTCTCCTGTATATATCTGCTTATATCTACCTATTTTTCCTCTTACCACACCTCAGCTGTTCACAATGACTATGTGACTGACTGTGGTGTGTATGCCACTCTATTTTCTATCCCTTACATATTTCTTATACTGCATTCTTATAGCTGTTTCCATTCTAACATGCTCAACAGTTTTGATATCAGAGAAATTCTGTATTAGAATATCATCCCAAATAATAGTAGTGTCTTGGCAAAGAAGCTCTGACAGATATGTCCCTTAGGGCTCCATGCCCTCCATCACTTTTATAAACCACATAGCTCTTGAAGGAGACTAATGGCTTTGGACTGTATAATTACAGCTGTGAGGGTCATATATAATGCCATGTTTGTTGGTACTTGGTAAGCAGCTACAAACAACTTGACATGACTACAGACACTCATTGACACTGTATTCCTGTACAATATGGTTATGGCATGCAGCCCTAATGTCACTTTACAAATGCTCAATGCTGCATATTGTGTCATTGCAGAAGTTACTTGCTCAGCCACCTTTCAAAAGAATAGCTAATATTATGGAAGTACATTTTAATACAATTTTTCCTAAGCACAAACAGCTTCTGCAATAGTCTGCATACCAACATTTTTCCTCCCTTGGTGTCAGAAAGAGCCAGATGCTGGAAAAGGCAGGTCCCAGTTGTGGCAGTGCTGGCAGGACCAGTCATTGAATAGCTGGTTGTGGCAGTGGGTACTGAAGAGAGGTAAAATTTTCAAAGTCTGCTTAATGTTACATAATCAAGTAGCTGTGGTCCACCTGTATTAATATATAGATGTCCCAGTACTTGACTGCTAAAGGGTACTACTTGCTAGACTTTCATGTCACAGTGTACACCTGCATCTAGAGGAATTGATTGGAATGCATGGAGGTGCCTCAAACATACTTGCACAAACACTGCCTTTATTACCAATACTCATTGAGTTTGGTGTTGCCATTGCCATGGAAGTTTAGGCTTATCACTGCTTGGTATACAAAATTTTAAGTTCATTGGGGTCAATGTTCTCCAGCATCAGCAGTGTAACATACACTTTGGGTGTTTGCAATTGGCAGTACAATGAGGACAACATAGCAGACAGTGAGGAGAGGAAAAGTAGACTTAGATGGTGGTGATATGAAGTTAAGAAGTGTTTATCACATGATATCCTTGCACAAATTTCCATGCATCACACTTGGTCATCAGGATCAGTGCTCTTGAGGGCAAGAACACTAAGAGGGGAATACTGTAATAAGCATACCATGAACTCCATGGACATCAACCCTTTGCCAACTCCAATGCATCACTGTATGGAGAATTCAATATTCTGGCCTATAATATTGAAATTTATAACTGTATATTAATTTCATATATTACAGAAAAGTGTTGAAATAATATTTTCAATATTCTTTCAATATTTGGGAATTTTTCAATATTTCTTTGATATACAGGATTATTGAAATAATGTTAAAAATAATATTTTGATGTTCTGGCCAAGGTGCTTGAAAAAATATACAGTTATAGAATTCAATATTTCAGCTAAGAATATTGAATTCTCCATGCAGTGATGGCTTCAAGTTATTTATTGGATTCCATCAGATTCCATTTATCAGTTTCTATTCCATATTTCACATATTAATCTATCATGCCTAGAATCTATCACAGTAGCAAATAGGTGTTATATTAGAGTCCATGGAATACTCAACTCCTCTAGATACAGAATATTCCAGATTTATTATTCCAACTACATCCATACTTATTCTAGCCTCTAATCCATCAGACTCTGGTTGATCCTAGTATATAAACTGTAGAACTAGTAGTATGTATATACCTCAGTTCAAATATTAACTTGGTTTATCCCAATACTCTTGTACTCACACACTCTCTGGCCTTCAAGCCTAATATTAGCAGCAGTAGAGTGAAATATTAGAAGTAAGTATAATATTGTGATATAACTACGAGGCTTTTATACCTCAACAAATGTTCTAGTAAGTTTTATTGTAATTACTAAGTCATGACTGAAGGAATGTTGTAGAAACGTCATGCATTGACACGTCTTGTAAATGGGTAAGATCCGACCAACATCGGCTTGCCCTGCTAACACTCCCCCTCAAGCCGAAATCAATCCAAGAGCCTCTACGAAGGGTTTGAACTTGAATGATGCGAGTGCCTTGGTTAGGATGTCGGCAGTCATCTTGGAAGTTGGACAATAGATGACTTCGAGTGTCCTTTCTTGAATTTTCTTGCAGATGAAATGATATCGAATGTCAATGTGTTTCGTATGGGCATGGAACTGTCTGAGTTCCGCATGCATGAGTGATATGGCAGACTGATTGTCACTATAGACGATGAATGGGATGGAAATTGGTCTGAATAATTCAGCCAAGAAGTAGCGATACCACATGGCCTCTTTTGCTGTGTAAGTTAGAGCAATATACTCCGCTTCAGTGGTTGATAGTGCCGTGATTTCCTGCTGCTTTGATGACCATGAGACTGCGGCACCATTGAGAATGAATGCATAGCCCAATATGGCTTTGCGATTCTCAAGTGACATTCCATCAGCATCTGTATAGATGTCAAGACCATGTGTCTCATTTGATCCATCATATGTAAGTCCCAGGGTGCGTGTACCCTTAAGGTACTGCAGCACACATTTTGCTGCATTCCAATAGGGACATCCAGGGTTATTGAGGAAGCATGATAGAACACAGACTGTGAATGCAAGATCTGGTCGAGTGGCGGTAGAAAGCCATACTAGGCCACCAATGAGTTCCCTGTATGGGACATCTTGCATATCAGCGACATCACTCAGAGTGTTGGGACATTGTTCCCGTGATAACTGAGTTGTGGGATCAAGTGGTACGGAGACTGGTTTGCAATCAGTCATCCCAAATTTCCACAGCATTGAGTCAATGTATGTTGTCTGTGAAATTGATAATGTGTGTTTCTCGCGATCCCATTTGACTTCCATTCCAAGAAGCCAATTGAGTGGTCCAAGCATTGTGATCTTGAATATTCGTGCGATTTCTTCCTGAATTTCATTGATTAGGGTAGGGGACGTGCCGGTGATTGTGCTATCATCAATATGAATAGCTATCAAAATGATATCGTCTCCTCTGATGAGACAATAGACCGCATGATCATTATGAAGCGCATGGAATCCTAATGTGGCAAGTGATGTGGTGAGCTTCTTGTACCACTTTCGACTTGACTGTTTGAGCCCATATATAGTGCATCGGAGGTGGATAACTTCGTTTGGATTTCCATTGGTGTAGTGTGGTGGCTGTTCCATGTAGATCTCTTTGTTGTCTGAAAACTCACCATTGAGAAAGGCAGCAGAGTAATCAAACAGCTTTATATCCCAGTTGTGGTGTGTAGCAATGGACAGAATGGTTCGAAGAGATGATAATTTGGCAGTAGGTGAGAAAGTCTCGAAGTAGTCGACACCTTGTACTTGAGTGAAGCCACGAGCTACAAGACGTGCCTTGTATTTATCAATTTCTCCATTAGCCTTGCATTTGATGCGAAGTGCCCACTTTGATCCAACAGTATTGCATCCGATTGGCTTGGGAACAGGTCCATCTCCAAATGTGCCTGTCCTCTGCATTGCTTCCATCTCAACGTCCATCGCCTGTTTAAACAACGGCCAGTCCTCCCTTTTCTTTGCTTCTTCAACACTTGGCTCATCCGACAGGTCTCCTAAAGCCAAGTATGCATACTCGCTAGTGTCTGAGTCAGCAGCTGACTCAGACAGGACAAGATTGGCAGCTCGACATGTTCGAGTGCCTATGATGATGTTCTTTACATCAATTTTGCTCGAAATGTCTTGTGGTGCAGTTGGTTTTACTGGCTTTGACGTCGGACTTAATGGAGGGGTGTCTGGTGGTGTAGTGAGTGGGGAACCTGGTAGAGAAAGTGGTGCTGGTTTGGATAATGCAGATGCATGCTGGATGTTTTCGGTCTTCTTTTCGTTGCTAACTTCTGCATTCTCCCCCTCATTCAGCACTCTGTGAATTCCTCCTTCCCTCCTGCGCATTTCTGGGAATTTAACACTTCTTTCAACGTGTATGGTGTGATTATGTGGGTAATAAATTCGGTGTCCATTACTTTCTTGGTCAAAACCAAGCCACCGACCCTCACGAGCGCGTCTGTCAAGCTTCAAACTGTCCTCAACATGTACCCAGACTTTGCAGCCCCATTCTTGGAGATGCTGCAAGTCAGGCTTTGATCCATAGAACACCTCATATGGTGTACGGCCACCAATAGCCTTCGACGATGTCCGATTCTTCAGCCAAATTGCATGCTTCAGTGCCTCGCCCCATAAGTTCTTCGGCAATTCTGTGGCATGGAGCATTGCTCGGATCTTCTCTAGGAGTGTGCGATTGAGTCTCTCGGCAACTCTGTTATGTTCAGGGGTGTCATGGACTGTGAAGTGATGCTGAATTCCTTTCTCAGCTAGGTAGTCGTCAAAATTGTGGCTCTTGTACTCCCCTCCTCCATCCGAATGCAATATTTTGATCTTGATGCCATGTAACTTGTCCCATCTCACCTCAAGATCCTTGAATGACTGCAACATCTCGTCTTTTGAGTGAAGTAACATGGCTACAGAGTAGCATGACATGTCGTCTGTGAAGGTAACATAGTATTTCTTGTGTTGGGGTGTCTCGATAGTTGCAGGTCCCCATACATCACTGTGAACTTGATCACCTACTCCCCCTGATGCGTCGTTCTCCCTCGACTTGGAGACTGCTTTCCTAGTCATTCTACCATGCAGACATGACGGGCATTGATCCTTCGAGGTAGGGCTTCCTTTATCAAGCTCTAGACCATCAACTAATTGATCCTTGACTAGCTTCTTTGCTGCATCAACTGGAAGATGACCCATCAGACAATGAAGCTCATCAGGTGTCACAATACGAGGTCCATCGTCAACATGATAGGCTTCTGAATGGGGAACCGGTATGCAGAGTCTGTATAGTCCATTGACATGGGGTATTGATCCAATTTGATGATGCTTCTTATCAAAGATGCGGCACTCCTCCTCCTTGAAATCAAGGGAATAACCTGCCTGTGTGATGCGACCAACAGAAAGGAGTGTAACTCCAAGATTTGGTGCATGGAGTACATCCTTAACAAGGACTTTCATTGTCTGATCCTTCCCATTAGGAATTGTGATACACATGTCACCTTTCCCAAGTGCTTCGAACTTCTTCTTGTCTGCTGCCATTATTCCTCGAGGCTTGATAGCCATATAATTCATTAATCAATGATGTGACGGAGTCATATGCTGTGTAGCGCCAGAGTCAAAGATATCAACTTCGTACTCGTGCTCTGAGTCAGCAACAGCTGCTGCAAGATTTCCAGAAGTAAGCGAGGTTATTTCTCCAATGATTTCTGGTGTGCTGATGCCTAATTCATCAGCTTCATCTTCGCTATCTTCATCTTCGCTGTCGCTGACTTCCTGAAGTGCTGGCAGATCCAAGAAGTTGTCCTTGTCTTGTTCTTCCTCTGCAAACCATGCGGCATCAAACTCTTTGGCTTCCTTTGCCAAGTTTGCTTGTCCACAGCCCTTCCTTGGGCCTTGGCCTTCTTTTCCTCCTCCCTTTGCCCAACAATCTCTTGCCATATGTCCTTTCTGATGGCAGTTGAAACACTCCACCGGTTTCCTTGACTTCTTTCCACTATTCCCACCATAGAATGTGGCTTCCTTCTCACCCTTTCCTGCTGACCTGACCTTTCGTCGGTCTGCCTCATCACTGATGCCCTGTAGCACCATATCGGGATCGAGAGCCTTGCCAAGGAGTGTCAATGCGCCTGTAAGCGCAGAGAGATATGTTTTGAATGAGGTAGGGAGTGATCCGAGGACTATTGCAACGAAGTTATCGTCGCCTGGGTCCGCTCCCATCGCGATGAGGTCCTCGCGTATGGACTGTAGCTTCATTAGGTGAGTCTTTACATCACCTCCTTCTGCGCATCGCTCATCCTGGAGCTTTTGGCGCAGGTCAACCGTGACCATCTTTGACTTCTTCTCATACTCTGACTTTACCTTCTCCCACATCACTTTCGCTGTCACCTCACCCTTCACCTTCAGGAATAACGAATCCGAAATCACTGAGGCGATCCCCTGCTTGATTACAGCCTGCTCAGACTTCCAAATCTGGCGCCATTTCGCATACTCATTCAATGCCTTGGTCTCATCTGCTGTGGGATTCTTCGGGTCTACCACAGCTGGTGCAATCGGTTCGTTCGCAGTCGTAACATCTTCAAAATGGTCACTGAGACCCACAGCATTGATAGCAAAAAGGAATCGGTCATGAAAGAAGATCCAATTTGTGCCATCAGCCTTGCATGCAGGGAGCTTTGCGAAGTACTCGCCAAGTTTTGCAGTGGATGAGAAAGTGTTGGTGGACATGGTAGCCTATTGATAGAGAGTGTATGCGAGGTGAGTGTATTATCATTGAGATTCAGTTATGGCCAGGGCCCATAACCTATTAGCAGCAGTAGAGTGAAATATTAGAAGTAAGTATAATATTGTGATATAACTACGAGGCTTTTATACCTCAACAAATGTTCTAGTAAGTTCTATTGTAATTACTAAGTCATGACTGAAGGAATGTTGTAGAAACGTCAGTGCATTTACACGTCTTGTAAACAGGTAAGATCCGACCAACGTCGGCTTGCCCTGCTAACACCTAATCCCAATCTTCTACTACAAGTCTGCAGATTCTAACTCCATGTGACTTCATCTTATACTTGTCTTACTCCATGGACTCCATCCATATTCATCTTAGGGCTTCAACCCAAGGGTGATGTTGCTAATAGCTTTGCCAAGCCCATGTGCACCCTATGGATTCTATGGGGTACATTGTGTATCATTCCTTCCTATTGGCATGATCCTAACATGAGCTTACTGTATGGACATTCTATCAAGCATGCCTACCAAGCACATGCTATGACTAAGTCCTGTTTTTAATCTGTCATGTTGTATGTCAAAAGTCCATGTAATAGTCACTGCCATGGTGTACTTATTATGTATGCTCACTAAGGTTTGCTTCTTCTCACTCTCTGTAAGTAGCACAACATATTCTTTATTAGATCACAAAATTACAGGTCTAGAATGACTGCAGTCACAACACAGTGCTATTCACTAATAAATATATGCTGTGCGATGTCCTACCAGGTCAGTTAGCTTGAGTGGTTGCTATTGGAGTATCTTCTATAATACTGCAATTGTTGCATATGTACAAAACACATTTTTATATAGTATACACATTTATATACCTACTGGATGCATTACTATTTAAGTTGTGATCATCCTCACTTCTATTACCTTACTGAGCAAAGTGATTTATATTTTTAGTCCATATAGTGTTAATTGCTTTACACCTGCACAATCATCAGCTTATTGAATGTGAGGTTGATGCTTTCTAAACACTTCCTTGCTAAACTTCAGTGTTTCTTGTCCTAGCATCTCTGCTTTATCCCACTGTCCTTGCTGATGATATGTTTGTGCAAGATTGCTCATAGATGTCAAGGTGTTAGGATGATGCTCTCCAAGCACTTTCTTGTGAAGCTTCAGTGTTTCTTGTCCTAGCATCTCTGCTTTCTTCCACTGTCCTTGCTGATTGTATATCAATGCAAGATTGCTCATAGATGCCAAGGTGTCTGGATGATGCTCTCCAAGAACTTCTTTGCTAAGCTTTAGTGTTTCTTGTTCTAGCATCTCTGCTTTCTCCCACTGTCCTTGCTGATGATATGTTTGTGCAAGATTGCTCATAGATGTCAAGGTGTTAGGATGATGCTCTCCAAGCACTTTCTTGTGAAGCTTCAGTGTTTCTTGTCCTAACATCTCTGCTTTCTCCCACTGTCCTTGCCGATTATATGCCAGTGCAAGATTGTTCATAGATGTCAAGGTGTTAGGATGATACTCTCCAAGCACTTTCTTGCTAAGCTTCAGTGTTTCTTGTCCTAGCCTCTCTGCTTTCTCCCACTGTCCTTGCTGATTATATGTCAGTGCAAGATTGTTCATAGATGCCAAGGTATCAGGATGATGCTCTCCAAGCACTTCCTTGCGGAGCTTCAGTGTTTCTTGTCCTAGCCTCTCTGCTTTCTCCCACTGTCCTTGCTGCTGATATGTGTGTGCAAGATTGCTCATAGATGTCAAGGTGTCAGGATAATGCTCTCCAAGCACTTTCTTGCGAAGCTTTAGTGTTTCTTGTCCTAGCATCTCTGCTTTCTCCCACTGCCCTTGCTGATTATATGCCAGTGCAAGATTGTTCATAGATGTCAAGGTGTGAGGATGATGCTCTCCAAGCACTTCCTTGCGGAGCTTCAGTGTTTCTTTTCCTAGCATCTCTGCTTTCTTCCACTGTCCTTGCTGATTATATATCTGTGCAAGATTGTTCATAGATGTCAAGGTGTTAGGATGATGCTCTCCAAGAATTTTCTTGTTAAACTTCAGTGTTTCTTTTCCTAGCATCTCTGCTTTCTTCAACTGTCCTTGGTGATAATATGTCTGTGCAAGATTGTTCTTAAATGTCAAGGTGTTAGGATGATGCTCTCCAAGAACTTCCTTGCTAAGCTTCAGTGTTTCTTTTCCTAGCATCTCTGCTTTCTTCCATTGTCCTTGGTGATAATATGTCAATGCAAGATTGTTCATAGATGTCAAGGTATTAGAATGATGCTCTCCAAGCACTTTCTTGCGAAGCTTCAGTGTTTCTTGTCCTAGCCTCTCTGCTTTCTCCCACTGTCCTTGGTGATAATATATCAGTGCAACATTGCTCATAGATAATAACATGTTAGGATGTGACTTTTCCCAATACTTTTCACAATACACTAGAGCCTTCTGCCATATACTCTCAGCCTTTAGCCACAAACCTGCTTCAACAAAAATTCTTCCCAGACTCTCAAAAACAAGAAAACAAAAACAGTTGTTTTTGTAAACACTGTCTGCATGCGTAACCAGCTGTCGCCTAAATTGATAATCAGCATTTGTAATTCCATCAGGTGTTGCATATGCTAAAAGAAGCTGAGCTATCTCATTTTTTATATTTTTGTCAATAAGAGTCTCTTGAACACACATTTGAAAAGTGGAGTGAAAGGACAGAGTTTTAGCTCCACTGTCATAAATTGTAAGTGAGAAACAGTTCAATTCATCAATAGCATCATCCCATGATTCATCATATGGAAAAAGTGATAAAAACTGCTTCAATTTCTCTACAGCTAGATTTTTCTCCTTCTCTTCAGGCAAGAGATCATAAGCAGTGAAAGCAGATGCATGATAGAACAGCTCAACAGGTATAGCTGTATGATGAAAGAAAGAACAGATCTGCATAAAAAGCTTTGTTGAAGGACTAAGCTGGTCAAAGCTAAGTTGAAAAGCACTAAAAACAGTATTCTGATAACCATCAAGTCCTTTTATCTTGTAATTGAGAAGCTGTTTGCATTTCCATTTAAAGAGAGAGAGATAGCTGCTGAGAGTACATGTTGCAGTTGAAGCAATATACACACCAGCTGTAGCTACAGCAAGAGCTTGACAGCCAAATGCATCAACAATATCTGATGCAAGCTGCTGATTCTCATTGTCTAAGTTCTCATGTGCATGTTTTAAGAGAAGGTCTACAGCCTCCTTTTGACTAAGATCTAAAAAGTCAAATTGAAAACCAGGAGATGCCATTTGGTGAACCTCAGTCAGACGGCTGGTGATAATGACATTTCCATATTTACACCAAGGGATATATTTATACAGGTCAACTTTCGGATCATCTGCATTGTCAAAAATGACAAGCCAATTCTCATAGCATTTTTCCCAAAAAATCTTTGACATTATCAACTGATTCATCAATGCCAACAGCTTTGCCAAGCCTCTTGAAGTCAGCAGCAAGTGTAGCATCTGAGGTGGCATCAAAAAACCAGATGTGTGTAAATCTAGCAAACATTCTCAATATCATAGATTGACTAATTATATAAGTCTTACCTAGATAAATTCTCAGAAACAAATTTAAGCACTAGCTGTGTTTTCCCAGTTCCACCTCTTGCCACAATAGTGATAATATGTTGCAGAGGAGTAAATGCCCTCTCAATAGACTGACAGAGGCTATCAGCAGCCCACTGATCCATAGAATCAGTCAACTTCAACTCATAATCTTGAGCTGAAGCAAAATGGGAAACAGCTTGATCAATACTTGTTATAAGGATGGGATTATGGAGGGAGTAAGGAAGATATTTGTCCAGCTCCAAAGAAGGGTCTGCATTCTCAAGAACAAGTAAAAGAGGTTGATGAGCATTGTCATCAGCCTTGATATTGGGTACAATCACTTTGAGTCTCTTAAGTGCTTCAACTGAGCTCACATCCAAGAAAATTGGAGCAAATCTAGATCATGTCAGCTGATATAATATCATACAATAGGCTACTACTGACTTTGATGAAGGATTAAAGCTGTGAACAAAAGCTGAAAGTGCATTACTGTTTGTGCCAAAAAGGGTAACCACAGGGGCAGCAAGCATTCTTGACAGGTTCTGGAGGTCACTCTCACGGCCAGTAAAGTATTGGCTTGAATCAGGGCATGGCAGCACATTCAGATCAAGGAATGAGGATGAAACCAGGCCCTTCTGCACAACTGTGAGGATCTTCTGTACATCCTGAGATGTCTGCTCTCCAGTGTGGCGTGTCTGTTCCACAACAAGGTATGTCTGCTCTCCAGTGAGGTGTGTCTGTTCTACAGCGACACTTGTGCTGATAATGATCTTTGTCTGTGAAATAGGTCAGAACACTATTTATAACCAAGTTAGAAACAGATTTGATTCACCTGGAAGACCTTAACAGCTGTATCAATCTGTCTGACACAGGATGTGGCCTCTTCCTTGAGAGTACTGCGCTCTAATACCAGTGTTCCCATCCTCACATTCTTGTATCGTACCACAGCCTCAAGAATATCCATCAGGCAGCTCTCGAGCTCTCGAAATGCAGTCTTGACATTGTCAGGCAATGGCACTGAATTACTCTGGCCATATCGGGACTCTGACACAATATCGCAGATCTTCATGAGGTCATCCTTCACCTTGTTCCATTCTCCCTTGCATGCCTTGACTGCCTGTGATACGAGATATGGATTAGTACAGCAATCTCACTGCGAAATGACGGCGCGCCTCAATGGTCGTGACAGCTATAGTCACCAGCCCCGCCACTACCTTGATGTAGGGCACCTTGTCCAGTATGTCGCAAATGGTTTTCACAATCTCCAGAATCGCAGCCGCATTAGTAGTCTTGTTCTCAGACAAGATACCAGCGAGGCGGTGGTTATTCTGCGAGGCCATGATAGTCTTAATCTGAGCGTTGGCGAGAGGCTGGGAGGTGGAGGTCGTTGAGCTTTTGTTCGACTGTAAAACGGGATCCTCGCTATCTGATGAGGTGGGAGCGATATCGCCAGTCGTATCAATGTAACCGTGTTTCCCTCGACGCTTAAAAAACCTGCTGAGTTTGCCCTTGTCCTTGTCCTTGCCCATAACGGAGGCAGCATCGTTTGAGGGAGATCCGACAGCTAGAGCTGGCATAGATGAGGACAACAAGGCAAGCGACAGGTTGCTGGATGCATTGTCGTGCGCGATCTGGTTGCGATTGAGGGAGGCCATGGTTGTGAGAGTCGTCGTGGTTTCTGGTCAAGGTGTACACGCGGCAGTTCAGGCTGACTCAGGCGTGACGCACTGCAATAGCTGTAACAATTGATTGTGAGATCTATGAAGTCGCACGACATCTAAAAATATATCGAGTTCTTTACTTAACGCCGGTTAGGAGATATAGGACAAAAGAGAAGGGTAGCTTGATGACTATAGTTCCTTACCAATTAGTATACAAAATCCAATTGAAGGCATGGCTTATAGCGACGTATGAAGTGCACCAAAGATTCAAGTAGATCCAGTCGGAGCAGGTTGTGACGGAACAGCCAGCCGGCAGTTCTTCTATCAACGCTGGTTCCGCATCTGATCTGTCCTTTTGCAAGACTTTCCGGTCGAAGATTGGCCTGCACTGCCGCACAGTAACACATCTCGCTCTGGCTTGACACAAGGAGATAAGCGGCTGCTGACCTGAGTGAACGGAGGGGAAGACGGTGGTCTTCAGACGTTGGTTGTGGTAAGTTGTGATTAAGATGGAACGCCTGCATAATCACTTACGCGGTGTTGGCGCTGGCTCGTGGTAAATCCGCAGAGTATGCACCGGCAATCCTCTGTAAACTAAAGTCTCGCAACGAATCTCTTAAACACCTCCCTCTTCAACATACTCTTCCCTACCGCCTCCGGTATCTTCCCAAACATTGCGACAAGCCCCCATAGCCCCTCCCCTTATACACCCAGACCTATCCTCACATCCACCTCGCATAGATCTCATCCAGGACCCTTCGCTGCTTGGGGTGCACACCGCCAACGCGGTGTTCACGCACCACGAGCACTTATCCGAAATATCCGTGCTGATCTTCCCGATCAGCTCGGGCGTGACGGAAAACTCGAGGATTAATCCTGGATGTAGAGGCACTCGCCGAGGGGGACAGGGATGGATTTAGCGGGATTGTAGGGGACAAGGATTCGTGCATGGCGAGGGCGGCGGGGAGGCAGTATGCGGTTGTGTGGAATACGATGAGTGATTGTCTTCGTGTACCAGTCAAGAAAAAGCACGACATCAACGGGAAAAGGTGCACACTTTTTGGTGAAAGCTTGCTCATATAAGCTGCCCATCTTAATCTGGAACGTCGTCTTCAAAGACCTCCAGAATGCCCACGTAGTAGCTCTCCTCACGCAAATGCTTCTTGGGGAGATAGTATATCGCAGCCTCCAGCACGAACGAGTAATTTGTCGCAATTTAACCAGCTTTGGGGAAGCGGTACTAGCAAGGCTGGTCTCGACGCGTAATCGATGAATCCATCATGTCGTCCGAGACGGGGAACGACGTTTGGAGCCGAAAGTCGAAGGGTGAGAATAGCAATGCCCCAGCCGAGCACGGCAGCCTTTAGGTACCCGTCGTCTGTCAACAGGATCCCCTGGATGATCTCGACGGTGTCGACGACGGACATGCCGCAGTTGAGTTTGCCTCCGGAGACGTTGTAGTCAAAGGTCTGTTATCGAGATGAGCTCCGTTCCGTTTTCGCATGAACCTCACCCACCCTCTCGTACCACTCAATAGTATCCTGGGCCTACCCTCGCCAGTAATGTGGTCAACCGACCCCTGCTTGATCACCTTCCATGCTCCTTCGAAACACGTACGGCGGGCTACCCTGTCGGTCGACATGTCGAACGAACGTGAATGGACGTCAGGAATGGGCACGATAAAAAAGTGGTGCTACATCCATGGTGGTTCGCGTCTGGGAATTCGTTTGTTCGCTTATCCCCGAATAAAATATTGGCTGCCTGATTCGGATGCCGACTGGAGAATGCATTCGTTCAAACCGAATGTCTTGTTCTTCCGTCATCGGTCGAAATCTGCAAGACATTCGTACGGACGATGGGAGGACGACCGAAATCGCGTACCATCCATTGATGCGGGGGGTGAGAAGGCGCGCGAATGGATCCTGACACTGCAGGAATTCGTGGCTGTAGAGGGATTGTTACTTTGGCGGGATGTACCTGAGGACATGGGACTCACCTGCTATGCCCAAGCCCATTCCTTCGGACGTCAATATATCTTGACAAGACTCCGGATTTGGAGGCAAACCAACATTGTGCCCGCGTCGACAACAGAATGGGGATTTCGAAAGAGCGGGGAGGTGTACATGAAGTCGAATCCTATTACCCTGGTAGCAGTGTCAAGACTAACCAAAGAGGGTCGGCAGAGAGACGAGCCGATGGGTATGGACCCTACCTTGGTCGAGCCGCACACATCAACTGTGCACATTGAAAGCATCGGGATGGTGCTACCCCTGCCGTCTGGTACAAGGATGTTAATTATGTATGTAGATATCAGCTACAGTGAGAGGTACCAGTTACAGACCTTTTTCCGGCAAAAATGAAACCACTCAGCACGGCATCCACCAAGATGATCGTTGGCAGCGATTTTCGTCAATGCCGAATCCTGGGTTCCCGTCTTTTTATCAGATATCAGGATCAGGGAAAGGTTAATAAGAGTGGATCGTACATACCTACGTTGAGCCTGTATCGACCACATACGCCTTTCCTGCGCACTGGAAACGCAAGATTATGCGGTTGCACTGTCTAAAACAAGGACATCGATGACCCATAGAGATATCACCTAACATACAAGGAGGTCAATTGTCTCGTCGTGCACATACGCGATTTAACACGACGTACCAGATACGAGCCTCCTAGCACCCTTTTCCTGCGCATCGACAGCTCGTCGGCCTTCGCATCATCGTAGCACTACACAAATCGCATACAGCGGGTGAGACTGTTAAAACGGGAAAAGTGCGAGAGGCGCGTTGGATGGTCGTCGATGCCCATGTCATGGTGGCCAGAAGCAAGGGAGGACCGTGGGACTTTGGCTCCTGTTTTGGCGAAGGGCTCCCATCTGACCATGCCAGGCTTTTGGAAACAAGAAGATCGCTAAGTGCAGATTAGAGATAGTATTCAATGAGAGATAAAGGTCTGGCTTCCCCTCTGAGCAGCCGAACTCTCAAGGTGAGGGATATTGGGAGCCAAAAAATAAAACTAGTGCGCGAAATTGCGGACTGCTGGTTCCAAAGTCATTATAAGTCTGCACCGGGCATAACCACTGTTTCTATCGTGACCGAACATTGTTGCACAGAGAATTGGCTGGGATGAGCGTTGAGTTTACATGACATCGGTTGGTCTGGTCGTTGTACATGGGTCAAGGGGGTACTGAACGTGATACCGTTCTCGTATTATGCTAGCTCCACATATCGGAACTATTAAAGAAATTGAGAATCAAAAGCCGGGCAACGAAATCGGAGACACACGTGCGTGCTGATTCTCAAAGTCGGTCCTATCGAGCTCGCCACTGATCTGGCCTTGCTCTCCCTCTCGTCTTCGGTTGGTTCATCCATGAGCGGATACTTATCCCGACCAACACCAACGTCACCTGCCAGGCTACAATAGCGTTCGCAGTCAGCGTCAATTTATCGCAACGAAAACTGTATGCACCAACCATGACGAAGCATGTGCTATCCGATAACTCGTTGTGTATAGATTGGCTAGAAAAAAATTAGAATGACGAAGAGCATCTGAAAAGATTGCAGGAACATACAAGATCCTTCGTCTTGAAGATCTGTGGTTTAGGCTCTGAACCCTTCCTTGAGATCCCGTTGGTGCGGTATTCACGCACAACGAACACTTGTTATTGAGCATATCCCTGCCGATCTTCCTGGTCTGCTCGGGCGTGCCGGACAAGTCGAGAAAGTCATTTCGGATCTGGAGATACTCGCTAAAGGGATAAGGATGGATTTGTTGAGGGTGTAGGGCTCGATGGTTTGGTTACCGGAGGGGTAAGATTGCGGGGGGAGGTACTAGGGAGTCGAATGCAGTTTTGCATATCATGTCTTCATAAAACAGTCAAAACAAGCGTCGTCAGCGGAAGGAAGGTACGTACTTTCGAACACAATTTGCTCAATTCGACCTTGTACTCCGGAGCAGCAATCAGATCGAAAAGCTGCCCCATCACTGTCTGGAACGTCGTCTCCAGAAAAGCTCCAGAATATGAGTATGGGACGTCGGGCCGAGATGAGGATAGATGATTCGCCCTAGACGCAACACATGCGTTCCCTTCTTGGGGAGGGCGCGCGCTGCGACCCCTCTTGCTGGGAGTTGAACCTAGTTTGCGAAACGAATGGCACACGGCGCTGATGAGAGCTGACACCGGGCAGTTTCGTTGACATTAAGATGACATCATTTACGTTGTGCTCTAGGCACGGGACGTGCAGGCGAGTCGATATGGAGGAGAGATGGTGGGTCGGAAGAAAGATGAAAATAGCTGTCAAAAGGGTTGTCCATCATGGTACTCGTTCCAAAGCGAGGGTCTACTGATGCAATGAATAGAATCTCCAGAGAGATCCTGGATTGGGTGTGTAAATTCAATGCCGTCGATGTCGACGTCTACTGATAGCTTTGCGCGGCTAACCAGATACGTGGACGGAGAGAGAGCGAGATGCGAAGCATATCCAGAGGACCCGGACGTGTACGGATGCCGGGCTTTGCATAAGACACGTACATCGTCCGAGCGAGGGAACGCGGCGTAAATGAATAATGGCGATCTGCGGTATCTGAGGCTTGATGGGGCGTCTATGCCATCCACGATATGGGCCGGTTCTAGGGGCCGCTCTGGATGGTAGTCATCGGGTCCCAGGAAAAGCGAATCCGATAGAATATGCACCCCTCGCTCCAGATGACGGCTATACAAGACCTCCAAGGAGTAGGCATTTGTTCTTTCATTGCCTGGCCATCAGTGGCAGCCATCGGGTTCGACTCTGATGGTTCCATCAACCTTAATTCCTTCTGCGTTCCCAGATCCTCCTTCCACCCTTCGAAATGCCAAGCGCAGATGCACGCGTCGTTACTAGCAAGTTTGAGAAGATCGCAGGTCTACGAGATTTGGAGTAAGTTCGAGGTTTGTTTGTGGAAGGGAGATATAGCCACACAGGTATACAGTCACCGGTCAAGTATCAGTCGTCTCATAGGCCACCTATACAAGAAAGCTACTAGTCGATGTGGTGACGGACTTGATGTCCTGAAAGTAATCAGTCCGTTGGGGATGTGGACAGGAGCGAAGGCCATGGAGAATACGCCAAAGGCGCAGTGAGCACATAAGGTACCAAAGAACAGGAGCGTTGAGACGTCCGAAAAGTGGAAAACATACAGAGGGTTGCTAGTGGAAGTTAACGTGCGGATACCGGGGTACGGTCCGGAGTCCGAAAGTTTGAAGTGTCGACCGTGGGAAGAGCTTTTGCCAGCCTTTCGTTCAGCGCTGCGTTCATCCTGTAACAGTGAGATAACCATTCGTCTCAACGTCGTTCATACTCACTGGACCAGCACCGACCCCCAGGTCGATTTTACTGCAAGATGCATTGCATTGACCATCTTGAATGCCTTACTAAGTCGTCTGACTGCCTGGAAGCGAGATGGCGCGAGCAAGCGTTATGGTAAGTGCCAAGTGCCAGAATACTGAACCTTCCCATTTCGTCACGGATTTCACCACGTGGTGTCATTCTACCGGTGTAGTCTATAGATATCGTCCGTTACATAATGACACGGTCTCACAAATGAGGGACTCAAGGATTCAAACTTCACATCCTTCCCTCCTGCGTCCATGGCCTCCATCAAGGTTGTCAACATTCATCTGAGCTACCGCACCATACAAGTACTCGCACTCTCCATCCCCATTGACGACATTAAGCGATTATCCATCCGCCCTCTTAAATGGCTCAGATATGTAGCCTTCGCAGTATTTGGCGCCACTGGACGTCTCGCTCTGACGGCAGACGGCTCTGCTATTGAGGACGAGAATATCACTTGGGAGTTCGAGGATCAGCTTCGTGAAGATTACTACTATATTCCTGATGGTAAGGGAACTTCCTCCTTTTTGACGTTGCCGTCCCCTGATATATGCTGCTTTCATAATTGCTTAAGGAGCACTACATCTTGTTGATTACCAGGGTTTGAATGACCGAATGACGTCCAGTGTAACAGAGGCACACCTCTCGAGTTTCCGTCAATCTATAATACGGCGTGACGGAGACGGTTGTGTTTTCACTGGGGCTGAAGTGGCATACTGCGAGGCCATACACATCCTTCCTAGATGCAAAGGTCATGAGGTACGTCCAGATTTGTCCCAGTCGTTGGTTCACTAAATCTTCGTCTAGTACATCCAGGCAGTCCATCAAGACCGCCGTCATGCATACTCTGACCTTCCCCCTCCTATCCTGGAATTTGAAAGTTCTAGCCTCGAATCCATCGACTGCGACGAGAACGGGATCCTTGTGAGGATGGATCTGCATTCTATGCATGCCCATGGCGCAATTGCATTTCTGAAAGTACGTGAGATGGTAAACTTGTTGTATCCGAAACATCTCTGAAGCACACGGTTTAGACACCGAACTTTGCTTTGAATCCGGAAGATATTCCCAGAGTCGAGGAAGATCCGGAAAATATTCCCATTGTCGAGGAAGGCGACATGCCAACCACTCGTATCACGCTTCAGCACATTCGACCGCTCCAGGGACGAGATCGAGTAGCGCAGTGCGATGCTCACATAACTGGCTCCGGCAATCCGCCCGTTTCCACCATCATTCTCGACTATGTCTATGGCGTTGCCGCGTTCAAACGCTGGGCCGGAGGTCCCGGTGTTGAGAAAATGATGAAGGCACGTTTTGAAGCGCTCTATAAATCCATTCCTCCCCTTCCCCGTTCTTCTTCGCCAGAATTCAGTGATGATAATATATCTGATGATGACCCCAACGATGCTGATTGTGAACTTAAGCCAAGCGGTACAGGGAACAAGCACCGGAGACATCACAGGTGTCACACATCTGATTCAATGCTTCGTGCGATGGACACTGTCCTGGCCCTGTCGATGTATATCAAGGGAAATACTTTGGAGTCTTTGGCTGCAGAGCGTGAGAGGTATATGGAGGAAGCAGAGTTAAGAGCACAGGAAGCTAGTTCAGTGAAAGTTAAACAATGGTTGCAGGAGTGACTGCCACTTGCCAACATGCACGGAGATTGCATGGAGAACGAAGTTAACAAAGCTTTGCCATAAATCGCTATCGCTGATCTTACTCTTATACAACAAGTACTTTGTCTCTAACCAGAAATTCAGCTCTATATATGTGATCCTAACGGCTTTTACTGCCCACTACCACGCAAGTTCCTCGCCTATCACATCGACTAGCTTCTTGTATAGGTCGTGTGAGGATGACCGATACTTGAACCTTAACCAGCAATTGAACGCGTGTGGATAGACCTGGGAACCCCGCAGTTGGACCTACCAGCCGTGATTGATGTGCAGGGAACGAAATAGAAGGCGCCCACTCCTTGGATGACCTGGAATCGACAGCATTCCTTTGAATCTACGTGACCCAATCTAAGAACTCTCTCAAAATTCTCCTCTCATTAGCCCACCCTCGCCTTCGAATGACGCACCGTTGCACCCTTCCCTCGACTCACAGTCACTTCATATCGAATCGACTATATGCCCTGCACCTGGAGTACGACATCCATCTCAGTTTACTCTTATCCCTACGCCCGCGTGCTAATCTTAGAACACGGCGACCCTCCAGACGGCCGTCGAGCCCTCCTCCACTCCCCACCAACCGTCCCTTCCTCCACAAATACCCACCTCCGCCATCCCTTCCTCCACTCCCCACCGACCGTCCTGCCGACCGTCCTCGCCGACATCTCCTTCTTCCACGGCTATTCTCCATTACCAAAACTCGTCCTCCGCTTACACAAGCGACGACATTTTAGTGCAAACGAAGCCTTGTCCCATCAACTCTCTAGGCGACGCGCAGCATTCCCTTCAGAAGCTGAATTCTAGTCCCAGCAAGAGGGATCGCAGAGCGCACCTTTCAGGAGGGAAGACGCGTGTTACGCGTTGGTCTTGTCCAAGGCGATCGTTTCTCACATTTTAGTCTTCAGCTCGACGTCCAATTTTCAATTCCAGTCATCCTTTACATCCCTTCAACATCAACGCAGGACCAATCCTCGCTCCCGACCAGGGAGAAGAATCGGCCCCATATTTTCGATCTTTCTCGAGAGGTATTGCCGCATAAATTGAATGAGTAAGTTTTTCCGTTATTCGTTTTCGCATTCACCTAGCTCAATGTACCCTTTTTTCGGCTTAGTCTTCCTTTCCCCCTGTTCCGATCCCAGACACCCAGGTTCGGAATGGCGAGCTACAATCGTTTACCAGCTTGTATGTGTCCCCAGCGGCACGTAAAGACATGTTCATAGACCTTAATCTGGCTATCAAATAGGGAAGGCACTTTGAGAGAATAGGGTACGCACTACGAAGGGATATTGAACTGAAAACGCCCGATTATGCAGAGCACGTACTCTCCCGCATTACCACAGCTGTCATCGTCGCTCGATGGCCAGGAGTCGCGTTCGAAATGGTTTTATAGAACTGAAGGTGACCCGGGTAACCGTACAGCGCTAGCGCTTTGGCTGTGGGCTAGACCTTATCTACACTCCCGGATGGTGGCTGGTAACAACGACAGGTTATCTCCAGAGAGGGAAGTGAGGTTCTCTTCCACGTATCGATAGAATCAGGAATTTTTTTCGAAGGTTTCGTGTGAATCATATCCCGGAGGGCTCGCAGGGTGGTACGCGTCGACGAGGTCAATGGTAGAGGCTATTTTCACGGTCAACATTGTGGACTTCGGACTTCGGACCGTCCACCGGTATCGCGTACCTACGCGCGCCACTAGCAAACCACTAACAACCTCTGAATGCTTCCACTACTCGGTCGTTTCTGCGCCATTCATACTTGTGGCTTAGACGCACACCCTTTCTCCATGCTTGTTCCAAGCAAAATCTCAAACAAAACAACTATGCATCGTGCATCGAGTCCGTCTAAAGAGCACTGGCATGTTACTGGCAACTATCCATCTGTGGGTACATCTCCCTTCCACGCGCATACCGCGCCGCAGATGTGCACCCATTTACCTAATCATACCGCCGCAGTAACAAGGAACCAGTGACATTGAGAGTACTCGGCTCTGTTGACATATCGATGAAGCGCGAGCTGCGATGACTGGGTTCGGCTCCTAGCCAGAGATATTGGAGCATGCACCCTCCTGAGGACGGGAGGGTGTGCGCGTTGCGAGAGTTTTTGCTTAGAGAGGTCACTTCCTCCTAGAATCGACCCTCAAGAGATGGTTTCCGGATTACCACAAGAAACGACAAGTACGGTTATATGCTGTGGGGTATCTTCCTGCGGTGAATGCGTAGGCAGTGACGTTGGGCCTGCGGAGTCCGTGGTGCCGCTTCCGCTGAGGAGGAAGCCGATGGACATTGCGTAAGTGACATCCGAGAAAAGCGTCGCGCCAGCACTGCCGATGCGTCTGCGCCTGTCGATGATGACAGATCCTGAGTCGCCCTCAGCGTGAACTGGACTTGAATCGAACAGGAGGATGGCCCATTCGATGGAGGTCTTAGCGTTACGATCGTCGTAGTAGATACGGATGTAGGAGATTCCGTTGGCACGTCCGGCGGTCAGGCTTGAGAACTATAAGGCATGTCTCGCCATCCGGGTCGCGTCACATCTCATCGTCTGGGATGCTGCCGGTGAGCCTCAGAAGACGTTTGCCCGGGTGTGAAGGAATGGATATTCCTGAAGCGCATCTTATGAGTGAGCTCGGGGACTGAGATGTCGACCCCGAGATCGATAACATTGCCAATAAAATTGTCCGCGGTGACCTTGGAGGCGTTAATCTCGATGACGGCCCAGTCCTCGGTATAACCCTCGCTGTTGCTCATGGAAGGAGAGAGGATGGCATAGCCTAGAACGCGGCTCCTTGGGTGGCCCGGTGAGTCGACACTTCCTGGTAGAAAGTATGAAGCTTTTCCAGTGCCTTGCTCGCCTCAACCAACTCGCCCTGGGCATTCTGGAGTTCTTCCTTCACTTCCTCGTCGTCCTTCCCCTTAATCGTCTTAATACACCCCCGGCGTCACTAGGCGAGAACTGCCTTTTCTGATCTTGACCTGGATAAATCGGAGGTACTTGTTGAAAAAAGTTGAAGCATCAAAGAGCGTGACGTCATGACGGAGCTCGCTGGTGTTCTTACGCTCGAAGTGGGGTCTGGTTCCTGTCCAGAGGGAAGGGGACGCGATGAGGAGGAGCCTCTTGGTATCCCCGCCCTCGATAATAAAGAAACCGCCTGTGCCCTCAGCCCAATGCGTAGACGGGGCACAGATGGCGAGACCGAGCGTCGTGGTAAGCGGTTCGCGAACCTTTGCATGGGGTTGAAAGAGTAGGCGGGCTTGAGGAGCCTGGAACCGGCTGACAGGGTAACGACGGACTGGCGGATTTCCACTTCCACGTCGTCGATATTGTGTATTTTAGAAGCTATTGGCAGTGGGAACTTGGAAGCCACGACGGGGCCGTAATCGCCAGAGAGATACGGGTATCAGAGGATGACGAGCGGAAGACTCCAGCATACCCGATACGGACGTTGACAACGCATATTTATTCCTTATTACGAACTTTGGAACAGGCTATCGATGAAGAAGGAACGGACAGGGAATATGAGCCTACCGACATAGCGTCCATTAATAAAATACGCTTAAAAACAACCAAGAGAGAACGTACCCCAAATCCACTAATTGGCCATCCGTACCGTGTAGTACGCCAGTCGATGCCGATTCTCAAAGTATTCAAATCGAGCATCCTGAACGACAATGCTTAGTCAGTGATAAAACGCAGTACATAAAGAGAGCATACATTCCGCAATCCTAAGTCTCATGAAGTCTAGTCTTACTGGGGCACGGAAAATCACGAGAGGGCGGGCACCATTTGAGGAACTATAAGACGAACACCGCCTAGAAATGTGTCAGCAATGATACACTGATAGACCAACAATAAACTCACAATGGATGAGGAACTATTTAAGACGGGTTGCATGAGTCCTGAGCTCGAGAAGGATGCCATAGCATGTCGAAACCATGTAGCCCGTTCGCCGAAGAGCACTTGTCGAGTCCGCGGATGCGCGCAAAGCGTTACACTGAGCTGGGTTGAGAGGGACGATGCGTGCTAGATAGGCGAACTGATGGCGCACACTAAAAGGGTGTATCATCAGCGCCAGCATAGGCGCGGCTACGAATGAGTAGCATATCAAGAGGACCAAGAAGCGTCGAAATGCGGCGGACGGTACTATCCATGGCTATCTCGTCAGATGGTAGCTGTTGCCAACATCAACGATGACTGGTTGTTTGGAGGTGGTAGTCTCTCCGTCGGATTTGCTCTTCCAGACTATGAAAATTAGAGTCCAGAGAAGGTCGGCGGGGTAGTGCATTCCGAGGAGGCCTATCGTTGGAAGCGTCCAAAGAAGTCGTGGTCGATTCAGATGGCTTTACGATGGCGTCAGGGATATACTTGAAATTACAGGATGAGCGCAACGCTGATCGAAAGGCTGGCAAAAGCTCTTCCCACGGTCAACATGTCAAACTTGCGGACTCCGGACCGTACCCCGGTATCTGCACGTTGACCTCCACTAGCGACCTGTGTATGTTTTCCACTTCTCGAACGTCTCAACGCTCCTGTTATTTAGCACCTCGTGTGATAATTGTGGCCTGGACGTATTCTCCGTGACCCTCGCTCTGGTCGACGTCCCCAACGAGCTGATTATCTTCAGGACGTCGAGTCCGTCACCATATCGACTAGCCTTCTGGTATAGGCTGTCCGATACTTGACCAGCGACTGTATATTTGTGACAAGATCTCCCTTCCACGAACAAACCCCGGACTTACTCCAAATCTCGTAGACCTGTGATCTCCTCAAATTTGCTATCAACGTGTGCATCTGCGTATGCCATTTCAAGGGATGGGAGGAGGATCTGGAAAAGCAGGAGGAATTAGGGATGATGGAATCCTCGCAGCTGGACCCGGCAGCTGCGACTGATGGCCAGGCAATGAAAGAACAAAAGTTTACCCCTTCTTGGAGGACTTCTATAGCCATCGTCTGGAGCGAAGGGTGCATACTCTATCGGACTCGCTTTCCCCGGGACTTGATGACCAACATCCATAGTGGCCCCTAGAACTATCCCATATCGTGGATGGCATAAAAGCCCCACCAATCCTCTGGCAGATGCTGCAGATCGCCATTATTCATTTACGCCGCGTTCCCTCGCTTAGACGACGTACGAGTCTTATGGAACGCCCGCCATCCGTACACGTCCATGTCCTCTGGATATGCTTCGCATCTCGCTCTCTCTCCGTCCACGCATCCCGTTGGGCGCACAAAGCTATCAGTAGACGTCGACATCAACAGCATAGAATTTACACACCAATCCAGGAGCTCTCTGTAGATTCTATTCACTGCATCATTAGACCCTCGATTCTGGAACGATTACCGTCATGGACTACCTTTTTGACCGCAATTTTCATTCTTCTTTCGACATGTGCTTCTTCTGCGCCGAGGGGTAACTAGCCATTCTCTGTTTGCACTCCAACCTGGTTGAGAACCTCCAAGGAAGGGGAATGCCGGCCAAAAGCAAGATCACACTGAAGGCCCGGTTTGTCTGGTCCGCAACGTCTCACCGACTTAAACACTCAGACGCTTGTAAAGATTGTAAATCAAGCATGTCACAGACCTTAATGTTCTGCTCCTGACGACTAGACTCGCTCATTGGATATATCTTCTGTATCAGTGGAGGAAATGACACACATCATTTTCGAGAGTTGGTTGACGGGGTGTGCTCCTCTACAGTTCATCTGCTGGCCGACAGCCACTCGCCAGGCGGATAAGGGGAAACAAAGTCTGTCTGCGGTTAAATCATGGATACGTATATCACTGTGTGGAGTTGGGTCACTGTGAAGCGGGGAGAGACTGGTGTGTACACTTTGATCTTCGTTTTTTTAAATTACTTCTAACACCAACGTAGAAATTTCCTACCTTGCTGACGCCATACTCCCCAAGCACCTCGGTCCTAAAAAGACAACTGACCGTGTTCAAACTTATCCAAGGGGGATGATGTCCGCGGGTGCGTTATCCGTCGAGAGCTCCAGGGCAGGAGGGAGGATGTGAAGTCTTACACGGTGGCTCCCGAGATCCAGGTCTCGTTTCGCACGTCCGTCGCTACCCCCTTTCGCCTCCGAGTCGGTTCCGTCAAGCGTACAAGCATCAGAAGGTACAGAAATCCGAGTGAATATAATGTTTCTGCTTCAAGCTTTCACGTTGGCTATTAAATTTCTTTGTGCTCTCTTTGCCAAGCGATTCTCCGTAGAATGAAGACCACGGTCGCTGCCATTAAAGTGTTACCCCATGATTCTGGGTACATCTACTATGCCCCCCTTGTTATATGTATGCCCAATATGTCGCCATTGAGTTCAGCTTGAGATTCACGGGAACTTCTTGCAGCAAGTATTGTATGGACGTATTCAAAGTGCAAGCAAAGGTATATATATATAAATCCTACAATACAGACGATTATTCTACAAATCCGAAACGTCCCATGTCCTGAACGACTTATCGTCCCGAGTAATCACCCTGGACCCGCTGCCATCAGGAGTGATGGAAATATTGAGAAAATTATGACCACCATACATTGATTCCCCGGCATCGTACCAACGATGAACAGTAGTAATCTGGTTGCTCGCGAGGCGTTGAACAACAAGATCACAGCACTTGTCACAAAGTCCATGTTCACTGCCAACTTTGGAAGTAGGCAATTCGCTTGCTATCTGGAAACCATGTCACACCTCTTACATTCCGGAGGTGTTGGTCCATGATATCCACACTTGATCCAGGCCTAATATCCAATATGTATGCACTGGTTGACTGCCTCAATGCCATCCCAGTGACAACAGCCTTTGAGCCATCAGGTGAGATCATGCAATGAAAACCTGTAGAAGGCCCATTATAGTACCCAAAATCTGGGCAACCTGTATTCCTGATGGTCAGTGTTGTCATGGATATCAATGAACCTGACCTGCCATATGTGGTAGTGCAGCATAGAGCACCTGTTGATGTTTCCCATTCTCGAAGCAATATCTTGTCTGTGGCTGCTGCCAATCCTAGTAGTAACCTTGATCCACCTTCTTCCCTGATGGCAAATGTATGAACCCCATTTGTCCCATCAGCCAGGGCCACCCATTTCTTGCAAGCAGTACTACATGGCTCAATGTTTAGCATCTGTTGTAGAATACGGTTATAATGGGAGCACAGTGGTTAACTGCAGAGACCAAGGGGCTACTTTTTTGAAAAAAAAAAAGACAGTGGGTCGATTAAAATATTTCAGGCTTCGGCGTCAAACCTACCTACCTCCACGTGACTATTATGACATCAAATTACCATTTTGGGAAGCCATTTGTTGCTGGAGACAACATGTGACCTGGGTCCATCAATGTTCACTTGGTGCTCGCAACGATTCCACAAGTGCTCAGACTATGCTACCATATCCTTATGCAATACAATATGACATTCAACACATTATACACACTTCAGGATATTTTAGCCCACCTATTACTTTCAACTCGTCCAAAACTCATCCAGAAACCCAATCTCCTTGAATTCTCCTTGAATTCATCTCTATTGCCTCCCTTTCTTCCTTGTGCAAGCATTGCAATGCCAACTGACAGAGACATAGTCAAGTTATGGACATTCTAAGTGGAACTTGAAGGCTCAGGTGAGTTTTCTGGCATCAAACTAATGAAAACAGGTTTCACCTGGAATGGAGGGTAAAAAATAATTAAGGTTTAGAAAGATCAAAGATTACATAATACGATAAGATAAGATAAATAATACAGAGTGTACTCTGTCAGGAATAAGTTACCCTCCATTCTGCGAATGGGAAGGAGTCTGGGTTTGGTCAAGATCAAGATCTGTGTTATATTCTGTCGCTTACATGATGATCTGTATGCATGGCAACATAATTAAAGTGAGGTCAACTTTTTTTTTGGGCCTGCCAGCCCAACCTACCTACCCACCCGGTGTTCTGGCCCGACTATCTGGCAGCCCCTTGGCAGAGACTCTAGCTATGTGAGAATGAATGTGAAGTAAAGTAATTGATTAATTGGGGGCCTTAGAGGCCTCGTATTTATACTACATGTTGTATACTACTAGAACATTCTGTAAGTTACTTCAGAGCAATTGTTTACTTGTTTGCTGAGTGAACGTCTCAAATATCGTGGCATACTCGAAGCTTCCGGAAGATGCCGGATTGGGACGCTTGTTGTGTCATGGCCATGACATCATTTCCAAGACTCCCCCTCAAGCCGGCATCAGACCAAGTTCTCGAACGAACTTCTCGTGCTTTGGTCTTGGCAATGCCTTGGTGAAAATGTCAGCCGTCATTTCATCGGTTGGGCAATATTGCAGCTCAATGATTAGGTGTTCAATTTTTTCCTGGATGAAATGTGTCATGATTTTTCCATAATATCTAATCTGCTCGATTATCTATCACACGTTTAACTCGCGGTATCCGCTCGTTAACCACCAGGACCCACAGATGGACCTCCACGTAGTATACAGAACGACTTTACTTATGCATATGACGCGTTAGCGCACTGCTAACACACGGACTATCTATTCTTAGACCGGAGCCTAAACAGTATATAAACCATGTATTACACGGCCTTAAGCCTTAGCTTCGGACTAATCTCTATTCTCCTAACTCTACTCGAGCCCTACGCTAAGGCTAATACGTTCATCCGTCTGGCAACGCCGACTCTTATTCATACAAGCATCGGTTGTATAACCGGTATATGCTTAGGATAAGATAAGCTGAGTTAGTCGCTGACATTTAGTCCAAAGCTTAAAGCTTACCTTATCGTTTGAAACGAAATGCCGCCCCGCAGTCCCCGTCCCAAGCAAACCATCCCCGCTGGTATCCAGCACTGCCGCGCAGACTACATGTCTGCTTCCCGTCAGGCCCGCCCTGACCGAGACCGCGCCACTCAGAGGCGCAAAGACTATGAGCAGCAGGTGCTCAACGAAGCCGAGCTAGAAGACGACTTCTACGAACCCGGGACGGTTTTCCGTCCCCCAGTAGTAGGGTCGGCCAGATACGAGGCCGAGAAGAGACCTGTTGTTCGTATCCCGAACACACCGACCCCCACGCAGACACCCCCCGCCAGACCCACTCGCCCTTCGGCGAACGACCCCACCGAGGAAGGCTACAAGACCTTCCTCACCTTGTACGAGCCAAGAGTGGTGCGCTCAGAGCACCCCACACCCTTCGTCTTCACCCCGAAGCCGAAACCAATTCCGGTGGCCCAGCCACAACCCTCCAAGCCTGCGGTACACCCGCAGTCTCTCCTCAAGAAACGGTCCGAAGAGATCGTTTTTCCAAAGATGCGCCGGCCCCTACCGGCACGACCCAGACAGACGGCACCACAAGTGCCACCCCGGAACCCCGCACGGGGTTTTCCGAAACCTTTCGCTGGAGCAGGCCCGAACCCAGGACCCTCACAGCAGCCACCATGTCCCCCAGCACCGTCAAGTTCATTAGTGGGACCATCGCAGCCACCCTCTGTTTCGCAGTCGGCGCTGCCCTCTGGTGGTTTGTCCGCCGTAGCACCAGGAGTCGCCAGGACAGAGAGTGGAACGCGAGTACAGGGGTCCGCTCCCTACAGGAAACCGTCACCGACGGAACGGAGAGCTCGGAAGAGTTCCCAATGGACAGAAGTGGCGCCCCCTCCCCGGAGCGCATCTCCCTCCCCTCCCCGCCGCACTCCTTCGCCGCGGCACACGCACCACGGACCCCCGAGCCAGCAGCAAGCAGGCTCTCGATCACCGAGTCCACCGAAGGATGGCAAGATCAGGAGTGGTACCATACCTTCCGCCAGCACGTCCGAGGCGCCTACTACGCCGCCTACAGCAACCTCTCCCTTCCGCACGCCCCCGGAACCGAGCCGCAGTCCCGCACCGAGTCACCAGCCCTCGGTCTCGAGCTTAGGGGACCTTCGTATCCTCCAAGCGCCCGGACCCATGAGTCACGAAGTACTCTGGGCGGAGTATTTAGTGGACAAGCCTGGAGAGAGTGGCACGGCAGCACCTTCGAGTAAAGGAAAGGCGCGCGCCAAAATGCCCAGCGAGATGAACTGGGGAGAACTCTACCTTTGGGTAGCAGAACAGAAGCCGGGAGAAATTTCATTCCTGACTTCGGAAGCAGGTGCACAGTACGTAAGGTACGAAGCAGACGGACACGCAGCCCTAGCGGCACAGGTGATCCAACAAGAAGCAACGCGAGACGCCGCAACCCTATGGAACCGGTATCATTGGGAAGAACCGATACAGGTCCCGATGGGCTACATCCCCAGCCCCGCAAGACCGACCCTATCACCGCCGGAACTAGCCCCGAAGCCACCGCTTCCCAGGGCGTTCCAACCCTTACCTCCCCGCGCCGCACAACCCCCACCAATCAACACGAGCACGAAGCCGGTCTGGAGCCCACCAAAGCCCTGGACCACCCCAGTCGCCTTTGGAATGCTTGGCGCGAAGCCCATTCCTTCACAGAAGGCAGGAAGCTGGTTGATGGCAGGCGCAGGAACCCCGCCAGCAAACCCCCCGGCACAACCCGCAGTCCCTTCCCCGCAGTTCTTCCAACTGCCCACGTACCCGCAACAACCGGCGCCCGATGCGCCACCACCCTGGGTTCTAGCCCAGGGACAGACAGACCCCTACGGTACCCTGAAGCCGAAGTTGCTCAGGGACGTAGCCCCCTTCGACGGAAAGTCCGAGGACTTGAAGAGATTCTTCGCCCAGTGCGAGATGACCTTCCAGGCCCATCAGGCCTATTTCCAGCAGCACTCCTTCAAGGTAGTGTTCTGCGTGAACCGGCTGGACGGAGACGCCATGAACTGGTGGAACCTCCAGATCCCTAATCTGACCGACCCGACCAATCAGATGGTCAATTACCCGAAGTACGAAGCGTTCAAAGCTCAGCTGACGAACCGCTTCCACAAAGACTCCGACACGGAGTTGAAGCAGAACCAATGGGAGAAACTCCGCCAGAAGGACTTCCCTGACGGCGAGAAGTTCTTCCAAAGATTCGAGGAACTCGCATATGAGGCCGGTGTGCTGCACCACCCGCCCATGATGCTTTCACAGATCAGAAAGGCAGCAAGACAGACGTCGAAGGAGATCATCTACAAGAATGATGCCCGTCGACCACAGACGTACAAAGACTGGAAGGGCCGGCTCCTCAACATGGACCTCGGCTACCGTCTTAGCAAGGCCACCGGAGTGTCCGGCAACACCAGCAACAGCAAGAATGCCTCCAGCTCGAAATCGAGTGGACCGTCGACCGGAGATAGAAAGACTAGCACCGGAACGACGTACAGCGGCCAGGGCCAGCCCATGGACATCGGCAAACTCCGATCCGAGGGTCGCTGCTACAACTGCGGCGAGAAAGGGCACCTGAGCAAGGACTGCAAGAAGCCGCGACGCAAGAAGCCCGCGGCAGAAGTACGGGCCATCCGAGATTACTGGGAAGGCCAAACGAAGCTTCTCGAAGGACCAGCCACAGAAGACACGGCGTCCATGACGAAGATCGAAGAGGTAAAAGACGAGGCCGGGCAGTAGATTCGTCTGCAACCGGCCCCTCTTCACAATTCACATTCTCACAAGGCAGGACCTATAAATACTGATACATTGTCTGTAGGTAGTTCCAATAAATATTCGCTCCTCCAAGTGCAAGAATGTGAACAAGAAAGCGAATCAGGTAGGTCCGACGCACCGGACACTAACACACCGACGGAGAGCGGTACGACACTCAACCCGGTAGCTGAGTCCCACTTGGGATCTTTGCCCGGGATCTCACAGTGTAAGCCGCATTGCGCATCTGAGGGGGTCCTCCCGGGACAGCTCAAGGTTTTCAGAACGAACGAACGACGGTCAGGAGACCAGAAGCGGCGGGATGCGCCCGTCGACGGCACGACTTCAACAATTCCTGGACAGGCCGGGAAGCACGGTGAGCCCAAGGGCCCGGGCGGCAAGAACGAGTCACTCGATGGCAAAGGAGCAAGGGCCGCACCCCCGCCCTCCCGTGGAGAGACCAGTGGCACGGATCTCCCGATACCGACCTTAGGGTCGGGGTCAGCCGAAAGGCAGGACAGGGTCGTCGAGGCACAGTCGGGGCGTCCTCAAGCGCCTGCCAAGGCCGAAGACCGGGCAGCGAGTCCGAGGCCGACCGAAGACAGTGACGAAGAGTTCTCAATCGACGGTTCAAGCGCGGGTTCTAGCGACACCCAATCGTCGGGCACGAGAAGTGAGGCCCCTTCAAGATACGGCTCCCGCCGTAGTTCGGTAAGCTCTGCTACCACCGTCTCTAGCTCACGACCCGTTGTTATGGTAGAAGTCCCGGACGAGGAAGACGACACCTCGTACCGACGTTGGATGGCTGCTGGTGCCAGGCAGGAAACTGCGAAACCAGCCGCATGCGGGTCATCCCCGAAGCGAAAAAGTCCTCCCTTACCGGAGGCAGGACGCCCAACCGAGGGAGCCGATAGCACGGCTACCCAAGGCGGCAACACCTTGGTGGAAACACCCGTGACTCTTCAAGAGTCTAGACAGGTACCGACGAGGCCGCTGGTTCACGTCTGGTCAAAGCCCTTCACGGCCGACTGGACGCAACAGCGGATTCGGGATGCTAAGTCGCACGAAGAGCGAGTAGCTATCCTGAAGGACTGGGTTCACCCGAAGAGAAGACAAGAAGTGGACGACGCCATGGTCACCGACATAGTCGGCCCAGACGTCTTTGTATCGGAGCGCTACGAGAACATCGTTAGCTGGCTCCACGACTTACATCAGGCCCCGAAATACATCCGAGGCCGACCAGGACGATCAGTAATGATCAAACTCAGACTAGAAACGACCGATACCCGCAAGGGGTTCGACATCAAGGCTTTGCTCGATAGCGGCTGCACGCACAGCGTCATAAACAGCAAATTCGTCATCGCCAACGAACTCAACACGGTCAAGAACGCATTCGCCACACCCGTCTATAACGCCGACGGGACCCAAAACGTCGGAGGCGACATCAAAGAACACGTGGACGCCCGGATAATCATTGGCGACCACACCGAACGAATCGACCTAGCCGTAACCGACTTAGGTACTGCCGACATGTTCCTCGGACATGATTGGCTGCAACGCCACAATCCCTTAGTCAATTGGGAAACAGGCGAGGTATCCCTAGTCCGGTGTCACTGCAGAAATGTTCCGTTCCACCTCCCCGACGAAGACCCGGAAGCCCGATGGGGCGACGAAGTAGAAGCAGGCGATCGCATCTTAATGGTGGATTGCAGCGAAGCGATAGAAGTTAAGATCCGCGCAATGGGATCTAAAGCCAACGACCTAGCGGCAAAAGCCAATGAAGGCAAAGCCGCGAAGTCATTTGAAGAGATAGTACCGGAGTGGGCGCGAGACTTCGAAGACGTATTCTCGAAAGAAAACTTCGACGAGCTTCCCCCACGAAAACCCTGGGACCATGCCATCGAGCTGATCCCGAACGCCAAAGCCAGTCTCGACTGCAAAACGTACCCACTGAATCCCAAGGAACAAGAGGAGCTGGACAAGTTCCTAGAAGAAAACCTCTCGACCGGCAGAATCCGACCGTCCAAGTCGCCAATGGCCTCCCCCTTCTTCTTCGTCAAAAAGAAGGATGGCAAATTACGACCAGTACAGGACTATCAAAAGCTGAACGAGATGACGATCAAGAACCGGTATCCACTACCCTTGATCAGCGACCTTATGGACAAGCTCCAAGGCGCAAAGTATTTCTCTAAGCTCGACGTTCGATGGGGATACAACAATGTGCGTATCAAAGAGGGAGACGAGTTCAAAGCGGCGTTCCGCACGAACCGCGGCTTGTATGAGCCGCTAGTAATGTTCTTCGGGCTGACTAATTCACCCGCCACGTTCCAAACCATGATGAACGATCTTTTCAAGGATCTCATCGCCGAAGGAAAAGTCACGGTTTATCTAGACGACATATTGATCTTTAGCAAGACCAAGCAGGAACACCGAGCGCTTACGCGCCGGGTTCTCCAAATATTGCGAGAGAACAAGTTGTTCTTAAAACCAGAAAAGTGCGAGTTCGAGACTCTGGAAACGGAGTACTTGGGCGTTATCATCAGTGAAGGAAAGATCCGAATGGACCCAGTAAAAGTCGCCGGCATTCTCGAATGGCCGACACCCACAAAGAAGCAAGAGCTGCAAAGCTTCTTAGGGTTCACCAACTTTTACCGCCGGTTCATTAAGAACTATTCCAAGAAGGTGAAAGCACTCACCAAACTCACTGGCAAAGTGCCATGGAAGTGGACCAAAGAACAAGACGATGCCATCACGGCCATCAAGAACGCAATGAAAGAGGACGTAGTCCTATCAATGCCATCCCCAAGCGGGAAATTCAGGATCGAGGCAGACGCCAGCGAAGGAGCAATCGGCGCAGTCCTCAGCCAGTATAACGACGGACAGTGGAGGCCAGTAGCCTTCATGTCCAAAGCCCTCTCCGCCACTGAGCGGAATTACGAAATTTACGACAAGGAGTTGCTAGCGATCATGCTAGCCTTAGACGAGTGGCGCCACTACCTCATGGGCGCCGAAGAAGTATTTGAAGTATGGACGGATCACCAGAACCTCCAGTACTTCCGCAAACCCCAGAAACTCAACCGCAGACAAGCGCGGTGGGTAACGGAGCTCGCGGAGTACCACTTCACGTTGCACCACAAGCCAGGAACAGCGAACAAGAAAGCCGACTTGTTAAGTCGACGAGCAGATCACGACCAAGGCGCGGATGACAATCAAGATGTGACGGTTCTTAAACCGGAACACTTCCGCGCCCTGATCATGCCAACACTCGGCGAGGTTCACGACAAGATCAGGCGAGTACTCAGGGACCGAAAAACCTGGGACGCTCACATCGCCTCGTCCCTGACGCACGAACGAGGAGTCACGCAGGAAGGCGGGCTTCTATACTTCCAGAACAAAGTCTACGTACCGAAAGATCAGGAACTCCGTGGGCAGGTCATAGCCCAATGTCACGACCATATCACCGCCGGACACCCCGGCATCAGCAAGACGGAAACCCTAGTCCTTAGGGACTGGTGGTGGCCAACACTCAGAAAAGACGTGAAGGCATACGTCGCGGGATGCGAAGTGTGCCAACGCACCAAGCCAAGGACCGCTAAAAGGAAAGCGCCCTTAAATCCGAACGAAGTCCCCACATGTCCGTGGGAGATCATTAGCACCGACTTAATTGTTGGGCTACCCCTTTCACAAGGATACGACGCCATCTGCGTCATAGTAGACCGATTCAGCAAAGCGGCCATCTTTGTACCCTGTCATGGGACTCTGACAGCCGAAGGCTGGGCACGAATCCTCCGAGACGAAGTCTTCTGCCGATACGGCATGCCATCGAAGATTATCTCAGATAGAGGCGCTCAATTCGCCTCCGGATTCATCAAGGAACTCTACAAAGGCCTGAACATCACGCCTAACATGTCGACCGCATTCCATCCGCAAACCGATGGACAGACCGAGCGAGTAAATCAAGAACTCGAGAAGTACCTCCGAATGTTCGTCAAGTACCGACAGAACGACTGGAGCAAGTGGCTCCCAATCGCAGCATTCCAGCACAACAATCGTGTGCATACTGCGACGGGATACTCCCCTTTCTACCTCAACTACGGAAAGGACGTAGCCGTAAGGCCTGCTCACGCTTCCAAAGAAGCTTGACCCGCAACCCACATGTTCGTAGCCGAACTAGAGAAAGCCCGCAAGTTAGCCGCAGAATCGTTGGAAAAGACCAACCAGCAGATGAAGAAGCAGTACGACCGGAAGAACAAAGAAAAGACGGAATTCCAACCCGGAGACAAAGTCTGGGTGGAATCAACGCACATAACGACGAATCGACCGACAAAGAAGCTGGACAACAAGCGCTACGGGCCCTTTGAGGTCGAAGCCAAAGTCGGAGCCTCGGCATACCGCCTAAAGCTCCCTGCTGTCTGGAAGATTCATAATGTCTTTAACGAAGTATTATTAACCCCATACACTCCACCCGCATTCCCCAACCAAGAAATGCCGCTACCTCCGCCCCCCGACATCATTGACGGGTTCGAAGAACTAGAAGTCGAAGAACTCCTAGGGGCAAGACGCGAACGAGGACACTGGAAGTATCTAGTAAAATGGAAAAACCAGCCCTACGAGGAAAACCAGTGGAAAAAGGAGTTGGAACTCCCGAATTGTCAAGAACTCATCGAAGAATACTGGGAAAAACACCAAGAAGACAGTATTGCGATGTTGTCGGGACGACAACCTTAAGAAGGGGGTAATGTCATGATTTTTCCGTAATATCTAATCTGCTCGATTATCTATCACGCATTTAACTCGCGGTATCCGCTCGTTAACCACCAGGACCCACAGATGGACCTCCACGTAGTATACAGAATGACTTTACTTATGCATATGACGCGTTAGCGCACTGCTAACACACGGACTATCTATTCTTAGACCGGAGCCTAAACAGTATATAAACCATGTATTACACGGCCTTAAGCCTTAGCTTCGGACTAATCTCTATTCTCCTAACTCTACTCGAGCCCTACGCTAAGGCTAATACGTTCATCCGTCTGGCAACGCCGACTCTTATTCATACAAGCATCGGTTGTATAACCGGTATATGCTTAGGATAAGATAAGCTGAGTTAGTCGCTGACAAAATGATTCTGGACATCAAAGTGTTTGGACCGAGCGTGGTACTGGGGGTCATGTGCGATGGCAATAGTGGATTGATTGTCCTCAAAGATCAAGGTAGGTTCTTCTTGGTTGTACCCAAGGCCGTCTAAGAGGTTCCGGTTCCAGATTGCCTGTCTTGTGGAATGTGCCAGAGCTGTGTATTCTGCTTCTGTGGACGAGAGTGCAGTGGTGGATTGCTTTTTAGAGCTCCATGCAAACGTGGCTCCACCCATGAGGAATGCATATCTGGAAATGGATTTCTGGTCATCTGGATTTGATGCATAATCTGCGTCGCTGTATCCAGCACTGATGACTTTATGTTCATCATTGGCTTGGAATGTAAGTTTGTAGTTTTTTGTCCTGGCTAGGTATCTGAATACATGTTTGACAGCTGTCCAATGCTCAGGACCTGGATTTGAGGAGAATTGGCTCAACGTCTGGACAGCATATGCAATGTCTGGACATGTTCCAATTGCTGCATACATCAGTGAGCCTATTGCGGACTGGTAGCTGCTTCGGATGGTGTGATCAGCATCGGTGCCATCTTGACACTTTTGCAGGATGATGTTTGGGTTGAGTGGTGTTGACACGGGCGACGCATTGTGGAGACCAAACCTGGTAAGTATTCCATCAATGTATTGTTCCTGGGACAGAGAGATGGATCCATTTTCACGGTTCCTTTCTATCTCTATTCCTATGATCTTCTTTGGCTCTCCCATGTCTGTGATCTTGAATAATTCTTTTAGCTGACTTTTTGTCACGCTTAGATCATCTTTTGTCTCTGCGAAAATGAGCAGATCATCGACCCATACAGTAATTAGGACTTTTCGACCATCTTGGATACGTTTGTATATGCAATGGTCTGCCTCGAGTTTCGAAAATCCAATAGAGGTAAGTTTCCAGTCAAATTCTTTGTTCCATTCATGGCCTGACTGTTTTAGCCCATATAGGGTTTTGACTAGTTGGCAAACGCAACCTGACTGGTCGTTGTACCCTGGTGGCTGCTGCATGAAGATTTCTTCTTCGAGTTCTCCATTAAGGTAAGCACCCTTAATGTCCATTTGACCAATTTCGAGATCTTCAATGGCTGCAATACCTAGGGCAGCATGTACGGATTCTAGGCGGACCACTGGAGCGAATGTCTCAGTGTAGTCTACACCTGGTATTTGGGAATATCCTTGTGCGACAAGTCAGGCTTTGTATCGCGATACACATCTGTGTTCATCATACTTCTTGACAAATGTCCATCGGCATCTGACAACATCTCAGCCCTCTGGTAGGTCATCGAGTTTCCATGTTCCCATCTTGTCCAACATACTAATCTCCTTGTTCATAGCTTCTTTCCACTTTGGCCATTCTGGCGACACCTGGGCCTCATTGAGACTACGTGGGAAGTCATCTCGGTCCATGTGCTCGCCATTGCCACCAAGATAGCTATGGATAACGGCAAGATTTGCAGACTCAGTTGGACTTTGCTGGTGCTTGGATGGCAAGGGATGAGGGATTTGTGATGATTGTGTTGAACAGGTGTTTGGGTTGTTGAGTTTGGCATAGTTGTAATCTGTCACAGTGCAACTAGATCGCCAAATGGGTTCTAGAGGTGGTTTTGGGATTTGCGAGGGCTTAGGGACTGTCGACAGTGTAACTGGTAGCTGATCCATATTTTGCTCAGACTTTTCTGGCAATTGCAGGTTGCCTGCATCACCTGTCTCCCCCTCGAGTCACACATTGTCTAGGTTCTCGATGTCAACTGCTGGTGCCGGTGATATGCTTGGTATCAGGCTACCCGTAGATTTTGCGAATTTTATACAAATTAATGCAAACTACTAGCTGTACTAAGGACTAGAGTGGAGACTTCGCACTGCTAAGTCGAGTCATCTAGATCAGTGTTGAAGCACCTAAAACCGTAACAGAAGAGGAAGTAAGAGAAGACATCTAGATGAGTCAACTCTACAAACCTTTCAAGATTACTTGCCATTTCCTGTTTAAAAACAGACTACACATAGTCACCACACAAACAGGACCTCACTGTATCTAGACGAACTCAAAAACCAGAAGTTAGAAAACCTGAACTAGATTAGCTTGTCAAACTCGACAAAGCTGAAAACCACTTCGAATAGTTACTAAGTCATGACGGAATCAAATTCCTCCATGAACTTAGTCTAAAAAGAAATGAATGAGAAACCCTGAACCCTGCATGAAAGAATAGCCTAGTCAGGGATCCGAGGTACCAGTCTAGATCACGCAAGTGATCACGACCATACAATCTCGGTACCTCAATCGATCCTCGATCAATGGTTACATCCACTGAGATACTAAGGCAATTAAACAAGTACTGAATGAATAGCCACATGGCACCATAGGAAAGCAGAGGCAGGAGTGCCTATGGACCAGCATGGCACTCCTAGGCAATAGAAAAACTCGTCACCTCCTCATATAACTGAATGAATATCTCGGAATCACACAATTCTTATAGAATAAATTACTCATTGCTTGTATTACTATGCATAATCACGCTACTAGTAGTCTAGATAAGCGACTCCTATACCTGGACGTAGAATACTATAAAATACCATCACCTAGACACACAACATCAGGAAAGCATTCCCCTGCATTTGTGCTAGTGGCCCATAGCTACCTAATCAAATAACGGATTTAAGTGCCTGTCCTCAACTGAGTAATTCGTTGCTAAGTCACCCAATAAGAAAGAACAAGTAGTTGAAGTGAACTAAGCCCTAGAACACTTTGAGTTTGAAAGATTGAAAGAGTCAGCGTACTCTAGAGTCTGCGTGCTCTTTGCAAGTCTGTGTACTTGACATAGGATCTGTGTATCCTTTGTAGAAGTCTGTGTACTTCTTTGTCTTGAGTCTGTGAACTTGTGTTGAGAGTTAGTGAACTCTAGAGCCTGTAAGCTCTTTGTAGAACCTGTGTGTTCTTTGATTGTTTGAGTTAAGAAGTAATCTAGACCAGCTATTGCTCGCCTAGACGACGTTTGTTCTCTGAACTAGACCAGTTCCTACCTACCTATTAAAACCCCACGTCGTTATAACTCGTTATCTCGACTAGTGTATCTTGTGTAAACATCTTCTAGATCAGAATCAGAAGTAGTTTTCGAATGCCTTACATTGAGTTATCAAAGTCTAAGATTGTACACGAGTGCTTCTACTGTACTCAACCTCGAACTTACAAACATTGGTGATAGTGTGAGTGTTTAGAGTGAGAATTAGTCTCTAGATTTCTCATCTAGAGTTTAGTTTTCCTTTGAGCGCTGCCCGTTACTGAGCACATCACCGGCTGCACAAACTCATAGTTTTGTGATTCCTGGATGGACCGCAGGTCTGCATCATAGTACTTGATGACTGTAGGGTCATCTGTGAACCCAACAAAGGTATGTTTTGTTGCTTTACTCGAGTTACCACCTAGTTTTGATAGGTTTTTCTCTTCTTGTTTAACCCAGACTGAGCATCCAAACTCTCAGAGGTGAGAGATGTCAGGCTTCTTGCCTGTCCAAGCCTCTTCCGGAGTTTTGCCTTCGAGGGCACGTGTCGGAGCACAATTTCAGATGTATGCCGCATACTCAACCGCAGGATTCCCATAGGAAGGATGGAAGGCTTCGTGCAATAAGCATTGCACGTGCGAGTTTGACTAGAGTGCGGTTAAATCATTCCGCTACCCCATTGGATGAGTGTGCATATGGTGCTGGTGTTTGTAAGTGAATTCCTTCCTTCTTCAGCCACAATTTAACTTCTCCACTCGTTAGTTCTTTCATGTTGTCCACCCGGATGACTTTGGGTTTGACTCCATCCTGCTGCTTAATGAGGGTAATGTATTCCTTCATTTTTCGAAATGATTCTGACTTCAATTTCATGAATTCAGGTTTGCAGCGGTGGGTTGCATCATTGGTGAACGCTATGGAATATTTTGACTTCTGGAGGGACTCAACATGTGCCAGACCCCAGATATCTCCATGGGTTAATTCTCCTGGCTGTTTGCATTGGTTTTTGGCCTCCTGCGGGAATGGGCGAAGTGTCATCTTTGCCTGGATGCAGGCTTCTCATTGGCTGAGTGGTGGTGAATCATCGGCAATGGTGAGTCCTTCAACAAGTCCTTCCCTGTTCAACCTTTCTAACCCTGCTTTTCCTAGATGGCCCATTTTCCAATGCCATGCATCCCATGTATTCTCATCAATGGTTTCGATGACATTTGACTGCTCAGCTGCTACAACACATGCATATGCCTTCATAAGGTATAGTCGGTGCATCTTCTTTCCTTCTGCGAGAACTTTCCTGTCTCTGTGGAGGAATCACACCTGGCCTTCTCTGAATGAGGCTTCCATTCTGGCGTCATCAAGTCAACTGATGGATATGAGGTTGTTTGCAGCATTGGGGGCATATAGTGTGTCTTTGAGCTTGTGAGTGATAGTTCGCCCATTGACTTTGCAGTCTAATAGGACTGTTCCTCTACCCATAGCTTTGATGGCAACATTTCCAATGCCATTAATGGATGTCACCTCCAGTGGGTGAAAGTCAACGAAGGTGCTTTGATCGTTGGAGATGTGTGAGGTTGTTCCGGAGTCTGAGAGCCAGCTGTAATGGGAGAAGTGGTTGTCAAATTGTGGTTGACTCTCTGCTACGTGGTAAGATGTCTCGACTACATCCTCTTGGACACTCTGTGACTGCACCTGATTAGATCTTTCCTTCCGTCTTTTGTTCCTGTTTGGGCCTTTCCCTTCCTGACCGCCACCCTTTGACCAACATTGGTCCTTGGTATGGCCTCGCTTGTGGCAGTTGAAACACTCAACATCGTCGGATACTCTTCCTGACGTGGAGTCTCTGCCATTCGAATTCCTGCCTGTTGTTTTCCTGCTTCATGTGTACATGGCTGATTCACCTTCACCAGATTTCTCCTTTCAGCGATGATTTTCTTCCTGAATGATGGAGATAAACTCATGGGAGGTAACAACAGGGTTATTTCCAGTAGCACCAAGGTACGCTGATGTGAACTGATCCCAGGATTCTGGCAGCGAACTGATGAGTAGCATCAGGAAGTCTTCATCAATGATGGCGCTTCCTAGTATGCCAAGTTCTTCCTGGACATGGTGTATCTCTGTGGTGTGTTCTGTGATGTCTGTAGATTCATCGGCAATGGTATGGTAAAGACAGCGGTGGAGCGATAGGATACCCAATTTTCCTCTAGCTTCTTTCACTAACTTCAGCTGTGACCACATTTCAGCTGCTGTCTTGGCTCCCGCAATATGGATCATTTGTGAGTCGCTCAAGGTGAGCTCAATTTGTGTCTGTGCTCATCCATCTTCTTCATTCCATTTACTAATCTTTGTTGCTTCTTCTGCAGTGATATTGTTGGCATCAGCTGGGACAGGGATTTTGGTTGTGCCCTTGGCATACTTCAACAGACCTCATTCTTGTAAGATTGTGGTGATGCGACACTTGTATGGAACCCAGTTGTGCTCTTGAAGGAGCTCAATGTGGAAGAGCGATGATGGAATGTGGTCAGACATGATTTATGATGTGTGATTTGGTGAGGTAAGGAGTATAGTGAGTCTCGTTATAGTTTAGTTACAGCTGGGGCCCATAACCTGTTGTAGAATACGGTTATAATGGGAGCGCAGTGGTTAACTGCAGAGACTCTAGCTATGTGAGAATGAATGTGAAGTAAAGTAATTGATTAATTGGGGGCCTTAGAGGCCTCATATTTATACTACATGTTGTATACTACTAGAACATTCTGTAAGTTACTTCAGAGCAATTGTTTACTTGTTTGCTGAGTGAACGTCTCAAATATTGTGGCATACTCAAAGCTTCTGGAAGATGCTGGATTGGGACGCTCATCATGTCATGGCCACGACATCGTTTCCAAGAGCATCAAGCCCAAACATTTATCAACTATGATTAACCCATGTGCATATTGAACTACAGATGAATCCCCCCCAATGGCAAGTAACAGATAATTGTCACAGCAAGAGGTCTGAGCACTGATGATAGAGATAAACATGGACTGCTTATTCCTGGTGGAGCAGAGACTGCTATTCCAATTGTTGTTGTCTTCAACATTAGAGATCATGGCATCTTGAAGGTTGTTGTTTTGCCTTTCAATAATTTGATACTTTGTGTCATTGAAGGAACACTTGGACTCATTCCCAAGCCATGTGTCCCAACACACACATCTAATGGCTTGAACATTGGCATCAATTGATTTGAAGAAAGTGGAAGTGTTATAGGAAGAGGGTAATAACAAATCAGGAAAGGGAAGAAGTATCAATGAATGTGATGATGGTTCCACTATCCTGCCTGTGTCAATATTGAACAGGAAAAAGCTTTGAGGCTGGATTGGTGTTTCAATCACTTTGTACATTTGGTCACTGGCATGGATCAGAGGTTCAACCTTCAACTGGATATGTTGAGGGCCTTGAAACATAAGCAAAGAGCCAGCTAAATCTTCAAATCTGCTCCAAGGTATAATAGCTAGCAGGCATTCCTTATCAAAAGGGGCATCAACACCACTGCTTTGCCCCCAGTCTCTGCAAAGAAAGTTTGTAGAAGGAGAGATGGACATTGCATGGCTGTACACATATGCAGGGTTGACTTGACGATATCTTGTTGAAAATTGGGTGAAACGATCCCAGAATGTGAAGGCATGGTAAAAATATGTTCAGAGGTTTTGATCTGTAACTTCAGCCTAGAAAAAGAAATAACAATCAGGCTTTGTTTATTCAGGAACACAAATGACTCACATTGATCATGGAAATCACCTTGAGGAGATTATCCTGAAACTGGACATCAGGAAACCTGGTAAGGTGGTTAGAGAAGGCATAGTGGATTTCAAGCCAGAACAAGAAGTAACAATGAAACAAGAGACAGTAGGTATCAATCTCAAGCTCAAGCAGGGCATTCAGATGCCATTGCAGGACATATACAGCATAATCTCCAATGTAGAATGGCACAACATGGTAGTACTGATCCAGTATTTTCAACCTTTGATAGCTTTTCAAAGAACCAGAATTTGCACTGAGTGGGGTCCAATTTTTAAAAAACATTGTCAAGGACAACACACATCATTGAGCAAGCTCCTTTTCATGTGCCTTGACATCTACAAACCATTCATCCCCACATCTGTCATGATCCTGGAGAAAATCGCTGAATGATTGGTGTATAAGGTATGGTTTCTTTGTAGTTTTAAGAGTGAACTGGCAGTACCTATCCTCCATTTGCAACACACTTTCTAATTTAGCAATGATAAGCTGTGCTGAAGGGTCTCCTTCTTGCAGAACAAGCCAAGGAAGTATAGATACAGTCATCTTGCCTTTGCTAACAATCAGGGCACCTAATACTGCATGAATGCATTGTTGTATGTCCTTTTTCACTCCTGATACTTCTGAAATGACAGTATCTAGTGTGGTTTGATATAGTATTGTCAGAGCATCCATTGCATTGGTTGGAAGCATGGATTCAAGTAATGGCTTGAGCCTTGGAAAACTGGGAGAGTTGCACAAGAATGAATGAACTATGATTGCCCATATGAAGAGTCCACTGGCTCGCTCAACCAGCTGAGTGACAATGGTGTCCTTGGTGTATGCATCTCAGGATATTGTTGTCCTTAATGTTGATAAACCCTTGCCAGATGTAAAAGTGTATGTCATTGTTCACTATGGGTGAAGAGATATCCAAAGGAAAGTGGCAAACATGTTCAGATTTCTTGAAAACACAAGAAATCCATTCCTCAGGTTGACTAAAGACAATGAGGTGCATGAATGGCAGCTTTGGCCCAAATCCACCAGCAAGCACCTCTAGTAAATCTTTTGATGCATTAATCACATCAAGGCTATCAATGATGACAACCAATGGCCCTTCATCTTGTAATTCTGGAAGTGTTTCCAATGGCTCCTGTATGAGAAATCGAAACTGAGCATGTGATTCAGATGCTGGCATGCAGATTGCAGCAGGCAATGTATCCAAAGCCTTAGCAATGGCCTCACCTATGTGCTGATCAAACATGCCTAGAGAGTGGGCAATGAACATGATCAGTCTCTTTGTATATTCAGAATGTGCGATCTGGTTGCAATTAAAGAAAGCAACAAGGTGAGGGCGAGGGCCCACATGAGACCAGAGCCTGAGAAGGTCATGGAGGGTGCCAGCAAGTGAGCTTTTGCCTGTCCCTGCCAGACCACTACACCAGAGGACACGGTCTTCACAGTCTGCAATCCATGACATCAAGTAGTTGATTGTTTGCACATGGGTACCAGGCAGACACCTCAATACAGGATGACACTTTGTGTGCCAGTGATCAATGAGTCCCCCTAGCAATGTCTCCATAGCTACTCAGACTAAGATTAGAGTACATCTGTGATTCAATTAAAGAGACATACCAACTAGACCAGCCTCTGCTTTAAGATCCTGAGTTATGACAAGCATGTCCTTGGCTACACCTGAATCCAGCTGCTGCTGTAAATTTGCAAAACCTTGAATAAATTCTTCCATCCTCTGTGTCAACCTTAATGAAAAGATGTGTTCTGTCATTGGTCTTAGATACTACTCTTTTGTAAAGAAAAGATGGACATACTTTGAAGGTGGTTTTTTCCTATATACCTCTTAACAAGCATCCCACACTCAATTGTGGTACTGAACAGTGATTTATAGATTGACTCCAATTTTTTTTGCTTCCACAGCAGACAGTCATCACTTGCTGCCTTATGAGTCAAGATCATAGATTTGTACAATTGGAGTACCAATTTATGTAGTTCTGTCTGTTGCTTCAAAATCTATCCAAAAAAGATGTGGTCAGCTAGTCATATTGTTCTAGTAAGGAATATTTACATCAACAGCAGAGGACATGAAACCCAATGCTGCTGAGGCAGCAGGATGTACCTGACAATACAATTAAAATTTAGAAATTGATTGCAAGAAACGTACTCATGTCCTTGACTGCATCAATCATCCTCTCCACAGTATCAACCCCATCAATCAAATTGGAGACCCATTCAGAGGGCTCCTTAGTAGGCGTTGGGGTTTCCTTTAAGACTTGGCCTGTCATTGCAACATCATCTTTTACCGGTGTCACAGACAATGGCCTGAGTTGGGTGCATGGCAAGTCTAGCATATCCTGATTTCCAGGAATGACAATGTTCAATCGGCGATACTGGAGTGTGGTCAAAATGCCTTCACCTGCCAGTGTCAATCGTGTGACCTCAGTCTGATCTTCCAGGAGGATTTTCAAAGAAAGACCAGGACATGAAGATTTGCATCATATGTTCATGTTGATAGCTACCATCAAAAATTTAGATGTTGATACTGGAGAATATCAGTACTCACTATCATTTTTGCCTATGACAGTCTCTCTGATCAATGCCTCATAGAATCCAAGGCTTCGATCTACTTTGCCCTTACAACAGTGTACATCAACTTCAAAGGCCTTGCTTTCTTCAATGTCCCTCCTGGATATGTCATGAGCAGTAAATCAAGTAGTATGTTAGTCTCCTTACAGATCAAGATTGATCGTCCATTTGGGTGTCGGTGCTGTCCCAGGCGCTTTCTTCTTCTTCACCTTGAATTTATCGGTTTGTTTCGAGTGCTCTCTAATGAAAATCTTGAGATAATATGACCGTTCATCCAATTCCGAGGGTAGGTTGAGTAGTTCAATAGCTGAATCATGACAGTGCTGAGTGAAAAGACCGCAGATGTGAAGTAGAAGTGAATGTACTCTTGATCCGACGAAAGCGATATCTGCTACCATTTATGAGTGACGCAAATCTGAGGTTTGGGAAGGGGACTCACAGTTTGTCCATCTCAACGCTCATATACGTGAGGGTGAAGGTGTGGTGGTATTGACAGATAAGGCTTGTGCATATATATATACCACCCGGTGAGTGTGTGTCTTACAGCATCACAGCTTTGGGTTCTCTGCAGGGATGTTGTATCCCGCGATCACTTTCACAGGTGAGAAGAAGAATCTGTATAGCTATGATTCAAAACCAGCTACCCCTGGAGATCTGCTGTTCAGGGTCACGTCCTTCGAATTCTCTGCAAGCAATACACACTGCAATTCGGTGACATTATGTGAAGGTATGCGGAGGTCTGTTTCTGTAACTGATGATTCACGCCAATGTAGGTGTCAAGTAATATCACACATTTAGTACCCATTCAAAGAGTTCGCGAGTAAGGTGTTGTCACAGAAGCGCCGCAGAGCTCCATGAATGGACAACGTTCCATATGATCATACACACACAGCCACCCACTGGTATTGAGAACTTGTGAGTAACTTAAGTAGGCCCCACATGCTGTGGAATCTAGCTCAATCATCCAAATAAGTTGATCAACGGGAACTTGATCATGCTACCTGCTCAGGATCAGATAGACATTGGTGTGTTTGGTGGTATATACAGGACAACTATAAAAAAGAAATTCTTTGAATGTTTGATTACTATGCGGACAAGGTGGTACGATGATGAAACACAGTATTATGCCGCTGTGCTCCAAGAAAGTTGATCATCTCTGTAGACAAAAATACTCAGTATCCATCTTGCACAGTTTGAGAACAGGTTCAATGATATATACCCATAGAGAGAGGAGTTGTCATTATGGCATCAAGATACTGCTGAGATTTTGATAGATGTTAGATATTTAGTTGTCAAACGCAGGCCACAGTAAACTGTACTCACCTTAACTGTACCACTCTTCTGCCCACTTCTCACAGCTGCAGAATTTTCTCCTTCATTTTAGCCAAGGAGTTTGAGAAACAGAGTTGGATATTGTCGGGGCAAAGATTGGAGTGAATCTTTGGAGACAAAGATAGTTGTAGCCTCTGATAGTTGTCCCCCACCATCAGTCTGGCAGTGACGAGCGGAATGTAGGTTTGTCGAAGAAATCATGGACTTCTTTTGGAGTCATCAGCATGAACCTGGCGAGCGACGTGCTCCCCAGAATGGAGTGCAAGCGGCTGAGTCTAATTGCTGAAGCGTATGCAGGCACGTCGCCATCAAGTTCCTGAACATCTTAGATGACTGAGCAGTGACGAGGATGGGTGGCATGGTGGGATGATGTATTGCCTCTACAGGGCAGTTACTAACCCATGAAGAACACAGCGTACCTATCTGGTGTAGGCTTCATGCAAGATTTCGGGCTTTGCATGGTCTTTGGACAGTATGGAATGGCATCCATGCATTATAGTGGTAGGACATCCAGGGATGGATCCTGATTGTGCTGGCTCTCTGTAGGAAGCTGAGGAGAACCAAATACGAGCAAAATCATAAGCAACATTGGTGGTGGTGACAAAGGAGGTCCAGGTTTATCCGTTCCGGATGTCCTGACTCACTTCCATGAACCCAACTTCTTCCTGTGCGTGTTTTCTGATACCCAGAGGCCTGATCACTCATTTTCAATTGCAGTATGCCCATATTTCCATATCAAACTTGTTGAAGTGTTCTGCACACGATGTTATGCTGCTGATGGCACATGCATCACAGAATCCATAAAGGTGTTCTCTACTAGCTGCCGTAGTAAGCCGTTCATTTCAATTTTCGGGTGGCATCACCTTCTATTTACTAGGTGAGAGATGAGCTCATTGAGATATAGGACGAGCTTGGGTCTACCATCAGTGGAACACGTAGGCATCATTAAGTCCTCAGATATCAATTTGATGACTGACAAGGTTTGAAGATGGTGAGATGGGTTTTTCTTGCCTTCACAGGCTCTACTGAAGAAAGGGAGGCTACAGGCACAATATGGTCAGCAAAATAATGGCATGCACAGAAGACTACCTCTAGTGCCATACGGTGTCAGAACAGAGGTCACTAATATTTGAACCTACCATCTCTCCTCCATATCGACTTGACTGCACACCCTGTGCCTAGAGTACAACATCAACAATGACATCCTGATGTCGACAAATTTTCCTGCTGTCAGCTCTCTATTGGCATATCAGTGACGTGTATCATTTGTTTTGCAAGCTGGGTTCCAGCAAGAGGGGGCGCAGCACATGCTCTCATTGTGCATTGTTTTGGTCAAGGGTGAATCATCTATACTCATCTTGGCTCGATGTCCCATTTACAAGTCGAATTATGAGTTATGCCTTGATCCATCTGGATGGCGATATGACAAACGACTATCATCAATTCTTGCCTCAGATCATGAGGAAGATTTAGCTCAGGTCCCATACCCTTGAGTTTCTCATTCGGCATTGCCATGTAATTCGGAATGAGTAAGTTTCCTCTCAGTTTGCATTCAACAAGCTCAATGTATCTATTTATCTCTATTCTCCCCGTTTAGTGTTCTTTGTCCAACTCCATTTCCTCCTGTTCCGATCATGGGCAATCTTATTTGGAATGACAAGCTTCCATCATATCAGTCTCCGTTAATGTTCACGGCCTGCCCTCACTTCTTTGACGGTGCCTTTACATGCACAGTAGGTCAGCTGCAATATAGTCCATTGTTGGACAGTCATTAACTTTCTGATGGCATATCGAGAAGCAACTTCATCCTTTCCCATAGCTGTGTCCAATTGCCTGCTAGAGACACCACCACATGTGTCCTCCTCAATATAGGAGGGCATGTGCTGTGTAGCTTTTTGATTCATGCAGGACAACCATCTTCTGTCCCAGTTTTAGGGATATGGACTAACATATTCTCAGACAAGATCTTGTACTTGGTACTTTCTTTACATTGCAGGCCATTTCTATCATGGGCCTGTCACTCCAATTTATTATGTGATGCTTGCTTTGAAGGTATCAGATTATCGATTTGAAATCTACCTTGCGAAGCTCCAAAGCAGCATGTATTTCGCCATCATGGATCCATTTACATAAATGATGTTGAACCTAGACTTCCGTGGCAACGGCAACACCCAAAACTCCGAGAGAGCTAAGGAAAGATGCTTGCAGTCACAGTAGTCAAGGCTATGTGTTTGTGCAAGTGGTTCAGGTGCACCTCCGTGCAGTCAATTCCTCTAGACGCAGGTATACACTTCGACTATACAGTCTGGAAGTAGTACCCTTCAGCAGTCGAGTACTAAGAGGCTCAGGCTGTAAGCCGAGGGGGATCTCAACTAATGAGATAGAATGGGATCAAGTGTGACCTGGACACTAAGAAACCGTCCGAAAAGACATGGAATATGTCTAGCAAACGTGCACTGGCTATAGGCGACCGGCTATGGTCCTAAAACCGGGGCAAGCGTCCAAGAAAATAATGTAAAACCGATAAAATGCGGTAAAATGGTCCTAAAATCGGTCTAAACCGGTGTAGAAGGGCTATAGCAAGTGGTGAAGGTCCTAAAATCGGTCCAGAGAGTGTGGAATGGATATAAACGATGGCAATAGGTCTAAAGCCGGTGCGACGTCCAAGAAAAACGATGCAAAATCCTATAAAATGCGACAAGAGTATAGACAAGATGTCTAGAAGTGTACCTAATAAAGTGAGCAGAAATGGTGGTAATAAACGTACAAAAACGAATTAAAACCGGTGGGAATCTCGGGTTCTAGGTCTATAAAACCGGAGCTATGGCAACAAGTGTGCAGAGCTTTGGAAAAGCAATAACGGTGATGAGGGGAATCCTATGGAGAGTGGGGTGGAGATGGGCCTTCAAAGAGGCAATACGATCCTAAACCTGGGCTGGAAGATGACGATGCCGGTAATATAAAACCGAAATCAAAACCGAAACCGAAGCAATAAAGCCGGTGATGATGTGGAAGTGATTTAGAGACAAAAGCAAGTAGTTGGAGCAAGAATGCGTCTATTGGGCAGTAATAATGCAATCCAATAACGATTAAGAGTAAAGCAAGCGATGGGGCATAACTGTGGGCGACTGGGATCGACTGGTAGTGTATAAACTCGTCAATAGAGCGTATAGCCGGTAATTCGAAGCAATCCCCTTGTAACTAAGTTTCTACAGAGTATATATACTAAAAGTCCGAAATTATAAATAGAAAACATATCTAAGCATTGGTAAGGCTGTAGCTTGGTAGCTGAGTAAAACTAATAGCAGGCATGTGGAAACTAGTCATCTGAAGCCACAGCATTGTGTTTAATGCCGGGTTTTTGAGGGGAAACCATATGGGTGCTGTGACTGCTGTGAGGACCATGAGGTGCTGTTTAACTGCGGGTTTTTAATGTGCAGCTCGTCTGCTGAGGTGTGCGCAGCTACTGTCGATTACTTTGAGGTCTTGGCATGGTAACAGCCTTAGTAAAACCGGTCTGAAGTGCCCATGCACTTTAAATAACTTGGAAGGAGGAGTATCAATCAATCACATCAATTTAATTGAAGGATCAATGAAAGCGCAGCAAATGACGATCCCTGGTGATGTAGGAATGCTATATTCGGTTGATTGTCGATCAGGCATGCCAGGGTGTGATGGGGCACTGAAGATATTGTGCAAAACCGGTCGAAAAAGGATATAAAAGAGTAGTGGAAGTCATAACCGGTGTACTCCGGTTTCTGGAAGGATATTCGAGTTGTAGCCTTCGAAACTGGTTTGAATAGACGAAGAGTAACTGCTGTATAACCGGTGGAGCACGGCGATATTGCTGCATGAACTGGAAATCAAATCTGGAGTTGGTGTAGGAGGTAGTAGGAGGATAATAGAATAATCTGGTTTCTGGGAGAATATTCAAGCTGTACCCTTCGAAAACTGGTCTGAATAGACGAAGAGTAATGGCTGTATAACCGGTGGAGCCCGGCGATATTGCTGCATGGGCTAGAGATTAAATTCGGAGTTTCTTCTGGAGGTGGTAGGAGTATAATAGCATAATATGCGAATTTTGAGGGCTGTATATATCTGCGAATTCTGAGCGTACAGAGCCTGGAGGCTCATCAACGAATTACCATAGCGATATGGGTCCGGCAACGCTGAATGTACTCAACTTGCTATTGATGTATCGGTGAAGCAGGGCTGTGATGTTTGGGTTCAATTCCCAACTAGGTTTTTTGACCAGGGGTCACTTCCTCCCAGATTCAACCCTTGCATTGTAAGCATTTTCAAATGTCAATTCTAGTTTGGTTCGTTTATCAGCCAGGTTTAGGTTACAGATTCTCGTTCCTCATGTGGCTTGCAGTCCATCTTCTCACCGAGGCCACTGATGAAGGGCAGAAGAGAGACAATTGCAAAGCAATACAATGCCTGAATGACAGATATGATGGAGAAAGACAGGTTCATAGATACCGCAAGACATGGCACTGAAACATTGGTTCGTCCCAATGACTCTGTAATTTAATAATACTATCAGTCTACGAAAGAGGAGCAGAAACTACGTCTCCTTTGACAAGAGTGTGACCTTCGGAGCACAATTGAAGTAGAATACACACAGGCATCAGACTAGTAGCGGTCGACGTCTTCAAGATGTGGGTACCGGAGTCCAAAAGTCAGAAATGCCAACTGTGGGAAGAGCCTTTACTACTCTGGTTCATCCTCTCAGCATGTCACTGGTGCTATTGTAAATCCACCTAAATTGACGACAATTTTTGGGGTTCCCTTGCTTCTGATATCAATGCATTGGACCTCGCCGACCAAGATCCCTTGTTACCAGTCATTGTTGGTGTTCGCATCGGCCACCATCTAGGAGTACACATAGCTATTCCAGTCACTTTGAACCAGATTGAGTGTTGACCACTGGTGACTCATGACTCTGTCACATTCAAACACTTCTTGGTGCGTTATCCATTCTCAGACGCTTATACGCTATTGATATATCCTTTAGAATGCATCATCACTTCAGCTATCCACTGTTTGTTCAGTTCAGTGTAACCTTATCGACGCTCTCCTCGACTCAGACTGTAGATATCACTTCCACAGACTTGACGAATGCTCTTGGAGCTCAATCCTTCACGTTGACCAGAATGGCTGTTGGAATGATCGCTCAGGATGTCCGCAGTCTATATGAAAGTGCGTTTCATCCATAGTGAGTGCATTGTTGGTATACTGTCATATCTCCATTGACTCATTTGTAGGCAGTTCCTGCTCGTCTTATTATGGTTCTTCCTCCTGTTGGCCTTGGTCTTCCTATATATGATATTCAATAGCACCCGCCCTCATGCTTCATCCAGGATCTCGTCATTTTTGGTGTGCAAAATTGGATTCCATAAGACTTATGATCGTGGAAGGTGCGCTCTCTTTTTATATACTCCATGTTTTCTCACTGAATAACCCTGTGCAAGGTGTTTGGCTCATTCTATGTGTCATGAGGTACTTAAAAATTGACATCGACTGGCATACTACCCAGAATTCGTACTTGGTTAGCATGCGGTATGGATGGCCATCTATGTAGTGGATTGGGGGTGCATCAATTCTCCTCTGGATGCTTTCATGTTAGAACTAATCAATGGCATCTATGTTATCAGGCCGTATTCATTGCCCTTTTCTTCATCGACAATCCATGGCAAAATTTGTATTTATAATCTGCCTCCAATGACTATACTCACCTTGCCATCGGATGCTACTATCGACTCGCAAAGCACAACCATGATGAATATCCATTCATCGGCAACTATCCACTCACCTTGGCAGATGACAATCTCCCAAACACATGCCATCTCTGGCACACAAGTTTGAAGAAGAGGCAGTGTATGCCCTATGTATGTTTCTTTTCAGCACCATATCCAAGTGATGCTGCTGAAAGATCTGCATGAATTTAGTCCTTGTGGGCAGGAGAGTATGGTTTCCTCTGCATAATCGAGTGTTGTCGGTACAAAGCCCCCTCGTAGTGCATCTCTTATTCTCTTACAGTGCACTCCTTGTTTGAGTACAATATTTAGGTGCACGGACGTGTCTTTTTGCGTGCCGCTATCGACAGAGATGATGATATCAGGCCAAATAGGACCTTAATGTTCAAGAAAGCTTTTGCCGATTGGCCCTTAGTATGGTTTGCTATGACTTATTTGTGTAGCAGCCCATTAAGGGTTCCATGGAATCCTCCAAAATCAACAGGCGTCCTGCTTGGCTCCTAGTTGGGATGGGTCACTCTGGAACCGGTTCAAGCTTGCATCATCAGGATAAGTCCTCCAAGTTAACGTTATGTCCCCTCACGATCTTGAGGCTGTGGCACCAATCGTCCAAGGCCCCAGAAGCTCGCTTGTGAACTCGAAGGTGCTTGCGGGCTCTCAAAGGCAGTGCACCCCACAAAAATTGTTCATTGATGTCGTACACTCAATTAATGCGGTGTTTTTCCGTCCGTTGTTGAAACTCTGTCTTAGATGAGAAGGCGAAGAATGAGTGTCCGAGACGGCAACTTGGACTGATGGATCTTTGTTAATGTCCCGAATTATGCGTGTTGTCCTTGAGAGAAGCGATCTGTCAAACACCTGTCATGGTAGTTCGCTGAAGATGTAAGGCCAGAGTTCAGATGATCTTCCCATCAATACTGCTTTTGTATCGAAAGTGTCAATTTACATGCTAATATTTTGTTTCGTGACACTGGTGCATAAGTCATGCTCAGAGACATCATTAATCAAGAGCTGACCACTGCATTAATCTAAAATGCCAAGAGTTGCCCTGTTTTTTGTAAACGCAGTTGTGGCAGCATACCATAGTGTCGAACCATCCAATTGCGTATCCAGGAAGTTAAGTAGATTATGTGATGGACATGGCATCCATAGCATAATGTCATGTAAAGATTACTTCAATGAGTTTAATACAGGAATATGGGCATACTGCAATTGAAAATGAGCAGGTCAAATCTCTGGCTATCAGAAAACACACGTGGAAAGTTGGTTCATGGACCGGATACACCCAGATCTGCTTCGTCGCTGGCCTTGATCAACATTGCTTATGATTTCACTCATATACTTTTTTTCAGCCTCCTACGGTGCGCCATTCAATAGTGTCCAAACACCTGCATTCAATGTTCTTTCCATATGAGGCACGAGATCTCATACGAAGCCTATGCCATCATTCTGATAGGTATGCTGTGTTCTTCGCGTGTTAGTAGCTGTCCCTGTAGAGGCGGTACCTTATCATGCAATACCACCCGTGCTGCTTGGTTTTCTTTGATATTCAGGAACTGGATGGTGACATGCCTGCCTATACGTTGGCAATTTTGGGAACCCAGCTGCTTGCATTCCGCACCAAGCTGGCAGGGAGCACATTGCTCACCAGGTTCTTGTTGTCGGCTCCTAAAGAAGATTGCAATTTCTTCAACAAACCTACATTGTGCTCCTCCTTGTCAGACCGGTGGCAGGATACAACTGTCAGAGGCCAGGACTGTCTTCTTTGCAGGTCGTTGACACTGGCAGTGTCTATGCCATTTCCACAAATCCAAATTTCTGCATTTTATCTGTTGATTAGCAGGCGTTGGACATTTCTCACTTCCCAGTTTCTCATCTACTGTTCATCAGTGACCTTTTGCGAGGCATCCATGGCATGGGCTATAAGCGAACGTCGTCTTTGAAGACTCACTCCAATCTTTGTCTCAACAGCATCTGACCCTTTTTTGTACAACTTGTTGACTGGATTGAAGGAGATTTCAGCTCTCAGAATTGGGCGGATGAATGATACGGTAAAGGTGAGTACAGTTTACTGCGGCCTGCATTTGACAACTAAATATCTAACATCTATCAAGATCTCAACAATATCTTAATGCTATAATGACAACTCTTCTCTCTATGGGTATGTATCATTGAATCTGTCCTCAAACTATGCGAGATGGACACTGAGTATTATTGTCCACAGAGATGGTCAACTATCTCGGAGCACAGTGGCATAATACTGTGTTTCATCATTGTAACACCTTGTCTGCAAAGTAATCAAAAATCTGAAGAATTCCTCTCATATCATCATCCTGTATATACCACAAAACATATCGGCATCTGTCTGATCTTGAGTGGTAACACAATCGAGTTTCCATTCCTTTATTGTGGGATCAAGATGATTAAGCTAGATTCCCCGGCATCTGTGGCATACTCAAGTCACCCACCAAAGTCAATACCAGCGGGTGGCTGTGGGGCAGAATGATCATGCGGAATGTGGGAGAGAATCTATCGTCCGATAGCTACCCATGGATTTGGCGCTCAGAGCTAATGAAGAAGGCCCTCTGAGACCCCTCCTCACTATCTATTCATAGAGTTCCACGGCGCTTCTGTGACAAGGCCTTGCTTGCAAACTCTTCGAATAGGTACCAAATGTGTGAATGTGTGATCCTAATCGATATCTACATTGGTGCCAATGGAATCAGACTTCTACATGCCTTCACATACCTGTCACCAAATCGCAGTGTATGCTGCTCGCAGAGAATTCGAAGGACACAACAGATCCCCAGGGGTAGCTGGTTTCAAATCATGGCTATATGGATTTCTTCTTCTCACCTGTGAAAGTGATCACGGCATACAACATCCCCGCAGGGAACTCGAAGCCATGATGCTGTAAGGCACACACTCACCAGATGGTATACATATATATATACTATGCAAGCCCCATCTGCCACTGCACCTTCACCATCAAAGATATGAGCATTGAGATGGACAAACTGTGAGTCCCCTTTGCGAACCTCAGATTTACATCACTCATAAATGGTGGCAGATATTGCTTTCAGTCGGATCACGAGTACATTCGCTTCTAGTCATCACATCTGCGGTCTTTTCACTCAGCGCTATTAATCCAGCTATTGAGCTACTCAACCTACCCTCGGAATCAGATGAACGGTCATATTATCTCAAGATTTTCATTGGGAAACACTCGAAACAAACCAATAAATTCAAGGTGAAGAAGAAGGAAGTGCCTGGGACAGCGCTGACACCCAAATGGACAATTGATCTTGATCTGTAAGGAGACTAACATACTACTTGATTTGCTGCTCATGGCATATCCAGGAGGGACGTTGAAGAAAGCAAGATCTTTGAAGTTGATGTACACTGTTGTGTGGGCAAAGTCAGGCGTAGCCTTGGATTCTATGAGGCACCAACCAGAGAGATTGTGATAGGCAAAAATAATAGTGAGCACCAGTATCCTCCACCTTAAATATCTAAAATATCTATGGCAGCTATCAATGTGGACATACAGTGCAAATCTTCAGGTCCCAGTCTGTCTTTGAAATTCTTCCTGGAAGATCAGGCTGAAATCACACAATCAGCAGAAGGTATTTTGACCATTGCACCCCAGCCTAGTCCAACTCGCCAATGGAAGATCTTTGGTCATAGAAATCCAGATACCTCAAACTTGCTGGGTTTGTGGCTCAGGTCAATGTCTGCAACACTGATAGAAGATGATTATGCAACTGCAGGAAGAGTCATTCAAGAAACACCAAAACCAAAGGAGCCCTCTCAATGGGTCTCCCGCTTGATTGATGGGGTTGATACTGTGGAGACAATGATTGATTCATTCAAGGATGTGAGCAGGTTTCTTGGGATTGATTTCTGGGTTCTAATTGAGCATGGTTAGGTACATCCTGCTGCCTCAGTAGCATGGGGTTTCATATCCTCTGGTGTAAAGGTAAATGCCTCTTGTTAGAATAAGACAATAGTTGACCATGCCCTTTTGGATAGATCCTGAAGCACCAGGTAGAACAAGATGAAACAGTACTCCAATTGTATAAAGTCATGATATTGACCTACAAGGAGGCAAGCAATGACCACTTGTTATGGCAGCAACCAAGGTTGAAGCCCATCTATGAATCACTGTTCCATACCACAAATGAGTGTGGAATGCTCATCAAGAGGCATATGGGAAAAAACCATCTCAGTATGTTCATCTTTCATTTTAAAAGAGTCATATCTAAGATGATGACAGAGCAGATCCTTTCATTAAGTGTGAAACAGAAAGCTGAAGAACTCATTCAAGGTTTTGAGACCCTTCAGAAGCAGTTGGCATCAGGTGTAATAAAGGACACATTGACCATGACACTGGATGTTTCAGAAAGGCTTGAAATACTTGGTAGGTCTTTCTATTGACTCCCAAATGTATCTCAACTCAGTCTGGATAGGTGTGAAGCAATCACTTCAGGAACTAAGGCCTAAAAAAGCACTTCGTCCCAAATCAGATTGTATGCCTGGTACACATGTGGAAACAATCAACACCTTGATGTCATGGATTGCAGAATGCAAGGACCATGTCCTTTGGTGCAGTGGTCTAGCAGGGACAGGCAAAAGCTCACTTGCTGGCACTCTCTATGAACTTCTCACCTTACATGTTGGGAGCCGCAGTTGCCTTGCTGCTTTTGTCCGTTATGACAGAACCTCATATTCAGATTCATCAGAGCTCTTTCCATCTATTGCCTACTCTTTGGGTATGTGTGACCTCCGCATAGGCCAGGCCATTGTTAAAGCATTGGATGCATACCCTTTTATAGCTACAATGCTATCATCTAATAATCCTAATTCACATACCCAGTTTCAACATCTCTTACAGGAGCCATTGGAGAAGATTCAGGACTTACAAAATGAAAGTCCATTGATTGTCATCATTGATGGTCTTGATGAAAGTGATGTGTCAGAAGATTTGCTGAAGGTACTTGCAGATGGCTTTGGGCCAACATTGCCATTCATGAGGCTCATTGTCTTCAGCCGGCCTGAAGAAAAGATTTCTCACATTTTCAAGAAATCTCAGCATGTCTGTCAATATCCTTTAGATACCTCCTCAGAAGAGGTGAAACAGGATATATGACACTTCATCCAACAAAAGTTTAACAAACTTGAAGACAAACAGGCTTGGGTCAAGTATAATGAACAACATGTTGTTGCTCAGCTGGCTGAACAGGCAAGTGGACTGTTCATATGGGCAGCCACAGTCTGTTCATTCTTGTCCACTCATCCCAGTCTCAAGAGACTCAAAGCATTGCTTGATACTACAATGTCAACAGATGCAACAGGTGCTCTGATGACACTATATCATACTACACTGGGAACTGTTGCATCAGAAGTATCAGGAAGAAAGGCAGAAGATATCCAACAATGCATTCGTGCAATATTAGGTGCCCTGATTGTTCACAAGGGCAACATGCTGGTGCCTATGCTTCCTGCACTTGTTTTGAAAGAAGGAGACCCTCCAGCACAGTTTCTTGTTGAAAGATTGGGAAGTGTGATAAAATATTCAGAGAAATCTAGGAGCTTGGAGCTTATACACAAATCATTTGATGACTTTCTCCAAGACCATGACAGATGTGGGAAGGAATGGTTCATAGATGTCAAGGAGCATGAAAAGGAGCATGCCCGATGGTGTGTGTTGTCCTTGACAATGTTTTTCAAAAATTGGATCCCACCCTGTGCTCTTCCCAGTTCTATAGACATTTGTCTAAGAGCAACCACACTGGATCAGTACCACCATGATGTGCCATCCCATATTGGATATTATGCTGTGAATGTCCTGCAATGGCATCTTGATGCCCTGCTTGAGCTTGGGAGTGATACCTACCATCCCTTGTTTGAGCATTACTTGTTCTGGCTTGAAATCCTCTATGCCTTCATAAACAACTCTGTCTACAATCATGATGACCTGTTTTCAAATAATACTCTGCTCAAGGTTATTTCCATAATCAATGTAAGTCATTTGTGTTTGGAACAAACACACCCTGATTGATGTTTCTTTCTAGGCTGAAGTTACAGATCAAAGCCTCCACACATATTTTTATCATGCCTTTACATTCTGGGATCAGTTTTTCCCAATTTTCAAAAAAATATCATCGAGTCAATCCTGCATATGTGTACACTCATGCAATGTCCATCTCTCCTGCTACAAACTTTCTTTGCAGAGACTGGGGGCAAAGCAGTGGTGTTGATGCCCCTTTTGATAAGGAGCGCCTGCTAGCTCTTATACCTTGGAGCAGATTAAAATACTTTGGTGATTCATTTGGTCAGTATGGATCTCAACTCAAGGCCAAACCCCAGTTACATGACCAAATGTATGAAGTGATTCAAGTTGGAACACCTTGTATCTGGCCGGAAAGACCTTTCCTGTTCAATGTTGACACAGGCAGGACAGTAGAGCCCCCATCATCCCCATCAATACTTCTTCCTTTTCCTGATTTATCATTACCTCAGTCTTATCATGCCATCTCTTTTGTTAAATCAATTGATGCCAATGTTCAAGTTGTTAGGTGTGTGTATTGGGACACATCACTTGGAGACAAGTCTAAGTGCTCCTTCAATGATACACAGTATCAAATCATTGAAAGGCATGATAATGACCTTCAAGATGCCATGATATCTAATGCTGAAGACAACAACAATTTGGACAGTAGTCTCTGCTCCACCAGGAACAAACTGTCCATTTTTATCTCTATTATCAGTGCTCAGACCTCTTGTTGTGACAATTATCTATTGCCTGCCATTGGGGAGGATTTTTCTGTTGTTCAATATGCACATGGATTGATTGTTGTTGATGACTTGCAGCACTCAGGCTTGATGCTCAAAATTGAGCCAGACACTACTGATTGCAAGAAATGGATGACCCTGGATAGCTGGGAAAATGGGAACAAAGTGTTTGCCATCACAAAAGATGGATCTAAGTTATTAGGGTTGATGGGAGCTGCAGGCACAATATTGTTGCAAGAGTGGGAAACCTCAACAGGTACTCTTTGCTGTGAACACAAAATATATGGTGGGTCATAATCCTTTGTCATCTGTGGTAAGACTAACTACCAAGAACACAGATTGCCCTTATTTCAACTATGACAGCTGGGCCTCTAGAAAATTATCCTGTCAAATGTCACCTAATGACTCTATGGTTGCCATCTCCCAGACATGGCACAGTAGTTCAGACATCTTCCAGACATATATACTGGGAATAATGCCTGGCCTGAGTGTGGATATCACAGATCTCCAGGATGCAAGAGTGACATGGTTTCCAGATAGCAAGCGAATTGCATACTTTCAAAGTTGGCAATGTGAGCATGGATTTTGCAATGGATGTCATGATCTTGTTGTTCAGTGCCTTCCAAGTGGTAAGGTCACCACAATTCACCGGTGGTACCATCCTTTTGAGTTTTACCAATGGCCCAATGTCTCAGTCACTCCTGATGGGTCCAGGCTCATTGTTATCAAAGAGAACTCACACAAGTCGGACTTAATCATGACATGGGATATTTCAGATTTATAGAAAGTTAGTCTGTATTCCAGGATACTTTGATATTACAATCGCGCTCCCATTGCCCCGAAATTCCAGAATCATTCCATACTGCACTTTTTGTAAATTGAGGAATTATGACAGAAACAAACTGCACATCATCCATTGCATGCTGAAGTTGAGAACTCACTAAACTTGTGACCACTCCTGGTCCAAGTACAAGAGAAAAAATGAGAAGGTATATTTCCAGTAAATATCTTGAACCTGGGTGGCAATGTGTATAATGATTCATCACAAGGTATATGGATAACAGCATAGCATGAATATCCCCAAGATCGCAGCACCAGGCCCTAGTGGTATTACTCTATTCACTGGGGACTGGAGATTTGGCAGCGGTTGCTCTACGTAGCATGTAAGCACATGAAAACAAGTGGTAGAAGACTAACTCGCGGTGTGATTTTTTAGTGGCAGAAACCTTGACCTTCTTTTCAGAGACGCGCTTAGCAATGACAGATTTTGAGGAGCATTAGAAATATGTAGCCGACGAAAATGTTAAAGTAGAAAAATTATGTCTACTCCGACTCAAGTCCAGACTTCCGCTCCTCGTAGTACTCCGATTTCTGCGCTTAACGGAGCGAAGGTGACGATAACGCTAAAGACGGATGGGAGTAATAAAACGATGGATTTTACGGGCTTGTGTAGGGCTTCGCGTTCTCCATCCCACTCTTCACTTCACAATCAATAACGTATTTGCAAACACAATACTCCTTTTGGATAATTGAGCAAGTTTGTTGAACGCTTAGGAGCGTGGCGCTTTCGAAGGTTCAGCCATGGTTTCTGATTTCGCATCAGTACAAGAAGAAAGGTGGAGGGGAAGATGTGTGCACCCGCCTCTCTGCGTCATGATGACCAAACTCAACGAGCCAACTATGCATCCATGGATAGACTTTCGCTCCCTCTGGCACATTTGGCGAGTGCTGCGAGTGCTTGTCGGCTAGCAGACGAACCCAGTAGAGAAGAAGCAGATCGTATTCATCGAAAATCCTGCTTGTCGTTTCCTCCAGTAATCTGGAAGACATAACCCGTGAACTCGTCAGGAATGCTTAGGCTTGGGGCGTCGGGATTGAGCATGAACATCAGAGAGCATTCGGTGGTTCATGGGAGAGGGTCGGACCGGATAAACCCGGGCTTCAAGCCGTCTTTGCTTTTGCGTTTCCTGAGTCAGATCTCATATCATAGTAGGACATCCTCTGCCGTACAGTTACGTCGCATTAATGTTAAACCTCGTCAATATCGTCGAAGAATCGCAGGAGAAGGACGTATGCATGCTCAGGTTCGCATTGTTCGAGCAAGAGCGAGGCTCTTTCCTCGCCGTATGACACCACGACTCCTCAAGGGCAGGACTCGAGATAATGCCGTGCGCACGTGATACCGATAAATTTTACCCGCCAACGCGTATCTGCAGCCTCCTATTAGACTTTGGTTAGCAGTCGTTGATGTCCTGACGACTTCCTGGTGACGCACCATCGTCTTTGAAAATCTTGACAACTTCAGGAAATAAAGCTTGCAGCTCGTACTCCCTTCCGGGGAGCTAGTCGAGGTTTTTGCCCAGACCCGAAAGTTCACGTTTTTTTTTCGAAAAAATCTGGATTCCGCTCTCTTTTCGCAGACTATACAATGATCTAAATAGAAAGGTTAGTTTTCGTTACAGGAGTTATTGGGAAGACTGACGTTTCGGTGTCTTGTCTTGCGGCTTCTACGAACATGTGTTTCTCCCTTTTCTCTGTTATTCAGGCGTTTTTTGCTTCCCAGTTCTCTCTCCTTCATAAACGGCCTCGGTAGGGTGTCCGCCAACGTTTTACATTCACCGGAAGTGGGAGTCTGTATACTCGATTCGAAGAGAATCCGCAAGAGGAACGAGAATCCGTAAAACCTGGGGACCCCGGCGGATAAATGAACCAAACTAGGTTCGGCATGAAAAAAGAGTAAAGTACGCCCTCTCAAGGACGAGAAGGTATGCTCTGCGAGAAATTTGCTTGGAAGAGGGATTTCCTCCAGGATCCGATGCCCTAGATGGTGCACGCTCCGATGTCTCTGGCTGGGAGTCAGACTCAACCATCGCAGCCTGCGCTTCGCCGACACGTCAATAGAAAGTTGAGTACCTTCAGCGTCGCCAGGCCCATATCGCCGTGGTGGTTCGTTTATGTAAATGGATCCGCGACGGCGAAGTGCATGCCGCTTTGGATCTTCGCAAGGTAGATCTTGAATCGATAATCTGATACCTTCAAAGCAAGCGTCGCATAATAGATCGGAGGGTGATAGGCCATGATAGAAACGAGCCGCGTGGTTCAGGAAGTGCTGAGTACGGGATCTTGCCTGAAATTACAGGGATAGTCGATTCTTCCCAAATACCAGAAGAAGTTGAAGCAAAAGCTTCACAACACATGCCCTCCCGGGTTGAGGAGGGCGTGTGTGGCGATCTCTAGCAGGGAATTGGACCAAGCTACGGGAAAGCATGAAGCCGCTTCTCCGATATACCATCAGAGGGTTGATGACCGTCTAACAATGGACTATATTGCAGCCGACGTATTGTGTATGTAAAGACGCCGTCGAAGAAGAGAGGGTGGGCCGTAAATGGAGACTGGTACGATGGAAGCTCGCCATACCGAATTAGACTGTCCAGGATCGGAACAGGGAGAAAAGGAGCTGGACGAAGAACACTAAACGAAAAAAAGGATACAGTGAGCTAGGTGAATGCGAAACGAATAGAAGAAACCTACTCATTCAATTTAGGCGGCGATACCTCTCGAGAAGATCAAACATATGGGGCCTGAGCTGATTCTACTCCAGAGTCAGGAGCGAAGATTGGTGTCATGAAGGGATATAAAGAATAACTGGACTGGACTTGAAATTTTGACGGCAAGCCGGAAGCAAAAGAGCGAGAAAAGATCGCCTTGGACGAGACCAGCACGCAACATGCGCCTTCCCTTCTTCTGGAGAGCGTGCGCTGCAATCCCTCTTGCTGGAAGTCGAACCTAGCTCGTGGAGCGAGTGATGTGTCGCTGATATGTCAAAGAGTTGACAGGATAAGCTTTCGGGACGCTGCGCCCTAGACACGGGCCGTGCAGTCGAGTCAACATGAAAGAGGGACAGCGAGTTGAGGGAAAGATGCGAATAGCCGTCGAGGGGGTAATCCGCAACAGTGCTTTATTCAAAGCAAGGGTCAACTAATGGGAGGAGAATCTCGAGAGCTCTTGGATTGGGTGATGTAGATTCAAACGAATGCCGTCGATGCCAAGTGATAGTCCTGCGCAGCCAACCGGACTCAGGGATGGGGGAAGAGCGACGTGACAGTTTGAAGCATGTCCAGAAGACTTATACATACACGGATGTTGAGCATTGCATAGGATTGCTTCGTACATCGTCTGAGCGAGGGAACATGATGGGAAGGAATGATGGTATATGGCACCTGAGGCTTGGTGGAGCGTTTAGGGAATACACGGTATGAGCTGGTTCTGTGGGCCACGCCTGGGTGTTGGTCATCAAGTCTCGGGAAAAGCGAGTTCGATAGTGTGTGCCCTTTGCCCCAAACGATGGCTACTTTGGCTGCCTGAACACCAGTCACAGCTGCCGGTTCCAACTGTGAGGATTCCATCAGCCCTAATTCCTCCTGCTTTTCAAGATCCTCTTCCCGCCCTTTGACGTGCCATATGCAGATGCACAGGTCGATAGCATGTTTGAGGAGATCACAGGTCTACGAGATTTGGAGTAAGTTCGAGGTTTGTTTGATATAGGAAGATATATCCACACATATACAGTCGCTGGTCAAGTATAGGTCGTCTCATAGACAACCTATACGAGAAGGCTAGTCGATCTGGTGACGGACTCGACGTCCTGAAGATAATCAGCTCGTTGGGAATGTCGACCGGAGCAAGGGCCACGGATAATGCGTCCAAGGTGCAGGGAGCACATAAGGTGCCAAAGAACAGGAGCGTTGAGATGTCCGAGAAGTGGAAAACATACAGAGGTTGCTAGTGGATGTTCAGTCTTAACGTGCGCATACCGGGGTGCGGTCCGGAGTCCGAAAGTTTGAAATGTCGACCGTGGGAAAGGCGTTTGCCACCTTTCACTCAGCGCTTGCGCTCATCCTGGAAGAGCAACTCGGATGGCGAGACTACCACCTCCAAGCAACTTGTCGTTGTTGATGTTGACAACTACCCAACCACCGAATGCTTTATGGTTCTGTCACACTTGGACGCTTCTGCGGTATCCTTCTTGAGCTCGAAACTTCTGCAAACCGTATTAACGAGTACGTCATCTATCGCGAGTATGCCATTGGTCTATCAGCGCATTGTCGCTGACACATCTCTAGGATCTGTTCGTCTTAGAGTTCCTCAGGTCTATCAGATGGAACCCGCCCTCTCGCGATTTTCCGTGCACCAGGAAGACTAGACTTGATGAGACTTAGGATTACAGAACGTATGCTCGCTCTTTCGGTGGCGTCCCTCACCCTATCCAAAATAAGTAAACAAATATGTCCGTTCCGTACAAACCGCTTATCCATCTGACACCACATTGAAACCTCCGCTGTACCCTTAGTCTCGTTACCAACGGCCTCGAGCTCTGGGGCGTAAGCCCGTTGCTATATTTTGGATGCTAGCAGGGCCCTGTTTGATTGAACGACCCTCAAACGGTTGCCCACCTCCATCAGGGGCCTACTCTTACATCGTTCGTCGATCGAATACCGACTCCGGCTGCTATATACGCACCAACATCTTTTCTACGGACCTCAAGCTGAAGACTCAGAATGTGTATGATTGGGCGAAGGACATTCATTGTTAGCTGGGAGGAAGTCGAAGGAGGAAGTCGAGGAATACACGAGAGTGTGTCAGACGGCGCAAATGGTGATGCTCGCGCCCTACGACGACAACCATGTTCTTATGTCGGCATCTTCCAGCTTATCCACCAGAACTTTCTATTGTCCTCCTCTACTCCACACGTTTTCTTTAATGCGACGACGACACAATCATGACACCAGCACCACAGCTCTCGTTGGTACTGCGCGTTTATTACGGTCTCCTTTCAAAGTTGATCTCGGTGGTGGTGATAAGGATGGCTCCTGCCGCCGCTTCGGTGTTGCGACGGAGTCGTTTCTTGTTACTTGCGTTTCGGTAGTGGTGATGAGGATGGCTTCTGCTGCTGCACTGTTGAATAACGGTGTGCTGCGACGGGGTGATTTCTTGTCACTTCCGTTTTGTCTGAACCCCACAAAGATGGTCTAACCTGCGAGACGCACTCAACAGTGTGATCACAATGGCATGGAGCCTTTGTGGCCACAGCGCATGACATTTCCATGTCAGGGCTGTGGGCCGGCCGTTTCTTATTGGGAGATTGCGCCGGTAACAATACCAATGCCAATACCGTAGGGGAGATTTGCTGCCCTGTCAATCGAGGTCTGTTTATCTGATCTGCGACTAACAACTGTGTTGACGGTTATAGGAAAAGGCAATTGCATTCTACTAACAGTGCCGGTTTACCGCGGCTACTGAACTCGCTTGCGAAAATCTGGCGCTCTGCTCTGTAATCCTAGATGACTACGACAACTTGATCCCTGAGTTTTCCTCGATAGCTCATTGCTTGCATTACAACCATCCGGCGGGATTGCGTGTTCACATGAGCCCTGCTAATGGCACTGTTGTCATCTCTCTCTCTTCGTAAATGCTAGGTTTCGCATCACACTCGAGCTCGAAGCAGCATTCAAACGTCCTCTCGACCCTCTCTGTCAGAGAGTAGATGCTTGGCGTCCCTCTTTACTTCGCAACCCGCTAGCTCGTCCCGGTACCCAGCCCGAAAGTGGGGCATACGGTAATCGTTACGGGATAGCGCACCCCTTTACTTACTCGTCTCCGAATGTACGATCTTCTAATGACTTCTTACGACTTCTGTTTTCTTCTTCCACTTACGAATTCTCCGGAACCTTCTAGTATCACGTATGGTATATAAGCACGAAGCTCTCATTGTATCAGAGACTACTTAGATTTACTGCCCCTTTACGCTTTATTTCTGAGTGAGAACCTCTTCAAGTTAATCGGGCTCAAGAACCAAGTTAAATCCTTCCAAGGTAATTAGTTGAACTTATTATTAGAGTATCTACTCGCCTACGCAACAGTAATAATGAGGAAATTTGTATTGCATACGTGAACTATCACTAAAGTACAGGGTCTAGAATATTGCATGCAAACAGGTAACAATTACGCTCAGTGTAGTTGTAACTGTTGGAGCTCGACGTCATCCTGGGGAGAACTTTTTCGCAATTCTGGCGAGGACGTAGTTGTCCACTGAGTTGTATTAGGCGAACGATCGTTAGAGCGCATCTTAGGTCCCACGATTACAGACTGAGATTCGTGACTGCGAAGATTGATAGTGATGCGCGCAATCAAAATGCTCGTAAGTCTGTTTAATATTAAGCGAGTGTTCGAATTCCAGAAGCGATACTCACACTGTACTCATACTAGTGCGGGGAACATTTGTTAGATCGATTTAACACATCATTAACGTTTTGCACTTACAAGGCCCATACGTTCTTGAGGTCAGACTACAATAACGCGTGAACAAGGGACTACGTTGAAAATTAATGCATACGCACCGGTAAAACAAGCCCCGTGACCGTCCACAAAGTATTGGAGGCAACGATTGCTACAAAATACAGGATGCCATCGCGAGCAATCAATGTAAGTATCGAACACTCATGGCGTCGTGAGCGGCGCCAGATCCCAGCCACTAGCAAAAGAAACGTAGCAGTGTCAAAAACAAGGGATGGGATTGTCCACATGATCAGCAGGCTTCCGCTGGAAGGCCACGGCTCGTGTATCAGGATCTTCACCGCTGGAAGAATGGGTGGCTTACATGCTGGGATCGGCGACCAAGACGCAACCGAAGGTAATTGCTGTAGTCGGAATGACGACGGCTTTGAGAAGAAATGCCATACGTTCAGGACTGGCGTCTGACAGTGGTTTGATGACTTACGGCCCGAGTGTGCAAGCACAAACGACATTAGGCATGTCTGGACAAGCCATATAGCTCCGTGTAGTGCCAGTACAATCTTGCTCCGTTCATGTAACGCGTATACTCTGTCGTTGACATGTAAGTATCATCCCGAAGGCCACAGAGCCTGTACTTGACCTTATGATTAGCATGGCTTCTGCTACCAACACTGTCACCAGCGTGAAAATGCCGTCAAATGGGGCGAGGTGGCTGCATCTAGAAAAGGGAATGGAATGCGTTGAAAGAAGAGTGTTTTCAAACTCACGATTCCTCGGATATGCCGGTGTCGAAGAGAGCAATCATGCAAACAGTTATCGCCAAAGGCCCGAAGTACCGATTGGCGATATACAGGATGCTAACTAAACCAAAAAGTGTGATGAGCACTGATATGGGCACTGGTGTGCCGGTGGTAGTCTCACCAAAGGACTTTGGTTTACTCCACACATAGTCGACCTATATAATCAATAAGATTTGTGTCATAGGAAGAACCCAATGAACCGTGCAGTTACCTCGGCATCAAATGTGATCAGGTATTCAAAGAGCAAAAGTGAGACTAACGCTAATGCTAGGCTCTGTGTGGAAGAAGTGTAAGAAAGGTATACTGTCCAATAAATGTTGCCTTACATCCTCCCATCGTCTGGAAACCTGGGTGTCAGGGCAAGGTACCCTTCAAACAAATGGCACATACAGGTGATCTCCTGCGGTGGCTATAGCCTTAATTGCGTCAGCTGGAGGCAGAACAGTTGACATTTTTAGAGAATGAATATTATGGAACAGAAACTAGAGCTGTTATATAGCTTTTGAGCTTGAACACAATGGTACTCTGCCCTCAGATCGATCATGATGGACTCACCGGAGTCGCTCGATCATAATCAGCGAAACCAGGGCATGATGAGGAAGGGAGACATTATGGAGTGGGACAGAGTAGATGATACGGGTTGTGGTGGAGTGGGTGTTCGAGTACCAAAATCGATTCAAGTTATTATTGTTTACCGCCCAACGGAATTAAAAGGTGATCAGGATACGGAAGAGCATCAAATGCAGATCAAGGCACTCAAACGCAACATATGTTCCAGAAAATTCAATAATCAATCACATAGCGGTGAGAGAAAAAGGCCAGTGCAATTATGGAATGCGGCGACATCGGACTGAACATATCTGATCCGTTAGCTTTCATAGCCTTGATATGTATTCAACAAATATTCCGGACCACACGAGGAATCCGAGAGAGTAACCATTTGACTGAAACTGAACCTTGGTTAGAGCGGGGAACGAGGGGTCAGATGAATATCACTAACATTATCCCAGCAGACGGCTGGACTATCCGGATCCATGCGCTTCAATTGCCATGCCAAATGCATTGCAGGAGCGAACACGCTAAGAAAAAAATACGGGAGTCCAAAGTCGAGACTCCTACCACATTGAATCAGAGAAACAATCAGAAAAGAACCAAAGCAGGCTAGCAGCGACTTCAAGTGCGATTGGAACAGAAGAGCCGTGGATTTCACACCGGCGTGAACGTCGTCCTTCATATCCTGGCATCCGTAGATGGTGTCTGAGGCACGTATGGGTAACGGAAGCTTAACATGAGAAATCCGGCGTACCAAACCAGATTGTCCACCTGCCCCATAAGGTATCAAGCTCCGAAGCAGCATGTCGAAGAACTAACTTACGACAAACATCCCATGAAGAGGATGATACAAACATCGGGAAAAGTGTCCGTCGTGTGTGCCCAAGCAATGGGGATACCCATACCGGTGATAATCCCTGGAGTGATATCATTGAACCCATACAATGGAGAAGTAGACGTTACGTACCAAGACAGGCCTGAGGCCAATACGTGACACGCTTCAACAAGGGATAAACTCCCAGTAATGGGAATAAGTCGAGTAACGCAAGCCAATATCTGCGCGTATATCAGTTCAGTGTTTAAAAAGTATAACACCGAGGCCGATAACGTACGCCCATGATTTTCAGCTTGGATATTATGAGCAGAAGAAGAAATATATGTATTCCCAAAAAGATTGATGCATGTTGCACAGCTATGACACCGCTGGCAATTGGCCGATTCTTGGTCCTCTCTGGAGGATACTTAGAGAAATATTACAACTATCGTTGCCTTGAAAATACTGACCGACTTTCGTGTCTATCTCCCTATCGAGGATATCGTTCCAGATACAACCGCCGCCTAGACCAACCATAAATCAGTAGATGATCATCAATCAGATGTGTGGCATTACTATCAGATTTGATTCAGAAACACTTCAGTTGAAGGAAGATTGAGGGCCCACCTGTGTAAAATGCAAATACCGACAAAGCCGAAGACCAAACGGGTACCATACGTAGAAATCGGTGGTAGAGTGACACAGGCAGCCATTGTGAGAGCCCATGCGTATGGCCAAAAAACCAGCATAGTTCCCGCAAACTTTTGGACCCGCGTCAAGGCAATCTGATATTTACATGAATCAACTGTAGGTCTGCATCTTAGGATAAACTTACCCATGAACCAATTTTGAAAGTAGTGGACATATTATCTGACGAAGGATGCGAGGGACAGAGTAATCTTAGTCGAGTTGTGCGTCCAAGCTCCAAATTTTATACTAAGGCAAAGCGGCCCCATGTTGTTGCAGGTCACAAGAGATATGTCAACTTGAATTGAAGGAAGCAGCCTCTGCTTGTTGGTATCGGAAGAGCAAGCGGGAATTCGTAGATATTGTGCCTCCAGTCGGCGCCATAGCGGATATCACACAGTAGGCACGGTCAGAGCCAGACGAGAGTTGAAAGGAGATATACTAGGCAACACGACGCAGAAGGACTTGCTAAATATGGCCAAACTCTCACAGCGCATGTTAGATTCGCTCATCATCAAAGACCGGCCGTTCCTTATTGGGACCTGGCGCTGGTACCACCACCACCGGCGACTGCGGATAACTACTGATCTTTATGCCTGCCCTTTCACAGCCCGTTCTTTCGCCAAGATATTCTCAAGAATAATTTTTAGTGTACTGCTACTCAGGTACACAACAATGACATGGCAGCTGACCATGTATCTGGTACATGAGAGTGACCGTCCGGACCATTCCTAATGATTACGCAGAGGCTCTCAATACTTCGTGGCCATCATGCTCTCCATTGATGTCTCCGCTACTGCTTTTGCTGCATCTTTCGTGGTTGTTGGACTTGCCCTCTTCTGGACATCAGGATTCAGGGACTTAAAGTTTCCCCCTGGTCCTAAACGAATACCAGTGGCAGGATGTGCACTTGTAATGCCGACGAGGAATGAACATCAGACATTCAGTAGATGGGCTGATGAATTTGGTCGTATTGTCGGCCTCAAGGTCTTTGGACAAAGACTTGTCCTTCTGAACACCTCAGAGGTTGCTACTGAGCTACTGAACACAAGAAGCTCAATATACTCGTACAGGCCAAATTTTCCGATGCTTGAAATGTATGCTACTCTTACCTCCAGTAAACTTGGCCTAACGATCATTGCAGGATGTCGTTTCCGAAATGGAATGTCGGTATCATGAATACTGGAAGCACCCATCGCTCGGCGCGGAAAATTCTGAGCCAATCGATGAATCCTAAGGCTATACATCTATACCACGATATTATGGCTAACGAAGTACGATGCCTTTTGAAATATATTCGGGATTCGCCCTCTGAATACGCAAGACATCTGCGTCGGTAAGTTTCCTCGTGTTTGACCTTGGATATTGAATAGGACTCATAACTATGCGCCTCAGCTTGAACGCGAACATTATACTCAGGATATTCTATGGCGTCCAGCCAGATCGTGTCGAGACCGAGAACCTCGTTACACTCAACAACAAGCTTTTGGATGCTACATCTCTAGCTGGTGCTCCTCTTGCTTATCTTGTCAACACCTTTCCTATATGTCTGTCCACCCTACTGTTTCTCTTACTTTCCGAACTGATCTATTTCCAGTGAAGTATTGGCCAAGGTTTCTGCCAGGCGGCAGTTTCAAAGCTGACGTCGAGGTTGGTTCAAGGCTTGTTGAGGAGCTGTTTACGATACCTATCATTCCGGTGAACACAAAGGAGGTAAGCTTTCACAACTGTAGCATTCGCCAAAAAGGCAAACTTAAATTTTACCTCGGCTAGACAATGGACAATGCCGTTTCTCTCTATGCACAGTGGCGACAAGTCCCAACGTAATCTAGCTCGATCTGTCGCAGCGACGGCTTTTTCTGGTACATATATTGAATTATGTCTTGGCTCAGAATGGTTGATTTCATACAACAGCTGGTGTTGAGACATCTACATCAATGTTGTTGTCCTTTGTCCTTGCGATGGTGCTTTACCCGGACGTACAGCGCAAGGCCCAGTCTGAAATTGATGCCAGACTCTCTGGGGCACTTCCGACTGTCAAAGACCGACTCGATACTCTACCGTATATGGATGCCATTCTGTCGGAATGTTTTAGATGGGCCCCTCCGGGCCACTTAGGTAAGTTCAGGAGCATTTCCTGCTATTTTTCCATCATCTAATTATACTATTTTATCCGCAGGACTACCTCATTGTCTGTCTCAAGACGATTCAATCAATGGATATATTTTGCCCCGTGGAACGATGGTTCTCCCGAACATCTGGTGAGCGTTGGACATCCTTAGAGTAAAGCCAGTAGCAGCATGACAGTTTGGTCCAGGAACATTCTCCATGACTCGAGACGCCACAGGAATCCAATGGAATTTATGCCCGAACGTTTCCTAGGTGCAAACCCTGAACCTGATCCGCGGGAACACGTTTATGGATATGGGCGTCGGTAGGCCAGCTTTCGTCTCTTTTTTGTGCTAGCATCCTGACAGTTATCAGCCTTTGTCCTGGTCGTTACCTGGCTGAAGACAACTTGTGGCTTGCAATGGCTAACATGCTCACTCTATTCCAATTTCAAATGGCTTTGGATGCTGATGGACAGCCTCTCAGTCCAACTGTTGAGTTCACGTCGGGTGTAATGAAGTACGTCTTTCGTTCTTCTCCTTGTACTAGTACGTATTGACGTCTTCAAAGCCGACCTCGTGATTTCAAATGTTTGATCGAGCCACGCTCCCTCGAAATCTGGGGGCTCATTCCCCATAAGTCTTGACTCTCTCATGTTAGCACCATGAGTCCTGTGTAATATCATGAACGGATTTATTCTGTGATTTGTCAATTCAATGGTAGAACTCGCAATTTCGATGGATCAACATATACGAATCCCCGATGAGCACATGTGAATCATCATCTTGACTCGGAATTGTTTTCACTAAACGGAACAAACGTGCAAAGATGCGAGGTCATGTGCATGATTGTCGTGGTATCTATCTATCTTCCGCATTCAAACCGATCGGGCGCTTACTCGTTCATGTGTATGGAAGCAACAAGCTAACTAGAATGAAGACCGAGAATGCCACACGCAACATATCTGGATCTCAGGTGGTTTACGAGTCGTACTACATGAGCTCATCGGGAAGAGAAAAGCTCCCTTAAACTTGGAAACTGAATGTAATACAATAGGTCCCTTCAGAATCTGTAAGTTGAACACAGACTTCACAGGATACATGATATAATGAAAAGCAGTACTTGCGACGGAAACTTTCAGTCTATCATCGCAGACGTACTACAAATTCGGAGTCCTGATGAAGCGTCTTGAAGGGCCTGCCGAAAAGTCCGATTATAGCGCGCCAGACTCGGAACACAAGCCTAGGTCGCTCGTTTTCCTTTCAACCTTCGCGTAGCACTCCCATGCACACCAATAGTACGGTTCTATCTCACTGGGGACCACTCACCGCCTACTTGATGCTTCATCATCATCCATCATGTCACCTAGGACACAGAGTGCTGTTAGGTCCTGAATAGCAGAAAATTTCCCACAGACTTAGGACCCGAATAAACTGCTCAGATCCTTAGGTCTTCTTCGAACATCCAGTGTTTCTCTCAGGCCCTGTGCCTAACTATGAGGGGAAACATTATCCCAAGCTCAGCGTCTAACTTTGTCCAGGCTGTCCCTTCTTGATGTTGGTGTTTACATCGCGCCGAAGACTCCCACTCCCCACCTTCTTCATTACATCAATAACGGGCTTCCATCTTATTGTTTATAGAATTGAAGATGGTGTCTGATCGTTCAGCTTTCCGTCCATCTGGTCAGCACAGACCTGGCTATACTCAGATTTAAAATGAGTCCTCTCTCCGCTTTCAAGTTGCATCGCCCTCTTTTCGGCACCTCACACAAAATGTCGTCTCCTTCTCCTCTTAAGCAACTATCTAATCTCATATCTGCGTCCGTGGACCAGATCGAATCGCACTACAAATCCAACGACAGTCTTCAGTACCCGAGCTTGGATGCTCCGTTCGACCCTACCTCACCATCTGAGGCTCTGTCGATGGATCCTGCTGTTATTCCGGCAGCGATGGTCATTGTTTCCGCTTGCGCCCAATTGAGCGCAACGGTGAACTTACCTGCGATGACAATGTATGATGCCATCGGTGGCGTAAGTTTCTGTCTTTCGAGGACGGATTTCTGTTAACAAGGAGCACTGCCATAGTTCCATCTTTCGTCTGCGCTACGTGTAGCACTTGAGGCTGATGTTGTAGAGATTTTACGGGGACATCCTCAGGGTCTACATGTTCGGGATATAGCCGCACAAAACGATATGGACCCTGTGAAACTTGGTGCGGTTGTATGTACTATCCTGCGAAACCTCCATTTCTGACATCTTTAACAGGCAGGGTTCTGCGTCTGCTCGCTACGCACCACATCTTCAATGAGATGGCGCCTGACACATTCAGTAACAACAGGATTTCATCCATGATGGACACTCTAAAATCTGTCGACGAGATTAAAGCTAGGTCTGTTGATCCTTTTCCAGGAGGACCGCTGATTCTCACGAAAGTGCAGCCCAGAGAACAAACACGTCGGGTCTCCTGGAGTGTCTGCTTTGCTGGAACATAGGTAACGATTTTATTATCCGTGATTGTTCCTCACTGAAATACGTCGTTACGAAAGTGCCGACGAAGTGTTCAAGAGTTCAGCGTACTTGCCTGAAGTCTTGCTCGACAAGCGGCTAGGTCATTCAGACGATCATAAGGACTGTCCTTTCTCGGTGAGGTCTTCTTCCGTCTCCCTTACGTAGAATTAATCAAGTATCAGTACGTCTTCAAGACAGACAAGCATATGTTTGATTGGTACGAAGAGCCGGGAAATGAATACAGGCTCAAGAGGTTTGGTTCTGCCATGGAGGGAGCTGCAAAATTGGACCCTCCGAATGCAATCCTGGCAGGTAAGTACGCCGCGATACAATAGAATTTTCGCCTCACTGTATTTGGTCAGGGTTCCAATGGGGAAGTCTAACAAGCGGCTCTGTCGTAGTGGATGTCGGTGGCGGGATGGGCCATTCCATACTCAAAGTCCATAAAGAAAACCCATCTTTGAAAATCGTGGTTCAAGATAGACCTTTGGTTATCGAGCAGGCGAAGCAGGCATAATCTTCAATCGATTCATTTCTTCTATTAAATTCGACGTAGTTCTGGAATACAAACGATGCTGACGCTGTATCTAGTGGCTCCGTTACACTTCAAGGTGAATTATTCGTTTCCTCTGGTATTATTGGACTGTGACATATTTTCTTCAGCTCAGGATTTCTTCGCGCCGCAACAAGTCAGAGCGCCTGCTGTGTTCATGTGCCGGATGATATTCCACGACTACGGCAAGTCTGTCGCGCAAAAGATTTTGAAGCAGCTGCGATCTGTTGCGTCTTCGAATACGAAACTTCTCGTCATCGACCAGGTATTTATATCACCTTCATCTCTAACACAGATCTTCATTATTTTTACTACAGATTGTTCCTTATGCATGTCCCAATGAAACAACACAGTCCCTGACGAGTAGCATCGAAGGAGCGGGCCAGCTTCCCGCTCCTCCTCCTTTACTGGCGAACTTGGGAAAGGCGAATGCGATCACCGTTATCGGGGACTTGCAGGTGAGGCGTGTCTTACGGCTTTCTACCTTGTTGGATGGTCCTCTTACATCCAATGTTCCAGATGTACACGTCGCAAGGAGGCGAAGAACGTACGCTTGGGTCATTTATTGATCTTTTGGGAAGCGAAGGCTGGAAGATAGAGGAGGTCTTCACTATCCCCGGTTCTATTCACAAGCAGATTCTGGCGGTTCCCGTCTAAACTTAAATTCGGTAGTGCTGGATTATGGATTGACTACAGAGGCCCGATGTACGACTTCAAATTTATAGCAAATTTATACTTGCAAAGAACAATTGATGAAGACATTCCTATCCTCGGTAATGTATTGAGATTCGAGTGATACAGACGTGGGAGCCCGAGAATATGATTGATACTCTGTATAGTCGAGCTTTAGAAAGTCCCTTTGCCGTGCGTACCTTCTTCTAGACAGTTCCCTCCGTGTTTGATTAGCGGATTAAGGTGCACGAATATGTTTTTTAGGTACCTTCATGCATCAACGAACTCAGCACAACTATGAGGTAAGCTAGAGAGGATATTGTAGGCATATTTGAATCGAAAGGCACAGAAATAATCCGGTACAGAAAAACATCTAGATGCAAAGCATAAATGAGGATCAGTGTGCGCGGCTGCACCAAACAGAGCGTGAGACCGGCGAAATGATAATCGAAGTGCTTGGGCGCGTCCTTTGGATACCTCCTCAGAAGAGGTGAAACTTGATGTACGGCGTTCATCCAACAAAGGCTTGACAGCATCGCAGACAAATGTACCTGGAGCAGGTACAATGTGCAACAGGTAGTCGCTCAACTGGCTGAGCGGGCGAGCGGGCTGTTCATATGGGCGACACGGTTTGTTCGTTCCTGTGCGATTTTCCCAGTAAACAGAGACTCCAAACACTACTTTCTCTTGGCCCATGATCCAGTCGACTTCTCCAACAAACCAATTCTTCCGCACTACGTCGAGTCCATCATCCTTATATCCTCGTTCAAACAGGGAAGCACACAGTAGCATAGTGCCTGAGGGCGTGCCGAATCTTCTTTGTCGAAACGGTAGTAACATCATGGACCATCCTTTTTTCTTGGAGCAGCCGCCGTCGCTATTCTCCCAAATTCTGTGTGTCATTGGAAAATGGATCAGACCAATTTTCACTTCTGATCAGACGGCATAAGAGCTTGCTTTGCGTTAGAAGAGAATAACAAACGGACATCGGCAGTGCTGGCGCCACGCTTTCCTCGGATGTCACTTACACGACGCCCATCGGCTTCCTCTTCTAGCGGATGCAACACCACGGGCTCTGCAAACCAACGTCATCCCAGATACTGCCTATACGTATTCACCAGACTGACTTTCCTCCCCCTTTTGTGCTGTACTTAACTGCATTGATCAAAGAGGACGAAGGATTCCAGACTCGACGTACTGTAGAAAATTGGTTTGTTCTGGATGCCGTTCGGAGTGAGGGCCATGGAGAATGTGTGGATACATCTAAATCGCGAGTACTAGGTCCTCAGACGATTGAGTATTGAAAAGGACAAGAGGCCGCTGGTAGTAATCGACGTGCTAATGCGGGGGTTCGGTCCGGAATCCGAAATGTCTGACCTCTGCCAGGATCATATTCTAGTAACTCAGTCCCAAGCGTCCACTGAGGGCGTACATTATTACAGACGACTGTATGTTTATGCTTTACTTGGACTTCCTTGGTCTCATATTTCCAAAATTATTCAGCACCTATGTACGAAAGAAACAATGCTGCGTCAATTTAAAACTTCAACTAAACCCTAGTTTTGCAACCTCTAGCGCTCGCTGGAGCCCGGGGGTCATTGTATCCATGATCACACATGTTCTATGAACTAAACACGAAATGGTGTATTTCCAATGGATCCCGTATTGAACTTAGAGGACGATGATTGCATTAATTCATCATGAGGCATATGGATAACAGCATAGCATAGATACACCTCGGATCGCAGTGCCAAGCTCTGGTGGTATTGCACAAGTAATCACCGAAGTTTAAGCAGTGGTCGCTCTACGTAATGTATAAGCGCATGAAAACAAACTAAACGAGGTAAAAGACGAACTTGTGGTGTGATGCTTTAATGGCAGCGACCTTGGCTTTCTTTTCAGAGACGCGCTTGGCAATAAGAGCACTGAGGAGATGATTAGCCAACGCGAAAGCTCGAGTAGAGGCAGGACACCCACTCATACTCGGACTTCTGCTCCTTCTGGTGCTCCAATTTTCTGCGCTTGACGGACCGGAGGTGACGGCGGCGTTGCAGACGGATGGGAGTAACGAGACGCTGAATCTTAGGAGCCTTGGTGTAAGGCTTGGCATTCTCTTTCTTCGCACTCGTCACCTCCCGACGAATAACGTACTTGCGAACATCATCCTCCTTGGACAAGTTGAACATCTTGCGGATGTTCGTTGCCCGCTTGGGACCGAGGCGCTTGGGAAGGACGGTGTCAGTGAGACCAGGGATTTCTGAATTCGCGTCAGTACAGATTAAAAACGAGGATAGGTGTACACACCAGCGTCTCCCTGCTTCACGATGACCAAACTCAGCACAGCGATATCCGGGCCCACTATGCATCCCCGGACAGACTTGCGCTTCCTCTCACCCGTCCGGCGAGTGCGATAGCACGAGTGACCGTCAGCCAACAACAGACGGACACGGTACGGCAGGAGGACACCCTGCTTCATCGGGAACCCCTGCTTGTCGTTTCCTCCAGTAATCCGGAAGACGTATCCCTTGAGTTCGTCGGAGACGTTGTCGCCAGGGACTTCCTGCGAGATTTTTTTGTCCATAAAATCACGGACGCGGCGGTCATCGTCGATGTCGATGAGTTTTTGGGCACCCGTGGCGGGGTCTAGTGCGGGTGTTTAATGGAATGCACGGGGAGATGAGTGGGGTGTACGTACTGGCGATGTTGAGCTTCATCTTGTCCTGCTCGCCTTGAGTCTTTTGCGTGGACGACGAACGAAACGACGAGTAGCAAAATGGAGGGAAAGTGTTTGTTTGGTTTCAATGGCGCAGCGACACGATCGCGGTGGCTGACTATACAGTTGTCGGGACTTGCCGGTGTGCTAGAGTGCGCTGCTGCCGATTTGCCTTGAGATTTTTGTCGCCTCAAGCAAAAACCAACCCGTCGTCCTTGTCTTCAAGAAAAAAACTAGCCAGCCATGGGTCGTATGCACGCTCCCGGAAAGGGTATCTGTACGTGCTGTTTTCTTTGCTGTCCTTGTAGTGTGGCTCATCGTTGTCCGCAGCCTCCTCTGCTCTCCCCTACCGCCGCGCCCCCCCAACATGGCTCAAGACGACCCCCGAGGACGTCGTTGACCACATTGTCAAGTTGGCCAGGAAGGGTCTCACCCCCTCCCAGATCGGTGTTGTCCTCCGTGACTCGCACGGTATCCCCCAAGTGCGATTCGTTACGGGTAACAAGATTCTGAGAATCCTCAAGTCCAGCGGTGCGTTTGTTGCTTTTCGTTCGTGTCTGTATTCGCTGAGGCTTTTCGTGTCGCTCCTTCCATCATTGTGTTGACTTGAATGTCGATTCATTATTTTCTTTTGCCTTTTGTTTGGGGATAGGATTGGGCCCATCCATCCCTGAGGACCTTTGGCACCTCATCAAAAAGGCGGTCGCCGTTCGCAAGCATCTCGAGGTCAACAGGCGAGTAGGGTTTTTACTGTGATCGCCACAATGCTGAATTTTGCTTGTCTCCTATCATAGGAAGGACAAGGACTCCAAGTTCCGTCTGATTCTCATCGAGTCCCGTATCCACCGTCTTGCCCGTTACTACAAGACGAAGCAGCAGATTCCCCCCACCTTCAAGTACGACTCTGCAACTGCATCGACATTGATTGCTTAGATGGAGACTCCGTGGGGTATTATGTTGTAGCCATTTTACTATGATATCAGTTATGCATATGCCTGTTATCATTGCCGGAACCATGCCCGCAGCCGTATAATTTATGAAGGCTCAATATCTTATCCACTGAAGGTAAACGCTAAAAAGTAGTGAGAACGTGTACTCCAATTTGTCGATGGATTAAGTGTACTAGCTGCGGTTTCTTCGGGGAAAATGATTCGCCCTGTCTGATGTCCCTTGCCAAGGACTCTTCCGAACACCGTACACACGTTTCGATGAGACCGCACGTGTAACGACTTCGTCTGAGCTTTATATAATGAGACGTGATTCAATGCTTGTCTTCTTGCCGGTCCTTTTCACGGTCCCACGTCTAGCATGCTTTCCTTGATTCTACTTGTTCCTTTGGTCTATGCTGTCAACGTTACCCACTATGCGCCTCGCTCGACGAACGTCAACAACCTCACGTATGTGTTGAATGGAACCACCGACGCGCCGGGGATATTCAACACGTCCACGACGCCTGACTCTGAATATGGCATGTACAACTGGTGTAATATGCCCCATGCTCGCGTCAGAGAATATGTGTACGTCCAACTGAGATATCAGTACTTTCGTATAGATTCTGACATGGTGGTGCAGAACTCCGTCTTCGAACTACACCCTCGAGTATGTGGAGGTCATTCAGAGGCACCACAAGCGAACACCGTATGCGTCCAACACTTTCTTCAAAGAGGACGTGGAATGGAGCTGTGACGGCTCGGGACCTGTCTACTACGCCCAAAGGTGTGAATCCAGGTTTCTGTCGAGGCCGCAATCGCTATATAAGTTCTGTAACAGCACCACCGGGCCGGCCGTCTCGGAGATCCAAGTAGCTTTCAAGTTCTGATGGATCCAGTAGTTTGACTGCTAATTTCTCGATTTCCAGTGGCAAGCGTCGTCTAATCCCATAAATCCGTGGACAAACAGTGTTGGTCCTGGATTCGTTGGATCTACGTGAGCATTTGCCGTTCGTTGCTGAACTCTGCTCATTGCCAACACTGGCAGCTGTCAATTCCCTCAAATTACGACAGAAGGTCTCTCGGATAGTTTCGCCCATGCTGCCGTATGTATATTCATTCCCAGACTTTACCTTTCGTTGATACGACAGACCTCAGGAACTGAGAAGCGTCTACGCGTCCCGACTCGGGCTCACGTCCGACTTACACACTTCTCCAGCACAAATCCGTCTGTACTTACATTGTCAGAACACTCGTAGCTTGGTCCTGAAACGAAATTCTTTGTTTAGGTGTGACTAACAACGTTATCACTTCTCAAGTCGCTGGAGGTCTCGTCAAGGGCCTCTTCCCCGACACGACTGATGCGCAAGTACTTATCGAACGCAGCGGGATCGATTCCCTCGAACCCAGCCAGTCTTGCTCCAATGCTGTCAAGCCAGGTACAGGTGACAAGGGCGTTGGCGACGGGGGCGTCTGGCAAGGCCATTTGGCTGCGGCGCAATCGTTGTACGCTAAATTAGATTCCGTGTCGGGAATCGCGTCCAATGATAGTGCGAGTTGGCATGTCAGTTTTGATCAGTGAGTGCATCCTTGGAGTTGTGTGCTATCCTTACACGCGAGGTCAGCTACTATGATAACTTGAGTGCGAAGCAGTGTCATGGAAAGACCTTACCGTGCAGTTTGAACGAGACTGATACGTGTGTTACGCAAGACGAGGTGGGTCTTGGAAATCAAATATCAATGACCGCGTTTGTATAGCTTCTCATCTGTTAGGCCAACGAAGTCTACCGCCTCGGCAACTGGGAATACTCATACATGTACCGCGACTCGCTGAATTCTACAAAGTATAGCACGTTCACGTATGGCGCGTGGTTGCTCGAGTTGAAAGACCATCTCCAGACTGCTATGGGTACGTCGAAAAACGTACGCCTTTCCAGTTTTTCCTCCATGTATATGATGTTCCTGATGAATGTTTTTGGAGCAGACCAAATATTTTCACAATGTCCGCCTTCTGATCAACCTTCGTGCTGTTGCGAACTGATGACTTCTGCAGGTCGCCCATGATGGTTCTATGGCTGCTCTCCTCGGGTTCCTCCAGGTAGCTGAGATGGTCTGGCCTGGGATGTACGTTTTCTTTTTAAAAATTTGTAGCTAGCTTCAGCCTCTCTGACGCGCCCGGAACAGGGGTTCGGAAATCATCTTCGAGCTGTACAGGTATGCGGACGGCGCGTACTTCATCCGTGTTCTCTGGGGTGGTCAGCCGATGGAGACTTCCACGCCTATGGGGACGCTGGATATGATTCCGGTGGAGACGTTGGTTGGCTGTGAGTTGTTTTTTTTTTGTGGGTATGCAGTAGGTGAGCTAATGACTTTTGGTGCGGTAGACATTGATGAGATGGTTGGGAGTGGAGAGGAGTTGTATGCGGCGTGTGTGTCGTAGTATGCATGCAGACACGCCGTCATGTCTTGAAGTGATGTTCGAGATGATGATTTCTTTCCCATAGAACGTTTGGATGAATTTATGACTTGGATATGACTACTCGGAAGTTGGAACTTCTTAGAAGCGTGGGAAACTAGGGCCTCCGCCTCGTCAAATTTGACCATTATTGAATGCCGGACCGATCGTTCCCTACCACTTAATCAGGGTCTTAGCCCCTAAATAAAGATACGATCAGACACCATGACAGAGGGCTCGGTTGCACTGGTGACGGGTTCAGCTCGCGGAATAGGCCGCGCTATTGCGCTCCGTCTCGCAAACGATGGATTCAACCTTGCTTTGAACGATGTCGCTTCTCAGAAAGAGAATCTAGAGACCCTTTGTAGCGACATCGAGGCGCTGGGAAAGAAAGCGCTCGTTTGCATAGCAGATGTTTCGAAGGAGGACAAGGTAAAGGCTATGGTTGATGAGACTGTAGAAGTGCTAGGCAGGCTGGATGTTGTAAGTATATTTAGTCTTATTCTTTATTTTTCAAGTTAGATTGACGCTCTATCCAGATGGTAGCTAATGCCGGCATCTGTCTCAGGCTCTCTGGTCTTATGGACAGTCAGTTATCGAAGAACTGTTTGCATCTTTGGTATCTGATCATCTGAATCTCTGGTATCAGCTACGGCGGAGGAATGGGACCAAGTTTTTGCGGTTAACACGCGGGGAGTATTCCTTTGCTATAAGTATGCTGCGATACAGATGGTTAAACAAGGTTGGGGTGGGCGGATTATTGGCGCAAATTCCCTCGCGGGGATGAGAGGTAGGAACGAAACATTTGACGTCTTTCCTCTATCTTTATTTGACTTCTTAGCTCAAGCGCGTGTATGCCCTTATAGCGCATCAAAATTTGCCGTCCGCGGGTTGACACAGAGCGCTGGTATGTTAAAATGCGATGACTGAATCTCATTGTCAGACACTGAGTCCTGAATTTCTAGCGATGGAACTGGGGCCACATCAGATCACCGTAAATGCTTATGCACCCAGTGGGTATCATTGGTCTATTCATCGTTCAGCTTATTTATGATATGCTTGGATCTTAGGTGTGGTCGACACTAACTTGTCCAGATCTATGTTACCCGGAGAAAGTTTTGCTCAACATGTAACAATATCTTTGAGCTCCTGGAAACCTTGTCCTGACACCGAAATTCTCATTAAAGGTCCGCCAGAGTGAGAACACAGTGGCATTGAAGAGGGCAGGGCAACCGGGAGATTTGGCCAGCTTAGTCTCGTACCTTGCATCTCCAGAGTCGCAATTCATGACTGGACAGACTGTAAGTGTAACCCTATCCATGCGTATGCTTCTTATGAGTATTCATAGATTTCTGTTGATGGTGGAGCGTACTTCAATTGACTGAGATGGAGAATTGATAGTCGATGTCAAGTCAACACTTCCAACTTCTAGTTTAGCTTCTACCTAGAACAGCAACTGAGCTTCTTCTGTTATTTGAATAACGCGGTTAACTAGAGATTTAAAGAGACGAGTTTGCGACTCGCGAGTACTTTCACATTTTAGGTAAGGCGTGGCAAGGCTAGGGCCGGAGCGGCAGGGCGGTCATTTCCGCTTTGGGTTGTTTATTTGAATTTGACTTCGAGTTCCCTTGGATTTCTACCACCACCAACTAAACGCGACCTCGACGCTCTAGGACGCGATGGATCCTCTCATACCTATCAATGAAGTGATGGTAAACGATATCCGCTTAACTATTCGGCAATGCACTGAGCGTGGTCTCCTCGCCTCAGCGAAATGGTCAGTTGGTGCGTTTTTGTCGTGTGTCTGTTCGCAAGCACTGCTCACGTATATATTAAGGCTGTCGGAGATGTTCATGTCGATTCCGTCTGCAAAGCGAACACATGCTCGACCTCTACCGCCCCCCGTTGATGGGCAGGAGCTAGCGGAGCAGGACTACATCGCTGCTGCAAGGCAGTCGATGAGTGACAAGCAGTTTCAGCGCGCTGCTTACATTGTACGGGACTGCAGGAGTGATAAGGCCCGGTATTATAACTTGTATTGCCAGTATCTGGTGCGTGTGTTCATCGATGAAGAGACGCGTTGTTTTGATGCGTGTCGGTCAGAGCCACGAAAGGCTTGCTTTGGACGAGTGGTACAGGCTCACTGGTACGTGAATTGTGGCATATGCTTACGAATCTAACGGTGTAGAAGATAAGAAGGAGCAACCTACGTCGCCTGTGAACAATGAGATACCTATATTACTTGAAGACGTTCTCCACTCGGTGGAGCCTTGGCTCATGTTCATGTAGGTCAGTTCTTATAAATTGGCTACCGTATTGACTGGAAATCAGTGAAGCACTGTTTCTGTCCCGCATGTCGCGTAAAAAGGAAGCAATAACGGCGCTATTAAACGTCGTCGTGAGCAAACCTTGGATATGGGCCGCCTGGTGTCTTTTGGGAGATTGTATCGATTCAGAAAAAGAGGTCAATAATCACTCAAAGTTTCTTGCTTTATAACTGATGTCCCATAGTATAACGATGTCTTGACTCGGATACCGCAACTAGCAAATCACCCCGTTGTCTATATGTTTCGGGTGAAGATGCTCAACGACCTGCACTTGGCTTCAACACAGGTCCAAATATGCGACTACCTCCTCAGTCCCGAATTCTTCCAGGCTAGCCTATGGGTGATGTCTATGAAAAGCCGCGGATATGCTTGCCTATCTAGCGTCACCTTTTACGGACCGATGGTCATTGCGAAGGTCTTGAACTCATCAGAGTATAAGGATGCACAGACACAGTTTGAGCGCATTCTTTCCATTGAACCCGACCGGCTTGAAGACATTGACTTCTTCTCTGATATCCTCTATGTGATGGACAACAAGGAGAAGCTTTCGTTTTACGCTCAAAAGTTCCAGGAAAAAGACAAGAACCGGCCGGAGGTGTGCTGCTTCATTGGTGCGCTCGTTTGTTTTGTGCTGGTGTAACTCGTTGACGGAGAAGGTTAGGCAATGCCTATTCAATCCGTACCGAGCACGAGAATGCCGTGAAGTATTTTCGACGCGCTACGTACCTGGATCGAACATATTATCACGCGTGGACATCGATGGGCCACGAGTATCTCGTGATGGGTAATACTCACGCTGCGATCGAGGCGTATCGCCGGACGTTAGGTTCGCAGAGAGCTGATTTTGCATATTGCCGCTTATGAAGATTTCTGCAGATATCACTAAGAAGGACTATCGCGCTTGGGCAGGGATGGGACAGGCCTACCGGGTGCTGGGTATGTATAATTATTCTCTGTATTATTATGAGCGAGCTTCAGCATTGAGGTGTGTCTTTCTTTCGATGAATCTGCTTTTTCATGACAATATTTTTTCTGTCAGGCCTAATGATGTGACAATATGGGATGGCCTGGGATCTTGTTACGAGGATACAGAGAGGTATGGCTTGCGGTATTCTTTTGTATTCTGGCTCCACTTATTGTATCCCCAGAATCCAGGAAGCCATCTCCGCCTACAGCCGTGCACTCAAAATCGGCATCAACCAGTCCCTCCCGGGCATAAACTGGAAACTCGGCTCAATATTTCGTTCTATGGACGTCTGGCCTGCGGCTGAGCAGCACTTCCGAACAGTGGTTCAGATTGGCGAGGGAGCTGAAGGTGAATGCTGGTCCTGTTTGATCATCTATGACTTCTCATCCGGGCTAGGCCGTCTGAACAACTCGGAGCCCTATTTGGGGTCTTTGTTGGCGTTGTCGGAACGTAATATTCGTTTTGATTCTGGGAATTTGTCCGAAGCGAAGGAGTATCTGGAGCGAGTGGCGGCGAGTAATACGGAATTGGCGGGTAGGGCTTCTGCGATGTTGAAAGCCGTGAAGGCGAGAATGGCAGTGAAAGGGAAAAGTTAGGTTGTAGCCACTTTCATTTATCGTCTGCACTTTCGAGGTTATTTGAATTGAGATGACGCACTGCTGCGATGGATCAGTACTTTCGAAGGGTCAAGTACTTTGATGGATTTTCATCAAGTTTTCGCCGAATCTAGTACGAATTCTATTCCGTATCTGAATCCAAGATATTCACAAACACCGAGTGCCTTGGTGTAAATATCTGGTATCCCGTATTTGACATTGTAAATCAACCTTCGAGACTCAAGCTTCAGGACGTGAGTTTGCGAATCAGTACGTGACATGGTGTCAATTTGGCTTCCCACCAAGACAGCTAGTAACAAAAGGCTCACCAAGGATTGAACCGTATTGACAGTGTCGGGAGGGAGAGGTTTGGCATCCTTGGTTTCGGAGGAGTTGACGCTGAACGGATTTTGGAGATTACCGGACTGGGACTTGTCGGTGTCATTTTTCTCCGGTATGGCATGTCCCTTTTGTGCTACGGAGGCAGCCAAAGTCGTCATCAGCTCCTCCCGCTCCTCCGAAGAACTTCGAGCCTCCTGAATATTGACTAAACTGCGGCTGCTGGTAGACTTTGTTGGACACAGACGACCGGTGGTTTCTTTTCTCACCCCCATTTGCTGCATCGCCGTCCTCTGACGGCAGCTTTGCCAGTCTTATGAGAGGCTCGGACTCTATCTGGGGAACATCGAGAGGGAATGGGAGGATTATATCGCATACAGCCGTCTTTGGCTCAATATCGGCACGGCTCCTAATATCAATCTCGACAATTTTGGACTCGATCAGACTGCCGACGGCCTTTACGTGTTTACTAGAAGTGGTGTATACTTCGTTCGCCTGTGTAAACACCTCTGATAGGTCGGTGAAACGGATTCTCGGGCGCAAGTCATAAAACTCCGAGCAAACTCAGGCTTGCTAAAGGGGTCTACAACAATGTTTTGCGACAATGAGATCGTACGCTCTAATCTATAATCGCATGAGTGCACAAATAACAATACATTCACCAGAGCTCACAGTGGGCGGGAAGGGTTAATAGCACTCTGCGAAAGGTACATGAGATACATGAGAAAAACCTAGTCGTGTCTTGCTTCTGCCTCGTTGGTCTCTCGTTGGCCATCATCTTCGAGAAACCCCCAACAGAGGCCCGACACAGGGACGAAAATGAATCCACGGATGGTGTTAGTGTGCTCCGTACAAAGAGTCGTATCTCGCGGACAGTCTTTCATCTGCTTGAAGAAAATGATCTCGAACCATATTCATCCGTTTATCTACGGACGGTATATCTTCTTAGCTGAATGCCAGATCGACGCTGAAAATCCAAGTTGATGACTTACGATACTCTCCCATGGAGCTTGGTAGCCCGTGAGCTAGTCGTAGACCGCTTTCATGCGGTCGATTTCATCCGCTGGTACCGTATCGTTCAACGATTGGCCCCAAATATATTTCGGCGAGGCTGATAACTTTACGATCGTGAGAATAACTACCCCACGACAATTTGTTTGTCGGAGCTACGCCTTCGACTGCTTTCCGTCCCAATCTACGTGAAGGAGGAGGGGCAGGACGAGCTGCTGATATAGATAATGAAACGCGTCTCACACGGAACAAGACCTTGATCGTCGTTTGCTATTGTAGGGCTTAGACTAAAACGCGGGCCGGGAGGTCAACCCTCTCACCTGCCACTTCGATCGCTAAAGCGGTCGGTGAGCAAATTTTAACGTGGAAGAAAACAAATTTGAACTTACACTGTTCTTCCACGTTACGCAGGAGGCGGGTTTCCCTCGCTTCTAGTGAGCAATGTCGATCTTGCACTGTACAACAAGTGTTGGCGGCTAGACGGCATTGCAGAGCGGGAGTGACTCATTCCATGGTTGGGAGAGAGACGATAGGGCAAGGATAATGGGACTGAGGTAAGAATGTTTCTATATGTATGTCAGAAGATGGTCGAAGAAGCTTGCTATTGATGAAACAAACCTGCCTTCACGTGGCTGAGGAATATCACTCAGCCATGAGTATATTCGTCTTTCCAATGTTCTTTCGGTACTGCACTGTCCATCAATACTGTAAATTCTCCATGTAAATCGTCTGAATGTCGATCTAGAACATTGCTCAACAATCCTCTTCACGTGAGCCTGGAGACCCAGAATGAATTGCCCGAATTGAAGAGCGGAAGCCGGATCTGTGAGGTCGTAAATGCCTAAGGACAAATCGAAAGACTCTTTGTCGGAGTACGCGACATGGATTATAGTCTATTTGATTCTTGTTAGCGCCGCCATGACTCGAAAGAACGAAGGAAGTGAACTTGCCAGAACATGAGGCTCCGATCCAACCGAAGACAACTCGACCAATGCACCCCATTTTTGAGAGAACAATGCCAACCATTGGTGCATCTATTCCCCATGTATACCGCTGGTAAAGGGTACTTTTGATGATGGGCAGGATATTTTCCTTGTCGGTAACGCAAAGGAAGGGAACAGCGGCAGCAGTGGCATTTCCAATAAGTCAGAACATGAGCATCTAGGGGAATGTGACAAGAAGGGAGCGATGTAAGGTCCGTTGAAATTTCCCTTTCGGAAGAACTGCTGATAATGCTATCACTATCGAAAATAGATGACTGGTCGTTTTCGTCATACGAGTCCATATGTTCGGAAGGCTGGATATCCTGCAAGTCGTGCTTCGGAAGTTCAAGTAGCTCAGCCAAGTGAGAGATCAGAAGAGATGCATGACCGTTGGGTCTGACTGCGTGCGTAGGTGACAGTCGTGCGCGTACAAACGGAACGTCTTCTCTACGTAACGTTGATTAGAGCTATTTCTCTCATAGGAGTGGAACTTACATTATATAAGATTTGTCGTAGCATAAACGAGCGAGCGAGCGAATCAACAGTGACCAGAAAGGCGTAGTGGACCGAAGTTCATCTCCCATGATTACACGAAGCATAGATACGGTAGATAATATTAAGTCCAGCATCTCCAGTATCTCTGGTGAAGAATTACCGTTCCCAGTCCTGTTTGGTGCATGAAGGAACGGTTCCGAGAGTTCGCCGAGCAAGTGGGAAGCGCTCAGTGACAGAGATGAACATGAACTGTTCAAGATTTCCAGAAGAATAGGTACATCCAACAAGGTGCTGACAGAACTTATTTCTGTCGCCCATTCGGATAAACGGTCAATATAGTGCAATTGTATGAAGGCATCAACAGTGGAGAACATAGAGGCAGTGTATACAGTGCACCTTCAATAAGGATAAGATGCAGAGCGAATGGATTGCTATAACTGTAAGGTCGTGTAAGGATACTTTTTAGCACATACAGTCACCTTGCTTGCAAGGTCTCTCAGGGTCGACTTTTGAGATTACGTTAGCCCATCGTGTCGCGTGATTTTTCCCACAGCATGATGCGATTGGGTCATCGCCACGGTGAAATATCATTTAGGACGTACAACACTGGTTTTCGCGTCAATCGAACTGTAAAGACAGACAAATCTAGCATTGTGATATGGCTTCTCATATTGCTAATTATTAAGCTATTCGATTTGATTTACTGATTCGAGTCGATATCTTGCATTTTCGTTATGTAAGATGGACAACTGAAACCTAACATCACAGGCGTAATAGACGGTGAAAATCGGACCTCTTTTTGGAACCGTCACCCAGTGAGACGATGTCCTTTCATGATGGCGTTCCGATGGCATCTATACTTGATGATATTGATCTAAAATGTATAATCATGGTATTAAAGGACCATCGGATATGTTCCAATTCCATTATATACATCTAGCTTACATCTTCGGGTAGATTTTCGTCGGACCCTCTATAGTGAACAACCGGGAATATTTATACTATTTTATTGGAAACTGCAATGACATTCAACAAGACGCCTTTCGAAATGATATCGTACGACGATTCCACAGAGTCAACCATGTGTGCTTGAAGTTATCTACTTCACTGTTAGCATACATTCTGAAAATACGGCGACATGACACAGTGATCTTGGTTAGATATTTGCTGCTAACTGATATAAATCCATTTAGATGCCTCAATGGAAACTCATTACACACAGCAAGAGTTGTTAAGCCATTTGGATATGGTAGATCTCGAAAAGATCATACGTGAACGGGAATGGAACACAGGCAACCCTCGATTTATCGATGGTTCTTCAGTCGAAGCGACGGTACGAGGACATCATAAAGATGGTATTGTAGAGGCTCTTCGGTCCGTTCCTCCAGCAGAAACCATTCCGTATGAGCTTTTACGAGAGATAAAGGCGACCATATACCAGTTTTGTTCACCTCTCGATCCAATCGCTTTAAATGACTTTCGACAGCATCTACAGCAACAACTTCTTCCTATAATGTTCTGGGACGGTACTCTGGTTAGTGACGAATATGAATCCGTGACTACGCCAATACTACAATGGTTATGTCGTCAATATTGCAAAGGTAAGCTTCAAGATTTTGAAAGTATAGGAATAGTATAATTGATGAATTTGAACAAGACTTTCCTCTTCCATCCAGGATGACTCTGGCAGATTGCTATCATTGCCTGAGATCCCGTGAGTTCGAAGAGGTGCGAATGCTGGTGAAGGACCACCGTTTGAATTTGAGAGTCCCCATATTCCGTCCTGACTCGGCAGTTGATGACATTTTGAATCCCTTACCATTGCGTCGTGCATGCAAAATGCTAGTCTCTGTATGACGTTCCGACAGAGATGACGAATCGAAAAGAGGTTTTTATACAATTTTGCACGATCCTTCCACTGAACGTGTCTGATCTTTTCCTCGTGGAACTCAAAAAGGACCACAAGAATCGAATTCATTACGCTAAATGTGTTCGCTGATACGCTGTCAGTGGAAATCAAACCAAGAAGTAAGTACGCTTACGAACTTCGAGCATAGGAAAACCTATTTCATCGACGTCGGCGCCGCAAGTACACAGTCCACGCACCTCCATATTTAATATAAATCACTTTGTACACATGATACCTCCCTGCCTGACCTCTTCATGTGCACATTCAACCGCGACGATAACCGCAAAGCAAGGTATCGAAGTCGTCAACCGACGACCGCTAGTGTGACAGGAGATGAAGGTTGACGGTAAAGCAATCAACAACTCCAAGCGGCCCGAGTTCCGACAGGCTATCGTCCGCGTGACCGAGATGCCACTACACAAGCTCAGTCCTTAGCATCGCGTGGGTAATGCCATTAACACAGATCCACACATAACATATTTAAGCTGCATTTTAACCCCCAACCTCCCCCACCATTCTATCATCATTATGACCATCATACTGCCTCAAGGTTATTCCGATTTCCTGCACCTATGTCGTATAATTTGTTGACAGCGAGACTGACTTGGGAAAGTAACGTTCATCGACTCCGAGGACATCGGCCTCACTTTCGCTCTACCTAGCTGACGAAGTACTCTATCTTAGACACATGAGTTGATGAGGTTTTATGGGGTAGGCGAAGCGCCCATATAATCCTCTAGTTGTCTCGTAATTTCTAATGTCTAGGTATTAAGAAGTGTCAAAATCATTATACGCACGAGGTACAATAAGAAAGAACTCAAAATTATGCAATCTTAATATGCCTTCGGGGCATCCATACCCAGTCTGATCTCCTCCATCGCGGTCAAACGTTCGGCACGCATCTTCTCTATATCTCCTCCGAGAGCCACCTCCCACCAGCGCTCTTCCTTCGGGACGTCTCGCCATCCTCCCATTAAGAACTTCTTCATAGCTTTCGAGTCGGGCTGCTCGAAAATCTTCTTCGTAGCGACATATGATGGCGGAGGATTTTCAAGAGAATAATCCCCTATGGAGAATCCATTGATGGCCAACACCAGCGCAGGCGGTATCGTTATACGTCCGATCTTGAAACAAAACTGGGAAATAGATATGCAGTGGACAATTGCACCGTCAGGTTCTTCGTGAGTAGTAGCAAGTTTGGCCGCAAGTTTTCGGATGTCGGCGGGGTGATCGGTAGTGCTGAGAAGGGGTGTTGAGGCTTCGAGAGGTGTAGGTGCAGTAATATCGTCAGCCGGTGTACGTATTGGTCCGTTGAAGACACCCGGAACGAGTGAAGCCACTTTCTTCTCCGCCTTTCGGCCCTTCTTTGGCTTGGTGACAAATTTACCGACGGCGTACATCTGATGAACGCATCAGATCCTCGATGACGACAAACAGTTGACAAGAGCGGAAACCTACCCACTTATCACCCCAAGACCCGACAGTGAGACGGACTTCGTATGACGCTAAAATAGGAATCTCTCGGAGAAACAGAAAATGCGTCGCTGTGACGAGCTTGGTTAGTGGCAGCTTCGAAAGAAACACATTGCAATAAACGTACCAGCCAAAGGTATGTATCCGTCCACACCTTCACGGAAGAGTTGAGGCGCATACTTGCACGCCCATCTAAATCGAACCGAGTCTAGCGTCTGTGTGTATGATAAATACGCCTCGTTCAAGACATCAGTAATGATTAATATTGACCTTGGCGTAGCATGAATTACTGAGATGAAGATTGAAGTCACTGTCGTCAAGACCTTAAGGAATGTGAGCGCAGCACAAGAGCGATATTAGTGTGAACTCACTAGCCCAGTTGTAGTAGTTCATGGTCATTACGAATGGATTTTGTCCAATTGGAGAGATCGAGTCCCACCATGCCTGCGACGCAATTTTCTTCCCAGCCTTGTTCTTGTGAATGATACTCAAACGATGTAGCCTGTGCCACATACGAAGGTTGTAATAAGGCGCCAAAACACGGACTGGGATATGTTTAGTCCTTCAAGCCATACGACTTGTAGAATACGAGAACGTACAATGCCATGCCAGGGGGAAAGACCTTATATTCAACAGAAGTAGAATGGCCAGGAAGTACTTTAAGGGAGTTGACAGGGTCAGGAGTCGGTCGACGAGCGGGGAGACCATGGTGGGAGACGACAACATTGATGATAGGCGCTGAACACCTTACATTATATTCGCCGCCACCGGCACCGGTTGCTGGGTAGCCGAATGCCGGATAACAAGCCCATGGCTTCTTTGACTTGTCAAATCTACTTATGTACGCAGATGAGAATAGGCATTGGATAGCCTGACGAAGGCTAGCTTGAATTAATTTCCATGCCAATCAGCGGGGTGCGCCAAAATTTGACGTGCGTTAATCCATACTGTCTGCCAGCGATGTGGAGCCTCATCTTTCTTCACCATCATCATTACTATTATAATACGCGCCAACGTGCCATCCGTGTGCTAGCAGTATGATCTTGAAGGAAGGGCTGCTAAATGATAACTGAGATATCACATATTCGTTAATGGTACGATGATTGATAGATGGTCGTTGCTATCGTACGCGTCATGCACCTTGACCGGTGTCATTACGCATGCTAGGGTCCTGCTCGGCTACACGGTTATTGATTCAGACTGGTGTAATTGCCTCCACCGTGACCAAGGCGCTGGTGAAGGATTTATTAACACGGTCTGGTACATCCCGTTCGAGATCTGAATTTTTCACGCGATGTCAGAAGCCATTTTCCAGCTTTGTGGCTGGGCGTAAGCCGGATTTTGTACGTTGGGAGCACAAGAACGCACACGAACGTGCAAGCTCTACAAGCCTAATGGAAGATATCACCAAGACTCGTTTCAAAGTCCATCCAAGTTCCGTTTAGACCGATATACATGATACTACAAGTGCAGATAAGGAAAGAATTAAGGGAGAGACAGACATCAACGGAGTAACAATTTCCTGCCAACTTTATTGAATGTGTCGAAGACTAGATCAATCGACCCATTCGCAGTCTATCATAAGATCGGATTCGTACTTGGCTCTACACCTTGGAAGGCAATGCTTAGAAAGCCAGTGCATGACTCTTGAATAATCATACTCGCAAACGTATATAGATTCGGGATTCATCGTCGAGGCATGCACACAGAGAACCAACTTGCTGATATGTAAATCGGGACGACACATGGCCTCGTCGAGTGCCTGCCAGAGGATTGAACGCGAGTCAGGTAGCGGCATCGAGTCATTCTCAACCCTGTGCTGGTCAACAGCAATATGGATGGTTACCTCTTCGAACTGGGTTCTGAACGGAAGGGCAAGGAACGTAGCCGTCCACCACTGAACACTACGGTACATCTGGTCCATGATATCGGTCAGGGTAAGGGTGAAAGTTAGATCATCTTTCACTTTCTCGACGTGGAGAGGTTGAAGCCCTTCATCTTGGAACGAGGTGAGAACATCGAAGACTGCCACGACAAAGACCTTACCCATGTTTATGTATGAGATGTCAAACACTTTAATGGCAAGCTGTGTACGATCCAGCAATGTCTGGATCCGATGGACCATGGTTCTGTCGCTTGCAGCCCTCGTGTCATCTCCTGTGATGAAGATCCTTGTCAATGCACTCAGGGAAACAGGCGACTCTAGACTGATGAGAAAGTCCCATACACCATAGTCGCCGTCTAGGACATCGATAGAGATTTGATCCAGTGTCGGTCCTTGAGGGAAAAGCCCAGTCACTGGGCCACTTTCTCTCTGTAACTTGCAACCCATCACGTAGAGACGGGTGAGTTTGGGCAACGAGGTGATAAGACATTTCATGTCATATTTAGAACATGTGGTCGACTTCAAATCCAGCTCCGAGATGTGGAGAAAGGGTCCAAGCGACAAGCGAAATGCTGATGGATCCAGGAAGTTGAGCCAATTTAAGCCTTCAAGCTCCATGGATGTTATGAGGACACGTTCATGTTTGAGTAATACTAGGAGTAAAAGAAAGTATCGGTCATTCCTGAGTATCCTCGAGTCGCGATCCTTGATTCTGATTACAAAGGAGGGCTTATGGACGGGAATATTGAGGGCATTTGCGATAGTGGGGGAAGTTATGATGTGATTGTATATATCTTGAGATGAAAAGAGTTGTCCCACGCCAAGTTTTAGGGAACCGTCAAAGGGTGGCAGAGTCATAGGTGCTAAGCTGAGATCAGTGAATACATTCACGACGTATACGGTTGTATACTCACTAGATGATAGGGAATGTGGTCGGAGAGAACCTGGGAAGACCGTTCGAGAAAAGGATACACGAAACAATGAGGGGTGAACAATGGCGCACTTATAGTACGGCTCCCTTATAAACAGGCAGCTTGAATAGCGATTGGAAATGGAAAGATATCCTGATAACTGCTGTATAGTTCCGCCAAGGCCTCAAGGTGCCTGGCAACTAGGTCTGCCTTCTCCATTTGATCCTTTCGACATCTAGGGAACACGGCGACCAAAAACGTACAAAAGTCCAAGAGAAAGGAGACGGACTACCAGCGGAGTCAGACATGAAGCACTCTTAGGGCGGCTGCAGGCAGGACCGATTTGAGTGGGATCTTTCGCCTTCCTTTCTCTTGTCTGGATCAAGAAAGATCAAACGCTTCCTTATAAGAAATAAATAACCGCTACCCACCTAGACGCTCAAGTTTACTCCACCCCTATGGTGATTAACATAGACGGCCCAAACAGGTTTTGAACCCTTTCTCTCGGTGTCAAATAGCGGTCCCATCGCGTCTTTGATGGAGTATCATGCTGCAGAAAAAAAAATTTCCCTCAGGCATCCCAATTCTAGGAACACAAACCTACGTTCAGCAGATTAAGTTACCGTTTTGCGGAAACTAGGTCCTGAGTTGACCTACTGCATCCGCACTGACAGATCCTAGATAACAAAGAACAAGTATTCCGAACCCATTGAGGTCAACTACACATCCTGGGTTTGTCCACAGTGGGTACAAAGGCTCGGTATTCAAATTGGGACCGTTCGGAGAAGCGCCGGGGTCCTATAGTGATTGTAAAGACCCATATGCTCGGCTTTGTATACTTTGAGAAGGTTTTATGCTCCACATTGATACAAGGATGTTGTAAGGCTGATGATGGATCGACAGAGGATATTGTCGAACCCGTGATTACCCGATGCTTTCTTCCGTCCAATCCGATCAATCAAACGATCCAGATATACGTAACTACGTTCATCTGCATATACTCTTAGGCGCTATGAGAGGACTCAGAGGAGTGAATCATTAGCCTCGAAACTTTGCTGCCTTTCGAGTTCGCAGCTGCTTGTCCTGGAGTGCTCCCGGTACTTGGATCTACTGTCACATATGATTACAGATACAATTCAAGCCAACATAAGCAGCACGTATCGAAAAGGAGAAGCATAAAGGTATCTTACATATCTGTCGTAACGTTTAGTATGACTGTTGTACATAGACTGACGATCTTTTCTCTCGTCAGTTCGTTTGGTGCAGAAAAAAAAGAGAAGTGACATCCATGAAATTTGGTTTCGGGTTCGGCCTATCACGCCGCCACCTCAGTTTCCCGCCACTCCGTACTGACGTCCACGACGTCCTCCTTCAGGTCCCCAGACTCTGACGCTGCGCCCTCCACAGCCGAGTCGAAGCTGCCCAAACTCTCGTCGCTTTCGCTTTCTTCTCCGTCGACTGTCAAGGGTGGTGTCACACTGAGAGGACTGATTTCTTCTTCTTCCTCTCCTGACAGCAGCTGCCATAGTTTATTCAAACCGTCGATTCCCCTTCGCCCATGTCTCCACGGGCAACCCTCGTCCTGTTCCAACAGACTCTTGTTGAAAACCTCTAAGCTCCACCAGCCGTTGAATCCTGTAGCCTGCACCAGCTTGGTCATCTGGACCACTGGAAGGAACCCGAGGTAGCCGGTAGGAGGGTTAGAATTGATCGTATCCTCTCCCGAGGATTCTACGTCCTCAGGCAGAGGTTCGCAGGGAAATAGTCGAGATGCGCGCGACCAAATCATCCTCCGGGGCGCGTCCGGGGCGTCGAATATAGGCCGCGAAGGTCGGGCGGCATCAGCGAGCTGATAAAGGAATATCTTGTCTCCAGGGATCGTTGTTGACATCTTCTCGAGATTGTCCATCATCTTGGCTAGCGTCTGATCTGTTCGAATGGATGATTCAGTCGCTGGATCGGCGTATTGGTTGCCGCTGTTAAGATAGATGAATACAGGTGCTTATCATAGCGGTAGGGTTAATCTTACAGGGTGTTAAAGGAGTCGAGAATGATTCCGACGTTGGGAAGGTTTACCCGTCGGACAACATCCCAGACGGGCTCCCAGTTGTCCACGACTGTTCCCCAGGATAAGGGTTCGTAGCCTATCCTGACGCCATATGTCGCGGCAATCTCACCGAGGCGACGAAAGGCGTCTACCTGGGCGTCGAGGTACATTTCCACGGTGTAAGTATCAGTGATCGGGTGAAGTCCAGGAACGTGGTTGGAACAGACGAGTATGAGGTCGCATTGAAAGTACTCCATCAGTCTCAGCCAGCGCTCTGCGCTATCCAATCCTGCTTGGACATCTTTCTCGGTTTTGAAGTTCTCGAAATTCCGTAGAGGTTGCACGACGGGTATAGCAAGATTATGAGAAACACACAAGGCGGTGATGACCTTTGCACACTCCCGCTCGAGGTTGGGCGTAGATAGAGAATGTGGGGCAAAGGTCTCATCGAAGAGGTGGTGATGCTGGCCGTTGAGAACTTCAGTTACGAAGCCCTCGAAATCGACCATGAAGATTTCAATGCCATTGTAGCCAAGACTAGAGGCGACTTTGATCTTCGTCAGCAGGGAGTGGTATAAGAACGATCCCAGTGAAAGACTCGCAATCGCAAACTGTGGTGTGGACATGACTTGGGAAAGGCAAGGAAGTTGAAGTCAGCTTCCTCTTTTTGATCGTCGGAACGGGATTTTTCCTCGATTGGATGATCCCTTTTCCGTCGCTGATTGGCCCCAGCATGGCTGACAGAGCATTCTACAGCCACCGGACGCTGCTTTCTGGGCTGCTATGCTGTAAGACTGACAGAACATTGAACGACGACAAGGGACTGGACTCCAAACCTTGCTATTTCCTCTTCGGATCGGGGATGTTTTCTTCCGCGTCTAATCAACAGCCTCCGAAATCCAGAAGTGAACTCATTACCTCAGGTTCGGGATCTCGGTCCGGTGAGTTACCGGTGAGCTACTGGAGAGTACATCTGGAACTTAGCACTGGTGATTCAAAGGGAGGAATTTTCGTCGAGGTAACTTACCTATACAACTCTGTGAACGACGAGAACTGAATAGTACCACACGTATATATTATTTACGAAGTGCATTGTCACGGATGTGCCACAGATAAAGTTACTAAGATGAAGGGAAAGTGTAAGCATACTAAGACGAAGATAAGTGAATTGTAGCGCATCAGTCATGTGGCAATACATGTGAGGGATTGTGCGTGTGATAGGGTAGGTAGAAGTGATTTCTGACCCTTCCTTCGGGGAACGGACATATTAGAACCATAGCTGGAGGTTTTCTGCGCAACCCGTACCCATACCCGTAGGGTTTTATGATCAGCGGGTACGAGTGGCAGCCGGGTTGCCTATAGTATTGGTTACGAGTTGCCGGGTTGCCGGCGACGTCAACCTGGGAGTTTTCAAAGTCAGTAATCCTATATATATACGATACTTAAATAGACAATATTAATACATCCGGTCTGCCCGAGATCTCCACATGGTGGCCCGTGCCCGACCCGGCAATCTGGCAAAACCCGGAGCACTGTGCTATTTCACACGGACCGTGTCATTTGAATCCGGGCTTAAAACTCAAGTGGATCTTGGAGCCTTGGCGTTTGCTTGGCATTCTCCATAACTGATCATTTCTCTTGAGCTGTCGTGGATAGTTGGTGGTAATGCCGCACCGCCGGGTCTCCTATAACTTTAAAGTCCTGTTTGGTGCGTTGACCTACATGTGCGTGGAAATCTTCACCAAAATCGCTCGTCTAATGTCTTCTGTGTCTGCGTAAAAATGAAGTGGTCCTCCTTTTCGGCTTGTGCGTAACTGCGAGAACTGCTTGATCCAAATTTGGAGGGCTGATGGTTGCCGTCGGCACGTCACGTGGGCGTAGTAAAAGGTTTTTTTCGTCATGCGCGTCGTTCTCTTACAGCCATCATCTACAAACCCAAGTCTCTCTCCAGCGTGTCCAGCTTTCTCGTCTTTCCCGACCCTTCACGCTTCAGGTCCCTTTCCCTTTGTGCTGGCTCGCTCTATGCTCGTGTCCTGTCGCCCAAGCCACAGACATTCATCATGAATGTTGGCTAACCCTAAGTCTTCATAGTCTGTCGTTTGACCACGTTTTCGCTTGGGAAACATCATTTCTGTTGCCAATGGTTATAAGAGTAGCGACCTAAAGGGCGCGGCGTTGGGGCGTAAAGTGGCTGAATGCATCGCATTGGTTGTCTTGAGTGTTCGCGGGTCTCTGCAGGCATTCTAGCCCATCAGTGAAGCTTGTCTCTGTGCATTCTTATCGCATCTCCGGAAAGTGCTTATTCACTCGCCAGTCTTCTTTGCCACTTCTACGCACCGAATCTCGCCTGCGTTGCCTCGGGATCCCGATTCACAGCATGGCGCGTCATGACCCGCTCCCGTACAAGAGTGCTCTTCTTCATTTGGGGTCTGGCCGTCATGCGTATGAAGAGGGAAGGCAATGCCGGAAACGCGTAGATTCACTCTCAAGTGCAGAAGCCGGTGTAGTTGGAGCACCAGAGAAGCGTCGCGGGACCGTTTTGAATGTTACAGAGAGTCGAGAGGGTTCCACACAGCCGTAGAGATCTACTATGCGAGCATTTTGGGCAACCGCTGGGCACCCGCACTGATCTTCAAGATCTTATTCGCCTCATTGTTACTCCCCGATCAGCGATTCTTCCACGCCAGTGACATTTATCTGTCGCTGGTTCATCACTTCGTCGCTGTCCTGGCTTCATGACCGTTTCATTCCTTTAGAGGATCAAGCATCCGCACAGGTCTCTGGCAACCTCCCTTTCCGCTGGTCTGTTCTCGTTAGGAGGGCAAGGCCAAATCCCGGTGATGTTTCTTGTGGATTACTTTCCCTCGATCGCCGTGGGTCACTGCGGTGTTCCTTACTGGTTGCGACTATGTAAGGGCATCACAGGAGAGGCCCAGAAGCGACGGCGCGTGCATCGAAATCCACATGGCCTACGGCGACATGGTTACATCAGCAATTCTGGAGCGAGTTCTTCTGCAAGGGGATTTTAAAGAGGAATATACAGGAAAGCGAGGCTGCTGGGATATACATGCAGAAGCGGCTTCCGTAGGTGATACGCCATGGCACGGCCTGACGCTGGTGGCTCTGAGAGAGGTATCTAATCTTCAAGGATGGCGGATCTGTCCTCGCCTCGATTACCTGAATCCGCCCTCTTTGGTTTCTGTCCTTCTACTACAAGAAGACGGATGCGACGTCTTTGGCTATGCTGTAGTAAGCCGCTTTCCTCCTTCTCCTTTCTGTCCGGACATGATGGCTTGTGAACGAAGAATGATGATCCCGGGATTCGTGTGCTAGGCAGATGTATGGACCAGGATGCTTCTGTTATTCAGGTCGTTTCTTTGACCGAGTGGAGGGCTACGAAGACGTAGTCTCTTGAGCCTGCTTCGATCCCTTGCGTGGTCTGTTCTTCCACAACCCGACTTGTCGATGCCTTTCTTTGTATCTGAGGGGAGCCAACTGACTATCCTTGACCCAAAACTTGCAACCTGTTGGCGCATCTTTGGAACTTCAGGCTCCTCGTGATCATGGTGTTCATCGGCCCTCTGTTGTGCTCTGTTGTTTTCATTGACAATTGTTACTCCCGCGGGATGTTTCAATAGAGTTTTGTGCTCGAGTGTCTATGGACAGTCCACGGAGCGCCGACGAGGGTTAGGCGCTGTGATTGCGGTGGTGCTTGTAGGCGAAGGGGATGTGTCAGGGGATGCGCTTGGTGAGATGTTGGATTATGCTCCTCTTGAACTTTGAAAGGTGCAGTCTAGGTAACGTACAGGAAGACGGAACGGGCGAGGGCGAGGTAGGATCGAGGCTAAAGAGTGGCCTTGTACTTGTAAGAGGCACCGAGGATGTATGGTGGGTTGTCTTGGTATCCTTGTCTGTCGGATTCTGTCGGATTTTCATACACTCGTTCATGCGTGGGCTCCGTGGTAGATGGATAGTATGGGGGGAAGGAGGGTAGTTGGATGCCTCGCGGTTGCTATCGGCTGTGAGGTATCTGACGCTGAAGCAAAAGTAGCCGAACGGCATGGTTGGTGCGACGTCGTTGAAGAGGGATGTTGTATAAACTCGAGAGTGGATGCCAGATATTCGAAGATTAACGTGGCTGATCCGTGGATATCTTTCCTTGGGGCTTCGACGTCTCTGGGGAGGGGTTTTTGATATCCGAAGATCCAGTGTTGACGTCTTGATAATTTTTGGATTTTTCGGTTGCCTTCGCGGTGATCTAATTTTGTCTTCCTCTGTATACACGCAAGAGGTAGGCGAGCGTTCCGCCAGATATTTCTTGCTTCTTACATTTTTCCAGGACATACGGCGGCTAGCGCAACATGTGAATGTCCAACTGGGTTGCCTCGGCTTTAGCTTTTTAATGGTATATACCGATTTCAGCTGGCAGAGGATGGGCACACTCTTCTGTACATCGATGAGCATCGGATAAGTATCAAGTATCTTACACGTTTATATAGGCTCCTTTTGAATAGCTTTGTCACCGTGATTGGGTCCTTGAAGAAAGAAAGTCATGTTATCTTCAGAGTTTCATTCTCGATGCCGAACTCACTGGACCATGAATTAGAGGCAATGCGATGTATTGCCGCGCCTGCGTTTCGTGTGAACAGTTGTCGTCTTTGTCAAGCTGTACGTAATGTCTGTACTAACTGCATATGATCGCCCGCCTAATGGAAGTGCTTTCCTGCCATCCATTCGGTTCTCTGTTCCCTACCTGGTGACTTGTCATGCCATTGCAACTGTCAAACCTTTTTGCCTAAACGAAGACATAATTAGACCTAACCAGGGACAAAATTATAGGGAGAGTGGAGTGAGTAGGTAGGTATCTTCGAGACCAAAACCCAAACGAGTGGTAATTATTTAAACTATGTGTAAATGTAAAAAAGGAGGAATAAAGCGATCAAAAGCAAATCGTAGAACTACAACAGGTACAGTACAATAATGGCACAACACATGATAAATCCAAACCAATAATTATATCTTTAAAATGACGATTACCCCATCATCCCCTCAAACCCGAAACTTTTTCCCCAGAGTTTCTCATCCCACTCCCCATCCCAGGCCAAGGCATCCATCGTACCAGAGCCTGCAGGGTCCGGCGCCCAACCGGACGAGAAGAAATTAACGCTCGGATCGAATATGTCCCCAGGCAAGAACAGGCCGCCGCCGTCCTTACCCCAATCCAACATTGACGTTGGCGCGTAAAGCCCATCCGACATGTACAGTGAAGCAGGTTCGTCCCTCTTCCCAGGGAGGTTCCTAGCGGGGTGATCCTCCCCTTTGTCTCGTTTCCGCTTGCTCCCATCACCCTCGCTCTGCGGATTCAACCCTTCAACATCCATGAGCCGGTCCAGCCTACGCCAACACCGCCTCGCGAGCTCCCATGTCTCTCCGATAGTTTTCAGCGCCTCTGCACAGTTCATTAGATGTAGCTGCGTCTGCAGACGGAGGGTCGGTTTAACAGATAGCTTGGACCCAGAGAGATGCGCAATCGCGGTGGTGAATATGAAGTAAATCATCGCGGGATTTGACTGCGCCAGGGAGGATGGGTTCACCGTGAGTTTGTCTAGAAGGACGTTGAACGTTGAGGCAGCGTCGAGGAATGTTGAATGCGTTGTTTTGTCCTTGAAACTAATTTGTTGTTAATATGAGGGATAGAGCAATGAGCATAAACACTTACAAGGGCCGGTAGAGCAGGATGATAGCCACTTGGTAGAACATGTTGATCTCCAAGACCCTGCGCTCCGGTTGATGACCGAGAGATATACGAAACTGAACGGGAAGATCGTGATGCCATCGATCAAGCTCTGCCTTGAGCGCCTCCAGAGGCTTGCCAGCCGGGAATTCAAATCCAAGATATAGATGCAAGTTGATACGAGAGACAATTCGACACAACGAAGCGGTCTGGACGAACAGGTCGCCTGAATCTTTTACGGTACTAGGGGGTGGACGAAGCGCATCCACGATTCCTGGAGGTCGACCAAGCTGCAAGGAGAGTAGAAGGTCGAGGGTCAGACATACTCCCCAAACCTCCGATGTGGGTTGTAGTTCGAGCTCCTGGGCCATGCGCACGGCGAGACCTATGAGCAGCCATGCTTGGCCCTCGGATCCACGTCCATGGTCTCGCAACGCAAGCAATAGAAGCGTCTGCACGCTCTCAAGTCGGCTGCCCTTCCGTAGAAGAGCGCTCATAGCTGTGCGTGCCTGCTCATACCATAAGTCAGCGGCAATTTTGCTCGGGTCACCTCCGAAAACTGTCAGGGCCGGGTTTGACGGTGACAACCGGCCAGCATAGGCACAAAGCGCAAGCACGAGGCACGTTGTGCCTTCCGATACCGTAGGCGCAGTCAGTTTTGGTTCGATAACATGTCGTGGAGGAAGCAGCGGATAGCTGGGGTGCACATGTGTATAGTAGACGTCGATGAGGTTGGTAAGAATATGTTGAGGGGGAAGATCTATCTGCTCCGTTGAAGGGAGGAAGTCAGGTTTGGACGACGGTGACGTTGTTTCAAAATCGGCGGAGCGCCAGTAACTGCCAGTATACGCTGCATTAGAGTCGTCGGTGAGCGCTTTGTAATCTAGGTCGGTGGACATCTCCACGTCAGGAGGAGTGGCCACAGGGAAAGCATTGGAGATCAGAGATGGGTATGACAAGGGCACTCTGGAAGTCGTAGGAGACGTAGCAGGAAAGGTAAAATCGAGCTCTTCGCGTGACCATTCGGGTGTATCACACTTCTTGAGCTGAGGAGGAGGCGTATGTGTACGCTCAAAGGACTCGCGCGACATGGAATAGCTAGGAAGATTATAAGACAAGTGAGGCTGCTCGCTTGTCGGTGATGGTGTCGTCTGCATGACAGACGGCGATTGCGAGTGGCCATTCGCCTTGGTATGATAGAAGGTCGGCTGTGATGGCGTCGAAGGTGACTGTACGCTCCCCGGCTTCATATTGGGATTGGCGGGCGGCAGCAAAGGCTTAGCAAATGTCTCCTGGTCGGTCCGCTGGGCAAACGGGGCAAAGGTATTGGTTAGATCGTCGAGGATCTTGGCGGCATCGGTGGTGGTCCAAACGACCTTGTAGGCGTCCCACACGTCCTGGGTGCATGTCTTACTCTCCGTACGAAGAACTTCTACAGACTGGAGGCATAAATCGGAGAACGCCACGGTCCCCCGAAGTTTGAGGATACAAAGACCGAGAAGAGTCTCGAGCAGCGTCACCCGGGTCTCTGTATAGCGCAGATAGCCAGAGGGGGGTCCCCGACGACGAGGCTCGCGCGAATACGAACATTCAACCTTGGTTTCCTTGCAGAAAAAACATGGATCTAGGCCGTCGCACTGGGAAGGATTAGGACTCTTTTGCTGGGACACGAGATGGGACGAACAGACCTTTTTCCGCTTGAGACGACAGGTATTGCACGCTACGTAAAAGGAAGTCAAAAATGAGCCTGGTGAAGAAAAAGATGCCGAACCTCTAGACACCTTCTTGTTAGTTTTTTCGGGGGCAGGCGGCGGGTTCATCTTACCCCGCAGTCTCGAGGTATGGGGTAAGAGTTGGAGAGATGGTCTCGGAGGGAGGTTGTTCCAAGCAAACGGGGGGGAAAGGGTTGTTCCAGATCCTCTCTCTTGTTTGCTGACTCAGCACCACGTGTCGGAGTTCAAATGTTTCTCCACACTACCCCGCAGAGGGGGGTACAACTCAAAAAGGGTGTATCCGGGTGTCCTAATCTTCGATCCAGACCGCTGTGCAAAAACCTAGCCTTATCTTATTTTTGAGATAGTATTAGGACACCGCTAGCCATCTCCATCATTGGTACCGTGTGGTAGACCCGAATTATCACGCTGAAAGATTCGCGGGAAGATAAAAGCCGGACGTTACCAAATGAGTCACCCGCGATCGCTCTAGCAAGCTGTCAAAATCAAAACCAAAGGCCCCCCTTGATTTCTGAAAACTAGGCCAGTGAATAGCAAGCATTACGCATCGAGTCGCAAACTCCCGGTCTCAATCATCAAACAAATCAGTCGGCTATACTAGTATTTCGGGAAGATTGTGTTGTACTTTGTCGTACAAACGACATGTTCTGAGGCTCACAGCGGTTCCGATGGCAAACTCAGGCATCTCTACGAAAGCCTGATCAACTGGTTAGCTATCTGACCCTGTTGTACTGCTTGGCTGATCCTGCGAAGGCACCGGCTTGCGAGAATTTAGGGTGAAAAGGTAGCAAGGTAAGGAAAAAATAGGAAAGCCGGAGACGGGCACACGGAGATGCCAAAACTACAGGGACTGTCCCTGGCAAGGACACAAGTAGAAGAGTCGATATCTCTTCACCGGGCCAATAAGAAACTACAAAACAGGATCAGGGTCATAGCAGTCTGCGTACGCGAGTCGCGTATCTCCGGCTATTTTTCACGTCTGCTAAGGATCGCAAACATTCCTTTGAATGTCGGATTAGTGTACGATCAAGTATTTTGACATCCCTCTGAACGTCAAATCTCCGCTTCCTTCCAATATCGTATGTACGCTTCTTGACATCGTCGTCAGTAAACAAACGTCATCTTCAGCGGAACTTGGTTTGAGTAAACGTCAAAGGTTGGATAGGAGTTGTTCCAGCTCGAATCCGAGTTTTCCCGGATGAAACGGGCCGAGGGCTCAAGTTGGCCCCGCGGAAGAATATAACGGCAAACACTTGTTAATTTGGCAAGTAATTGACGACACTCTTTAGGTGGTGCACAGGGTGACCTTGACCAATGGAATGAGATGCGAATCACGGAGCAGTTCAAAATTAGGTCTTCGACTTCGGAGGGTCGAAACATTGTTGGCAGGATAAATCATGAGTACTAAGTCGGACGATATGTTGAGTGTGTAAATAATTATTAGGGAATATGTGATCATCAATGCGATGATAGTTTGGGTGTGAGATAATTATTTTGAGTTCAATAACCTACACGATAATTCCTCAAACTTAATCGGCAAATTGTCGGCATATCCGGCATCTCCCGAAGGCGATGCTGACGTAAGACGCATGCCGGCCGATAGACCGAGGACCCGGACCCTAACCCTACCTCTTCTTCCTCCTTGCCAATGCGTCCTACGCTTTCTGTGCTGAAAGTCGCTGTACTTTCGCAACCTTTTAAGCGGTCACAGCTGGGTATTTTCCAGGGCAAGTCCAAGCAATACGGAAACAACGTTCCGTTTTCCAAGCACAAGACACGCAGGACATGGCTTCCCAACGTTCAGACGAAACGTATCTTTTCTGATGCCTTGAACCAGTCCGTCAAGTTGAAGGTCACTACGAGGGCCTTGAAGACGATAAAAAAGGTGTGTTACACTTGCCGAATAGTCTGTACCGATGACTGAGAGGAAGTAGCATGGTGGACTTGATAATTACCTCACAAAGGGCATGAAGCCTTCAGAACTGAGTTACGAAGGAATGCGGCTACGCGTCGGCGTGTTAGATGCTATACGGACACCGCTGCCCGCCAATGCTCAGCTACGAAAATCTCCGGCATTCCTCAAGGAGCAGAAGAAGACGGCAGGAAAGGCGAGACTTGCAGAGATTATCGAGGCGCAGAGGGCTGCCCTCAAGCGGGTCAAGCTCAATCAGAAGCCGACGCTGGAAGACGCGAGGCGAGTCAGGATGGAGGTGATGGAGACTCTGGGGCTGAAGGTGACGCCGGACCGTAATAGGTGAGTTGGCTCGCCGTTTTGCTGGCGCAACTTGTGCTGATTCTGTGTAGGGACAATAAAAGGGCTATCCTCGGGTTCTTGCACCAGAGGGCGAACTCGCGGCAGAAAGTATTAGAAGGAACTTCATAATTCATAATTCATAACCATTCTCTTTCTATGGAGCTAAACTCTGCGCTGGTCCAAGAAGAATCAGTTGGGTTACCAACTCTGTCACCCTCAAAATGAGGTCTTCATTGACTGTATTTATCTTGGAGACAACTAATTTTCCGGGATGGTAGCGACGCGCTTCGCTTGGACAACTGCGGTATGCTAAGCCTCATAGGCCGTTCAAGTGCTTCTTTTAACAGTGCCACTGGCCCTATACTCAAAATTCTGGCATGATTTACCAAAGGCCCATATAGTCGAGTGCTTGAAGAAAAGTTTTCAACGATGTTTTCTGTGCCAACATCATCCAAGAGAGACGTGCCGTCTCGAAAACGACATCACGTCGAGGTCGGTTGTCTTAGCATTCAGTGTCTGAGTCTTTTGCTTGCCTTAAGAGGCGAAATCTACCTATTCAATCGCATGTCTCAAGTAGCGCTCCCACCTTTTACTCATCTCACGACAGCTAGGCTCGACACTATCGACGAAGATGTTTTGGAGTGCATCTTCTGGTTTGTCAATCCCCCCAGGGTGCATGTAAAATCCACCGACCTCCTTTATGATAAAAACGTAAGATCTTTTGCCGCCGTATGCCGTCACTTCCACAAATTCTGCGCATCGCGGATATATAAGAACATTCCCTGGGTTTGGCGCGATATAAAACACGAGTTTGTTCCAGAGTCTTTATGGATCTACGTCAGGTATGCCTACACAGAATCTCTTGCTGTCGCTCTGAGATGTCCGACGGTAGGAGACTTCATGTTCGACTGTATGGTAGCAATGATACGGCACCTCTGCATCAAACAGATCCTCCACCTGGAATGCCAGAGCAACTGGAACGGGCTTTACCACATTTGGCCACTTTGGAATCCCTCCGTATATCTATCGTCGGTCACAGACGACACGGAGTTTGGCCTTCTCTACTACAGTCCCTTCGTTGCTCCGTGTCTCTCAAATCATTGGAAGTTGATGCACAGTGGCGGTACAGTCGAGAATCCTTCACTTCAATTGATCTTGGCTCGGGACTCAACCTCGAGCGCTTCGTCTACGACGCTTTCCTGGCCCCCATCGAACTTATGAACCGTGTGGCCAGTCCAGGGAAACGCACGTCGGAACAATGCGAGGTAGAGACACATAATCTTTCGCTTATTTTGGACCACTGCCGGGGAACGGCAAAAACACTGGAATTACCGGCAGAGATTTCCGCCGAGCTCCTTCGTCGGCCGTTTCCCTGCCTGAAAGATCTTACCCTCCGCGGATATAGTCCTCCACTCCCACGCGATATTCATTCTCTGTGGCTTTCGGCTGTACCTCTCGGATCCACGCTTCGCAGCCTCGACCTGCAAATGATACCATGTAAAAATGTGGTACCAGACGAAGACAGCCGTTCGAATTTCCCTATACATTGCCTCTCGCACTTGCAATCTCTGACATTGTCCACTATTAACTACATGCCCAATGATCCCATCTTGCAGGCTTTACCGAGCACGGTCACTCACTTGTCTTCAAACCCGTTTCCATTGTCATTAGACCCAGATGAATATGACGACTGGAAAATCCCGACATACATTGTATCCAGTGGAGACCTGCTTCGGATTTTGGGACTCGGGACATTTAGTAATTTGGACAGTCTAGAGCTTTCCTACCGCTGGAGCGGGGACAATCATGAAATGGAAATTCTTGCCATCTTGCCTGGATGCTCTCCGTATTTGAGAGTTTTAGAGTTCAACCGCTATGAAGCACCTGGAAGAGGGTTAGATTTTATGGTAAGTCCTACGCTACATGAGGTTTATTTCATGCTGTATCACTGGCCTTAGTTACCTTTACAACAAGGACTACGTAACCTTCATTCCCTTAAAAAACAGTGTTTAAATTTGGAAAAGATCGGACCGCCGATATATGTATGTGCAACATTTCAATAAATTTTGGGGGGATATTTTATCTCAAGAACGCTTCGCGCGCATTCGGGAGCTAGTAGCGTGTGTACCCTCACTCCGCCGTATTTCGTATCTGGGCATGGCTCCGCGTCGGCATGTTACTTGGGTTTGGACGACGTGGGAAGTGGTTAGGAAAGAGAACAACGATGTTGAACTTGTATTCGCAGGTAATTCAGATGATACTCGGTGATTTCTCTTCATTACCACGGCCAATTGTTTTGTTAATGAGCAATTTCAGGTGTTGGTGGCTTTGATTGTTGCTTAGAATGATGACTTTAACGAGACGCCTTGCTTTGAGTTAACGTTTGGAACATAAGATGGATCTTCAATGACCTTGACACCTCCCCCCCTGAGACAAACGAGAAGACGGACACGAAGCGTTGAGATGGTCGTCATGAAATACAATACACTACTCTTTGATACATCTAGTGAATAAATACAGGTTGGTAGTACAAAAAGTATCATCAATATAATGGTATCTATACAACTACCATGACTGAAGCATGCCTTGGGCACATTCCTGTGAGAAGTCAGGAAAACATTTGAAAACGACAGGATGTCAAAACCGACCTTCAGTCGTCCCAGATTATGCACAATCGCTACGTTGACCATTGTCTTTAGTTTCCGTCGGACATCCCCCTTGTTCAGGATATACTGATACGCTCCCGAACACTGGCAAAACTTGGATACGTTGTCAGATTGTATCTGCCGGCACTTTGAACATTTCAAATCCTGCAGCGCAAACGACCTCTCCATATCGAATAGCACCTTCATCAGCGTGAACTCTATAGCTTGGCGATCATACTCCCCATGACAATTGAGGCAGATCCACCTCTGTGACACGTCGAGATTATTCGGAAGCAGGTCTGGGTCACGGCAAAAATCAAAGTCGCGCAGGGCATCACAGTGCCTACAAGGGACGTTGGAGAGGATAAGCGGTTCACAGGGGTTATGGAAGATGGCATCGTTCGCGAATTCGCGAACCCCGATAAGGTCGAGTAGATTTCGTTTTAACAACCCGATTTCAACCTGATAGTCCCTGGCTAGTGCGAACACCGCACATGTGAACTTGACAAACTCCAAGACAGGGTCGGAGAGATGGAGGTAGGAGCCAGGGAGGACCGGGAAATCGAAGCCTCCTGTCAGTTCTTCGTTTAGCATGGCCTCCCTATGCCGTTCTTGCACGCTCCCAACCAGTTTGAGGAGTTTTCTGGTCAAGCGTCGGGCGATGAACTCTTGCGTTGACTCTATTTCGCTCTTTTTCGTTACGTCTCGCTGACTGGAATCTGGGGCACCGTTGCGTAGCGCACGTAGAGGTACTCGTGATGCCTCGTTGATGCGCTGCCGAATCTTGTAGAGCTCTACCGCGAAGAATTGGATGGCGACACCAAAGTCCTTCTGGATGGCTGGCGGAAGGAACTCTGCGATGTTCCAATGGTTCTCCAACGTCAGCTCTTCAGGGGGCTCAAGAGCCAGAGGATCTTCGCACACGATACCTCCCATGTTGGCGTTGTCCATGAAGAGTAGAAAGTCGTAGAACTTTTCCGTTTGCAGGTAAATGTGTTCGAAGAGTTCGTGGGATGTGACGGCGGTATTGATGTATGTCGCATACGCATGGGCTGTGCCGGGAGGTTTAGAGGTGGAGAGAAGTATCCGACTAAAATCAGCGTAGACAACATGCGATCCGAGGCGTTTGAATTCTGCTAATAGCTGGATGAAGGTCTTCCGCATAAGGCTATGAACGAAGCGATGGAGGTTGGGGTCGTAGAGTTGTGACGCGCTCGAGCTGATCCATCGCCAGAAATGGTCGATTGACACGGAAGGGCTTCCAAGCTCGCCATGGATTTTGTCAAGCAGCCATGTTTTCACCATATTCCTTAGAATACTGAATGTCTGCGCGGATATATTCGACTCGCCTAGGGTAAGATCCCGCTGTCCGTCACCATTCTTATACTCGTCAAGGGTCTTGGAGACCGAGTCGAAGGCAGTCGATCCACCGGTCCCTTCGAGCTCATTGACGACGACGGAATGCAGGACAGAATTGACGGCCAGATTTCGAACGCTGATTTCGAGACAGACATTAGAGTAACATCCCGGTGACTGGAATTCTGTAGTCGGGAACCCCTCTGACAATCTCTGGTCATTTTCGATACCACCGAGGTCAGGCTGTTCCCCAGGTGACCACCAGAGTACCATGTCGTTCTGGATAAGACGGCGAGCGAATGAGATGTCGGAAAGAAGAAGGGGCTGATCACCCTCAATATGTCCGATGGGGACATCGTAGTAATCCGCGAGCGAGATCATGCGGTCAAGCCAGGGACCAAGCGAGAGATACCGATTTAGCATCTTCTGAGCGACGTGGCTCTGCCATGGAAACACATCCAGTGTATGAGGTCCCCGAGCTTTGGTCATCGAGAGCACAGGAAATTTGGACAATTTCGGAAGTAATCGGTCAAAATACGACTGATCTTTGCTCGAAGAAATGATGACAGTATACGACTTGTCTTCCATTAAGCCAAACTCGCGCGAAATGGCTTTGAGAGCAGTAGCGTCGGTAGAATGATATGTCGTAGTAAATTCACGACTGTCTTCGTAAGTTATAGATGGAGAGGTCCCATACTTTTCTTGTCTCTTCTGCTTCAAATCGGCATAGGTCGCCTCTAATTTGGGTATGGGTTGGCGGCGTGTTGCCGGATCAACAACATGAAGCTTGACGGGACCCATCGGTGAGAAGGTGGCAAATACGTGCAACGGAGCAGTTGCAGAGCACGCGTGATACAAGAATATGTATTTGCCACCAATTCCTCCCTGTAAATACTTTCGGGAAGCAGAGGCCAAGTGAGTTGCGCGATCGAGTTGGTGAAGGTCGAAACCAGCTGTCTGGCCTCGGTTCAAAGTCATATTAGGATCTTCAACGGTACATGACCTTCCCAATTTGAGAATGCCTCGAAGAACGAGAGGGACCTTGCATAGAAGTTAGCAGTGCTTCGTGACTTAAGGCGCAGCACATTACCTGTTCTTCAAATACTCCATCAACATTAGGATCATTGGCAAGGTCGATGAAGTGCTCATGAATGTCATTGTAGACATCTTCACGAACGGACAACTGGTAAAGATTTGTTGACGGCCGTTCATGAGGTAGACTGCGGGTGACTTTCTCAAAGGTATAGAAATCGGGCCGGAAGATGTCCTCCTTGGGATTTCTAAGATGAATATACATCTCTCTGGGAATTCGCAAAGGCGTTGAGACGATCTCCCCATCAACGGACAACCATAGAATGAAGCGACCGGCAATTTTGCTAGGGCGGATTTGTAGTACGTCCCAAGTGCGACTCGTCTTGACTTTGACTCCTCGAAACATGGATGGCACAACGACTGGTGCCGAAGGATTCCAACGGATATCTTGTCGTTGCTTCCAACGGGAACGCATCGCCTTAATCCAAGCAGAATAGTTGGTGGAGGGATCAGGTATCGCAGGAAGAGTATCTTCGTCAGCTTCTGCTGGCTCCGGCGTCTTCGGTCGAATTTTGCGCTTAACTACGGCGATGCGAATACGATTGCTCTGCGTCTCTTCTCCCTCCATATCCTCAATGTCACGATACAGCGGAGGCTGTGGCTCTCCTTCAGCAGCGGCTTTGAAGAAATCGGTAAGCTTGTTTTGCTTGAATTTGTCGCCGGCTACGGCCACTCGTCTGTGGAGCCAGTCGGGGTGTCGTATACGAGGAACAGGATTGGGAACCTTTTGCATGGCAGCCGGAATCGTGATGAGCTTCTGAATGACTGATCCAAGACGCTCGATGTAATACTGCCAATCCAAGATCGACCGCAGTTCAAAGTTGACCATGCTGCTATCCTTGAGCCATTTGCGAAGGTAAGTTCTCTTGACGCTTTCATCCGCGGAGAAAATTGCGACGGGGACAGCACGTTCCGTGACGGGTGCTCCGATTGGACGTTCTGAGATGATGAACTTGCAAGCGAGACCCTTGTCCTTCACCATCTGATCGCCAAGGAAGTCCGCAAGGCGACGAGCCGTACTAATGGACGTTGACTTTTGCCCGCCATATTCGGCAAGTGTCCTGGACATGCTTCGATTCTCTGCAATGAGTTCAACGAGCTCGTCGTCGTCAAGACTCTCTGCTTTGCTGAAGAGGACATCGAGCCATTGGTCAGCTACCTCCGCGACCGCAGTATAACATTCCTGTGTGGTGGTACCAAGCAGGAACTTCTCGAAGATCTGAGATTGGAAGATTTTGATCAACTGAAGCTCTCCTCGCCGCTTCACTTCGAAACCTTTCAACTCGGCCAATGAACCATCGTCATTGAAAACAGCATAACGTTTCTTCAACAGTTTATCTTCCTCCTTGGAAGACGGCAGGATCATGGCCTTATAAGGACCATCGAGTTCGAAGAAGATCGAGTTCTCGCTGTGGATCTTATACTCGCCCGTTTCAGGATCCAAATCATGGTACTGGTGATTGGTGAATTTCGCGTGAACGAGATGATTCAACATGGTGCAAGGATAGGAGAAGGCGATAGCTTTGCCGTTCGCGAGTTGGAACTTGAAGTTCTCCGGGAAGACGCCGGGCAACATACACCAAATTCCATCAGTGTCCAGCTCGAGTGGACGTCCAATCTGCTCGACTAGTGCGCGCGCCATCTGGATGATCGTTGCACCAGTAAGACAGGTAATACCAGCCATCTCCATCGAATGCCATCGGGCACCTTTTCGCATGACGTATCCGTAGAAAGAGTTTAAAATGCACTTGTGAGCGAGCTGCAAAGAGTCGTACAACACAATCATTTTCTTCGCCTCGTCGATCTCAGCTATGGACTTTCCACCGCCGACCGCTGAGTCCAAGTTCTTCTTCCAGGTCTTGTGGAGACCTTTGTACTCGTAACGACGGTCACGGAACCTTCGCACAGTATCCACATAGAAAGGATTCTCCCTCTGACAAATGATGGCCTCACGGTTTTCGATCTTCGTGTCCTTTGTCTTTTTATAGACTTTGCGGGAGTAGTCACCGAGTCGCTTGTGGAGCAAAGCTGTTTGCTCTGCAGGAGAGAGATCGGGGAAGCGCCTTTGAGGTTGTCCAGGACGTCTTGGAGGGAAGTCTTCCTGGTTCAGGGCATGCCTGATCATATTGTATTCGTCACGATGAGCAGGAAAGAACTCTCCTCTCCATGCCCATTCCAACCGTCGGTCACAAGTCTTCCCTGGTCTGTTATAATCGCAGACGGCGCAAACAGACTCGTCAACCATGGAGTCTGGCTGCAGTCGATTTGACAACATGATGTTAGGATACATCGCCGCAACGTCCAAGTGATAGATGAGTGGATTGTCCGTGCGTTTCGGATTGTCCCTCATGACTTCTAAGGCAGCTTGTATTTCCGCTTTGACTTCATCGTAGTTTGTCACGTCATCCATAGATGACTTGGACTCTTCGACGATGCAAAAAGTCAAGGCCGCGTCGAGCTCATCAATCAACTATGCAAACTAGTTAACATCCAATCTCTCGTACACCAAAGCAATCGTCGTACCTGTTGTACAGCTGCAGGTACAATCTTGAAGTCTGTCTGGATATCACTGCGGAAGACACCAGCTTCCAAAGCTTCGACATGCCCGCCGACATAGGTTTCAGACGCCAGAAGGTGGCCATCATACATATGCCCATGTGCTTCTTCGTGTCTGTTTGGCATAATGATTTCGCCTCGAAAAGCTTCGACCTAACATGAAATATTAAGATCAAAGTGCGAAAAGAAATTTGTGGGCTTACCATCAGCAAGGTCTCGCATAAAGTCCCGGTACCTTTACGCAGTACCTCATCAGGGCAGAGCGGAATGATGTTACAGAGAGAGAATATGAAAGGGTGGACATATTTCATGTAGAGGTAATATGTGGCAACAGCATCAGAGACTGAATACTGCGCCAAGACTTGAGGCTGTTCCATGGCATATCTAGAAGAGTATCGTTAAGTTGGGTTCTGAATGCTCGAGTTGATTACATACGGAGTCATTAGTTCAGGGTCCAACTCTATAGGATTGTATCCAAGTTTTGCTGTAGTCACTGCTTTTAAACCCTGGCTTCCTTGGGGAAGGTATGAATCTCGTTTCACCCATCGGAAACAATCCATGTGCACACATGTACGACTTTTATATTCATCCTCGTTGTCCTTGGCAAAGCCGGTCTGAAGGAACATGTCGATTCCGTTGGCCTTCGCCCTTGCATCCAAAAAGGGAAAATCGAAGAAGTCGCCGTTAAAAGTCGCGATAACAGTCGGTTTGACATCTTGTATGTGAGAGAAAAAGCGATTGATAGTAGCGGCCTGGAGTTTCTGAGCTTGAAAATAGTCCAATGAAACGAAGACAATGTACAAACCTCATTTTCTTCGTTGAATATTATAAATGGCCCCTCATATCCTTCTTTAGGAGTGTACTCGAAGTCTTCGATATCTTCGCTGACGATCTCCCTATTCGTAATCAGATATCCTTGTCCGTCCACCATATAAGAGATCATCATCACTTGGTCGATGGCTTGGTCGGGGAACTTGAGTGGCGCCTTCGTCGTCTCGATATCATAAGCCATGACGACAGGATCCGCACGTTTGACACGCTCTGCAATATGACGAAAGGCAGGCTGACCTGCTGTGAATGTCACAGCGTACCACAAACCGACACGAATGTCAATGTCGATAGCGACACGAAGATAGTAGGGGACATCATACTCTCTGATGTCGATGATGCACTCCCGAGGGTCCATATCGCGCGCCCTGGGCCCTTTCCCACCAAGCGCTTCCAACTCCCCGTCAAGTTCAACACCCATATTTGCTCCGCCTGCAGATGCACTGACGACTTCTGCATACGCGTCGACGGCGTCGCGTTTAGAGCTATTTTCCAAGGCGAGAGGCAGGAGATCTCGCCTGACGGCTAAAAGATCTGATACGTTCCGAAAACAGAGCTGGAGATAGAGACGACGGTGACCCATAAGATGATTCGGAAGCTTTAAGTCCTCCTTGCGCTCGCGCGAGATTCGACAGATAAGTCCTTCGTACTTCTTATTCAGCCACTCTTCAATAGTGGATTCAGTCCCATTCTGTACTTCTGTGAGATGCCGTTTGTGCGACAAGTAAAGAGCTTACCTTGCACGCGATGCAGAAATAGGGTTCGTATGCATAAGTCGCTTTGAACATCCCACCATCTTCTTGAATGAAATAATAATCAACTGCAGCTTTTCCAGATGGCCAGTCTGGGTCCTTGAGCAGTGTCTAGCAAAGTAGGTGAGTAAAACACCTTCTGACACAACGTAGAATACGCACGGGATGCATGTTGACCAGCCAGCCTTCCTTCATTCCACCTTCCTGTATTCTGACGAAACCGAGCTTCTCGTCGACTTCATCGTTCAAAGCAATCCTCTCGAATCTCTCCGCCAATTGCGTTCCGTCATCCTCACGTTTTGGCGCAGGTTCGCCAGGCTTGCTGCTGCCACCTCTGCCACGTCCACGACCGCGCCACCCGCCTCGAAAACTCGACCGAAACGAGCCTCCACCTCTACCGCGAGACGAAGTGAGTCCAAATGTGCCGCGTCCTCGAGCCATATCGAGGTCGTCGAATATGGAACTGTTCAGAGAGAAAATGGCATGAAAGCTTTGTGACAGGGGATGAGATAAGCACGTGATGTGACGCACGCGTTGGCCAAGCCTTTTTCAGGTCCGACATTGTCAAATTTGTTCTCCGCTTGTGCTCGCCAGACATGGGTCTCTTCCTCGACGTTTCATGGACAAGCATCGTGCTCTGATAATGACATAGCCTGTCTTCGATCTTGTCCCACCCTTGCGTGCTTTTCTGGTATTTTGTGCCTGGAAGTCGACAAGTTCTAAGTAGTACGAATTATGCGCTTCACAGTTGCCTCATCTCTATTGTCTCTCTCGCCAAACGTCTCTAAATCGGAAGTAGTCATGCGTGCATACAGCACCATGCTATTCTAGGGGCTCCTCAATCATTACCTGCCAAGTTTCTCGATATCTTGATGTTCAGATCTCAATCTCTCCACTTCATCGCTAACCTTGCGCTCCTTTGCGGTGTACAGAATAAATTTTGCTTGGTTATCACATAAATTCTCGCTGCATTTTCTAATCCAGGGTTCAGATATGAGAGGAATCTGTCTGCACGAACTGTGCCCTAGAGGAGCTCGGTGTTTCAACACTCGCATGTATCGTTTTTCGGCGCCCGAAATGGTGCAACCGCCCTGCTCTGTATATCTCCTTTGATGGTCCTGGTGTAATAACACTCGTTGTTATACAACCCGATTTTGGAATTGTTCACCATGACGAAATATTAAACTATTAAACTGATGGTACAATGCCCTGTTTACAAAATGCTGACATTTTCCTGGACCAGAGTGGACGTCGGACTAAAACATGTTCATTTCGGGGAGATCTCCCCCCAGGTTTTCTGCACCGAGACCCATGAGTCACGGAGTCTCAGTGTCTCCCCTCACCGTGCGCCTTAAAAAAACCGTCAGCTGTGGTGGATATTCAGCACGGTCCATATGATCAAAGGCATTCATCCGTCCTGGACCCATACAGCCGACGCAGGGGATTTCATCCCCCATCTCGCGTCCAAAGAAACGGGCTGGGAACTCTCCCCTGCCTACTTCCTTCCTCCTCAGCTCAGTCGTCGCCAAGCTAGGATGTGCCGCTGCTACCTTCATCTTTGTACGGCCCGCTAGCCCTGCGCGGCACATTCGGTTGAGCAATTTCGAGGTAAAGTACAGGATGTGTTACCGTTCCTTGGGTTTGCATTATAAGGCACAGATAACCCTGACAGGATGAGTCGCTTCATTGAAAGAGCTCCGGAACGACGGCTACCCAGCTTATGACCCTACGGCTAAGAGAGGACTTGAAACTTCCATGGCTGGGAGGAGAAGAGTGGGCAAGAAAGGACTGATATGATTGACCTACCACATATTCCAAGATGAAGGCATCCTGCAGGCTACAGTAAGTCCAGCCCATCTTCAGTGGTCCAGCTTGCCCTGCAAGGCCGTCCCAGTCAGGCTCTCTCTGAACGCTCGCACGAATTCATGTACCAAGGAGGACGAAGCCAAACTCAAATGTTAATAATTGTCGTTAACAACTGCCCTTCTCTTCATTTCGACAGGCCAGTATGACTTTGGATGCTCCACTCTCAACAAGGCACTTGGCCACTTCGCATCCAATTCCTTCTAATGAAGATGCATCGTATTTCAATCGGACTTAAATCCATGCCTATATTCATGCTAGTCACTACAGCCGTGATAGCTGATAGATTAGTCCCCTCAAGGGCAGGTAACGGAACGGAATGTCGCACTGCAACTTCTGCGAAATCAGCGTCACTGTTGTAAGGGATGAGTTCTCTGGCTCCATGCGGTGTTCCGGGCACTATAAGCAGCGTGATCCTCCTACCTCTACCGTACTAGCACACCACTGCAGCATACACCCCAAGTGCCGTAGCCTACGTCTGTCGGCATGTAGAATGTGTCCTGGGAAGCGATAAGAGAGTAAACAGCTTTCCACGATAGTTTAATTCGGGGGCAAGAAGGACGGTCGGATCACGGAGGGCATGTCAGAACTACGAAACTATGTCAGAGTGCCATATCTCAAGAACAACCATGTCCACGACTTTCCGGAAGAAGTGTTCTCGTGAGTGTTACTGCAGAGAAAGAGGAATGTGCCATTCCAGGTAGCGCTGCGGCGACAGCATATTACAAAACTGTTTGACCTAGAGTTTCAATAGAATGTTACAATGCTGAATAAGATATCTAACGAACGTCCTGGAGCGTAAGGATGTATCATCTAGGGTATACTGTGACTCTTCGTTCATAGTCTAGGTGTGCTGACCCTCTCCTCCGGAGCATACTTTGCCTGGTGAAGATGGTCAGATACATGTCGCATGAAACGGCATACCGACACTCACCATCTCGTTCTCCTTCTTCACGTAACCACATTTCTGGTAGAATGCTGCAGGAATCTCAGAACTAATCCACGAGGGAAAAACAAGACGAATACGCACGTATATTTGCATCACTGCAGTTCAATATCGTCTTGTAGCATCCACTGTTCTCACTGATGTACGTCAAGGCCTGAATGATCCTTAGGCCGAGCTTCTTTCCCTGCTGGGTCTTGTCGACCGCTATATCCTCGATATGTCCAACGCTTCCCAGGCCACGCAAGAACTTGCGCTCTATGAACACGCACCCCACACTGACGATGCGGTCGGATGCTTTATCGATGATGACAATGGGATAGTAGGTCTTTGGGGCAGCGCGCATAGCATGGAATTGTGCGACCCATGCCGCCTCGCCCGGGTCTGTCACGACTGTCAGGACGGAGAGTACGTCGAGGTGACCACGATGGTAGTCGGTGGATGCCAAAGGGCGGATCTACAGAAAACAACAGTTTGAATAAGAGTTTCAGGTTGCGATGAGAAGACTACACACATGCAAGTCGGCGGGTAATTGCTTTTTTACGTCTGGGCAGATGAGCTCAGTGGGAAACAGGAGCTCGAGAGCATTGTCGGAGGTAAATGAGGGAGCCATTGAAAGAAAAAAAGTGAAAGAAAGTACGGAAAATGAAAAATGGGGAAGGTAACGATGGTGAGGTGGGGTAGCTGGCAGTGGAGGTTGTCGTCAAGGTCAAACGTGGTTATATATGGTTCTATAGACGTCACTAGCATAGCCACCATATGCCAGTGCACTGTCGCGCCTTGCACGGCCACCCATCGCGCGGGGCAGTTCTCTCGCCGGGATATTTAAATAAACCAATTTCTCGGAAATGATAGAAGCGCTGCTCGGCCTAGTCCGATTCTTTTCGTGATTGTCGACAGACGTAAGTATCATCGTCAGCTCATTCCTAGTCAACAGCCGTGGACTTGGTGAAGTGAATTGCAACCGTGCATGTTATTGCCGATTTAAATTCCTTTTAAGAAATGTGGTGGTATCGGTTCCATCTGAGACTGATGCAGAATTCCAAGCCGCTATCGCAGCAATACATTGCGTCGTTCGATCTCTTGTCTGTCAGATTCATTCCTGCGGAAGAAAATGAGCTAAACGAACTTTGACTGACGTTGCAGTCTTCTTGGCATAGCCAACAGCGCTGGTGCTCAAGTTAACATTGCAACGTTGAACAGGCGGAGGTTCGTAAAGAGCTGTCCAGGATGCATGTCTTACTCGTTGTTGACGCTGGTGAATTGAACTTGAAGAGAGGGCATATGAAAGATGGGAGTCCTGTAATCAGCCAAGGTACCACATCATCCCCAATTTCCTTCAGGAATCGTGGCCAACAGTGAACTTCGGCAAAGGGTTGCCAAGGGCGTCATCCAAAATCCGCTTAGGACACATGATCTTTGTGTCACCAAATTGAGCAACTCTCAGAGAAAAAGTTAGCTATTCTGCTTCCTCATGTAGACATGTCGCAAGTAGAAAATAGGAATTGTGTATTGAAGTATATTTCATCTGATCACAATAATGATTTTGTCAGAACATCCATACAGAAGAATTAATTATGGATTTAGAGCTTCACATGCATATGGATTAAATGGTAGACAGGTTGCTTGAGCAATAAGATGATATAGAGGACATTGGGTGCTCCTGGAAAGCATCCTGAAGAATTAGAGAAAGAGAATATCATATAATTGCACTATTGTGGTCATAAATTCTTAATTACTCAACCAATATGGAACCTCTCAAAAACACTCTGCATTTACAACTACTTATCTTTGTTTTAAACATTTTGCATATTTGATACCTGAAATATTAGCCTGTAGCAAGTCCTATGTCAGACTCCTTCCCATTCTCTTCAATGGGGGGTAAAACTGCTTTGCAGATGACCACCTGTAGTATATAATCTTATCTAATCTTAATAATCACGTGATTTTATAAAATTCCTGAACCTTATTTTATTTTACCCCCCATTTAAGAGACTGGCGTCTTTTGCGGTGGTGCATTGCCCATGTTTGGCTGGATCCTCCCCTACCTCTCTCTGAATGCACTACCCCCATCTGCCTCATGGCTTCTGTACTTCACACGATGCCTGAAAAGGATGAAGAAGTCCAGTTAAGAGTGAGTGCCCTGTTCGGATGCAGCCCCTGTCTATGGCAGATTGAGGTTGCTCAACATGTTCTTGCTGGCAAAGATGTTATAACTGTAGCACTGACTGGAGCTGGAAAGTGTGAAGTATAACATTGTGAGAGGACTATGTGGAGACAAGCAAAGGATTTCTTCAGAAGGTAGAATTAATTAAACGTAGACTAAATTGTGCTGCCGACGAGGCAAGATACTTGCAACAAGGCAATATCCGGAACAGCAAGGCTGGTGGGATGCAAAGCTCCAGCCAAATAAGGGCAACGCACCACAGCAAAAGATGCCAGTCTCCTTAGTGGGGGGTAAAATAAAATAAGGTTTGAGAAATTTTGAAAGTCACGTGAGTAGATAAGATAAGATAATCGTGTCTAAAATCAGATCACCCACAGCTGCGAAGCAGCTTTTACCCCCCACGAAGGAGAGTGGGAAGGAGTCTGGTCCTACGTCTCCTCAAGCATCTGGTTCGCTCAATTTGGACATTACCTTATCAGATGCTGCAGTTACCTCGTTTTGGTATTATACTCCCACGACGTCGGCATCGGCCGAAGTGTTTCTGTGTGCGTCGAATCCGTCAACGATACCTGCGACCCTCAAGAATCCGTTAAAGTGAGTAAATCTTTGCTGTTTCTGACCCCGGCCGTCTGCACCTGGAGTCTATGCGTTCGTGGCTTTCCAACGCTACCCAAAACTTTGCCAACGTATGGAAATTTGGGATGGATTCAGCCAGATGCCGTCGGATGTAGCATTGGACCTGAGCTGATTTTTTCTCCCTCTCGAAACTCTGGTTTCCCCAGATGGTACGTCGCTGAATTCTTTTGATTCTAGTTCCGGAATGCTAATGTGAATCTACTGAGTGTAGAAGGTCGAGATTGACTCCTTCTCCGGTTACCGTATCTACCCCAGCAAGGGTAAGCTGTTCGTCCGCAGCGACAGCAAAGTGCGTCTGCTTTTTCCTGCAGCTGCCTTCAAAGTCTCATCGCAATACCAGGTCTTCCGATTCGCCACCTCAAAAAATGCCTCCCTGTTCCTCCAACGCAAAAACCCTCGCAAGATCGCCTGGACACAGGTCTTCCGTCGGATGCACAAGAAGGGTATCACGGAGGAGGTTGCCAAGAAGCGCTCGCGGCGCACTGTGAAGCACCAGCGTGGTATCGTTGGTGCTGACCTCGCTGCCATTGCTGCGAAGCGTAACCAGACCGCGGCTGTCCGCACACAACAACGATTGGCTGCTATTACGAAAGCTAAGAGCGAGAAGAAGGACAAGGAGGCCAAGAAGCCCAAGGTGAGTTATGCTCGAAATGTTATACAGTCCGTAAACTAATGCATTGTAGACTTCGCGTCCTGCTGTTGCAACTGGTCCTAAGGTGTCGAAGCAGCAGATGAAGGGTGGAAAGGGTGGACGATGAGCGGTCTGACGTTATCTACGTTGTCGTTGTTATCCGTGGTCCCTTCATTTTGCAATCTATGTGACTATGAGCATGCATGCATTTACTCGGCTGATCTTTCTGAACGCCACAGAGTCCAGCTACTGTATGTAGTCTATATAATCCCGTGCAATCCATCAGACAATGTGCTAAAAAGTCTTGGCGTAACTATCTTTGTACTCCAGAGCTCCAACCATTTAGTTTTCGTTTACCTGGCCAGGTACGGTACAGTCACCGACAATCAAAGTGTTCGTCTAACAATGTACAAGGTTTTCTTTTGGTGACCGCGTGACATGTCGGAAAAGAAAGAGGACCGGCCTGGCCTACTATTTGGACGATCCAGCTGTCCAGAAATAGGCATTTGTGTTGGAAATATTGCCAGAATCCCATTATTTAATCTATTATTCCCACGGTTTTCGGATAGTGGACGATTCCTTACCCTCGAGACAGCTCGCTCGTATGCTCTCCTTATCATCCGGCAGATTTTGACTCTTCAGAATCTATGTGAGTTTGAAACTACTTGCCATTTAAGTCTACTGTGTGTTTACTCTTCGTCGCCCTACTCAAAATGCAACGGTGAATAAATGGTTCTAACAGTCCGTAAGCTATTTTAAATGGATGGGGTTGCTTTATTTGTACTTTAGAGTAACGGCAACTGTGACCGATCGCGGCAGTAAATTGTAAACACATTACTCAAAAACAAACGGCAAGTGCAGCGCACGATTAACGGATTACCGCCGACTATTGAGGGGAGGGGGGGGGGAAAGATATTACGGGCGCTGAGCCGTCAAAAGAAGAGTGACAGGAATCGATGGGCGCTAGATGCTTGTACCCGCGCTGGAGGAACAGGATCACCGAAGCCATCGGGATATAGCAAGGGCCATTTCGCGCAGCTGTAGTAACCGGACCTGTTACCGGGCCCTGGGAATTTCATCAACTGGCATACAGCGCCCACTCGATTCGACCTTCAAATATAAAGGAGATACGGTCCAGGAATGCTCCCTTTCTCTCATGGACCCTTCTATCCACCGCTCCCAGGCCACAGCGAGCAATACCTTTGCCCCACCGCCTTTGGATGGTTCCCTGTCGCTTCCCGAGATATATGACTATAATGCGACCCGCAATCCCAATCACCTCGTCTTTGTGTACGACGACGACGAGGGCGTCAAGAAAGTTGTCTGGTCAGAACTGGGCCAGGCGATGCACCGAGCCGCGTCGGTGGTCCGGAGGAATCTAAAGGAGCAGCATCGCAACACTTCGACAGTGGTCGCAATACTGGCGAATGTAGGTAAGCGCGTCTCTGTTTCCTGCTCGTCGTCGATACTCACGACCAGCAGACATCTTCAGCTACTTTACGACAATAATGGGCATCCTACGCGCTGGCCACCAGGCCTTCCCTATATCGACCGTGACCACGACCCCTGCTGGTATCGCCCATCTGCTGCAGCATACACGTGCCAAATACCTGCTCGTCGGCGTTGATCCGGTGTCACAAACCCTGGCCTGTGCTGCACTCCGGGTGCCGTCCATTGGTGGGACTATTGGAGATAACGTTAACGCCGTTCCAATGCCCTCCTTCGAGGAACTATTCACAGAACCCGAATACGAGCGCGAACCCGTGCCTCCAATTCATCCGCGACAGACTGATCCATGCCTCATATTACCTTCTTCTGGTGCGTGTGCCGCCTCGGGCAATGTCCGATCGCGTCTTGATATTGTGATTGCAGGTACAACCGAGTTCCCTAAACCGATTATCATAACACATCATGCTATGCTGCAATGGAATTGGGTCCCATGTGAGTCCTTTCTCGTCGCTACGCTTCGACAACGCTGAGCTTGTCCCTAGATTCCGGTAGAACGGACCTATGTGGCCACCTGCTCTCGGCGCATGCTTTGTCGATGACTCGTACGTATAGACCTCTTTTCGTCTACTTTAATTATGACTCATGCCAAAGGCAGATATCTTGGGCGCTACCATGCTGTCATGGACGGTGCGCCGCTTAGTCCGTGATTTCTTTTCCATAATGTGATGCCATCTGTAGGCTAGTACGGGTATAGCGGTGGCGGGATTTTCACCATGGCGCACCCCTGCACCTCCTGATGCGAATGCCGTGATATCTGGTGTCGTCAAGACGTCGGCAACATTGCTGTGTACAGCTCCATCTATGATAGAGGTGAGGTATCATCTCTGTCCGCAAGATTTCCTCGGACTGAGCAAAATTCAGACTTGGGCCAGGAATCCTGACCATGTTTCAGCGCTGAAAAAATTGTTCGCCGTGGTAAGCTTCTCTTCACATCTACCGGTATCTGTACATGACAGAGTATTTTTATAGACCTATGCCGGGTCAACCTTGGACAGACAAACCGGGGACTTTTACGCAAGCCATGGCGTAAATCTGGTCAATCTCTATGGATCGTGAGTGGCCGGTTATTTGCCGTGGACCTTGGGGAGATTCATTGTTTGAAACAGGACAGAAGTTGGTTGTGGTTCCGAGTTCATTCCAGGTACATAAGAATCTATCCCCGAACACTCATGCTAGCAGCAGTTGATTCCTCCTCAGATAACCCTGACCCAAGCCGTTGCACATACTTCAAGGCAAGTCTGCTGGACGTCACGCTCTGACATACCCCTGAACTAAAAGTGCTGCAGTTTTCTCCCCATAGTACTCCCAAATTCATCCCATTCAGCGAAAATGTTTATCATCTACTCTTCACCGTAGGTCATCATTGTAAAGCCTCCATTCTCGTCGCAAATTAATAGAACAACAGAATACATCAAAACACCCGCTACATGTTGTGAACACAGAATCAAGCGGGGTGAAATATTTTGATACCCATGATCTTGTTATCCGCCATCCCACTGATCCTGATCTCTGGAAAGTCTATGGGCGGACGGCTGATATCATCACCTATACCAATGGCGAAAAGGTGCTGTGTTAGCATAACTCTCGTATCATGCATCTTTTCTGATCCCACTCAATTTAAACAGACGAATCCTGTACCGATAGGTATGAATTTCTCGGACTCACGTAGACGCCTTCTGACAGGTACAATGCTCTCATCAGAGCATGCGATATCAAAGCACCCCATGATTGATCGTTGTGTAATGTTCGGTAAGGGAAGACCTCATCCGGGACTTGTTGTTGAGCCCTCTCGAGAATACGCTGTTGATATCAAAGATGGAGATCTTGTCAGCGAGTACATCGACGCCATATGGTGAGTGTTTTCATTTCGTGGCGGCGGAGTTTACTTAGTCTTCCCAGGCCTCATGTGGACGAGGTCAATGATTCCCTGCCGGAGTACTCAAGAATAACGAGAGAAATGATTATTATTACCGACCCCGCGAAGCCTTTCCAGTACTCGCAGAAACTGACGCTGCGGAAGTTTGCGGTCCTACAGGATTATAATGACGAGATAAATCAGGCGTATCGGTGTACGGAGGTGGTTCAGCCGTTGCATCGTCCCGAGATGTGGGAGCAAGAGCACTTCTTGAAGCTTGCGCGAGCGGCTGTTGAAAAGTATATGCCATGCTCACTTAGGGATGATGATGACCTATTCCAAGCGGGATGTGACAGGTAGGTTTTGTATATTGCTCGTACTCGTACCCGCGACCTGACGAACGGGCCTAGCTTGCAGGCAACATGGATCCGAAATATGATCTTCCACTTCCTCCATCGATCACTAAATATATCAACTAGGAATATACCCCATACGCTCGTGTACTCGAACCCGACTATTCGACGATTAGGTACCTACATTTGGCAGGTGATCCAGTATGGCCAGGCCTCTGTCGCTCTGTCGACACTTTCTGGCAAGATCGCGGAGATGGAGGCGCTGGTGGGGAAGTACACGACTGATTTTCCCGTGCACCGTCCGAGTGTAAATATGAGTGGGGGAAGCGGCGACGTGGTTCTGGTAACAGGGACCACGGGAGCTTTGGGAGCGTATATTTTGGATGCGTTGATTAGTGACCCTACGATCACGCGTGTGTATGCGCTGAATCGCGGGGACACGAAGGGTGCGAGGTCAGTGTATATCAGGCATGTGGACAGTTTCCGGGAGCGAGATCTGGATTGGGCGCTGTTGAATTCGGATAAGCTGGTCTTGTTGGAGGCGGATTTGACGGTGGAGGGCTTAGGTCTCGAGGAGCATGTGTATGAGGAGATCCGGAGGGATGTGACGTGCATCATCCATAGTGGTAAGTGCTTGCTTCTTTTTGTGATGCTGAGAGATAGCTAATAAGCTTCTTTTCTCAGCCTGGCTTCGGAACTATGCTGTTTCACTGTCAACATTGGAGCCCTTGATTTCCGGAACGCGAAGGTTAATCGATCTAGCGCTGGGCTCACCGCACTCGGTACCGCCGACATTTGTTTTCGTCAGTTCATTGTTGATCTTCAGGAGTGAGTAGCTTCTTTGATTGAAACTTGATGGTCCTGATGAGCCGTTGTAGACTGGAATCCGAGGCAATTAGCACCAGAAGCTGGGGTTTCGCGTCCGGCGACAGCTATAGGCTGGGGATACACGGAATCTAAGTGGGTAGCAGAGAGTATACTCGCTAGGGCGGCGGAGACGACGCCGTTGCGTATCTCTGTGGCTCGTCTGGGACAGCTTAGTGGGGGGTCTAATGGTTGTTGGAGCCCTAAGGAGTGGTTCCCCCTGCTAGTCAGATCTGGTCAGGTTGTTCGCTGCATACCACAGCTGAATGGTGTAAGTATTATTCTGATCCCTCCTACTGTGCCTGACTGTATCCTTCGCCAGGTTCTCGGCTGGATGCCTGCACACCTAGCTGCCCGATCTATCATTGAAGTGCGACATAGCGGTGAACCATATATGAATATGGGTCATCCGAATCCTGTAGATGCGCTGGAGATGTTCCGGATGGTGAGTGAGGAGCTGGGTGTGCCTATGGTGCCGTACCCCGAGTGGCTGGCTGCGCTGGAAGCATCTGTGAGGTCTGGAGAGACGGCTGGTCATATACCATCACTAGCGATGATGGAGTTTTACCGGTCGGCGTATAGGCCGCTGGGGAGCCATAATTGCGATGCAGTTGGGTTTACGTTGGGTGACTCGGCGAGGGCTCTGTGGGCCTCACCGTCAATGCGTAGCTTAGTGGGTCATGTGGTTGGTAAGAGGGATGTGGATTTGTGGATGAAGTATTGGAGGAAGGTGGGGTTGCTTGGGTGATGTTGAATCTCATTTGGGACTTGTACTGGAGCATGGACATGATACCTGTAATTGGGATATATTACACCAAGTTACGATACTTATACCATTTACGGCCAGTGGGCTTCGTATATTTTATATAATAATTCTGGCCTGTCACTGTAGGGGTGAATACGTTTTCCTATCGGAATAGGTCTCAGCCGAGGAGCCACAACATTTACAGAATACCTTTCCCCTCCCACAAGGAACTGATCTCAGCAAGGAATGAAATCAAAGGATGAAGATTCACAACGAAGAACCAGGTAGTACAAACATTTTGTCCTATACCCGGGCCTGCCTCTCTGAATTGCAACGGTTGTTGGCTCTCAATGTGGGCCTGTACTTGGCGAAGGCGATAGAGCAGCACCGGTTATTTCAAAGCCCTTGAAATTGTCTAGACTTGAACTAATCTGATGAGACAATGTGATTCCTTCTGTTGAAGTGGAATAACGACAAATTCTGGACAAATTCAAATGACAAGTAGGTCGGTATCGAGTCTGGCAATGGCGTCGGAATACTTGAATTGATACCCAAACATTTGTGAGACTTGCCGCGTTATTGCGCGGCATGTATGGGTCATTGAATCAATAGCGGCTCGTAATGCTGTACTGGATAAAGCTGCGGATAAAATAAGCAGGCGCGTGACGTGATGGTCACCGCGTGAGAAACAGCGCCTCCTCCTGCTTGTACACTAACGTCCGCCTCGTCTCCCGTCAAAATCGTTTGAAACGGTGAGGGTGGTTCCATTATCCTGCATTGTGGTTCCTTACTTCTCCTTGCTGCTCGCCTACGACGACCTTCACAGATCACCCTTCTATAATGTGAGTATAGCCCTCAGCATATCAACGCATAGCTCGCTGATGTCTTTCCGTTGCCTAGGTCTGAGCCTTACGACCCGTATTTGCCTCGCAATGGCGCTTCTTCAAACCCAGCCGGATCAAGTCAGGGGGGCGGAAATGCGAAGACTGCTGCTATCCAGGCGCAGATTGACGACACTGTTGGGATTATGCGGGAGAACATCACCAAGGTAGCTGAGCGAGGAGAACGGTTGGATTCGTTACAGGACAAGACAGGTGCGTTCACGAGTCTCCACGTCGTCCGGAGCGGCGAACTGACGGTACACATCATCCCTTTTCGCTTGTTCGTTTCAGATAATCTTGCGGTGTCGGCTCAAGGTTTCCGTCGTGGCGCTAACCGAGTCCGAAAGGTGCGTCTGTGTGTTTATTCCAGTGCTTTTCTCTGACGTTTTTATGCAGAACATGTGGTATGTCATGGTTCCGTGTCATTTGTTGTTGTAATGGTATTCACGTAACTACCCGTGCCTAGGTGGAAGGACATGAAGGTGTGTAGTTGTTGATCTTATTGCTGTGTCTGTTGGTGGCTAACGCATGAAACTGTCAGATGCGAATTATCATCGGCGTGGCCATTGCGGTGATTATTGTTATCATCGTGGTTTCCATCGTCAAAGCAACGCAAAAATGAGCTCTGCGTGGTTCATTTTCTTTCTCTGCCTTGTCTGTATCTATGCTCCATAGTGTTACTTTCCCTTCCATGTCATCAGTGGAGTAGCTGTGAATTCGAGGATATAATTCGCGACAAGGGTAGTACTTTGCTTTGGACTAATTTTTCTTTCGCTATGTACCTTCATGTCCCCGGATTGCAAACGACTTTTTGCACAATGCACATACCCTAACTTTGAGAGAAATGAATACATCAGATGGGTTTAGTGCTTACCCGCCATCATGAACGGTACACGGACTATGATATTCCCACGCCACGGTTTCCGATTCGAGAAATCATACTGTACAACTTGCTTCCAAACATTCACGTCGTCTTGCTCTGCTCTCTTATTTTTGCATAATTTCCTTTACAGCGCATCTAATTCTGGCCGCAGTCTCTCGTTTACTTCTTTCAACATTTATGCCGTCATGTCTACTGGTCACGCACACAAACATTCCGGTTCTGTATCCCAGAACCAAAAGGCACAGCTCGCCAACGCATATAACGAACTGGGGAAGGAATTAGCGTCACATAAAGTCAGAGTAGTCGGAAATTACACACTGGGAAAGGTCATCGGTGAAGGTGCGTCCGTTGTTGTTGGCTGGCGATCAGCGGTAACACTAGATGATCATCTAGGTGCATACGGAAAAGTACGTATGGGCACCCACCGCTTGACGTCGACCCGGGTCGCTATCAAGCAGATTCCAAAGTCCATGTCGGCCACCCTTACCCGCGAGATTCATCATCACCGCCAGTTACACCATCCACACGTTGCCCAGATGTACGAGGTCATCGCTACCGAGTCCTCGATATGGATCGTCACGGAGCTCTGCTCCGGAGGTGAGCTCTTTGACTATCTTGTCGAGAAGGGCCGCTTGTCCGAGGATGAAACCAAAGTCATGTTTGGCCAGCTGTGTCTCGCTGTTGCATATCTCCACGAGAAAGGTATCGTCCATCGTGATCTCAAGCTTGAGAACGTGTTGCTCGATGAGCGATGCAAGGTGAAGCTGGGAGATTTCGGGTTCACAAGGGAGTTTGAGCGGGGAACGTTGATGGAGACGTTTTGTGGGACGACCGGGTATGCCTCACCTGAGATGCTACAGGGTAAGAAGTACCAGGGTCCCGGTGAGTTGTGTTCGTATCATACCAGATGGACATACCCTCATGACTCGTCCAGAGGTGGACGTGTGGTCGCTGGGCATTATTTTGTACTGCCTGTTGACCGGAACGCTACCATTTGATGACGATGACGAGTCTGTCATGCGACAGAAGATTGTAAAGGGTGACTTCGAAGACCCAGAATGGCTTTCTTTAGGTTCGTAGTCCAATACTGACCAACTAGTCATGTCTCAAAATCTTCTCAGAATCCCGCGATCTCATCAAAAATATCTTGGTCATGGATCCGGCCAAACGTCTGACCATACCCCAGATTTTGACTCACTCATGGTTTGGCACCACGATTCCAACATTCCAGCATGAATCTCCTATACACCTATCCCCCAACTCTGTACCTGCTATATTGTCAGCCTCAGGGTACGAATTCCCTTCAGAAACAAGCTCTCCAGATGTTCCGTTACAGTCTATTCCTGAATCTAATCGCTCCTCTGAAGCGTCCTCTTATTCTAATCATTCGTCGACTTTCCATTCTACCTGTGGTACGTCTCCTCCTACCACTCCAGATCGTTCTTCTGGAGATTCCTTCGAAGATTTGACGAAAGCCACGCCCGCTATTCATGCAAACCCCAGCGAGACCACGATTAGACGTCCCCTTCAACCCTCAGATCTTGACTCGATAATCACAAAGGTTGAGACGGTGGTGGAGGAGGAAGCGGACGATGTTCTTGAAGTTCCTTCGCCTCCCCAGCGTTCTCTGTCGTCGAGTTCAAAGGCGCCGCCAGTCCACTCGGTCCGAACTCCGGCCCGCACGAAGCGTCGCTCAGTCTCTTCTCAGCTTTCCGACGGCGAGTCTCCAACAGCCGAGAAAACGCCATCGCTGCCCACACCGCAAGGACAGGATATAGACTTTTCGTCTTTATTGAGTACCCCGGCTCCGATTATATTTTCGACGCCGCTAGAACGGGATTTGCTAAATTCGCTGAGTATGCTAGGATTTGACCTAGGTCAGATCGTCTACTCAGTGCTCAATGATGCATGCGATGCCGCTGGCGCTTTATGGTGGATGTTGAAGCGGAAGGCAGAAAAGAAATTGTTAGAAGATGCAGACGGTCTTATAACCCCTGCATCGGCGATAGAGACACATATAAAGGACGCGAAAGCCAAGGCGAAGCATGGCGTCAGTATTGGGACGCAAACAGAGCCGACCATTCCTGCACCACTGACTGTTCGAACTACCCCGCAGTTCGCCATAGTGCCGCCTACGCCTACGTTCGTGCCAAGGCCTATGACACCTCCTCGTTCGACGGCGTCCCCGACGTCGCGGACCCTTTCACCTTCATCCTCGATGGTGGCGGAGTCGTCGCGGTCTCACCCGACGACACCCGCGGGAAGCATGAAGGAGCATAAGGTGCGCAAACCGAGGTCCGGCAGTGTCAGTATCATGCAGCGGGCAACAACGGCACTGGAGGCTGCGGGTTTGGTTCGTAAGAAATCATCTGAAGCGGTGAAGGAGGACAAGGAGCGGGACAGGGACCGAGACAGGGCCAAGGAGACGGAAAGGAAAAGCGGCACTTCAGATGATCCCAGATCCTCGTACGGGAGTACTTCATCAGTTTCGAAGCTTACCAAATCGCCACCTATGAAGGCCACCAAGGGCCCACCGACTACGCCTCCGCCTCACGAGCTCCACCATCAAATAGGATCGCCGTGGGTGCTGACAGACTCGCGAGACTCTTCTCCGCGTCGACCTGGTCTTATGGCACCGACTCCTGCCAACTCGCCCATGAATATATCGACTTCTTCTTCCGCCCCAAATTTAACGCCCACTGGAAAAGGCAATCATGGATCACAGCGCAACCGGGCTAATTTGCTCACTGCGTTCAGGCTGTGGTTCCATGAAGATCGGAAGGGAAAGCGGAAGGAGAATAATGGAAATGTTTCTCCTGCGAAGGGTCCTTCTGGTCTCGGTCGAGGACGTCCTGTGATGTCAACATCGCAGTCATTTTCTGCTGGATCTATCAAGAGACGGACCAGCGGAAGTGCAGGTGGAGGTAAATTCGCTCGGGGAGGCCGGCACCGAGCTCAACGTGGCTCGATCTCATCTCGTCGTTCAAGTAGTGTTAATTCCCGAAGGTCATCTGTGAACTCTGTACAGATGATTGTACTAGATTCCCCCCACGTGCCCGGGATGCGATCTTTTGGTAGCCACACCCCCAACTCGGAACGCGGAGAGTATTCATCACGACCATCCTCGATTCGGAGTGTCTCAAAAAGGCATCGCAAGTCACCTTCAGCGAGCTCAGCTGGTTCGACTCACTTTAGGACGGCTTCTCCGATACAGAAGTACCATCGACGCGGCGGTTCAGGCTCCTCTACGCGGGTCGTACGCCAGGTACAAACCAGACCTGCCCACGTTCGATCAAATTCCACAACATCTTCTCTCCATTCTCCATGTTCCTCTCGGCCCGCATCATTCCATGAATTCTCTGATAACGAAGGTTTCAGAGCAGGCTCACCATTTCGACCGCATTCACAACGAAATACGGATGAAACGCCGCGCAGAAGTGGTTATAGTTCTGGTAGCACTACCTATTTCCAGAAACGTCATGGCTTGTTTTCCAATCCCGTTATCTATGGCAACTTCGTCGGACGATCAAGTTGGAAGAAGTCGTGGGGTCTAGAACCCCCAGGCTGGCAGACCCGAACAGCTCATCTACCTGTCGAGGTCCTTTCGATCTCGCCGGCGGCAGAGGGGACGTCGATCCGGGATGTATTCTCCGGGCGTCAGTCGCTCAATTTGGGGGATGAGAGTGATTGGGTGGATGAGGACGATGATATTCCGTACGCGGGGGGTTTGGGACAGATACCCACGTCGTCGTCATCGTCTTCTGTGCCGACTCATCGTATAGAATCGCCTGTGACTTTGTCGCCCGCGCCGAGGGGACATAGGAATAAGAGGGCAGTGAAAGGGTCGAATGCGCCGTCTGCATCGGGGGCAGCGCGCCAGAAGGTGTCGGAGAGACCGTCACCTGTGTCGGTGGCGGATCCTGCGCCAGAGGCCCGTGGCGGAAGGCGGCAGTTACCTACTGGAAGAGCAGGGTCTGCGTTCCGACAGGCCATTCAAGAGGAAGACGAAGAAGAAGAAGAGGAATGATTGTTCACGCATTTCTTTTGATAGACTGGTTTCATCTCTATTTATCCCTCCTGCCTTGTTTTATATGGATACATCGGTTCTATCATTCTATCACGTTAAGCTGTCGATACCCCATTTTTACGTTTTATCATGGATGTTCATTCAGTCCGTTGTTTTATTACAGTTTCTACATTTATATCTTTCCTTTGTGTTGTCCTGTCTTAGCTGGTAACTTATGGGCATATCGTAGAGGTGTTCTCTGGGCATTGCGCCAGGGAACACGGACATCATGACGATGTAGAAATGTTCTGGAACTTCAAGATAGGGTCGGTGCATGATACGGTAAAGTGTACTGTTTAATTCCTTGTCATGGTTATCCTGTGCTACCGGTTCAGCAGACGGACGGCCAGGCTTCCTATTGTCTTACCGTCCACATTCACCCTGTTTCGATGCTGTAACGGAGGTGAGGACAGGTGGTAGATACCAATGGACGTTTGTACGGTGCTTCCTTGTCTTCTGTTCTCTTTAACTTGTGCAACGCTGATTTATACTCTCCGTGATTGTTTTGATCCTATTATGAGATTTATATCTTCTCGTGGCATTGACAACCAGTCGCTTTTTGACTCTCAGATGTGTACCTATTTCTGTGTTTTTTCTTATTCTCGCGAAGATTTACGGTATCAAAGCTGGCGTATGTCGTGGTTAGTTTCTATGTCGCGTTTGCCACGGATGCAAACCAATTTTCTACTCACTTGGCTGGAAAACAGTTCCGCGATTCTAATGGCAACTCAAGCACAAATATTTGAACTTTGAAGTGCCTGCCTCTGCACTAAACATCTGCTGCAATGGACGAAATTCAGTCCTCTCTCTCGATAGTCGGAGAAGAAAACGCATCTTATTCTATATGCCTGTTCGGCATTGCGTTTGGCCTTGTCTAGCCTTCTACCTAACGATTGAATTAGGGCCATGGGTAATTGAATCACGTCGATACTTTGTCAGACAGCATTGGTAGGCAACGACGCAGAGGAACTCGTAGCCAAAGCTTTTAGAGACAGCATCTCATCATCAGTAAATCCAGGAGAAATTCTGTGATTTTTACATGTAAAGTACTCGAGCGGAGAGGCTCAACGTGAATATGCCGGGTTCAGTCTACTCTACAAAGTCCGTCTTTGTCCCACTTGTCACTACGAACTCCTGCTGCCACGATAAACAGGTCCTTTGGATCGTACTCCCTTTTAATATCTTCGAGGCGTGGATAATTAGGTCCGAAGAACGTGGTTTTGAAGTCCTCTTCCAAAGAATCAGCTTCATTAGAGTATGCGGCGCCAGGTGATCCGGTGATTTGTTCAAGGATAGGCAGCTGGGAGTCCTTGAATGTATTCTGAATGGAGGAAATGTTTGATAGCGATGTGGAGTCTTCCCAAGTGTTGGCGAGGATAATCTGGAAAAAAAGTCATATTGGTTTGAAGGACAGAGAAATGTTCGTACATGTGTCTTCGCTGTTCGCCATGCGGGATGAACAGCAGAGTCAATGAATACGTTTTCCGATACCTTGCCTGTGATTATCGTCAAGTGAATACAAATAACTTCCTGTCCAGTTATATGGTTCCTACCTCCCCCAACTAAGACACCAAGGACGCTATGTTCATTAACTTATTAGAGTCGAATTATCAACAGACATTGAAAAGACAACTCACGCAGAAGCCCCAGCATCCAAAAGCTGAGTATACACATGGCCGAAAGCGTCAGGATCATTGCGATACGCACTTGCTGGGATAAGTCTTGAACCTATCACACCGTTCGAGCCAACTACATCGTCGACTACTGTTATCGCATCATTTATATTAATTTCGTTGAATTGCTGTTCGACGACCTGTCCAAACACCTCCGCATCATCTAAGAATGGCTTCAGAGCAGCAGCAGCAGTATCCGAAGATATTCTGGGAAAATATGAAAGCAAAGAAAGTGTGTGTGCATCCGCTGAGAAAAATTGGCCCATGTGTAGATCATCCCAATCAAAGATATGCTTGGCATGCGTCGTAATAATTGATCCCATCGCTACAGTGTCGTTAGCGACTATCAATACTTGCGAGATTGTGGCGTTGAACGTGGGGAATGTACGGAATGTGGCTGACACAAGAACACCCCATGATCCTGCACCACCTCCTCGTAATGCCCAGAACACTGGTAGGACATAAGAAAGCCGGTAAGGCTAGAAGAAACCGGTGCACTGACAATCGCTGTTTTCTTTTTCGTTTACCTTCAGATATGTTGAGTTAGCAGTCACGACTTCGAACTCTGTCATTCTTGTTAGTAAGAGATTCACAGTGAAGGGTTAGGGCTTACCGAGAATATTATCTGCAGCTAGGCCCAACAGGGGTGAGAGCATTGAATAGCCGCCTCCCTGAATGTAGCCGCCAGCAGCAACGACAGTCGCTGCAACACCGCCGACGAGAATCTTGCCTTGCTCCTTGGCGGCCTGGTACAGAGTGTTCAAGGGAACTCCACTACCAACAGTGACAGCTGAACCTTCGTTACGCCCGCTGACAGTAAAGTTCTTAGCAAAGCTAATATTTTTAAACTTGTGCGTAGAGATAAGAAGCGAGCTTCGCGCAGTTGAGCGGCCCAGAAGGTCGTGACCGGATGCCTTAACCGCCAATCGAAGGTTGTGAGTCCTTGAGAACGCGACGCCAATCTTTGTTGATTTCAGTTCCTATGAAGTTGCTCAACGATAAACTTGGTGATTTGATCACCTGCACGTCTTCGACAGACTCCGCTAAAACAGCATACAAGGGTACGTCGCCCTGACCACAATTCGTCGAATTCCTTAGGCATATGGACGGAGGAATAGATTCGTAATCCTGAAAAAAGACGAGATCAGTATCACAGTGTTTGGACACAAGGGAAAGAGTTCACTTGTTCCCAATTGACCTGCCAAAGAGTCAGGATGCTTAGTGTGGCAGTTCGACGCTAGATATTTATCGCACCGAATCCATGGCTCCAGGTATATTGGCGCGAAAAGACGCACTGGTCCATTCCGCGTCAGTGCAGCCTCCATGCATATCGCAAAATCGAGCTGATGGGACCGCTTTGACGAGCCTGCCAGAGATAGAAGAATTCAGACTACTCCATTCTTCAACCGATGGAAAGTTTGGTTCTCCAGGAACCGTTCGACAGAAGTGGGCGCCTGTGAACGACACGCAGAGGAAGAGTACGATCCCGACTTGTTCAGATATGAAGGTGAGTCGCGCCATAATGAGGAACCCTGAAGAGTGGTTTATCTTTTTATACCCAGAGTAAGGTAGCCTAAGGCGTACATAGGGAAGTGCCTTGAAGAGCCTCGAGCTAGTATAGTTACACCAAAGCTGGAAACTTGTCTCCCTTCAATACAGCTGCAATGATCCACAAATTTGATCAGCAGCTCAGTTTCGGTAAAAAGAAAATGACCGGCGAGTGTTCGACTGAATAGACTACATGTGAATTACGGAAAAATCTGTCCCTTAAGGGCACAAGTCGCATGTTTGCTCACAACATGCACTCCTAGGAGAAACAGATACGTGACCAGTCAGTTCCATAATCCACAGGGCCGGTCGCCCATTTGCCATCCCAAGTTTAGTATTAAAAAAAACGCACTGCGAATTTCGATGACGATCGCGGCGTGGGAAAACCACAGTCGCTGACAAATTATATATCACGTGATGTTCGACGCGACTTCGCAATTGGAAATTCATTTGTTGACCATTTACCTCTTTACGACATTCTACGACCAGTATGGCGCTTCCTCTTCTTACATCTTTGCTGAACTCTCTCCATTCTCACCTGCAAGCCCAAACCCAACTACTACCAACGCTTCATGCTCAGCTTGGCCTTCCTCCGACAGCCCTAGAAGAGGAGCTTCTCGCGATACAAGAAAATCTGATGAAAGGCGTCGAAAGTCAAATCGAATCTCGTCGGAAAGAGGTCGAAATGTGGACAGAGAAGTGTGAGGCAGTCGAGGACAATTGTTCTTGCTATACAAAGGCACTGGGTGGAAATATCAAGACGACGGGCAGTAGTATCGGGGAGCTGAGGACAGAGAAAGCCCTTCCAAGACGATATGACATGCTCTCTGAGCACCAGGAGAAGCTACGGCAGGTGTGTGACTCTGCTATGACTACAAATGCCCTGAGTTCATCTTGACCGTAGCTGTATCATACGAAACTCGAGCAATTAACGACACTCACCAACCGCATCAATGTTTTGGCTCGTACGCTGGGTCACGACTTCTTCGCATACGATATAATAGAAACTACTGGGTTTTCCGGGTCGGACGACACAGATCCTACGGTCAACCGCGACGTGACACCGGAACGGTTTTCCAAGTTGGAGAAAGAACTCGTACGCGGGAAATCAGAAGTTGTAAGTTTATACACAATTTCGTTGTTGTATACTTATGATATTTCTAGTCGAAGCGCCTGTCCCAACTATCCGCTACGTTTGTCCAGATCGACTGGTTGTACACAGAACTTGGGATGCCACCGACAAAGTTCGATGACCCACCATCAATATTCTCGACATCTTCTCCTATGCTGCCTCTCTCCCTCTCACGCACAACTGTCTCGTCAGGAAGTAGTTGCATAGATCCGTTTGCAATGTCGACGCCTACGCCTGCTTCGCGAAATCAATCTCTCATGTACCACCATGAAGATATGTCGGACGTAGATTATCGCCGTATCTTCGCTCATTTCGTGGCCAAGGTCGAAGAGGCTGAGGACAAGGGACTATCTGAAAACCAGGGAGTGCCCATAGGACTGGAGAAGGTTGATCCAACCCCTGGTCTACTGAAGTGGGCAGAGAACCTTCGGGCATCCTTAGAGGAAACCAAACGTCGACGAGAGGCTCATATACAGGCCATGTTTGATGAACTTGAAGGTCTCTGGAACCGACTCGGTGTCTCCGATGCGGATATGGACGCGTTTGTAGAGGCGCACCGCGGAAGCACGGAGGAAACCGTCAGGGAATATGAAGAAGAGCTGGAGAGGATGCTGGAAATAAAGAGAGAACAGATGGGGTCCTTCGTAGCAAGTGCAAGAGAAGAGATCACGAAACTTTGGGATGATCTGTTAGTTGGTGAAGAAGAACGAGCGGACTTTGCTCCATTCGCAGATGGTGAATATCTTCGTTGTCTTTCGTTGTCTTTTGATACATGTTTACTGACTCGTGTTACAGACGAATGCACTGAAGAGCTCCTGATGATTCATGAAGAAGAAATCAAACGACTGAAGGAGGAGAAACGAATGAAGGCGCCTCTTTTGGCCAGCATCAAGAAGTATTTCGAGATATGCGAGGAAGAAAAGGAACTGGCAGCGGCGGCGTCTGATCAGTCACGTCTATTTGGACGAGGGGCGCGCGATCCAGGTCGGCTCCTCCGAGAAGAGAAGATGAGAAAGAGAGTATCCAAGGAGAAACCTAGGGTACGTTCTTCTCCAAGTCCTTGACGTTATGTGCTTTGTCAATGTTTATCTCCCTATCAGCTCGAACGAGACCTTGTCGGCTCGATACCTACCTGGGAACAGGAAGCTGGTCGTCCGTTCCTGGTGTATGGTGAATCAATCTTACAAGTTCTGATGGCCACTGTCAGCAGCGCCGAGCAGGAGAACAAACGGAAGCCTGCCCGAGCTGGGTCTGTTCCTCCACGAGCTACAACGCCTGTGAATCATGCCTATGCGCCGGCGAAGAGTGGTGTTGTAACTCCAGCAGTGCGGCCGGCAGGAACCAGCGCCCAGTCTGTGCCTAATAAACGAATGAAGCTCAGCGAGTCTACGGGACCACAGCGAGCACCTTTCGGCGTATCTCGGGCAGGGAACGGTGCAGGAAGACCAGCGTCACCCTCAAAGATATCTGGATCCAAATACCAGACACCAACATCGCTGCCCCGACCGATAGCGATGCCTGTGCCGAAGCCTGGTACGCAGCATCATGCCCTCGGACATGGGCGCGTCCCAAGTAGTGGAGTACTGTATGGTGGTGCCGGTGGCTATGGTCCTGCTGGCATACGGAGTGCGAGTGCAGTTTCGTCGTATAATGTGACGAGACTCGTCAGCAGCGGTACTGCTGGACTAGCGAAGAAGGCGTCGAGGGCGAGACGGGAGAGCTTTAAGCCGCGACCGAGCGCGGATACAACTGACATTGGCCATGGTCCAACGCGGTGGACTGGGCTCGCATCCAGTGTCAAGGAGGAAGATGAGTATGAGTAATGGTTTCTTTATATTGTACGCTCATCAGGATATTTTTCCTTTATTTTCCGGTGACTTATTCCATATGTTTCAACACTTCATCAGTTTGTGTTAATGATCTATGTTGTATTATATGCATGCCAGTAACAGGAGTACTTGATCGCTTACTTTGCCTCCGAAGCATGTCTCTCGCGATCCCTCCTCACCCTTGGGGCAATTCGAACGAGTCGGCAGTGCAATGAGTGCGCAAAGGGTATCTCAGCAATCATTGAAGGTGGGGAGGCGCAGCGCAATGATGTCGGGCAACTTGAGGATACTTCTGATTTTAGCTTTCTACCCCGGGGCCCACCCCTGCAGGGACCACAGAGTTCAATATCAATAACCAGAGGAATTTTGATTTCCGGCCCGACCGACGCATTATTTTTGTTTCCTACCATGAAGACAGGCAATGACTCGTGGTTCCAAAAATCTGAGCTTAAACATAGGTCCTTTTTTGCACATGGTTCATCGGTCGTAACATGCCTGATATTTTCCCATGGTCGTATCATCTCTGCCTCGGACGACCATTCTATTCATATATATTGCCCTACGACCGGCGATCTTCTTCGATCCCTTGACGGGCACCAAGGAGGCGTCTGGGCGTTGGCCGCAACTAAGGACACCCTCGTCAGCGCTTCGACGGATCGAACGCTGAGGGTCTGGAACCTGACTACTGGTCGCTGTACGCACGTTTTTGGCGGCCATACCAGCACTGTACGATGCCTCACCATCGTAAAACCAGAGTGGGTAGACGTGGACCAAGAGTCCGGAGCTGCAGCAAGGGAGAAGTGGCCCAAACGATCGGTCGTTGTCACTGGAAGTAGAGATCATTCTTTGAGGGTTTGGACACTTCCGAAACCAGGTGAAGCAGAATACCACTGCTATGGTTCAAAAGACACCGACCTGGATTCTGAGAATGTTTGTGTAAGTCCCTTAGATTGCATAGCATTCTATGTTGTCCTAATTTCACCATTAGGACACCGAAGAGAATCCATATCATAGGATACATCTCGAAGGTCACGATCAGCCCATACGAGCATTAGCAGCCAGAGGACGTACCCTAATTTCGGGAAGCTATGACCATAATGTTCGTGTTTGGGATATAATTACTGGACAGTGTAAATTCGTCCTGACAGGACACACTCAGAAAGGTTCATTTATCTGTCCTGCTTGCATCACCCATTGTACTCATCACGATTTGCAGTGTACTGCATTGCCCTAGACCCAAAGCGGAACCAAGCGTATTCAGGGTCTATGGACGGAACAGTTCGCGTGTGGAATCTACAGACCGGACAATGCCAACATACCTTGATAGGACATACTTCGCTTGTCGGTCTGTTGGGACTGTCGCCTTCTTATTTGGTATCCGCAGCTGCCGACGCGACGCTGCGTGTTTGGGACCCGGACACCGGCACGTTGAAGCATGCTCTTGCCGCTCATACTGGAGCTATCACTTGCTTCCAGCACGATGAGTTTAAAGTCCTCAGCGGATCCGATGGAGCACTGAAGCTGTGGAATATTCACGACGGTACGGTCGTCAAAGACTTGTTAACGGGTATCACGGGTGTATGGCAAGTGGTTTTCGAAGGCCGATGGTGTGTTAGTGCAAGCAGCAAGAACGACACTACGGTGCTCGATGTTTGGGACTTTGGGGACCCCGATGATGAGGGGATGGAGGGATCTCCTAAGGGGAGTTTTGATGATGAGTTTACTGATGACGAAGACGAACATGAAGAAGTGGGGTTCGTGTCACCGTAGGACCTAGGCGCGAGAACCACTGCATGCAGTCTCTTGCTTCGTTCACTATGGTAAGTATGTAATAAGGTTCATCGAGATGGACAGCTTTAAGAAAATATGCTTCTAACTGTAAATAATGATGACTTTCTAATTGTCCGGACATGATTTCGGTCTACCTGCTAACGGTAGGCGTTCGATGACAGTAGGACGCTTTCGTTTTCCAAAACGAGGTGGTTTTTCAACTCGTCTCATAGGGTCTCATACTAGGAAGAGGTTCGACAAGGCTTTGGCAACTATCGATGGATGTTTGCAGAGGGCTTCCTAACGACCTTACGCTCTACAATAGACCTTGAAATTCTCGGGCAATTGCTGATGTGTAAGTCCGTGATTGTTGTATCAAAGATGACAATGCTCTTCTTTCAGACTCGGTCAGGGAAACAGTCAACTTGAACGACACATCCTCTATGCCGATAGATGCTACGGCACTCGGAACGGATGCCGCAGTGACACGCCAGCACGGCAGTGTATATGGCTTACAAAGGGTAGGGGAATTATGCTACTTATAGCGCTAAGAACTTTAAGACATGGGTCCCGAGAACTGGTTCGTCACAACCGTGACACTGCTCACAGATGCCGTTCGATTTCACAGAACTTGCAAAACGACAGGCCGTGCCGCTACCTGCCCTCGAGAGGACCGATCTATCAGGCATCACAGCTGTGGTTACTGGTGCGAATACAGGTATAAATGCTATCTTACCACGGCCGATGGAAATGCGACTCACTTCCGTTTGAAGGAATCGGATACGAGGTCGCCAAGTACCTTGCTGAGAGTGGAGCGTCCAAAGTCATATTGGCATGTCGAAATGAAGAGAAAGGCAGGGCTGCTGCGTCGAGGCTTGGCAACGTCGTCGAGTATCGGCATCTGGATTTAGCTTCGTTCTCCTCGGTACATGAATTCGTACAAGCGTTCAAAGCGAGTGGGATGCCTTTGCACATTCTTGTGAATAATGCCGGGATGCATAGCGTGGGAAAGCAGACAACTGAAGATGGGCTGGACCTACTGTAAAGCACCTTCATCAACTATAATGTGGCGCTACTAACATGCTTGTAGGATGCAGGTTAATCATATCAGTCCTTTCCTGCTCACCCTTCTCCTCCTCCCCATCATAGAAGCATCCCCTCCAAGCCGTATAATCTGGGTCACAAGCGGCGGAGCCGCCTTTCCTGAGTTTCCTCAGTCTAGTGAGGCTCATCCGGTTGGCGCTCTCTGTGCCCTGCAGTTCAAACCCGAAGAAGAGCACATCTTGTACTTTACCTCAAAATTGCTCAACGTAATGTGCTGCGCAGAGCTAGCGCACCGCACACAGGTGAAGGTAGCGGCAGCATATCCTGGGTTGGTCGCGACTGAGCTGGGGAAGAAGGATATACGAGGGGAGAATTTCCAGCCGGTCGATTTGGAGGCGAGATGGGGGATCAAGCCGCGAAGTCCAGCAGATGGGGCTAAAACCGTGCTCATCCCCGCAACGTATGATGCGTTACTTGTATGGGACCAGGACGGAGGAATGCCCATTTTTGATCATATGGAGCGCGCTGAATATCCAGCAAAGGCAACAGATGAACCTTTGAGGCGCAAAGTGTGGGAAGATACTGTGAGATTGATGGGTCTCGGCGCTGGGCAACTTGAAGGGAGATTTCTCTAAAAATGGATGTTTCAGTTCGACGTACTGCTGTAGGCCAGGAGAGTGCCATTGTATTTGTAACCGGAGCACGAACCATCAGGTTTTGGTGTTTCGTCATCGGAATGATTTCAGAATCAGGTCGTATGCTAAGGAGCAGTCTCAAAAATACTGCATGGAGACGGGGGTCGCACCATACCGGGCCGGACTCTGAGAAGTGATACATGGGACTGCCAAAGCACAGAGCTCCCAGGGCATAGATTGCGGAGAGGATATCAGGATGCCTGACACGGACATCGCGGAGGAAAGCAGCGGTTAATAATAAATATTAACAAGCTGGTTCCCGAGTCCCGACTAAAGTACACACGTGGTACTCACATGACCTTATCACAGCTACCCATCACGTCTTTCGTCAAATTTCCAAGTTCCTTACTCGTAACTAGGGGTCGTTACACAAAAAGTCCTACTCTAGATCTAGCAGCCATGGGGACCTCAGCGAACAGGAGTCGGAGCAATAGTAACATCATGGCCGCCTTCCCCTCCAGAGCTTGTTGAAACGATTTTTTACGGAATATGGCACTCTGAAATGTCCTCTGCTGTCTGACAGTCCTTCGTGACGACATGCCCCCGGATTAACCGAACATGGAAAGCCGTCTACGCCTCTATCAACTCCCAGCTTTACCTATGTATACTACGTATGCGACTTACCCGGACGCCAGAAATCCATTATCTACCACGATCTTATCCCTCGACTTACCCGTACCATCGCCTACTTCGTCTATCTCGATTGAACATACGCATATCTATCACAGACCCAAGCCCTCTCAAGAGTGTGCGGTTACTCTTGGCCTTTCATCCTAATTGAATGGCATAATCCGCCCTCTGAGGATCTTTCAAGTTGGGTGCTACGATTCGTATCATTAGAAGATGTTTCGTGGTGCCTTGTATTCCACCAAACCATGTTTAAATCGAGTTCCAAGGTGATATGGGGCTATCACTCAGTCCTTGTGGATGGCTTCGGTGCGAGAGTGATTATCACTTCCATTAGATTCGCTTGACGTCCATTCTTCCAGGATTGAGGTCATTTGCCCCCCCCTCAACTGGTCATAAGCAATTGCAGCGGTCTTTATCTGTATCATCTTCTGAATACTACCATCCAGCACCTCTGGGCTTTCGATACTCTTACAGTCTTACAGTCTGGGTCTGGGCAACAGAATCATTTGTCCTTGCACAGTCCGATATTTCAACATCAAACTTTATCAGGAGTGTCCTCTGGAATGTTTACGAGTTTACAACGGTGTAAAGCTAGGAATTCCGTTATCGAAGAAGCGGGATGAGCTTAGCATTATGGTGACAGCGTCTGTCAAATCTAATCACAAGAATTGGTCTAAACATTTGCTGGTCGAGTTAGAATCACTTACACTATCAGCCTCGCCAAAATCGGGGAGAAGGAAGTATCTAAGCCACGACTAGGGGGATGAAGGGGGAAGTCCGTTAGCAAGCCGGAGTCAAGGTAAAGCATTTCTTGACCCATATTTATTTTGACCTGCAATTGAAGTGAAGATGAAGAACATACGTACACCTGCCAACTGTCCCTAAGAAAATGACAAGTACAAAGTTGCATGCGTCGCCGCGGCGGTCCAATATTTTACTACCTGTGTGAGACATCGTCTCCGATTTACTTAAACTTGTCCGCAACCTTTCATCATGGCCACCTTCCCTCCAGAGCTTGTGGAAATAATCGTTTGGGAAACATGGCATTCTGAAATGCCCTCTGTTGTCCGACAGTCCTTCACGACAACTTGTCCCCGGATTAACCGAACATGGAAGGCTGTCTTCGCCCCTATCGCTTCGCAGGACATCTACATCCCCAGCCTCGCCTATATATACTACCTGTGCGACATAGCCGGGCGCCAGAAGTCCATCATATATTATGATCTCATCCCCCGACTTACCCGTACCATCACCTGCTTTGTCGATCTCCGAGAAAAAGGAAGGGAGAGAGTAGCAAAGGAAGTTTATATCCTCCTCATGGCGCTACCTAACGACATTGGCCTCAGAGCTCTTTTCCCACAAGTTCCTCATATATCTTTTGAGCTCAGGTGCATCGGTGGTGCCAATTATTCAGACAGTGAAGTATACGGTCTTCCCGTTCACATTCGCTATGACAGGTTCCTGTCTGAATGTCAGACTGACAAAGGCGAAGATGGATATCTTCGACTGGACATACATGTATCCATTAAGATGCACTCGCCTCGCTTAAGCGTGTCATCTTACACCTTGACCGACTTGCGCAACATTGGTTTGGGTATTACGAGGTTGTTTCGACGATCCAATGCATGTAGGGAGCATGAGACACTATATCGCGGTGTCTTGTATTGCTCTGTAACATCTTACGTGCGTGAGTACGAGGGGGATATGAAGGGTATCAATCGGTGTTTGTGGATGGCCTCCAAACAGTATCAGACTCGTACATGGATGCCATTCCTAGAACTGAGGCTGCTAGCTGCTCCCCGCCATTACTGGGAATATAAGCGGTTGCAGTGGTATTTACCCGCTTTCACTTTCCGGTACAACAGTAATTTATCGTATCAAACCAGGTTGGGGTGGCCCCTCATTAATATGTAATTTGGACGAGAGCAGGAATGCAATGGCGCCTTTCGGCCGAATCGACATTCGTTTTAAGAATCCGGATTTTTGCGGGCATTCACTCTTCCTTCACAACTTCCATCATCCCACATTCGCTTGTATGCATTAAACCTCACGCTCGTTACCATGTCCACCTCTACGCACACTGATTTTGTATCTGCTCATGCCATGCTGCTCAAGCTTGCATTTGGCTGCCTGGTTGGGCCTCTTCTAGTCCTTCTATCACTCGCATTATGGTGCATGACCCGAACATCTGTTTCTCGACGACGTACCGTCTCTGACATTGAGGTGTGTTGTGGGCTCTTTCTCGCCTTCACTGATTGTACAGAGAGATGTAGATCAATGTCAAAGAATCTACTTCTTGCGCATCCGACATCTTTCCAGCCCCCCTTGACTCTTTGAAATCTTATCCTTCATTGTATTTCGGTTCTAGTGTCGCCGTTTCGAATCCGAACTCTCTGCCTCCTCCTCTGTCCTTATGGCAAGCTGCGGACCAAATCGTCTGTCCTTTCCCGCGACCGCGTTCAAACTTCTCTTCCTCCCAAGCAGGCACTTCAGAGTCATTCAGCTTAACAGACAATCTTGCTCGACCGCTGCCCGCGCCTCCGCTCTATGTCGATGTCATTGTTCCATACAACCAACAGGTCGCTCTTTGTGGAGGTTCGAACTCTATGGCGTATGGATATCGCAAACCAGATTGTGTAGATTATGCCCGCCCTCGAGCACGGCGGAACACACGGCCTGCAATCAATATTCCGCCGCTTGTCGTTGTGAAGAAAGGCTCAATCACAGCTCTTAACACGGCTTTTGATCCGCGTCGCACCAGCAAGCTTGATGGGATCCCCGCGGTATCATCGCCGCCATCGGTCAAGCGAAAGGAAACGACCACATATACAAGCGCTCTTGGCTCAGAAATCCCCGAGCGCATTCTTCCCTTCGTTGACAAGGATCTTCCTCCGACTCCGCTGCTTCTTGTGGATAAAGCGCCTGTTTCGCCTTCTGTCACCTTTGCAGATTCGTCGGCTCTTTCTCCTGATATGCGAAAACAAGAGGCTACGTGCTGTCCTCTCTCTAGAACACCGAAAATCCGATCTGTAGTTCCTTTTGTCGATGAGGAGAATCTTCTATCGCGTCTATTACCTCCTGTTGGCGCAAATGCTCCTGGGATGAGACATCTAAGTATGGAGATCGTCAAACCATTATCATGGACTGCAGGAAAGGAGAATACCCCTCCTCTGGTCATCGTAAAGTCGAAACGGATGTCCACGCCTCCTCTTTCTGTGATCAAGAAGAAGAAGAAGAAGGATTCGGTGAGCAAGACGTTGGCCTTGTGCGATGTTACCAACACAAAGAAGAGCTGGGAGGTGTTTAGGGCTCGTGGTGCTATACGGAAGGAACTTGGTCTCCCTTGTCTTGTCAGGAATGACGGCGAAGAAATTCTGGGCACAATTTTGGAATAGTTTTCCCAGGTCAGGGTTTTCTGTATAGGGTTGGCGTTAACCTGTTTCTTTCACGTCGATGTATTCTGCTGGTGGCTGCACGCCTGTACTCGGATTGTACAGCCTTTAGCTGTCAAAGTGTACTTGTAGCTGACTTTTGGCTAAAATGGGTAGTATGGCCGGCGTCTCGGTCTAGACTGTTTACGGCGTCTGTTGTCCTTTCGTCGAGCAGTCGAGCTATAGTAACTTTGTGGATGCCACCGTGACTCGTCTCACCGAATGTGTCTATAGGAAGCAGTTTAAGTGGCGCTGTTGTTTAGTAAGAGGATGGTAACGATACTCTTCTTAACAACCTGGATAGAATGTCTGAGCTGGGATATCTAAATGGCTGTTAGTTCAACAGGATTGTCTATTTGTTTTCTGAAAGACAACATAGTAAATACCTGGTCTTCTTTCCGCCTCTGTACGTTAGTTCTATGTTCACTCCGTAGAACATCATTCCTCTGAGATTTTGAGGTGACGTTGGTGCTTAAAATTCGGTATAAAATCCATGCTTGAAATCGGGATACTTTCCGGTACATGGATCCTGTGAATTGTGGTGGTCCTCCGTAAACCGCTCACTGCGCCTCAGGACATCATACTAAAAGTGTGAAAATATTGATGTAACATCTACAGATATATAAAAACAATGCTAGGCAAAAATATAAGGAACTGCCGAGAGAAAAAGTCATTTTGATATCATTTTGGTGCACACCGGAACACTCATGATAACTGCAAACGTGCGACACATTTTACCAGCGCACCATTTGAGATGGACGAAAAAAAGTTCGAAAAACAACGATTTGAGTTCGATAGCTTATACTATTGTCTGTAGATAACTGAGGTATGAGCAAAGTCTTCAGCTCAAATACGTATGCTACCTAATCACGGTCATCCAGAATTAATTATTTAACGACACATTTGTACGTTGGGGCGCACGTGTCAGTGACGTAACCAATATACCCCCCTCATTCCTACCGCATCCTCGACACTCATGTATCGATGAGTAGCCGTCGTTCTTCCCACTCCACTCGAACGCGTACCTCGTCCACTGCACGACCACCGTCCTGGAGAACGCCCTCTTTAAGCAAAGGAACAGCAGCAGCTAGAGTCAGCCTGGTGCACGCCGAGCCGGAACGGGGCCTCGGAGCCTTTGGTTCAGCTATTGACGGGCTCCCATCTTCTTCCAAGAGAAACGGAAGATTATCTAGAGATATTGGAGCTGGTGTGGCAGGCCCCAGCGGACTTAGCTACGAACAGAAGAACTCGCCGAGTTCGCCACAGGAGAGCGGTACAGAGGAGATGAAAGGTGTGTTTTCATGCAGGGGAACCAATTGTTTTCAGATATTAAGTCATTTGGTAGCGACATTGCCTACAAACCCTCCTACACTAACATCAAGCACGAATGAAACAGCCGCGCCTCCAGTGGTGGCAGTGAACGACCAAGCGCCGCCTCCGGGTATGTGCTTGTATGCTGTTGTGCTAAAACGTGGCTAATGCTTTGTACCTTTGTGTTTACCAGATGTGACGGTAGAAACAGACACCTCAACATCGACGCCGAGCACAAATCCAGATGCTCAACCAGAAAACATGCTGGAACCACATGCCGGGGACGACGATACACCCCCTGAGGCAATTACCGTTCCGGCACCTGCACAGTCCGTCGGCACCATCCCATTTCCTACTATACCTTCCTCCCCGCCCCGAACTTCTTGGTTCGGTTCCTTAGGACGTTCCCGGGGACGAGAGAAAGCGAAGGAGAGTCGAGTTTTCGTGGAGAGCAACCTACGGGAGGCGAGCTCGGGAATCGATGAGGATTCTGTTATGCGTGATTCTAGCCATGAACAGCAGGATTGTGATGCGAAGGATGTACCGGAGCCTCCGAAGATCGAAGAAGATAAGCCTCAGCCGCTGACCGTACCAGAAGTGGAACCATCAGCGGTCCCGACACCTTCTCCGCCCCAGCTAACGCCCTCACAGCCGGTTGATGCAGCCACTGCTTCGCGTCGATCATGGTTTGGCGCGTCAGTATCGGCTTCGCCTCCATCTGCACGTTCGATTCCATCATCAATCGACGAGGACGTTCCCGCATTGTCGACTTCGCCTCTACGCAGCCCTGAAAGTCCCCCCAAGAGGCCTAGAGTGGAAAGCGTTAGCGATGGTAAATGCGCCAGACTTGATTCACTAAATCCCTCAAGTAGCAGATTTACCATCAGTATTCCTCTCCTGGGAAGACCGAAAGTTCCTTTAGAGGAGGCAATAGCTAGCGCTCCCGCAGTTATGGATCACCAGGCTCAAGCCGGCGAGCCAGATGAAACTGACACCGATAGTACGATCACTGCTGACACCGACATCACGATGACTACGGCTACACCGGCAACTACGATAGCTACAGTTGAAGAGTCGCCGGAGAAAACACCCGTGGTTGAAATAGTCAAGGAGGAGGTTATGGTTAGGGCTAACGGAAGGGAAGAAGTAGAGAACCGAACGTCATGGTGGGATTATGTTGGATGGAGCGGGAGTGTACGTTCAACAGCAGCTGCACCTGCGCAGACAGAAGAACTGTCGTCGACTATAGATGCTCCCGCGGAGGAGCCTTCCCCAGTGCCTGTGGTTGATGATCCACCTGCTGTTGAAGCATCACAAGACGCGACGGCGACAGAAGAACCTGCGATGGAAGAATCTCATAAGCCCAAGGCCTCTTCGTCCTCTATCTTCTCGTCGGACACTCGGGCGTCTTGGTATACTCCATGGGCATGGTATTACTACTCTACTACATCCGAATCTGCGCCTACGGGAATGACGCCCAGTGAAATGGTCAAGGAGGAGGCGCTGGCAAGAGATAGCGCAGAGTCTAACGAGGTAGTTATGACAAATGCAGATGATGACAAGAAAGAAGTCTTAGAAGAAGAGGTTAATCCTATAACTTCAACAATTGTCACAAACCGCTCGGGATGGGCCGCCTTTTTCTCCTCGGCTTCGTCGTCGAGATTAGGAGCCAAGCATATAGAAGATGTCAAGCCAGGTGGAGAGATGGAGGTTATGGACATTGATGAAGATGATTCCACTGGTAACTCCGAGGCGAAGGACGGTCAGAAGCAAGAGGACGTGCCGAAGTTGGGTCAGACCGATATACCCAATGTAGGTTCACCACCGCCTTCCCCGACACGAACGAAGGGCAAGGATGTGGAGACCAAGCGGGAGATTCCACAACTCATAATCTCGGAGGATGTCAAGTCGAAGGCGGCAAAACGCAAGTCATCTGGCTCACGCCCTCCCTCTATATCGTCATCGAAACCTCCCTCGACGAAGTCTGGCACAAGCACTCCAAAGAAAACGTCCGGTGCAACAACTCCACCCAAGAAATCTGTCGCGCCACGTACGCCGCCTCCACCAAATCTGGTATTGCCTACGTGGCAAGACACCTTCCATTCAGCGCCTCGTAATATCGCTCCTGCTACCCCGCAATCATCGAGTAGGCTTGGTAGAACGGTCAGATTCCTCCTTGGGGGTAGCACGGATGGAGGTAAAGGGAAGGAGAGAGTGGATGTGGGTGTCGGTTTGCCAAGAGCTTGGGATGTTCTCCAAGGGCAGTCGTCTCCTTCGGAAACTGGTATGGGAGATGTACTGAGAGGTTGTAAACGAGTAGTTGTCATTGGCATTCATGGATGGTTCCCGGGTGCTATCATGCGGACTGTCCTTGGAGAGGTTGGTCCATTTCATGATTGCTTCACCACTATCTCTCTCTGTTCATCAAACGTCCTCTTATGTTTGTTTTATTAGCCCACAGGTACCTCTCCCAAGTTTGTTTCCATGACCCTTCAAGCACTCGAGGAGTTCCAAGCTAGACATAACGTAAAGCTTGAGAAGGTGACAGGAATCCCATTAGAAGGGGAGGGAACGATTAGTGGTAGGGTTGACAAGTGAGCTGGATACCTTTCTGGTGAAAATGTTCTAATCAGCCCCCTATCAAGATTATACACCTCGTTGACGAGCAACCCGGAATGGATGGATGATTTGCATGAATGCGATGCCCTCATAGTTGCTACGCATTCTCAGGGGTCTGTAGTGTCGACTCACTTGTTAGATCGCCTGTTAAGAGAAGGACACCTTGTCGCTTCGTTCACGCCCGGTGAACAGGAGCCGCTGTCCCCCGGCATCGAGCCAGGCCTTGTAGTAGGCAGGAAAAAGCAGAGAATTTGCTGCCTCGCTTTGTGCGGTATCCATTTGGGGCCTTTGCGTTATCTTAGTACAAGTTCGCTCTTCCAGCCATACTTCCAGTACTTTGAGAGCGAGGCGGCGCGAGAACTGTTTGAATTCCAGGTGCGGCGTAGTACGTTTATGGTTGTGGTGTATGTGTCTAACTGTTTCCCCTGTAGAATACGGAAAGCGATGTATCGAAGGCGTATATCTCCGCTCTGCGGAATGTTGTGGGCCATGGTGTTAGTATCTCTCAGCTCAGCGTCACGTTGTCCGTCTCACTGACCTGGATCTTCAGGCTAAAATGGTTTACATTGCGTCACTGAACGACCAAGTCGTCCCTCTGTACTCGGGCTTGTTCACGAGCGTGAATCATCCCTTGATCTTGAGAGCAGTCTACATAGATGGTGATGCATACCAGTACGTATTTTTTTTGAGTCATTGTCGACTCCTATGCTTATCTCTATGCTCATAGCTCGTCGGATTTTCTGTCGAACCTTCTCGTTTTGCTCCTTCGAATCCTGAATACCGGTTTGTCTGATTCAGGACTGATTGCTCACTTGTCAGAGGCTACTGCGGGTTCTCTAAATGGCGTGGGTCACTCAACAGCGTATGAGGAGGTGGGGACGTATGCGTGAGTGTCCTTGTCTATGAATACTGGTTGCTGCAGTGTTTCCTGACTATTCACTGTTTACAGCCTTGCCGTAAACTATCTCTTCCTAGCTGACGACGGCACCGATACCAACCAGATTGAGCTGAAACTGGATGACTTCAATGCAGCAACAGAACAAAATGATTACGAGGTGTGTTTGTTTTCTGTCTCGTGTGATAAATGATTGTTGATCAACGTGCACACAGATTCCGTGGTCTCTTCGAGATCTTATTGCAGATCCCTCTGTTCAACGATTATTCGAAGGAGAGTTTCTGAGCCTGAGAGATGCATTCAAAGAGTGGCATCCCAAGACGACGATTTTGAGGGATGTCAAGAGGAAGCTGGCTCCGATTACGAGGATGAAGGGAAGTACGTCAGGCGAGCATCTGTCACCCACCATCCTGGGTAATAGTAAACTTTAACGGTTGTATACATACTTTTTTCACATCAGGGACGGTTCAAGAGCGGAGTTCATTGTATAAACGGGTCATGCTACTACACAAACGCATGCTATATATGTACGTATAGAAGAAATATATAACTATTGATCTGGGGTCTGGGTTTTGGCTATCTTTACAAGGCAACATGGTGTGGGAAAGGCAACGACGTCAGCGAGACAATTCCCATGTGTGTGGGTTGTATTTCGTTCTTCCTCGCCCATCTCTCCTTTAATTCGTCTAAGTTCTTTGCCAGTGGAGCGCCGTGAATCTCGTATAAATTTGGGTTTTCAACCTCGCTTATTCATGCGATTCTTATAAATATGACTTCTTTTACCTAACGCATTTCTTTCTTCCGCCCCGTTCGTTCCTTGCTCAACACTTTCCCTCTTCAAGCAGGTGAAATGCTTACTGCGATATCATCCCGAAAGACCGAGCCTTGGCAATGATGGCAATGGGGAGGACTAACTTTTTGGCCGGTGATAGGGTCCCTGCTCGATACCAAGGATTCTTGGCGTGGAACAAATTGCTGCTGGCAATTAGCTGGGGAAAACAATTGGGATGTTTCACCTCTGTCACGTTTGTTCATCCGATTGGATGTATGCAGGCATGCTGGATATAGCCCTGTTCGAATGAGGCATCAGTAAGCTGTTCATTATTCTACGTTCCTGACTAATCCCCGACATGCTCAGCTCTCTAGGTCGCATCTCGATTTTTTCTCCTTCGTTCCAAAAAATCTATGAAGAGAGAACGCGTCACTTAGAGCCTCTTCCATGGTTGACGCCCTCAAGTTGAGCAGGACCCATGCCGCAAACTTTTCACTTCAAGTTTTTGGGCTGACCCGGCCCGGGATCAAACTTCATCAACGAGTTTACGCCTCACGCGATCACTAGCCAAATCCATGAAGGCTTCTTCCCTAGAGTATTTGCCAACGATGTCATTTTCTGCTCCACCTTTCGCTCACGATGGTGGGATATTATCAGGGCAAATTTCGATTCCAACTCAACCTTGTGAATCTTTCGTGGATGACCCTAGCTCTAGTCGCTCACATATCCCACACCATTCGGGTCCGGGCATAATGCCTCACCTGCGTTTTCGCAACGGAATGTGAATTCTCTTCAAGTCGGATTGTATAAATATTCGAGCGGTCGTCTAGGCATATTCAGCTCATCATGCTTTCTTTGTTCGCATCGTTTACCATCCTTTTGCTCTTGCGACTCCACCCTGCTGCTGGCGTTGTCGTCGAACCAAGGGCTGGAAAGCCCGCTAACAGTCGCTTGAAGGAGTTCACTATCGACCTTGTCAACAACGCTTTGGCGCCTGATGGTCACCTCAGAAGTAAGAAAATTCCCTAGACTCTGAAACAGCTAATGTGTCAATGCCCACTAGGCACGGTTGTCGCTAATGGAACGTAAGTAGATCATTCATTAAATTTCTGGGGCTAACCTATCGCTGACAGATATCCTGGACCCCCAATTTTGGTTAACAAGAACGATGTCTTGTCTATCACACTTAACAATGACTTAGTTTGTTTTTTTAGTATTCTTTTGGGCCAGCGCTCATGTTTCTTAGGTCGATACTTCCATGCGGGTGTCTACTTCTCTGGTCAGTATGCATTTCTGTATCTTTTGCATCTCATGACTCTAGTTAACTCGCCTGCGAAACAGGACTTGGATGGAATCTTCTACACCACGGAGAATTTGTGGGATGAAGGCAGTTCTTTCGTCACCAGTTGCCCTCTTGCACCCGGTAACAGTTTCACGTATGCTGTTGACCTCAGCGAGTTCGGTCAGACAGGAACGTACTGGTATCACAGGTAAGTTTTCTTCCTTGAACCAAAGTTGTGTATTCACCCTTTCTATGCAGTCAATTGAGCCTTCAATATCTCGATGTAAGTACCATCATCAATTGAAATGCTCATTCTGATCCGTCGCAGGGATTCCGGGGCCCACTGATCATTTACGGTTTTCCATTTTCCTTTCCTCGTCTTCTTCGCAAACTGAGCCAAGTAACCCAGACCCACAGGACCCACTAGCTCATTTGTATGATGTCGACGATGAGTCAACGGTAGAGGTCTCATCTCGCGATTTTTCACTGTATTAATCCGCCACCCTAGATCATTCAACTCGGCGACTGGTGGCACAACAGCACCTTGCCCATGTTCGAGCAATTTGCCGCGACGGGTATTATTCCGTGCGTCGTCTCTTATTGTTCCCGGATTTAGCTCTGATTATGCACTTTCGCTAGTGTATCTGATTCCGGGACTGTCAATGGTGTTGGACGCTACAACGGCGGTCCTGAGGTTGACTGGTCTGTTGTTAACGTCAAGTTTGGCAAGCGATACCGATTCCGTATAATCAACGAGTCAGCGCGGAATGTTTTTACGTTCTCCATCGACAACCACACTTTGACGGTTTGTTGCGCCTCATAGATTAAAATGGCCAACGTACTGACGTTGATATAGGTTATTGAAGCTGACGGCCAGGAGCTGCAGCCTTCGGTTGTTGACAGCATCGAGATGTTGGCGGGGCAACGATATTCTGTCGTGGTAAGTACTATTGCAATCGTTCTTACTCAGGCTCAAGATTGTTGTCATCAGGTGAAAGCTGACCAACGAATCGGCAATTACTGGGTCAACGCGCCCTATGTAAGTTTTCCGAGAACTGATGGCGTTCTTGAGTTACATGCCTTCATAGGTCGGTGGAAGTCCTGCGAGAAACCTGAATCGTGAGTGTAATTTTTCTATTGCAAGCAGTTGTGTTTTATCGTCAACTGTAGAGAACGCTACCTTGTCCCGAGCTATTTTGCGGTACGAGGGAGCTCGGAATGTCGATCCTACAGCCCCCATGACTTTGGGTCCTGTCGACGGTACCCCAATGGTCGAGGGCCATCTCCGTCCCCTCCATCCTGAACCTGTGTGTTTTGGCCACTCCATCTCTCTTTGACAACATTATAAGATTATTTCACAGGCACCCCCCGCAGATGTCAACATCACCCTGGAGTTCGTTGTCGCTGCCGGAAAAGCCATTTGGAACGTTAATGGAGTTTCGTATCTTCCGCCTGCTGTGCCTACCCTCATGAAAGTTCTTGATGGCGCTAGGACTGCCGCAGACTTCAATGAGACGGAGAACACATTCGTTCTTCCTGCCAACTCTACTATCCAGATTGAGTTCCCGGCCAAGTAAGTGTATCTCCAACTGTATCGTCCTGTCGCTCACATATTATGAACAGCGATGATGATGATGCACACCGTGAGTTGCTTATTTCTTCCCTCACCGTATAGCTTCTCAGTTCTACCTATTACAGCTATCCACATGCACGGTGTACGTTCTTTTTCGCTGTGCTGGAGCTAGCATGTTCATTTTATTCCAAATTTAGATGGACTTTTGGGTCATCAAATCGAACACCACCGAGGAGATCAATACTGTGGACCCTATCAAGCGCGACACCGTAGCTGCTGGTGCTGCTGGTAGCATCATCCGTTTCAGGACTGATAGGCCGGGCAAGTTCTGATTGCTTATCTCTTTGTATGTACTTGACGAATTGCGCACTTTTTTTTAGGACCGTGGTTCTTCCACTGCCATATCTTCTGGCACTTGCAAGCCGGCCTCGCCACTGTCATGCTGGCCGATCCTGATACTGCTGCGAAGAAGATCCACCCAGATGCTGCTTGGAATACATTGTGCCCTACTTACGACGCCCTTCCGCCTGAATTGCAGTGATTGCCGATCAAAGCTTCATAGCTTCATCAAATTCATTACTACTTGTACTTTATATATGCAAATTGATTCATCGCGTTCTACGTGTTTTCTTTCGTTCCAGACTGATTGTGGATATGACACAATTCTCCTCGGTTCACAACCACGCGTACACTATCTGGGATATGAACGGCTTCTACTGAGTAATCGTTTCAGAAAAAAATACACTGACATAAAGCCGCGATGCCACCCTTGCGCCTGGACGCTGCATGCTCTTCAAATGGACGCCTTAGCTGCACCTGCCCTGTTGTACCTGCATGTGCGTACACTCGCCTATTGCTCTCCTTACCTTCAGATCGATCCGGGACGCCACTAGGAGTTGACACATGCTTAATGATACAGCCACTGAGCTCAGAGTCAGATTGTCTACATAATCAATTTGTCGAAATATTTGAGGTTCCAATTTTTCCGTAATCAGGAAGATCCACATCACTTTACTAGATGCTTCTTCACTTATTTTTTGATGTGTAGCTGGAAGCTTGGAGACTGAAAACTGAATCTCAGTCTGTGGCACATTTGCTTCGCTTCACGCGTTGATTTACTCCCAGACAGGAAGCTTACCATCATCGCTTGCATATCGTATCAGATTTCATATAGCCTAAAGTACGTCAGGGTTTATAAAGATAGTGTGACTAGTAAGGCCTGCATGGCTAAGAGTAGATAGAGCCAGTACCTTTGCTTTGACGAGACTTGAAGCATAGCTATCTTGGCCGTCAAAATGATTGTGATCTAAGTTAGGGCTGAAATATGAGATATCAGACAAACGATGCTTCGGTCCGGGCCGGGGACTCGTTGATTTGCACTGAATTGTCTGCAAATCTTCTCCCCACTTCTAAATCGACTCTGCTCCAAAATCAGCTCCAGTGACAGGTTGCTCTTGACACCTCTAAATCATATTATCTCGGATGAAGCTTTCACTCTCAGATCCACACATATGCTAACTACGGACAAAGAATTCATATCTATCTTTTTTCACCCTGATTTCCAGGAAAACTTTGGCTTCGCGGGGCAGCCTCATTGCAAGTTTGAAGGCGCATAAATTGATCGTCTTCTTAAAGAAGTTAGGAAACGCCCTACTTATCCCTCGTGTACACATCGAGTCATCTTTGTTCTCGGCAAAGTAGGTGACGACAACGGCTCCGGATACTCTCCGGATTTGGCATTGGACCTTAAAGTTATGTAGCAAGAGTCAGAGAGACGAATCAGGCTCACATCCCCCCTTTGCATCTTAGATGGCCCATGCAGATCATTCCCGCGATCCCTGGTAAGCATGTCTTTCGGTGTCAGCTTACAAGCACACTAAACATGTCTCCAGTCCCTGGGTAATTCTCAATGAATTTGGTGCTGCATTCGCGATGGGTGCCGTTGGTGGCAGTATCTGGTACGGCATTAAGGGTGCCCGAAACTCCCCTAGAGTACGTGCAAGCTACATGCAGAAGAATCTGTTCTCATTGCTCCGTTCAGGGTGAACGGTTTGTTGGCGCTATCTCATCTATAAAAGCCCGAGCGCCAGTTACAGGCGGTAATCTTGGTGTATTCGGAGGACTGCTCTCAACATTCGACTGTGCTGCGAAGGGCTGGAGACAAAAAGTGTTAGATGTAGTAGCAGTACAAGACGCACACGGACTACGTATTTGATATTTACTTTCCTTTTTCGTTGACAATGCACAGCCTCACATCTCAGCTTTTTACCAACAGCTGAGATGTGAGTACCTCTACGTATATTCGTCCTGGCACATTACTTATCATATTATAGTAACGATACGTTGTTCTATACAGACAACGTCGCTCTCAATTTCCTCTCAAGCTTCACTTTCCGTTACCACGTCCGAGCACCTACCTCGATAACTCCAAGAGGTTATGGGCCCCGCTACCATAATGTCAACAACTGCCATAAAGTTGGTTAGCACAACAAAGCTTGAAGACGATGGAACGAACTGGGTTGCATTTGAAGAGAAAATCACCAACAAGTTTCTTGACAAGGGTCTTGGCCGACACCTACGAGGAACCGCCCGTGCACCCCCTCACCCAGTTGAGCACAAAGGAAAATTTTACCGGTCTACTGACACTGGATTTTCACACCCGCTCTCAGATGATGACCTGGAGAAGCTGGAGGACAAGCTGGAAGAGTATGAGCAGAAGGAGGCGAAGATGCGCTGCATCATTTATGAATCCATCTCTGACTCTACCTTCAATGAGATCAAGGGTGAAGCGACAGCTGCCCTTGTCTGGAAAAAGCTTGTCAATGTCATGACTGGCAAGGGTGATCTTGTACGCGAGCACCTCCTAACCCGGCTCAGCAACATGTCCTGCCCCGACGAAGGCAACATGCAGGAGCACCTTGGCCAGATGAGGATCCTCCGTGAACGTATTGAGGGCATGGGCTTGAAAATCGAAGATAATCAGTACACCTCGATGATCCAAAAATCGCTCCCACCTTCCTATGACCACATCCGCCGCACCCTCTCTGCTACCAGCAAATTCACAAAAATACCCCTCACATCGGATGTCCTTATTGCGGCACTGCAGGAGGAATGGGATGAAGAGGTGGCATCAAAGGCAACAGCGGAAAATGTGGCAATGTTTGCACAACGACAAAACAAAGGAAGAGGTCAAAGCAGTCAGGGTTCGAGGGGGAAAACAAAGAAAAAACCAGACAGGTCCCACCTTAAATGCACGAACCTGGCATGCGGCAAAACTGGCCACCTCATTGGGGATTGTTGGTGCGAAGGTGGTGGGAAAGCGGGTCAAGGTCCAGCTTCGAAAAAGAACAAGGCTAAGGGAAAGGGGAAAGCAAAGGAATCGGCATCGGCAGCCATTGATGAAAGCGACGATGAGCACATCATCGCAGTCGTAGCTGATGACAATGACGACTCAAATGTGGCCTTAGTGTGCACATCGGACTACAAGACCGAGGGTAATGCTCACGTAGCAATGGGAAAAGAAGTTACAGCAATTGCTGACTGTGGAGCTTCGAAAACGTACTCACCCGAACGTTGGAGATTCAAAAATTACACCAACATTGACCCGAAGCCCATCAAGGCTGCGAACGGTGAAGTCTTCCATGCAATCGGCAAAGGGGATCTTCAATTGCCATTACCTATGGGTAAAGACAAAAAACCCACCATTGCAAGTTTTCGAAATGCATACCATGCACCGAAAATGGCATACACCCTTATATCTCTATCGCAAGTCAGCCGCGCTGGATTTCCCATCCATATTGAACCCTCTGATCGAACCATGTACATCCATACGCCACGACCCAATGCTAGGATCATAGCCAAGATCCCCGAAGCCGGAGGCTTATACATCATATCGACTCCAGGCACACGCCAGCCTGCCACGGGAGCAAAACCAGATGTCACTATGGCGGCTAGTAAGCTCAAAGTGAACATCACAGAGCTACATAATATCTGTGCTCACCGAAGCCATGCCACTCTCCGTCGCATGTATGTTGACGGCCATATTGAGGGAATCGAGCTTGACCTGGACTCGAAGCCAGAATTTTGCGAGACCTGTGTAAAGGCCAAGGCAAAACACAAACCGTTCCCCAAACAAGGTCAATACGAGTATGTTGAAAATGCTGGCGACAAAGTTGTTGGAGACTTGATGGGTCCGATGTCCATTATATCACTAGGGGGGGCACGCTATGCCTGCACATACCGCGATCTACACACCCATGAATCAAAATCTGAGTATCTATCAAAGAAATCGGGTACCTTTGGATCATACAAGCGCTACGAAATCTGGATCAAGGTCCAACGTGGTGTTGAAGTCATAAAGATCTTGGGCACGAATCGAGGGGGAGAATTCCTAAGCGACGAGTTCACTCAGCACCTCAAGGCAAAGGGGACAGAGCGACACCTTACAGTACATGATTCCCCACAGTCAAACGGCATTGCCGAACGCTCCAACGGATATCTGATGGACACAACAAGAGCATTTCTAATCAGTTCAGGATTACCAAAATATCTATGGGCTGAAGCTCACCGACATGCTGAATGGGTCTACAACCGCACCCCAACAAAAGCAATACCATCAGGGAAAACCCCATTTGAGATGGCAACCGGCAGAAAGCCCAACATCTCTGGCCTTCGTCCATGGGGATGTCGCTGCTGGGTCCGAGTCAAGGCACCGGAAAAGCTTGGGGAGCATGCTATTGAGGCTCGCTTCGTCGGAATTGATACTGAAGCGAAAGGTTGGAGGATTTACTGGCCTGGAAAGCGAAGGGTCAGCATTGAACGTGATGTTTACTTCAATAAAGAGGACCTAACTCCAGAACCCTTTGTTGTCGAGGGGGAGGATGAAGATATCAACTCTCCTCAGGTTCCGAAGCCATCTACAACCATCCAGCCCACTGAAAATCAACCAAACGAACCACAAAATCCCACAGAAACTCACCCAGAACGTCCAGAATCCCCACTCACAGACATAGAGTCTGATCCTGCTCCTCAGCCAAGCCGACCCAAGCGCTCTGCAGCCCCGAAACCAGGCCAACTCGCACTCCCAGACCTACGCAAACGTCTCACCGCTGCTGGAATAGCAGTAACCATGCCTGAAGATGAGTCAGATGATGAAGATGACGAGCTGTTGAGCTCCTCACCGGTAGACTATGCCATGATAGCAGACATCGAACCAGTGACCATGAAGGAGGCACTGAGTGGTCCTGACGAGGGAGAATGGCGCAAATTGATGCTCGCAGAAGTCAGGCAGTGTGAGAAGAAGAAAGCGTGGAAGGTGATGAAACGAGAAGACGTTCCCACAAATGCAAATATCGTGGACACGAGATTCGTGTACCGGGTCAAACGGAACGAAACTGGCGAGCCCGAAAAGGCAAAGTCGCGTTTCGTAGCTAAAGGATTTACTCAAGTCCAAGGTGTCGACTACTTCGACACATATGCCCCGGTTGTCCGCCTCCCTACTCTCCGCATCCTACTATCCATGGCTGCCTCTCGTGATGCAATAATTGACCAAGCCGATATCAAAAATGCATACCTGCATGCCAATATCACCGAGGAGATCTATATCAAGTTCCCGAGTAGATATGAAGAGTTCTTCAAAATCCCGGAACATCTCAAGGGCCAGAACGTCTGTGCCAGACTGCTCAAGTGCCTATATGGCACAAAGCAAGCAGGACGAGGCTGGTACCAAACCCTGAAGTCAACAATGATCTCCCTCGGGTTCACAGTTAGCAATGCGGATGAGGCCGTCTTCTATCGGATCGAGTCAGCGACAAAATACACCATCATCGCAGTGGCCACAGATGACTTCACCATTATAGCAAACTCCCAAGAAGAGTCGAACCGATTTAAATGAGAAATCGGCTCTCATTTTGAGCTCGTTGATCTTGGGGCTATTCATTGGCTGCTGGGTATGCACATCACTCGAGACTGGGAAAATCACACCATCAGTATTGGACAACCTGCATACATTGATCAAATTGTGAAACGTTTTGGCGTTGAGGACATGGCCCCATTTGCGACCCCAATGGAAGCAAATCTCGATCTGAACCCAGACTCACCTTCCATGTCCAAGGAACCAGTCACACCACGTGAAAAGGCACTCTATCGTGAACTCCTGGGCTCCCTCATGTACGTTGCAGTTGGTTCTCGCCCTGAAATCAGTTATTCGGTCTCAGCGCTCTCACAATTTGTTGAGGAACCACACTCAACTCACCTAAAGGCCGGATTCCGAGTCCTTCGCTACCTCAAGGGTACGCGTGACCAACGGCTCACAATCGGTGGCATCGAAATCAACCCTAAGGGCTATCACGATGCATCATATGCTAACCAGCCTGGGAGGAAATCTATGTCCGGATTCGTGCTGTTCATGGGTCAGGGCGCCGTTATGTGGACCTCAAGGAAGCAACCAATCGTTACCGTCTCCACAGGTGAATCAGAATATGTCGGATTGACCCCAGCATCGAAGAATATGATCTGGCTGCACAAGCTTCTTTCCGAGCTCTCCACATTCGTCATGAACCCTTCCATCTATCCAAATGAACCCACCATCCTCTACTCCGACAGCCAAAATGCCCTATCTATAGCCAAGGATTCAGTATTTCATGAACGTACGAAGCACATTGGAGTCCGTTACCATTTCATCCGGCAAACCATTGAGCAAGGCCACATCAAGCTACAGTATTGTCCCACTGATGACATGATTGCTGATGTCCTAACAAAGCCGTTGGCCCGTCAAAAGTTCAAGAAGTTTACGGAAGCACTGGGCGTTGTGTAAACGAGCCGCATACGTCTCGAGGGGGAGTGTTAGATGTAGTAGCAGTACAAGACGCACATGGACTACGTATTTGATATTTACTTTCCTTTTTCGTTGACAATGCACAGCCTCACATCTCAGCTTTTTACCAACAGCTGAGATGTGAGTACCTCTACGTATATTCATCCTGGCACATTACTTATCATATTATAGTAACGATACGTTGTTCTATACAGGTACCTAATACAGCTTTTTACCAACAGCTGAGATTAACGATACGTTGTTCTATACAGACAACGTCGCTCTCAATTTCCTCTCAAGCTTCACTTTCCGTTACCACGTCCGAGCGCCTACCTCGATAACTCCAAGAAAAAGATGATCTATGGAACGGTATTATATCTGGATTCATGACTGGTGGATGTCTAGGCGCTCGAGGTACGCTATTGTTTCGTCTCTCCTCAAAATCATAGCAACTAGTTCCCCCCCTTTTTTCTGATACTTAGGCGGACCAAGATCTGCTTTAGGATCCGCTATAGCGTGTGGTATCGTTCTCGGTATATTCGAGGGTGTGGGCGTTGTTGTATCACGAGTACTTAGTGAAGGAAACCGCCCACAAATGGCCCCATGTACGCTACCATCTCTTTCAATTCAACTCTTGTTTATATGTATGATACATAGTGCCTGCGTCGATGCCTTCACAACAGCCACCTTCTTCCATCCCTGGCTTGCAGTAGATACCGTTCCGTCCACACACCACTTGTCTGTGCTATCTTACATATATATAATTCTACCCTGCTCTCAAAATCTCGTCACTTGATAAGGTAGTGCGCAAATTTCTGACCCCTCTTCGTTATAGCTCGATGAGACTCCGTCGACGCTGGCATCTTCCAGCCTGGTTCCAGGCAACAAGACCATTCCTAAATATTGGAATGCGTTTTGGCCCAATACTCATTTCAGGTTGACGATAGAGCGACACCATCTGCGTCTGAAGTTCGTTCGATGGTCCGCCAAATATCATTTCTTGTACTTGTATATTTCAGAAACCATTTCTATCACTCTTGCACCCCACACTACGAAGGCCGAAAATAAGGAACTCACCCTCCCCCCAGCAGAGGATTGAAAATACATGACGACATATGTACCTCGAAGCCTGATCGTTTACGCACGATCGAGATCTTCCATTCCGTTGCTCACTACAAGGTCTGTAGATGGCTATCTCAACCTCTCCCATGTTATGAACTAAGAGCCACCAAGGGATCCGCAGGACGAGGTATCGATATGGCAGCCACTAAGACCTGTACGGCACCTGGCAAATTGCCAAGATTTTTCAATTCAGTGATAGAATATGACCAGGTCCATGTGTTTCATTAGAGAACACAAAGGACAGACTAACCAGATTAATGAAATGATGTATCGAACTCATCGTCGCATGGTGAATGTCATGATTGGAGAGAGAAACGGTAAAAAGGCACAAGTCGAGTACTTCTTTCCCGCAAGTTTCCTGTAGAAGTTGTCAGTGCCGCCATGGAGAAGAGAGTGTAACAGTTTTCGAAACAAGGGGTTAGCGGTTAATTACCGATTGACAGCAGCCCAGTTAGGACAAGCGCGGCCGGCGCGGTCCGGAAATTCGAAATTCCAACCATGTCATTGCTGCCACTACTAATAGCTGTACTGTACATCCACCTTCTCCGCCCCACCTTTTCCTTTCCTCCCACCTCCCTTCCTTCATTCACTGGCGTCCGCCATGAATTTCTTCAAAACAAAGCCACGAACACCACCAGATCTTGTGCGAGGTCTTCGCGATGCAATTCCAAGGCTCGAATCCAGCGCCCCAGGAGGTGATACACGGAGAAAGGCTAGTGATACTTTTATCTATCTATCGCTGGATGATGAGCCGAAGTCCTGTTTAGGCTAGCGAAGATGTTTCGAAGAATCTGCAGCAGATAAAGGCCATATTGTATGGTGATGGTGGTGCGTTGTGCTCCGTTCGCAACTAAACTTCAACTCACAAAGATCCACCTCTAGATCCTTTACCGGAACTGGTTGCACAGCTAGCCCAAGAAACGTACAATACCGATCTCTTGCAGCACCTCGTCCAAAACATCGCCCGATTCGAATTTGAAGCTCGGAAAGATGTTGTCCAGATATTCAATAATCTCCTTCGACGTCAGATCGGGTCGCGATACCCTACGGTCGAGTATCTGTCAGGGAAGCACGAGATTCTATTTGCGACGCTCGCTGGCTACGAGAACGAGGACGTTGCGCTCAATACGGGCATGATCTTAAAGGAGATGCTGAGGCACGAGACGTTGTGCAAGATTCTCCTTTATTCGGATAAGTGAGTCGAGTTGCCGACCACCGATCTTGCATTTGTGAGCTAACACCGCCTAGATTCTACAATTTCCCTCATTACATTGAAACCACGACGTTCGGCATTTCATGTGACGCTTTTGCTAACCTCAAGGAGACGCTGACGCGGCACAAGCCGATGGTGGCAGAATACCTCGACAAGAACTACGATCGATTCTTTTCCTCCTTTACAACTCTCATTCTCTCCAATAACTATGTCACGAAGCGGCAGTCTCTCAAGCTTCTGGGCGAGATTCTCCTTGATCGTGCCAACTTCAACGTTATGACACGGTATATTGCCAACGAGGCCAACCTCAAGATGATGATGAATCTACTCAGGGACAAGAGCAAGAACATACAGTTCGAGGCGTTTCATGTGTTCAAGGTGAGCGCTCTTCCGGTCTTGCCGATATTTATATTGACCCCGGTGGTGGTCTAGGTGTTTGTAGCAAACCCCAAGAAGCCTCCCCAGATTGAGTCGATACTCCGGAGGAATAAGGATAAGCTCCTGCAGTTCTTAAAGAACTTCCACAATGACAAAGACGGTACGTCACCTCCGCCCTTTTGCCGCTTAACGCGTGTTAAATTTTTCCTTCAGATGAACAATTCAGCGATGAAAAACAATTCCTTATCGTCCAGATACAAAGTCTCTAGTATTTTTTCGTTCGCTCCCCGGATCGCTCTTGTTTGCGTCTCGCCACGCACCTGCATTGGTCATCCACGCGTCTCAATCCATATTTTGGCACTCTACAATAATACTTACTTATTTGTTTGAATACTGCTTTCACGTTCCGTCTTACATTCTCTCATCCTTTTCTACGTACTCACATCTACCGCAATACAGGCAACACCCGTCCAGTCCATATTCTCTTACTGCTCAGTCGTTTCGTGGTATGTAGATAAACCACCTGCCCGCCGTCTCACGCAAGATCTGTACCACCATTTCAATGTTTTTTCAGATAGCTCCCGTAAAACATTTGTAAATAGGTTGACTTGACTGCCCGTTAGAGCCATACGAAGGTTGTTCTAGTGGGGACATCAAGGTTCCTTGCGACCTCTTTGAGACCTCTGCCCTCGTCGACCCTACGGAACACCACAACACCGCCAGTTCCAGCTACACCACTCGCGACCAAAAATTCCGAGTCCTCACCACCAAATTCCATTCCACGTACTTGATCCAAGCCGGTGTATACGTGAGTGATGAGCTCCAGCTTCCCACTGACATATCGGAAGATCGCAACCGCGTCACCACGTTCGTCAGTCTGTCCCGTGTTCCTATTCGACGCGTATATGTATTGCACGGGGAACTTGACTGAGGTTTTAGGAATGAGAAGCTCAGCAGCTGCGAAAGACACGTTAACCGGTGGGTCTGGGGGTATGATGGAGACATTAGCAAGAAGTGCGGCCGTCGTCGTAGTATCAAGGGAAGGAATCCTCTGGACAGTGAGTGTAGACGCAAGTTCGTGTAGAGTAAACAGCAGGCTACCTTCAAAATGATCGATGAGGTATTAGACTCGGAGCATGGAGGGTATTGTCAGATGAACCAACCTTCAACAGCTATATGCCTCGGTCCGGATCCTGCAGGCTGGGCGATTGACCCAGTGATGCTCCAGTTTCCGGAGGTCCTGTTCTCTCTGAGCCGCCAGATGGCGTCGCCTCCCTGTATATGTGATCAGCGCTGTATGTACCCTAGGAATAGAGCCAACCTTACCAAATCAGGAACTAGCACCTCACTTCCGTACTCCAGTGCCATATGAGGGTGAGATACACCTCCGCTACGAACGGGGAACGATATCACGCTGGCGGTGTTGGTGAATTCTAATGGCGTGTGTGCTGCTGTAGGAATGATGCGTCCATTGCCGCTCCCATAGTTCATTGCGGCAACTTGTCCGGTAGAAAGGGCGACTGCGAAAGCGGGGCTGTCGCCATCGGTTGGGATCGTGTCGACCGCTTGAGAGAGTACGCCTTCTGATGTCACCGTGAAAGATTGCACAGCTCCTTCGGTATTTTCGTTTGTCGCGCTACATCACGCGATCAATTAAGATCACTAGAATGTCGTCATTTGAGGATGGATACTCACTATAGGATGCTTCTGTTGGTGGGGTGCGACGTTATCCAAGAAGGATTGGCACCAGATGGATATTTGCCTGTCAGTGCTAGGATGGATGCATCTGAATTGAAGAGGTACGATGCGATGAAGACATCGTAGCCGCCGGCGAGGATGGTAAAATTAACCATCGCGATTTGGACAAAGGGCGGGTGGAAAGCGATGAGGATGCAATGGGTTGGAGCACCTTATATATGCAAATGAAAATACATGTTACGCGAGCATGATTCTTCAACACGGTTTCAGATCTTGGAAGGTGTGGGGCAGTTACCGTCGGTCCGAATAACCCCGGCGATAATAGTAGTATGTGTCACGTAGACGGGGGCTAACCAAAATATGCAGGCTACCCCGAATCTTTGCCAGACTTCTACCGGAAGTATGCTTGTCGCACGAAGAAGGGTCCGATGCGCTTCACGGAAACGAATCGCGGCAACGAATCAGATCCATGTGCACATGTCAATCTGTCCAGTGATGAGACCATACACCAAGACACAACTCAAAAGCTCAAGATGATTTAGACAAGAGATTCAACGATTATCCTGCGGCCTGAATCGTGCTGTAATTCGATGAGCTGTGAAGGTCGGGCACCGTTCGAGTTCTCGTGGGATCGTTTGCTTTCGAAATCAGGTTCCGATGGGACTTTTAGTGAGTATATATACAATGCCTGTACAACTCGTGAGTAGTCACCAGTCGCATGTTGCGCCATCGTAACCTCACCTTTCGTGAACATGTTGAGCCTCGCAATTCGACTCCTCACCCCTATCCTAGCACACAACCTCGTGTTTTGTTCACGTTGACTAATGAAAACACCTTTTCCTTCAATCACTGCTACTTTCTTCATCGGACTCGTTATCTTCGTCCAAGTAATCCGAGTCATCATCTTCAGGCAGCGCAGTCCAGAAGGTCCATTCAACCACTTTCAGTGAAGGCGGCGTTTCTTCTCTTGGGATGGTTTTCTTCTTCTCAACCCAGCTCCGTCGAAACTCCTCGTCAGAATACATTGACGTCATACAAGAGTCGCATTCGCCGGTCCACATGTTCTCATTGTTGCTGTCGTCGGCTAAAATAGTAGTGCCCGAAGAAAGGACGCCTATGCTTAGATACACGTATTCCAGCTGTTCTAGGCACGATAAAACCTTTGGGTAATGTCCCTTAGATAAACGAGCCTCAGCAACGAACAGGATATGAAGAGGTGACTTACTGGAAGCCCAAGGCCATTTTTGTACACGATCTTCGTCGGACAGGGATCGCTGAATCTGGCAATACTGCAAGTATTGCATAGTCCACACCATATTTGCAACTGACGCAATCGGAGGACGCGTAACGCTGGAAAACTCCTGGAGATACCACGGAGCACCATAGGAGAAGGCCACAGGACATCTCTCAGATCTAATTCCGTTACTACCGAAGCTTTTGCGCGGGAGAACCGTAGTTCCACGTTCCACTGGTTGTTATCCCGGCTGCCAGATAAAGGACGTTGTGGAGTGTATCTAATCGACAACCAATCTAGTCTTATCTTCTTCAGCCGAGTAAAACCATCGATATACCAGTCTTGTATGGGATTTGCAAGAGTCGGCGGTAATTGAACACAGTGGAGTTCGCTGTCCGTATGCGTGTAAGTACTGCGACTGCTCGAGCCAGCCAGGAGGATCTGTCAAAATACCTGGTCCATTTTTTGAAGATATCTGGTAGCAGATGTCCAGCTGGAAAGGTGTCTTTGCAATCCTTGGTGTAAAGCTTCGAAAACCACGCCTCGAGGGCTACATCTCGGTATGCTTTTGATACCAAGGAAAATGCATGTATCGATGCCCATTCAGGCTTATTATTATCGCCGCCGTCTTGTGAGTCCGTACGAGACTGAGCCAGGGCGAACAGTGCTATCTCGCGGATGAGTTCTAAAGGCAAGTGCATGGTGATGGGAGAAATACAGAGTTGACTTTCCCAGGCTTACCCGACGCTAGGCAATCGGCATCTCCCGGTTAGGAAATTTATTGCGCCCTCAATCGTGCCCAATTGGCTTAGTTTCTGAGCAAAAGGTTTGGGAGTCTAAATATAATTTCGGCTGGAAAGAATTTGCATTTTGTAAGGTGTCCTAAGAAAGGCGTATTTTTATAAATGCGATCCCTGGAACGATGGCGAGATTAGTAGACTCTGATTCCATCAATATATACTACAGGCCAGGATTCGCAAAATCCTCATTACCACCATCAGGCTCAACGAACAATGAAATGAGCTAGGAAGACAAGTAAAGACCATAGATTGTAAAACACAGGATATGGGTATAATATAGCGCTAGCAGATTTGACGCAAAGATAGATAGATATAGATTCGAGTTGACTTCTGTTCCATACCAGTGGCGACATGAAGATGGAATTGTATCTAATAACCGCGCATCATCTAAGTGGCAATGTCAGTACCAAAATTAAGCCAACAGGCAGCAATGCAGGCACACCTTGAAGAATTCTAGGAGACGAGCTCAATTGAGCAGCCATTCGCGAAGAGCAGAGAGACAAAGTTGCTCACCTTGATAATCGATCTCTCCATTCCCATCCTGATCAGCCTCGTTAATCATCGCCTGTAATTCAGCGTCCGACAGGCGTTCACCTTCGATAGCGATGAGAGAACTTTCATTGCGAATAGTCAAAGGACTCACCAAGACTCGTCATGACCTGCTTCAACTCAGCCGCGCTGATGGTCCCGTTCCCATCTTTGTCAAACACCTTGAATGCCTGTCTAATCTCATCCTCGCTATCGGTTTCATGAGCGCGCTTTTTCATCATAGCCAGGAACTCCGAAAAGTCGATGGTTCCATCGCCGTCCGCATCGACTTCATTGATCATGTCATGGAGCTCCCCTTCTGTAGGGTTCTGGCCTAGAGAGCGCATGACAGTTCCCAATTCTGTGGTGGTAATCGTGCCATCGCCATCTGACATTCAAAAGAGTTTTAACGATTTTAGGATATACAAATGTAAAAATATACCTTTGTCGAACAGCGAGAAAGCCTCTTTGAATTCTAGACAAATGGATGAAGTCAAATTATGGATATTCAACCTGAACACGTACCGGTAATCTGCTCTGAATGACAAGACAAAGAATTATTAGCAGGTAGACCAAGGATCGATCACCATGGACTTGCCGTTAGACTGGAATGAAGATGATCTCACTGCTCAGAATTCGAGAAATAGATCGCAGTAATCGACATACCAGTTGATCCATTTTTCTTGGCGGAATTCGGGGTGGACGAAAGAAGCAGGTACCGTCGGCTACGTTTGGGTGTCTAGTATAGGATTGGGCAATGGGCAATTTACGGCACCTAATAGTTTCAAATACCCTTCAAAGGAAGTGCCGTTCTTTCCGATGAGCGACGTGCTCTCCGTACATGATTGCCTTTATACAAGAGAACATACTATCGACTGCACAGCAATGATTGCGATGCGATGCACTGACGTAGCTGGGGAAAATGCGCTCTCACGGGCAGTATGATTTCTGGGTGAATTAAATAAGGGCCTGGACCACCATCGTGCGCACTGGCGGTGCCAGTGGCTGTACATCATGCGGAAAATCATGCATCCACAGCCACCAAGGAGGAAAGACGTCATAAAACCGAGATGCAGACTGGATTCCGCTGGCAGTTGCAACGGTTTATTGTATTCGGTATTCTCGAGTTGTGATGAACATATTGAACGTCAAACAATGTGCCAATCGTCATCATTTGATTAAGCCTCTATAGAGTGAATTGACGACTTCTTCAATATGTTAGCTGGAACAGCGCTGAGTACTGAAAGGGATAACAAATTAAAGGCAAGCGCTCTCATAAGTGCTTAGAAGTGAATCAGAATAAGAAGCAAAGGGAGAGCGTTAGATAGGTGAACCGGACCAAAGTAATTAAATAGTTAGTTAATTAAATAAATGTCAGGAATTCATGACTCGAATTCCAGGTATGGCTAATTAGCGTATGTAATTGAGCGGCCCCGCTCCTTAACTTGCTACCACCATCTGGGGGCGTGTGCTGTTATCTATCCATCTACCATTTACAGCAAGCTTCAGTTCGACAATGGACGACGAGATTGAATACATGGGTACTAAGCCTGCTTGTCTGAATCGACTAGCAAGTAATCGCCCCTTTCTAGGCGCCCAGCAGCCAACAGGTGGGTTTATTATCTTTATATGACTGTCGACCTCACTGTGGTTTATGTAGGGATCATTCTTCATATCGAGAAGTACGGCGGCGAGATCTCAGAGACCTTGACTTTCCAGAAGCCGAAAGGCAACACAATAGCTATAGGCAGGCGACCGCCCACTGTCGATGCAGACCAATTAAAGCGAGACCAAGAGGAGGGCAAAGCCATGTTTCGATGCCCTGTTGTGAGCCGAAAGCATGCTCAGATAACATTTTCCGATGCTGGCAATGTAAGTGCCCTCACCCTCGTCCTGCTCCTCGCATACTAATTGTCCTAGATATTCCTCATTGATCTGGGCTCACATCATGGGACCCATCTGCGAAAGCCGGACCAGCCTGTCTCTACAATGCTTCGCTCTGAAATGCCGACGGCCCTGGCTACAAATGATATCGTCACTTTCGGCAAGACCGTTGGTAGGGGCGGTGATATGGTTCGGCCAGTTGTTGCACGAGTTGAAGTACTCTACAGCCAGCCCGTCTCAGCCTTCAGGCCTCTTATTGTTCCAGATTCACCCACGAACTCGGAGGGGTCTGCCAAGTCGAGCGGCCGGTATGGTCTCCACATGTCATCTTCAGAGTCCTCTTCCGGATCTGATCATGACTCGGACATCGAAGAGCTGCGTTCGCCGCCACCAGTACCTTCCAACCGCTGTGGTCCTCCTCAGCGCTTTGATTCTTTGTTAGGCAAAGCCTCCGAGGTTTTGAAGATACTCATTCCTGCCCGGCCAGCGCTTTCGAGCCACAGCTCACCGATCATGAATCACATATTCTTCTCTCCTAGCCCCCAGCCGCCTTCTGAATTTGTCGGGTCCCCTGGGCTGCGCTCACCGGCGATCAACCCCCTTGACCATGATGATGCTATTCCATCTCCTCCGGATTTCGACCTTTCTTATCATGACCTCTACGAACCTGACTTCCGTGCCAAATCAGCTTCACCGATGGAACTTGCTAGTCCATCATCTGTGTCTGCGCCGCTCTTTCCGAGCTCTCTAGAGAAGGTACTCAATGAACCTGTCGTAATCGGGGCGTGGCCCTCTGCACCGAGTCAGAGATCTTTATCACCCCTCCATGAGCTCTCTCTGGATAAGGGTAGCGGAGAAGCCGCTTCTGAGGCTCCCGTGGATGCGCCTCTCGTTGAGGCTGCTTCCTCTTCCTTTGACATGAAGGCCGCCCTGAATGAAGTCAAGGTTAAATTAGCATTCTCCCTCTTTCTATTCAGTCCTACTTACTTCTGCTTCAGGCCGAGGTATCGAAGTTGGATGCACAGCGTCGCAAATATAAACTCAGATTCAACGCTAATGCCCATACTGTGAAGGATAAGCTAAGTGACCTAGATGAAAGGGTGACTGATGTGAACGGGCTATTCACTTCGCTCATTGAACAAGTCGATAACTTGTGCCATATGGACATTCCGGATTTGCAAGCGCAGATTGACTCCCTGCAGGATCAAGAACAGGGGCAAGAGGATCTTATGAATGATAAGGAGGACGACGTCGAGTCCAACCTTCAGGCTCTTCGTGATCTCATTTCTGGTAAGGCTGTCATTCCTGTCGCCCTTTGACCTTAAACCTCATCTTCCGGAGATCTACGGACGTTTCGCGAGACTACCGAACAGCAGATGGCTGCGGAGCTTGAAGCTGTACGACAAGCTCGTGAAGCAGCTATCAATGCGATGTCCGAGGTATGTATAGATGATTCCCACATTTCTCTGTCTCACACATCTCAGGCACTCCCTCTGATGTCGTTGAAGCGAAAGCGCGATGACAGTGAGGTCGAGGATGTGTCAGGACCTGCGAGTAGTGTCGTCGCCACCGTTCCTGCTCACTCCCCGAAGCGCGCCAGAGTTACGTCCATCGTGATTCAGACGACGGCCACGGTTGCGCTCGGAGCGGTGGCTGCTTGGAGCGCGTTGGCGTTCAGCTAAACGAACATATTCTCGTCCAAATCTGGATACCGTTGCCATGGTATCCAGTGACACGGGCATGTAAGATTATGGTGGAATACGAATGTGGAATGTGATATGTGATGTAGGATGATTGTAGGCGTTATTTATGTGAAGATTACAATGTTGTAGGCTAAGAGGTACATGCAATTGAAATTTCACTTTATCATATTCACTGTGTTCAAATTTGTTTACATACCGTCGTAGACAGGAGGCATGGATTTTATTTTATTAGACTGAGTGATCCAAGTTATGGGTATTACGAAGGAAAGTCATTGTCATTTTCAAGTATGAGACTATCACGTGTGCGTGCGCGCCTAAATGAGTAATCACCGCTTTCACCAGAACATCCACAAAGACTGAACTTTCACTCACCCGACCATTATTCTCTTGAAAGCAATGTCCTCGACACTAACGGACTACATCGAAACACAAGATAATCTTCTCAGAGAGGCTGCTGAGGCGCTGCCCCACCAGTTTAACCGTTGCACATATCCACTAGGCTCTATCAGGTGCGCGTTCGTCGCGTCTGTAACATCTTCCCTGTCATTGAGCTATTCAAAAGGCAGCCCGTGTACCTCTGCCTTACGTGTGCTTTACCTCGCGGTATCTGTGCAGCTTGCTCCGTCGCCTGCCATACCGACCACGAGCAGGTAGAACTGTAAGTCATTTCACTTAGCCTAGGAGTGCACCCAATGCCCTTTTGCAGATTTCCGAAGCGCGACTTCCGCTGTGACTGCCCTACCTCAGCTCTGCAGCATCCGTGTACGCTCCGTACCACGCCAGAAGAAGAGAACACGACCAACCATTACGGACAGAATTTCAAGGGAGTATTCTGTCGCTGTGGCAGGCCGTATGACCCCAATACCGAGAAGGAGACGATGATACAATGCCTGGCATGTGAAGTACGTGCCGAAAACCCAATCATACTTCAAATTTGGCTCAGCTCCTGACAGGATTGGTTCCACGAGTCGTGCTGTAATCTCCGAGAACGGCCTGATACAGAAGTCATCCAATCAACAAACGAGACGGGGCCTCAGGCGCATTCGCAGCCACAAAATGGCGATATTGATGACGGTGCATCTGACGCGTCGTCCTCCGATCTTCCGCCGCCCCTCATACGCGCCTCCGATTACGACAGCTTCGTTTGTGCATCTTGTGTCAGGAAAATACCTACCCTCAGCCGGTACGCCGGGACCGGTGGCTGTCTTGTCGTCATCAGAGATGATGTCTCTGCCCCGTGGAGAGTTGTCACCTCAACTGAAGATGAGACTGCTGAGGTCGATGTTTCTGTCGGGTCGAAGCGTGCTCTTTCCCCATCTGCTGAAGAGCCTGAAGCCAAGCGTGCTCGGACCGAGGTGTCGAATTCAAAATCTCCGTGTCTGGCGCCTCCTATTAACCCAGTCGCCCAACGAATACTTACTGTATCAGATCCTGACCTTGGAACCGGTGATGTGTTTCTCACCGAGGACTTCAGAGGCAGGTGGTGTCGTTGTACATCGGTACTTGTTCATCAGTTATACAGAGATATCGCCGCTCAGTCGAATCTTGTTGCTTCTAGTGCCTTCCTTCTCTCGAAGCCAACAAGTTCCTTCTCCAAGAGGAGGAGACATATGAGCCGCCTGATGATCCTGATTCAGGTAGTGTACATTCCATGAAAATTTCCGTTGATCGCGTTCTGATGTAAAATCTGTTCTAGGTCTCTCCCTTGAAGAGCTGGGTATCAGAGCCCTTTCACGCATCCCCCGAGAACGAGCTATTGATGGTATACACGCTTTCAATGCCATGCGGTTGGTATCTTTCTTGTTCTCTGATACGCTGTCTGAAATGTCGACAGCGATGATCTGGTGCAGTACCTCCGCCCCTTTGCACAAGAAGGAAAAGTTGTTGATGAGGTAGATGTCAGGGCCTTTTTCAACAGGCTACAGGAGCAGAAAGCGCTTAATGTAACGCGATCATAAAAGATCTGCTCCCGCTTTTCTTGTTCTAAGATCATCCTCTGCATCTTCACATGTTCTATTCTGGCTTTTGCGGCCCGGGCGAGGACCGTATGATTATCACTACTTTGCATTCTGAAGTACATGCACCCTTTGGAAGGAACACCTGCCTGTGTCGTGGGAATGTTACCATAGTTTCCTTTGGATTTACGGACCCTAAGACTAAGCGATCATTAGTCACATTCACACTGGTTCACACTGATTCACACTCGGTGTCAACGCTTCACCGGTAAAGGAAAGGAACAAGGTAACGTTCATGTAGAGCTGTAGACAAACGTTTGTCTAAAGGCGATCATGCATCAAGATCGAATGAACTTTCTCCTGAACGTGGACCTACTCTACCATCCCATAAAGGGCAGTTCGTTTATGGTCCGGCAATCATTCATCAAATATTTTGGATTTGTGGGTGGAGTAGAATTCAACACCATGCGCTGGTTCGCACGCAGGAGAGATGTATAATAGCAATAGATACATTAAATGGATACAGAATGCAAGACGAAAGCGAGGGTATTATGTATAATGGAAGCAGCCAGTCTTAATTTTGTAACCCCGTAATGTTAAAAACTCCTCAATGCATCTCCTTAAAGGAGAAGAGCCAGAACACCAGCGCCGGCGAGACCGATAAGTCCTTGAGCGCTTTTCAGGCCCAGTGCGCCGCCTGTCTGGCTAGTCTGACTACTCGCAGCTGAAGTAGCCGTCGATGAAGCTCCGGCATTACTGCTCGAGTTGTCACTTAACCTCTAAGGTGCTCAGATAATTGTGCACACACCTCGAAGATGAACCCGTGGGCGAAGCCGCCACAGAACCACTTGAGCCCGCGCTAGTAGCAGACCCGGTAGGAAGACTCGTCGAACTGAAGGTTACGCCCTAACAAAGACAGAAGAGTGAGCGAAACGTAAACAAAAATGCAGGAAACACGACGTACGACTTCAGCGCAGAGAGCTTGGGCGGTCGCGATAGCAGTAGTAAGGTCGCTGCCAGTACAACTGCTCTCGATACACGTCGTAGTAGTATTGACGTACGTCGAGCTTTTGCATAGGCAGGCGTTGTCGGACGGAGAGCAGCTACCATAGTCAACATTTGTGATGCAAGGGAGAGCACAATCTATTAGATTTATTGGTTAGCTACAATATTGGAAGGGACGACAGGGAAAGTATGCTTGCCAGGCAAAGAGGTTTGGCGTTCCAGGAGCGTAGAACCCCATGCCGTGACGAACAAAGCAGAAAGGACAGTGAGGGAGAAACGCATAGCGAACGGTGCTGGTAGGGAGAAACTAGTCGAGGGAAAACTAGTGAAGATCTTGAAACCAAGGTTGGACTATTTATGTATCCTGGTTTGGAACTTTGGACCAAAAGTGCATATCACGACCCAGGGTGGTGGGATTGTTGGGTTCCTGGTGTGATGATGCACACACGGTTCATTATCGAATTCAAATTGTAATTTCAGGAGGCCGCTAGCAGAGCAGGATGTGACCTCATAAACACCTGGCCATAAGGCGAACAAGGCATAGTAATATTGCACGCATTGGAAGAGGAGCACAAGGCAGAGAAGAGAATTCCAGAGCCATAAAAGGTCGATGCGAGCTTGATACGAGTACAGACGACGGTTCTGCTTTCATTAGGATGTTTTTCAACGTAACAATAACACCCAGAGAAGCCCAGATTAATCCTTTCAGTACGGACATCGCCCGTGCTTGGTGGTGGAAATGGTAAGATGGATTGTGAAGATGCCGACATCGGCACATTCCGGCCGATGGCAAGCCACCGAACTTTATTTTATTTACACAACAGACCAAACAACGTCCCCGATACATTTCTCTTCATCGACCTCCCCGACCTCAAGATTATAAAAAATGGTGCGTTGCATTGCTGTTCTTCTGCTGCGCCTGTGTGCTCATCGTATGCTTAGGTTAACGCCAAAAAGGTCACCATTCTGCAATGTCGTATCGATTCCAGTATTGACATTCACTCTAGACTGGCAAGCGCTCAGCCCTCGAGGATGTCGTGACTCGGGAGTACACCATTCACCTCCACAAGCGGGTTCACGGTCGTTCATTCAAGAAGCGCGCCCCTTGGGCAGTCAAGTCGGTGGTCGCTTTCGCACAAAAAGCTATGGGAACAAACGACGTGCGGATTGACCCCAAACTTAACCAGGCTCTGTGGGCGCAGGGCATAAAGACGGTGCCTCACCGGCTGAGGGTGAAGTTGGAGAGTGAGTCATGGCCTTTGGTTTTGTGTTTTGGTGGTCTTATGGAGGAACAGGGAAGCGAAATGACGATGAGGGTGCCAAGGAGAAGCTTTACACCTATGCTTCGCATATCGCCGTCACGTCGTTCAAGGTAGCCTTTCCTTCGCATTCTGTTTATGCATATCTCATGCTAGTAAATAATAGGGCCTTGAAACTGTTGTCGTCGATGCCGAGTAAATGCTGTACTCCACTCTTCATGTTCACTCGTTATACAATATGCTTCGCTATGAACATGTTTTTTCTCGTGACCTCCGCGCTTCGTGCATCTCGCCCCAGATGCCAATTGAATTCCTTCTGATATCTATGTGACCAAGACCAGCAGTCTGGGCTTGGGATTTGTTGGCATCATCAAGACAATGCTGGGTTTCTGATCTTGCGAATCAGCCTTAGGGGATAATATTGTCTTGAGTGGGTTATCTTCGGCTAGGCGACAAGACAGAAACCCGATTTCAACAACGAAGTTTTACTTCGTAGGCTCATTCAACAACAGCTATCATTCTCACAGCATGTATACAAATCAAGGTCTGAGAATCTTCTTCGGCGACTTGTAAGAATAGGTACAATACTTAGCGTCTTGGGGCCCATTTACGACGCGAGATAACCCGCGATACCGCCGAGCCGACATACTTTGACGACAAAAGAGGGCACTGCTTTCAATCGTGGAAATCGTGAAAATCAATGACTGACCGAAATCAAACGCATGAATGTCCGAAGAGTAGCCGGCTTTCCTACGGCCGCGTTGAGACCATGGTCCACCCTCAGTTCGTGAGACGAAATGTTGTCTCATTGAGCAAATGCAAATCACATTTTGTCTTTAAGCACCACAAGGACAGGAAGCGACCGCAACAACGGAATAAGTACGAGGTACATAGAAGTCCAAAAGTCAATAGGGTTAGGTTAGAATAGATCAAGTCTGTCGTAAATTATCACCACAATCAATACGCCTAATAGTGCGCATTCCAGTAGGAGGTGTTATAGTACTTGTTGCCATCGACCCAATCGTCCTCACAGTAATCCTCCCAGCTTAATTCGTCAATAATCTCCTCGAAGAGTGCACATATAAACTGCTCAGCAGTCTCTTCGAGCGTGTAGACTTGGAAAAATGACATTTATCAGAGAACTGAACCAAGTTGATCAGACGCTTACCTTGGCAGGAGTGACAGTCCTTATGAGCCGAGCACAGATTCTTACAATCTGAGCAAAAATATAGTCAGCGTCGTCTGGAATTACTGAAGAATGAACTTACCAATTTCATAGTTCTCCTTGTCGACATAGCCGCAGGAAAAAGGATCGTGCTTTCCAGGTTTCCATCCCTTCCAGGAGTCTGTGTAATCGAAGACGGTGTCCCAAGTACAACCGGGCTCGGGCCAGTAGTGAGGGCATTCGAAACCGCATGTAGGCTGGAGTATTCTCAAGTCAGTAATTACTTTTGAGGGACGAGGAAACGTACATTGCTCAGACAAGGGCAGTCGATGGGAGTGTCGTATGGACAGTGTTTGTCTGGTCCTGGCCAGGTCCAGGAGGGCCTCCAGGGAGCATACGTGCCATAGTCCCTGGCCTCAATGCTCTCGTCGGCCTCGCGAACATTGATAGTACCGGAAAGGGCTGGCACGATGGCAGCAGCCAAAGGAAGAAGGATAGCGAGTGAGAAGCGCATTCTGCTGGATGAGTCGATATGTTGTACAGGTAGATTCAATGGAGAGAGGTGTTTATTTTTTTCTAGGGCGTTATCTGTATCCTTTTATACCGTTCACTGCAAGGACCTCAGCGGGAAGGATACTGAATGCCAATTCATAGATAAAACAGCCTCCAGAAAGACGTAGCTGAAGTTCGCGGTCCCAGAAGTCCGCAGAATGGTATTGATTTCGAGATGCCAAGGAACGAGAAAAGATCCTTTGAGGGATCATCAATACGTCTGGTGGAGGGCGCACGACCCGTGCCAGTATCGGACAGAGGACACCGTTCAGAGATATGTAATTTTCACTGCCCACGGTGTATGCCAAGTCGAAGAAACGTTCTTAAAGTATCGCCATGGATGGTCACGATGATTCGACGGCCGTTGTAAAGATTGAAGGCCAAAAGAGATTTGAGAGCATGTGATCAATGTCAATGAGACAAAAGTACTTCGGCTGTGGTGGAAAAGTGACTTTAGGCTTGTCGCTATTGGCACGCGCAATAACTTGAAACCATGCGACAGGAGAAAGATGGTAGATCCGGGAACGTTTTACAAATACGTAGTAGCTATTCAAAGGCAGGGCGAAGCCAAATCTTTGGACGATTCCCATAAAATCACACTTTGTTTTTGAGTTGCAGCTAGTAACGACATGCTTTTAATTTGCTACATCTAAGTACTCGTTGTGGTTACAGGCGATGTAATTCGAAGAAAAGGGAGATATTCCAACACAGCAATGCATATCAAGACATGATCATGACAAGTCGTAAGGATACAGTATAACAAATGAAAGCAACGAGTAGATCGGATCTCAGTAGCGTCCAAAGACAACGAATACAGTATCTGTAGGCGTAGCAGCCTAAAATGAAGCAAAGAAAAATGTCCAGGACAATAAAGGACGGCAGCTCGGGAAAAAAGAGTGAAATCGAACTCGTCCAATGACTCAGGTGTTGACTTGAATGCTGTGTGCGTGCCTATCGCACAGGAAATGAATAGCGTCGTTATGTAGGTTTCCAATTTGGATCCAGCCCCCCTGCCCAGGGCAGTGGGCTTATGGGACCTGAATCATCTGTCGCACCCCGTCGTACTCCCATGTCGTGCATGGATGACTGCAGCGGAGAAATGTGCCCTATGAGGAGACACAAGTGAAGCAGCCGGACTGGCAGGTCCAAACGCAGAGAGCGCTGGAGACATAGGCCCTTGCACGCGGTATCTATGTCGTCCATCTGAAGAGATACTACCCGAATGAGCCAACGAAGAATGGCCAGCAGTCCCGTGGCTCTTTGAGGAGCCAGAACCCGTAGAAGGGTCTCGCAAGGAAGCAGGAGCTGAGCCCGCTGAACTCCTTGATCCCGGGCTTAGATGAGAACGCATCGAGTGCAATGATCCCTGCTCAGAGGAATGACCAGGCTGGTGAATGAAGTGAGGCTGTGGGGAAATGAGCCAGGAAGTTCACTATAGAAGTATTGAGACTTGCCAATCCAAAAGTTGTCCTCCGTCCCACTTCGTCCACGCCACTAGGTACGACGCCAGCTAGAGATCTCCATCCATCTCCGGCCGAGGGAGGTTCTTCCTCAAGGACATCGATGCTGATTCCTGTGTTTCCGTCTGATCCACCAGCGAAGGACCCCATTGATGAAGTAGTACCTGAAATGTCTCCCCATGTGCGTGGAGGCATTGACTTAATCAAACCTGGAGGATACGAAAGCAATTTGGTGCCAAAACTACTGTTGCTCGGAGTATCCTTCATTGAAGACGCCGACGTAAACGGTGAGATGCCTCGTGGGGCAGGCATATCAAGAATATCGATCTGACCAGTGAATACTGGTGTCACTGGCGAAGTGGGGACGCTCGGAGCTGTGGACGTCTCTGCAACGGACGAATCTCCCGGTACGGAGGCATGATGCCTCATCCTTTCGACAGACCCGGGGCTCCAGATACCTAACTCTGCCTGGTTCGGCGCGGCAAGGGCACGGGGAGGAGGGGTAAGCACGGGGACACCGGCCAGGACAGGTGTGCTAGGAATGGAAGATTGCGCATCATGATACACCGTTGCACCAGACGCTGCACTCTTGGCACTGACACTCGACATTGGGCGATCACTCATTGAGCTCATGGCGGGTCCGAGAAGGCGTTGGTCAGTCATCTCAGGTGAAACATCACCAAGCAGAGCTTGACTCGACTCGAGATCATCAGAGGGAAGACGGGAATGCCTCCGAGACGAAGAGTCCAAGCTTTTGAACATGTTGCTGAACCGTCCCAAGCCAGCCAAACTTCCGAGTCCGAGAAGACCACCGCTATGTCTAGCGGCAGCGCTTGTGCTAGGATGGGGTTCTTCGTGTGCATCGAGAGGCGAATTGGACGATAACGGAGACGTTCGAGGACCAAGGTCCTCAACTCGTACACGTCGTGCCGTTGCCAACATTGCGGGTTCATCTCCGTCGATGGGATATGATGATCGATGTGTTTGCTTAGAATTACGTGAAGAGTCTCGACTAGAGCGAGATTCTGGATCAACCAGTCGAGGTGGAGGCATGGGAGGTCCAAAGTCAGTGTTTCCGTCGTCGGAAGCCTGCAAGGCTGATTCTTCTACCAAAGTATGAAGAGGCTCAGAGCCGGAAGGATTATATCCTGGTCGGTACTCGTCCTCGGGGTCGAAGTGGATGGTGGGACGATCTAGCAGAGACCCATAGCCAGAACCAGTTGAGGAGGTGTTCTTTCCACTGCTATTAGTAGACACGCTTCCATCCATAGGGACATTTTTTGCTTCTGTTGGTGCTGCTTTTCTCTTAAACGGCCCTGGTTTAGCACCGCCTCTCCGCTTTGGTGGTACAGCTGGAGCGCCACGGCTTTGTTGGAGGAATGGATCAACTTCTTCTCCGCTGCCCCGTGGTGAACCTTCCCCTGGACGACGAAACTCAGGATCGACCATGACATAGTCTTTTTCTTGATCATCTTCGCCAAGATGTCGGCGTCGACGACGATCCCTACTGTAAAGATAGCAGATTCCAATGCCTAGAAGAACCACAAGCGCCAAAACACAACCCGCAATGAGGCCACCAATTTGGGATTTACTCAGGTGTCCACCTTGCGAAATCGAGGGTGAGGTCGGGGCAGAGGAACTAGATGACGTCGACGTCGCAGTCAAAGGTGAGGATGAAGAAGATGACGCGAAGATTGACGATGTTAATGAATTGGATGACGAAGAGGTAGAGGATGATGAAGGTATCGCAGATGAAGGTATAGATGATGAGGTTGAAGGTGTTGTTGATATGGTTGAAGGTATCGTAGATGAGGAGGTTATAGGTGTCGCAGTAGTTGTTGAGGTTATAGGTGTCGCAGTAGTTATTGAGGTATCAGTAACGGATGTTGCGGTGGATGCAGGAGAGGTCAGACCGCCATATGTCCAGTCTGAGCCTAGTGGAATCTATGGACATTCAGGTTACTATTGGACCTTACTGTTGAGAGAGAACAACGCACACTAGGCCCATAGTATGTCAATGGCAGGTACATCACCGAGGTGACGGTGGCAAGGGGAATGCCGCTGTCGTCAGTGACGGTCGAGACGACCTCAGTCAACCACGGCGGGAATGCCTGAGTAGTGTCAGCCATCCAGAACTGAGGCTTATTTTTCTCTTTTTTTGTTGCTTTTGAGAAATAGGCGTCGTTAGTGAGCGTGAGTGAAGTTGAGTGATACTAGACTAGGCAATCAGTACGGCAATGCGCCAGGGAGGCTAGAAGGGACATACGAATTAGAATTCGTCGCGAAAGGTGTGTGAGTTGAGAGATCCTCAAATGCGCCTGAGCGACACAAGGGATGGGAGTGGTAGGGAAGAGGAATCGCACGCTTGCGGGAACCAGCGACGCGCTCCAGGCAAGTCAACCAAAGTCACGTGAGCAATGCCTTGCGAATTGACACTTATCTCCGCAGATCGCCCGATTTAGTTCCGTGACCCTTGCCGTCGGTCTATCTTCTTCTACCTTGTTCCTCGAGGCACAGTTTTGTCAATATTGCCCCTTGCTGCCCTGATATTGTAGGCTAGTAGCACTAGCGTATAGCTCTGTTTTTCAGCATCTCTATACTCCCTGTGCTACTAATATTCTGTCTAACAGACTGCATTCAGATTTCTGATCTGCCCACTGCCCGGTGATGCCCAGTCAGATGCACCCATGCTTTACCTTTCTAATATGCGGCAATGTGTCATCGAAGTTCCACGTTTGCCTCATAGAACTCAGCCGATTGAGCAGATGCTGTCACCCCTTCCCCCTAGTCCCTCCGAGTCAACGGTATGCTAACCCTTTGTGATGATAGATGTGGGTCCTCAAGGCCTCATCGTTACGGCAGTTCTCAATGACTGTGAGAACAGATAAATATAGTCTTTGAATCGTACAATTGATGAAGGATCAAAAATCAATTTGGCAGCCTGTCTCCGCGAAACTCCGTTGATGGGCTTCAAGATACGCCGCAGAACTGCTTCTCATGACAATTGCTTTGGAGAAGCTTCTTTTCCTCGTGCGTCCCCACCGTACATATATATATCGCGCACTAATATTGTATGCTAAAATTTATTGTGTGTATCATTGTCGAGTCAATGCAATACCTCGGACGTGGTAACAGTGCAAGCCGACTGAATCATGAACGCGCGCGCGGGCATGTCGACGAGACCCTGTAACTATGGTACACTGTGCTGGGCCAATCTCTGACGACGAGATATATATGTACTAAAAGTGTTGACACGGTTTCAAAATCTCCTCGTTGGTTTGAAATAACGAACCTAATAGCGGTATACGGATAACACGAATATCCAGGACACGATATTGCAGACTCTCCTGCAGCACCCTTACCGACAGTCCACAGCGGCACTGTTTACTTATTTTCTCAGAGCCAAGATAGGTGGATTTGTCTTACGAAGTATGAGGAATACCCTTTCCTTAACTGAAAATAAGAAATGTACATGTCCAGGTGGCAAGTAACCCACTTCATTATTACAACAAAAGATGATGATTTTGGCGAAGACCATGTCGTGAGACGACAGAATACGTGTCTCCGCCTGATGGAGATTAGATGGGGCGATCATCCAGAATCAAGGCGAAAGCAAAGGAAAGTCCCAGAAGGTTTAGTTTGACTACCCTGCGCGTCAAAGTGACTCAGTTCCTAATCAATCGAAGCTGCTTCTCCGTAGCCGCAAAATATCCCGGTATGTATATAAAGTCCTACGAGTGTCTGAATGGAAAACACTTTCACAACCACCCACCACTCACCAAATTAACATTTTCACCACTGATATCAAGTCTCTACGCCATCACCGTGAGCATTACTCTCTCAGCTTACACATAACCCATCTAATTTCGCACAAGATGGCAGAAAGGAAGATGGACACTGTGACCGCCAACGGAACGAAAACAGGTTCCGCATACAGCGGGTGGTCAAGCATTGCGAAACGATACATGACCGAAGTTCCGAAGGAGGACTTCGAGAGGGATAGCGCCAGCCAGGAATGGCCAAGGCGTAGAAGAAACCGCCGAACAAATTGGATTACCTGCTGTAGGTGCGGTAAACATGGGCACCGGGGAAGAGATTGCAAGAAGAGGTTCAAAGGGGAACGAAGGAGCAAGCACCGTCGATCCTAAACACCCACAGCATCACTCGGCGCTGAAAGGGTCGCAGTAAACAGTATCCAGCGTAGGGGGACCTTCTGGGTTCGATGACTTGGGAAGGTGGGCTGGCGGTCGTCAGTCTTTCCGGTATGAGGAAGGAAGTTACGACCACAGGACAGGATCCAAGCGAGTAATAGGCGAGACAGAGCACAGCGGGCGATCCAGAGCATTATAAGATGGCGATCGTGGAGAGGACAGAAGGAAGAGACAATCCTCAAATTTCTTGTACCAAGCTCCCTTTAGCTACACTAAGTGCGTGTCTTCACTCAGCATAATCGAATCTGGATCATTTTCTGACTCAAACCGCAGTATGACGTCGAGAGGAGCCGTATCCCGCAGCCGCGTCATCGTTATCGGGGCTGTATATAAGTAAGACTAACAGCATTCACATCTTTACAACTACCCACCATGTCAGATCTTTTCGATACAGTCAAAGTCAAACAGTCTTCTCAGCACAAGTCAGAGCCGGCAGCGGGCCAGGATAAGGAGTCAACATTTTCTATCCAGCCCCATCCTGCCGTGAGTAATGACCAAATTTCAGGGACGAAACTCCCTACTCACCGAAGTCCTCCAGAAAACTAACGATCCTTCTGACCTTAACCCTCCGACCCAGGGAGGTGGACTGAGATCTGACCCAGTGATGGGTGCGCACCACGCCAAGGGCCCCCACATCCCGAAACAGGACATTCTGAACAGCTTGGAGCAGCCACTGGTACGTAGTCTATCAATCACGGGTTATGATAAGCTGACGGAAGGGTCCAGAGTCGCGAAGAGCTCAGAAAGAGGCAAGCCGAGTTGAACAAATAAGCAGTTAGCGACGTTTGACAATCTTGTGGATAAATTAAAACAGATAAAAATGCATGTGTAGCACTCGCCGTATGACCGGAACTTGAAGCTTCCTGTAAAGTTTCGGTTTCAATTAAATGAATTCGTAAGGAAAGAATCGGCAACGGCCGTTACTGCTGTTGATCGGTCCCGCAATTGCTTCCTTTCAACAATCATATTCGTCAAGGATACTGATGATTTCTCATTCGCCTGAACCAGACAAGGCTATCAGCTGAACTTATGTACAGAGTCATCAAGTATGACTTGAAGAAGGCGAAGGTTCGCAAGAGATTTAATACTGCTTGAAATGGAACAGGTGCAGATGAAAATTCATATGGAGGTGGCGACGAACTGAGTTAAGGCATGTACATTATGGAACGTACACCTCTCGGGGATGCTGATTCCTGTACCTTCAGGTGTTAGTTGTATTGTTGTCCGTCTGTATAAGAGCGAACGCCGTTACTATTAATCCAAGAGCAAACTCTGTTGCCGTGCTCTTCGTCTGGACACACACTCAAAATCGTTAGAACTTAAACCTGGATTCTTGACTCAAAAAATTCACCTACAAGAGAGTATGAAAACTCACATTTAACACTTCCTTTCCAGTGCTTTTGTAGTAAGGTGGTGAAATGCCAACGAAGATGAGTTTGGCGAGATTCTCATTGGGTTCCTAATATGTAGGCGCGCGCCTACGATACACGTGGTTAACGCATGTCATATGCATCATATCGATATCGATATCGTCGACCTTGACCGTTATCGAGCAGGTGCGTACGCGCAGCGCCCACCATCTCGATCATGCCGTCTCAGTCAACGCTGAGCAAAGAAGAGAAGGACAAAATCAGAGCTGCCATTCCGGCCCCCTCGAACAAGATTCTCTATGCCACGCTCGCGCGAGTCTATTATGCTTACCCACAGCCGAACGAATGGTCATATTCTGGTCTTCAAGGCGCTCTTGCACTCACCAAGAGTAATTCAACCGGCGCGCTTGCATTTCGGCTTGTGGACATGATTGGTACAACAGGTGTTATATGGGAACACGATTTCTACGATGGTCTGGATTACTTTGCCGACAGAGCGTTCTTCCATTCATTCCCTGGCGACGTAAGCGCTTCTTACTATTTGGGTTAACATGATGCTTACGGTGTTTATTCTTGCAGGACTCTATGATCGGTTTCGTGTTCTCCAACGAATCGGAGGCCAAAGATTTCTGGAAGAAAGTACTCAAAAAGAAGGACGAGAAGCGCAGTACGTGGAGTTGCGCGGTACCGATATAATAGCTATTGACTGTTCTTCCATAGCGCCCAAGCCCGAGACAGAGAAGAAGAAGAAGGCAAGCAAAGGGGGCAAGATAGACAAGTCCATGACTTCAGGTCCAACGTCTGGATCCTTTGTCCACGTCGCGGATATGGGCTATGACTCAGGGCCTGGCTTTACTTCAAAGGGAGTTGACCCATCATGGACAGCTTTCCTTGGACAACTGGAGAATGTGGGTATCGACAAGGAAATGATAGCGAAGGAGATGGACTTTATGAAGGACTTTGTACGTTCACATCCCCAACAGCAACCTGCAGCTGCAAAGGAGCCCAAGAAACCAAAGCCACCTCCACCTCCTTCGCGGAAAGCTCATGGGCAGAACGACAGTATCGGTGCACCGCCGCCATTACGACGCCCTCAACCACCTCCGGCAGCAGCCCCGTCACATACACCACAGCCACCGGCGCGCCCGCCACCCCCTGCTGCCAGTGCGCCGCTACCACCTCCAGTTCGCCCACCAGTACGAACAACTCCAGGGCTGCCTCCGCCCCCGGCCCGGCCAACGAGCTCAGCGCCCGTCGCACCGTCTCCGGGAAACAATGGTAGACAGAAGAACCAGGAATCCAAGAACAAATTGGAGCAGCTTCTGGTACGTTTAATGCGGATTATTGGGGGACTGCACGTTGATAGTTTGATCCAGAATCCCGAAGAACTCAGAAAGAGACAAGCCTTGAAGTTGAATAAATAAGGGTCCGACATGTTTTGTACGATTTTGGGTGATAGTCGATAACCCGTGGAACGTGTAGCCACCAAGTTCTGAGTGTAACATAATGGAACAAACGGTTGTACAATATAACGAGAATTTATTGATCATTGCTGCACGAGTGATTGTCGGCTCTGCTTTTGCTTTCGTATGAACACGGCAGGCAGCACTAACTCATATTGCAATCGATTTGGAAGACTATGGTTTTACCTAGTATTGTCTTGGTATGGCAGAACTTACAGAACGCGTTATAAAGTTCCTGTCTACCCCCGGAAATTCTCGAAATATATAGTATACCTGAAGCACGGCAATGATTGATTGAGAGGACAGAAGAATTCTCACCGCGAGTGCGGATGAGAGCGGCAGGATTTACTGAATATTATAGCCAGCACAGTGATAAACCAAGAAGCGACCTGTAATCGGACCAGTTTTCGTTTGAGCCAAGTTCGAGCTGTAGCTCGCTTCATGCTCTACTCTTCATCTCTCGTAAAGCAGGACTAATGCTGGTTTGCATGGTTAATATTATTCAGATTTCTCACTCAGTCTTATGGTTTCCTTCAGGAACTTTGTCATCCAGACGTGTATCACTCGAAATTGACCAGACTCCAGTACACAATATGGTATTCCGGGGAAGATCTGCCAGAAGGTGAACTCGTCCAATTCCAACTGCCCTATCGTTGACCAGGTGGTGATCAACTGAACCGCAAGACTTTCAGTGGTATACAATGCATAGTAATTCGATACGCCAATTTGTTGTTACTTCTCCTAGTACAGATCATATGCATAGATAATTGGCCGCCTTAAGAAAATCCGCCGGTCCCCAAGGAGTCCGGAAGCCCCGCTTCTCCACATCCTCTCTCCCTTGCGGCATCCGCAGCAGAATCCACCTCCAAAACAATCTCACCTCCCCCAACCACATCGTGCCAATCGATGACGCAAAGGCTTGGACTCTGCTCCCCATTAATAGTTACGCTTTTCACGTACAATCTGCTCCCATCCGGCGGCGTTGCACTGAGGGATGAGTTATCAAAGTTGTTCACCACAAACTTTGTACTCGTTCCAAAGACATCGTTGGACAACACGAACGAGGAGAGGAGAGGAGACCCGATAAGCATCTGCGTCGAAGACAAGACGGGATAAAGTCCAAGGATATGGAATACCAATAGAGCTGCCATTGCGCCGGAATCGTCGTTGCCTGGAATCCTGCGTGTGACTTAGTGGACGATAACTTATAGGTAGGACCGACGACAAACCCCGAGATTTTGGTGTTGAAGTTCTCATAGACCACTTGATGTACCCGAAGGACGCTCAGGTCAGGACGTCCGGCATAGTGGTATACCCAAGGCATGGCGAATGAAGGTTCGTTCCCCGCCAAGAAGTATCCCGCTGAGAAGTAGTGGTTGCTAGGGAGGGTTTGTTGGCAGTAGTACAACTTATATATCGGCAGAGAACCTCACACTCTGTTGACGAAGGTATCGTTCCCTCCCATCAGTTCCACGAGTGTCGCTACAGAGTGAGGAGCAAAGAAGCTATATTCCCAAGATGACGCTGAAGATCAAGTCAGCCAAACCATATAGCTAAGAGTGTATCCCACGGACATTCGTAGAATCCAACGTCGTTGTCAGTACCTCGAGCACAAGAATGCGATACGGGATCGACGGGCGAGCATGCATCTGGGGGACTGAAGGCGAATGTTCCATTCTAGATGCTGGGAGTAAGTAATACCTCGACCCAACCAAACTGGTTCCTACAGGATATCTTCTTTGTGCGAAGCCAGTAAACCCGTCATGAGTAAGATTGGCATCCCACATGTTTACAAAGTTCATGGAACGGTTCGCATAGGTAGCTATGTCATCTGAAGATTTCCCCAGGGCAACGCCTGCTTGACGCACAGAAAAGTCTCCGAGGGCATACTGCTTTAGTGTGAGCATGTAAGAGAGACACTTGAATTGGGATTACTTCCAGAGCCCGAGATGCTTCTCGAGTGGGTAGACCTGTAGATCCTGATGGATCTGTCCAGTCAGTAGGGATATAACCAAATTGTTTCCACGCCGTATTCTGTCGCCCAACTAGAGATATTGCCTTTAGTGCTACGCAAACATACTTAAGCCTTTGAGTAAGAACAAACCTCGATACCAGTTTGGCGGCTGATCGAAACGAGTAGATGAGAACTATGATCCGGAAGAGCGTATTGCCACGTACTGTATTCTCTGCAGTGTCCACTAAAGCTTGGTACAGATCATCTGCTACAACGCCCAGTTCTGCAGCCCGAGATCCATATTTGACTGCAAAGTCTCCTAGGATTGGCATGCCATCGCTTCCACCTTGGACATACCCACTAGCGTCCGAGTCCGCATAAACGACGTGACAAGATGGAATGGAGTCACTTACGCCTTCGTGTTAGCACGACATTCAGGTATATATCCTATTCTCACATTAGCCTAGATTGCAAATGGATGCTGACTGCTTACCAGTGTTACGCCAGCCGTCTACGTACGCACTGACGATATCAGCCCATGTGCGAGGATTGATAATTGAGTGCAACGGATGTGCAGTCCGGAAGGTGTCCCATGAACTGGACGAGTTTACGAGTCGGCATAGCTCAAGTAAAAATTTCACATACCAAAATAGTGCGTCGTAGAATGGATACGGAGAATCCCAATATGGATTCTCATCGGTGAGGTTCGCAGGAATGAGTGATGCCCTGTATAGCTAATACGAGTCCATGAGTATGTGAACAATTCACTGTCTTGAACAAGACTTACAGATGAATACAGAAGTTCTACAACAGTAGGGTCTTCGACGTCGGTGTCAACCTGGACACGCGATAACACGTCCTCCCATTTCGAAACTGATGCTGCCCGAACTGCATCCCAATTCCAAGTGGGAATTTCCTCTTCCGCGTTAGCACATGCCTGGTCGGTACTAATCGTGGATATCCCAAAACGTGCAATGACAGTAGAGGAACCAAATGACAATAAGGCTCCTGCTTGGTTTGCATAGACAGAAGACTGGAATGCGAAACTGATAGTGCTCGAATTTGGCGCAATCACAATATCGTTGGCATTACTGGATGAAGCGGACTCATATGTCCCGGATGCAATCAAGCTCTGACTCGCAAACTGGGAGGAGAAATCATAACATGCGTAAGCTGTATAATTATCCGTTCCGTAACTCTAGGACACCAAAATGATGTTAGATTGAATATTATGTTACGAGCAAGGGAGAACTGACTTGAAGGAACGTTCCATGCAAAGTGACTCTTCCGTCAGTTATGGAAAGACCGCCACCTTCAAACGACCGCTGCAAATCGTTTGTCAGATCGACGACGACGTGATTGACGTTGCTACTCTGGGGGTAAGTAAATCTAATCAACCCGGCTCTTCGCGTGGACGTCGTCTCGAGCTGAATACCATTCACAAACGTTGTAGTGAAGTAACCAGGTGAGGCAGCTGACATTTGATAAGTGTCACTTTGCGTTTCACCCTCAAACGCATCCTTACCATCAGCTCCCACAGCACGTAAAGCGGCCCGCGCTCCAATCCTGACTGGACATTCGGAAAACGAGCAGTTGGTCAAGGGAAAGAGTGGGAATATGCCATAACCTCCTGCAGTATTCCCACCTGTACCTTCGTCGTGCATCAACGATATGCCAGTGATGGATGAATTGTCTGCGATATATCCTGCTTGTCGAGGGGTAGTACTGACGTCGATTCCAACCTTGGCCATCGCATAGGGGACCGCCGAGCCTACAGCAAGCAATTGAGTAGAAGGCTTGGGAAGTAATGAATGATGCATACATACCTGGAAAGGCGTTACCCCCACTACCGCCGTTCGCAGCAGTCGATGTCCCAATGAAGAGATTCACCAAAGAGGTTAGATTCGCACCATATACTTGTGAAGTTGCGACGACCAACAAGAGCAAGACGCCTCGGAAGAGGTCCATCATGACGAGACAGTCGGTACATTTGACGTAGCAGCTACTTATAAGGCTTGTGGCACGTTTGATATGGTCACCAGGAAGACCGAGCACATGGTACCATCTGTTCGTTGCCGCTAGGCTATCGTGAGTCTAAGAGATAGATGGAGAAGTTGCTTTATTGATTATCCGCACAATATATAGATGAGGAATCGGCAAAATGAGATCCAGGTGAAACACACGCGTTTGATAGAATTTGGAGGGGTGAGAGAATGCAGAGGTCAGAGGTCATAGGACTGGAAGTAGAATTTGTTCACCGTTGCAGAGAGATCGATTTGTCAAAGACTTTTACCCAAATGTCCACCGGGGGGTAAAAATAGCCACGACGAGGGGTGACCCAAAATAGCTGTGGCGACCCACAACGTCATAAAGATGTCATGGCCCCGCACAGGCGTATAAAGCAATGGCACGTCCGACCAACATTTCAGCAATGTCAACCACAGAACAGGTAACGCCCACCGCCGCAGCCGTACATCCCTCTGCAATCGGCTCGGGAGTACGCCCCGACACAACGCAGCAAAGCGATCCAAACGAAGCTGAAAGGGCGACGGTTGGAAGCCAGGAACATGACGAATACCCAGAGCAGAAGCATGCCGGGAAAGTTGGTTATGGTCCGCAGTACCATTCGGGACCCGTGAGCACGGTACATATATCTAGAATTCTTGGTTGATTTTGCGAAACAGACTTTCACCGACAAGGTGTCTGGATTGAAGGAGGTCGTCAAAGGAAAGGTCACCGGGAATAAAGGGCTCGTACAACAAGGGCATGAACGACAGACTGGGGAATTGAAGCGCAAAGAGAAACTGCAAGACGTGAGTCGCTCCTACATATACATACTGACTTGCGCTTAATGAATGGCTCAGTTGGAGGGAGATCCTTTCGCGAATCCAGAATCAGAGCATAACGTCGCCCAAGAACAGCATCCGATTGACAGCGGAATGGAAAGAAGAGCTTGATGTATGCAAAACACGAAACCGTAGAATTTTTGTCCGGCCCAAGTAAATGTGTGTCGCCCTCGTTTCACAAGAATCAATCGCAGAGATAGATAGTCAGTCAAACACACTTATGTGACGCAGCAGAACAGAGATTGAGCGGTAATGTATACATCACAATGCTACGGAAAATTCGAAAACATGATGATCAAGCTGCAAAGAGTCAGTCAGTTAGTTACAGAAATATGTAGCAAACCGCTAAGCCCGTTCCATGCCAAACATAATCGTGGACATATCCGACACATGTTGATCGAAATTTTTGGCAGGTGAGATGGAAACGATAGAATAGCCGAAGTAAATTATGATGCTCATCCTCTACTGCTATCCGACAGCAGTTGCACACTGGAAAGGGCCCAACGCCGGGAATGTATAATCGATATCGCTCCGACTACGGCAGGACTTCTACAACAAGAGGATAGGAAGCTACGAGCAGATATGTCAGCGCTGGGATGAATACACTAAGATAAAGATACCGAGACAAGGCCTTTTTGCGAGCGGGGGATGCCTAATGTCTCAAAAAATACCAAAACGGAAGCGAAGCGGATATAAAAGGACGACGAGAGAGAAGGTGATGTGCAGCCATATCAATCAAGCACCCACGTTCGATTACAAATGAAGACACACCAATGGATCCAGTCACCAAGTTAACTTCGAGCTGGGGATGATAGTAGGTGTAGGGAACATGTACAGCACAGAAAAACAGACCGAAAACCAGAGCACGGCACACTGATCACACACAGAGAAAACAGGGAGAGCACAGAGGGACACAGAAACCGTTACATATTACACAGAGGAGCATGGTCACGGATGCTTGCCAATGACGGAGGGATATGATGACGATGGAACGGTCATTATGCAAACTCCCGCCCAAAAACACAATGAAGGGAAAGATGAGACCGAAAAATGGTAACTCGTGGTGCCGCAATGGTAGTTGAAGTGGTAGTGGTGGTACCGGCGCAAGACCCCAATAAGGAACGGTGGGAAATACAGGCAGGTCAGGCGGCCTGGCGGCTGACGACGGCAAACGGCGATATTTTTTCAGGGCGGCCGGGCCGCTTCAAGCGAAAGATTATCCACCACAGCTGTCACCAGCAAGACAGGTAAACCCTTTACCTGGATGATAGCAAAAATATCATACTCACCTTTTTGTCTCACGGTAGACCGTCAATCGTGATTGCACAACTGTTCAGATGAAAAATTAACCTCGGAAACAAGTGAAGACTGCGATCAGGGCTCGATGTGATTTCGACTTTGCAAAAGACTCATGGACGCGTCAGCCGAGCACCGCAGCGGTCCGTGAACATTCTACTGTAGTCGATTTTCTTCGGGAGCAACACGGGTCCTGCAAACTATTCTCCGAAAGACTTTATTTCGGAGTAAGTCGTCGGATTCGAGCATTCTTAGACCGACCAAGATTATGGCGTTCATCGTCATGGAGAGGGAATTTCGAACCGGCTTCCATAAAGGTCAACCGGATTTTTGACTATATATTCTCGCAAAATCGTCGAGGATTCACAGCTCACTTCTCACCATGTTCTCTTTGTCGATCCTTACCGCCTTCGTCTGCCTGGTTCCTTTCATTTCTGCTGCTCCCTCTGAGCTTCAGAAACGCGTTGACACCACGACCTACTGTGGTATGTAGAAATAGTATCGTGAATGAACATGATTACTTACGGCCTTTCAGGTCAGTATGACAGTGTCAACACCGGCACATACACTCTTTATCTCGACGCTTGGGGCAAGGACAATGCTGACTCCGGCTCAGCCTGTGCTTCGGTCACGTCTACTAGTGGTACTAACATCGCATGGACCACGACGTGGACTTGGAGTGGTGGCTCTGGTGTGAAGAGTTACACCAACATTAACGCCAACACAGGACTAAATGCTAAGCTTAGCGCTATCAGCAGCATCGAGGCAAGTTGTCTCCACTTCGTTCAAAAACGTAGATGCAGATGTGGCTTTTAGAGTGCGTGGACCTGGACCCAAACCACCAGCGGGACCGTCGTGGCTAACATTGCGTACGATCTGTTCACCTCTTCGACTTCTGGTGGTTCGAATGAGTATGAGATTATGATTTGGCTCGACAACGTCAACGCCGGGCCTATCTCTTACACCTATGGCTCCGATGGTTCGGCTACACCCATCGTGAGCAGTGTTACTATTGCTGGATACACATGGTTGGTTATTTGCGACGGATCCGGTATATGTCCCTGACTTCCTTCGCAGGGACTTGTATTACGGTTCAAACGGCTCCAACTACGTCTACTCCTTCTTGACTTCGGACGAAAGTGCCATCAAGAGCTTCAGTGGTGACTTGATGGACTTCTTCGATGTGGGATTTCTTCTTTTGTATTATTGGACTTGTACTCATGCTATCGTAGTATCTCACCTCCAAGCAAGGTCTGAGCACTTCGCAATACTTGACTACAGCGCAGGGTGGAACAGAGGCCACCGAGGGTTCCGCGACTCTCACTTCGTGGGTATTGCGTTATAACCAACTGAGCTTGGACTGACTCTTCTCTCCATTCAGTTCGGCCTTCAGCATTGTGATCGCTTAAACGAGTCGTATATAAGTTCTCATCATAATATAAGTGGTCCTGTGCTTGCATGATTTTGACGTCTTGAATAACGCTAGTAAGCTGATGTTCCGACTCCCGTCCGGACTCCATTGCTAAGTCAACTGAATCTGAAACGTTGAGACGGAGGTGACTGGAACAATGACTACCGATTTATCAAGCGGAGTTGACCTAGAGGCTCTGCTGAGACTTCAATCCTTTCCACATGTCGGACCAAGCGCCTTCCTACTAGTTGCATACGATGGAGAATAGCTAGTGTCCTGACACGGCCGAGGTCAAATAATGAGCGTTGATCAGTGGGGACTTCTAGATGGACGGCTTTCTGAGGGCCTGAACATCACCAGAGGTTTTGATACAGAGATGGAACGATGTCGACTTGCCACTAGGAAGTTGGGACCAGAGAGTATAAATACTTTACACGGACCTTTTGTGTAAATATTATTTCCATGGTCCGCATTGAGTTTTTCCTTTGTTCATGCGCACATGAGTATTCTCGAAAAGTGGTCGCCTTCTTAAAGTTACTTATTGAGGGTGGTTGGATAGTCGGACACCATCAAATGGCGGCCATCACAATACTTCAAGTTCCGCCCACCTTACGATCAGCAACCGATCAATCTAAATATTCTTCCTACCAGCATGATCTTCTATTCAAATCCCGCAGAACTGACTAAATTCGTCCCATGGGCGGGCAGTAGTGGCCGTTGTGGACGCCTCGACCTCGCACCGACATGCTTTACGCATGTTCTTATGCTGCCAAGAGCAAGACAGGGACTTGAGACAATTTTCCGATGCCAATATGTCGGAATAATTTGTCGCGTAAAGGTGCGACTAGGTTTTATTTGACGGAAGAAACCTACCTCATTTTCTCCGTCGACGATAGTCTCTGGATTCCTAATCCCGTCCTGTTTTTGCTTATATATCGGGGGTGCTTCAGCGAGGATTGTATCACTGTCGACTATGATCTCTCTGTCAATTATCTCTACTGTGCTTTGCTTGATCAGTTTCGTATCCGCTGCTCCGTCCGCGCTGCAAAGGCGTCTTGATACTTCGACCCATTGCGGTGAGTAGTGGTTATGGTTGTCAGGCAGCTACGGTATTTACAAGGCTATAGGTCAATACGACAGTGTCAACACCGGTATATACACTCTATACCTCAACCAGTGGGGCAAGAACGGTGCAACTTCTGGCCAATCATGCGCTGCTGTCACTTCAACGAGTGGTAACAACGTCGCATGGACTACCAGCTGGACTTGGAGCGGTGGCGACGGCGTGAAGAGCTACACGAACATCAATGCGAACAATGGACTCAACGTCAAGCTCAGTGCCATCAACAGTATCAAGGTGGGATACCACCCCAGCACAAGCTGACAAGATGGTGATGTATTCACGGTTTCTTAGAGTTCATGGGCATGGAGCCAAACCACCAGTGGAACCGTTACGGCTAATGTTGCTTACGACCTGTTCACCTCTTCGTCAGCTGGAGGCAAGAATGAATACGAGATCATGATTTGGCTCGACAATATTAACGCTAAACCTATCTCATACAACTATGATGCCACTGGTGCAGCTATAGCCAAAGTGAAAAGTTTGTCTATCGCAGGGTATAAATGGTTCGTGGTCTGTTATGATATCGGGATCTGTTTTCTCACATCTTGGTCCGTAGGGATTTGTATTATGGCAACAATGGCTCCAACTACGTCTATTCCTTCTTGACTTCGGACAAAAGCGCCGTTAAGAGCTTCAGCGGTGACTTGAACGACTTCTTTGATGTTGGTTTCTTTACCTTTGTTATTGGTCTTATGCTCACAACTTCATAGTACCTCACATCAAAGCAAGGTCTGGGCACCTCTCAGTACCTCATCACGGCTCAGGGCGGCACTGAAGCTACTCAAGGATCGGCTACCCTTAAATCGTGAGACTTGTTCTTCTCCCGCTGACTTTTAACTCATATTCGTGTCATTTAGTTCTACTTTCAGTCTTGTTATCAGTTGAATCAAATTTGAATATATTTCTGCTGCTCGAGCTTCTTGGAAACTACCTGCGAAGAGTTTGAATTTCTCATCTGACATCATAATTGTAGGCGCATGGCATATAGACAGCATGGTGCCGGGCCGAAGCCGGGCTGCGATGCTCTTTCACTCTTACCATCTTGGCGTATCATCCATTGCTAATGATTGCTCTTTGATGGTGTTCTTCCGACGTATTAACTAGCGAAACAATCCGGGTTTTCGAACTCTTGGGATCCCGTGCCGCTGCACATGGTCTATATTTTGCAGGTGTTCTAACTGTCTTGCGGGCCGCTGAAAGCGACTAACGGGCCTCGTCAATAGTCCGAAGATTGGTGCCGACAAGCTTCTACCTGTTTATAGATTTTGATTCTTCTTCTCGAACATGTATATATTCCTCAGGCGCTTCGCTTCTGGGAAATCGCTCCACATCCAACTATGCATTTCTCCGCAGGCTTGCTTCCCTCTGTGGTCGCTGTCACAGTATTTCTGGCGCGTGCATCGGTCTATGCTCGCCCACAATCCTATGCTATCTGGGCTGCTGATTCTGCCATAGCGCGCGGACAAGGAAATGGACTGGATTCGAATGGAAAGCCTACGGTTTCCTATGAGCATGGAGAGCTGCAGTGGGGACTGCGGCTACTGTATGAAACAACTGGGAACAAATCGTATTTCAATTATATCGTTCAAGGTGCTAGTCAAATCGTCGACAACAATGGTAATATTGGAGGTGGCTATTCGCAAGTCATTGATATTCAAGGCTATATGCATACGCTCACGGGGCATTCTAGCATTGCTGATTACTCTCAAGATCCCGTAAGGTCGGCGACATTCATTGACTAGCCTTGATACCGTAACCTGACTACTCTACCATCTCAGGACGGGGCCGACATTTGCATATCTGTTGCGTTAATTCTAGTTGCGCGTATCCATCTTACCGCTGATATTCGTTCGCATTTGCATAGGTACGAACAAACGAGGCAGTCAAAATGGAAGACTGCCATGGATACCTATCATCAGCAGCTCATGGGGCAACCTCGAACCGCTCAGGGCCAATTTTGGCACAAGCTAAGGTACTTCAATCAAGGTACACCCACCAGGAAAATTTTGAGAGCAAGGATCTTAAAGAAGATGTAGGTTGGCTTGATGGAATTTACATGGGCGAGATTTTCTACACTGTGTATACGAACGCATTCCAACCGACTAACTCTACGGCCTATGGTACGATCATGGACCGTCCAAATCAATGGCTCGAGAGCTAACTATTAATTGATAGCTGACATCGCAAGACAATTCGACTTGATGTTCCAAAATACCCTGCAAGAGGAAGGAGCTGCGAACTACACCGGCCTTTTGTACCATGGGTACGACTACTCCCACACCGCCTCGTGGGCCTCCCCGGATCGAGGACATTCCCCCGAAGTGTGGGATCGAGCGATGGGGTGGTACATGATGGCACTCGTCGACATTCTTGAAATTTATCCCAAAGATAAATCCATCTTCCTAGAGCACCTAAATACGCTCGTACCCCGAGTACGCGATGCTGCTGACCCAGATTCCGGTGCGTGGTGGTTGGTAATAACCCAGCCTCGCAGAGCCGGCAATTACTTTGAGAGCAGTGGACCGGCTATGTTTGTATATGCCATGTTGAAAGCAGTGAGGCTCGGATATGTGGCAGATAGGAATGGGAGTATCGTGAAGGCGGCTACCAAGGCGTACCAATATATGATTAAAAACTGGGTTGTCGATAACGGAGACGGGACGATGAATTGGTTGAACACTGTTCAGGTGGGCATTTCCTCTGTGAATGTGCGGCTTGGTATTCACCTCTCCTACTTTAGGTTGGAAGCTTGGACGGAAATGGAACGTTTGAAGTAAGTTCATCAAAAGTTCATCCCCTGTTGTACCGATTTTGGTTGTTGACCATCCTTATCTCTCAGTATTATACCAGCGTCGCTGTGGATACCAATGATCTCAAGGGCCTGGCTGCATTCCTTTTAGCTAGTCTTGAGTACGAAAAACTATAAGTGAATCTACTTACTGCAGCAAGACGAAGTATTCTCACATTCTTACTTTCAAATACCCGACTCTGCAGCGGCCAAACCTGTCCTAGCGACAGATTAGGTACACTCGTGAACATGATCCAGACTCTAGTTACATGAAATGTACATCATTCCCAGCATCCTCCTATCAGTCCACCTCCACACCTCCCCGAAACAAGCTCAGAGCGAAAAATAGTAGTATAAATAAAGGAAAGAAATTAACGATAAGAAAGTACGAGTGATGATGCAAGGAGTGTGAGGCCAGTGGGATATAGGTACTTGGGTAGGGTATCCTGGTATTTGAACGCGGATTGCGAACCGAAAACTGGAACAACATAAAAACAGACAAAATTGGGGAATATTAGGAACGTCAAGAAGTCATTAGATTCATCGCAGGGGTATGCAAGCCGTCACCATTGCTACAGCCGGTGTCCAGGGACTGCCCAGAACAACAACGTCAACGCCGTAACGAACGCAGCGACAAGGATGGTGACCCATATTGCACGCCCTAACAGCAGCTTCTTGACATACGCTTCCCGTATTGTCAGCGTGCGGAAGGGTGTCGTTTCGGATTGGCCGAAGAAAACGAGGATGGGATCTAGCTCATACTGATGGGAAACGAGGAAAAGGATTGCGAAGGTAAATGGTATGAATAGCTAGGAAAGGAATGTCAATGGATCGGATAGATCAGAATGGGGTATGAACTTACGAAAAAGCGTTTCGACTTGGGCTTCACATCCAAAAATATCAACGAAAACGCCACAGCGAGACCGATCCATAGAATTATGAGGCCAAGTATTAATCGCACCAATGATGAAACAGGCGTCAAGTTCCCAAACGCCTTTGACCGTAGGAACCGAGGGAACGCATCCTGCTCCATGGCACGAAAACAGTACTCCTTCTGCGAATGGAACATGTCGGGAATCTGTGCCATGAGATTGTGCTCTGCTTGAGACTGAGGTCCTTGAGTTGAACTCAGGGGGAAGGAATGAATTCGGAGAGAGGGTGGCAGATAGATTTCATGATTCTCCGATGCATTCACTGTGTTCGCTGCAGGCGAAAGGTAACGAAAGTATATTCGCTCTGCAGAGGCGATGAGATCAAGGCGGGTGATGGCAGCAGAACGGGGAATGATGGTAGGCGCACGCGAAGCGCGTTTCATGTTGAACAAGGTAGGTGTTCGGCCAGAAAGAGAAAATGGAGTCGTCGAGCGAGCAAAGTCATGGGGAGAGGTGGAATTTATGCGAGTTTGGTCTGAGATCACAGGCGTGGGACGAGGTGATGCTGAACGAGCACCGGACTTTTCATCGAGGTTGGCCAATTCCTGCTTGTCCTGCTCTGTTATCATGTCACCAGTGCTCGCCGTGCTGCGCTTCGTCCCTAAGCCGTCTGGGTTCATCCCGACAACCGTCCCGTAGATGGACCCACGTCTACGTGCATAGTCCCAGTACTGAGGCCAGTCCTCCTTGATCGTTCGACCCGATTTGCGAACGTCCTTAAAGTATGCTCGGCACAAATTTTCGTGTTGCTGAACATCCAGCCAGAAATCTAGGATATCCTCTGAACCCTCGCGCTGGAGGAAGAGACTGTAATAAATTAGTTACGGCAAATGTGAAAAAAGCGATAACGCACTAGAACATGAACAGATCAACCGGAGGCCGCGTTCTCCTGGACAGAACCTCAGTGAACGACGGCAGCCTGTTCTTGCGACTAGCTGCCCAATCATCCTGCTGTCGCTGCTCGTCCATCTGCTCGGAAATTTCAGAGCGAAGGGCGTGTGCAAATAATGTGGTCAGGTTCAAAGAACGTAAGTCACGACTGTAACGCTGGTAACGGCTGCTGATGTAACCCTACCATCTCCGTACCACCATGTCCTTCAGCAAGGCGTTTACCCCCGCCTTGCGGGAAATCCGAATTTTATGCTGCCAGACAGGTCCTGCATCTGCGGGCACAAGGTATTCTGTATTTCCTACTCGTTAAAATTCGGGTTTTCACCGTTTCCACAGGCAGTTCATCACCTCCAAATATCCATTAATAAAACAGCACAATCCTGATCTTCCGGTGTTGATTCGAGAGGCAAGCGGTACTCCTGCTAGGGCGTTTGCGAGATTCGGTGTGTCTGTATCGTGTCTACGTATAGCAGGTGCTGATGAACACGTAGAACGGGGCCGGGAGGTGCATGTCGACCTTGATAATCTCTCGGCGACAGATGTAGAATCCAAAGTTGCTCAGCTGTTGAGCTCATAACGAAATGATTGTTGTTGTTCGCATTGAAATGCTTTCGCATGTCGTAATCCTGTGAAGTCGAGTCTAGTTCGGCCTTGACCATTACTGTAAGCCGCTAGGGAGCTCAAATAGACCACATCATCTTTTGGTACTCTCGCGACATATTGCGGCATTTCTAAGTCAAGCTCCATTACCCCGCTGTCCTCTCGCGCGGCCACTCACGTCATTTTTGATCAGGCTCGGATCCTATGCCTTCAAGCTTGCCACGCTGTCTTGCGGTCTGTCATTACCACTTTCCTTATCACGAGTCAGCATGCCAAGAACCGCAAAGACTCAGGACCGAGAAGATACATTCTGGTACGCTCCCATACCATATGGACCAAGGAAAAGACAAGAAATATGATTGGAGCTTTCAAGCTAAATAGTTCACGACCGAATATGTTCTTCAACGAGAATTAGCGTCTTCACTTCCTAATCATAACCGTCTATCCATACAAAGACACAACCCTAAGTAGGGCATAATACACCCGTCATTCGGCTTCTTTTCGATTTTTGTATGGAGTCCAACTCGTTATCCTGATAAGAGTCACTAACTAGCTTGTCCCTGCTCGTACCAGTCTGGAGTGCTCACCGAAATGCTTGGCACATTCTTGCCGAGCCTACGATAACTGAATTGGTGGATTCTTATGTGTTCACCCTGATAATTGAAAGTCAAAGCTTCAAGTCCTGAAAGCCTCTCCTAATTAAGCCTTATCATCGCGATAAAACAACCTTGCATCTTGGTTCCTAACTATTGCGAAGAATTGATACTGCAATCCGCTCTCGTATCTTCTCTTCCGGAAAAGAATAAGGCAATCAGACATATGCTCATCAAAATCCTCCACATGCATCATCTCCGAGTCGCCTTGGATCTGAGGAAGTTATCTCTTCAAGGCAATAAAAGGCGCAATGTCTCATCAGACTCCCAGACGACGTCTCCTCCCTCGAGTTAGCATCACCTGTCCCTCTGGTCTTCGACGCCATGGCCAGTTTCGAACCTAATACTCCCATTGTCGCCGCTAGCGCAAGTTCTGCGAGGGTTGATTATGACAAGAAGCTCCATGCAGATGAAGTCTCGTCGACCGAGAAAAGCGCCATCTTGGAAAACGAGCTAGATGGAATCCATGACGGTTTGGAATTCCCAACGGAGGAGGAAATCGTAACCCTTCGACGAGTATCTGATGCCATTCCTTGGACGGCCTACCGTGAGTTACCTAGCTATACTCGGAAACCGCTAGACTGACCATGGTTTCAGTGATTGCCGTTGTAGAGATGGCAGAGCGATTTTCGGTATAGATCATCTATCCAAGCTTCTTTTCTTTTGCCGCTGCTTATACCAACCCCAGTTCTACGGATCTACTGTAGTTTTCGTACGTCTTTCGCATTGGAATTATCTTATCTGTGCTGACCTCCAAGCAGACCAACTTTATTCAGCAGCCTCTGCCAGATGGATCTCATACTGGAGCAGCAGGTGCTGGTGGTGTTTCGGGCGCATTGGGACGCGGACAAAGAGTGGCGTTCAGCCTGACGACATTCTATCAATTCTGGTGTTACGTCACCCCGCTGCTCGGCGCGTACATTGCAGACTCCTACTGGGGCCGGTACAAGACAATCTGTGTCGCTGTAGCGGTTGCTCTCTTTGGTCATGTAATCCTCATCATCTCAGCCGTACCTGGTGTCATCGAACACGGTAGTGGTGCTATGGCAGCTTTCATTATCGGCATGATTATTATGGGTTTAGGTATGGTTGCTTTCTGTCTTGTACAGAACTCTATGACAAATGTTTCTACAGGGACAGGTCTTTTCAAGGCGAACATATCCCCTCTCATTGCGGAACAGTACAAGAGAACGAAACTTTTTGTCATCACTACCAGCAAAGGTGAAAGAGTTATCGTCGACCCCTCTTTCACAGTCACTCCTGTGGCTGAGCGGTAATTTCAGGGTGTTAAACACTTTAAAGTAATATTATCCGTGTTTGATTTGGAAACACGCAGGTAAAAACACCTTTGTAAACACTGCTTGTCATTTAGTCTGTGTTTTAATTTAGTAATTCAATTTATATTACGAACAAAAACACATTTGCAATTACTGGATGTGTTTTTATCTGTCATATATGGATAAATACATGAGTAAAAACACATGCAGTAATTATGACCGGTGTTTTTGACTGGTAATTTCCTTTTTAAACACAGATAAAAACACCACATGTGTTTCTGTCAGTAATTATAGTTGAATGATGTCATGGAATTACCAATTGAAACACAGATGAAAACACAAAGGGTGTTTTTATCCGTGTTTAATATTTAAACACACAGCTACTCACTAGTGACAGTGTAGACTCTATCTAGCTACTAGTTAGAGACTCTCCAGCTACTAGCTGTCAACTCCCTCTCTACTAGTCAGCCACTCATCATATAGTAGAGAGGGAGTTGACAGCTAGTAGCTGGAGAGTCTCTAACTAGTAGCTAGATAGAGTCTACACTGTCACTAGTGAGTAGCTGTGTGTTTAAATATTAAACACGGATAAAAACACCCTTTGTGTTTTCATCTGTGTTTCAATTGGTAATTCCATGACATCATTCAACTATAATTACTGACAGAAACACATGTGGTGTTTTTATCTGTGTTTAAAAAGGAAATTACCAGTCAAAAACACCAGTCATAATTACTGCATGTGTTTTTACTCATGTATTTATCCATATATGACAGATAAAAACACATCCAGTAATTGCAAATGTGTTTTTGTTCGTAATATAAATTGAATTACTAAATTAAAACACAGACTAAATGACAAGCAGTGTTTACAAAGGTGTTTTTACCTGCGTGTTTCCAAATCAAACACGGATAATATTACTTTAAAGTGTTTAACACCCTGAAATTACCGCTCAGCCACAGGAGTGAGTATCTCGAGTGTACTTGGTACGTTATCCAGTATCGTCCACCCAGGCGTTTCTCTGACAATGATATCAAGTATTTCTATATGTTTATCAACATCGGAGCCTTGGTTGGATAAATTTGTATGTCGTACACAGAACTAGTATGTTCTTCCCTCGACGTAGCGGTTCTGAATCACTAACAAGTACACAGTATGTTGGCTTTTATCTAGCTTACACGCTGCCCACAATTGTGTTTTTACTCTGTCCCATCGTTCTCTGGTATGGACGGAACCGATACACGCGTTCACTCCCTACTGGTTCCGTCCTGGCGACTTCCCTCCGCATTCTCAGATTAGCTCTGAGGGGCAAAGTTAGTCTGAACCCTGTGACGACGTGGAAGAACTTGAATGCGCCCAACTTTTGGGACGGCGCAAAGCCCAGCAATCAAGTAGGGACCCTTCCGAAATGGATGGTATTTGACGATCAATGGGTCGATGAAGTTGCTCGAGGCTTTAAAGCTTGTGGGGTGTTCTTGTGGTACCCACTATATTGTAGGGTTCTATTGCCTGCATTTATGGGTCATGAAAATGACGACTTGTCAGGGCTCTGTTATAATCAGCTCAGTAACAATCTGACCTCTCAAGCGGCCGTTATGACACGACATGGCGTTCCCAACGATATCTTATCGAACCTCAATCCATTATCATTGATTATTTTTATCCCTATTTTTGATTTCGTCGTAAGCGGAACACTTCGAAAACTTCGCGTTCTTGTTGTTGACAAAATATAGATATATCCTACTCTCGCTCGCCTCAACATACGCTTTACCGCTCTCAAGAGAGTAACGTTAGGTTTCTTCTTCGCCTCTTCAGCGATGGTTTGGGCTGCGGGTAAGCGTTTGTGCGTAAGTTCTGGTACGCTTTTACTGATTGCGTTGTTACAGTCGTTCAGCACTATATCTACCAGGTATGCCAGTTCATCTCTGCAGTAGTAAGGTGGTGTTGACAGCGATGGACCTATAGACGAACCCTTGCGGCTATTACGCTGCTACCTGTGACGAACCTTCGACCCTAAATGTCTGGATTCAAAGTGGATCGTGGGTACTTTCTCCCAGAAAATTTGCGGGTGGATTGACACCTTACCCAGATATGTTCTCGTCGGTATCAGTGAAATTTTTGCATCTATCACTGGGCTCGAATATGCTTTCACTAAAGCTCCCAAGAATATGCGCTCCCTGGTCATGTCTGTGTTCTTGTTCACGTCCGCACTGGCGTCGGCTCTAGGCCAAGCGTTTACGCGTGAGTAACATGTCGATCGATTTTTCACACCAGAATTGACGCGGGCTTCTAACAGCCCTGGCCGAAGATCCACTATTGGTGTGGAACTACGGCACTGTCGGGGTCATTGCAGCTGTTTCGGGGGTCTTTGTCTGGCTGTCTGTACGCTCATTGGATGCTAAGGAGGATGAGCTGAACAATCTAGCCGAGGGCCATATGGGTGAAAAGTTGTAGTCATTCTATTATAACTACTCTGGTTCGACTTGGATCCGTGTGACGTTATGGGGTTTGATAACATTAGTGCGCTGGACGCTGTCCTGACAGATCACCTGAAATCCTGTAAGCTTGTTTCGTTGCTATGACTCGCTTGACGGTGTACATACCGGAACGCTCGATGGCACCTCTACGCATGCTCGCATACCAGTCACCGCTTCAATTCCAAGCAGTAATTCTCCTATGCCTATATACTCCTTCCCGAAAAGTTAGCTGCAAAGTTTCGACATGATGTCAATCAGTAGATCTTTATATCCGAGCGCGATGACAACGGCCTCGAAAATGTGTGAGTGACAGGTAACTTCTGCACCAATAGGATAGGATCTACGTCGGCGTAGATGGCGTAGTAGAAGTCCCGGTGAACTTGCAGCACCCTAGGAAGCCACCATAAGTGCCGGGTCCCAGTCTCTAGTGATCCAAAAGGGATAACGTGCATATCCACCTTCTCAGGGACCAACAGACACGTCATCCCAATGGATGAATCCAGTAACAGTGAAGGTATGTGGGTCCATCATTACGTTCTGTAAGCCGAAGTCGGGAGGTGATAGGACGATTGGAGGTCTGTCGAAACGTTTGTTAGGGAGAAAGAGAGAGATATCAACCGAAGAACGGAATGGCGCGCGCATTCTGATGGAGATTGACCGTATTCTTCGAGAAGAGAAGGGGTGAGTTCACCGAGAAGAGAAGAGGCATGTTCATGGATGTGGGAAAGGGAAGTGGGGAAGGGACCGATTTTGTGGACAATCTTGCCCTCGTTGATTTTATGCAAAGGTCCGATCGTGTACGAGAGATCAGGACCAAAGAACTCGAGCGCACCGATGTGATCAAAGTCGAGCGTGCGTAGCTGCGCCATCGAATTGGCTATCTGCTAGAAAATATGGAGATGGTTAGCATCAGTGAGAGCGCCCCGTTTGGTCCATATATCCAATAAACGGATGCCTTCTATGAAGCTAGTGAACATATAGGCGTACCCGGGGATATTGTTTGGGGTACTGTCATAGGCGTAGACGATAGGTAAGTAGAAGGAGGGAAGTCCTGTCCGAGATCAATCGCATAGTACCTACCATGCTCTCGATTTTTCGAGTCAGCGAAATAAGCTCCCGGAAGTCTGGCTACCCATTTTAAACCATCAGGCATATGTGATAGCATAAACGAGGTTAAAGGTGTATTGCATCGCCGGAGTTTGGACGTGAGCGGAAGGGGACCGAGCGAGCTTGCAGGCTAACTCCGAGTCCTCAAGCATCTTGATCGAAATGTTCTCGACCAGACAACGCATATAGTTGCAGCAGCTAAACACAGAGGAATTGATTTTGGATGAAGCCATGGTGAAACAAGAGGAGTGATACGGAGATCACATCATGATGAACGCGTGAGCCTTGATAGGCAGCATGATATCACGTGCTAAGCGCGACTCGGACCGGGACAGTTCGATCCTTCGGTTGTCTGGAAGCTTCCAAGTACGACCCATCGACTCTCTCCTGCTTTTTCAAGTTCCTCCTTCTTGTCGATGGATCCGTCAATTGGACTCTCGCAGCTTCCAGATGAGGTGTACCAATGCCTCCTTGCCCTAGGTCTCCCTCCCGCAGTAACTCTCCAACAATTTACGCGATTATACCGTGGGCCACTGGCTGATATTTTGGTCTTTCTCACTAAAAGCATGCTCGGGAAGACGGATGTAGTGAAAGCTCGTGGTCGTATTCATGGGTTTGCGTACACCCTGGTTTATTTGAGATGTGTGACTGATACCCATTAATTAGAATCAAGGCAGGTGGAAAGGCGAAGCCACATACAATTAAGGCTTTTAGTTCAGAAGATAGATCACGGTTTAGACTTGCCGGAATCAAGAAAACCTACGCCTTGTACCAGAAGGAGCTAGATGAACTGTTAGCGGCAGCGGAAGAAACCCGTGAGCATCACTAATTTCAGATAATGCTTATCATGACGATTTGGCAGAGCATAAGATCACTGACCTGAGAAATCAGCTTCGCGACAGCCGAAATGCCGCATTTTTGCTTGCTATTCTGGAGAAGAAGGAGTTGACAAGGAGAAATAGGATCGAAGAGATAACAGCTCTGTTGAGAAGACTAAAGTAAGTCTAACAAATTAAAATTGTCGATTATTCCACATTCTAGACTCTATTGTAGAGAAGCACTTTACCAACGTCAGTCGTCGCAGGTCTGTTCATATCTATCTTACACCTCGGTTTACAGTCGTTCTGATGGTTTCCTAGCTTTCTGTTTCTTTGCCACCAGAAATAGATGGAAAGCAAATATCAAAGCGTCGAAAGACTCACTCTCGGGATGTATTAATGGTGCGCATATATTCTAGACTGGTTTATATAGCATAGCCAAACGAACTCATTCTTTTAGAACACCGAAGCGTATTGTGTTACCCTCTCCCGTGTTGCGTTGTCGGGAAAACCTAAGTTGAATCAGGATCACCTATCGCGACTGAAGATCATGATGCAAAAGCATCTTTCTTCCAGAGATGCGCAGATAGAAGCTACTATGTATGTTTTCTTTCAGTGTTCACTGCAAGCATCGTTGACCAGTTTCCATTAGCGCAAATATCATGCGATGGGCACGGAAATGTGCACACGAGAAAGTCAAATATCGCTCTACACTGCGGAATACTGACGTGGTCAGCGACGCTGACCTGGACCAAGCAGAGTCTCACGTTGTAAACAACAGGTCCTTAGTCTGATGAGAAATGAATGCTGATTTGAACAAATAGCGGAACTCTGAAGCAGTACTGCAGAGATTATGCCAGCATTCGGCTTCTTTGCTTTTCGCTATCAATCCTCATATACAATTTGTATGCCTTGTCTTCTAATTCCGGATAGCTGACCTAGCTTCCTTCGTAGATGGCTGCTTTTCGATTCTCTACAATACCAGTCTTAGGAAAGTCCCTAGACAGTAAAGCTTATCCGAGAGGATATCTAGATGACCAACGACGTCTCTTGGTACAACAAGTGCCGAGTGATTCTGTTACAGATAACGAAGCATTTGTGAAAAATACAAAGCAGGCGTTGAAAACGAGTCAGGCGGTGGTGAGAGCTCTACTGGAGATCTTTTTTCAGCTTCCGTCCTCACAATCTATCTTAGAATGTGCCGAAACTTCTACAAGATTTGGAGCAACTAATACTATCGAGTATGATATAACCCAGGTCCACCATTCAGACCACTAATTTTTTGTCTCAGTTGACAAACGGAGGCGGATAACGGCGCTGGCCTCAAGTCTTCCCTTGTCGACAGAGATTTATGAAGAACCACTTCGTAGGTCACTCATATCTTCAACTGGCGTCTCCCTTATATTGTCCTTCAGTGCGACATAGAGCGGACGGTCAGAAGATTGAAGACGCCGCAACTGCATTGCTGAAGAGAAAACTGGCAAAAACAAACATGGGTACCGGGATAGTCAAGGACATCGAAGTCCTCCTGGACGAAGCGAAGTTCGTTGTTGGTCGGAGCACGTAACACTACGGAGGTGATATCTTCTAGTAATCGAAACGAAGGTGCATATAAGAACTCCACCTGTAGTAGTATAGTTTTAAATCTACTTCTGCTTTACACATCATCAATTTGAGTGATCTTAAGCCGTTGTCGAACCTCGTCAGGTTAATCGATTTTCTACTAAACGCAATCCTTCCGAGGTTACAGTTGAACCTCAACCTACTTTAGGAACAGACTCTCATCTTCCCTACCCGTCGACTTTTAAGAAGGTAAATTGATTATTGCTAACAACTGATCTACTTTCTATAGGTTTACGCTCGTGCATAACAATCAGCACGTACGCGTAGCTGTAGAAGGGTCCCCTGTTTCTGACACTGCTGGGTGAGTGACTACATAGCTTTTCTTGAGCTCGTCGATATGACTGTATCCTGGATAGTACTCCAACGAATTGTACAGAAATGATGAAAATGGTTTGATACCCTCTATGAATCATCAGATGGAGAAGAGACTTGCATACAATAAGTTGCTCACCTTCCGCATCGTGAAAGCGTTGGATTTGGCTAGCAGTCAACTGCTGCTCCTGCTCCTTCAGATAATCAATAGGAGCTGAGCCAAGCTCCAAACGTCCACCATCAGACACATCATGAATGTTGGATAAGCTGTCATCAGTATCACAATCAGCATCATCAAAACTGAGATCAGAGTCGCTGGCAGTGTGAATTGTAGGGCAATCAGTATCGAGACCAGCGCCACCCCCACTTCTAGATCGACGTCGTCTTCTTGGTGGTGACTGATCGGGATGATCTGCAGGTAAGTCAGTTGCCTGCTTCCGCTTCCCCTTCTTCATGGGCGTCTGAAGGAGTGGCAATGCAAATGTAGAGTTTATCATTGCCCAGGCAAAACGAGCGAACAACGCGTATCCCTGGATTCGGCTGGGAACTCTGGCAGTACGCATGTGGTAGTCCTCCGCCAATCCAATGGGTCGATTTGCGAAAAAGAAACACACATATTCATCACTAGGAGGAGAAGGGGCAATCACGAATGATGGTCGATCCATGGAATCGTGCAGTCCAGATTCCAACGTCAGAATTTGCCGAATGTCATCTACCGGGCGGGAATTTGATGCAAAGCCGAAGCAGGCGTCATCGTGGCTGAACTGTTTGTAGATAGTGTTGCAGGCATACTACACATAGATTAGACAGTTAAAGAGATCCAAGGAAGTGACAGCGGATCCAATCTGCACAGGCCTGAGGGACCAAGTGACAGGCTCGCAGCTCTTCATTCAGTCCAGATATCGCACAGTATCCATCGGTAATCTTGAGAAAAAGGCTGATATCGCTAGATGTGGCCAGGAGAGGCGCGACCGTTGTAGGCCCATCACGTTCGTCTATGGCAAACCATCGTTGTGGTACCTCCTCCCGAGTAAGGGGCTTCCACTCCAGAAAATTGTTGCAGATGCGATAGTCCGGATCAGCGGCAGCATCGCTGAGGAAGTACCAGTATTCTCGTCCTGTTAGAAATCCACTTTCAGCTATATCGACTCTTCCGGTGGAGTCTGGGGTAGATGACAGGAAGCCCTTGCCTGCGACGACAAGGCAGGCATCGAGGACGAACCAATGGCGTATACCGAGGCGTTCTTGGCTGTTTTCGATGACTTTTTGGCGGCGTCCAAAAGCTAAAAGGGGGCCTTGACGAACTGGATGATATATGGCTATCTGATTGGCGAGGTCACTGCGTGGCTCCAAGGGCGGTCGAGGATCGTGCGAATCTGTCGTGAGCTCTGCCATGAGTATTCACTGTCAGGGTTGAAGGTAACGTTAGTGTGTTTACAAACACATGCTAAACTAATTCGGCAGTCGGACTCGGAGTCTCAAACCTCGGCTTGAATACTAAGTCCGAGAACCGTCCCTTCACGGTGACGGGTGTGACGGGCTTTGGGCCCCCGCGCGGAGAGACCTCGGCAGGGGCGGAGTCAAACCAGGGTGGCGCGGCACGAGAGAGAGGAGAAAAAAGATATGATATGAAAAGGTACAGTAAAATACCAGAAAAGAAAAAGAAAAAGACAAATAAAAAAGGAAAAGGGAGGAAAACGAATGGGAGAGAGAGAAAACGGACAAACGCACCTAAAGACGATGGCGAGCGCCATTTTTGAAGTTTCTCGCACACAGCACAGACAGAGAGAGCACAAGGCAGGGGCGGCGCGAGGCTACTATCCCCATCATCGTGCATATGGAAGTTCCGAATTGGCTCACCGAGCACCGAACTAGTTCGAGTGTCCGTGGGAGGGTAAATGGAGCGGATTTCGCGGATGTATTGGGCGGGTTGCTCTACGGTGATCAGTTTGGCTTGATGAGGAAGATCAGGCCATATTTCAGCCTGGAGCACATTGCATGATAACATAATGCAGTTGTCTCCACTGCAACTGCAGCCAGATCTTAGGGACCAGGACAGATGTATTTGTGGCTATGAAGCGCATCGACGCAACTTCAACTCGGGAATCAAATCGCATTTTAACATGCAACCAGCGGCCAAAGATTCCTAAGAATGGTTTGTTGAGAATCAGGCTTGTTGCGCAGGTTAGACTCCAGGCTGGTAAGGCTGGACAGGAAGAACCTTATATTCTACAGCTCCTACAGAGCTTGTATATATACTACTTCAGCCCATTAACTAGAAGTTACTACAGCTTTCTCCTACTTTCGTGCTTACTCATCAACTCTCGGCACGATGCCGGATTGCCCTTTCTAGAGCTTTCTAGCAAAATCTCAACATGGTTCTATTAAAAGTGTGTCCTACCAAATGATGGTCGGCTACGTACTGCGCCATAACTTCCAAAAGCCTGTACAAAGCTCGGCTTGGGCCGTAGATATCCAATTCAGATAAATGAAGTAGATGCGTCAGAATGAGGTTTGATGTTGTCGCGTATGTCTTTGAGCCAGGTTTTATGCTTCTGAGGCCGGGGAGGAAGTCCAAAATAATCGATGAGATGTGTGAAAGCGTTCAACTTGAAATCATGCGGTAAATGCCGGAGCTCTGCTACCATTCGGTCCGGAATCCGATTACTGCTCGACAATACTTAATGTTGTTTCAAATGTCTATGGTAGTATGAGAAAAGAATGGGATAAACGGGCAGGATTGTTCGTACCTACCAGATGATAAAGCTCCCTTCTTCAACGAGATCAGACCAAGATGATTGCAAGGAAAATGGACAACACCTTCGGATCAGGATCAGAATCCCGTTATCGAGCGCAATAACGGTTATCGACGAAATGCATAATATATAGTCATAAGGCCATCATACCTATTTGATTCTTGACGGATGAAGATTTGAACAGACTGTAGATAGTTTCGCTTTTGAAAGCACGAGGAACAAGGAAGTCAGTGATGATTCGTTGAAGATCATTTTAGGAACTCTGGCTAGTATTGCACGCGCTACTGAGCCTGTACCCGAAGACCAGTAGCTTAGCAACGACAAGTATTAAGGACCAAGGCGCTACTAAGGGGAAGACACGAAGGAGAATATACAGAATGATCCTTATATCTAGCTGAGAGTATTCCGAGGAGAAGCCTACCCTCAGGCTGCAAGACCAAGTCGTCAGAAATGGAGGGATTGACATTCAGACATTCTAGTAGGATAATCGGGCTCTACTAAACGCAATCCTTCCGAGGTTACAGTTGAACCTCAACTTACTTTAAGGACTCTCTCCCATCTTCCCTACGCGTCGGCTTCTACTAAAGTTTGAAATTGATTAATCAATTTCTGACAACAACTGATCTACTTTCTATAGATTTACAGTCGTACATAACAATCAGCACGTATGCGTAGCTGTAGACAGTCAAATTCACCGGTAGCCGGAGCAAGTAACATGAATATTCCAGTCTAACCCGGATGTATTCTGGCACTTCTGCCGTCGTGTCCGTATGGCCCGTCATATTCCGTTTGTATTTCAGATTCTCGCAAGAAAGAAGGTTTTTCTACGCTGATTCACACTCATATGATGTGACGCCTGACGGAGCGAAGTATTCCGGTGCGTATATAAAGAGGGCCTTTTCGAGCATCGGTGCCTGCGTTCGTCATGAAGTTTTTTCCAGTGTGGTCTCTGTTTGTCGCTGGAGTATGTAGCTGCCCCGGAGCTTTGGCGTTCGAGCTGCCAGCTCAAGCAGTGGTCAGTACCTTGATATATGCTTTGGTTTCAAGTTTGTAATACTGATCGGGTCTTCGTGCTGTATAGTATGTGGACCTGACCTCTTACGCTGCATTAGGCGTTAACAGTTCATTTCGTGAATCATCTTTCGACAATGCCACTTTCTTCAACCCTACGTTAACAGAACCCCCATTCTTCCAAGTATTTCAGGAGGGATTCTTGGATATCTTAGGGCAGTCTCCTAGTATTCGCGAGATTGCTTCCAATGCCTCATTTGCGTTCGCTCATGAAGCGCCTATATATTTTCCAGAGACAGACGAGATGTTTTTCGCTAGCAACGATGGTGGAACTTTGGGAATGAGTGACTTGGATCACAATAATGTGTACGGAAAGATCAGCCTTGCGGCTGCGGAGGATGCGCTTGAGGAAAATCCCGACGGTAGTATTGTCAATGTCCCGGTAAAGGAGGTGGGTGTATAGTTTGATGCAAGCTGAATAGACGAGCTGATGATGTTGATAGCTTGCTCTATCGGAGGAAATTCAAATGACGAACGGAGGAACTGGACTCTATAAAGGCTCACTGCTTCTTATCACATCAGGGCGAGGGCCGCGCCCGCCATTGATTGCGCTCGTTAACCCGCAGGAGCCCCACAATGTCACTGTCATCCTAGATAACTTCTTCGGGAGACAGTTCAATTCGCTAAACGATATCAAGGTCCATCCTTCAAGTGGGAAGATCTTTTTCACCGATGTTACGTAGGTCCATCTATCTGCTGGAAATTTGCACCTCTGACATCGTTTAGATACGGATACCTCTCCGGGTTCCGCCCTGCGCCCATGATGCCAAATCAAATTTATCGATTCGACCCGGATACAGGAAATGTTAGGGTAGTTGCTGATGGTTTCGTTAGATGCAATGGAATAGCTTTCACAGGCGATGGGCGGACGGCTTACGTGTAAGAACTGTCTTATGTGCGGTATGATTCGTTTTGCTGACTTTAGCCTGGCAGTTCTGATACCGCAGCTAGCGGTGGCAACCTCTTAGGCTTGAACCAAACCCTTCCGGCTACGATGTAAGGATATGTTTGTCATCCCAGAGTTCGCGCTGAAAGTGATTATCTCGTAGTTATGCTTTTGATGTCGATGAAAATACCCAGACGTTCAATAACAAACGTGTATTCGCCTATGTCGATGCTGGTGTTCCAGATGGAATACAAGTTGATGCAGTGGGAAACGTGTATACTGGTTGTGGAGATGGCGTGCATGTGAGCATCTTCCTATCTTGACCGAGGTGAGCTTCACTATACAGTAATTGCCACAGGTGTTCGATGAACATGGTACCATCTTGGGCAAGTTTTTCTTGGGAAGTACTTCTGCCAACATGGCATTTGCGGGAGACGGAAGACTTATCATATTGGCGGAAACGAAGGTATTCTTGGCCCATATCGCGGCTAAGGGGATCTCTCTTGGTGGCCCGTCGTAGTTTCAGTGTGGCTTGAAGGGCTGCCTAGGGTCAATGCTTTTTATGAATCGGACTACCTTCATAGAAACACAAGAACAAACTGCAGTTCCATTATGCACATGACTCAACATTCTTCTCCTCTATCTGCACTTTAATCCAGTCACCTTGTTCGATTCCGAGCAATAGATCTCCCATAGTAACCCATTTCTTCTTGAAGACGTACTCGATAAGTTTGGACACGATTCCAGCCGATATCTCAGGCTGCGTGAGCGCAATATGAACGGCCTCAAATATGTGAGAGTAGCGAGTGATATCGGCACCTTCGGGATCTACGGTGGAGTAAATGGAAAGATAGAGATCTCGGTGAGCTTGGAGTGTCGCTGGTGGTTCTTCACACGAAGAAAGATTTCGAGCAAGTCGAGCTGCCTCAGCTTCCTTCAAAGCTGCATTTTCTTCCTCTCCATCGTCACTACTGGTTTCGCTCGCACTCGAGTCCGACGGCTCATAATCGTACGTGACCGGATCCCAATCCCGCGTAATCCAAGAAGGATAGCGTGCATATCCTCCTTGCCGAGGGCCAACGTAAACATCGTCCCAGTCCATAATTCCGGTAACATCAAAGGTATGTGGATCGACCATCAAGTTTTGAGAGTCAAAGTCAGGCGGCGATAACACGAAAGGAGGTCCATCGAATCGCTTATCAGGGAGGAAAAGGGAAATCAGGCGTAGAACAGAGAAATGGGAATATAATGATGAATTGAGGGGTTTAGCGAGAAGAGCTGAGGAGAGCTCGTTTATGTACGAAAGGGTGGTGGAGAAAGGACCAATTTCGTAGACAACCTTTCCCTCCTTTACTTCGCGAAGGGGGCCAATTGTGTACGATGAGCTGTCACAACCAGGGAACTCTAGTGTGCCTATTTGCGTAAACCCAAGGGTGCGAAACTGAGCCATATATTCTGCAATTTGTTGGAAAATGTGGCGACGGGTTTCATCGTTGAGGGCGCCTTGTTTAGTCCATAAACTTGACAGAGGAACTCCCTCGATGAAGCTGGTGAGCATATAGGGGAACCTGAGACTATTATTCGATCCACTATCGTAGGCGTGAATTATCGGGAGAGGGATGGAGGTCTTTTCGGAGATCAATCGCATGGTCCCCACCGTGCTCTCGAACTTTTGAGGGTCTGTGGATGATGGTTCTGAGATCCTAGCCACCCATTTACGGCCGTCAGGGAGTTTGATGATATACACAAGATTATATGAGCCTTTCATCGGCGGTGTTTGGATAACCGCAGACGGGGACCGTGCGTGTTTACAAATCAAGGACTGCAACGCGTCCATCGATATTTGCTCTTCCAGGTGGCCTATGTGATTGCAGCAACTGGAAGCTGAAGCCGACAGTTCAGGCGAATGCGAAGTCATCGGTGTCCTCGAACGAATTTGATGGTGCGGGACCGAGGCGACGAAAATGGAATCAATCCAATAACGGCATTTGCCGGGTCCGATACCAACCTCCATTGACAAATTGATTTTATTCTTCTACAATGCTCTAAATTTTCGATACTATCATGCTTCCCAAGAATGTACAACCGTCACTGCCTGCTTGTTATTTGTCTGCAAACGTGCTTGATTGTTTGTCATGGAAAACAGCGGATCGCTCAATTTCTATCTGAGGTTGTGAACCGAAAACCTGGTGTAACGTTATTACATCCCTCGCATGGTGTGTGGCAAGTCCATAAACTTGAAGGACATGGAGAGAACTTTCGGGTCCTTGGGAGTGGTGCTTCTTGGCTCCGTCCCCTCGTCGATGATCCGAAATATCTGCTCCTCGTTGGAGCTAGGGGCTCTTGTACTTCGTAAGACGAGCCAGAAACCTTTCATATGTGAACAAAAGGTTGGATATGTGGATGTAGTTGATGGATCCTCGAGTGGATAAAGACATATGCAGCCCTTCAGTCCCCGGGATGAGCAACATCCGTAAGTCCAAACATCAATGAGGTAGGTTTGTGTTTATTCGTGGAACCTCTTCGCGATTCCCGATGATGAAAAGCGTGCAAGTTTCCGGACCGTCTCCATTGTCGATGCGTAGGCCTCGCCCTCACCTTGCGACACACATATTTCGACCAATGCATCGAGTTAGCATCAAGTAACTCTGGTGTTTGACGTTCGCCTGAAGTGAACTTGCTGAAACTGTCAAATAGGTCTTGCAATATTGCTCAGACGACGAAAGCAAGAACGCCAGATAACTGTCGGGCGCTTCGGTGCTAGACATGATGAGACAACAGCAAAGACCTGCTCCGATCGTGGGGAGTTTCGAAATTGTGAATGACGCATTTGCTGTTTGTTCTCCTCTTCTACTGCCAACGTCGTCGTGCTGGTCGAAATCCGCCATTATCAAATAGTCGTCCGCCCAGCCACCCTCGGCGCCGGTACATTTCACTCTGTTACTGCAGTCTCTCTCGTTCTCAAGTCTTTCTCGACGATGGATTAAGACTTTGAGCTTTAGGAAGATAGTAATAGTACAGCAGCGGCGTAGAATAAATAAATATAAAACGAAGTGACCTATAATAATTACCCTAAGACGAAAGCTTTCTATCGTAGCGTTGCAATAGCAATCTGTCGACCCATCCATCCTTTGGGAAAGCCTTGTCCCATTGGTTGTGCAAGTGCAGCCCAAACACGTTCCCGAGGGCCTTGTCCAATGGACCTCCCTCCTCCATCCCAAGCCCCATCGTCCACTTGCCTTTGGCATCATCCGCCACGAATGGGTCAGGCAGCCGATTATCCAGTCTGCACGACCTGCCATCACTGAAGCAGAACGGAAGAATCTTGAAGGGAGGTATGGACCCCACGACTAATCGACGCCATAACTTAAAATAAAGCGTCGACCCCCAGTCAGTGGAATCAGAACGAGGCGCGGTTCCGGTAGCCATGATGTGGAAAGCTTCGCAGACGTAGGGCGAGTGTTGGTGGAAGCGCATGAGGGCGCCATTGAATGGCTGGTACACTTTATCTGTTGAGGACGTCAGAAAAGATAGGATTGAAACAAGGGTATCACGGACCATAGCAGTCCCACTGAGTGACAAACTCGTGCTCGAGCAGGGGATCGAGATCTCGCGTAAGTAACGAATCCATATCAATCCATACACCGCCGTAGTTCCAAAGCAGGAGCAGGCGAATGAGGTCACCATCAACCCATGCTTTCTCGTCTTTACGATGCAACAGTTCGTTGCCCTCCAACTCGGTGCCTATCGCCAAGGCAGGGATGTCGACGATTCTGAGCGCAAAGGCCTCGGGGTAACGTTCCACATACCCGGCCAGGATCTTGTTGCCCGAGAGGTCCCCATTCGACCATAAAATAAGGCGTGAAGTATGGACATTTTGGGTGGCAAAGAAGGACTTGAGCATGTATTCTTGTCGAGGCCCAAAGACAGCAAGGTCCACGCGCCAATACGTATGGTATTGGGTTCGCTCGTCGCCGGGTATGTGCACATCAGGTATGCGTGCACTACTGTCACTCCGTATAGTACCGGCAAGGTCGTAGCAGTCCAATCCCATCCTCAACTGCAGCCCCGCCTGCACTTCTGTCTTTTTGGGCCCATATACCGCCGTCGACACGTTGTATTTTGGGCTGACTTTCGATGGGTCAAAACACCCGGAAAGCGGTTCGGTGGCTAAAATTTCCCGATGTACCCAGTCCCTAGAGTAGAACGCGAGCTCAATGTGAGGCTCATAGTGGTAGAATCCGTAGAGAAGGGTGAGTAAAGTGGTGGTGAAGACTAGTAGGGCAACGAAGCGCAGTCGACGGATGGAGAATTTTGCAGACACCATAGGGCGTGGCCTGTGCTCGAAGAAGTAGTCGGATTGGTGAAGGTTAGATGGGGAAGTTCGACGTCGCGATGAGGATTCAGCATGGTAGTAGTACGGCAGTTGTTCCTCACTCATTGCTGCCAAGTATTTTCATCCGGTTTTGGTTCGCATATCCCAAAATGTAAAGGGATTTATGCTGATTTTGTCCCAAATAGCAATAATCAGACCTAAAACGGAGAAGTTTTCGCAGAAAATCGTTTTTGTGTGAGAGAATTCCCGGCGTCGAGACAGGCTAAATTTCAGTCTTTGACTAAGTACTAAACGGTGGCTCCACCCATCTTTACATATTAGCGCCGATTGGCACTGACCACATTCATGAAAGCTATCAGAGGTATCTTGCCATCGTTCAGCTGTTTCCAGGCTATGCTTATCTGGTTTTAGGTGTGCTTTTGACTTGGTTAGGCGACTAGGTGGTACCCTTTTCAGTTTCTTGACCCATCTTTCTACTAGCGATGCAGCAGTCAAGCAAATTCTGTTGGCTATGAACGAGAGACAGACATTCATCATAGAAGACCTCGACGACAATCATCTCCTCATCAAGCAGGAAATGGAATACTATGTCAGGAAGGAGTTGGAAACGGAGGCAAGTCTACGCTATCTACCCAATTCATCTAGGTTTACGATCTCGTATAGTTGGAGAAGAATACGTATAGCTTGGAGACTTGAAACTGACGCTCGGGTTCTTGTCCATACGGACAACCATCATCGACGCAGGGATTTTTACACCTTTACTGACATCCAATCGTATTCTGACCGGAGGTGACTGAGGGGAACCTCCGTGAATATCCCGTTCTCTCGGGTGCCATAGTTACGACCGCTGCGCCATTCCCATATGGTTCGAGGGTAGGTCTGAAATAGAATGTAACTTGACGACTGAAACTAAGATTAGTGAAGCTTCCTTGTTTGACTCGGTCAGAATATCATTCAGTCTTGAGTTGAGCGGGTGGATCTCGATTCCCTGCTCTCAGTTGATACGAGCGGAGAAGAGGATTATGTGTTTTGTGGCTCGTTATTTCCACCAGGAACTTGAAGTGATGTTTTTAAATAGGGCATGAGAGTAGCTGACTGAGTAGCAATGAAATTCAAGTAAAGTACGGAACGGGGAATGTTCCTAGACCAGGTCATTTTTCGTTTCGGACCGGTTTCCGTGGCTTCCGCTGCTACTAGCATATCGCAAAGATTCTCTTCTTGCGCAGGTTCTCGCTTCCTACTCGCCGCCGAGTTCATCCATATATTTTGGGCTTGAGCATGCCTCTTCCATCAGATATCAAGCCATCGATAACGTACGTCTGTCCCCAATTCCGCTTGGATTGCTCTCCTGTCTCAACATACACCCGGATACTCACCCAATTTTTGAAATGATGGCTTCGAATTCCCATCGACTTAAAATCGATTGGCATTTGCCGAATCTCGTCGTTTAGCACACCCACGTTGAAGCCTGTACGCCCGCTGTCTACGATTGCAAAGATGGGTTGATACACTTCTCCCCCGGATTGGTCTTCACACTGATGATACGAGGACAGAACCTATGTTAAAGTCGCCGATACCTGTTGGGATATTGAGTGTCATTGAGAGGTCAAAACAGCTTGCCGCATGGACTGCTGTCGACCAGCACATCAAGCCAGAGCACCGGGTACGAGAGTCTAAACCCGTTGTTGCGTTACGACTCACCGCTGCGGTCTAGGTAATTGGGATTGGATCAGGTTCGCTCTCAGAACACAGATTGTTAGACTAGATACGACTCATCATCCAGGATCTACCGTTCCATATGTTGTCGAGCGGATCGTCATGCAAGGGTACGAGGCAAACAAGGATCGCGTTTTCATCCCTACCGGTATGTATGGGTATATTTCCTAAGAGTCTTCTATTAATTTCAGAGGGCCAGGCTTCCAATCCAGGGAATTGATCATATCCTCAGGCTTGGGTTTGGGAGATGTCGATCAATACTCGACTATCGACGTAACGATAGATGGGGCTGATGAGTGAGTGCGCCAAGTTGTCCTTTTGAGCGTATCAGGACTTGTTGTGATGTAAGGGTGGACCTTGAGCTCAACTGCATCAAGGGTGGAGGAGCTTGCCATTTGCGAGAGAAAGTCTTGGCCGAAGCGGCGCTCACGTTCGTTTCATCTCCATCTCCTTGTATACGCTGATTGTCAAAATGGACAGCTTTATTCTTGTCGCGGACTACCGGAAAAATGTGGATTATCTTTGCACGAATGTAGGTGTTTCCTAACGAGTTGAACGAGATCCGGGTTCGTCGGCGTGAAGCCGTGATTGAAAATCAGTCGAAGGCGTTCCATTCAATTTACTTTGAAATGCCATGATCTGAAGATGCGACAAAGGACGATCTTACTTGTTTCGTTGGCGTTAGCGAAATATCATGGAAATCCCTCTCTCCTACAGCTATTTAACAGGAAGTGTCAAAATTGCTGACCCGGTTTTTGTCTAGTTTAAACCTGGTGTCCCCATAGAGGTGGTACCTTTTGCGTACGCCAAGGTTTTACGCAACTTGCACGAAAGTCTGCGATCACCGAACGCTACGCTTAGAATGGCTGTCGCCAAAGGTGTGCTCCCCCGTTTAATTGGCAGTTCTGTGATTTGACGGAGATGTATAGCGGGGCCTGTAGTCACGGATAATGGTAATTTTGTCATAGACGCGCCCTTTTCGAGAGAGGATATGATGGACCCGTATGCGGTGCGTAGGGTTTTTCCGGTCTACCCACGGGTGTCTCATTGTGTGATAGATTATGGCTCGCATCAAAATGCTTACCGGGGTTGTTGAAGTAGGGTTGTTCTGCCATATGGCCAAGGCGGCATACTTTGGTAACCAGGTGTGTTTCAGCGCTGATTTACTTCATATCTTTTCTGATACTCATCCCGATCAGGATGGAAGCGTCACGGTGAAATGGGTTGGGGGAAAGGTCGAGCAGATCCCTGCTGCAGGCCAATGAATTATCAAGCCCCGTTTTGTTAGAAAACTTGTTCTATCACATAGCCGGTGACTGGTGAAGGCTGAGAAGTACTAGAACTAAATGTATATGTACTTGAAACATTACGAAGACTTGTTAACATCTTTGATGGACGCATCGGTTTTCTGGGTGGTAAGCGTGAAATAGTTTTTACGGCCCTGACGGAGGAACGGAGAAGGAGGAAAAGCCTACTAAGGGCCCCTATTCGCCCTCCCACGTGCTTGATCTTGCCTAAACATCGAAATTTTCGGAATTGTGACTCATTGGACGGTTCTCTTCTATTTCCCTTGTACAAAAGTAGACATCGTTAGACTCTGTCTACAGTTCCTTTTCTCTTTCCTTCGCCATAATGTCGAATTCTGGGGCCGACGTTTTCAAGGTCTCTATCCTCGGGAAGGAATCCATCCACTGTGGTTTCCATCTTGTCCCACATATCGTCCACACCGTCACCAGCACTCTACCATCGTCAAATTATGTTCTTATCACTGATACCAATGTCGCCAAGTGGCATCTGGATGCGTTCGAGGAGGGGTTCGATGCTCGAACTTCCGTGTCCACACCCATTGGCACAGCGTCCAAATCTAACGGGGTGGTCGTTAATGGCCTCGCTAATGGGGCGGCGAAGCCTCAAAACTTTCGGTTCTTCAGCTACGTAATTCCTCCTGGGGAGACGTCAAAGAGTCGGGAGGGCAAGGCCGACATAGAGGATTTTTTGCTGGCCAACAGATGCACCAGGGATACTGTTATTCTGGCTTTAGGTGGTGGAGTGATCGGAGATCTCGCTGGATTCGTTGCTGCTACTTTGTGCGTATGGGTGTCCCGTTTCTACTTTTAATAATGTTACTAATCTCTACTTCAGTATGCGTGGAGTACGCTATGTACAAATTCCCACGACGTTGCTAGCTATGGTTGATTCTAGCGTCGGCGGAAAGACTGCTATTGATACTCCGCTTGGCAAGAACTTGATTGGGGCATTTTGGCAGCCTGAATATGTCTTCATCGACGCAGCGTTCTTGGAGACTCTCCCTCCTAGAGAGTTCTCTAATGGTATGGCTGAAGTAGTTAAGGTTCGCATCCAGTTCACTACTGCTATGTATTTATAAGTACTGACTTGTCAACAGACTGCAGCTATTTGGGATGCCGATGAATTCGCTTCACTTGAATCTCGGTCGACCGAAATTTTTGCGGCTCTCCAGTCCTCCTCGGCAGCGACCCATGCCGGTCGTACTAAGGCTACTCGTTCACATTCACAGGAGCTTCTACTCTCTGTGATCATTGGCTCTATATCTGTCAAGTCCCATATCGTTACTATCGATCCCACGGAAACTGGCCTCAGGAATTTAGTCAATTTTGGCCATTCCATCGGGCATGCCATTGAAGCAGTCCTTACTCCAACTATACTTCATGGGGAGTGTGTTAGCGTCGGCATGATACTGGAAGCCGAGCTATCACGTCAGATGGGAATTCTAAACCAAGCGGGCGTTGGGAGGCTAACAAGGTGTTTGAAGGCCTACAATCTGCCCGTGTCGATCAGTGACCCACGTATCGGAAACCTTTCGGAAGCAAAAGGACTGACAGTCGAAAGACTGCTAGATATTATGCGCGTCGACAAGAAGAATAAGGGCGATGAGAAGAAGATTGTTATCTTGTCTCGTATCGGGAAAACGTGGGAGGACAAGGCAACTGGTGTGAAAGATGAAGTCATCAGGAAAGTATTGGCCGAGAAGGTTACGGTTGTCCCAGGCAAGCCCCGCGGTGATTTCATTAAGATGTCAACTCCGGGTTCGAAGAGTATATCCAACAGGGTGCTGATTTTGGCGGCGCTCGGGACTGGGACTTGCAGACTGAAGAACTTGCTTCATTCGGATGATACGCAAGTTATGATGTCGGCCCTACTAGACTTGCAGGTTCGTCCAAGTTTATTAGGCTGATAGTCGTACTTATTTGCATTACAGGGAGCCAAGTTCTCCTGGGAGGATGGAGGAGAGACTCTTGTTGTTGAGGGTGGATCTGGAACCCTATCCTTACCTCCGAAAGGCAAGGAGATCTACTTAGGCAACGCTGGAACTGCGGCTCGCTTCCTCACCACTGTTTGCACTCTGGTTAGCAAACCATCTTCTGCGGGTGATGTGTCTACGACTGTCATCACGGGCAATGCCCGCATGAAGCAACGCCCTATTGGTCCGTTGGTATCCGCTCTCAAGTCTAACGGTTGCGAGATTGAGTGTCTTGAAGCTCCTGGCTGCCTACCGTTGTCCATTGCCCCCGGATTGAAGGGGGGCGAGATATATTTGACGGCGAGCTTGTCTAGTCAATATGTGTCTTCCATCCTCTTATGCGCACCCTATGCCGAGGAGAAAGTCACCCTCCACCTTACCGGTGGACAAGTGATTTCGCAACCGTACATTGACATGACAATTGCCATGATGAAGTCTTTCGGCATCGATGTCATCAGACGGAAGGATGAAGCAACGGGTCGTCTGTTGGACATATACGACATACCAAAGGGAGCCTACAGGAATCCTCCGGAGTACAGCATTGAATCTGATGCCAGTTCTGCGACGTATCCTCTGGCAATTGCAGCTATAACCGGGACCACTTGTACGATCGAGAATATCGGATTCAAGTCGCTGCAAGGCGACGCGCAGTTTGCCGTGAATGTCTTGAAGAAGATGGGATGCGAGGTTGTGCAGACTGATTCAGAGACTACGGTGAAAGGTCCTGCTGCTGGAGGATTGAAGGCCCTTGGAGAGATTGACATGGAGGCCATGACTGATGCCTTTTTAACGGCCTCGGTATTGGCTGCCTGCGCTCCGGGCAATACCAAAATTAGAGGAATCGCGAATCAGAGGGTCAAGGAGTGTAATCGTATCAAAGCCATGATGGATGAACTCGGTAGGCTGTTCTGGTCTTTTTGCATGAATTAAGGCCAACTTTCATTTCACAGCAAAATTCGGTGTTCCGACAAGTGAACTCGATGATGGATTAGAGATCATCGGAAAACCTATCTCAGAGCTTAGGACGGGCGCTAGCGTGCATTGCTATGATGACCATCGCATCGCGATGGCTTTCAGTGTCCTGGGTTGTGTCATTCAAGGAACCGTGATCGAAGAAAAACGCTGCGTCGAGAAAACTTGGCCAAACTGGTGGGATGATCTAGAGAACAAGGTTTGTATTTTCAGTTGCTACTGGTCTTCACCCGTAATAAATTCCGTATTAGATTGGTTTGTCCGTCAAAGGCGTCGAGACATTTACCCCGGCGGCTGAGATCGCCTCTGCTAGCGGAACCGCCGATCACACATCGTCCGCTTCCATTGTCTTGATCGGGATGCGCGGTTCGGGAAAAAGTTTCGTCGGCGATCTAGCCGCCTCGGTCCTTTCCTGGCAGTGCATCGATGCCGACCATCATTTCGAAAAGAAACATCGTATGGGCGTCCGCAAATACGTCCACAATCATGGTTGGCCCGCATTCCGTACAGAGGAGGCCGTCATACTCGAGGAATTGTTGGCCCAAAACTCTGAGCGCCATGTGATTAGTCTTGGTGGTGGTGTCGTCGAGTCTCCCGTGTGTCGGGAGATGTTGAAGGAGTATGCAAAGTCGAAGGGTCCGGTGGTGCATGTCATGAGGCAGATCGAAGAGGTAGTCAAGTACCTTGGAGTTGAAGGTGCTCGCCCTGCGTATGGGGAGCCAATTATGGACGTTTTCAATCGTCGAGAGCCTTGGTTCAAGGAGTGCTGCAGTCATCACTTTGTGAATAATGTCGGGTCGTTGCTAGGGGATGATGTCTCACCTATGGCGAGGAAGCGAACCAGCGATGAAGTCGCTCGATTCTTTGGGCATATCACCGGAATCAAGCCTAATTTCTGCGCGAACTTGGCTCCAGGGAAGCGATCCTACTTCCTTTGCCTCACATATCCCGATCTCACTCCCGCGCTCTCTCGTATTGAGGATTTGACGGCCGGCGTCGACGCTTTGGAATTGCGAGCAGATTTGCTTCGCTCTCCTCTGGACTTTGGTTCGATTGGACAGTACATCCCTTCGGAAACTTATGTCGCCGCGCAAATTGCCGCGCTTCGTCGGTCGACCACTTTGCCTATCGTGTTCACTGTCAGAACGCTGTCACAAGGAGGTGCATTCCCCGATACGGCCGAGGACGAAATATTTGAGCTGTTGCATCTGGCATTACGCGTTGGCATCGAATATGTGGACGTCGAAATCTCCCTCCCGCAGAAGAGAATCCAGGAACTGATTGCTAAGAAGGGCGCATCGAAGATTATTGCCTCCTGGCATGATTTGACTGGCAAAATGAAGTGGAATGGGTCAGAGGTTAAGGAGAGGTACGACTTGGCAAAGAAGTTGGGTGATATCGTCAAGATTGTCGGCCAGGCAGAAACTCTGCAGGACAATTTTGATCTTTTCAACTTCGTTCAGCGCATGAACAGCGTACCTAATGCGAAGCCTTTCTTGGCTATCAATATGGGTGCTAACGGGCAGGTCTCCCGTATCCTGAATCCTACCTTTACACCGGTTACGCATCCCCTTCTTCCCAACAAAGCCGCCCCCGGACAGCTTTCGTTCGTGCAAATACAAAAGGCTCTTCATCTCATGGGTCAAATGCCTGCTCGTCGTTTCTTCCTCTTCGGTTGTCCAATTGCCCACTCTATGTCCCCCACGCTTCACAACACTGCGTTCAACCTGCTTGGATTGCCCCATGTCTATGGGCTACTGGAAACCCCGGAGGTCGGAGAAGAGATAAAGGCCACGCTCGCCGCACCCGACTTTGGCGGCGCTTCTGTAACGATTCCGCATAAGGTTGATATCGTACCTCTCCTCAACAAGCTTTCGCCAGCAGCCGAGTTGATTGGGGCCGTAAACACGGTTGTTCCTATTCGTGAAGGCTCGGAAACGGTCTTGTACGGCGATAATACCGACTGGATAGGCATTCGAAGCTGCATTACTTCACACATCGCTGTTGGTGGCATACACTCTGCCCTGGTGATTGGCGCGGGAGGTACAGCCCGAGCGGCTATTTTCGCGCTCGAATCCCTCGGAGCAAAACGGATCTATCTTTTTAACCGTACTCACAGCAAGGCCGCAGCGTTGGCACGTATCTTCCCTGAGGCCAACATACATGTGTTGGATAAGCTTGGACATTGGCCGGAAGGCAACGCGCCGCCTAACGTGATAGTGTCCACTGTTCCGGCTACTGAGACTACGACTATACATGAACCCAGTCATCTTAACTTCCCCAACAGGTTATTCGATTTCAGAGATGGGCCGGCGGTAGTCATTGACATGGCTTACAAGCCTATCGAAACCCCTCTTTTACTGCTCGCTAAAGCGACCGCCAAGAATTGGACTGCCGTTCCTGGCGTGGAGGCATTGTTGGAGCAAGGGTTCGGTCAGTTCGAGATGTGGACTGGACGACGCTGCCCTAAAACCGCCGTCTCAGCAAAAGTCTGGGAGGCATACTTGCAACCGTAAAAAATAGTAGATCCCGTATAGACGAATCATAGAATTTTAATTTTCGGTGTGGGTCCAAATGTAATGCGTGCGGAAGCGGGACGGAAACTAAAAAACGGAATCATATGGTGCCGGAAACGGACGGACACCGTGTTTGACAGGGCGTCCGAAAAAGGCATATCATCACTCGGAAGAGCCACGGCGGTTGGTATTATATGAAGGCAAAACCAGACAAAACATTGCATCTTCGTTCTCTCCATTTCTCTTCCGTCGTCGCATTCCCTTGCTGAAGTGCTCTCACTTCAGTTGCGGTATCTATTCAAGGATGCAGGTCGCTCGCAGTCAACGTAAGTAGACCGGCCCAGAGCTGCGACAGTCATTTGATCTTCCCTTTTCCCCAGTTGCCAGGTCATTGGGTCTTTCTCGTTCTAGAGCTCTGAGAGTCTCTCGCGAACCGATTCGTTTCGTTCGCCGGGGTTTGTCGACCACTCAGCCTAGAAGGGACGAACAGGTGCGCTTGTTTTTCGCTTGTTCGAAGCATTTGCTCATTATGTGCAGGAGCCACCAACGTCAACACCTCCACCCGTCGCTAAATCCACGACATGGCGGACTTTCCTACAAGGCCTAGGAAGGGTAACTCTTGTAGGCTTTGGTTATTGGCTCCGGATCGTTCTACTACGTCACACAAAAGGACCGGAATCCTGGAGCTCAGCTGCCTTTCGACCCTGAGAAAAAGACGATTGTCGTATTGGGCAGTGGATGGGGCGCTACCAGTCTGTTGAAAACGGTAGATACCGCGGATTACAATGTGGTGGGTATCGTCGTTATTGCATTAATCTTGTGCTTGTCTCACAGATATACAGGTTGTTATCAGTCCCAAAAACTTTTTCCTCTTCACGCCTCTTCTACCCAGTGTTGCTGTCGGAACCCTCACCTCGCGAGCCATTCTCCAACCTACGCGATACGTCACACGGCATAAGGCGCGGGAAGTGACCGTTATTGAAGCGGAAGCCCGTGAAGTCGACGTGAGTTGTCATCCCCCCTGACCCCATACATTTCCCCTCACCCGATCGCGTCATAGCCACACAAGAAAACTGTCACCTTCACTGGTGCGTAATGCGTTTATCTTTACACGTGGTATTTGGATTGAAATTACACATTTCTCAGATGACCAGGGCAAATCGTCTAAAACGATTCCGTACGATTATCTCGTCTATGCCGTCGGGGCGGAGGTCCAGACGTTCGGCACCCCGGGAGTTCAGGAGAAAGCTTGTTTCATGAAAGAGATCCAAGATGCGGAGAAGGTCAGTTCTAGTTATTATCTTGTATGTCTCTGTTGCTCATGGATTTATCAAGATGCAAAAAAGGGTTATGGAATGTACGCTAGCTTTTTTGCCGAGTTGTAGATGCTTATTCTAAACCTTCGTCAGGTATTGAAACTGCTGCCTTCCCCGGTCAACCTCCAGAGGAAGTGGAGCGGCTGCTCCATATGGTATTACTCTTTCATAAAATCTCTGCGTATCTCTCTAATACTCGGTGTTTCTCAAGGTCGTTGTCGGTGGTGGTCCCACCGGCATAGAACTCAGGTTCGCATTGCATAGCTTTTAATTGATGTCTACCTAACGTCTATTTGACAGCGGTGAAATTCACGATTTCCTCGAGGTCAGTCACATCTCCTTACCACGGGTTCTTTGTTTGTGCTCACGATGATTATAGGATGACTTGAAATCGTGGTACCCTGAGCTTGCCGGAAAAGTTCGCATCACTCTCGTCGAGGCTCTCCCATCTGTATTGCCTATGTTCAGCAAGCAGCTCATTGACTACACGGAATCGACATTCAAGGAGAGCAAGATCAACATTATGACGAAGACGATGGTTAAGGAGGTACGTTGCAAAAGCGCCTCTTACATAGTTGCATCCTAATCGCGGGTATGCAGGTCAAGGATAAATCCGTCGTTCTTCAGATGCCTGACAAGAGCATTGCCGAGATTCCCTGTGGTATCGTTGTTTGGGCCGCTGTACGTGATAACCTCTATTTCTATTACAATTCTCCTTATCATCGTTTCGGACAGGGTAACAAAGGTAGGAAGGTGACTCAAGACTTGATGGCGAAGCTTCCTACGACGCAGACCAACCGTCGGGGTATTTCCGTAGATGGTTTGTACCTCTATATTTATTTATGAGCAGGACAGGTGCCTCATCATTTACAGAATACTTACGAATGAGCGGAACCGACGGAAGCATTTTTGCCATCGGAGACTGCACTGCCACGTCTTATGCGCCCACGGCCCAGGTCGCGTCTCAACAGGGTGCTTACCTCGCGCGAGCTCTGGCGCAGATCTCTAAGAAGGATGCTTTGGAAGCCAAGCTGAAGACCTTGCAGACAAAGGTCAGCGGGGTTGAAAGTGAAGATGAAGCAAAAGGTCTGGTGGACGAAGTGGAGAATGTCAAAAAGCAAATTGACATGGTCAAGTTGAGGCCCTTCCATTACTCTCACCAGGGTAGTCTGGCGTAAGTGAACCAAGCTCATCTCGTATCAAATACGAGCTCACTGCGCTATAGGTACATCGGATCTGATAAGGCTATTGCCGATCTACCATTCTTGAACGGAAACGTATGTTTTGTTCTGCGTTTCGGTTCCGTATACTAATTGTCCTCGTCGTACAGATTGCAAGTGGTGGTGTTGCGACGTTCTTATTCTGGCGTAGCGCCTATTTGAGCACGCTGTTCTCCCTCCGCAACCGTACCCTCGTTGCAAACGACTGGATATTAACAAAGTTGTTTGGCCGGTACGTTTCCCCGATTTTGAATTTCGTCTGTAATTGACTCGACCCATTTGTAGTGATGTCAGTCGAGACTGATACGTTAAAGATGAACAGTTTTTATTTTGTTTGTTGGTCGTTAGAGGAAGCTTAACATGACCTTAGTTGCTATGAGTGGATTATCGTAGCGTTTCTAGAGCACCTTATACCTTTCCTTAATTTTCACGGCATCTCATGATATTTCTACCTCAGTTCCTGGGGTTTACTTTGACTTGTTTTTTGTATATCGTACTACTGTATATGCAGTGGATATCGCCCTAGACCATTCTTTATTTAACTTTAGAATTTCTCCGATGCCTCGTGTTTGGAGCGCAGCACATATACTCCGAGTCCGTGCTTGAAGGACTGAGGTGCATTCTCTCGAAAACTGGTCTTCTTGAATTAGCGGGGTTGAGACCTCTTGACGCCATTCGTCCTGTTAGCACTGTGGTTTAGATACTGGATAACCGGACATATGTTCTTGCTAGGTCCGGTGCGATGACAGATAGTTCGACCCTTCGGACGCCGTTCTGTCTCTCCCCACCTTCTTCTCCACATGGGGGCCCCATTCTAGGCACGTCGTCATTTATATCTTCTCCAGATACTTAACCAAATAAGCGGATTAACCGAAGGTTGAACGTTACAAGCGATATACGGATGTAGTGGATTGCCCGATAACTCGCGATCAGTTTCGATTCTGTTGTCTATAAATAGGCACCGTGCGGGAGGTGGCAGGCCCGATTTTCTTTCTTTATCCCCGCGATGGCAGGAGGTGCTTGTACCCACCGCTGGGACGTCCTCTAACAAGGGTGTCTTCCATAAACACAATCTCCGTGCTACACTGTTCTGTACTGTGTTTGTCTTTGGAGCGATTCTCTACGGGTAAGTCGTCCCCTCCTGTAAGTAAAGATATTGTTGGGTCGCTGACTAGGTATCCTTGCTCCTAGATACGATGGGTCCGTATTCTCGTTTTCAGAACGCATCGTCTCGATTTTTTAGGATTGCCATAGGACATACTTCACTGGAATTCTAGCGATGAATAAATTCAAGCTTGATTTTGGGACCCGTCAACCGGATGGATCACATACGATATCGTCTGCGTATCAGTCGCTCTTTGCTTCTATAGTGCAGGTCGGTGAGGTCATAGGATCACTGTCCGCCGGGTTTATTGGCGATCGTCGCGGACGCAAGGGTGCCATGGTCGCTTGTGTTATTCTGGTGACTTTTGGTGCGGTCCTGCAGCTCATTCTCACTGGATCTATCGCCCTCCTTGTGTTGGGACGTGCCATTTTGGGTATCGGTGTCGGTATAGTGTCGAATTGTACGACCTTGTATCTCGCGGAGATCCCTCCTGCTATGATTCGGGGAACGATGGTATCGTCGTGGCAGTTGTTTTTGGCCATCGGACAGGTCATTGGAGCTGGTGTGGCACAAGGTGAGCCAGGAAATGTATTAATGTATATCTAAGGTGCTCACGCTAGATGTGCCTCGACAGGAACGAAGGATTATACGACGTCGTTCTCATATAGGTTCCCTATTGCTCTGAATATCTTGATCTGCTTGATCATCACCGGCGGCCTGTTCTTTGTCCCCGAGTCTCCAAGGTGGCTACTTTCTCAAAATCGTAAGGAGGATGCATACAGGGCGTTATTGCGAGTGCACAAAGGCAACGATGAAATCGACGTCCGAGCTGAAATGAAGGTCATTCTTGATGCTAAGCATGCCGAGGCAGAACAGAGCGGTTCAGTCAGTCGTTGGAGAGATATCTTTTCTGGTGTGGAGAAGAGGAAGTTTCTTGGGGCGTTTGGTATACTTGTATGTCAACAGATTGGCGGTGTTCAGTTCGTAAGTTTTCCCTAAGTCTTCGTCATTAATACATTTGGACACCACTGACCTCACTGTGGTAGGTCTGTGAATTGCTCACTTTATTCGCACCACCGTATATTGATTCTTAATGTGACCTAGTTTCCTATGGAACCGTTTTCTTCGAGTCTATCGGAATCAATAATGCGTTCTTGGTTACTGTACGCATGCCCTACGATTCTTTTGGCATAGGGATGGCGACTGACATCCGATTACAGATGATTACCGATATTGTTGAAGTCTTTGGCGTGCTTTGCTCCTTCATGGTTGTCAATCGCATCGGAAGAAGACCACTCCTTTTGTCTACCACCGTTCTGATGGCAATAGTCCTCCTTATCTGTGGTGGCCTCGGTACGATCCCAGCGGAATCCCGGTCCAAAGGCGTCAACTCGGCCATTGCCTCTATGATCATCATCTACGTCTTGTATGTTACGACCGCGCCACCTGTCCATATCCTAACTCATTTATTATCTAGTATTTTCAATTTGGCATGGGGACCTCTCGCGTGGGTAGTCGCGACTGAGTTAGCCTCAGGAAAGAACCGTACGAAGATCATGGGTGTCTCCACAGCTGCCTTTTGGGTCTCTGCCTGGGCGGTTACTTTCACGCTTCCATATTTGTATAATTCGGAGCCTGGGTCTGCAGGTTTGGGACCAATGGTTGGATTTATCTGTAAGCTCCCCCATAATTGTTTCCCGTCATAATTTCTGACTGCTCTTTTCAGACGGCGGTGGTACTATCATCGCCTTTATCTTTGTCTATTTCTACATCCCAGAGACACTCGGTATGCTATCGTTCTTTTCCATTCTCGGGAGGTGTTAATAAGCGTTATTAGGCCGGTCGCTGGAGGAGATCAACATGATGATGGAACTGCGTGTTCCTACAAGAGCTTGGTCTCAGTACCAGGCTGGTGCTGTGGACAAACATGGACGTCCCGTTTCCATTGAGCAATAATATACTGATGAGTCGAAGGCGGAACAGACTGATTTTGCAGGAACTGGCACGACGCCAATGGTAGATAGCATGAAAAATAAATAAATTGTTGTAAACAGTACTTAGGAAGGATAGATAGGCGTTGGGCTATCAAGCTTTAAGTGTCACACGTTGCATTGTAATAGGTGGGGTTGGGATCTTTGGTTGTCGAGCTCAAGCAAGGGATTGTTCTCTTCGGGTTTCTCTATCACAGATATAGAATCGCTTCCATCAGCGTACAAGCATTAGATAAACAACGATGGTCCCTAAGCTGTCTGTGAGGGTTCGCTGCGGAAATCCAGGTGAGCGGCTGCAGAGTTTAATCCGCTTGTCTCAACAGTACTTAGTAGCATACTCATATAAGCGACATTATCTCGATATCAAGCCTTCTGGAACCGGTACCATGGTAAAAGCCAACTTTTTGGTCCAACAGAGCGGTTCCGTGGAGATGAAGCACGGATATGGCTAATTCAAGGGTCCAACGGAGTGGTGCTAGTTATTTTGGCCCAACTAGAGGGAAACCACAACATTGGTGCGACGCATCGGTGCCGCATTGAGAAAGATCGCCGTCGTTCGAACGACCGCCATCAATCACCGCCTCAGGCTGTTGATGGTGTATACTATACATATGACATTGAACTCTCTGTGATGGCCGTGTGCAATAATTCTGAGCGCGTGGTGTTCTACTGTAAAATCTGCAACGTTTTCAGTACATACACACTTTGCTACTCGATGTCGGCGCATGACAACCATGCTTATTGTACAGTAGGATACTTTAGTTTTAAGCTTTTGTTCTTCGCATTGTTCTTGGGGACGTCCGCAGCCTGTTGCCGATGCCAGGGCAAAGAATCACGTTCTTCCTGCTACAGCAATACTACCATTGTTTCCCAGTAATAATGATCCTGTTTTCAATGTCCTACTAGACGTTTAACCGCAGTTACGACCCGGGAGAACTGCGGAGAATGGTGATGATCCTGGACCTGAAAACGACCACCATGCCTCGCGTCGTCCAGCAAAGTGGTGGAGATCCATTTTATGGACCCTTGTCACATAAGGGTGATTGGTGTGAGAGTCCAGTTACCCTTTAAGAGTGCCATCACTGGCAGCCGTGAATGACGATGCTCATGATCAGGATGGAAGGGCACCGTATTGGTGGAAGTAGGATGGAGCCATTCTATGAATTGGGGAATGGCGACCGTGGTCCGGGGTTGAACCGGCTGCAGAAGGTCTGGATTTCAGGAAGCGCTACTTGACGACATATTCATTAGAATAAAGGGAGTGAGCGGAAGGAAGAACGAACGAGGAGGGCGAGTTTGATGCTATTCTGAGGCTGCGGAAGTCCGTCAGATGTCCAAGAGCTCTGCTCTGCTCTGCCGTTACGCAGCAGATCAATCCCGATTCACCAAGTGCACGCCACGCTGGACAATGAAATGCGCAGCATAGCGACTTCCGGTCGTGTACCTTATACATGTAAGCGGTCGTGGGATACACATACCTATATTCGGTGGAAGTGAAAGACCTGCCGAAATGCGTTGCCTGGTAGATTAACAAAGCCCACCATTCCAGGGACGCGATCGACTTGATAGTTACCGGCTCATACGACTGTCAATACTAGCTCTAGTGTCTGCAAGCACCTGGGTAATAATTGCAATGAAGCGGGCGCTAGAATTAAGGAAGAATGCGGATGTGATGGAAGAACAGCCCGTTGCAGCAGGCTGTTGCAGCACTTATCAAAAAAAGATCCACCGAGGGCACAAAAGCAGTCGATAAGATCGATCGGGATTCCCCACGTGCCACATGTGGGCACCAATTTTTCGATTTACGAAATTGACTCCCGGCATTGTTGGCTTGATACATATAAAGGCCCTGCGGATTTTGCATGCTGCCTCCTCCCATTCCTTAGCTTTTCGTCTCTCTTTTCGGCATCGTTGGAAGCTAGCTGGTCACTGCTTCGCCTACCTCGACGGTCACGGTCTGCAAACGTTCACTGATCCAGGCCTCTGCCTCGTTTTCACAAAAAGCTACTACGAATCCTTATCGTTTCCCTCGGTCGTTTATCAAAATCGACCGACCTAACAGTCTTTACACTTATCCAGTGGCATTCGATGGCTTCATATACTTCTGCTGCAAATGCCACAGCGGCGACCGGCGCCGCTGCCAGCGGTGGTGCCGCTCAAGCTGCTGCTGCTGCAGGTCCTGGAGTCGACGAAGAGAATCTCACGTACCACATTGAGATTTTTGTACTCGCTCTCATCGCTCTTTTGTTTGTTTGTCGCATTCCCCGGATCGCTGCTCGATTTTCTCGCTGGTCAGAATGGACCCAAGGCCATTTCCTTCGCAGCGTCTCTTTTATGACCCGCTCCCCTCGTATCGTCCACCTTACTCATGATCAGGCCTCAAAGGAGGCTGCTGGGTCGTCCGCAGACTCACATACCCTTTACACGCATGCCAGCAGTGTCAAGCGTATTGATGACAAGGGAGGGCCAGCTGTCATGAACTACCCTCCGCACGTCGGCGCGTGCCCTACCATCTTCAGGGGCCTTTCCACCGAGCTCAGCACGCGCATCTTACCAGGCTACTCCGTTTCTCAAGTCATTTGTGGTCTGGTCTACCTTTCCGTGTTCATCTATCCCACTCTGTACAAGTCAAACCCGTTCTCAGATCCCGTACGAACAGGCTGGGTGGCGATTGCACAACTGCCATTTATTTTTGCGTTTGCGTCCAAGAATAATGTCCTGGGACCATTTTTAGGGATGGGTTATGAAAAAGTACGTGTTTTCCATGCATGTCGTAATTTGTGTCACTCATTTTTCGCTCGCAGCTCAATTTCATGCATAGAATCGCGGGCATGATCATGGTGATTGCGGTCAATGTCCACGGCATGGGTTACAGTGAGTCACTGTCATAGCTTTTTTTAGCCGTTGTATTGATGATATTCGGGCAAGTCTACAAATGGGTCATCGCAGGGGACTTCCAGGAAGATATCGCGAAGCCTGCCAACTACTGGGGGCTTATTGGACTCATCTGCGTTGATATTCTTTACTTCTTCTCGACTGACTTCTGGAGGAAGAAGGCATATAATGTCTTCTTAGGGTCACATATGGGGGGCTTCACTTTCCTGCTTATTGCTGTGCGTCCTTTTCATATTACGCAACCCCATGGAGTATTGACTAGTTGTTAGTCTTGGATGCACAAGGAAGCTGATAAGCCATATGTCTTGGCCGCCATAGGGCTATACTTGTTCGACTTCCTGCTACGTTGCATCAAAACGCGCATTCAGACCGCTATTGTCCGTCCCATCCCCGAGCTTGGCCTTACGAGACTCGAGATCCCCGGTATCAACGCCGGATGGCGTGCAGGTCAGCACGTCAGGCTGCGTGTGATGTCGTCCGGTATGGGTATCTTGGGGTGGGCGGAAGTGCATCCTTTCACGATTGCCAGCGCAAGCAACAGTCCCGAGGGAATGATCTTGATGGTCAAGAAAGTTGGTGGATGGACGAATAACCTCTACAATATTGCGAAAGTGGGCGGATATGTTGAGGCTGGCCGCGGAAGGAACTTGAAAGTGATGGTCGAAGGGCCTTACGGTGCGCAGTGGCTATTTGCTGCGCTTTCTCTTGTGTTTCACACTGTCATTTCCAGGTGGTCCGGGGCACACAATTCCAGCGAGCTTCTCGGCCTCTGTCTTCGTGGTTGGAGGTAGTGGTATCACCTATGCCATCGCGGGCATGCAGGAACTCATTCAAAAAGACCTCGATGGCGAGAGTCGAGCCAAAGTCATTGAGCTGATTTGGGTAGTCCAAGACCCAGGTCCGTCTTTCATCAGTCAAATTAAATACTCCTTCATACTCATTGCATCTGCACAGCTGCGCTTGTTCCGCTAGTCCCGACATTCACGTCCATGATCCAGCAGAGTGTTTTCACACCTGTCAGGATATCGGTCTTCTACACGCGTGCGGTCATTGGAAAATTCCCCTTCCGCAAGGACTTCTTCTTCCCTGGCTTGTCTTTGAGCCCTGGCAGGCCGAAGCTTGCTACCATGTTCGAAGGGGCGATTTCAAAGACCGTCCAGCTGGGTGCTGGTGTGAAAGATGAACAGGGACACTCGGGGATGTTGGTGTCTGTTTGTGGTCCGACTTCATTGGCAGACGATGTGGCCAAGGAAGTTGGAAAGATCGACCCCTTGCGGAGAGATCAAGTTGGTGGTGTAGAAATCCATGAGGAGTGAGTCCTTCACAGAAATGGAAAACCTGTAACATGCTAATGCTTCCGACTAGTGTCTTTGGTTGGTAGACGTCGTATTTCCGTTCTTTTCTTATTCGTCAGTGGGAGAACACTGCTATCTTCTCTTCACTTGGGAATATCTTGACGATGACCACAATGTTGTGCGAGACACGCATTGCGACGTGATGCTGATGATGAATCGTTCTTTACTTATGTGTACTTATAGTGCTATCCCCGTAGTCATGGATTTGTTTCTTGTTCTGTTGCAAGTTGTATCAGTATATCATGAGCTTCAAGTAGACCTGGTTGTCACAGAATAGATTTCTCTCTGATGTTGCATCGTCCGCAGCAGTTGGGTTTCCTGTATCAATACAGTAACTGTAATGATACAGCAGACGAGATACGCATAACCGTTGCAATGCACGAGATAGGATCGGTGGCTGTCGTTATGGACGTTTCCCCATTTGAGGAGCTCAAGACAACAGGGTGGTGCTGCGATCTAATAAGCAAACAGGTATATAGGAGGCTTCACAACATCCGTGGTAGTAAGTAACACCCAGATGCACAATCTGCGCGGTATCTCGGAGTGTATAGAGGATGAAAATAGTCTAATGGACATGCCGTGAGCCTCGGAGGACAAGAATAAAGCAAAAACAAGCTTTTTGCACCTTCGCAGATACTACAGCTCCTTTAAGTGTCGCCCTGCACCGAACACCCCATTGGCTCCCTTGCTGAGAATCTGCCAGAAGAGTCTTTCGTCCCCTTCTTGTCCATATAGGTAGTACACCGCCCGGCGTTGCATGTCTGCGAGGTGCTGAGGCATGTAGCGAATGAATGCGGTAAGGAAAAAGGTGGAACTGATGAATAGAATTGACACTGTGCATGGAGATAATGTAAGGCAAAGCTGGATAATAATAAGCAGTTACAACTTACGGAGGAGAACTTTTTCCCAAGGCTCCAGCATGGACAACACGAAAGTCGCTTCGAACCACATTCGCCAGCGCCATAAGTACTGAGCTGCGGGAGATTCCGGAGGGCGAGTAAAGGAGAGGTCCGGCTTTGGCGGTGGGAGGACAGTCTCTGACATCGTTGCAGGACAAGAGGCTCGATGTAATGCAACGTTAGAATGGGCGAGAGGCTGAGCTGCGGAGTTTCTCACGGTCGTCAAGTGGGCCACTATCAAACGATCCGCCCAGTCTCGACTCTTCAATAACAAATAACACTCCGCTTTACCCCACAATTTATTTGGCGAATATCACACCTTGTATTCCAGATGTCTATTCCCCATATTATTATACATCGTGATCTTCTACAGAGAACAGACAGTGATATTATTTAAGGTACAAGCAAAGAAAACATCAAGTCAAAGCAAAATCAGAGGAAGGCAATCCATTACTGGCCCTTAGCCTTTGCAGCCATCTGTGCAGAACGGAGTCAATGTCATCTTAGAATATCACAGAAAAGGACATACCAAGTTCAATGCAGAGCCTGCCTTGAACCACTCAATCTGACCCTCGTTGAATGAATGAGCGAGAGGTATCTCCTACAAGATCTCATTAATCAAGACACGGACACTCGTCGCAAATAGAACTCGCCTCTGATGATCCATTTTCATGCTTCAATCTCAAAGTCAAGTTCTTGCCAGGCGCGAAGCTCTCCAAACCCAAGATATCCACCTTATCGAAGGGCTTAACTTTTTCGTAATCCTCAGCGTTAGCAAAGGTCAACGCCAACATTCCTTGCTTCTTCAAGTTCGTCTCGTGAATTCGGGCAAACGACCTCACGATGATGGCGAGACCGCCGAGGAATCGGGGCTCAAGAGCGGCGTGTTCACGAGAAGAACCTTCGCCATAGTTGTGATCACCAATGACAACCCATTTAATGCCCTTCTCGCGGTAGTAGGCAGCAGTCTGAGGAACACCATCCCATTCACCCGTGAACTGGTTCTTGACCTTGTTGGCCTCACCGTTCTCAGAATTAATGGCACCAATCAAGCAGTTTTCTGAACTGGTTGTTAGATGGAATACAAAATGGTCAAGATGAAATACGGACGTGAGATGTTTTCGAGATGACCTCGGTATTTAAGCCAGGGTCCACCAGCACTAATGTGGTCAGTTGCTACAAGAAAACACATCAGACAACACGTCGTGACTGGCCAATTCGATACTTACTGCACTTGCCCTTGACTTTGATCAGGATAGGGAGGTTTTCAGGAGTCTTACCGTCCCATTTCTGGAATGGCTTCAACAATTGAAGTCGGTCACTAGTAGGGCTGACGGCGACGTTGACACTAGCCCTGTCGCTCGGAGGAGGTTGGAAGGTATTTTGGCCGGGGTCGTATCCTTTCGGTGGTAGTTCATTTCCATTGGGCTGGGAGAACTTAAAGGTTTTGCCATCGGAACCGGTGAGAGAGTCTGTAAGAGGGTTGAAGGCCAAGGATCCAGCAAAGACCATAGCAGTGACAATGTCAGGGGAAGCGACAAAAGCATGGGTTGCTGGGTTCGCGTCGTTACGTCCTGTGAAGTTTCGGTTGTACGAGGTGATGACTTAAAACCAAATTCAGTGTCAACAAGGCCTGGTCATGCAACTTCGACATACTAGAATTGGCTTCGCCCTTCTTTACATCTTTTCTGTCCCATTGACCAATGCAGGGCCCGCAAGCATTCGCCAAAACGACGCCACCGACTTGCTCGAAAGCAGCGATCTGACCATCCCGCTCAATAGTAGCCCTAACCTGCTCAGATCCTGGTGTGATCGTGAACTTGCTCTTAGTCGAGAGTCCGTGGCTGGCGGCTTCATTAGCAATAGACGCGGACCGAGACATGTCCTCATATGAAGAATTGGTGCATGAACCGATAAGGCCAACCTTGAGCTCTTCGGGCCAGTTGTTCTTCTTGACCTCAGATGCGAACTGAGAGATGGGAGTGGCGAGATCCGGGGTGAAGGGCCCATTGATGTGAGGTTCAAGTTCAGAGAGATTCTGATTGGTATATCGTAAGTTAGAGAACGAGGTAACTACAAGAACTACTCACGATGTCGATAACCTGATCATACTCGGCGTCTTTGTCTGCTTGCAAGTTGTAGGAAAACTGGCGAGCATAGTTGGCGATGTCCCCTCGCTTGGTAGCATTCAAATAGTCGGCCATACGGTGGTTGAAGGGGAACATGGAGGTGGTTGCACCTATTTCAGCGCCCATGTTGCAGATAGTGGCCATACCCGTGCAAGATAGCGATTCGACACCAGGTCCCTTGTACTCGACGATAGCACCAGTTCCACCTTTGACCGTAAGGATACCTGCGACCTTCAAAATGACGTCTGGATAGACGTCCCGTCAAACAACGACATGGAACACAAGCGAAGTAGATACTAACCCTTAGGTGTTGTCCAACCACCAATCTTTCCCGTGAGATTGACACCAATGACCTTAGGACACTTGAGCTCCCAAGGAATATCAGCCATAACATCGACAGCATCGGCACCACCGACACCGCAAGCAATCATGCCAAGACCACCAGCATTGGGAGTGTGCGAATCCGTACCAATCATGAGACCCCCGGGGAAGGCATAGTTTTCCAAGATGATTTGATGGATGATACCAGAACCGGGTTTCCAGAAACCAAGACCGTACTGACGCGAGTGTAAAAGCAGGGCATCTACACAAAGCCAAACCACACACCTTGGCTGTTCCCGTTGCCAAAAAGTCATAAACCTCCTTGTTAATTTCTTTGGCGCGCGCCAAATCCTTCACACCTCCAACCTGGGCCTCAATCAAGTGGTCACAGTGGACGGTGGTGGGAACGGCAGCGGTATCCATCCCCGCACTCATGAATTGAAGCAGGGCCATCTATAGCCATACATGACGTCTGTCCCCACAAATGATGGAAAGCAAAAACGTACCTGCGGGGTAGTACGGAAAGATAAGCTATGACGTCAGTTCTGAGGTCGGAAGGGCAAAGGTATTCTGCATACCTGAGCGGTCGCATCCTGGCAGGCAACACGCTGCGAAATGACGCTTAGCAAGCACACAGACGAAAAGATATGGTCAATTTACATCCGGTCGAAGCTTCAGGTAGCTCGTCCCCCGCTCAATATCCTGACCATGCGGGTCGTCGAGATGCCCGTACAGGATCTTTTCCGACAGCGTCAAAGGACGTCCCAGCCTATGTGAGAGATCAGGAAACGCGTATACAAAAGCTGGAAAAAACCCATACCTCTCACGAACGATAACGAGGTTGTCTTCGATGCGTTGGTAGTTGATATATACCCCTTTCTCAAGTAACGACATTGGAACTTGGGTGTCGCCAATCCGGGGAGCAGCAGTGGCCATGCCTGCAGCGAGGCACTGCAGGGACCGCACTGCTTTTGCGGTTCTGTTCGAAAGGTTAAACATCGTCGAACACGATGAGCAAGGTCAGAGGAGAGATCAGAAAACATCCGTTGCCGGTTCTTACCAGATTTATACCATCAGGGCCACGTGAAATTACTTTCCCTGCCAATCAGAACGCGTGCGTTATGGATTGTATAGTTATTTATTTAGTTTCTTGCGGGGTGGAATATGATATCCAGCGAGCCGTCGGGTGCCCTTTATTGCGTCGCAAAGGATGGAATCTCATTGACCCGCTCTTTTGCCGCGCAAAACGCCCAGAAAGTGACCTGGTGACCGACATGTAGCCAATAAGAGGGCGTGCCGGTCGGCCGACCACTGCACGAACTTTAAGCCCTAGCCCCCGATGACGCTGATGCAGCTGCACAAGCATGTACATTCCAGTCTCAACGATACGGGAAAAACGCGTCTCTACCAGCGAATCTCCTCAACAAAAGAACCAAAGACAAACCGGCATTCGACGCGGTAGTTCAACATCTGCTCAATTTTCCAAGTTGTGGAGAAATGATAAGCATCAAGGTTGACGCGGCACAGTGTGGGGTACAATTTGTCGCGCCTGAATTTCCAAAAGGTTGATACATAAAAGTCCAGCAGCGCATAGAAGTACAGGTCACAAGCTCCTTGTAGGAACTTGAGCCACAAGATTGTAGCCCTTGATAACAAAATCAAGGACCACCGAGAGGAATGCCTTTCGCCGCAATCTTGGCGAGGAAAACCTTGGTCTCGGCCAGAATGATAAGTCTCCCCTCGCCCGCAAAGACCATATTGGCGGAAGTCGTTCCCAAGAAGAATTTCCCGAGTAGAGTCCCTTCGTTGTTCCATACCTGTGGCGGCCGTTAACAGCTTGTGACATTACATGACTTCGAAACTATACTTACTTGTACCCCATCGCCACAACCGGAGTATACGTTGCCGTCGGTATCAACTTGGATCCCATCAGGAATGCCCGAATCCACATAAGCAAAGACGCGTCGGTTCATAAATGCCTGGGACTTCGGATCTACGTCGAAGGCGTAACTGCGCCAGCATGATTAGAGATCCTAGGGTGAGCAAAGGGCAGGTGGGGATCCCTACATGGTGGCTGGCTCCGTTTGATTGTTCCCGAAGTCTCCGTTTCCAGCTCCCGTATCTGTGCTACATAGAATTGGAAACCAAAGTGACAGAGATGCACACGCAATCTACTCACACATACGCGGTATTGCCGTCTCCTGAAAACGCTAATCCATTACACTTGTCGAACCCGTCTGCTACCACACGAACAGCTCCAGTGTCAGGATCAAATCGATACACCTGGTTCGGCAATTGAGGAGCAGGCCGAAAGTGGAAGAGGGATCCATATCTGCAAGGCGTAAGGTAATTTCCCTTAGAACACAAGGGAAGGTTTGACGGACACCACATCGGTGAAGAATATCTTTCCACTGATCGGATGGATTTTGATGTCATTCAGAGAATTGAATTGACGACCAAAATAGTTGTCGAGGAGAACGGTGACGTTATGCGGTGGATTGGGATTGACAAGGGCTATTGAAGGAGGAAGCGGGCCTCGACCTGATGTGATCAGAAGGAGAGACGACTTATACGGCCCCGTTCCCCCGTTCGTCATTTGGATTGTATCCGGAAGGATAAGCTAGAATTCGCGTACATTAGGAAATGAGTCAACTTGATGTAGATCTTACTGGAGTAATTGGTGCGGAAGACCCTTTCGCGGCCTCTGCTGCCGAGAGGTTTAGTGTGGAGATCTGATTGTTGTGTTCCAAGTCGCTCATGCCCAGCAGGCCGCCGTCGTTACTGGCAAAAAACACTGCATCCAAGGAAGGGTCATAGACGGGTGCCTCGTGTGCAAAGGCGAAAGTATCATTGGAAGCAACCTCGTGAATCGACGGAGATGAACCTAAAATTGCCAGGAACGAACGGTCAAATATCTGGAAAAAGGGAGGGGAAGTATTCGTAGGATTAAAGTGGGAGTCAAAAGAGTCTTCGCGGAAAGAGGCATTGGCGCCCAAAACAGCCGTCAAACGTGGGTCGACAAGCTATGATGGGATGCACATTGGTGTCAATTACCTCAGGTACTGAATAAGTAGATCATACGCACGACAGATTGAGGGAGACGGAGTTCTTGCATACCGCCGGGAAACATTTTAGCCCAGGCAAAGGCCGCCAGGGCTACCAGGGCGACAACGAGATAGGGCATGAAAGGCATGGTTGTGGATCTCTTACTGGTGGACCTCGACGATTCTCCCATGGCTTTCTTCGCAGACAGACACATGTACGGTCATTGCCTGCTGATCAGTGTTTATCCGGATCTGTCCCCGAGATAGCGTGCGTCCGCGTCCGACGTAAATTCGGTAATTTCGGATGCAGTTAGGCTGTATAACTCGGGTACCGAAAATGATCGCGTCTTTCTAAAGATTTTTCACAAACAGCGGCGGTCCATGTTTGGGTACGCCGCCGTGCGGGACAACTGTATCACAGCCATATATAGTATCCCCGCCACACTCCAAGAGACGCTCGGCCGAGTGGTCAGAAAAGGAAATCATCTCACCCTCGGAGTTTCGGATATAATTTCTTGGCCCAATCTTTGACGTCCTCCTGCCAATTATCATCCACCGACCCTCTTGATGTTCAACGGAAAGCAGCTTCACCACCGACGAGATGGTTATATTCGTTGTCCTCATCCTTCAATGAGCTGATCATCATCATCATCCCTGAACGTTAACATCTAAGATAGATGTTCGACACGAACCAGGGTACGCATTACCATACATGCACACCGAAATTCCAAGTGCATTATTGCTGACTCGAGGTTCTGACTGTAGGTAAAGCGTATGCCGACCAGGCGAAGCTCGTCGGCATCACTGCAGTGTGCTTCTGGATCCATCAGTCGGACTAAAGATCAGTACTCCGGCAAGCTGATGACGCCTATTAAACACCAACTCACCCTGTTGAAAACGTCGCGGTAAAATACGGAAAATATGAAACATTTCTAATTCCAAGTGACGAGTTAGGGGAGATTTCCCGGCGGTGATTTGCTATTCTCGATTTAAGCAACCTTCTTCTCAAAACTTTCAAGCTTCGCTGCTTCCATCCTTTTCGTATATTTGGTGTGCCTGGCGTGGGATTCGCACCGGAGCAATCCACCGCTATTTCATCCATAATTCCACCGCAGTGACCTTGCTTGGCCTCTAATCGTCGCTCGCTCCATGTCTCGACTCTTTTCTTCACTTACAACCAACTTCCCCATTATTTTGGGTGTTCGATGGTTCAATGTGTTTGTTCTCACTGCCACGCCGGCCGTGGGATTATTGGGTCTTTTCTGCCGTCCTCTTGATCGTCAAACTCTAGCCTTTTCGGTGCTGTATTATGTTTTTTCAATGCTTGGTGAATCTACTTCTCTGTCTCACAAGGTTGTTGACCTGATCCTGATTAGGTATCACCGCTGGTGTGTGAACTCTTCTTTTGACGTTAATCGTAACTCACCCTTCGCGCCAGGCTATCACCGATTGTGGTCCCACAGGTCGTATAATGCATCCATACCCCTGCAGCTCTTTCTACTTGCTGGCGGAACCAGCGCAGTTCAGGGATCCTGTTATTGGTGGTCTCGATCTCATCGGTCACATCATCGCTATACCGACACAGAGCTCGATCCATACGACTCCAATCGTGGTCTCCTATGGACCCACCTAGGTTGGATGTTGTTCGTAACAGACCTTCATTCTGGGAAAGCAGATGTCTCCGACCTTCGAAATGATCCGCTGTTGCAATTTCAACATCGCCACTACTTTTATCTGCTTCTTATCTTTGGTTTCGTCATCCCTACGATCGTACCCGGGTTAATGTGGGGGGATTGGATAGGTGGATTCTGTATTGCTGCATGTCTTCGTCTGGTCGTAGCTCATCATGTGAGTGTAACCACATTTCTTTTACATTAATCTAACTTCGCTCAGGGTACCTTTTGCATCAATTCCATTGCCCACTATCTGGGTTCAACACCTTTTGACGACAAATTGAGTCCTCGCGACCATTTTCTGTCCGCGATTCTTACGATGGGTGAGGGGTACCACAATTTCCACCACCAGTTTCCGATGGACTATCGTAACGCTATCCGTTGGTATCAGTACGATCCAACGAAGTGGTTTATAGCCACATGTAAATCCCTTGGATTGGCTTCCCATCTTCGAATGTTTTCAAAAAATGAGATTGAGAAGGGGGCTTTGACAATGAAACTCAAAAACCTGAAAAAGGTACAGGAATCCCTTTACTGGCCGACCCCCGTCAAAGAGCTGCCTGTGATGTCCTGGGAAACATGTACGTATACATGATCTCGTTGCTTGCACGCTTCTGACATCAGATAGTCCAGGAACAAGCGAAAACACGGCCGCTTATCCTGGTGGCAGGATTTATCCATGATTCTGCCGCTTTTCTCTCTGACCATCCTGGGGGATCTTCTATCCTGACTGCAAGCTCAGGCAAAGATATGACTTCCTCATTCTTTGGGGGTGTCTACAGTCACTCAAATGCTGCGCATAATGTATGTCCCGTCTGGAATCACTTCTTTCCCATCTGATCGAATGGACCAAAGTTGCTATCCATGATGCGAGTTGGCGTTCTTCATGGTGGCGTCGAAATGCCTGTAGAGCATGCACTTCCTCCTGCCCAGAGCCTTTATGTAGCCACACGTCTTGCTGCCATGTGATTCTTCTGCGGAGCCGCCCGAGATGACGCTAGTCTTGTTGGTTGCTTCAGAAAGTTCATAGAAACAACATTGTCCGTAATACCTTGTATGTATGTATCACTTCTGTTAACCCACTCCGATCTGTAACGGACTTGACCGTTTCTCCGATCAGACCTCCTTGTAAGGTACGTTGCAAGTACTATGGTTCCTGATAAGAATTTATTGTATGGATTTCTCCTTGCAGATTCCATCATATGATGGGTCATATCACGGGTCGTTGTGATTTATCAGTTGAAATCAGGGTCGGGGATCTCGTTAAAAGATGATCGATACCACCTGGGCATGCTCCATTCGGTACATCACACTTCGAATTTAGGTGTGTGCCAATCGGGATCGGGAAGTTATCTGTTTCGTGAGTTGACATATTTTTGAGCGCTCAGATCTTCATCACCTTATACGGAAGAGTTCTTTCTTATGAGATGGGCTAGGCAGAAGGGTCGTAAGCTTTGTACTTTCAGGGCTACAGATGTTCCAGGAAAGTTGGTCAGCCCTTCTCCAAACTCCGCGGACATCCCTTGTAAGGCCCGGCTATCCGCATAGGACAACGGAAGTGTTGTATACCCCGAAGGGACCGCTTCAGGTTCCAGGTTTACCCATCAGTGCATTAGCTATTGGTTACGGTACCGTCGAGAATTATTCCTTTGGCCGAATAATTACTCACTTCACCCGGTAGACCGACGGCAGGTCTTCTAACCTGATATCGGCGCATACCATCGGGTCACTATATAAAGTACGTGTGCCATCCATACTCTCTCCCAGTTTCAACATGGTCCTCCTCCAATCCTCGACGCCTTTAACCAGCATCCCAACCAATCTGACGGTCCCGCAGTTTCTCTTAGATGAATATCATCATTTTACCCGCCCTACACGGCTTGCACGAACCCCGTGTTTGATCGACGATGATACCGGGCAAGTGGTCTTCATGGATGAAGTAAGATATTCCGCGATTTCTAGAGACGTATACTAAAATTATCTTTCTCAGCTTCGAACTCGTTCTCGAGATATCGCATCAGCCATGTATCATCGCTTCAAATTACGTGAGTTCCACTTCTAACGCCTCGAGACTGCAGCGCTCATGAATGTTTAGAACACGACGACATAGGTCAGTTGTTTTTCCTAAGTTTCAGTTTCATCACACTTACGTGCTCTCTAGTGTCCATAATGAGCTACAATCATATTGGTATGCTCCTTTGCTGTTTTGTGGATGTCTTTAAACCATTTAACAGACTTTGGCCCGTGTGTTTGGGCGGCACACCGCGTGGGCGCCGTGGTATCGTGAGTCTAGGTATCGTACTTTTCGCTATTGATTACTGAATGGCTGGATGTCCACGCGCTCCAGAACACTAAGTTCTACGCTTGTATTAGGGGAACTAGGTAATCAGACTAGGGCACATAATGCTCTTTTTGTTTCTCACCTTTCCTTTCTAGTGCATCACCTTACCATCGCTAGACCCTCTTTGCTGATCGTTCATGCTGACTGTTTGCCTGTGGCCATATCAGCGGCATCGTCGATTAACCTTGCTCTGGACCGTCTAATCATCATTGAGGCGCCGGTTTGGAAGGAACCTGTCCCTTATCACTCACTGCACGAGTTGATAGAGCTAGGTTCACGTCTTCCGCCACCGGTCGAAAGAATTCTATGCGAAGGGGAAGGAAAACGAGCGATTGCGTTTCTTGCCCCTTCATCTGGGACCACCGGCATCCAGAAGGTAAGTGTCCCTCGGTTATCTATTCTATATGGATGGTTGGCTGATGTCATCGACAGGCCGTCTCTATTACGCACTTCAATGTTGTTAGTATGATTATACAGGAGGCTACCTTTAATAAGTTAAATGAAGCATACGCACCGTGGAACGAGCAGCGGTTCAGACCGGGGGACGTCTGTGGCGGCTGTAAGCATTAACTCTCTTTTTTTCCTCAGACTCATTGAGGTAATCTTTTCGCTTAGTTTTGCCGCTCTATCGTGCGTGCTCTGTAAGTATTATCATATTGCCAAGGGCTCATCCTTCTGCGCGACAGATATTTATGGCCTTGTCTTCAACGTGAGTTAGCGTCGCTGTGCCTTTCTAAGGCGTCATTCTGATTACGGGATTTCAGTTACATTACATGCTATATGCTGCAGTGAGCACTTTTCTCGTTCTCTCCCCGATCGTGTTCTCAAAACTGTCCAGATGACACTCGTCCTCTCGAGGAAATTTCACTTCGAAAGCTTTCTTGCCAGCATAGAACGACACCAAATCACACACTTACCGTAAGTACGAGTTAGCTTCTGTCCGATTTAGTCGCACTCCGACCGCAGATATCATCTTTCTTACTAGATTGGTTCCTCCTCAGGCAGTCTTACTTTGTAAAGTGCGTGGGACTCCGTCTATTCATTATTGCCGAATTGAAAATATTGCAGCATCCAGCCGTAAAGAATTATAATCTGACATGTGTGCGATATTGTATCATCGCCGCGGCACCGCTCAGCGCATCACTCACGGAGGAGCTTCTCACGGTACTGCCCAACGTCCAGTTAGGTCAAGCATACGGTACGTCATGCTAAAATAATATCTTTGGACAATCGCGGACTTAGACTCCAGGTATGACCGAGACTTGTGGGGCAGTTAGTATGGTAGGTGCCGACTAGTATCCGAACCTCGAGAGTTAATGTAGTCTACGTACAGTTCCCGGTAACTCAGAAGGTCGGAACGCTAGGAAGTGGGGGCCAGCTTCTTCCAGGAACGACGGCTAAGGTGGTCAAAGAAGACGGGACCATCGCCCAGGATGGTGAAGTCGGCGAATTGTTGATCAAAGGTGGGCAAGTAGCCCTCGGCTATTATGGGAACCCTGCGGGGTAAGTACATTAACTGACTACTTATGAAGTTTACTAATTATGGTTTCATATTCTCAGAACCGCAGAGACCTTTGTTGACGGGTGAGAGTCATATCTTACGGAGTCTTGTACTGTCTCTGACACACGACAAGATGGCTCCGTACGGGGGACCAGGTCATGTTCAAAGGCGGGGATCTGTTCGTCATGGATCGTATGAAAGAGTTAATCAAGGTCTGTTACTTACGCTTCTTCTCTTCGCCAATTCTCTCAATTCGAACGGCATAGGTCAAGGGATTCCAAGTTCCACCCGCGGAATTGGAAGGCCATCTGCTAACACATACATGCATTGCCGATGCAGCAGTCGTTGGTGTGGCGGACGACTTCGCTGGGGAGCTTCCTCTTGGTTTCATCGTCTTGAAACCAGAAGTCGACCAGGCAGTTAGAGAGGACCCGGCTTTTGCGGAGGAGGTTAGGTTCGACATCTTTGAGGTACTTGCCCTCTCATTAAACTGTTACATATTTCACCGACGATATTACAGCATGTTGCGAAATCCAAATCCAGTTACAAGTGGCTTACTGGAGGGGTGGTATTCATTGATGCCATTCCACGCAACGCTTCCGGTAAGATCCTTCGACGTACTTTACGACAGCAAACAAAGAAATATCTTGCATCCTCTCCTCCCCGATACCGCGCTAAAATGTGATTTTTTTCCCTGCGTCTCAAAGGTTCATTTTTCTGGAGGATAGAAATGCATCTGTATTGTAGTCTCTCGAACCCACCACTATCTTATTTCAGCTAACGGAATTTATTAACAACGAATTTATGGTGTCCATTTTATCACAAACACACAAGTAAACGAGAAGAGAAATACAATCAAACTAAGCTTATTGCTTAAAAGAACATGCGAAAACAGTATGAATTTTACGGTCGGGATTGCTCTTGAAACGCGAAAGTAATGAAAGAAGATCGAATACAGGAAACATTTGTATGCCTAGCAAGAGAAATTAGATCATATTTCAGACTTAGAATGAAGAAAATGCTCACAGAAACCCAACATAATACATTGCCAATTCAAAATGATAAAAGCGGTCAGCGATGCAATGATCCGAGAAAAAGAGTGGAACACATTTTTTAGATGTTGACATTCAGAAGCAGTGACAACCTTTGAGAAGCGCTTGATTGGACATCGTTTTGCAGCTGTTCGTCATCCTTGCAGCCACATCGATCCAACCTAGCGACCAATTGATTGACTAGTGCCAACAGTCCATGAACGCTTTGCGAAGCGGGGTACGCCTCTGGGCCTAGGCCCAGAAGTGAAAGTACGCCGTTGAGAGAGTCTGAAAGAGCTGGAAGGGTATTGGCATATGAACCTAGGTTGAGAGTGCTCAACAGTCGATTGATAGTGCCGAGGGTGTCATGAAGTGCGCCATTGATAGACGGATCAGAGGAGCTCTGCCCGAGGAGAGAATTGAGATCGATGACGCCGTCGAGAAGATTGTTAACGAGGTCAAGCAGATCGGGGACAATAGTTGACCCATCGGTAACGCTAATCGTGATTGAATCACTCGCACCATTCGTAGATCGTCTTGACCCTCCACCGAGACCCGGGAGACCTCTCAAGTCAAGTTTAATATTAGCGCCAATTTTGATTCCATCATTGCCAAGTGCTGAAGTGGATTCCGACAAAACGCTCGCCTTGACCCGCGCAACCAAACTCTGATCGGTCTTGCATCCACACGAATCCAAGCTCAGGGCCGCATCCTGCAATATGATAACTAGAAGGTCACAAGCGTTCACGAGCCCATCGGCGATTCTTATGGTGTCCGCTGTTAGTCCGTTCGAAGCAAGGTAGGCGTGAAGTTCGATGACGAGTTTCTGCACCAGAGAAGCCAACCCATTCACATAAACCTGCAGATCATCGCCGACATCCAACGAGGCGTCAATGAGCTGCGTGGTGGCATCCAAAATAGTTGCTAGTGTAACTGATTGAGTCGACGAGTCTGCGTGAGGGTGGCAGTCGCAATCCTTTACCAGGACTTTGATAAGCCCATCAACACCGACAAGGCTTTTGATGGTAGCATCAACCACGCCAACGATGGAAGGATATGGCGAAACAGACGTGGAGGCAGCGGACGAGTTTGGGGAAGCGCTGAGGGTACTGGGTGAGGTGCCTTGTTTATTGGACGACGCACTGGCTCCACAAGCGATCGGGTAGCCGCCGAGTTCTAATAGCTTCAGCAGACCGTTGGTCAACTGTTCGAGTCCTGCAAGTCCTTCAACATTGGCTTTGATAGAGACGAGCCCGTCCAAACCAAGCGACTGCAGGAGTTCACACGTGTCGACGTGAATGTCCCGGGTAGTAAACACAGGAGGCGCAGTGTTGACGTTTCCAGTCGACATAGACGAGCTTGGACTGCGTCTGGAGAAGACTCGCCGAACGAAGCCGGCACCTTCAACGAGGGGCAGTTCACGTTTCCGGAGGATGCTGGCAATCAATGACACGGTGTTCTCGAGAAGAGAGGTGGAGGTGTGACATCCGCATGCGTTCAACTGAACCGATATCCTTCCTAAAACCACGTTTAAGGCAAGGAGGGTTGTTTGAATATCGGTTAACTCCGGGACTGTATTGTTGATCAAACCGCCTGGCGCCAAAGTGGTCCCCAACAAAGTGAGCAGTTGGTTCACCAAACTGGATAAATCCGTGATCTGGCCAAGGTCACTGCCGAGATCGATTGTAATCTTTGTATTGAGCTTAGCAGCTAAATTAAGGAGTTGAGGGACGACATCAGAGAGAGTCGAGGAAGTGGAGGTTGCGAGAGGTTGTAATTGAGAGTTCAACTGCAGGTTGAGACGTACGAGGAGGTCTACGTTTGCTAAGATTTCATCAGTGGAGTATGGCGTAGCAGTAGTGGGAGGATGTATAAGTGACGCGATATCGAGAGACGACGCCAAATTGTTGAGAAGATCGTCAACGCCTTTTCCCAAGTCGAGTGTTGTAATAGAGTCCACGCCTACAGGACGCAAATCGATGATAGACGCAGACCGGCGTTCTGATCCGACAGCCTTGACACAGCTCGGCGGGTCTTGGCTGGGCTGGTATCCCGTATAGCATCTATCGATGACACACCGGCCTGCGCGGCAGGAACCCGCCATCGAATAGGGAATCGTGTTGCAGTCGATACCATGGGGAGGCTGGGCTGAATCAAACGGATGAGGAACGGTGCATCCACCACCTAGCAAAAAATTAGACACCGCGTGTGTAGATCCGACAGAAACAAGCTTACAACTGTCCGAAGCACTGGAGGTATTCATGCATTCGTAGTCGTATTTTCCCTTCGGACTAGGAACACCACAAACAGACTGTCCAATTTTGCATGTGGCTTGGGCTTCCATCAGGGTGGTAACCGGTGCTTGACGTCGTTGGTGTGAACGCGGGACGGCGGAACCGCAGCCCTAAGGAGGAGAGGTAAACATCTGGAGCTGCATATATGCGCATATACAACAGGACTTACACGAGGAAATACTCCACATTGACCATTGCATTCAGTCTTTGGCGGCGGGCAAACACACTGATCACCTCGCTGTATGTAGGGACTGTCGCAGTCCCAGTGACAAGGATTACGGTTGTTGCACACACGATGAGAGTGAGCTGGAAGGACGTCACAAGTGCTCGCCTCTAGTATTGATCTGTCGGAAGAGCGTAAACAAACATAGGGTAGAACCGGGCAAATGCGCGCACCAAAGCCTTCAATCGGGTTTCAAGCAGAGACTTCGTGGCGGGATCGAGAAGGTTCACAACGACATTGGTGCTCAAGAAGATGTCCAGATCCTGAAAACGGTCAGCAGGAACGCAGAATGTGAAGGAAAGCGTATACCTTGATACACAAACAGAGATCCAGGCCAGCAAAAATGTCGAGAGGAAGCAAGGACAGAATACCGCCCTTAAGCAGAGCGTCGGCGTCGAGGGAAATGCAGATATCGAGGAGGTTGCGTGGCTGGTAGTGATACTGGCGTTGCGCGAGAGTTCGAGGGGTCTTGTGCGACTTTACAAGGCTGGGCGAGGCTGCAAAGGCGGTAGAGAAGAAGGCGGTAAGGAGCGAAGAAACAACGAGTGTGAAGGTGAACCGCATCGCAAGTCCGCGCGTCAAACCGACGAGATGGTGGTGGTAAGGGAAGAAAGAGACCTATCTTGGTGAGACCTTTTCTTCCAACTTCTTTATACCATTACATGGCGGAGTTTCATTTGCGTGTCGGGCACTGGGAATCGGGGAATCGGTTTCCGTATATGGTGATTCAAGATTATAGCCAGCTTCTATCTTCCGGTGCGAGACGCCATTGCTCCAAATTTTCGGTAATTAGACAATAATTCCGTGGCAGTCAGGTTGACATTCCGATAAGGCGAAGCGAATAAAGTACAAGGAATATAACCTAGAGAGAGTATAAACATTAACAAAAAATTCGCAGTTTTGGATGGTTTATACGAACAGCATCATGTATTACTAGGCTGACTTTCAAAGGCGGACACCTGGGTAGCAGCCTCCGTTTCTTCTTCTCCCTCATCAGCATTCAGATGGCTTTCAACTTCGTCTTCGTCACTCGACTCGGCGTCTAGATCCACGTCCATGGGACCCATACCATCCCCGCCTGGACCACTTTGAAACCGCGGGTCCCAGTCTAATTCCTCCGGTTCCTCTACTTCCACTTCGACGCGTTGTTTCCAATCAAACTTCTCGCGTAGCATCGTGACAGCCCGAACAGCTCTGTCTACTCGGGCATCGTGAGCGGCTCTAATTTCATTGCACTCCGCTAATACATCTTCGTACTCTGGCTTTTTGGGAGTTGCTCCGAATCGAGATTGCTGGACTAACGGCGCTGGTGGGCCCCCAAGCACGCCTAAAGAACCACGGGTCTGGATGTGTTCTGACAGTCGCCGAACGGTGTCGTTCTCCATCTTCAGGACATCCAGCGTCTGCTGATTTCGAAGAAGAGGTATGACATCGTTGTCAAGCTGAGAGTCTGGCATGCCAGAACTAGGGTGGAGCGCGATTTTCTCATAAGGGTTGGAGTTATCGGTCGGGGCAGAACCATTGACCTTGACAGAGCCGTGAATGGGAGACACAAGAGAGCTGGAGAAGCTATGGGTTTGCGAAAGCAGAATATTGTATTTGGAAAGAATATCTGGCCAAGGCGGCATGACGTTTTGGTAACCGGATTCTATGGTCCTTTGAAGTGCCTGTATTGATTCGACGATCTGTCCCGCCTTGAATTTGAGGGATTCAAGATGGGCCATAGGAAGACTAGACGAATCTAGGCTCGTCTGAAGGTCTGCCATACTGACTTCGTGAGACAGACCCAGAAAGACGTGAAAAGTCCAGTCAGAAGATCTTTCAGGCGATCGAGTGAAGGCAAGCCCGGTAAGGCTATTGATATACACCGGCAAGCAAAGTAACAACTATATTTGTGACCAGTGTCACCGTCACAATCAAGCTCGCGTCTTTTTTCTGAACATTTCATAGCGCGACAACCTCAACATTATGCTTTCTGCTCTACGAGCCCGTCTGGGCGCGAGGCTTCCTTCCTTTTCCCGGCTGGCCGCTTTTACGCGCCAGTCTACCATATCCTCAGTCGCTCGGCCCATTATCTCTGCTCACTCGCGTACCATCTTCACGTCGCAACGCCTCGAATTTCCTGCCAAAGCGGCCACTACTAAAAAAGTTCCCGCAAAGAAGGCCACCGCGAAGAAGGTCACTGCTACTACACCAAGACCAAGGCAAAGGCTGGGGCTACCAAGAAGAAACCCACCAAAAAACCCGCCCCCAAGAAGAGGAAGGTCGCGGCCAAAAAGAAGGTTGCTAAGCCCAAGCCCAAACCGAAGAAGAAGTTGTCAAGCCTAAGCCCGTGAAGTGCAAGTACTTTCTTTGGCGTGTTATCGTGTACTTTGACTGATAATGCTTGGTAGTCAAGATCACTGCCGAGATGAAACCGCCCAAGCGAAGTCTCACCTCCTACATGACCTTCCACACTGAACGTGTGCGCGCGGCTCCGGAAAAGCTTGCCAACCTCGCAGGAAGCTCAAGCTGCTGTCAAATCCTCTGCTGCCGCCTGGAAAACCCTGTCTGAAGAACAGAAACAGGTCCACAATTCACAATGCATCTACAGCTTCTAGACGCTGACATTAAAGCAATAGCCCTACGTGGACTCGGCCAATGCTGCGAGACAGGAATACGAGAAGGCTATGAAGCAATGGTTTTTGACTATGTCGCCGCAGGTCCGCAAGGAATTGAACAAGGTTCGGCTTGCAAAGGGTAGGAGCAGGATTGCTAAACCCAGTTGGCTGGAGAAGCAGCCCAATAACGCGTATATGAGGTACATATTGGCCTACACACCTTTGGAGTACTTATAACGTTGCGGCAGATTCGTCATCGAGTTCAAAGAGGGCAAGGACCTCCCGCCTGCTGAGGCATTGAAGCAAGCTAAAGTCGCGTGGGCAAATCTCCCCGAGGCGACGAGAGAGGTAAATCGCCCGGCTTTCTTGCTGTGAATAGATGTTGACACTGGCTGAGCAGGAATACAAGTCCACGGCTAAGAAGGAGATCGCTGCCTTTAAGGCCAAGCAAATGGCAAGCATCTGATTCCGGCTCACGGATAAGTTCACTGTATAAATAGTTTATTTTCAATGTATGCCTCTCCTTTTTATTCGTCTCGAGTCATCTAATACCACAATCTCTCCCTACTCGCCTCGCCCGCAGATATAAGTGAGATCAATTCTGCATGATATGTTAAGTAGCTTTGTAACAGTGTAACATGTCGATTTTGTCTTCGAACGCTCTTCTATGGACCTACCTACTACCTACACTAGGTCGATCTGATCGGTTAATGAATTGACTACTAGCCACGAAAACAGGTTGACGATTGGCCTCACAACCCCGAGCGTTGTGTTTGTTATGACCGTATATAAGCTTGCGCAACAAGTACGCGCACATCTCCATGTCTCCCTCACTGACAGTGATCACACGGCGCAATGACGCGGGCATGGCCGGGACTGGTTATCTAAGTTTTGATCGGAACTGATTGCCGCTGTCAATGGCTTGAACTCCTTGACGATTCACCACTTGGTACAGTAGCGTCTATTACCTTTCGGTATGTACTCGGACCGGTGTATTGTCTCCTTGGCCGTTGATAGGAAGTCTCGTAGGGCACAGCGACGTTTTGGATGGTCTCTAACTCAGAAGAGTTTGGAAAGAGTGCGTTCTCATTGCCAGTGTTGGGCGGGTCAGGTCAGGTTCTTGACCAAAGGTCAGGGTCAGGTCAGGGTCAGGGGCCCGTAGTCTTTTTTTCGCGTTGTACGTCGATCCTTCTCGCTCGCAGCTGCCTCTACTGCGTGTTCTATATCATCCATGGCTTGTTTTTCCAACCCAAAGTTGAACAAGTGTGGAAATGGTACCATAAAAATTGGATGCCGCAAATGATGATATCAACCAATCTATCATCGATCACAAACCATGAATCCTCCTCCATTTACCTCGATGAGCACTTTTCTATCCCAGAGATCTCTAACTTTCACACCGGTGATGTAGTCAGCCCATGGGGTGGCTCGTTGTGGATATTTCAGACAGTCGATGAGCATGCCGTTGAGGAAGCGTTAAGGTCTTATGATAGTGAAGGGCCGGATGACAACTAGGGAGGTGGTAATGGTTTTGTAGGTTCCAGGGAGGTTGAGTAGATGTCCACTCTCTACAACGAAGGTACTAAGTTTGCACGTGACTCCTTGACCTGACCCCAGAAAATGAAGGGGTCAGGTCAGTCAACTTCGTCTCGAAAAATCGCTGACCCCTGACCCGGGGTCATGACCCTGGGTCAGCCCAACACTGCTCATTGCCCTAAGGCAGTAGTCGGAACGCCTCGATTTCAGCATGACGCTCTCTCTTTCACTCTCAGATGCGCAGAGACTCATTTCCGCACATGGATTTGGTGCCGCCTATTCAAATGTAGTGAAAGTCACAGAGGTGGTCAATGATGCATTTAGGTGCGAGCCTTTCGTTGTTCGCGTGTTTATCTAGCTAACACATAATTTATTCAAAGTTATACCAGAGATAGAAAGGCCTACGCCGTAGATCTTTCCGCTTCCAAAGAAGCGGCCCCGACTCATTCGTGCTTTATCTCCGTCTCTCTGCCTTCGGGCCCACCAAATACCTCAGATTCATATCACCCAAATTCTCTTCAAGTCATAGGCCATCTGATCACCTTGATTCACAAGCACACCGCTATTCCCATTGCCGATCCAACCCTTGACACGTCGGGGGATCTGTGGTACCTGATCACACCTAGTCCACCCTCTCCCATCGTCCGCGATTATTCCCTTGTCCTACGCTCGAAACAAAGGCCTACTCAGTGCTGAACAATCCGTACTACTCGACCTGACCCTTGGTAAATTCTTGGGCCAGCTGCACAGTGGGGTTATGAATGAGTGGTACGGGTTGCCCCTTGTGGGTGACCCACCAGAACCATCGTACAGCTGGCAAGAGACGTTCACATCGACACTTGAAGCTCTCCTCACCGAGACGGAATTCAAGTCGTGCGAACTTCCATTCGAAGACATCCGACGCTACCTATCCCGCGCCATTGCATTCTTCCTGTTTGATGATGTCGAAGTCCCATCCCTAGTGTGGTTCACAGGCTCGGATGATGACATCTATATCAGTCTGAATGAGGCAGATGTCAGTATTGCTGCGATTCTTCCCAATGTTGCGCATGCGATCTGGGGAGATCCGCTCCTGGAATCCTTCTTCATATCCGGGATGAGCGAAGCGCTCTTGGAGGGTTACAAAGACGGGGGCGGAGAGACGCTAGTCGTTTTTAGCCGGCAAAAGACAAAGCGGTTATGGTATACGTTGTTTTTAGCATTGGTAGTGCTGACCGAGCGAAATGGCAGTGCAGGTCCAAGGGAACGGTGGGCAAAGGAAACCATCATGCAGTGCGCAGATAGTCTCAAGGATGCCCCTTGTCATTGAACCTGTGTACCGATGCATTCAGTATGTACAATGGCGGTATCATGCAGTATCATGTCGAGTCAGACTGTCGAGACGATCGTCCCTGATCAGCGCTGCCGGGCTGTCAGTCGAATCAAGATGGGCGCTGATAACTCTGCGCAAACGTCTATTCGGATTTTCTATGACATAAAAAGCATCTGCGTCTGTCTCTACATGAGGCATAAAAATGACTCAAGTGTTGACGGAATTACATCTCTTGACTCCGACTCCGGTCTGGGTGAGCCCCACAAGGCAATAAGCGGCAGGGACTAAGCATATAAACACGCATGCTGGACAGTTTTCGCTCTAAGTATCCACCGTCCACTATGGCCACTTATCTCCAGCAAATTTTAGGTGGATTAGCTCCCTTACTGAACTCGACAGTCGTGGAGGTCACCAACACCACTTCGGTCCTTCCTCAGGCCACAGTCACCCCCTTGGCTATCCCCTCCGATCTGTCATCCCTGATCTCGCTACTCTTCTCGTTTTCTGCCTTGCGCGACTGGCTGAAGCTAATTGTGCTCGGTGGCTTCTTTGAAACTTGTCGTCGAGTCATCTTCACTCAGTACGCAAAGTTCGTTGACGCATTTCACATAACTGCGACCTTCGATGAAGACGATCCCAGTTACGGTACGCTGTAACTTTCAAATGGCGTATCGATTACTCACTGATCCTTTCCGATTCAGAATGGATGATGGTTTGGCTCTCAAAACAACCGTCGTGGGGTAAGTCTGTCCCTTTTTGTATTATGTGTGTGTCTGACAATACGTCGTGACACAGCGAAGGCGCGAGATATACAAGTTAGCACTAGTACTTATGGCGCTAACTCCAATACGGTCACACTTGAGGGAGATGATGATTCTGACGATTACTACAAGACCTCTCGCAAGCTGGCCTACCTACCTTCCGTCTCAATGACATATTCTCTGTGGTATAACAGGCGGTATATGACCATCACTCGTACGCTACAGGATACAACGGGGTCGTATTATTCAACGAAACATAATATCCTGCAGATTAGGTGCTATTGAATTATAACCAGAATAGTTTCTTCCACTAACAACGCTTCCTTGTACTAGCCTTCTGACTCGCAGCCACAGTCTCCTTCTCGGCCTACTTCAAGAGGCTCGTAATGAGTACATGGCCGCTCAGGAACACAAGATGTGTGTATGGGTTTCAGACGTGTGAGCATTACGTTTTCGTTATGTTGTCTATCCGGAACTGAGCGTTCCTGCTTTTTTTAGGAACAACAGTTGGCGGCATGTTGGTTGTCGTGCCAAACGCCCTATGAATTCTATCATCTTGGAACCTGGTGTGAAGGATCTTCTACTGGAAGACGCGCGGGACTTTTTGGACAGCAAGAACTGGTACGCTGAGCGCGGCATTCCATTTCGTCGAGGTTATCTCTTAGTACGTTATTATATTACCTCCGTTTGCTCTACTCTTACTAACAAAGTTATTTCCATCCTATAGTACGGCGTCCCTGGTTCGGGGAAAACTTCACTGATTCACAGTATAGCCGGGGAACTCGGACTTGATATTTACATCATCTCCTTATCTCGTGTCGGGCTTGACGATTCCTCCTTGGATGCCCTTATCAACGAATTACCCGAACGATGTGTGGCCCTCATGGAAGACATCGATGCTGCCTTTACACGGACTCTCAATCGAGACGATGATGACACTTCGGATTCCAGGTCAAGTGGTTCGTCCGGCACCGATAAAACTCCTAAAAACGGTGGTCCTCCCCCACCGCCCAGCAGCAGGTAAGCGATATAAGAGTGTTAGCTGCCCCTCAAGGATCTGAAATATTGCTATCAAGGGTCAGTCTAAGCGGACTGCTAAACGCTCTAGATGGTATTGGCGCCCAGGAAGGCCGGATTCTTTTTGCAACAACAAACAAGCATACTTCCCTGGACCCTGCACTTTGTCGACCCGGACGCATGGATCTCCACATTGAATTCAGACTGTCAAGCAAATATCAGGCCAGAGAGTTGTTCAAGAGGTTCTACATTCCCTCAAATCAATCCAAGGTGGAAGAAGACGATGACAATGACACAGCTGACTCTGGTTATGGTGGATCCCCCGCTCCATCAGAAGCGATGGATTCGACTCCACCCTCTCCATCTGGATCCAACGCACCAGAATCCCCCACTTCTGAATCTTCTTCGCTTCTACCTGCTCCACCGGTATTTTTCGGTAATCGTCATGTGGGCCGAGCCCCCAAGCTCTCAAAAAGAAGGATTGACGAGCTTGCGATGGAATTTTCTGACATTATTCCAGAACGACAGTTCTCGATGGCAGCACTGCAGGGTTACTTAATGATGCACAAAATCAATCCATTTGTGGCGGTTGCAGGTGCAAAAGATTGGGTCGAAACAGAGTTGAGCGATCGTAACAAACGAGAAAAGGAGAAGAAGGAGAAGGCCAAGAAAGAGAAGAAGGCCAAGCAGGAAAAGGAAGCTAAGGAGAAGGAAGCTAAGGAGAAGGAGGCTAAGGAGAAAGAGACTAAGGAGAAGGGCAAAGATAGGGATCTTCCTACAACACATCAGAATCCAGGAGAACGGGACAAAGCTATCCAGGTGTCTCCGACGCAGGATTCGTCTTGACAGACGGCGTCACCTCGACATAAACGATAGTGGTGACGTTGGTTTCCTTCACTTATCGTTGGTTCACTGGCATCCGAAGTCGATTCGAGGTTACCGCCTACTTTGGACTAAGACCTCAACATCTCCTCGAGAGATTTTGTCATCCTACTCAGCAACGATACCAACGAGGGGGAACTCGAAGCCGCATTTATAGTATGAGGCAGTTGATGTCATCTGTATCTAGCCAAACTGTGTATTAGTACTTGGGAGGGTCACCGAGGGTAGGACATTTAGTCAGTAAGCAGTGTTGTTTTGTTGATATGTATTGAAAATGAGTGGTTCACCACGGCAACTGCCTTGTGATCGAAAAATTCGCGTCCACATCGTCGACCGTCCGAAAGTCTTGCCTACCACTCTATCTCTTCTTATTTGTCATGGCTCAACAGCGCATGGCCTTATGGGCAGCGGAAGACATCGACGAAGAACTCCAAGACGTTGACCTGTCACTGGCGATTGGGAGCTATGGGCAGAACGGTTTTGACGAGGGTGCGGCAGTAATCGTAAGAGAGCTTTGCCCTTGTACTCACTTGGATAATACAGCGCAAATACCTCCTCAAATTGACGAATCTACCCTACTTTCTGTGCAACAGCATATGGCGCAACAAGCCGCTTTTGCCCAAATCCCTGATGTTGTGAAAGGCGTATGTGGGCCGGCATGGTTTTCTCCAGAGCGATGCTCAAACTTTAACAGTTCATCGTCCACTTCCATCAAGCGGTTCTGGATAACAACCTGAGCGAGATTACAGTTGCGTATGAAAGCGGCTGGAACAAGTACACGGAGAAGTTCTACTCACGGACAGAATGGCCTGAAGCTGAAATCATTGCGCCTCTTGTCAATGACGGTGCTTATACATCTTCTTACAATAAGCTGGAACTCTCTAACTCAAGATTGTGACTACCTAGATCCTATCTTCCTGATTCTCTATCGAGAGTTGTATTACCGACACGTCTATTCACGCTTACAGCCCGATATTGACGATCGGTTCCATTCTTATGAGAACAGCTGCGAACTGTTTAATTATCTCCTCAGTCGGTCTTCTACTATGTCTCATTCCGACAGCTCTTGACACACTTGACAGACTCTGACGGTCCCGTCGAACTGGAGCTTCCCGAGCAATGGCTATGGGACATCATTGACGAGTTCATCTACCAGTATCAAGTCTTCTGTACGTGGAGATCAAAAGTGGCATCTAAAACGGCGGATGAAATTGCTGTGCTTGGGGATGAAGGAGGGGTGAGTCTGGTCTGCGTAATAATATACGCGGTCTGTGCTGATTTCTATCTAGCAAGTGTGGAGCTCTTACAGTGTCTTGAATGTCTTATATTCTCTTATCCAAAAATCGAAAATACATCTGTATATCGAGGCTACGCAGCAGGGAAAGTCTGCGGATGAAATTGCGTTCGTACACTTTTACCAAGATATTGAGAATGCCAGTGACACACGAACAGTGAAATTGTCGGGCCGTATGGTGTACGCCCTCTGTATCGCATGCTGGGTTACTTCAGCATTATTGGACTGCTTCGTGTCCACGTTCTTCTAGGCGATTTCACTTTAGCCTTGAAAGTGATGGACAACGTCGAACTCAACCAAAAGGTATGTGGAAGAACCGTCTCCCGAGACTTCTCTGACAGATGTTAATTATAGTCTCCCTTCACTCGGGTGACCGCATGTCATGTCGCCACATACTACTACGTCGGTTTCTGTTACATCATGTTGCGACGGTATCCAGACGCTATTCGTACTTTTGTGACAATACTAAACTTCATCATGCGGATGAGGCAATACCACACCAGGAGTTATCAATATGACCAGGTCTGTGAACCTTTGTTCTGTAACAACGTGGTTATTTTACGATCTACAGATCAGCAAGACAGCAGATAGGATGTATGCCCTGTTTGTAATGTGTAACGCGCTGTCACCCAGTCGGCTGGATGACAACATTGCCAACGTTGCTAAAGAGCGGTATGGTGATCAGCTTGCGAAAATGGTCAGAGGAGGGTGAGTATATAGATGTCTGCGTCATCTTTTCCAATAACTCATATCGTCGCCGGTTCTAGTGAAGGCGCTCTTCCTGCATTCGAAGAACTTTTCCTCTATGCGTGTCCGAAATTCATCAACGCGACTTCTCCGCCGTACGAGGATCCCAATGCTATCGCGCAGATCCTTCAGGATTCATCACCAGATGCCTACGTTGACCCGGCACACCGCCAGCTACACCTGTTCTTGTCTGATGTAGTAACCCAGGCCCCTGTTCCAACGCTTAGAAGCTTTTTAAAGCTTTACACTAGTTTAGGCTCTCAGAAGCTAGCAAGCTTCCTGGATGCTGACGAAGAGGAGATGATTCAGGAGATGATGGTATTGAAGCAATGTAGCCGTAGCATCAGCCGGGTAGGAGGAGACAAAAACAGTCTGCTGGATGGCCAGACAATCACTACAAGTGATCTCAACTTCGTCATTGACGAGGTACGTTCACCACTAGTTCCTACTGTGAAGCTGGCTAACGTATCTTTAAGAATATGGTACACATAGCCGAATCCACTGTTGGCAGACGATTCGCTGGCTGGTTCATAAAGAACACTGAGCGCACTCAACGGATATTTGACGATCTCAAGAATACCCCACTTCCTACTCCTCCGAAAGGTACAGCTAATGCTGGTGCTGTTGATACGTCTACAAAGCATAGGTCAGCTGGGAAGGTTGCTTGGGGTAGCGTTACCTCCAAGTCTTGAGTAGTTATTTTACCCCATGTCTGCAGTGACATCGTGATAGTACTCATATATGTCGTAAAATACATTGCTTATCCACGAGAACACCGTCGTTTAAAAAATTTCCAAATGATGACCTGTTTAGGTAATTCTTATTTTTTCCCGGCGGCAAAATTTCCCTCTTTGGTTTGCTCCACTACCAGGTATGCGTTCTATACGCTTCCTCAGTACGCGACAACCGTTATGGGAACTGCCCAAACCTCATGTCACGCAGAGTACAAAGAAACTATTGCGAAAGGTGGAAATGAGAGTTGCCCCGCAAATAGTGGGCCCGCAGACGAAGCAACATCTCCAGCAATTCCTCCAGGTTCGAATGCATCCAATATGGCGTGTTTTTTTTGCTGATATTTGTACTAGAATTATGTATCCGGAAATGAAGAGCTTGCTAAGCGGGAAGACAAGCGTAGGAAACTTCAAAATGTTCTCGCGAGCGAGTTTGGAAAAGAGATTTTGGTCGAGGATATAAGCATGGCCTCTTACGGTCGGGATATACGGAATACTCCCATGGAATTTGCTATCGTGGTATGTTATTTCTCGTTTTTCCACGCACACATGTGTCATAAATATGACTAGGATACCGCTTATCCAGTAGAAGCCATACCACTTAAAACTATGCAATCGCATGCCCTTTCCAAAATACATGATCATAAGAACGTACCATCTTCATCTTCTACGACATCTTTCCTGACTTTTCCTTCCTACAGGCGCGTCGTAGAGGTTCTACTCGGTGCCGGATTTCGGTGTAAAGTTCCTGAACGCGATTGGGATCTCGGAGGGACAGGATGATTTTAACCTTTGGGCTACTTCAGAACCAATACAAGGACCCATCTACCCACCACGGTTACGTGTCGAAGATGCCGAGGACGCAGACTCGCTGAACTCGTTTCATTTAACATTTGCGGGTCCCACTGTGGTGCCCTTGCACAAATGGTTGGGCGGATATCTTCCCAAGCAGTACAAGGACTTCATGGCCATCTTCTTGATATACCTATGGTCTCAAGGTATCGAATTTCCAACGACTGCTCTCGCGCTGATGACAGCACGCTACCGTCAGGTATCTTGTTTCATTCGTCCATTGCATAACATGCTAAACCCTCGCTAGGCAAGGGACGAGGTACCATCTCTTTTCCGAAATAATACGAGCATCCGCTGGGTTCCGGCCAATTTCTATAATCCTATAGATCAGATGTGGGAAAAAAAGTGGGAGGGCGTTCGACTACCGGGTAATTCTAATATACCCCATGAAGCCGCTAATTGGAAGGCACTGCATTTTTTGGAAATGCTGCAGTAAGTGCGTGTACTGCCTGTATTGCCTTCGCTCACCGTTTTCAGATTCTGGCGTCGATCAGATGTTTCTCCGAGCTCTATGGTCTCTGTGAGAGAAGGGGGTAAGAGCGCATTCATTCCCCGCCCTGGATACACGCTATCACCTGACAATCCAACATTGCTGTGGCACTTCAACCCTCTCGTCGTGCAAGATCCCATCATTCTTACCCATGTACGACTATACTATCTCTCCGTTTCTTCGGCTGATGCGACTTTTCGTGTCTGTAGAACCATGCATGTACAGTCAGCAAGGGCGAAATCAAGCGTTTTGCGTATGCCTGCAAAAGGGGGGCCAACTCGTTATCGCAAGGTAACACAGTTGAAGACTTCTTTTTCCAGCGCACAGCAATGGACCCATCTAACGAATCTGATTACGATCGAAGAATGCAGGATCCAATGGATAAAGAGGACTGGCTTTCTTCCCTGAACGAGGAGGAAACGGAAGAATCTGACCGCCTCTTCAGTAACGATGAGTCATTTGATGCTCAGCCGCAGGGTGCAGCATCCCTTCGCTCAGGTTATGCGCCGAGGGCACCTCATCCACCTCGACGGCCCTCAGGCACTCGCTCCTATTCAACTCAGCCCACACCGCCTGGTGGTGTTACCCCGGGAATCCTTCGGCAACGAAAAGCTACAGTAACTCGTGTGCAGAACATTATCCGGCAAGAGTTCGGAAATATATATACTGTTGAACAATTTGGCAGCACACGCTATGGAATTTCTTCTGCAAATAGTGATCTCGACCTTGTCCTCATAGTACGTGTCAATTTCTCCTTTCATGGTAATCTTCGCTAATTCTTTATTCATTTTCAGGATCCAAAACGACCACACGGTGTCTCACCAAAGCAAGGAAAACCACGCGATGGTAAGCGTGTTCACTGAGGATTTCCGAGCAAAACTAATGCATCATAGGCATATATCACATAAAGTTTGTTCTGTTCCATTTTCCACTTGAAGTCTTTGCGTTAACGATGAAAGAAAGAAAGATAGGTGCTTTGTTGAGGAAGAAAAGCTATCAGGGTGTCTCTGTCATCGATAGCGCAAGTGTTCCAATAGGTACAGGAGTCCTAACTGATCGCCATTTGCGCCTTACCTATTCTTGTGCATAGTGAAATTCAAGGACCCAATTTCGGGCATGGACTGCGATTTGAACATCAACGACCGACTTGGACTACATAATTCCGACATGGTGAACCGCTACTGCGATTTGTCGCCGCTCTTGCGGCCGATGGTACGGGTAATCAAGAAATGGGCCAACCCGCTCAAGCTAAACAGCCCGTCCATACGCTCTGGGGGTCGTGTGACGTTCAGCAGCTACGCTCTTACTTTGATTACTATTGCTTTTCTGCAGGTGAATCTAGTCCGCGGCATTGTCACAAGATTGCTGATATTGTCCAGACGCACCATCTATTACCGAATCTTCAGCAAGGTGTAACTCCATTGAGTGAAGAGAATCAAGACGGTCTCTTTTGGTTTAAGGGGAAGCCCTGTAATACGAAGTTCAACATGGCTGAAGATTGGGTGCCTCCGGAACAAAAAACAGTGAATGAGGCAATGCTAGCTTGGTTCAGGTTTGTAATTCCGTCTTTCTTGCATCTTGATCTCAAACATATAAACAGGTATTGGGGTTTCGAACACGATTACACTGTGAACACCCTCATTTCTATCCGGGCTGGTGGCATTATAGAGGGTCCTGGCTTCTCTTGGGATGACAATGAAAAATTCAAGAGCATGTCTGAAGCAGACTGGCGACAGGCGTGCTTGACGTCGAAAGCTAAAATCAGGAACTACCGGCTTCTTGTCGCTGATCCATTCATTACAACCAAAGTAAGTTGATCCGTCCGAATTAGTTGGCTGATCTCATACGATTTTTTAAGAACGTCACGGGCAACATTCAACCTGTCAGTTTTTCCGTTTTCCGAGCGGAGTGCCAGCTAGCCTTCAAAAAGTTATTGCTTCCAATGGCCCCGAAAGTGAAGAAGAAACCCACGGTCACTTCTGCGTCAGATAATGCTACCGTTGAATCCGCCGTCGAAAGTGAACCCGTTCGTGATGAAGATGAACTTGACATACATTCACTCACTGACCCGGCAAAGCCTCCGCCCAAGAGCAAGGGACCAACGCGACCAGTAGAGTTTGTGATGGAGGAGACACAAGTGAAACGGATTGTTCCTCTCCCAGACGATCCTTTTTTAAAAAGGTTTGCATTCCTAGAAACAAACTCAAATATCGTTGCGACGCAAGGCCGCAAGACATCTGAGTTTGAAGAGTACCATCGTCTGGAAGAGATTGAGAGGTCTCGACAAACATGATTATCTATGTACATTGTATTATTAGTACGTATTGGTTAATTATCTTACACTCCTATGAGGTGAATAATTCGCGCTGGTCAAGATACAAGGGAAAGAATGGTATAGAGATGAAACTTTGACACACTTTTAGACTCCAGTAAAATCTGCCGGCTGTATGTACCGTTGAAGGGACGCATAGTCATTTTGCTGCGATAGAAGCGGAGCCGGTCGTAAACTGTAGAAATACAGTCTTGAAAGAACTGTACTGTGTGCCACGGCAGCGAAAACGCCAACACGACTCGGAATAAGTTGACCGATGAGGGGCTCGATGTAGTTCTGCCGTAGTCGGTCCAGAGAAAAAGGAGAGTGACGGAGGTGTATCTTTACAATCCAGTTCATGTGAGGATCCTTGACCGTGAAGGAAGGTATTGTGTGGGGTGGTAGTATGGTGCGCACTGGTGTGTGTATTGTAACACAATCATGATGGTAGTCTTCTAGTCCTCCCTTCTATGTGGAAAGATGACGCAACTTGCTTTATATACAGAATGGTAACGGAAATTGTAGTACTACAGTCGTCAACCGACGATCGCTAACCTACAGAATTATGATCATGAGGCTGGACGAATATGGTGCGGTATCTGACCAATCATTCCGGGGCCATATCCATCGGCGCTCGGACCTACATCTGCATCTTAAATCACAACAACACCACGGAAGCTCGCTGGCGGCGCTGACTCCTTCTCTGCCCTTTATCATCATCATCGTTTCGTGTAGCAGCCTTCCATCTACGCCACCATGTCTTGGAAACTTGGAAAAAGTATGCTTGCAGGCTCCTTGCAATATACGAGTCTCATTATCTTTCATCTCTAGAATCCAAGGACAGCAAAGAGAATGGAGTCATCTCCAGATCTGTCACTCCCATACCCTCTCGACCTACGACACCGAAGCCACCTCATGGATCTGATCAGTTCAGGTCTGGCATGCTAACCATCCGTATCTTCTCAGGTGTGTAAGCGTCTCTGCAAGGTCTGTCTGCGAGCTGATGCAGTTTCCAGGTCGTGGACTTTCTCTACCTCCCGATGTACCCGTTCCGGATGTCATACAGAGAGCGTTGGAATCTACACCTCCCCTCCGGAAATCGACTAGCAAGAGAGAGAGTATGCAGCGAAAACGTTACTGGTGGCTCCCTTACGTCGTTCTGGAGTTCGACAAGAACGAGATCCTTATTGATGCTATGGGTGGTGATATAGCGAGCCCAGTCTGGAACTACAGGGCCGATTTGTGAGTTGTCGTCATTCTTTGTCTTTCTATCCCCTCTGAATACTCGGATAGTGATGTTTCGCGTACTTCTAATATTTCCGTTTCTGCGTACTTGCGTACGGCGCCTGTGCAAGGACCCGATGATATGGGAAATGACTTGCTCTTGGCTCGTGTGGACCTTACGCCAATGCTAGATGGCCATGTGGGTCTCGTACCACTTTGTGCCATTATCCTTTCTTTGCTAAGACTTTTCTCTCAATAGCATGTCTCAGATCAGTGGTACATTGCCACGGCTGGTGCCGGTTCTTTCCACCTCAAGATCGATTTCAAACCGACACGCAACGAACCACTCACGATTGAGGCGTTTGACCTGCTCAAAGTTATCGGGAGAGGCAGTTTCGGCAAGGTCATGCAGGTCCGGAAGAAGGACACGCAGCGTGTCTACGCACTCAAGACCATTCGCAAGGCACATATTGCTCAGAGGCCTGGGGAGATTACCCACATCCTCGCAGAGCGGACGGTGTTGGCATTAGTCAACAATCCGTTCATCGTGCCCCTCAAGTTCTCTTTCCAGAATCCAGATAAGCTCTATCTCGTCATGTCATTTGGTGAGTTGATGCGTTATGAACGGGCTGACGACTGGCTGATTCAGATTATACCTACCGTCAGTTAATGGCGGAGAATTGTTTTACCACCTCCAGAGAGAAGGCAAATTTGACCAGGATCGCAGTCGGTTCTACGCGGCTGAACTTCTCTGTGCATTAGAGCATTTGCATGGCTTCAATGTTGTTTATCGGTGAGTCTGGTCTATATGTATCTATGCCATCATGCTCACGATGGACGCGATAGGGATCTTAAGCCAGAGAATATCCTCCTTGATTATACTGGGCACATTGCGTTATGTGATTTTGGTGAGTCACAGTAAAGCGCTTGACAAGGCTTGCTCACTAATATGCGCTTAATAGGTCTTTGTAAACTTAATATGTCCGAGACGGAGAAGACGAACAGTAAATATTACCACTCAGCCGAATCCGGTACTTGCGCTGATTTTGATTCCTGTCAGCATTCTGTGGCACTCCGGAGTATATTGCTCCCGAACTCCTCGAGAGTCAAGGCTACACCAAGACCGTTGATTGGTGGACTTTAGGTGTGCTGCTGTATGAAATGATGGTGAGATCTTCCATGAATTTCGGCTAGTGATTATTGAATGCAAATCTTTGAATAGACTGGCCTCCCGCCATTCTACGATGAGAATGTAAACACGATGTATCAGAGAATTCTGACTGATCCGCTTCACTTCCCACCTGACATGTCTGCGGAGGCGAAGAGTGTTATGACGGGACTGTTACAACGAGATCCGTCTCGGCGGCTGGGGGCGAATGGGGGTGAAGAGATTAAAAGGCATCCTTTCTTTGCGAGGTACATTGATTGGAATAGGTGGGTGCATCCTACAGCACTGCTGTTCTTCGACCTTATATGTGTATGACAGGTTACTGGCGAAGAGATATCCGCCGCCGTTCAAGCCGAGTGTTGTATGTCACTTCCGTTTTTATTCCGACATTAAGTTGATCGTTGAACAGGAATCTGTGCTCGACGTGGCCAATTTCGATCCTGATTTTACGAACGAGGAAGCGCAGGATTCTGTTGTCATGGATTCCGCCCTTTCCGAGACTGTTCAAGATCAGTTTAGGTGCGTACACCCGCTAGAGATCTGGGCCGTACTTGACTATTTCCAAAGAGGCTTTACCTACAATCCTGCAAATGAGCACCTTAGTGAGAGCGTAAGTTACTCCAACGCCATGTGAGGAGGGAGGGTCCTCTTCGAGAAGTGCTTCGTTTTTTGTTTATGTTAACACTGATTGATACCCACCAAAATGATTTCACTGTAGAGTGAATAGTTAGCACCGCTTCGTTCGCTGTAGACATTTTTTCGTTGTTGGTCTTATTTAAACACGTGTCTGGAATCACCTGTAGGATATGGAATGTACGTGACTACATGTAAGACACTATCCTGTAGCTCGACAGTAAATGTATATCATTTTGTGGAAACGGGGTGTTACTGTATAAATATGCAATAGGATGACAACGTTAAAATGGAATATGTGACCTGGGGAGGCCGCCCCGCTCCCGACACCAGGCCTTGTATCCCATGATGAGTTCAGGTGAACGTCACACTATCTTGCAAAAACTCGCTATCGCCATGCTTGTTGGAGCTGTACGAAGCAGAGTATTGTGACAGGGGCATTTGGAACCCATGCTTGTATCCGCGGGAATATTCGATACGGAGAGTGACAAGCGCCGTAGTGCTAGAGAATCAGGTCAGCTTATAGTTATGGAGACGGTGACGTACACGACAAACATTGAGTTCAGCGCCTGGATATTCTTGCACCAAGAGCGCATGTTTGAGAAGCATTCTGGAATAAATCCAAAGAAAGGGGTACGTTTGCTGAATGCGGCGATCTCAAAGAAGGGTTTGGATGTAAATGAGGGGCGCTTAGAAGCACGAGGTCCAGAAACAGCACCACACTTAGAAGAGCAAGAGAAAGGGACGAAGGGGAAGATGTCTGATGGTGCAGTCAAGATCATTGAATTTAGATAATATTTTTAGTACCCAGTATAATCACAGACAAAAACAATCCTGGAATTTGGTAAACGTCCCGGGCACAACTGGTGCTAACGAGAAGAAGGAATACTAATGAGCATATGGAACGTTGGAAATAGAATGTTAATATTGGTTCTTGAGCCGAAAAGGGAACTTAACATACGATAGGCTAGCAGCTTTTTATTTATGACAGAGGAAAGTGGAGATGAACTGCGTAGCCTCAACAGAATACAAGGATGAAATGAGGTCGAGGTCAACTCGTCGAGGGGAAAGTGAAACAGAAAGCGCGTAGTCAAGGTTTCTGATCGCGATCGTTGAAGTGGCTGTGAACGGCGCAGATGAAATACAAATTTAAGCGGGGAAGCGGGCCGTACCCGGATCTGGGGATGTTAAGGGGAGAGGCTCAAGGTTGGCACCAGACCATTTCACGAGACGACTGCTAGAACCATATTCTTCCGTGCTTTCTCCCTGCCTCAAAATGATTGACTTCGCGGGGCTCTACGCCTTGTGCGTCTCCCACTTCTTGATGCTCTTCCGACGTGTCTTCGTACCAACAGCTACCTTGGGTGTAGGTGTTCTCAGCGCCCCGAGCGGCTTTCCGGCGACAGGAAACGGTCTGTGGTACACAACTGCTGCTGGCGCTTGGTCCAAGAGTTGGCTCCCTATTGGCAATGGCTACCTCGCTGCAATGGTCCCTGGAGGGACGCGTGTGGAGATCACACAACTGAACATTGAATCGCTGTGGAGCGGTGGACCGTTCGCTGATCCTGTATGTTGCGGCTATTGCACTCCGAGCTTGTTTCTTGTGTTTTCCTGTGAGCTGATGGTCGTAGACGTATAATGGCGGAAACAAAGACCCGTCGCAGCAGGCTTCGCTCGCAAATTCGATGCAGCAAATTAGGGAGACCATATGGACAAGTCCAAATGGCGAGATTGGGAGTGGGTCTTCACCGCTTATCCCCTTGTATTCGGCTGAATAGCGCCTATAGATGTCGATGTTCTCGGTGTTGATGCTGGGGCGTATGGTATCTTCGCCCTTCTTCGTGAAAATAACCTTTGTTAAGGTGTATTCAGGATCCTACGCTGGAGCTGGTCATCTGATCACGACCCTCAATACCACCGACAATGTGACATCAAACTATTCCCGATGGCTGGATATGGACCAGGGCGTCGCTAGGACTTCGTGGACGCAAGACGGCATTTCATACCTCCGTTCTTCATTTTGCTCTCATCCAAGCAAAGCATGCACTCAACATCTTACCACAACAAGCAACTCGACTCTTCCAGCCGTGTCGTACGCGTTCACCGCCTCCCTAGAGAGCGGGTTGCCACAGGTAAACGTGTCGTGTCTTGATGGCACTAATAACGCGCTCGTTGTTCGAGGTGTCGTTGCGGAACCAGGGATGACATACGAGTTTATCGCGTGGGCCGAGTCCGACACAGGTGCTGCCACTTGTATTCCGAGCGGGACAAACGCGACCGTCGTCGTCAAGGGAGCCCACGAAGCCTGGATCTCGTGGATTGGAGATACTGAGTTCGACCAGAATGCGGGTAATCAGGCGAACGCGTTCTCTTTTAAGGGTGCCGATCCGCATAACAAATTACTTCCCTTCGTCAGCAAGACTTCTGCCGCATATGCGGATATCTGGAAGGAGCATCTTGATGATTATACCACGCTGATGAGCTCCTTTACTCTGGACATAGGTCAAACAGTAGATCTGGAGAACCCGACGGACGTGTTAAGGGCAGGATATCAGGTTGGGGTTGGAAATACTTACTTGGAATGGCTAGCATTCAATTTGGGGAGGTACATGTTGGCTGGTAGCGCGAGGGGACTGTTACCCGCGAATTTACAAGGGAAATGGGGAAATGGATTAAGTAACGCCTGGGGAGCGGATTATCGTACGTGCCGCTTTTTTGGAGCAGTCTAAATGTTGATCTTCAAGGTGTACAGATTCCAACATCAATATTCAGATGAACTACTGGGTAGCTGAAGCCAGTGGAATGAACGTGACTGCGTCTTTGTTTGATTACTTTGAGGTGAGGTGTTCTTCACTCTGTTACCTCTTGTTAACACGTCGAATAAAGAAAAACTGGGCGCCCCGAGGAGCTATCACGGCACAGGTCTTGTATAATATTTCCCGGGGATGGGTAACACATAATGAGGTACGAATGACTTTCCGGTATGCTTAACCCAGGCTGATGGATTGTCATGCGCAGATGAATGTATGCGTGAATTATTATCGTGTGAATGATTCTGAAATCAGCGTGTAGATCTTCGGTCATACGGGAATGAAAGCGGGTGACGCAGAATGGGCTGACTACCCTGGTTAGTCTTTCTGGTCTGTCCTTGTTCTTATTTGTTCTAATACCCGGAGCAGAATCAAATGCGTGGATGGTGAGTATCTGCATTTCTCTTGTGAAGGAACGTTTAGGTTCAGATGTCAGATGGTTCACGTGTGGGACCACTTTGATTATACCCAGGATGTAGCGTGGTGGCGGGCGCAGGGGTGGCCATTGCTCAAGGTAGTTTGCCTTCGGTCTCTTGTTCTTCTCAATGCTAAACTTGTACAGGGCGTGGCTGGTTTCCACCTAGACTAAGCTGATTGAGGACGAATATTTCAAAGATGGCACGCTTGTTGTAGCCCCGTGTAATTCGCCAGAGCAACAGCCTATAACGCTTGGTGTGTGATTTATATGCGATATGTCGATTGGTCGTTAATACTTCGACAGGCTGCGCTCACGCCCAGCAACTGATCTGGCAGTTATTCAATGCCGTGGAGAAGGGGTACCCGTTCTCGGGTGACCACGACCCGGACTTTTTGGCGGAGGTACTGGACAAACGATCGAGGATGGACAAAGGTATCAAAGTAGGAAGTTGGGGACAATTACAAGAATGGAAGGTTGAGAAAGATTCACCGACAGATACCCATAGACATCTTTCACATCTGATTGGGTTGTATCCTGGATATGCGATCGGAGCTTTCAATGACTCGGTTACAAATGTCACGGCGGAGCAGGCGTTGGCCGCTGCGAAAGTCAGCTTGATTGCACGAGGGAATGGGACCGGACCGGATGCGGATGCGGGCTGGGAGAAGGCGTGGCGCTCCGCGTGCTGGTCGGCGCTGAAGAATGGAGAGCAGGCATGGTGGGAGTTGACTGTGAGGTGCCGATTCCTGTCATAACGCTGTTTTGCTGACACCGTTCTCGGTAGTACACAATAGACAGAGACTTTGGCCCGAACTTGTTCAGCTTGTACGACCCGTCAAGCTCGGACCCAATTTTCCAGATTGACGCGAATCTCGGTTTACCAGGTGCTCTAATGGTTTGTCTTTTTTCAAGTCTTCCCTTTGCCTTCTCTGATCTGTTTGCGAAGAACATGCTTATCCAGTCGCCTGATGTTGCTTCTTTGAACGACACGTTGATCATCAAGATTCTGCCTGCGCTACCGCAGGCGTATGCGGCGAGAGGCCGCGTGACTGGGGCACGCGTCAGAGGCGGGTTGGACGTCTGGTTTGAATGGGCAGATGGGCTTGTCGGGAGAGTAGATGTCAATATGGCCGGCGTGAGTACCCTAGGTGAAGGTAGGAGAGTGCGGGTCGAAGTAGGTGCCAACGGGGATGTCAAGGGGGAATTTGTTCTTCAGAGCGGAGGAGGCGTGACGCTGAATTGAACTGATTGTATGGTTAGGAGTGGTTCGGATGTGTACTAACGAAGTTTAATGAATCTGTACTGTTCATAAATGCAAAGCGAGGCCCAAGCAACGACGGAACCAGGGTGGTGCCGGGAAGTATCAGCATTTCAGCCGCTCTCGGATCCAGACACCCATGTTGAGCTGGTGTTTTAGGTAAAAAGCTTTCTTTCGTAGAATGGCACTGCGAAAGAACACACAGCTATGCGACGGTGTCGCCCCTCGGGTCGTCGGACTTAACGAAATAAATGGGTGAAGTCTTCCCAAAGGACAGTCCTCGGATTAGTTTTCGTGTTCAGAGCGATACATGAATGCGGTAGCTGTGGTCAGACTTCCGTTCGACAGCCTCGTTTGTTAACTCCCAATCTGGCATCATCTGAGATGAATTAGTGACATCGTACTGAATTCCAGGTTAGAGGTAAAAACGGTACGTGTATAAGAGGGGAGTATCGGACGTCTGCGAGCAGCCCTCCTTGTAGGGAGACGTTCTAGCGGAGTGGTATAATATTTTGTGCTCGATCATCCTCTCGATGTTGATGAGAGGAGCTGCGTTTCTTGTCCTCCGGACTTTCCGAAAAACGGGCCGAAGACACATCGCGTATCGTCTTACACAACGGTAAAAACGTTCTCAAAAGAAGATGGTCTTGCCAGCGGCGACTGAAGCGAAGCACAAGCGTTTGATCTCGGTATACAAGTTCATTTATTCCGTCGTAGCTTTTTGAAGACAGATGGATGTTGATTTCAGTAATGGGAGACATAAGATTTGGTAGAGCGCGGCACAGAGATTTCAGACACAGGTCTTTCGCTTCACAGTCAATGGGTCCACTAAACTCGTTTCGAACCTGTTACTAGCATGCGTAAATTCAAAAACCAAGGTCGGGAGTTGTAGTGCCAAGCCGTCATGAACGACAAAGTGCCTAGAGGAAGCAGTCAGTTGGTCATAACTGAGAATAATCACGAACAAACGCACCGAATATGATCGATCCCTGGCCGGAGTGAGTCAAGTAGGAAATTGGTGTGCTAAAAATATTTGTAATGTGCGCAAGAATGCATTAAGCTTGTAACCTCTTGGTATGGTGTATCTGAACTAGTCAGCATGTTTATAGAGGCAAGCACACCTAGAACGTTCTGCAAATGCGTCCGGAATGATAAATATTGCGGGTAAGAAACATGCCAAGTGATAGAGCGAATAACAGTAACTCAGTCGTCTTCAATGACGATAATGTCGTCCTGATGACTACTTCGCGTGCGTCTCCTATTTCTTGTAGGAACATCTGCCTCCACAGAGGCCTTTCGCTTCCTGCGAGGGCGCTCTGGAGAATCATCGTCAGAAATCACAATCAGGTCATTCCCTGTCACCGGCGTGACAGGTGCCTTTTGCTTTCCCTTTCCTTTCAAAGCAGGTACTGCGGCGGGCGGAGGCGGCTTGGGTCGCGCATATAGCTGCGTCCAACGACGCGCGGTGTCGTCGTGGAGTTTTCGATTCTGAACATATTGCGAGGCAATTCCTGGAACTGAAGACAGATGAGTGTCAGACAGAAGCTGGAAACAGTAGCATACCGAGGGGATCCTCTGTAATTGAACAATTATCAGTAGGTGACACGATATGGCAGAATGACTACGCGTACTGGGATTAGGATCTGTTAAAAGCGACGACAGAGATAGCATCACTTTGAAGAGAGATAATGCGGGAGACCAAGTGTTCTTGAGAATGTCGATGCATATATTCCCTTGATCGGATATCTGCATATAGCATGTAGTCGTCGAAGAGAGCGAGGAGTGGCGCCGCTCACATTCATGTGGTATATCCTGTCCTAACATTAGTATTGCGCGTAAAGACAGCCTATCCGACGCACCTCGTCTTGAAAACAACTCTCGGTGCCGTGAACCTAGCTGGCGATAAGAAAACAATTGAACCCAAGCAAAGAACAACACACGGATAATCCTGCGCAAGAACAATATCAACGTCAAATGATCCTCCTTCGTACACGCTGCCCTCGGGTCCGGGTAAGGATCCTTTCCACAAGTGCAGGTCGTCCGTCGGGGCGAGCTTAATGTCGCCCAAGTCCTCTTTTTGGACGTCCACAATTTCGCGGTGGATGCGCTTGAGTGACATCTGCTAAGGGTGAGAGTACGGATGATGATACTGTGAGAGCAGCGTACGGCGGAGGTAGTGGACGCCATGACTGGGGACTGTAAGAAACGAAGTGGTTATTATTGAATCCTAATTCGTTCATAGCCCGGAACCGGTATACGGCATGAGAGTTTTGAGTCTCCGCTTCAACCTGAAATGGTTTCGATCGCTAGGTTTGTATGAACAACAGCACCGCTGGGTATCTCTCCCACTAGGCAGACTCTTGAATCAAGACAGTAGGTATCCCTACTGAGGATCGAGTCCCTCTACTCTGTGGCATTTTTTTGCGTGCTGGAAGAGCAGATCTCAATAGTCAATTTACTATGCCATGATCGTTACGCATGAGGTTCTGTACGGGGCCCAGGGAAGGACAGAGGAGACGATACTTATTACTAATCTTTCGCGCGCCGCCGCCGCTGTCTTGTTACTAGAATCGTACTGTATCATTCCTACAGGTGAGAATTTTGAGCCGTATCTGGTTCTGCATTGTGAGAGGAAACTCTGTTTAAGCGAAGTCGCCGACGGTGCAGAAAGACTGTCTTTCATGGGAAAGCCTAAAACGGTATAACTATGGGGTGGCGTTACAGGTCTTCTGGTCGTTGGACTCAAGCGAAGAAAATCACCGAGGATGTTAGGACTGAGAAGGGACAACATAGCCTTTCTGTTCAATTGGCCATGGAGATGTGCTTGTCTATGTAAAGTCGCGCGGAGATATGGATCAGTTTATATGCGATGATTCCAGTCGGCAGTTGTAACTTACAAAATTCAGGTACTCCGCCAATCAATGCTTTGGTTTTCTCCGACTCTTTGTTTTGTAAATCCTAGGTAGAGACAACCGACGGTGACTTTCTTGAGATTTCATTGAAAGGTGAGCGGAAAATTTGCAAGTCTTTGAGCAGTGGAAGAGCACACCATAGTTTCCTGTAGTACCTACAGAAATCAATTATATGGCCCGTAAGCAACCCGAATTTGTAACTGTAACATTCCAGGGGTTCCAAGGAATACGAATTGACATCCCTAGGCCCCCTACAACTTGACGTCCTTGGAGACGGAATCTCACAGACGGCGTTCATGATATTCTAAAGGCGATACGGAAGGAGATATTCACGTTCTAGCTCTGTCCGTGTCACTATTGTGCCGTTAAGCGGAGTAACTAACCGCTGGTGGTGAGCACGATGGCATGTGAAAGAAAGGGAGTCTGAATAGGCAGTGGTACTGCGAAAGCCGTTCAGTATAGAGCCGCAGCGTCGATCTTTTAATTAGGAAAATCGCGCCATCGTCGGTGATCATAAGCAAAAAGAAGAAGCTTCCCCCGACGATGAGATTAAGATTTGAGATTAAGGTCCAGATCGTAGTCACGACCACAGTGCACCCGGGCGCGTGTATCAGGACAACGCGTATACGCATCAGCTTCGGGATAAGTGATATATCGCACGGCGCTTGCTCGGCGCGAGGTTTCAGCGCGCATAAAAGTCGACCTCGACAAGAGCCAACTTTACCATTCGACAATGCTCAAACTCGGCGCTATTCTCCTCGCTCTTGCAACCTCTACCCTCGCCGGGTACGTCCAGAAGACCTCTGGGAAGGCGTCTTTCACGCACTACTCGGGTTGCGGGTCGCCTGGTGCGTGTCATGGTTCTCTTCGTTGAAACGTGCGTTTCATTAATTGGTTCTGCCAACAGCCTGTGGAAAGACTGCGACGGGTTACACTGCTGCGATGAACCAGCTCGCATTCGGATCCTCGTCGGGTTTGGGTGCTGGCGACGCGTGCGGTAGGTGCTTTGCTATCACCGGTATGTTTTTACCTCTCGTTGGCGCTATGTTCGGTGGTCTGATTGAGGATGACTGACGTAGCTTCGGCGGACCCATACAGCACTTCGTACACTGGACCCTTCACCACGATCGTCGTCAAGGTGAGAATGCAGGATAACAGCCTTCTTCGTCATCTAACACGAAGAGCATCTAGGTCACTGATCTTTGCCCTGTCTCCGGAAACGAACAGTGGTGCGGACAGACACAGTCGAGCTTGACCAACAGCTTCGGCATGCCATTCCAGTGAGTTGTGTTTGCTAAAAGTCATTGAACTCCGCCTTACAGTTTGTTCTCGTAGCTTTGACATCTGTGAAGACACTGGAGGATCAGCCAAGTTCTTCCCTTCGGGCCATGGCGCGTTGACTGGATCATTCGAAGAGGTCTCTTGCTCTCAATGGTCGGGTTCTGACGGTAGTTCGTTATGGAATGGTGCTTGCTTGACGGGAGAGAGTGCGGGCTTCTGGCCCTCTACTGGATGCGGTAACCAGGGCACTGCTCCGTGAGCAGGAGTGGAATAGCTGTTGCTCAGAGTCGCGGATATATTTAACCTTTATGTCCTCGTGATATGCTTTTAACAAGGCTTCAATAATCTTTCTCAGAACGTGGAATGTGCACCTTGACGCCGTTGGTTGAACATGGTAATCATACAGACCGCTCTAGTAGCATTGTCAGAATACCTTTGGTAACGAATATCCTCTTTGAAAGTGTAAGACTGTGTAAGATTACGATCCAGACAAACAGAGAGGTTCATTGATTTGATAACGGTAGCAGGACTTGAGTGTTGAAGCTGAAGTACTAGATACTTGCCTAAACGAGACTTTAGCCAGAAAATAAGAAAGGCGGTGGGTCTGACGTACTCTGCTTCGTGAGTGTTTTGATGTTGATGTCGGTACAGGAAAGGCACAAAGGGCCTAATAACTGCCGATTTACTGGGAGGTATGGTCGAGCACAAACCCGACAATATTATAAGCATGGGCGTATAATATGATACAATAAAACCGTCCGTGAATCCCCATAAATATAGCGATAATATGCTAAGTCTTGAAGATGACAATTAATACCAACAATACAAGGATAAGTACCCCGATTGTCACCGTTGAGCCTAGGAAGCCAAAGACAGTTCAAGAAGAGAGGATGAATTAGAATGGAAACTTGCCATTTCCTTTCACACCCTTTGATACCCTCTCTAAATTCCTCCTGGCCGTATTGAGCCTCGAATGTGTCATATCAAGGTCCTGATCAAGCCCGTCAAGGAGGGCGGTGTGGGTATTCAATTCCGAGTTTATCTGCAAAGAGACATCCCTTTGCCTGTTTATTGAATGTGACAGAGCGTCGAGATGGTTGTCTTGGTCTAATTGAAGGGGTCAAGAATGTTTCAACAACTGGAATGGAGAGAACACACCATCCATCAACCGTCTTTGCTCCTGCAGCATTATTCCAGCCTCTAAATCTGGATCCGGGTCATCCGTGTATGGTGTGTAGACCTGCTCTTGCGACTTGCGTGGTGTTGGCGGTGGTGGCAGTTCTCGTTCATCTTCTCTTTCATCTTCGAGACTGGGAAATATGCTGAGTTCACGCGGAATATAGAATAGCAACGATACTAACGTCTGGCCACCAACCATCCCCCTCATTCGTTCGTACTGCTGCCTCAGCCCATCGACTTCGGCACTGCTACCCAATCCCCGTATTCCGTCTCGCAGGGCTTGCATATTCCCTTGGATGCGCTCATCGTGGGTTGCGGCAGCGTGGGGAAAACGTTGACGTTCAAGGATAAGCGAGAGAGTTTGTGTAGAGAGGGAGGTTAGTTTATTTATTGATGACATCCGTGGGCGAAAACAGGAAGAAAGGACAGGGAAAAAAGAGGCGGGATAGTGGTGGCCGGTTCTTGGTGAGAGTGGCGTCACGTGCTGTTCTCAGACCTGGCCGGCACCGCCAACAACTTGAACAACGACGACGATAAACGGCAAGGTACCACTACGCCAAGATGGGAATACTCATGTGGACGGGAACAGTTGCCGGCAGGTATAATAATGTCGACTGTGAATATTATCGATTCTCCTAGTTCATCGATAAGATGACCCTCCCACGCCTGGCAAGTGCACTGGTCACCGAGTCGCTCGTTGCTGCGACGTACAGCGACGTTGATGGCAGGAAGATGGCCACACTGTCGCTCAATGGGACAGACCTCACCAAAATCCCATTGATAGCCAAACCAATCTTATCTGGAATCGACATCAAGCTGCTCGACCCGCTCGATATTGATTCTTCTTATACTGATGCCGACCTCGTCAGGGTATGGACCCAATTCTCTTCGTTATCGGGGCTGTCAGAGGAGTCGAGCGCCTCTATCTTGTTAGAGTTGGTGAACGCATCGGAGTGGTTTGCGCGGGACACCAAAGACGGTAGAGCTTTCCCGACGCTCTCGTCGCAGGCGATTGCGTGGGAGCAGTCGGTAGCGGGCGGGCACCCGACGCACCCAATGCACAAGACTCGGGCGTCCCTCCCGCCCCTCCGCCTCGACCCGTCGTACAACCTTCTTCACCCGCGTCTGAGGCTGATCCATGTTCCCATCACATCAGTCTTAGTAACTGGGCCATATCACGACCTTGTTATTCCTTTTATTTCTCGCTTTCCAGTGCATACATACCCAGATGGGTACATTCCTGTTCCTGTACACGAACTTCAGATCGCTCATATAGCCGCCAACTTTCCCGAAGCAGTCATTCACCCACCAGCAATTTCCTATCCCGTCGAAGCCCAGCAGTCTCTACGGTCAATCATCGTTCCAGGTCTCAATAATGGATTTCATTTAAAGCTACCACTGGGTATCAAACTGACGAGCGCTGTTCGCACCATTTCGCCAGCGTCAGCATATCTCGGACCGCGGTTTTCTGCTCAGATAATTCCCAAACTCACATATGACCGAACTATTTTGACAGTCGCAGAAGAGCCTGTCTCGCTCATTGGCACACATCCTGACCCTCTCGTTGCTCGACATCTTGCGTGCCTCATCCGACAAGACCATACCGCCAACTCGCGAACTATCGACATTGTCTGCACCGCCCTCGTCGACACTTCCTCCCCACAAGCCATTTTTGGCCTTACTACCAAGGAATCACGCGTCGCTTGGCTCTCCGCTTATATTGATATCCTTCTTCGCGCTTTCCTGCCGCCCCTGCTCATCAACGGCGTAGCATTCGAATGTCACCCCCAGAATGCCGTCGCCCGTTTTTCATCTGAAGCTCCTCACAAACTGGTCGCCTTCGTCGTCCGGGATTTCGGTGGATTAAAGATACATCCTGCCACCCTTCTCGCTTCCATCCCAGAAGCAGACCTTTCTTTCGTTCACCCCACCCATTCCATCTTAGCTGAGACGATAGATGCGGTCTGGACGCGGATGTATCATACTGTTGTGCACAACCATCTACAGCAGCTCATACGTGTAATAGGTCTTCACACAGGCGGCGAGGGATACGAGTTACTTCGTATGCACCTAGCAAAATTTGTTCCTTTGACGCATTCTTGGTTCACCCAGCCGTATGTGGAGGGAAAATGTTTCATGCGTATGCGTATGCAGGGCATGGATAGATGGGTAAGCGATGTAGTTCTATGGCAATTCTTTTTAACTAGCGTACTTGTAGCATCTACATGGGCCATTCCCAAATCTGATACTCTTCCGAGGAGAAGAATTGGGTATAGTCATGGAACAAAGAGATGAGCAATACACTGAGGATACCGACAAACAAGTCACGTCCCTCGGGCAATCTTTGAGTTGGGTCAAAGTAGCATAAGCACCCCTTCACTCTATCTTTAAATGTGATTTCTCTTGTGAATCTGCGTCCTATTATTGTCACATGCAAAGGAGGGAGAATCGTCGAAAGAATTCAGCGAGCAATGCATTATTTGTACTTGCTTCCTTTTGAGGCCAACGTCGTCCGGGAAGCGAAACCGAGGTCCGAGACCGAAACCCTTTCTCCTTTCGTCACCTCTTCGCAGAGGTTCCACCCTTACCACCACCGTCGTCCATCATGCCATCTCAGTCTACGCTGAGCAAGGAAGAGAAGGATAAGGTGAAATCGGCTATTCCAGCACCCTCAAACAAGATTTTCTATGCCACGCTCGCACGAGTCTATTATGCTTACCCGCAGCCGAACGAATGGTCGTATTCTGGTCTTCAAGGCGCTCTTGCATTCACCAAGAGCAATTCAACTGGCGCGCTTGCATTTCGGCTTGTGGACATGAGTGGTACAAGAGGTGTTATATGGGAACACGAATTCTACGATGGTCTGGATTACTTTGCCGACAGAGCGTTCTTCCATTCATTTCCTGGCGACGCAAGCGCTTCTTACTATCTGGGTTAACATGATGCTTACGGTGTTTATTCTTGCAGGACTCTATGATCGGTTTCGTGTTCTCCAACGAATCGGAGGCCAAAGATTTCTGGAAGAAAGTACTCAAAAAGAAGGACGAGAAGCGCAGTACGTGGAGTTGCGCGGTACCGATGTAATAGCTGTTGACTGTCCTTCCATAGTGCCCAAGCCCGAGACGGAGAAGAAGAAGAAGGCAAGCAAAGGGGGCAAGATAGACAAGTCCATGATTTCAGGTCCAACGTCTGGATCCTTTGTCCACGTCGCGCACATGGGCTATGACTCAGAATCTGGCTTTACTTCAACCGGAGTTGACCCATCATGGACAGCTTTCCTTGGACAACTGGAGAATGTGGGTATCGACAAGGAAATGATAGCCAAGGAGATGGACTTTATCAAGGACTTTGTACGTTCACATCCCCAACAGCAACCTGCAGCTGCAAAGGAGCCCAAGAAACCAAAGCCACCTCCACCACCTTCGCGGAAAGCTCATGGGCAGAACGACAGTATCAGTGCACCGCCGCCACCGCCACCATTACGACGCCCTCAACCACCTCCGGCAGCAGCCCCGTCGCATACACCACAGCCTCCTTCGCGTACACCACAGCCGCCAGCGCGCGCGCCACCCCCTGCTGCTACTGCGCCACCACCACCTCCAGTTCGCCCACCAGTACGAGCAACTCCAGGGCCGCCTCCACCTCCGGCCCGGCCAACGAGCTCAGTGCCTACCGCTCCTCCTCCTCCGTCCCGGCCCTCACCTCCTTCAGCACCGCCGCCACCGACAGAAGGCGCTCCTTTCTCTCCTCCTCCTCCTCCTCCCCCTCCTCCCCCACCGCCACCACCACCGCCACCTACAGGAGGCGCTCCACCACCACCACCGCCGCCACCGCCCCCTCCCCCTCCAACTGGAGGTATTCCACCACCCCCACCTCCTCCGGTTGCTGGCGGCGGAGCGGTCACAGGGGCACCTCCTCCGCAACCTGGACGCGGAGATCTTCTCGCTTCGATTCAAGGGAAAGGTATTCATTCTCTTCGAAAAACAGAGACCAGTTCTCCGCCGCCGTCTAGTTCGTCTCGGGGAGAGCAAGTTGCTACCGGTGCGGCTGCGGGCGCTGCAGCAGGAGCAGGGGCTGCTGCAGGAGGTGATTTGACGTCTGCTTTAGCTGAGGCGCTACTAGCCAGAAACAAGAATATGGGAGACAGTGATGAGGATGAGGATGATGAGGATGATTGGGACTAATTTAAGTTATCGTTCTTCACTGGATAGTAATTCGGTAGATGATACATACATAATGCCAGGTACCCTTATTTTAACTCCCAAACTGAATACAAGAAATTACCTATATAAACAATCATATTCTAGTCATCGTTTATCTAACTTTTACGATGTTTCTGAATCCTAGGAACCATTACAACGTATTCAACAGCAGTCCTTCCAGATCAGCGCTCAGTGCTCAGACCGGACTAAGTGTCGAAATTAAGTTCTGTGACACCCATAAATTGGGGTGTTTATTATGACAAGCGCAGCAGGTAGAATTGGCCAACATGTGAATGTTACAGTCCCAATAACATTCTCTCTCTTTTGGCACTGTCTTCGTCGTTTCGTCGCGTCAGATATCTTACATTTCATATCTTATCTCTTCGAGATTTGAGACTGAAATGTTATGCGCCCTCCTTTCCCTGCCGGCGCTGGCTTTGTCTGCCTTCGGCCGGTTCCTTATGACTTACCAGAGGCATCCTTTGCCAAGAGTTTCCGGTCGTTCTGTGAAATAATTTACACTGCAGTCAAGTAACAGGCCGTAGGAACCCAGCAGATTGATCGACCAAGTGAGCCGGGTTTGGAAGTTGAAACGAACCTCAATGTTACTCAATCGCTACCTCCAGTGCCATGTCGCGTCTACCACAAGCAAGTGACTATACTGCTCGAGCTCTGCCCCCGAATCCTTTCTCTGCGGCTGATTTACCTCAAGTTTACGCTGCATTCAACCTTTGTCTTGCTCGTGCCCATCTCGTTCCTCTCCCCGATCCAAATCATCCCTCTGTCGTTGTCTGCGCACGTGTGCTGGGATTCACTCTTGCAGAGGCGTCTGACGACGGACGTGATCATATGGCACAATCCATTAGCAGTGGTAGTACCGACAACACTCTACTCGCCTTGGGCAAATACTACATCCAGCGCTTCAAGTTGCTTCGCGCATGTGACTCTGTGTTTTCAGTGCCTACATGTCAACTTTCTCAACTGCATTGTAGTCAAATCTCAAAAAGGGCGAACACCTGCTCCATCGGAGCATCCCTCTCGTCCGGATCTCCATGATGTGCAGGAGGTTTGTAAATACATTCTCCAGCAAGCATCTTTGAATCACAGTACTGCAAAGGCAGCGGTGAGTTATTGCTCTTTCATCTTTCCCGCTGTACTCAAGAGTCCATAGGCTCTTGTCCGTGACGGTTTTCATTGCATGATCAAAACACACCTGTACGATGCTCAGTATTTCGAACGAAATCGGTCCACCATAACTGTCCAAGATCCTCAATGGGACGTAGGCACCCTCAGGTGTGCGCATATATTTCCGGAAGGTCTCAGCTCGGATTTAGGAGGTATTGAAGTCCCTTCTGTCAAAGTAGGTTTTCAATGTTTGAATTCACATCGATACAACTCACAACCACTTTCTTAGCGTGAATGGGTGGCATCTGTATGGGATGTGACGTATATGTTTGGTATACACATGGAGAAGCTTAATGGTACCGGGATTCATCGACTGGAGAACATCCTCACGTTATCCCCTTCCCTTAATGATTTTTTCGATCAGTTGGTTCTGCCATGGCTTGAAGCTGTGGTATTTAATCTCGTTTCTTGGTTGCAATAATTTCACATGACGCAACGTAGGAGAACCAACCGAACACATACACTGTTGTGTCGACTATATTCAGTGTACTTGGACGTCTCCCAAGTCGGGTTGTCACTTTCACCACACCCAATACAAATGCTCTACCATTGCCCAGTCCCGCCTATCTAGCTATTCATGCTGCTTGTTGTCGTGTCGCTCATCTGTCGGGAGCTGCTGAGTACGTGGAAAAGGCTCTTCGGGAAGAGGAAGGATTCGCGAACGGATAGGAAGCATGTGTACTCTTGCTGAAGATGGGTCTTCGATGAACCTTTTTGGGCAATATATTCTGTCGAAGTAGTATAGGGCTTTCATCGTGTTCTTTTTATTATAGTATCGACAGCCAGTGGCCGTCGAAGTATTCGTGTACATACAAGGAAGTTTGTCAATAAAACTCGAACCGACTCTCGCTGCAGTATCTTTAAAACAGTTCTGTGCATGGTTCAAAACACATCAGGATGTCTATCATCTAAAGTTTAACCTCTATCAGCCCCGTGCCTTCCACCAGTCATCCACTACCGCATCGACATCATATTCATACTGCGCGCCGTTGTCCTGACCCACGCTACTGGGCTTTCCAGACAAAGTGACCTTCAACGCTTCATCCCTCGCACGCTGTTCAGGTCCATCAGGGAGATGTAAACTACCTTTGTCCTCCCAACAACCATCAGCCGTGGCCATTGCACGAGGAGCACGTAGGAATTGATACGCTTCCAACAGAGTGGGTATTTGATCCTTGCTTGTGAGGCGGGAAAAGAGACCACCGAGGACCGCGGCGTCTTCAATCTGGGAAAAGGTAACTGAGAAGTACTTGCGGAAAGGGCGAGAAATACGTACGGCCATAGATGCTGCTTGGGCACGGTATGGCTGTCGAGAGAAAAAGAATGAGCCATGGACACGATACTCGGGAGACACCACATACTAGCATTGGATGACAGGCATCTCCAATAAGAGCAATACGCCCGTCCTTGTGCACCCAAGACTTGAGCGGGGACTTCAGAACTTTGAGCGATCCTATGATATTACCAGGCGGTATGAGGTCTATAACTTTACCGATCCTTGACTTATGCTCAGCATCTTTAATATTACGAAGAAAAAGAGGATTTACCGAGGATCCCAGCCAGCGAATTCCTTCTTCATCTTTTCGGTATCCCCTTGTCGGGTCCATGGAACGGCAACTTCCTCCGTCTCGTCCGGGTGCAACAAAACAACATTGCAGTCGTTCAGGCCCTGATAAGCGTTATCAATGGCCTCACTCTTCCGAGAGGTTGTTGAGAAACAACATACAATAGAATACATGACCAGGTGGCGGTCGGGTCCAACCCAGACATTGAGTTGTGGCGGGTCAACGAAAGGGCGAAGGTCTGGGTCGAGCATCATCTTCTCAACATCGACTACAGCGCGGAAGGCAGCGTCTCCGCTTCGCACGGCAGGCGTGGGCGAGCCCACTACAACGTTTCGTGTTAGGCTATTAACTCCATCAGCACCGATGATCATGTCTGCTTGGATGACTTCGCCCGTATTCAGAGTTACAGAGGTGGTGTCGGGGTCGATAGACGCTACTTTAGTATTAAAGTGAAGGGTTGTGAGAGGGGCGGTAGCATAGTGAAGCATGTTGACAACGTCGCGTCGCTTGTTTCATCGCAAGTAAGCGATGTGAACATTTATGGCAAGGCGGGAAGACCTTATACTTACATGTATATCATAACACGGGCTGCCAAACGCTTGATAAGGAAAATGAGCAAGTGTCTCGCCATTGTCAACTGCGAGGGCTATCAGTAGGCATGGCCTCGAAAATTTTCGGTTGGAAAACATACATCGCAGCAAGGACATATGTGCCGGTGTGACTCCGGCTTTGTCCAGGAACGACTTGAGACCCCACCGAATGAGGAGGCGTGAGGTATCTAGATAATGGATATGTCAATACCACACCGAAGTGAATTAGATGCTCACTAGGCCCAACTTGAATTCCTGCACCAATTTCTTGGAGATCAGCTCTACCTTCTAATACCGTGATAGTATGACCGGCTTTAGCCAAACTGAGGGCAGCACAAAGACCAGAAATTCCGGCTCCAATAATGATAATGTTCAACCGGCATGGTGCAGTTGCTCCGTTATAACCTGTAGATTCCTGAAAATTTGCACCTTTAGTTGGCGACACGATGTGTATCCGAGGAAAGTGCAATACACACCGCGACTGACGAGTCAGACATTGCTGCGCAGCTTATTGCGATGAGAAAGGACGAACTGAATTCCGTCGCTTTATATACTGAAACGGGACCCGTGACCCAGGAATGCATCAGAAGTTTTGGGATCCTTTTGAATGCGGTCATCGTGAAAACCAGGATAATTTCTATCCGGGTAGAGTAAGAGCGTTTAGTCAAGATGCAAGACGGAGACCATATAACCGGTGACTTTTGACATGTGTGCTTTCATGCCCGGCGTACGACCTGGATGGGCGAATATGCATGGTGATATGGTGGCATTTGTATTTAGCCTGCCGAACTTGAGAAATGGAGGCACTAGACCAAATTCGCGTGCCCAAATTCGCGTGCCGACGCGTCGTATCATGGAAGAGAGACGTTACGTGGGGAAACGTCTTTATTCGTCTCGATATCGACGACCTCGACCTGTAATTGAACAAGTAGCACGCTGACGACTATCCGGAGAATTCTGGTAGTACCAGGTACATACTTATTCCAATTTCTCCAATTTGAGTTCGTTTGATGGTAAATGCCATCAAGGTGTCGATGCTACGGACCATGGGAAGAGGTTGAAGGACATAGATTTGACTAAGAGGCTAAGTTTTTCCGGCGAACATAGTAGAGATTCAGAAAGTATACCCGAGAGATGATCAATAAACATCCACTAAGCACACTTGAGACCGAAAAGGCGCCCTGTGCTTCAGGAATATCAAACGACGCGTTAGATAATGATAAGCGTTGCACCGGCTACGTAGAGCCTCATAAAGAGGGGTTGTCATCTTCTCACGCAGTGTCGTAAAGAGCAGATACCATGCAGGAATGGGATCTGCAGCCAAGACTGATCAAGGTCGCAGGATTCAGCCGGAAAAGAGAATTGTATACTGTTACAGAATAAATACACTTTCCAGCCATAAAAAGGAGTCTCCACGTACCGATAAACCAGCTTGATATGCTCTGATTAAAACGTCAACATCTCACTTTCGCATCGCGGTGGTATTCACGTGCAGCCTGTGTCCGACTGATGCTGGAAGGATCAGCCGTGCTTCTACACGGGAGAAACTGGATTGAAGCTCTTGGATGGAGAGTCCAAGTTGAGACCATCAGAGAGTTCAGATTCTGTGCGTGGTGGTAGGAAAGAAAAAAGTTGATCATTTTCCATTTTCGGCGTTCAACAACGCGCCTTGATCTACTTTGCGATCGTTCTACTAGGCTATGCATAGTACACAACCACTCCTATCTTCGTGTCGCATGCTATGATCTTTTTTTTCGGGTCATATGTATTCTACTTTGTTTGGCTATAAGTTACAGTTAATAGTAATCGATTCTATTCAATCAACTAAGGCACTCGTTTTTATTTCGTATCTGCCTCCCTATAATCATATCGAACCAAATATCAATGTACAGGCTGGTGGAGGCCCGTAGCCACGGGGTAACTCCGTGAATTCAGATCACACGAAGCGCGAGGAACGGGTCTACACGGATATGGAGGCGATACAGGCGGTGGTCAACTAAAGAGAGCACGTACGTAGCCGCCTATCGAGGTCATCTGGAAGGTAGCCGGTAGATAACTGGTGTCCCCGATTACGACAATCTATGATAGTTCCGCTTGGAGTGCGTGTACATCCATTTTACACTTTTCATGCCGGTTCTATGACGAAACTTTGCACCAACAGAATTCCCAACAAGTATGTCGATCTTCAATGAATTAAGTAAATAAACCTCAATCAATCGTCAACAGTGCATTCAATGAGTGTATGATTGTACAATGGAGTCGCCATTTTAAAGCACAGCGGTGTACTAGCTGATAGAAATACAAGCATGCCAGATAGCAAACAAGAGCCAGAGAGAAGATGTAGGGGATATAGAACAAAGTCAGGTATCGCAGGGAATAAGGTATGGACCAGCAACTTGTCAATGCTAAAAACACGAGCTAGCGTGCAAGTACAAGCAATCAATGCTTGCGAAAAGAGAAATCCAAACCACGCAGGAACCTAGCCACATGACGGACTACAGCTTTCCTCTTCGCGAGAGTAGCGGTACTGTTGGTAGCCGTATGCTTCTTCAGTCTGCAGATCCCTTTTGAACTTGAGGAGGTTCCACCGCCGCCAAAGTCGACAACTGCAGGTCCAGGGAAAGTGTATGAGTCATTCTGGCTGTCGCTGTAAACCTAGAGAACTGTTAGTCAGGTTAGTAGCCTTATGAAAAGATATCATGCGTACGTCGATCAGAATGCCAGGATCAGTGTCGCTGTAAGCTCCAGGTAATTGTACGAGGTCGCTGCTGGAAGGAGTATCGGTACCAGAGCCCCCGACTTTGAGCTGGGTGCACGAAGCGTAGAACTCTGCGCCTCCTTCTGCTTGGGCATTGTGAAGAGCTATTATCTCGTGGCGGATGATGTAGTTGCCAGCAGCCAGGTTGCTTGGAATGGTTACTTTAGCAGCGGCACCACTCACTGCATCATATATAAGGTGATCATTCGAGTAAAGTTGAAATCGTACACGCACTGAGAGCGGCCTGTGCCCATGTGCCGTCTGTTTTTCCAGCTTCCTCAATTTTAAACCATTCTGTGCCCTTTGGGTTGTATTCAGCGCATGACTTGTCACCGCAGTTCGTCAGGTAGGTCATCATGGGGCCGACATTATGAGGCCACTGTTGGGAAAAGATGAGTTCGAATACCGAGCCAATGGAAGGGATACTTACCGGTGAACCGCTAGCACCTGTCCACAGGAACGAAATAGAGCTTCCTGGATTGGCATTGGCAACTTTACTGGCTGCAAGAGCACCGGGCCCGCAGGTAAGGTCAGAATTTTTCGCTCCCTTGATAGGATCCTGGGTCGAGATTTCGCGGGTGATTCCATCGGTGCTGCCGGAAGCAACAGCGGGACCGGTGTACTCTGTACCATCGATAGTGACCTTTTGCACGTATCCGTGTCCGGCGACGTAGGAAGCAGCGAGGAAGGGGAGGAGAATGGATGGCTTCATTGTCAACGTTGGTGTCGAAGCAAGGCAGCGACGATCGGCCTTCGGCTTACGCCAGTACTCCAGTTCTTCCTTGCCCTAGCATGCCACAACAATGCCAACCTCACCTTTCACAATCAAGATAACTTTTTCTTGCTGCAAAAAATAAGCGTCGAAGAGCTTCGCGACCATGCACTGGAAATCCACGACATAATCTGTATTTATATGGGCGACTCGTATCACAACTGCATGAATGCACTTACTACAGCTTTCCTGTATGCACAGAGTTGCTCGATGCTCGCCTAGCCAAACCTATGAGGCTCAACGATGAGGGCGCTGCGTTGTCCTGTTTGTGCGGACGGCATGCCTCGAGCTATTGGGTTAAAATATCGAAAGGTTTGGTATGTTCTTCGTGATACCCTTCTGGCAACGGCTGATGTGATCCAGGCCCTGTAACGGTATATCCAGCGCTAGCTGTCGGCGGAGTCCGTGCCAAGAAACCTCGCAAGATTATACACGAATGTACTCGCAAGGACTTTGGAAAGGGCGTCCATACAAATTCTGGTTCTCCCAAGTTGCATTTACCTCCAGGCGAATGCGCAGACTTCTACCAACTTATCAGGACAGAGGGTTGTCTCTACGTCGGTAAGACTTCAACGACTCGCTATAAAAGAATACACTTTTGTCGGTATCGTCTGTCCCCCGACTCCCCCCCCCAGGCTGGTAAATCCGCATGGATGTCTGTCGTGCCTATCTTAACGACATGCACCACCACTACCACGCTGGGGACTCTCAACTTGCACCCTTTTCAGACAAACATTTCACTTCCGGAAGCCGACCTGCATCAGACTCTTCGACTTGGCCTCGCGGAATTCGTGCCCTTTGCTCGCACTGAAGATGACTATATTCCTGAGGATTCAATGTAGGCCGTGTACAGCCGGGAGTACATGTATGCTGCAAGAACATTAAGGGACTTTGTCTGTGGAGAGTTGCAGAGGTTCTTTGACAAATACCGAGAAGAGATCGAAATATCTGATCGCAAAATAAGATACATGTTTTTCTGCGAAGACATGCTTTGAAGCAGCCTTGCTACATTTTTCCTGATCACTTTCATAATAGCTATCTCATAGCCATCGTTTTAGGAAGAATTCTGGTATTTCTGCTTCTCCTCTACATACATGCTTAGTTACACGGTTCTTTCACAATCAACTTGACGAGAACACCTAGTCACAACTAGGCGTTTGCTTATGCAACGAGTCCTTCGGCGCTGTAGAATCTTCGATCTGTAACGGATGGATGGACATGGTATTCTTCGTCGGCGACTCTGCACCCCCACAAGCACAAGTTCAATTATGGTCTTTAGGATTTTGAGAGAGATTGTACGACGGTTGCTGCGATGCAAGAATCGTTTGAATTTACGGCGGCTCAGGTCATGCCGATGAGCGAGGCACTCTACGAGGCCTGTACTGGGCATCCTCAGAAGGCTGGAAGGGATGAGTAGTGGGCCACTGTTACATCGATGACTGACCCTTCACCTTTTCCTTACTCCGTCTGTAGTTCTCAGTACATTCACTTGAACCAGGCAGATACATGCTTGATCTCTCTGAAATTACAACAAGTTGCCTGGAGGTATATCTCGATCTTTCACCTACATACTTATGTAAGGATCCGGACTTGAGGAAGGTAGACAGAGTCAAACTCTCCTGCCAGTGTTCGTCCACAGGCGAAGCGGTTGATATAAACTTCGTATACCCAGCCTTTTCTCGACATCTTCTCTTGAACACGACGATAATGTGGGACCGGTGACATTGAGACTACATTACAGCATACAATAAGGGATAGCAACGCCAGATTGCAACTGAAAGCGGGAGAGAAAATGTTGGGCATATCAGAAACTTTACCTGGGTATCAAACACACAGGGAATAAAACATGGACTAGCATGTCAATAGTAGCTTAACAGGTGCCGTCAAAACGATCATAAGATACGTCCTAGTGCATCAATGCCTGCAAGAAAGAAAAATCCAAGCCTCGCATGATTCTAGATACATGACGAGGACGTGTTTCCCTCTTGGCGAGAGCGCCGGTGGGAAGTGTGAGCTTGCAGCTTGCCTGTGAATCAGACTCGGAGGCGGTGGAGGAGGCGGGTACGGAACTGGGTGAATGATTTCTGGTGGAGGTGGTGGAAGGGGTAGAGGCGGTGTTGGAGTCAGCGGAAGATGCGGAGGCGGAGGAAGGGTCGGATGAACTTGAGCCACTACCACCGAGATCGACAACTGGAGGGCCAGGGAAAGTGTACGAAGCTTTCGTGTTACTGTAGACCTAGAAAACCATTAGCCAGGCAGACACTTGGAATGAAAAGGATATCCAATAGTACATACATCGACCAGGATACCAGGATCAGTGTCACTGTAAGCGCCAGGCAACTGAACGAGGTCGCTACTGGGAGGAGTGCCAGTGCCAGAGCCCCCAACTTTGAGCTGAGTGCACGAAGCGTAGAACTCTGCACCTCCTTCTGCCTGACCGTTTTGGAGAGCGATTATCTCGTGGCGGATGATGTAATTGCCGGCAGCGAGATTGCTTGGGAGAGTCACTTCGGCGGGCACACCATTAACTATACCATGCACTTATATGAGATAAAGAAAAGAAGGCCATTGATCGTAAACGCACGGAGAGCGGCTTGTGCCCATGTGCCGTTGTCCAGCCTGCCGGCTTCCTCGATCTTGAACCATTCGGTGCCGTTTGGATTATAGTCGGCGCACGACTGTTCGCCGCAATTTGTCAGGTAGGTCATCATGGGTCCTACATTATGAGGCCACTATAAAAGTTGAGAAAAGAGACCAAATGCCGGAAGGGATACTTACTGGTGAGCCGCTAGCACCCGTCCACAAGAACGAGATGGAGCTTCCGGGATTCGCATCGGCGACTTTACTAGCTGCAAGGGCACCTGGCCCGCAGGTAAGGTCGGGATTCGTCGCACCCTTGATAGGATCTTGGGTTGAGATTTCACGGGTGATCCCATCGGTACTACCAGAACCAACAAGGGGACCGGTGTACTCTGTGCCGTCGATAAAGACCTTTTGCACATAACCGTGCGCAGCGACATAGGAAGCAGCAAGGAGGGGGATGAAAAAGGATCTTAAATTCATTGTTCGTGGAAAGAGAAAGAGTGGATAGAAAGATCAGTCAGCGCAGCGAAAGGACTGTTGGTGTCGAGGAAGACGAGTTAAGGAGGGTGGAGGAGTTGGGGAACGGTTGCGCAAGACTGTTGGACCCGATAGAAAGGAGACGAGGCTCTTTTGTAGTTGGTTTGGACATTAGGTGCGTGCATGTGGGGAGGAAATCGTTATGCATGACGGTCCCTGGAGGAATCAGGTGCTGGCACGACAGAGACGTGGGAGTGTCGTGTAGGTTCTAACTTCTAAGTTGTCCGTGGTTGTTTGAAAGGATTAGACCTTCTTGGGGTCCCATGCACACAGAGGAGCCGATACCAGTGCCGTGGCACTGGCCGAGCGTGCGTATCTCATTCACTGGGAAATTGGAAGGAAGGGATTGATAAGTATAGAAGTCGAGATCCGTCGTACATAACCTTGTTATTTCCGGAAATAACTCCTGCCCGGTATTGTGCGTGGGGGCCGAATACTTGGCTGGGAACTCATTTTTAGAGTGCACGGTTTCCTACTGGTAGCTGGTTCATGACTTGAGCTCCGAGTATCGCCCTTGCTGGGTTTGAACGCTGTGAACGTGATACGGAAATTATCTTTTGATGACGCTGCGATTGCTCGACCCTCTGTAATGGCACTGGCAGGTGTTATACTTATTTCCGAGCCATCCACGGTAGGAAAGGGGTCCCAAATTGGTTACAATTCTTACGATGGTTTTGACATTAATGAAGTGCCATCGTGGTGTTCAGCGACTTGATTTCATTGCCGATACGACCTCGGTGCAACACGTGCATGACTCGTAGAACTCGCAATGATGGCAGTTCCAAGATAACGAAACCACGACGCACACTGAATAAGAGTGGAGGTCATAGGCATATTAAAGACATGGGGAAAGTGGGTACCGAGTACAACCTGTCCATGATAAGTCGGTGTTGTACTGAGATGAACCAAGCGACTCGAATCTTCATGTCAGTACTTGCTGTACGTCGGATAGGAGTCTTTTGGTTCCAAGTTCTGTGAAATAGAGGTATCGGTCAGAGGTCTTTCCGCAGTCGTGAACAACCTGTGGGAATTTCTATTTGTGCCATCAATTGATGGCGCCTTTTGCCGACTCCATCTTCGACTCCGGATTTGCCACCTGTATCGTTTTGAGCTGGATGTCAGAGCCTCACCCACTACTCAAATACAGCGATTGGGTGTGCGACGAGCTGCGTTTCTGATCGAGATACACGAACGACCACTGGCACGTCGTTTTACTGGCAGTCAAGTATGCACACATCCTCTGTGTGTTTCTCCAAACAGGTAATGAAACATGCATGCGAGTGCTCAGAGCAACCTGCAGCTGGTATACCCTGTTCTGAGCTTCCACCGCCCGAATCTCTGAGGGCAGACGTTCCAGTGGCGACTAAGCGAGATCCAAGAAGTTGACAAGTGGATACGATCTCATCGAGTCAGACAAGACGCATAACTAGGGCCGGTTCCTTTTCAGGACGGAAGACGGTATCCTGAAAATCTCGTGACTTTTCGTTACCTTGTATGCCGCAAAACAGGACACGGAAAAGGCAACAAAAAAACTTATCCTGCCTATATAGCGCACCTTTCGCGTACCAAAGATATATGCGGACGAATGAAAAGCGATTTCCTTTCTTCTGACTGCGGGAATTACCTTTTCTCTTACATTTTTCGAGTTCTGTTGCCTTAAAAGAGTACGTGGTGATTCAGTCTTTCGACGTGTTTTCATGAACTCCATTTTACTCAGAAGATTAAAATGAACCGTTGATGAAATACCTCGTTTTTCCGATCGGAGACTGTATCATTCCCAACAGAGATATAATCTCCTCAAGTCAGTACCTCGATTTTACCTCGCGTTAGTAGCAGACCACAACGGCCACCGAGGCCATCTTTCGTCAGCACCATACCTCCATATCGCTCCAAACGCCATCATCGAAGACCTCCGCAAATGTGTACAACTCGAACACGACATTTCCTGCTATCAGTGCAACACGTCTCACCTCCGAATCACTGACGCGTGGGAGTGCACCCTCAGATTTCCTTTTGGTCCAAAGCTTGACCCTGTGCCGCCTGGCGCTGTGAAGCCCAACGACGAGGATCCGTAACCCTGCATTTTCAACATTTTAATGTGGGGCGTGACAAGCCTCGGTTGATTGAGTTGGTGTTTGATATCGAAATGTCCAGTATATTCTTCGTGATACTCTAATGGCGACCGTTGATGTGATCTAGACCTTGCAACACTATTTCCAGCTAGAGCGCCTTCCGCTGATGCACCTCCGAAGATTAAACACGAACATACCCGCACAGACCTAGGAAATGGCGTTTATTCGACCTCTGGCTCTTCAAAATTGTATCTACCTTCCGACCAATGCGTAGGTTTTCATCAACTTATCTCAACAAAGGACCGTCTCTATGTTGACATGTTCTTTCGAGTGGAGCGTCTTTCTCTCTGGCCACCAATTCAATTCCTTCTTACGTCGACGTCGACTTGTTAATACACTGGCAGGGGATTTGCTCGCTGGAAGACCCAAGAGCATGCCTTGATGATGCTGATCCGTTCATGGTGCTGTGCATGAATCACCTGTGGTACTAACTTGGAAAGAACGTGCCGAAGCTTCCCCACGTCGGCGACCCTGACTCGATACAACTTCCTACGGTCAAAGTTAACTTAATAATAATCGTTTCCAGAATCTACCACTACGAAACGACTATACCCCGCATACGACGCGTCGAAAGGGCACTTGTCGCTTGAAATTGCTGCGCACCTATTTTAACAAGCTCAAGCCTCTAGCGCGTGAAATCGCGCGGGGTAGCCTTAGCCTACCTCTTTTCTCCTGGCTCCAGTATACGGATCACCTCGATTTCGCCGAGTATCTTTCTTCCGCACGTGAGGGTATCTGTGTATCTCTATGTATGGGTAGTGCACGTCACACGTGTATTGAAACCGCTACTTTTAGTTTAGTAGGTGCGTTATATTCGTCATGATGTCTTCATCTTACTCGTGCTTTTTAGTTTTGGCAGAATGAATGGTTTGGTGCTTCTTGGCGTTTTCGCACGGTATCCCTCGGATAGAAGAGTAGACTCACGTCGGGATGGCTAGTGTGTACTTGAAAGGTATAATTGCACTGCTCTGTCGTTCTTCTCATTTGGCTAAACGAAGAGACCTGAAGTTAGTCGCTCTGTTGTACAAGAATGACGTGTGTCCCTTGGCTACGAGGTTATCATTCAAACTAGTCCTCTAATGACGCCGTTATCCGGAAATACCTCTGAAGCCAGCATTCCTATCCTTTCGCTGCCCTGAGATTGCAGCGCTATCATACTAAGCTGGATATCCATCGGGAGTTTATCGGCAGCGCGGTATGCATCACGACTACCTCGCACGCTATTCAGTCTCCTCAATCACCTCCAGTGCCACGTCGCAATTATCCGTGCAGCATCACGCGCCAACATCAACCATCCATACCTTCCATCCTCCCACTGAATCGAGCTGCAGCACGTCCACGCCCCCGGAAGTTCCTCGCATGCCCGACAGAGTTAAAAACTACCCAGATGGATTTTGACGTGCCGTTCTCAATACGAACGAACGAACGATGCGTCTTCTTCTTGGGTGCATTCTGACTGTAGTCCTACGCGCAGGTAAGCCCTTCCATTCCACCCGCCCATCCTAACCCAACCTTACCCCATCCTTAGCCGCGCAGCTCGGCACGCAATACACCGACCCCGACAACGGCATAACCTTCTACGGCCTCACCGACCCCGTACACGGCGTGACCTTCGGCTACGTCTTCCCCCCGCTCGACGCAGGCGCGACGGAGTTCATCGGGGAGATCGTCGCGCCCATCGCTACGGAATGGAGCGGCGTCAGCCCGGGGGGCGCGATGATCACGAATTTGCTGTTGGTGGCGTGGTCGGATGGGGAGGACGTGGTGAGTAGTGCGAGGTGGGCGACGGATTATGTGCAGCCGCTGTGAGTGTTTGTTTTTGGTTTTTGTGGGTGGGGGTGCGGGTGTTTGTTGGTGCTGATGAGGGGTTGGACAGGGCGATGGTGGGGCCGATCCTGACGGACTTACCGAGTACGAAGGTTAATGCGACGCATTGGAAGTGGGTGTATCGGTGTGAGAATTGTACTGGTCAGTGCAATTTTCGTTGGGTTAGTACTTTTGGTGATAATTGGACTTGGTAGTTTGGGCGAACGGCGGACTGGATACAGGCTCGTTCGGTGCCCCCGCGTGGGTATTCAGCAACATCCCCGTCGAGTGAGTACCCTACCCTAGCCCATTACATTCTCTACTGACGCGCCGCGTTACAGCGACCCCTCGGACCCGGAGAGCACCTTTGAAGAACACACCGACTGTATCAACCCAACCCTCTTTCCCTACTTAGAACCCGTGAACTGACGTTTCTTTCTTTGCTAGTTGGGTTCTACGGCCTGGATTTCTCAGCAGCGCACGCCTCCGCGTCCGATTACGCCAACTGGGTCGCTGGGGGCACCGGGAGCGGGGGGACGCCCACCTCGGCGCCTCCCACGACTACGACCACGACGTCCGCGCCTACCGTCTCTGTAAGGACCCCCCTTCCCCGTTTCCCGCTTAGTCCAAGTAGAAGCTGATGCAAGTGTATAGGCGACGCCGTACGACTACATCATCGTCGGCGCGGGACCCGGAGGAATCATCGCGGCGGACCGCCTAACAGAAGCAGGCAAGAACGTCCTGCTCCTGGATCGGGGAGGCCCGAGTACGTGGGAGACGGGAGGACGCTATGCCCCGGTTTGGGCTGACGGACAGCAGGTACGGTTGGTTTTTGCTTTGGGACTAGAGGGCGTGCTGATGGGGTTGGGTTTTAGTTGACGAAGTTTGACGTGCCTGGGTTGTTTGGTGAGTCCTTTTTTGTGTGGGGTGCGGGGGTGAGGGCTGAATGGATTTTTGGGGGGTAGAGACGCTGTTTACGGATAGTAACCCGTTTTGGTGGTGTAAAGGTAGGCAGGGGACGTTCCAGGTTTTGAGTAGGGCTGAAGGCTGGGATACTAGACGTTAACACCTTCGCCGGGTGCCTCATCGGAGGCGGGACATCCGTCAACGGAGGGTATGCGTCCTCAGCTTCCCGTCAATCCCCATTCTAACACCTTCCACACAGCCTATACTGGTACCCCGCCGACTCCGACTTCTCCACCTCCCAAGGCTGGCCATCCTCCTGGGGCAACCACGCGCCCTACACCGCGAAGCTCAAAGCCCGCATCCCGAGCACGGACCACCCCTCGACGGACGGGGTAAGGTATTTGGAGCAGACGGAGAGTGTTATGGCGGCGCTGCTGGCGCCGCAGGGGTATAGACAGGCAACGATTAATGATAATCCCGATAGCAAGGATCATGTTTTTGGGTATAGCGCGTTTTCCGTGAGCCTTCCGAGTCTGCGTTTTTTGTTTTGACTAATGGGTGGATAGTTTATTAATGGCCAACGCGGCGGCCCCGTAGCGACCTACCTCCGCACAGCACGCGCGCGCTCAAACCTGACGTTCAAACAATGGGTGAACGTCCTAAACGTTGTACGGGACGGCGCGCAGGTGACCGGGGTGGCGACGAACGACACGTCCCTCGGCCCCGGGGGCGTGGTGCCGCTCACGGCGAACGGGCGAGTGATCCTCGCGGGGGGCTCGTTCGGGAGCGCACGGGTGCTGTTCAGGAGCGGGATCGGCCCGGAGGATATGTTGGAGGTGGTACAGCAGGCGGGGGTGCAGGTGTATGGGGAGGATGAGTGGATTGATTTGCCGGTGGGGTATAATGTGAGTCATTTGTTTGTTTGTGGTGTTTACGGGATGGTGGTGTTGATGGTGGTGGTTGTGCTGTTTAGGTGTCGGATAACCCGTCGATTAATGTGGGTCGGTTACTACTAGCTTGGTTGTGGGTAAGTGGGTGGCTGACTGATTTGGGTTTGGGGTGTTAGTTGGTGTTTACGCACCCGTCGGTGGATGCGTACGATAATTGGGCGACAGTGTGGAGCAACCCGCGTCCGGCAGATATGGACCAGTATTTGTATGATAACCGCTCTGGCGTGTTGGCGCAGGCTTCGCCGAGGTGCGTGCGTTCGATGATCGTTGGGAAGCTGGATTTGATGTTAGTTTGGGTTAGAGTAAACTTTTGGCGTGCCCTGGGAGGAAGCGACGGCAAGACGCGCTGGGTGAGTGTGATTAGGGTAAGTAGTAGGAAGCGTGTGCTGATGCGATGGGATCCAGATGCAAGGAACTGTGAGGCCTGGAGCTGCTTCGGTGGATACCGTGTACCCATACAACGCAAGGTGCGCCCCATCTGTTCCATCGCATCGCGGGAGTATTCCACCAACAGCCTTTATTCCACAGCCAGATATTTACGATCACGGCGTACTTGTAAGCACATTTAGGGATTGGGGAGGAACACAACGCTCTGATGATGGTTCCTCACGCCAGATCGACGGGGCTGACGTCCCGAGGACGAATAGGGATCGATGCGGCGCTGACGGCCAGGGCATTGGTTAATCCGTGGTTCACAGATGAGATTGACAGGGAGGTGCTTCTTCAGGGGCTCCAGGAGATTGTCTCGACGATGCCGCAAGGTGAGCTTTTTTCGGTTCTGTGGTGACCAGTGGCTAATGATGGATGGGGATGGCGACAGTCAGCGGGATGACGATGATCACCCCGGATAACACGACGACCATGGAGGATTACGGTGAGTCCCTAGTCCCGGAGGGGAACGAGAACTAACAGTGGTCTAGTGCTTGATTATTCGGTGGTGAGTCTTCGGTGTTTTTGCGGGACGGGCAAGTGTGATGTGTGATTAGGGCTCACTGGGGTCGAACCACTGGGTCGGATCGAACGCTATAGGAGCCGTGGTAGACGAGAACACGCAAGTGTTTGGAACGAATAACCTTTTTATCGTTGATGTGAGTGGCGGGTATTTTTGCTCCCCAGAAGAGGTGACTGACCTTTTTATAGGCCTCGATCGTGAGTATTTGTGCTAAGAATAGGTAGATGCGTTTTGGATTGACGGGGTGTTTAGGTTCCGGCGTTGCCGTTGGGGAACCCCCAGGGGGTGGTGATGTCGATGGCTGAGCAGGCCGTGGCGCGGATACTCGCTCTCGCGGGGGGGCCGTAGTAAAAAAACAAAACAATGTATATATGAGGGCTGGCAATGTATTATTGAATTGTCCGGATCCGAGGTCCGTGCGAGGAAAGATCGGATGAGGCGTCTGGGTGGGCGAGAGATCGAAAAAGGAAGGAACCACGTCCCGTCATATGCATCGGTCCCTCGCACCACGTGGCGCGCTTTGAAGCTTCCCATTTACTCTCGAGTGACTCTTTCTCTCATGCAGCCACGATGTACCAGGAGGCCTTGATGTTGATGCTCCTACTCGTCCTTGCGTTTGTGGGATTCGTGGTGGCCTTTTATTGGAGGTTGGCTTGGGGGATGGTGCAGGCTTGTGGTGAGTGCGCTACGTCTAAGGTGGTGGGAGTGGGAGTGCTTACGGCGATTCGGCAGAAGAAGGGTGCATGCCTGACCCTGTGCCTGTAGCTAAGGCGCAGAGTGCGAGGAGCAAGGAGCGGCGCCGACGGGGGAAGGACCCGTTCAAGGGCGTCAAGGGGAAGAAGATGCTCGAGAAGCTCGAAACTGCTCGGAGCGTGTCGAGCTCGAGCTCGAGCCGGGAGCCCGACACGCCAATGTCCCCCGCCCCGCCGTCGTCCCCCGAGGTGGAGCAGTGCATCCCCGAGGAGCCTATTGAGTTTCCCACGATATACAGCCCGCTGGCGCCGACGCAGCAGCTGGTGGAGGAGGCGCGGGCACGGGAGGAGCAGGCGCGCGGGGCGCTGGAGAGGTGCGAGGAGATGATGCATTGGGAGAGGGAGGCGTGGCGGAGGCGCGAGGCGGAGATGCAGGCGCAGATCCACCAGCTGATGTACCAGGTCCAGGCGTACGCCGCGTTCGTGTCGCCGACGTGGTACCCCATTGAGAGAGGGAGACGGAGGAGGAGAGACAATGATGTGGATGACGACGACGACGATGTGAGCGAGTTGCTGGTCGACGCGATATTGAAGCGGCCAGAGAGGATTATCAGGAAACGGGCTGCGTCATAAGTAATAACCATTTCTTTATTTACAAAGACAAATGTATGTACTATGAATTTTCTTTTGCGAGGAGCCGTCTGTGGGGGAGTCAGCAGCGGGAATAAATGGGAAAGAGAAGACTTACTGCCGAGCAGCGAGGATCATCTTTGCCTTGCGCTCCTTCAAGCTGGCCTCCCTCTTCTCCGGACTGTCCTCCCACGCTGCCTTACCGCCAATCTCCGATTCTGGGATGGAAGGTTCCGTAGCGAGGCGGTCGTGGAGGGCGTAGCGGGATATGAGTGTTTCTTTTTGGGGCGGGGGCGGTGTCGGTGCGGGTGGTGGGGCGGGAGCGGGTGTCTGGCGGGGGTAGACGGTGTAGTACGCGGCGGGCGGGGCGTCGAGGAAGCCGCGCTCGAGGATGTTGTTCGTCGTTTGCTCGACGCTGCCGGTCTTGAGGAGGTCGAAGCGGATGTTGTCTCTGGGTGGTGTGAGCGGGGGTACCCGGGGTGGAGGGCCACGTACGGGGGGATATCGGGGAATACGGCCGTCACTGCGTCCAGCTAGGGCTTATTAGTGATTGTCACTCTTTCATTAGGCTACTCACCATTTCCTGGGTCACCTGTTTGGGCCTAAATCCGAGTGCATCGTTGCTCCCCTTGTCGCCTGCGAGGAGTCAGCCAATATGACACCAGCAGAAAGAAGACATGCCTGAAGTCGTCGCCCAGCGAAAGATAAAGACGATGACGAGAAACGCAACGGCGACATTGACAACTTCGCCCATGGTGGTGGTGGTACAGATAGCTGTGTATTACGTGAGGAGTGATTCTAGAAATAAATATAATAACGATTATGCTACTTTTTTTTATATCTACTGGGCCCAGCGGAGGATCCCCTCGTATATCGAGTACATCACAACTGCGTTTGGCACGACCCGTAGTAGATGTGCGCTTAGTCCTCCGTAGAGCGACGCGGAACCTTCTTCTTTGATTACGATTTTGAGCGTCTGTAGTAGGCCGCTGTACTTGACCCGGCCGTTTACCTTGGGTTGTCGTAATCGTGTTCGGATAACCTATAGACTGTCAGAGGAGAATAGCTAGAAATGGGGGGAACATACCTCATGAGGATACGTGATAAGACTTGCTACACACTTGGCCGTCCCTGCACTCCCAAGCATACCCAGCCACTCCTGTACGCCACCCTTGCCCTGCGTCTCCGCACTCATCTTCTTCAATCGCTCATACAACACCCACTGGATCGTCCCCTCCGTCACGCCCAAATAACTCGCACTCAGTCCCTTATAGAAACCCCTCACCCCCTCCTCCCTAAAAATCAGCCTAATCATCTCCCAACTCCCCCCCTTTCCCTGCACGAGCTGCAACCGCGTCTTGACCACCCAAATCGGGTTCGTCGCTGTCCCCGTCACGACCCCCGCCAGCGCCGCCGCGCACAAATGCACATACGAGTTCTCCCGCCCCCCGTTGAACATCCGCGCGATCACCGCCTTGCCGTTCCCGTACGTGAAGAAGTTTATCGACCGTGCGGGGATGATGCCCACGAGGGAGGGCCCCAACCCTTTGAACAGCGCCTTGGGCGACTCCGTGCGGTAGATATCCCGCAGGATGTGCCCCGTCTCTACAAAGTTCCACAGCAGTCCCCCGGGCTTCGGCGCGCTCGCCACTAGCACCCCGCCGCTCCCCACGCTCGCCGTGGCACCGACGCGAAACAAATCACTTTGCAGCCTAGTCTTGACGACGTCAAATGGGCTCGTTACAATCGCACCGCACATCCCGCCAAGCCTGAAACAATTCATCAGTGGGATCACAGATAACTGCACCGATACTCACCCCCCAGCGACCAGGTGCAGCCACGCGTTCGCCGGGAGCACAGATTTGCTCGACGACGCCTCTTGCGACATGACAGTTTGAGCTTAAACGGTCTTTTTTTCGTATGCACGTGTATACGTTCCTCCGGCCCGGGATATGATAGGGGCTTCGTATTAGTAGCTGGAAATAAAGATATCGATACATTGTCTACTCAATCACCTCGAACCGCCCGCGCTTCCCGTCCCGCCCGTCGTCGTCGTCCTCCAGCGCCCGCTTTTCCCCGACGAACGTCTCCCCGTTCACGATATTCTGCAAAATCATGTTGTACTGCTCGTCTGTGAGGCCCATCCCCGCCAGTGGGTTCACCCGCCCCTCGTTGTCCACCTCTCCGTTCCCGTTCCCTGTGTAGGGCCCGACTTCGCCCCCGCCGAGCGGCCGCGACACCCGCGCGGACGCCATCTCCTGGATCACCTTGAGGTGCATTAGATGCTTCTCGAGCATCCCGAGCAGGCCCTCCTTCGTGAACGGCTTGGGGAGGATGTCGTTCATCCCTGACGAGTAGTACGTCATGATCTCGTTGGGCTTCGAGTTGCTCGTCATACTGATGATCGGCGTCATATGGTCGAATTTCCGGATAAGAGACGTTGCTGATACACCGTCTAATTTCGGCATCACGATGTCCTGCAAGATGTAAGATAGAGTGTATAGATAGATGAGATCACGTACCATCAACACCAAGTCGTACTTTTCCAGATTCATCTTGTTCACAGCTCCGACACCATCCACCGCAACGTCGATCGTGCACCCAAACACCTGCAGAAACTTGCTGCTCAGTTTCCGGCTCACCGCATCGTCGTCGACCAACAACACCCTCGGCGGCACCGCCCACCCGGGCACATACGTACTCCGCCTCACCCTCAGCCTCTGCTGGGACGACGTCGGCTGCAACGCCTGCTGCGACGTGCTCGCCTGCGGCTGCCCCTGCTGCTGCTGGGGATCCCACATCGCCGGATCGTACGTCCAGTTCCCATTCGCATCGTCCACCGCGCTCTTTGGCATCAGGTGTCCCACCGTATACACCTGCAGACCCTCGTGCCCCGCCTGCGCCTGCTCGCCAACCCCCATGTCCCCCGCGCCCTCCTCGGGCCACGCGAACGACGGCGGCGTCCCCTCGGGAGACGTGAGCGTCCCCGTTGACGACGACGGCATCACCATCTCGTCTTGCGGTTGTGGGGGTGGTGGTAGCGGCGGGATGTTCGGCGGCGCGCTCCCCATGCGCAGGCGCTGCAGCTCCTCGATGCGCTGTAGCGCGTCTACGCGCGACGTGATCTTCTCGCCCGATATTGAGGGGACGGGCGGCGCGCCCTTGATGGACCCGTCGGGGTTGATGAGCCCCGCGTTCGCGGCGGCGGTCCATATCCTGGACGGCGGCCGGTCGTCAAAGGACGTCGAGGAGGATGGGGGGTGGGAAAATTCCATTTGCCGGCGGGATATTTCGTTCATTTGCATGAGCGACGCGCGTGCGACGTCGCTATCTGGGTTCATCATCCGCAGTGTCTCGTGTTGCTGCAGGAAAGGGTTCGGGTTTGAGGAGGATGAGGGGTCGGAGGGCGATTGGAGCATCGCTTGCTGTTGAGACGAGGACGCGCGTTTCGATTTGCCTGAGTAGAAATTTTTATAAGAGATTTTGTATTGATGAAGTTTGAAGGTATTATAGAAAAGCAAACACGTAGTCAGTACACAGGTGGATTTGATACAGAGAGAGGGAGTGGGGGTCAAATGACAGTGGATATATCGTATAATAAAATAATAAAGGAAGAAGGGAAGGAGAAACAAATGAGCGCGTCGTTTCGCTCTCATCCATAATTGTTTTCTGGATATGACGAATGAGAAACTGGCGGACACGACGACAACAACAATAATATGAAAAAAGCAGGACGGGATGGGGGGCGTAATACACTTCAACGACACTCACCATTCTCGACTTGCAAAAAATACTGAATCAGATTCTGCATGAGCCCGTCCTGCTGCGCCATATTCCGCTGGAACCCGACCATCTCCACGAGCACGTCGTGGTAGTTCCTTTCGAGGTTCCGCACGTGCGCGGACATCTCCTCCTGCGCCTGCGTGAGGCGCTCTATTTGGGCCTGCAGGTAGTCCGTCTGCGAGGCGGAGGGCGAGGCGAGCGATGGCGGAAGCGGTCGTGATGAGGTTGGTTGGGGCGCGGGCAGGGATTTCCGCGATGTGGGCACTTTGCGCTTGATGTTCTCGAGCGCATCGCGCCGGTCGGCGTGGAAGTCGGGATGCCGGAATGTCCAGCTCTGTCAAATAATGAGTGATTAGGAGAAGGAGACATTGAAACTAAACACACATGTTCGCCGAATTGGTTATCATCTGTGTTCTTGACTTTGTGAAAGTCGTATTTGTTCAGTTGGCGTACGAAGGAGGCGAAATTAGAGTGTTTGAACATGCGGGGTAGGATTGATTTTGTGAATTCGTTCATGTCCTGGGGTGGGTTGTCAGTTGGGCTGGGTGGAGTGGAGTGGCGAGGGAGGCGAGTTACCTTGACCACGAAACAGTCGCCCTGGGGGCCCCATGAAACTACGTGTTGGAATGACTGGTCCTCCAGCATCCTTTCAAAGCGTCAGTTCCTCCTCACAACGCAAATGAAGCAACGCACTTGTAGAGCTTTTTGACAAAGTCACTCGTCGAGGGCATCCCATCTTCGACACCGCCCTCCTGCTTAGGCTGCTGAGTCTGCATCACTGGTTTGATATCCTGCTGCTGGTGTATATCATCCCTCGAGCTGGACGTGCGCTGTTGCTGCCAGTATTCCTGCTGCTGGTACTGCTGGGGGTACTCGTGCTGCGGCGACTGGTACTGCTGGGGCTGGGAGCGGAATGGAGGGAGGTTAATGTTGAGAGGCGGGAAGAGCTGTCTAGATTGCGACGAGTCGTCCATGTATAATAAGCGGACGGAGATGCTAGCTCTGATGGTCAGAGCAGGGCCCTGGTTATGTATTTCTGCCCGTGCTTGTCTTGATCAAATTCACATCACATCATTTGCTGCCTTTTCTGCTCCCTTCTTTCCTTTTCCTTTCCCTGCCTCTCGCTGGCCCGTTCAGCTGGGACCCTTCAACATATTTCTATTCTTGCATTCTACGCGGCTCTGGGGTATATATCTACTCTGTATGGCGAGCAATTGTACAGGACATTCAGACTGACCCCCTGTCTAGACCCACAGGCTTCTGAGACGGTCTAGATGCAACGTGGCCGAGACACGGTCTAGGCCCTTGTTCCGGAAGTCTCCGCTTCGCAGTCTAGACCGTGTCTCTTTTTAGCTGTGCTTTCATCGCGTTTCTTTTCTCTATTCTACCCTTTTCGTCCTTCATTCCACGGGTCGAGCGAACAGGAACGTGTCATCTTGGCGCTTCCACATTCTTTTCATTTTCACCCTCCGCACCGCCTCGGATGCTCGCTATCGGTATTTCACACCCCGTCAACTACGTATGACGCATACTTGCTCGCACATTACAGCTACCGCTTGCCGCGAATCGTCCGTCAATCCCAACAATTCCAGAATTTCCCTGCCCTAATCGTGGGCCTTCGAGAAAACTGCGAGAGTGACGATAAACCTCCGAGCCGTGGTCACCGCTTGTGCTCCCCGCGAGTCTAGGCCTCCTGCACCCCATTCAATATTGCCTATGCATCCGACCAGGCACTCTGGGTCTGGGCCAATCCCTCCCCTGGGATACACAATGCTCATCTCCTCTCCTGGCTGCTCTCAGGGTTGCACGGTTACAGCTGGCAATCAATTGACATTTCCTGTCGTCTCGTATTTGTCGCGTTTACCCATCCTCCGAACTCGTCGTCGGTTCCATCCATTGACATGACGCCCACCAACACAGATAGTAGATCGCGGATCCCACACACCCAATCGTCACATCGTAATCTATGACGCATCAACCCACTTCCCGCCCTAAATCATACCCACCCCTGCCACCCCTCACCGAATGGCTATTTTGTTTCCGCCGAGTTTCAAATTGCGCGTAATCTATCATCTTGGGATTAACGTGCACACTTCGAGTGTGAAATCATCAAACTTCCGATGACTCCTTATGGTGTGGGTCTTGGCCTAGTCACGATGATTTACGAGGCACCTCGCCCACCTATTCAGTAGCCCTACGAGGCACCCTCACCTGAGGGAAGGGCTTCAGGGCGAATGCGGCGGCGACTATCACCGCTCCGCCCGAAGATCAAGGGAATCGCTGTATATGGCGCCTGTCTGCGGGGTTTGCGCACGCCGAGCACCTGCGCTTTGCAGTTCGTCTCCGTCCGTGTCTCCTCCGTTCTGCCGATACTTTCTGATACAATGTCGAGCTTGTCGACGCAATCTGCCGGCGGAAATAATGCTGGTCATACGATTGGCGTTCCCGATGGAGCTCGCGAGCTTTAGCTCTGGGGCAGGCTTCCATTCGTTGCCGTGGTGAGCCATCCTTTTTGATAGGGAAGTTAATAATGGTTGTTTAATTTCGAGGAAGGGTCTTCTTGCCTGTGTGCGGGTGTTGCTGGAGATGCTCTTGGGGTGATTTAGACTGTGGTTACCATCGCTTCGTGCATATGATTCTTAATCAAGTTGAGAAGTGAGAGGTTATTTCCGTGTTTTCATGATGGTGGTATCTATCTATATTGGAAGATGAGAACGACGCTCCCGCGGCGCGCTTATTCAGTCAGGCTTCGAACGGTCTCTGTGAGAAAGTATACCTGCTAGTCGGTCGAGTAGCCGTGTGTCTCCGGTTCTTACTGTTTGTTTCTATTCCCAATCCCTGATACAAGCTGTGCGCCGCATGTGTTGCTCGCAACGATGCTCAGGATAATTTAGATTGCAGTAACCATCGCTTTGCGCGTTTGATTTTCAATCGGGTTCATCTCGGGGTTGAGAATATGAGAACGACACTTCTACAGTGCACTGAATCCAGTATTGTGACAATAGAGGGACTGGGACATGTCAAGACAATGGTATCTCATCACTCATAGTGAAAGGGCATGTGTAACAGTTGTCACATCACTTGTCACTATCTTTCCCTTTCTGTACTTTCGGGTCGCTGTTGATGTTGAGGGTAGATACTGGGTACTGACACTGGAGTATTAGTCATACACTGTTTTTGGCAGGTAGCCCCTGAGAGATACTTGTCTCCTTTTGTCCTCACACAAGTAAGAATCACTCCGAGAAAAGTAAAATTTCTGGACAGTATTTGTTCATTAGAAACAGCAACATGAATTTCTAGGTTTCCTGACCCAGTTTCTGGAGGAAGGAAGTCAATGGTTTCCCAAGAGAATAAACTGGGTCCAAAACTAGAGTTTCAGAATGTGTTTCAGAAGTCCAGAATATGCCCTGAAATTTACTGTTTCTGGCAGCCTGAAATCTCCCAAGAAATTTGTAAATTTGAACCTGATTTCTGGATGCAGAATACTTATGAAATCTGCATATAAGAAATTCATAAGGAAATGCTTCGTTTCTCCCTGTTTCTTATATGCAGATTTCATAAGTATTCTGCATCCAGAAATCAGGTTCAAATTTACAAATTTCTTGGGAGATTTCAGGCTGCCAGAAACAGTAAATTTCAGGGCATATTCTGGACTTCTGAAACACATTCTGAAACTCTAGTTTTGGACCCAGTTTATTCTCTTGGGAAACCATTGACTTCCTTCCTCCAGAAACTGAGTCAGGAAACCTAGAAATTCATGTTGCCATTTCTAACAAACAAATACTGTCCAGAAATTTTACTTTCCTCAGAGTGAATGGGTGTTGCCAAGGGGGTCTGAAAAATATGTTTTAATACACAGGGTCAAAATATTTTTTAAGACAGCTTGGAGGGGAACCTACCTACCTCTATGATGTCATTGTGACATCATATGTATATATACGGTAATTGTTCATCCCTGTTAGGATCGTGCCAATAGGAGGAAGTGAAGCAGAATGCATGCCGTGGAGTCCACAGAATGCACCTGGGCTTGGCGAAGCTATTAGCAACGTCACCCCTGGGTTGAAGCCCTAAGATGAATATGGATGGAGTCCATGGAGTAGGATAAGTAAGGATTAAGATGAAGTCACACGGAGTTGGAATCCATGGACTTGTAGAAGAGATTGAGATTAGGCTTGAAGGCCAAGTGGAAGTGAGTGTGAGAGTATTGGGCTAAACCAAGTTGATATTTGAACTGAGGTATGTACTACTAGTTGTACAGTTTATATACTAGAGCAGAGTCCAAGGGATGGAGGCTAGAATAATATAAGTCTGGAATATTCTGTATCTAGAGGAGTTGAGTATTCTGTGGACTCCGATATAACACCTACTTGGTACCGTTGACAGATTCTAGGTGTGATAAATGAATATGTGAAATTAGTATGTGAAATAGAGATATGAAATATGGAATAGAAACCGGGAAACAGAATCCAATGGATTCTGATAGGTGAGTTGGAGCTGGTTGGATGAGTTGAAGGTTGAGGTCCATGGAGTCTGTGGCATGCTCATTACAGTATCCCCCCCTTAGTGTTCTTGCCCTCAAGAGCACTGATCCTGATGGCCAAGTGTGGTGTGTGGAATTTCATGCAGGGATGTCATGTGATAGACACCTCTTAACCTTTAACCACCATCATCTCAAGTCCAAAAATTTTCTCCTCACTATCCGACATGTCTTCTTTGTACCATCAATCACAAACACCAGAGGCATACATTGCCCCGCCTACACTGAAAGATGTGGACCCCAATGCACTTGAAATTCTGTATGCTGAGCACGATGAGAGAGATGCAGCATATCGTGCAGCTGTGGAGGCTCATGATGAGTGGAGGGTTGAAAAAGAGGCAGAAGTGGCGAAGGTGAGGAAAGAGGTGGTGGCTGCAGAGGAGGCTCAAAAGAAAGAGGAGCAAGCGAAGAAGATCGTGGGGGCAAAGGCAAAAAAGGAAGCTGCAGAGAAGAAATGCTTGGCCAACGAAGCGAAGAAGTTGGAGATCGAGCAGGTGGCTGCAGGGGATGAAGATGACGTAGATATGGAGGAAGGTGTGGAGCCTGCAGACATCTAGTCTTCACTTTTCTTGAACGAATTTTTTATATACCGTATGTTGTACATGGACAGTAGTATGTTGCACCTGAAGGGGCATAAAATGTATATGTTTTCTTGAAGTCTGAAATGGAGGGGGGAAAATGAAACAAAGTCAAGAAAGGAACCAGTGGAGTCTGTTCCCAATTAGGAAGGTAATTTGCAATAGTTTTCCAGAATCATATTTGAAATTGGGGGAACATTTTCCAAACAGAACTGGTGGAGACATGAATCAAGAAATGGTAGGGGAAGATTTGATAGTGGCTTTTCGAATGGTGACCTTGGATAGGGGTCCTGCTTTGTCCAGGTAACAACGATGGAAATCTTCAATGTATTCGTCCACAGAGAATTCGGTAGTGGGGATCCATGCAAACTCTTCATCAGTACCTTCATAACCCAACCATTGAACACAATAGATGAGAGGACATTGGAACCGGTGGTCAAGCTTTGAGTTGAGAATTTGTGCAATCTTGTACTGCTCTTCGCTGTTGACTTTGACTGGAGGTGGAGGTGGTTGGGTATGATTAGGAATGGTATTGGATTCCATGGGTTCCAACTGTGAGACATGGAATACAGGATGAATGGAACAGAGATCTGTGGGGAGTTTGAGAGTAAAGGAATGGGATCCAGGTTGTGCAATGATGTTGAACGGTCTGAGGAATTTCTCTGAGAATTTCGCAGTAGGGCGAGTAGTCCTGATGTGTTTGGAATTAAGGAAAACCTTATTGCCTACTTTGAAATCGGGAGCCGGAGACTGTTGCTTGTCTGCTTGGAATTTGTAGTGGGACTGAGCATGGGAGATTTTGTCGCAAAGGAATTGGTGAAGATCATCGAGGTTGACTATGAAGTCATGGGCCTGAGTGGAGGCTATATCACATTCAGGGTATACAGTGATGTTAGGATGGTACCCTTTGTTAGCAAAGAATGGAGAGATTCCAGTGGAAGCATTAGGAGCATTGTTGTACACAAATTCGGCAATGGGTAATAGGGTATCCTAATTGTCTTGTTGGTAAGAACAGTAGATACAGATGTATTGTTTGAGGGTTTGGTTGGCACATTCAGTCTGTCCATTGGCTTCCAGGTGATAACCAGAAGTGAAGTGGAGTTCCATATTGAGAGCCTTAGCAAGGGCACACGTGAATTGGGAGACAAATTCAGAACCGTGGTCAGAAGTGATGTGATTAGGGACGCCATGTTTGGAGAAGACATGGGTAACAAAAAGCTGCACAAGATCCATGGAATTAATGGTATCATGAGTGGCTATGAAAATGGCCTGTTTGCTTGCATGGTCGATGATGACAAGAATGGCAGTGAATCTGTTGGAGTCCGGGAGTTGTTCAATGAAATCCATGGAAATAGAATCCCATGGACGTGTCAGTACTGGCAAAGGTTTGAGTAGGCCAAAAGGACAGTGTCTAGGTGTTTTGTTACGACCACAAGTAGTACAAGACTTGACATAGTGGCAAACAAATTCATGCATCTGTGGCCAGGTATAATTTCATCAAACTAATTCAAGTGTCTGGTTTTGACTGAAATGACCTGCCAAGATATGATCATGATTGTTCTGTAGGACACAAAGATGGAGATCCGTGGAGTCCAGGACGTAGATGCAATTGTCAAGACGGAGTATTCCTGACTCGTCCACAGACCAGTGGGAAGGATTGGAAGGGGATGAAGCAAGACGAAAACCTTCAGTTGCCATGGGATCCGTGGGTTGTGCTTGTTTGATATCAGAGTGGAGCTTATCCATGTCCATGATAGCACTAGCACAGAGTACAGGACCTTCAAGAAATGTAGCGTGGAGAGAAGTGGAGAGTTGTTCTTGAGTAAATACAGGGCAGAAATTATGAGGATTGACTTGAGCATATTGACTATCCCCCTCTTTAGGGTAGACATCCCATCATCTAGTGAGTGCATCTGGTTTCCCACCAAGTTTACCTGGCCAGAACTGAATAACAAGGTTGAACTGGGAAAGGAATTCAGACCAGTGCACCTGTCGTTGAGTAAGAACCTTGGTAGTAGAGAAGTACTCAAGGTTCTTGTGATCTGTGATGACATCGATGGATTCCATGGAGCCTTTGAGGTAATGATGCCAGTATTTAAAGGCTTCAAAAATGGCTAGAAGCTCTTTATCATGGGTATCGTAATTGAGCTCAGCTCCATGGAGACTTCGGGACAAGAAGGAAATAGGGTGGATCTCACCATCCTCAAGGTAAATAGAAAGGATGGCAGTAATAGTGTAGTCAGAGGCATCGGTTTCCACAACTAATTGACAGTTGAGAATCCAGTGGGTGAGGATAGGAGCATGAGTGAAAGCCTGTTTCAGCTCATTGAATGCAGCTAGGCATTTGTCATCAAATTTCCATGGAATACCCTTGCGAGTGAGATGTGTTAAGGGCAACACAATCTCACTGTATTTGTGGATAAAATGGCGATAGAAATTAGTGAAACCAAGAAATGATTGGATATCTTTGACCTTCCATGGGACCAGCCAGTCAACAATAGCTTTGACTTTGACTTCAGCCATGTGTAAGCCTTCAGGAGAGAGAACTTAGCTGAGATATTCCACGGAATCCCGATGAAATTTGCATTTGGATCCCTTGCAGTAGAGATTGTTCTCTCTGAGTCTGTGGAGGACCTCTCATATGTGTTTTCGGTGTTCCACGAGATTGTCGGAGTAGATGAGGATATTGTTGAGGTAGACGACGATGGAAACATCAAGCATATCTGCAAAGATGTCATTGACAAAACATTGGAAAGCTGCAGGAGCATTGGTAAGACCAAATGGCATGATGTGCCATTCGAAAGACCCATAGCAGGTGCAGAATGCGGTTTTCCATTGGTCTCCTTCGGTAATATGGACTAGATGGTAGGCATGGCAGAGGTCGAGTTTTGTATATAGACATGCAGAATGCACGGAGTCAAGAAGATCAGAAATGAGAGGAAGTGGATAGCGATCTTTTTTCATGATTTTGTTCAAGCCATGGAAATCAACACAGAGCCTGAGTTCACCAGTTTTCTTCTTGATGAAGAGTACCGGGGCTCCATGGGGCTCCATGAGGGAGAGATGAAACCATTATGGACATTATCATCAATAAACTCATGTAAGGCTTTGAGTTCAGATTCAGAGAGGGAATAGATGGGTCTGAGCAGAGGAGAAGTGCCTTCCTCAAGATTGATTTTGAGGTTGTAAGGGCAATGCTCAGGGAGTTTCTCTGAGAGAGAATCACTGAACACATTGGCAAAGTCATGGTACTCTGGTGGGACATCAGTTAAATCCATGGGGGCCATGGATGTGGCTTGGCCACTAACACTAGGCATAGAAGGCTATAAGGTGAATTGTTGGGCACCTTCTTCTGCACAAGCTTGTATGAAAGCGGCCGCAGAAATAATCAATATCTTGGGTACAACCGAAGCAGTGAATGATGGAATGGAAGGATATGAGTAGATAGGCTCATACAGTGGTGGAGTCCATTGGGATCTCGAGGGAGGTTTGGATGGAATTGGACATGAAGGGTCCGAGTGGTGTGGCACTGTTGTGTCAGAGGCCACAGAAGCACTAGAAGGAATAGAAGCACCGAATAGCTTTGAATGGAAAGTGATACTGTGCTCTGCCCAGTCAATCAATGGATTGTAGCAGGAAAGCCAGTTGTATCCCAGAACAATCTTACAGGATGAATCAAGACGAGTGACATAGAAGTCAATAGGGATAATGTCGCCCGACAGAAACCATATGGGGAGTGAAATGGATTGGGAGATGTGAGATCCAGTGGAGCCATCAAGAAGTTGAAGTTGAACAGGAGGAATGGATGTGGTAGGGAGATGATGGTCCTCAACATATTTGGAATTGATGAAGCAATGGCTTGAACCAGAATTGATAAGAGCAAGAAAACAAAGGATAATAGAAGTAGGGGAGCCATTGGGTTCCAATCCAAAACCAACTTCAGATGATAGTGATACAGTTAATGAATGGTTGGAAAGAGTGGCAGCATTGAGGGTTATGATCTCCAAGGTGCAATGACAGTCAATGCAACCCTGTCCTTGCATGGAGGAAACAGGGCTGCTCTCTATTTTTCCGACTCTGAGGGAGCTGAATCAGTAGAGGCAGGAGGCTCTGAAACCTCAGCAGCACAACCATGAGTGGAACCCGCAGCCTTGCGCTTGTTACAGTCCTCAGTCTTGTGCTTGTTGCCACAGAACATACAGAGATTGTTCTTTCAGCGATGTTCCTTCTCCTTGGGAGTGAGCTTACTATCTTTGCCTAGCTTGTCAGCATAGGGCTTCTTGGTGGATGAGGACGAGGAAGAGGACGAAGAGGACTGGTAGGTGGAGGCAGAGCCTGCGGAATTGGATCCATAGGATTTGGGCACTGCAGAGTATGAAGAGCTTGAGTTTGAACCCGAACCCTTAGGTTTGGAGGAGGATGAAGAGGAAGGTTTATCATGGTTTTCACATGAAATCTTGGCCTTCCGAGTCCAATAATGAGTGTCGAGTTCCTGTGCTAGGGTATGCATGTCATGGAGGTTATCAGGCTTGCCATGGTGGGCCATATCATCTTTAATCCATGAGCAAAGTCCATGGTAAAAGGCGTGGTGCAGGGAATTGTCACCATAGCTGACAATAGAGGCATGTTGGTTGAAGCGGACTATATACTTCATAATCTGGTCTCCGTCATGCATCTGAAGGTTTTCCAACTCATCTTCAGCGTCTCCAATGGCATCGAACAGACCAAAGGTAGTCCATGGTTCCACGAGGAAGGTGGCATAGGAGTATGCCCAGGCAGGAGGGTGAGCATGGTTAGGATGGAGGATGTCCGGTTCAAACCAATCAAGGGTGACACTGGAAAGGAAGGATACAGCGTAGTTGACCTTCGAGGCATCAGCATGGAATATGTTGGGCCTGTCATTGAAGTTCAACTGGAGGGAAACGATGAACACTTTCAGTTTCCATGGGTCTGAGCTGTCAAAGGTATCAGGTTCCTTGACCTTGGTGTGTATGGGGCATTGCAGAGGGTTATTGACTTGGTTGGCGAGGCTGCGGAGCAGGTTAAAGAAATCCCTGATCATGGCTTTGTCATTGTTAGGAGGGTTGGGAGGATTGGGAGGATTGGGAGGATTGGGAGGGTTGGGAGGGTTAGGAGGGTTAGGAGGGTTACTGCCAGGACCTCCAGGGCCACCAGGATTAGGTGGACCACCACCAGGTTGGTGATTGTCATTGCCCCATGGAAGGCAAGTGCTGTGGTTACTAGGGGAGTCAACGTCGTCCTTGGAATCGCTGCCAGGTTCCTCTTCATTTTGAACAGGGAATGTGTGACATGGGTTGGGAATCAGAGTCCATGGAGGGTCGTTTCAGTAGCTGCCATAGCCACCTGAAATGGATTCCGAGGGTCCAGGGGCGAGGTTGAGGTTGAATGGATCAGGATTGATTCCTGAGGCGGTTTGTCGTTGGGTGAACCCATTATGGGTGTAGGTTTCCCTATGGGACTGGCTGGTGGATGCGGAGTCTTCACCAAAAGGGTGTTGATCTTCTTTTGAGGTGGATTGGGGAATGTCATTCATAGAGAAAGTGGGTTTGGGGTCCGTGGTGGACTGAGTAGTCTTGGTTTGTTCGAGAAGTATGGTAGACATTCCTAAAATTTTGACTCAAGGGTTTGAGTTCAAATATACTGTTAGGATCATGCCAATAGGAGGAAGTGGAGCAGAATGCATGCCATGGAGTCCATGGAATGCACCTGGGCTTGGCGAAGCTATTAGCAACGTCACCCCTGGGTTGAAGCCCTAAGATGAATATGGATGGAGTCCATGGAGTAGGATAAGTAAGGATTAAGATGAAGTCACACGGAGTTGGAATCCATGGACTTGTAGAAGAGATTGAGATTAGGCTTGAAGGCCAAGTGGAAGTGAGTGTGAGAGTATTGGGCTAAACCAAGTTGATATTTGAACTGAGGTATGTACTACTAGTTGTACAGTTTATATACTAGAGCAGAGTCCAAGGGATGGAGGCTAGAATAATATAAGTCTGGAATATTCTGTATCTAGAGGAGTTGAGTATTCTGTGGACTCCGATATAACACCTACTTGGTACCGTTGACAGATTCTAGGTGTGATAAATGAATATGTGAAATTAGTATGTGAAATAGAGATATGAAATATGGAATAGAAACCGGGAAACAGAATCCAATGGATTCTGATAGGTGAGTTGGAGCTGGTTGGATGAGTTGAAGGTTGAGGTCCGTGGAGTCTGCGGCATGCTTGTTACAGTCCTTGTCCATTCCCCACATCACTGACCGTTCACCCTACATCAAACACCATTCCTCTGCCTCTTCACTGGCCTGCTGCTCAATGCTGAACATGATTTACATCACCAGCACTTTGGTATGTACTCCAGATCAACACATTCTTGATGAAACTTAACACTTTTCAGCTTATATATGTGTGTCAAACTTAGAAATACTCATCCAAACAGTTTCACACCCTCTCTCAGTACATCTGGCTGGACTGCATATACAGTCAGACAAGATGAGCATTCTGGGACATTTCTCTTGTACTGACTGTTGCCTAGGTTCAGTATCCATTAGTAGGATCTTGTACCAAGTAGGGTATTGCCTGTGGACGCAGTGGCAAGTGTCAGATCAGAAGGGATAGCTGGTGATATTTGGGATGGGCTGGCAAGATTTGGCTGGGAGACTAGACCATTTAAAGATACAATATTTGTGTATGTGGCTCTCTCTTCTGGTGTTGGACTGACTTTGATTATAGATATTGTCTCTGTGTGGCTGTTGTTACAATTTCATGTGGATATTCATTTTCTTTTACTATTATCCCAAGCCTGAGCCATCCCTGACCCCACATGACTGTCCAAACCCCAATCAGATGGCTTAGGCTTGGTAACTATGGCTTGCACATACTGCATGACTACCATATTGTCTTCATCTTCCTAAAGTCTATTATTAGCACTACAGTTTAGTATATAAGTAGGTAGCTCTCACTGTATAACCCTAGCTTCAAGCTAAAGTTTATCTATACTGAACTTCTCTCTATGCTCTCCACTCTGGTCACTAAGACATTAGTCTGATTCATTACCAACATCCAGACTCCATGAGACTCTCAGGTGGTTGTCCAAACATGAGGCAGCCCAAATTTACTCTTGTTTGGATCATGTGAGGTTCAGGTCTAACAATTAGCTCAAAGCTTCCCTTCTTTCTTTGCACACAATGCAAGAAAGACCCATGCAATAAAGCAGAGACCTCAGCCCCAACCAGTTCTGCATCATCCTCACTGTAGTCTTGAGCCTCACCACCCTCATACTCATCCTCATCAGACTATGTGTCCTCATCCTGTGGGTCCATGAGTTAACCCACCAACATGTTGAGCCAACATACGAGCTCAAGGATCTCGAACAGAGCAGAGCCCTACCCAATGCAGAGGAAGTCTGCCTGGGAGAAGGTAACAGAGTTCAGGAAGAGCATAGACACTCTAACCTGGAACACCTCTCGTCTATCCCTAGCATCCCATACAGCCCCCACCTACCAACCCCCAGTCCAGAAGACACAATCACTGCCTTGGAATATGTCACGTCCATTGCCCAGATCATCATGATCCACACAGAAAGCACCAAGGAATTCCCTGCCTGCCCCTCCTCCAAAGAGCCCTGACTGCCTAGTCCAGTTGTCCTCCCAAGAAACCATGCAACTGTCAACCTCCCTGGCCTTATTGAGAGGACAACCCACTCTCACACTGGGACCTGACCACCAGATTATAACCCACACCAAATGGCCATACTTGAGCCTGGAAGAGCAGGAGAGAGTGAAGCAGACTGGTGGCATCATACCTGCCAACTTTTTTTTTTTTTTTTTTTTTTTTTCTTTTTTTTGGTGGAACGGTGTACCCCCCAGGGGGGAGACTCGCAGCACGCAGAGCTGACATAGTCATCCCACGTCTGTGCCATTTGTTGTGCAAGGTTTGCTTGCTTGTGTCAGTATCACCCCGAGGAAATGCATTATGCACTCAGTGTGGGACTCGGTACCGCTATGTCTTCATCTTCCTTCTTCCACATTACTTACCTCCCTTTTCATAGCCCTATACCCACTAAAACCCTGGTTGCTCCTACCCAATTGCTTGGGAGCTGTTTTTCATTTTTCAGGACTCCTTTCCATGTATTCTCAACTGTGTTTCGTTTGAGTGCCCTTCTGCCAAATTTTCTGCTTGTCATCAAGCAGTCTAGCTCCAGTCTGTCGTTTATCATCTTTAGCCACAGGTTTTCCACCTTAGCTACTGGGAATGGTGTATTTTCGTTGTCTACCACTTGCTTGACCCTCAGGCTCCATATCAGTTGGATTGATGTTGTCATTATTATTTGGTAGAACCTTTCTTTTCTGATGTCTCTCTTCTTATCATCTATTTTGAAGACTGGCAATCCACTCACAAGAAGGAGACCCAGTGTCGGTGTTCTCCATTCGATACCCCTCTTCATCAAGAGTTCTTTTGTCTTCCTCCATATTTCCTTCTGCCCTGGGCTTTGGCATGTTGTTAAGATATGTTCCAGAGAGTCAACTTCCCCCCTGCAATGTTTGCAGTATGCGCGTTCTTGGTATTCCGGCTTGTAATTTGGACATAGCCAGTTTGTCCCTACCATGTAGGCATCGTGCGCCATCATCCACAGGGTGTATCTAACATTCCTTGTTATGTCTTTGTGTTTTAGCGATTTCCAGAACCTTTCTTCAGTTGGTCGGTCTCCGAAAGTGTCCTCTGCTGCTGCTTTGGCATACTCAACCTGCCCTGCTGTGCGCCGCTGGGGTTGGTATTTTCTCATTTTCTTGACTCTTATCACTCTATAGGCTAATTTTTGGGAGATGCTCTGGAGGCAGGCTCCTGTTATCCTCAATCTAGGATTTATCTCTGGTGCAAAGTCGTGATTTGTCTGGTATTCTGTACCCCTGTTTGCTAGCTCATCAGCTTTTTCATTTCCGGGGTGCCCGCTATGCCCTTTCACCCATTGGAACCAAGTTTCTGTTTCTCTTTCCCTAAGTGCTGTGACAGTGTCTTGTATTAGGGGAGCATTTGCGACTCCTATATATCCTACATCTTCTAGATGTTGTTTCAATTCAGTCAGTATGTTCATCACATACTTTGAGTCTGTATCGTCTATTATGTTATGGGTTTTGGGGGCTTCTTTGACTAGTGTCCTTGTTGCTAAAAGTTTGCCAACTTGGTTTGTCTGTGTGAGGTTTCTTGGTACTCGAAGTGCTATGTCGGTTCCGCTTCCATACATTGTTATTCCTGCACCTGCAATTGCCAGTTCGCTCCCGTTTCCATGGCATGACCCATCTGTCGCAGCTTGCATAGTTGCAGGTGCCATCATATGGTTTCTCTTGTCGAGGGTTTCGTTGCAAGTCTCGCCTTTGGTGAATATTCTGAATATGTTGGTGAGTGGGCCCATTGTTGTCAATGTTTTGTCAAACTTTCATCTCTCATCACTTTCAATTTCGATTTCTGTTTGTTTGAAGTCTTCTGGCTGTAGTTTTCTAGGGTCCCATTTTGGCAGAAGTGTATCTAGTAACTCTTTTGCTCGTTTCATGCACTTTTGGGGTGATTCGCAGCCAATATTGTCTCGGAATGCGTCACAGACATAGCATTGGCAGTTATCCGACCACTCATGGTTTGGGTCTTCCAGGAATTCTGCCACATCTTGCGCCTCCCCTGTCATTTGTACTCCATGTATGTCTTGTAGACATCTACTGGCCTTTGCATGGTTAAGTTTCCTTATTTTGGGATCTGCATTCGTGTGGTACCAGATTGGGTGCATACAAATTAGTTCCCTGGAGAAAGCCAGTCCTTCAGGGCGGATTCCGAAACATTCTGCCATCTTCCATAGTTCTCTGAGCATCCTTGGTAGGGGTTTGCCCTGTTCAAGATATGTTGCAGTGCTAGGTTGCCAGGACTGTAGGAATGGGTTGATTCATAGGTCTTCATTCATATTTTTATCTTTTGCTAATGTCGCCCTTGCAAAGATATTGTCCGCAAAAAGAGCCCATGTGGGTCTGTCTTTGGACAGATTTAGGTATGCTTTGATTTCCATGATTTTTATGGCCTGGTTTCGTGCTTCAATGTCTAAGGTGTCTTGTCCTCCCTTGCTTATCAGCGCAAGGAGGGTATCAAAATTTACGGGTGATTGTGTTTTATCCCCCCACATGAATTTTCGTATTTGCTTCATGATTTGTTTCTCTATTTCCTTTGGCATTCCTTGAACTGCTGTTAGGTACTGTGTCATTGCCCCTATTACCATGCTAACTATCAATCTGCGCCCTTGTAGTGTGGGGTTACTTCGTTCCCAGGATTCCAATGCAGAGTCAATTTTTTCAAGTTTGGTGGACCATATGGCACAGTTATCGATGTTATTTCCAAACCATGCTCCAAGTATTCTTATTGCTTCTGTTTCCTTGACTAGTTTCACTGTTGTGGGTATCTCCCTCTGTCCAGTGTTTACTTTCCATTCTTCTAGGACTTGTTTTCGATACTCCTCCCTCCCTATGGGCAATATCTGTGTTTTTGATATGTTGAAGTGTGCACAGCTCACTATGCACCATTTTTGCAGGATATTCTCAAGCTCTTCAAAACTGTCTTCTGCAGAGAGGAAAGTTGTTGTATCATTAGTGAAAAGGTTCGCAATCAGTTGTTCAGCTGTGCCTGGTATTTTTATTCCTTTCAGGTTTGATTTCCTCAGGTTGTTCGCTAGCGGTTCAATCACAATATCAAACAGGAGGCAGGACAATGGGTCTCCTTGTTGGACACCTCTGCGGACTTGGAAAGGTGTGCTTAGGTGTCCATTTACCATAACTCTTGTTGTTGCATCCTTGTATAGGCTTTTTACTGTATCAATGAAGATTTCAGGTATGTTGTATGTCCGCAAAGTTTCCCACAAGTAGTCATGTGCTATTTTATCATAGGCCTTTTCTTGGTCCAGCGCTACGATGACTCCGTCTACTTCTGCTGCTTCTGCATATGCCATGACCATTCAGATTAATCTTGTTTGGTCAACAATTTGTCTCCCTGGGATGAAGCCTGCTTGATCCTTGTGGATTAGCATGGGTGCAGCTTCCGCAAGCTCAATAGCTAGTGCCTTGGTGAAGATTTTGTAATCAGTGTTTAAGAGAGTGATTGGTCTGTAGTTTGATATCTTCTCTCTGTCATCCTTTTTGTATATGGGGCACATCCACCCTTCAGTAAAGGATGTTGTAGGGTCCATTCCATATAGTTGTATGTCGATGAAGGCCAGTGTGAGCAGGTTTACTATGTCAAAGGCTGGGTCTCCATTTTTAGTGTTGATTTTATACCAGGCATTTATCGTTTTGTATAGTTCATATGGTGCCCCATTTAGTCCTGGCACTGTCCCATCCTTAGATAGTTTAAGCGCTACTTCAATCTTCTCTCTGGTTAGCATTTTCTTTAGGTTCTCTACTATCTCCGGTGTTGGTGCAGCAGTTACATTCTTTAGTAGGTCTTTTATGATTTCCTCATGAGTATCAAGGTGTGTCAGCAGGTCTTCATCTTGTAACTTGTCATGATAGTCTCTCACCATCTCAGCCATCTTGGGTGAAGATTTCTCGTAGGACTGCCTGCCATTCTCGTCTGGTGCTGGCTTTTCTAGAGCATATATTACATCTCTTGGCTTCTCAATCTTGTTGGACTGTGTCCAGTACTTTGTCAAGGTTTCTCCCTCTAATCTGTTTTTTGCTGCAGCCATTTTCCTATTCCGAGAGTGTGTTTCTTCTGTCAGCTTCTTAATGTCCCTTTGGATTCCTGCAGTTTTGTCCCTCAAGTCATCTTGGTTTATGGATGTGTCATTCATCAGCTCTGACAGCTGGATCTCCAGTTGATGTTCCTTTTCATTTCTCCTTGACTTGACTATCCTCTCACGTTCTTGTGCAAAGGCTAAAATTTCTTTTGTGAATTTATGGAGGATTTTCTGGGCATTTAATTCTTCTGTACGTGCTGCACCCCTTGCCTGCATGGCTTTTTCTTCAGCTTCCATGCCTTTAGTCTGTATAAAGTCCTGCAATTGCTTGTCATTAAGTATTGATATGTCAAGAGACCATCGACCTTTCCCTTGCTCTGGGGCTTGGTCACATGTGATCTGTGTCATAATTAGGTCATGGTTGAGACCTGGGAGCCCTATGGGTTTTGTTTTCCATCCCTTTGTGGAGATAAGCATACTCGTTTTGAGGTATATGCAGTCGATCCTTGATTGTGAGTTTGTGCCATTTTGTAGGAAGGTGAAGCTTCTCTTTGTCGGGTACATGTTTCTCCAACCATCACTCATACCTAGGCTCATTTTCATGTCATCTAGAGCTTCTCTAGCATCTGCAGGGTCATTTCTCAGTGGGAGTCTGTTGATTGGTTCCTCAACCATATTGAAGTCACCTATGATCACATCTGGTTTCATATCAGGGTGTGCTTGGATGTGAGTTTCTATGTCATTCCAGAAGGTGGCATTCTCACCTCCTTGGTGTTCAGTGACATTGGGGGCATATACACACAGTATCGTGAGTTTTCTTTCCCTGTGCCATTTGATTCTGACCATCATTGCTCTACCAGGGACGATTACTCTCTTTTCAACCGAGTCCCAGTTTGTCAGGTGTCTGTTTAGGATCAATGCGATACCAGCTTTTGCTGTTGGCTGTTCTGGGTCCTCTGATATCATGACTCTTAGTTTTGGAAAGATTTTTTCTATCGTCTCCCTTCGTTCATCATTTAGGTGAGTTTCTTGTATGGCCAGCACCCCAATTTTTTCTTCACGCATGATTTGGTTTAGGTGCATCCATCTGCTTTCCTTGTCTTTGAGGTTTGCTGATCCATACCCTCTTATATTCAGGGAGCCAATATTCATGGTGGCTTTAGTGTTCTTCTTTGAGCTTCTGTCTGTCCCCTGGCATGGGGTGGAGTTAACATCTTGTCCTCTCCTATGTATGCCCTGGCCCTGTCTGTTATGTTGAGCCTGATTTGTAGTCGGAGCATGACTTCATGCTCTGTTCTGCAGGACAGGATCTCCATTCCTTGATGGAGGTGGGGTACTGTTTTGGAGCCAGATATGTCTGTCTGCCATCTCCATAGTATCTCCTGACATATTTGGCCAATTTCCATGGCCATTTAGGACTCTAACTTGGTCCAAGGTCGACATATCGTCTACCATTTGTCTCCTGGAGCTGGGCGGACCATGCTCCAGAGCCCTACCACCAGTTTCCCCAGTGGGATGTACGTTCTCCCTACTTTGCTGAGCATGTACAGTATCCAGTCCCTCATTTTCACCCTTGTGTCCTCGGAGCTCTGGGTTTCTTAAACTGGGCTGTGAAGGCACTGATACTTGTCCACTGATTCCCATACTCATGCATTGGCCATCATCAAGGGAACAGCCAGTGGAGGACATATCACCCTCTCCAGCACGCATGAGGTCGTTTGCTGAAGATCCATCAAGTTGTGGTGTAGTCCTAAATTGTGAGCGTGTCATATCCATGGAGTTTTTGGGAGGTTCCTATTCTACATACATCCTTGGTGAGAAGAACATATGTAGTCTAGGTTTGCCTTTTACCTGGCATGGACCCCCCCTGTGGTCCTAGGTCTTTTCCTATAGCCTTGTTTAGATTCAGTTAAGTGAGTCCAAACAGTGCTACAGAGAACATTGTTTCTTCAATGACATGCTTCCCCAGTTTCAATACGAGTCTCACCTCTTGCTCCCAGTTTGCTTCCTTTCCTTCAGTGCGATTTCATTCATAGGAGTGTCACAGATGTATTATCTAGCTCTTGGTGACTATGTTTCGTGTTTACTATGCTCAATTATTGTCAGCACAACTTTTTTGGCTCTTTCCTCTGATCATCTGGAAACCTCCTCGTGTCATGAAGTCTCCCCTTTAGCCACCTCGACCTGCTCGATGGAAGCTGCTACGGGTCTGGCCAGTGTCGCTTCGACTCTCTGGACTATCCTGTTTTGCTTTTTTGTTCATCTTCTCTCTCGTTGGGCCACGCCAGCCTGGGACCATGTCTGGGAAGGGGCAGGCATGGCTCTGGTGCATCTCACTTTTGCACCAGATGCATTCTAACCTTGCCTTTCCATCAGCCTTCAGGTTGTCCATGCCAACCATGACAGTCAGGGATCTGATGGCATTGACCAGCTTTCGGTGGTCATCGTCATTTGTCGTGATGGGTTTTCCAGTCAACTGCCAGACTCTGATTTTGCTGTCATTCTGAAGTGTTCGAATGTACTCCAGGTTCCACGAGTGTGTCATTTCCTCACAGGCTAGTGTCACATGTCCTGTGAAACCTTGACTCGTACAAATCTTGTTTACAATATCAGTGATCGCCCTGTTCTTGCATGTTGCCTTTTTGATTTTTCGCAGGGCTCTAGCGATTCTCGCAGTGTCATTTTTCACAGCTCCACAGCGGTAGGTGGCAATGACCCAACTCTGAAAATTGATGTCGACCGGTAAGAAGTTTAGGACCAGCTTTTTGTCGATTGGGAATGTTTGTTGCCACAGCAGGAAGTTTTGTAGCAGTGTCGCAGCACCTTCGATGAAGAATGGCCATGGGGTTTGGTAGTCTTGTACTTTCTTCGACAGACATTCTGAGGGGAGAGAGATCCTGTAGTCACCTTTCTCTATCTGGAAGCCATCCAAAAAGGCCACGACATCCTGTTTGAGTGTGGTGTAGCTCTGGTAGAACTTTGGGCCAGCACCGAAGGGGATAACTACGATGTACTGTTCGTGATCTTCTTTGAGCGCTGCCTTCTGGCCTCTACTCAGGTCCTCGACAAGTTTTCGAAAGGGGATGTGTATTTTTGGGTAAGCAGCATCAGTGAAGGTGTTTTTGGATGGGGGGAGGGGAGCAAACTGGCCTGCTTTGGTGAGTTTATCATAGGGGTACTCTTCTCTGTTCATGGGGGTTGTGACGAAGTTGAAGTTGTCTTCTCTCTTCAGGACCTTTCTGTGGGCGTCACGGTAGGCTTCATCATTCTTTGCTTTCTTAGCTTCTCTATGCTGCGCCTCAGCAAGTTCTGCTTTACGGTTGATGTCCATGGTCTTGACTGAGAGTCAGTAAAGTTCATACTCTGTGGAGAGCAGCCTCACCCGATTTTCCTTTTTGAATCTAGGGCATTTCGTGGTGCCTTGATGAGTGTCAGTTGGGGCGGTGGAGGATGTCAGTTTGGTAGTAGTTGGGTGAGGATGTGGTGGGTTTGCTTGGTTGTGCAGTTTCCCTTTATACTTCCCTCAGTCTGTTGTCTTTTACAAGGGTCTTTGTGTTGTCTTTTGTTCTCCTCATGGCATGGTATGATTCTGCCATTCCATTGTTCCTTAGTTTATAGAGGGTTACGTCATGTTTGAGTGGCACTTTGCTGAGTGGCACAACGGTGAGAGAGTTTGGGGCATGTGTGCCCTCGCTGAGTGGTTGGCGTGAGCTCAGTGTGTTGCATACGGGGCGTCTACTACGAGTGGTGTTCCAAATGGTGCTTGTTTAATTTGTCGGTACCTGATTCATAATCCCATATATGCTATTAGGGGCATTGCATCTCTTGACTCTGTCGTTGTGCACCTCATCATTCTTGTTGCTCCCTTTTGCCTATCCAGCACTTTGTCTGTTCTTTGTCTCTAGGACAGCATTTTTTATATGTTGTTTATCGCTTCAGCCTTCAAGAGTGCCTCAGGTCGTTTTGGCCACTGACTGGACCACATCAGTGGGTGTTCCATCGACATTGTGCATGACTAACTGCATGCGATTTCTCCTTGTACTTAACTGGAGGTGTTTGTTAGCTTCCTCACTTAGCGAGTACTAATCCCTTGAGCCACGTAGAGGCCAAATGCTGGACTGCCACCGGTGGTGGTGGTGGTCCTTGTTCAAGGGATGTACCTGCCAACTTCATCCCATCCCTCACACAACTATCCAAATCCCTGCCAGAACTGTCCACCCCACTACCCTCCACATCAGCCACCACAACTCCATTCTCAACCAAGGGGAAGGAACAAGCAGAAGAAGATCCTGAGAGTACTCAGACCTTGACCTCCCCTGGATCAGCCAGCTATCAGGAGCTACTGGAGGAAGAACCAGACCTACCCCCAATAGTGATGCTACTAACTAAGGACCAGGAATGAGATGAGTATGAGCAATGGCTCAAAGAAAGGTACTGGAAGCTGGATAAGGAGATTTTATGGTTGGCCATGCCAATGGGGGAGAGATATTTAAAAGCAGACACAGCTGAGGATGAAGAGGAGATGGGGAGACTGTGAATATATGCCACCCACAAGCAAGCCACATTTATGTTTAATAAAGATTTTCCTTTGAATGCCTACAAACCCCTACCAGATTATGACAAGTGGCACCCACCACTCCCCAAACCACTCCCTGACTTGCCCCCCAGGCCAAGCTGAATCCAGCAATGCAGTGATGAACCTAAACTTCCATGGCAACAGCACACCAAAAACTTGAAGAGTAATGGTTAATGATGGTGTAGACCGGTTATAAAGGGACTGCATTGTGCAAGTTGTTCAGGGCACCTCTGTGTGACCTAATCACTTCCTCTAGATGCAAGTTTATACTGTGACTTTTCAGTCAAGCAAGTAGCACTCAAGTGATCAAGTACTAAAAGGTTTTGGCTGTAGGCCGGTGATAATCTTGATAATGAGATAGAACAGAAGAGGGTATGATGTGAATACCACAGATCTGGTGTAAAAGCAGGAGAAACAACTAGACAAGGTCTCTAGATGAAGGTCCTATGAAAATAATGGCGATAATGAAGCTATGTGTGTGGCAGATGGTTTATAAGATAGGGCTCAGTGCTTCATGACTGCATCATGTGGTATGTGACTTTCTGTGACAGCCTCGCTAAATTAATTCATGGCTAATTAGAGTGCTACATTATTGCCGCATCACTCATTCAATGCTCTCATTAACTCACTTTTATGTCTACCTGTTTAGCATACATTTGGCTGTTCTAGCTCCTGAAGTATCATATCTGGCATAGTGTGATGCCCCCAGTATTTTTTAGCTGCCCAGGCTGCCTGTGCACCATTCAAGCCCCTTTGGTATGCAATTAGCATTGATTTGGTGGTAAATCCTTTGGGGCATGGTCAATTTTGCTTTTTTTTGAAAATTGGTTTGCAACAAAAGTTTTTAAACAATAATATCTACATTTCTTAGGAAGCAGATTCCCTAAAAAGGTGCTGCAGCTGATGCCCCAAGGGAAATACTGTTTTTTTCGACAAAATGTCACATTTTACCATGTGAATATCACGTGATGTGGTCGTGAAGCACTGAGCCCTATCTTAACTGGTGTAGTGTTGAAATACTGAGGGGGGTGATCCTAATAATGCCAGTTAATGGTGGCAAGAGTGTGAAAATGAGTCTATGTCTGGTGGGGTGCAGTGATGACGAGTGCTGGTCCTATATGAGACGAAATATACTGAAGTTGATGTTGAAAGCTGAGTCTACTCAGAGATGATCCTATCCTATGTCAATGTCAATCCTATACATGCAAACCTATCCTATCCAATCCTATGACAGTCTAAACCGGTGTTGAGTCCAATATGATCCTATAGGTCAATGTTGATTCCTATAAGTCTGCCAGAGACTACCCAAGTGGGCTGTGATAAACAATGTTGAAAGTAAAGCTGAATAAAACTCCTATGGTATGAAGAGGAAGACGATCTGATCCTATAAAACAAAAAGAGGTGATGTACAACACGAGCATATGGTGTTATGCACTAGATGCATGTATTAAACCAATAATGACAGTGAAGAGGAGTCTGCATGCACAGAGCTAGAAATGCACCAGTGTCGAAGACACTGATCACACCCACACCCAACACTACACACACAAACACACTCAAGTTTGTGGGGGATTCTGATGCGATAGAAGTAGCGAACCAATATAACTGAATTCTCAATATATCTAAGATACACATGTAGTGATAGTGCTTGTATAATATCTAGACTTCTCTAAGTCCAAAGGCTTTTCTCAAAACATGAGGTGCGACTTCTGTCACTGGGCCTCGAGGCAAAGGTTGTATAACAATACACAAACATCATTAAATGTATCCACAACTCTCTAGAAATCGCATGCAACTCTAATAGTCACAGCACACAACAAGTAACACACTAAATATGACTTAAAGCACTGTGCTCTAAGCAGAAACTGAATCCTACTAAACAATCCACAAGAACTGCAGGACTTTAACCTATGTGCTTGAGTTTCCTAACCGATCATAGACCCACAGGGTTCAAACCTATGTGATCCAGAGAACACAATAAACACAGAAAACCCCATCTGACAAGCCAAAGGGTTTGAACCTTTGCCAACTTGCAGAAATAACACAGAGCAAGCACTAATCAGACCAAAGGGTTTGAACCTCTGCCACCTGTAGTGCCTCGCTGATGAGCCTTGAGGCTCTGTGTGCTCTGAAATCGCAGACACACATAATAATTTATCGATGTTCTCCCATGCACAGCCTTTCAGTAAACCAATCGTTGCAAGGCCAGTGCAGGTCGAATCATAGCAAACCACTCAATGCACATGGCTATGTGAACCTATGACACACTCTGTGAACCAATAATTAAATAAACATATCTGGTTCAAATGGATATCGGCCTGATCCTTCCAGGTGGCTGAGCCGTAGGTCCATAATGGTATTACAAGTCTAGACCAATCATGTGATACCAACCATAAGATCATATGGTATGCCTGCATGAAGGCGGTGTGTGGCTAGGGCCTTGTAATGGTTAATGGTTGAAAGCATATGGGCATGTTCCAATAAACATTTCGGCTTCGTGAAGTCACATTCCCGATGACTGTGCAACCAATAATGCTGAGTAAAGGGCCATTTGCCACTATGACTTGTTAATGAAGGAACTGTTAATACACCACACCACTCAGTAAGACTGTAGACAGCAGGATAATATTGTTACAAAGTGTTCACAAAGCTCACTAATAAATTACTGCAGTTACAAAGGCTGACAGTAGTAGCTTACAAACTGTTCCAAGAAAATTAGTGTAAAAACCAGAGTGTATTAGTTAGAACAATAGAATATGCTTGGGAATTACTCCCCCACACCATAGTCCCTAAACCTTCTAAGCTAACAAGCATAGAAGACTCCTTCACAACATCCACATCAATACACTAGTGTTTTAAAATGGTCTTCGTGGACCATAAAACATTTGTGCACTGTATTGAATTGTTGCTTCATTAACACTCAGCTTTCATCCTTAAACCAAGAAGGCAATAGTTCACCTTCATTGGCATTCTTGCACCTCTTTCCCATTCACCAGAAGACTTCAAAGGGTAATCCATAGATAGGATTATTGCACTTTAGTTTCTAACACCAACAGAATATACTTTTGTGAAGCGAAATTATATAATAACTCATAGTTCTTGTATAGGAACTAACAACTGGAACCATAACCAGGATTCCAATACCTCATACCCACTCAGTATACACCCAAACTTGCGATTCACTTCTCTTCTTGAAGTACTTCGCACATAGACCTTGCTTTGCGAAGCTATAATTCACAGCATAACACTCAGTAGCCTTGAATAAGCTACAATCTTAGGACCTACAGTCACTGCACAGAGGTGCCCGACTAGACTCACTAAGAACCTGCCTTCAGATTCTGTGAAGGATTATACTTGCCATTTAGGTGTTGTGTTTTCTGCCCACAGGAGTCACTAGGTTCATCAGCATGTCTTGTGCCATAAGGACGGTCTAACACCTCCAGAGGACACCTTCTCCATGGTCAAGTTAGGTGCATCCCCAGGTCTTATGGTTTCATAGCTAGAAGGTGGGGCCCAGGGTTTTGACAGGAGGCGAACGGGGTATTTATATGGAGGTTTGAACTCTGATGTTGGAGTTTGCTGCAATTCTTTCAGGGATTGTGCGCTCGGAGAAGTAGAGATGGGTATATTTGAATGCTTGTGATATGACATATGTAAAATGTTATTACAAGAGGACCAGCTAGCCGAGTCTGAGTGTGCAACAGATGGAATGATTGTTCTGGCTGAACAAGTGGAATCACTCACTTGTCAGCCTCCCCTTTTACCTCCTTGATTCCTGTCATCGAGGGCGTTGACATGCCCCCATGGCGTTTATGCGTGTAATTTCGTGTTATTAGGCATTGCATACCTAAAATAGAAGTCTGCAAGCGCAATAAGAGAGAATATACAAAGAGCGCAATGGTATTAAGCAAGTACAATGAATATTGGAAGTGACTATTGGTAGAGCGATACTAGATAAGGTCAATCTAAGTATGAGAGCTCAGTGCTTGATACTAACTGCACCAAGATAACATTGCGCGGGTATCAGAATATAATAATTAGTGACACATGTGATACTAGACGAACTACGAGAGACATTGATCTATGACGCACAAGGTACGGATCGACCGGCAACTTGCGCGCATATTGATATAATAGCTACAAACGAATAGAACCGAGAAGACTCACCTCGGCCGAAGAGCGCAAGGCCTAGACGAATACTAAGTCATCACAAATGACAGAGACACTTAGAGAAATATGAATAAGTTGGATTGGGGCTTGTTTGATAAGAGATATCTCCGAGGATATAACTGGAGACGTGACCTATCACTGGGTACAGTGTTAACCGACATCACAACCATGCGTGCTACAAAGTCTGGGTCCGAGTCAGGCATTTGACTAAGTGCCAAGTGATGGCATGCTCATGCGGCATGCGCGGGACGCAAGGGATGGAAGGCCGCAGAAGAAATAATACTATAACCGGTTGTACTAATTTGTAGATCATAGACAGTATAAATACAGTAGGATAGAAGTAGTGTACAAGTTTTGGACCCCCGGTGTAACGGTGCAAAGCTTTTCTGCCATGCGCTCTAGCACTTGGAGTTGTTTGTAGCTTCGAGCGAGAGAATATAGACATTAGCTGAGACTTATTGTGTGATATTGAGTAGCGCGCTAGACAAAGAAAGTTAACGCGGCACTTTGTGCACCGGTTTCGGTCATTGTTTGACTTGCGCTCCTATAGAGAATTCGAGTTGAGTGTCAGTGTGGACACTTTCTCACTTCTTTGAGGTTCTTGTGTGACGCAAGGTGCTACAGGCAGCAGAGGTTCGAACCCTTTGGTCTGATTAGTGCTTGCTTTCCGTATTTCCACAGGTTGGCAAAGGTTCAAACCCTTTGGCTTGTCGGATGGGGTTTTCTGTGTTAGTTTGTGTTCTCTGGATCGCATAGGTTGGAACCCTGTGGATCTACGATCGGTTAGGAAGCTCAAGCACATAGGTATAGACCCTGTGGCTTGTGTGGATTGTGTTAGTGTATTGGTTTCTGCTTGGAGTGCTGTGCTTTGAGTCGTGTCTAGTGGTTAGTGCTGTTGTTTGTTGTGGCTGTTTGAATAGCGCGCGACTTTAGAAGAGTTGTGGTTACGTCTATCGACGTATAGAGTTGTTGTTAAACCCCTTTGCCTTGAGGCCAAGCGACGAACGTCGCTCCTCTTGTTTGAGAAAAGCTTTCAGACTTAGAGAAGTCAAGATACGATACGAGCGCTATCGCTATATGTGTATCTTAGAGATATTGAGAATACAGTTCTTTGTGTCGCTACCTCTATCGCATCAGAATCCCCCAACGAACTTGAGTGTGTTTGTGTGTGTAGTGTTAGGTGTGGGTGTGATCAGTGTCTTCGACTCTGTTGCATTTCTAGCTTGTGCATGCAGGCAGCTCTTCAGTGTCTTCTCCTCGACCATGTCCTTCCTCTCCACCTTGACTTGTTCATCGAGCATGGCTTGTAGTTGCTCTGACATGTATGTGTACCTCCCTGTCTTTGTGTCCCATGGTCGTTTCTGGGCTCAGCAATCCTTAGCCAGGTGACCCTTCTTTCCACAGTTGTAACACCTCTTCTCCCATCGCAATTGGTCAATGTCCATTGGTTCTCCTGCCCCCCCATAGGTAGTCCAGCCGCTTTCTGATTTGGCAGCCGGTTTATCCCCTATCAAACTTGTTGCACTGATAGCTTTCTGACTAGTGCTACTGGTGGGGGTTTTCTGTTTCTGAGGGCAGGAGTCTCAATAGTGGATTTGGTCAAAGGTGGCTTTCTTGGCTCACTCATCATACATGGTGCAGACGCGCTGCTTCCACTGCCAATAGTGGATGGGGACAAACATTCCCATATCGGAGATGAACCTGGTGTAGTCTTCGGGGAGTCCTTGATAGATGGCCTGGACAAGTGTGGAGCGAAGGCCCTCTTCATGTTGGAGTCTGGCCAACATTGCTAGGTGCTCTAGGCATTGGAAATACAATGTAGCTGTCCTGTTGCCCATCTGCAGCTCCATCATCTTCTGTTCATGCTTTTCTTGGATGGCAGGGTCGGAGAATTGCTTCCTAAAGGAATCGACCCAACTGTCCCACTGCTCGAACTGGTGATGGTTCTTGCTTTTTGAGAAGAATTCCACCTGGTGATAGACCCACCAGGTCTTGGGACCTTCCTCCATGTGTGATGTTGCATAGTTAATCATGATGGGGCTGCTGATCATGAAGCAGGAAAAGGTTTCAAAGTACTGAAGGCAGTCCCCCAGGAATCAGTCCATGTCATCATGTTTCCCATTGAAGTATTTGGTGGGAGTGATGAGAGTCAGTTTAATGCTATAGTAGGGGTGATCGTCTCGCAGGGACCCCATGGGCCAGTCAGGGTTCAGGGGGTAGGTCCCTAGGCAGGGGCTGGGGTAGGGACCATCAATCCATTTGGTCCCCTGGTGAACCATGATGGTTTGGTGGTGGGGGGGGTTTCACTTGAGGTGGTTGGGTAAAACCCCACCATTTGTCCAGCCATTCCAGTACTAGTTTTGCTTGGGCCATCTCCTTGTAGATGTTGGCCACTGCTGTCTCAGCCTCTGCCCTCCATTCCGCATCTGTTTTTACTTTGTGGGTACCTGATGGTGGGGGTCCCAGGTTAGGGGGGGGGGCATTTGGATCGTCATTGGGAACTGAATCCTGTTCCATCTCATCTCCCCCTCCTTTATCTTGTTGCTTTCCTTGGACTACTTCAGATGGTCCTGCTTCACTGCTCCTCACAAAGAGTTGACTAGTCCCCTGCCATTGTGTTCCTGGTTGTCAATAGTTGATCCAGGGGGGGGTGTCAGGCAGGGGTTCAGTTTTCCTCCTCTTCTCCAAGTTCCATTCATTCTCAGGAATCCTCCCAGTCCCAGTGTATGCATCATAGGTCCCACTCCAGGGCCCTATGTTCCCCCTCAGTTTGAGGTCATAGATGTGCGATCCTTCTTCCAGGGAGAGGTCCTTCAATCCTTCTGGCCAGTGACTGGGCAGCATTGAGGTCCTCTTCTTGTAGGTTCTCTTGGTCCCGATATTCTCCCATGGAGAGTTGATCTCCCCCTCTATCTTGTATGTCTCTCGCTCTTTGATCCCATGCTCTGGCATGGTATCTCCCCAATACAGTTCTGTCCTCATCTCTGAGTATTGGCCACTCTCTGTCTGGTCTGTTTTCATTAAAAGGGTTGGTGGCAAACATCCAGGTAAGTAGTCCTTGTTCCCAGACCAGTAGTTCCGGGTTGGTGAAAGGATCCTCTCGCTCCTGTTGCTGAAGGTAGTGATCTGCAGGTTCCCCCTTCACAGGGCTTCAGAATCTGACAACATTCCATCTGACCAGGCAGATTCGAAGCCTAGACTGCCTGAGGTAGTTGGCGCTGACATAGTCCTGGTCAGACTGGTGGCTACTATTGTTGGGGGGAGGGGTATACATGTCTCTGGGTCAAATAGGGAGTCCTTCTGATATGAGGAGGTGTTCAGGCCACAAATCTGGTACAAGGAGATCTGAGTATCCAGGGGGTTGTTTGGTATCTTGGGCTCCAAACCAGGGGACCTCAGTGCTGTGCACAACCCAGAGGGGTCCTGTGGTGATGCAATCTGGGGTAATGGTGTGGGCGCCATCATTGGTTGGGCTATCAGCCCTAGGTATGTTCCCTCTGGCCTCTGTCAACCAACACATTGGTGGGGCATGTACCCCAGCTGCTGTGGTGGTAAGTTCTGCGATGTCAAGCTCGAGGCTCTCAACATGGGGATTAGAGTGGGGATTTGGAGAGGTGTCCTGAGTTCCAGAAGGTCCAGTGATGGGGGGGGAGTTGGTTGCCTCGGTGGTGGCTCATCCAGGAGTAGGACTCCCAGGGCACAGTTGCCTCCAAAGTAGGCTAGTTGGTGGCATATGGAAGGGATCCCTCCCAACATGCTGGGGGTAGTTGGTCAGGATGTAGTGCACTGGAACAGGTTGTTGCTCTTCCACCAGCCTCGGCCTTGTCCCTCCATGGTTTTCTATCCAGTGGCCCATGCTCTCTTGTTGCTAGTAGCAAACTATTCCGAGAAGTATGAGGCCTACTATGATGAAGGTGGCTGCTGCTGCTGCTGCTGCAATGGTTTCTATCGCTGCTCCTGTCAGTGATTTGGGAATGATCATGGGTGTCTCCTTCAGTGGTGCATTTAAGGAGAACTAGGAAGCTTCAAGCTAACTGTTAGGCCTGAGCGCTATGAGGTCCAAACAGGTATAAACTCAGGGCTGTCTCATGTTCAGACAATCACCCAGAGAGTCACCGTAAGGTTAGACATGGACTGGATCCTTGTAATTAGGCTCTCAGCAAGCGAGTCAACAAGGATAGTTTCAGTGTGAATAAACTTTAGCTTGAAGCTGGAGAACACTACAGTGAGAGCTACTACTTATATACGAAAATGATATAACTAAATGGTGGTTCTGAATGACAATAGAAGTCCATTAGTAAGCAGAGTTTGGGACAAATGAGTAAGCAGGATTGCATAGTATGTGAGAAAAGGGGAAAAAGTGAATAAATTGTAACAAGGGCAAGGATTTTGAGGGAAAGGCTGCTGGTGGATTTGAGGGTGACCAAGGCCATGGAGCAGGAAAATGAGGAAGAGAAACAGAAGGAGAAAGCAGCTAAAAAGGATAAAGGAAAAGAAAAGGTGGTGGAGGCCACAGTGCTGACAGACTTGGCATCAAGTGCTTCGGATGAGGATGATCTGGAGAGAGAGGAGTCCAGGGCTGAGGATCCCATTGAAGATCCTCAAAGTTCGAAAGGGAAAATGAAAGCAAGGGAGATTTTAGGGGAGCGTCGTAAGAAACAACAAGTGCAAGTGGCTGTGGCCATGGGGATCAGGAAGAGGAAGGCAAAGTCCACACCCTATGTGGTGGACAGTGATGACACCATGGGCCCTTTGGGGCATAATGATTTGGGTAAACCTGCCCTAAAAAGGTTGAAGACAGATCCAGTCCCTGGAAAGGGAGTTGTGGAGTTTCTTGGCAAAGGTAAGCAGCCGTCTGGACCCATGGATAATACTAATTTTTGTATAGATCACTGTTCTCAGTGTCACGCCAATGGAGGGTACTTGCTTCCCTGCTGTAACAGGACATTCTTGTGAGAGATGCAGAAGAAAGAAGGCCAAGTGCATATTTGGCAATGACATGGACCTGGTGGTGATGGAGGAAATTTTGGACTTGCTGCATGGGTTGCATGCAAGGATGGATGTTATGGAATGGAAATTGGAAAGCTTTGGAGACCACATGGGTGACTTGTTGGATGACTTTCATCCTGGTACCAACATTGAGTATCCTCAGGATTTTATTCCCTTGGCGTCTGTGGAGGAATGGTGTGTGTTGCTAAATGAGCTTCAAGATTTGCAAGGTGCCAACCCTGAAGCACTCTGGTGGGCGATGACCATGTGACTTGATCAGGATGTCATGCAAGTATGGCACTCAAGGGTGGCCAATTCGGAGATCTTGAATGGCAGGGACCCCTTCGAGCTTGCAAATATGGAGTTGTGGATTGGAAGCCATGGGCCCAGAGCATTAGAAGACACGATCGCAGCAAGCATACAGTTTAGGGAAGCAAGGGACAGTTTTTACACTGTCGAGGGCCATCAGTCTGAGTGGTGTTTGTGGAAGGAATTCCTCAAGGGAACCGATGAATATATTGTGGAGGATTCCAACAGAGAGTATGAGGAGGAACCGGTTAGATCAGGAATGGTACCAGGAGCAGGGGCCGCTGGAGTTGTGGAGTTGGATAAGATCAAGGGAAAGAAAGGGAAGGAGTTATTGAAGCAGTGAAGAGGCTGGCTGTGGGCACCTGTGGAATAGCACTCAGAACAGTGTGCTACACACACTAAACCTCACACACACTCACACAACTACTCAATCTATACAATCACCCTCATAAGTACGTGGGGGGATGAGATTATATCACCTTGCAACTACTAGTACTTTAGAACTAGTAAAGCACCTTATTATCTTGACACTATGCAGTGTTTTACTCATTTCAGACTGATCCTAAGGCTAGGAACTTTTACAAGAAGGTACACTTCAAGGCGCAACCTTCCAGGCAAAGTATAATATTCAAAACTACACTAGGACACTCATCCTACAACACAATCGGACACACTACAGGTCACAATGACACTGAGCTTGCTCTTTTAACCACTCCCCAAGTACAAACTTAGTGAGCTCACTACATGCAGGCGCGTAGGGTTAATGGAACTGACTGCAATGACGAGAACAACCTCTAATCCTTTTATGGATCTCAGATTCAGAACAGAAACAACTCCAAGAACAGAACAGAAACAGATTTCAGAAACAGACTGACAGAACAGAAACAGACAGACAGAACAGATTTCAGAAACTTCACTTCAATTCATACTCTTGCAGACTCCAAACAGTACTCAGATGGAACAGAACCGGAACACTGATTCTTATTCACTCGGAACTTAAGCACACAAGTCAGATTCTGAAGTTATCTCTATTCCTTGGAGTGAGCTCGCTATTTCTATATGATGCTCAAAGCTACAAACTAATCCTTTATCACAGCGCTCGCTTTCTACATGCACACTGTAACTCGGGGGTTCAAAACTTGTATACTAACCCAGACCACTGACTACTTTATACTACAACTGTTGTTAATTACAAATACTGCAGCCATACCCAGGTAAACTAGACTCCTACGTACATAGCCTGCCATTGCCGCAGCCTTACTTTGCATCCGGCTTGGTATTTCCTCCTATAGCATTGTTTCCATAGTGAGCTCGCTAAGGCCCAATAGGTGCACACCAGTTTACAAGTCCAAGGGTGTATCACCTCCCAGCCACATGTCACTCCATGTCTAGCCCTTTGTGCTACATGTATAATCTTCTAGATTAGTGTCAAGCACACAGTGAGCTTGCTAATTCTGCACAGCAATGGATATCCTTGTCAACCAATTACTCGGTTTACCAGCACTCAGCTGAAGCTCCTATTCAGACCACGTGCTAGCCATATCATTTTATCTTATCCCTCACATGAGGTTTGGTCTGGCCTTCTCAGGTGCAGTACATCACTTTTAATTTAGTGAGTGTGCTGATCTTTTCAATTACAATCTTCTTTATTCTCTGCTTATAGAAGTGAGCTCGCTAAGTAAGCATGACTACCCATGGCTGAGCAGTGCTTTGTGAACTTTCTGTCAAGCATGCCTGTCAAGTACCTGCTGTAACTAAGCTCTGGTTTATGTCTGTCATGTCAGGTGTCACTTATGCATACAATTATGATGCCCTTTCATACTTGTTATGTATGCTCGCTTATTCTTTATGTACGCTCTCTCCTATACTTCATTGCAATGTATATTCATAATAGATCACAAAATTACATGGCTGGTATGTTTGCAGTCACAACACCGGTCTCCATTGTGCATCCAAAGGTTTTCCAACTCATCTTCAGCATCTCTGACGGCATCAAACAGACCAAAGTTAGGTTGGAGTTCCACAAGGAAAGCGGCATAGGAGTATGCCCAGGCAGCAGGGTTAGGGTGGTTAGGGTGGAGGATATCCGGTTCAAACCAATCTAGGGTGACACCGGAAAGGAAGGATACAGCATAGTTGACTTTCAAGGTGTCAGCACAGAAAGTGTCAGGCCTGTCATTGAAGTTCAACTGGAGGGAAACGATGAATGCCTTCAGTTTCCATGGGTCCGAGCCATCAAAAGTGTCAGGCTCCTTGACCTTGGTGTGTATCGGGCATTGCAGAGGGTTATTGACTTGGTTGGTGAGGCCACGGAGGAGATTAAAGAAATCCCTGATCATGGCTTTGTCATTATTAGGAGGGTTGGGAGGATTGGGAGGGTTAGGAGGGTTACTACCAGGTCCACCAGGACCACCAGGCCCGCTTGGACCTCCAGGGCCACCACCAGGTCAGCAATTATTGTTGCCCCATGGAAGGCATGCACTGCAGTTGCCAGGGAAGTCAATCTCACCCTCAGAATCGCTGCCAGGTTCTTCCTCATTCTGAACAGGGAAGGTGTGGTGCAGGTTAGGAATCGGAGTCCATGGAGGGTCATTTTGGTAGCTGCTATAGCCACCTGAAATGGATTCCGAGGGTCCAGGTGCAAGGTTGAGATTGAATGGGTCAGGATTGATTCCATTGTTGGCTTGGTGTTGGGTGAAACCGTTGTGGGTGTAGGTTTCCCTATGGGACCAGCTGGTGGATGTGGAGTCTTCACCAAAAAGGTGTTGATCTCCTTTGGAGGTGGATTGGGGAATGTCATTCATAGAGAATGTAGGTTTGGGGTCTGTGGTGGACTGGGTAGTCTCGGTTGGTTTGAGAAGGATGGTAGACATGCTTAAAATTTTGACTCAAGGGTTTGAGTTCGAATATACTGTTAGGATTGTGCCAATAGGAGGAAGTGAAGCAGAATGCATGCCATGGAGTCCATGGAATGCATGTGGGCTTGGTGAAGCTATTAGCAATGTCACCCTTGGGTCAAAGCCCTAAGATGAATATGGACGGAGTCCAAGGAGTGAGACAAGTAAGGATTAAGATGAAGTCACATGAAGTTGGAATCCATGGACTTGTAGAAGAGATTGAAATTAGGCTTGAAGGCCAAGTAGAGTGAGTGCGAGAGTATTAGGCTAAACCAAGTTAATATTTGAACTGAGGTATGTACTGCTAGTTCTACAGTTTATATACTAGAGCAGAGTCCGATGGACAGAGGCTAGAATAATATAAGTCTGGAATATTCTGTATCTAGAGGAGTTGAGTATTCTGTGGACTCTGATATAGCACCTACTTGCTACCGTTGATGGATTCTAGGTGTGATAAATGAATATGTGAAATTAGTATGTGAAATAGAGATATGAATATGGAATAGAAACCAGGAAATGGAGTCCAGCAGATTCCGACAAGTGAATTGGAGCCGGTTGGATGAGTTGAAGGTTGAGTCTATGGAGTCCATGGCATGCTTGTTACAGAAACCCAGATAGTGTACCTAATGCAGCTATCAATAGGTGGATAGAGTCGATTCTACTCTTTCACTTCAAGTTAGTGCATGTACCCAGCAAAGTTTACAGACCTGATGAACTTTCCTGGTGGGATTTCCAACCTGGAGACAATGTGTATGATCATTGCCTGGAAGATTTGGAGGAAGAACATGAGCTGCTAGAATATGATATAAGTCAGCAGCCTGCACCCTTGGAGTTTGAGGAATTCTCAGATCATATAGATACCTGGCATAGGTATATGTCAGTTGAGCTCACTGTAAGCAACCTGGCAGTAGATCAAGAATTTGCTCAAGACTCAGGAGTGCAAGTAGTGGCTACTTTGTACTCAGTACCAGTCATCCTGGAAGCAGAAGAGTACACTGTAGTAGAAGAATATGCAGAGGCACAAAGGTCAAAATTTGGGAAACAATTGTAAAACCAGCTGGACTTAGTCCCAGCCAGGTTAGCGAATCCTTTGACAGCCCCAGCTGGTCTGATAGGTTCTCCTTTAAGAAACTTTGTTCACTTTGCAACATACTTCTTTGAAGCAGAGGGAAAACTGTACTGAAAGAGCCTGGAAGGTGCTCACAAGCTGGTAATACCCAAGAAAAGAAGAATGTATATTATGCAGTCAGGACATGACTACCTGGGACATTGTGGTGTCTACACAATGATCCAGCTCATCAAGGAACACTTCTGGTGGCCTGAGATGGAGTTGGATATTGCCTGGTATGTCAAGACTTGTGTAGTATGCCAAGCAAGACAAAGCAGGAAAGTATGGATCCCACCTATAGTGACACATACCCTGTCTATCTTCCAGGTACTCCATGCTGATATGATGCATATGCCACTGTCCTCAGGATATAAGTATATTGTGCATGGCAGGTGTGCTTTGACCAGTTGGATGGAGGGAGCAAAAGTAAAGAAGAGACTGGGCAAGCCATTGGAGAGTGGATCTTTAAAGATATACTCTGCTGGTGGGGCTGCCTTTCTGTAATTATAACAGATAACAGTGCTCCTTTCTTGAAAGCCATGGAATACTTAGAACTTAGCTATGGAATTCACAGGATAAGAATTTCCAGGCACAACTTCCAGGCAAATGGAAAAATCAAAAAACCTCACTTGGATGTTTGCCAGGCATTGTATAAAGCAACCAATGGTGTAGCAGATAGATGGGCAGCATATTTCTACCACATTATGTGGTCAGATAGAGTAACAAGTCAGAAAAGAATGGGTTGTTCACCCTTCTTTGCTGTGACAGGTGCCCACCTGGTACTGCCTTTAGACATAGTAGAAGCTACCTGGTTGGTTAAATACCCTGGTAGAATACTTACCACAGAAGAAGTAGTTGGGTATTGAGCCTGTGCACTGGCAAAACATTCATCTAATGTTGCTGAGTTGTGGAATAAGTTGCATGAGATCAAAGTGAAAGAAACAGTAAAATATGCAAGGATGCACACAACAACCATTAAGCAATTGAACTTCAAACCTGGTGATGTGCTTGGTAACGGGCAGCACTCAAAGGAAAACTAAACTCTAGATGAGAAATCTAGAGACTAACTCTCACTCTAAACACTCACACTATCACCAATGTTTGTAAGTTTGAGGTTGAGTATGGTAGAAGCACTCGTGTACAATCTTAGACTTTGATAATTCAATGTAATGTGTTTGAAAACAACTTCTGATTCTGATCTAGAAGACATTTACACAAGATACACTAGTCAAGATAACAAGTTATAATGATGTGGGGTTTTAATAGGTAGGTAGGAACTGGTCTAGTTCAGGGAACAAATGTTGTCTAGGCAAGCAATAGCTGATCTAGATTACTTCTTAACTCAAACAATCAAAGAACACACAGGTTCTATAAAGAGCTCACAGGCTCTAGAGTTCACTAACTCTCAACACAAGTTTGCAGACTTGAGACAAAGAAGTACACAGACTTCTACAAAGGATACACAGATCCTACATCAAGTACACAGACTTGCAAAGAGCACACAGACTCTAGAGTATGCTGACTCTTTCAATTGTTCAAACTCAAAGTGTTCTAGGGCTTATTTCACTTCAACTAACTTGTTCTTTCTTATTGGGTGACTTAGCAATGAATTACTCAGTTGAGGACAGGCATTTAAATCTGTTATTTGATTAGGTAGCTATAGGCCACTAGCACAAATGTGGGGGAATGCTTTCCTGCTGTTGTGTGTCTAGATGACAGTATTTTATAGTATTCTACATCTAGGTATAGGAGTCACTTATCTAGACTACTGGTAGTATGATTATGCATAGTAATACAAATGATGAGTAATTATTCTATAAGAATTGCATGATTCTGAGATATCCATTCAGTTGTATGGAGAGGCAATGGGTTTTTCTATTGCCTAGGAGTGCCATACTGGTCTGTAGGTACTCCTGCCTCTATTTTCCTATGGTGCCATGTGGCTATTCATTTAGTACTGTTTAATTGTGCAGTATCTTAGTGGATGTAACCACCGATCATTGATCAATCAAGGTACCAAGATTGTATTGGTTGCAATCACTTGCATGATCTAGACTGGTACCTCAGATCCTGACTAGGCTATTCTTTCATTCAGAGTTCAGGGTTTCTCATTCATTTCTTTTTAGACTAAGTCCATGGAGGAATTTGGTTCTGTCAAGACATAGTAATTTATTCAAAGTGGTTTTCAGATTTGTTGAGTTTGACAAGCTAATCTAGTTCAGGTTTTCTAACTTCTGGGGTTTGGGGTTTGTCTAGATACAGTGAGGTCCTGTTTGTGTGGTGACTATGTGTAGTCTGTTTTAACAGGGAATAGCAAGTAATCTTGAAAGGTTTGTAGAGTTGACTCATCTAGCTGTCTTCTCTACTTCCTCTTCTGTTATGGTTTTAGGTGCTTCAACACTGATCTAGATGACTCAACTTAGCAGTGCGAAGTCTCCACTCTAGTCCTTAGTACAGCTAGTAGTTTGCATTAATTTGTATAAAATTTGCAAAATCTACAGGTAGCCTGATACCAAGTGTATCACCAGTAGCCTGGTTCTAGTAAGAAACACCCAGATAGAGAAGTCAGTTGGCAGGAAAATGTGACCCTGGTATGTAGGACCTGTAATAGTAATCCAAAGGACCACTGGAGGATCATACATTGTTGCTGAGATGAACGGCACAGTGTGGGGTTTCAAAGTTGGTGCCTTCCAGGTAATACCATTCTCAGCAAGGAAGAAGATTGAGGTACCTGGTAATATAGAAGACTTGATAGATATGTCTAAGTCCATCCTGGATCAGTTGACAAACTCTCATGAGCCTGAAGAGGATATACCTGACAACTTCACAGACTCTCATCCCAAGTTTGAGGACTATGAATCCTTGGTTCCGCTCCTTGAAGAGTAATGGAACAGTTCTAAGGCAGGAAAAGATATGTTTTTGATTCTTGCTAAGCTGAGAGTACAATTATACTCAATTGGGACTATCTACAGTACAACACTAAGTTGCCCAGATGGTTACTATGGAAATATTTGCATATGTAAGGAATAAATTTGAGTCAAGAAGAGGACAGCCTTTCAATCTTATACACAATCAATTCCTGCTGTTTAAGGCAGAACTGGTAGGTGGTAATACTTGATTCCAGACGATGAACCAAGAGCTCAAGTTCACACTGGATCTGCTGGGCTTGCATCTGCAGGACCTCCAGCTTGTCTCCACCAAGGTGACTGGTTGCAATGGTCTTCAGGGCAGTCTTGAGGGTCTCATGTTTGCTTGTAAGCATGAAATTTGCTGCCCAGGCTGGGAAACTTGATCAGATAGCAACTAGAAGATTACCAGGAAGATTTACAAGCAAGCGGGAACACTAAGTTCTTCTTGGGAGGTTCACCATGAGACACAGCCTGGAACTCTTGCCTCAGATGCTTATTGCTACAAGCAGCAAGTACCTGGTCTTGTTTCTCCAGGAGCTCCACTGCCTTTTTATAAGAAGGGTTGTGCATAGTAAGTTCCAGTACATCACAGTAAGGAATTAGAGTTACCATGGGACAGCCTTGAAAAGTGTGAGGCATTTCACAGGGAGTACACCTGGATGGCTCATCATTGTGCTAAGAGGGTTACCCAGTAAAACTTAGAAAGTAAGAATAGCAGAGAGCATGCACCACAGATGAATGGCTAGCAGCACACTTAGTATGGCAATGCTTGCAGGTAGTATGACTGCAGGTTGTGAGGCACACTGGTAACCTGGTTGAGTATTTGGTAACAACTGAAGTCATCTGGAACTCACTTTGCTCCTCCTCATCCAAGCTCATCTGTAAAATACCATAAGAAAGCTGTGTCACTAGTTGAGAAGTCAGAGCAGGCTGCTCACATTGTCAGATTCATCACTATCAATCTCAAAAACAACACTTTCCTCACCACCTTTCATCTTGAGGTCCTCATCAACATGATTGGTTTTCAGGTCAGTCTCATTTCCAACTGTAGGCTTTGACTTGACAATTTTGCCCACCTTCTTGAGCTTCTCTTTCTAAGGTATTTGTAAGTATCAATAGTAACCAGGGATACTGTGATTCAACTCACAGTAAGGAAATCCAGTTGACAGGAAACAGTAGCAGCCACTATGGCTGCAGCCTTCTCTTCCTGGTCAGCATGAGTCCACCCAGTAGCACAAGCTGACAATGAGGGATTGTCAGGAGGTTGCAATCCATAAGGTCCTTCAAGCAGGTTCTTCCTGTTCTAAGTATCCTAGCATGCACCAAACACTCCTTTGTGAAGTAAGATCGGCTCTTCAGCATAGGCTTTCATGAACTGATTCTTGTTCTCAAATATAGGTTGCTATAATGAAGGAAATATCAGTAAGTGGAAGTGGTAGTGCACAATTCAACTCACAACTCCTTCCAGGAAATGAAGGTTCTCCTGATCAATGGTCAGAATGGCATCAATGTCCAGGGTTCCATCAGCCAGGTTAGGGAGTTCTGCTGGAATAGTAGGCATATACATCCCATTCTTTATCTGTCAGCATAACAGCCCAAGTGTGGCCTTGAAGCAAGCAATTTCCATGGTTTCAGGTGCCATGAAAACAGGTGCTGATAATCTCAAATGGATTTCTCTGGTTTTGAAGGTAGCCAGGCTCGACTTAGTGATTTATTTGGGAATGATTATGTGCCCAGCAGATGTATTATTACTCTAAGTCACAGTACCATGACATTTATGACTTCATTAACAATCAAAATGCAATCAAGAAGAGCTAGAGCATGATTTGTTAGGCTTGGTCATCACCCAGAATTGGTATTTTGTTGTCCTACCACCCATACCTAAAGGAAAGTTGCCTGAGACAGGCATTTATTTCAGTTGGGGGGAGATGGGCATGAAATTCATAAAATCTCACAGCTACCTGGCTGCAAATTGTGTAATTAACTTAGCCTGGAAGAAGGAAAACACCAAGTGATGAGATATCTTCCACAATTGGAGTGAGAACCACAAGGCATCAGCAAGAAGCCCTAGGAACCAGAGACAGAGTCCCAAACACTGTAATTGTTCTACCTGGAATGACCTTGAGGTTGCAGGCAGATGACAGCTGACAGGACCCATCAGGACTTAGGATCAGAAAGACCCAGTAAGAACTTAGAAGTTATTTGGGACTTTAATTCTATTCAAGTTTTGGTTCTACAGATGAATAACAACACTATTCATAAGAGTTCAAATGGAATATGGACTCCTCTGGAACCAGAGCAGGGAATGTAACAGACTGGATAGGTGCCAGCCTGGTACAACTGTCAAAATGGAATTAAGGCACCCAGCAACTGTAGAATGACAGAAGTGCCTACCAGCTCAAGTGCGACATTGATATGCAGTGGCCAGGTCTCAGGATTGAGCCAAATTTCATTGAGGCCCACTGCAACAAACTCACCAGGAATGATGGGGTTGACATAGAAGAGCGATCTGTAGCTGTATCGCAGGCAAGGGAGAAGTTTGTCGCCAGGAAGCTAGTCGTTGGGACCAAACAACCCACCAAATTTCTAAGTGAGCTGTTAGTAAGGAACAAGACAGAAAGAAATGATGGTACATTAAAGACAAGTGCCTGGCAGTGCACATCATGAATCATCCAGCATAACCAGTTGGAGTCAATGAAGTAAGGACCCAGGTTGTTGGCAGCAATGGTGATGGTCAGAAGAAAGCGTACAGTAGCACTGTCAGTGTCATATGGGAAATATTGGACATGTGCACACTAAAGGACAATCAAATGTCTCAACCAGGTAATAGTTGAATATAAATTTGACTTATCAGGAAAGGATGCACAAGTCTGATCAGTGAAGACACTTCCAGCTGGGACCACTGTGCTAGGAGAGGAAGATCCAGAATCTCTGGGTACTGATTGCACACCTATCAAAGTAAGCAGTGGCAATCCTTAGTCATGTAACCAGGAAGATTGCCCAAGAGATGATTAAACTCAAGCATCTGCTTCTTAGCACAGGAATACAAGCTACGTTGGAGAGTCATACCAGGAAACAAATGAGCACTTAGAGTATTTAAGAAAAAGCTCACTGGGAAAAGGAAATTGAGTGAAATTGACACTTGACAGGAAGTGGGAGTGGGATTACATGTTCTCATGTAATTTGTTATATTTCAATTACTGGATGCTCCAGCCAAAGTAATATGGCAAGCATAGGAGTTTCTAAGCTAATTACAGCTAGAAGAACTTGTTTAATTCAAGTGGATGGGCTATGCCTTCAGGAGCAGTCTACCAGGAAAGTCAGCATCTGAAATAGTGTTACTGGGAAAGATAAAGAATGAACCATTTCTCTGATCATATCCTCTGCTAAGGCTAGCATATGGAAGTGGAACCAGTCGAGACCTTGTTGAAAAGACCCAGAAGGAGTGAGTTGCAGCCATGGACACCTGGGAGATAGCATGCCCAAGGATGGTGCTGCTGTCTCACCTGGAAATAAATCCAAGGAATCAAAATGAGGCTCTGACATCTGAGATCCACAGTAAGATTTCAAGTAAGAATTTTTTATAGCAAGCAAACATACCTGGACCAACATAAGCATGTGGTGAGCATTGTTAACCTTCCAGGAAAACCAGTGTTCCAATTAGAATGTGGGGCCCAGATTGTTAGCAAGCAATGTGACTGTTGCCAGGAAGCACACTGAGGTGTAGTCTTCATCTCAAGGATAGAAGTGCTCATGTGCAGCCTGCCCAGAAGCATAAATTGGTAACTGGGTAAGCAAGAAAATGTAAAATAGACATACCAGGAAAGGATATACCAAGTCTATAAGGTCTTGAATCTCAGGTTGAAGTAGCTGGGAAAGTGTGTCAGGGTTGACAATTTGAGGGAATTGTTGCCAGGCTTTACATAACAACAGGTGGTGGTCTTGAGCAATCCATTGAGCAATTTCTGGGCTGTCAAAGCACCAGAAAGTGACAAGAGGGAAGAGAGACTTGGAACAGGAGGGATCAAGTCCCTTCTTGCTGTCCAAAACACAGTCTCTTAGGTGCTTGCCTGCCTATGAAGGAAGTTCCTAGTCCTGTTGCTGACACTTCACCTGGAGTGAGCTCAACTAGATAATAAAAGGGGGGTCATTAGAAAATTTTAAAAGTGAAAGAGAAAGGCAACATACCAAGGAAGCAATGGAAGATTTCCTCTTGAGCAGGTCTACCTGGACAGGCTCCTCTGCAGGCAAGATTTTAACCTCACTATCAGGGGCAAGCTTGCAAACTTCCTCAATATGAGCAATCCCAGGGACATCCTCCATCACTCCATCAGCAGAAGGGACCAGTGCACCATCAGTAGAGTTAACAGACCCTGCCTGAGCTTGAACAGCAGTGTCAATCTCCTTCTTATGGTCCTCTCCAGCCAGGTATCCCATCTTAATGAAAAAGTGGTGAGCAGGAGGAAACTTGTGAGCAACTGTAAGGACTGCACTGGTATCATGATTTTCCTTGATATGGGATAGTGCCATGATGGTGTTTGCAAAAGTGGCAGTGCGGGCTTCATAAGCCTTCTGAAGAAGCACTGTTAGCCTAGTAATATTGTTGTTTGCCATTCAGAGTGATGCAAGAACTAATGATCTCTTGATGCTTTGAGAGTGTAGGAGTATTGTATTTGATAGTTACATATCTGATATAGTACAAACAGAAACTCAAACATCTAGCAAGACACTAATTGCCAGAGAGGGGTGAGGGAGTATTCTGATAATTTAATTGGAATGTCTGTGGTGAGGCAAAATGGAGTCAGAGCAACCTAGAAGATCCTAAGCCTGAGGCACATCTAACGGCATGATGACTCACCCAACAAGCTCAGTCAAGCCTCTGGTCTGTTGGTTCTTGATTTACAAAAGACCTTGTTTACTCTGCCTGGTCCAGGAGTTATCTTATCTCCCTCCATGTATTCCATATGCAAGATCCCTAACATTGTCAGGTTCTGCCAGTATCTCTGGAAGGCATCTGATTTCCACCTCCCCAGTACCTTTACTGCTGTTGCGACTGCAAACGTACCAGCCATGTAATTTTGCGATTTATTCTAAATATAACTTGTAATACAGTATAGGGGAGTGAGCGTACTTAAAGAATAAGCGAGCATACATAACCAGTACGCAAGGGCATTATAATTGTATGCACCAGTGACACCTGATGCAACAGACATAAACCAGAGCTTAGTTACAGCAGGTACTTGACAGGCATGCTTGACAGAAAGTTCACAAAGCACTGTTCAGCAGTGGGTAGTTGCGCTTACAGAGAGAGCTCACTTCCTTAAGCAGAGAATAAAGAAGATCGTAATTGAAAAGATCGGCGCGCTCACTAAATTAAAAGTGATGTACCGTACCTGAGAGGGCTGGACCAAACCTCATGCGAGAGATAAGATAAAATGCTATGGCTAGCATGTGGTTTGGATAGGAGCCTCAGCCGAGCGCTGGTAAACCGAGTAATTGGTTGACAAGGATATCTGTTGCTGTGCAGAATTAGCAAGCTCACTGTGTGCTTGACACTAATCTAGAAGATTATACACGTAGCACAAAGGGCTAGATGTGGAGTGACCTGTGGCCGCAAGGTGATACACCCTTGGACTTGTAAATCGGTGTGCACCTATTGGGCCTTAGCGAGCTCACTATGGAAACGATGCTATAGGAGGAAATACTGAGCCGGACGCAAAGTAAGGCTGCGGCAATGGCGGGCTATGTATGTAGGAGTCTAGTTTACCTGGGTACGGCTGCGGTATTTGTAATTAACAACAGTTGTAGTATAAGTAGGCAGTAGTCTGGGTTTAGTATACAAGTTTCGAACCCCTGAGTTACGGTGTGTGCATAGAAAGCGAGCGCTGTGATAAAGGATTAGTTTGTAGCTTCGAGCATCGTATAGAAATAGCGAGCTCACTCCGAGGAATAGAGATAACTTCAGAATCTGACTAGGGTGCTTAAGTTCCGAGTGAATAAGAATCAGTGTTCCGATTCTGTTCCATCTGAGTACTGTTTGGAGTCAGTGAGAGTATGAATTGAAGTGAAGTTTCTGAAATCGGTTCTGTCTGTCTGTTTCTGTTCTGTCAGTCTGTTTCTGTTCTGTCAGTCTGTTTCTGAAATCTGTTTCTGTTCTGTTCTTGGAGTTGTTTCTGTTCTGAATCTGAGATCCATAAAAGGATTAGAGGTTGTTCTCGTCATTGCAGTCAGTTCCATTAACCCTACGCGCCTGCATGTAGTGAGCTCACTAAGTTTGTACTTGGGGAGTGGTTAAAAGAGCAAGCTCAGTGTCATTGTGACCTGTAGTGTGTCCGATTGTGTTGTAGGATGAGTGTCCTAGTGTAGTTTTGAATATTATACTTTGCCTGGAAGGTTGCGCCTTGAAGTGTACCTTCTTGTAAAAGTTCCTAGCCTTAGGATCAGTCTGAAACGAGTAAAACGCTGCATAGCATTGGGATAATAAGGTGCTTTACTAGTTCTAAAGTACTAGTAGTTGCAAGGTGATATAATCTCATCCCCCCACGTACTTATGAGGGTGATTGTATAGATTGAGTAGTTGTGTGAGTGTGTGTGAGGTTTAGTGTGTGTAGCACACTGTTCCGAGCGCTATTCCACAGTTGCCCACAGCCAGCCTCATCACCGCATCTGGGTTTATCCCATTTACTAGATAGTACATGGTTCCACCAATTTGAAAGCAATGACCTGTGAAGTGTTCTAGGCCTATCCTCATCCAGATCTGGTTGCAATGTTTTATGAATGTGTTTCTTGTGATGCATTTTCTTTCTTCTGATCATACCACGTAGGATGCAATTGGTAATGAACATTGTATGTTGTTTTGCTTGAGATGCCAAAGTAGGGCCATTATCGGGTCTGTTTCTCCTTTCTGTTTGCTGAGTAGTATGTCTTCACCTTTCACCTGTTGCATTTTTGTATGAGGTAGGTGTAGTATTTGTGAGCCATGGATGGAGTGTGGTTTGTGGAGGTCTTTCCCTGTGGGGTAATCCTTCAGATTGAACTTGTTTATGCTTTGTATCTCCAGTAGTAGTTCTCCCAATTGGATCTGAGCATAGAAGGCTATGGTTGCCATCATGTAAATTGCCATGTTGAAGTTGTTTGTAAGGTCAAGCTGATCATGGAGGAATTCTAGCATTTCCTTCATTACTGGTGGGCATTCAGGCAATTTGCTGCCTTCTGGGGATTCTTTGTCTGATCCCATGAGGGTGTACTTCAAATGTATCAAGGTCTGGTAAGGGAGATTGTGCTGAATATGAAAGGCACAAATTCCATGGAGTTTTGAGCATATTGTGTCTCCTGACATTTTCCCCACAAAGGAAGCTGCAAAAGCACATAGAATATGATCTGCTACTGGGAAACTATCTTTTGTGGCTACATTGTTTTGGTTGCAGAAATCTAGGTACACTTTGAGGCCACATCGGTGTTTGCTTCTGGTGTTCTTCACTCATGCTTTGGCTATTATTTCATCAATGGTCCCTGACCCCAACCAGCTTGACCTTGGCTTGGGTGGTTGTGTTACTAAACTTTCATTAGGCCTAGTTGCTTGTTTGTTGCTCCAATTGCACACCTCTAACTGTTTGGAAATGTTGCAATTTTCTCCAGTTCTGGAGTGCTTTACTCCTTCTCTTCCTCATCTCCTCTAGTATCTTGTTGATCCTGTTGATATCCATGACTGTCCTTCTGTAGCTCTCTTTGGAATGTGTTGGATCATTGTAGGTGGTGGGGGTATTTAGGAGAGTTGTGTTTGTCCTTGTTTTGCTTGTTTCCTTGTGCTTCACCTACTATCATGTATTTGTTTATCTACTCCTGTATTCTAGCATTGTTGTATTGTATGGCATTTACTATATATCTTTTAAGGTGTGCTGGTATCTTCAGTGGGAGTGGGAACAAATCCTTTCTTGCTTCAAATTTTCCTCTCGATGGATTGTCTGCTAAGTTATCCTTTGTTGATATCCATTTGGTTGTAAGCCATATCTTTTCTTGTTGCATGAGTGTAATGATTCTTCTAAGGATGTTGTTTTGTTGTGATCCTCTTGAGTAACCTGCTTTTAGGGCTCCTACTATGCCTTGATTGTCCGAGTATAGCTTGATGTGGACATTTGAGTAACCTGCTGATTTCAGCATGCATAGTGCTAACTCAATTGCCACCATTGAGGCCCAACTGATCTCTCTTCCTTCCATCTTCCAGCCTTCCAGTAATTCCCAGGCCAGCCACTTTTTGTTTAACACCAAGCCTATCCCCCATGAAGATGACACATCTACCATCAAGGTTAAATCTAGCAGTTGTGGTGGTTTTTGGATTCTGATCCCTATGAACTCCTGGTTGAGCTTCTCCTTCCACCACATCATGTTGTTGTGTAGGGTTTGTGCAATTGAATGTTGTATGAATTTGTTCCCTTTCATCTTGAAGGAACCTCAAGATCTGTACAATGTTGGTATTCTTGACCTCTCTTCCAGTACCACCAAGCATATGTGATTTAGGGTGCCTATGATCAACTCTGTTTCCTCTAGGTTCTTTCATAGTCCTTTCTCCCAACCTTTGAGTTTCTTTCTATACTTTGCCTTCTTTTCTTCTGGTAATTGAATGATTTTCCCTGCTATGTCCAATAAGAAACCAATGTGTGTGAATATAATGTCAAAAGGTTTGAACTTTGCAGGCACCCAAGGCCATCCTAACATCTCTGCTATCTCCCAAATGATGCTTTCATCATATGTGTATTTGAAGGTGTTCATCTTGCTCTTGGCTGTAGGGAAACAGAAGAATATGAAGTCATCAACCTATTTGAGCAGGGCTTTGACCCCTTTGTTGAGTAGGATTTTCACCATGGTGTCTGCTACCCTGCCCCACACTCCTGGCAATGGTGAGGCTCTGAAGTTGAGGTATGGGTCTAGATGTATGGCTGTGAATGGTTTTGCTGATGGGTGTACAGGTATGTTGTGGAATGCTGCTTTCATGTCAAATACAGCTACTTGTGTTCCTGGTTGTGCCTCTGCTATCATCAAGTAACATTCTGAAAATGTGCCCCAGGCACACTGAAATTTCTTCGAATCTATTACAGTGTTGATGGATGCCATAGAAGGGTCTAATTCTATAGGTATTTGCATTTTTTCATTGTTATTGCATGTCTGCAGGTCTATTTGTTTGTTTGTTTGGGAGATATGAATTGGTTCACTATCACTCTGAGCTTCCCTGGCCTCATTTTGTCTACACTGAGTGGCACCATTCTGTAGTTTCCTGGTTTTGATATTAGCTTTGTTCTCATCTTCATGTAATGCTCACCTATCAATCTCTGCAGTTCATTGGGTTTGTACCCTTTGGATAGTCTGCCCAATCATATTTCTTTGGCATATTTTTGTATAAGAAGTTCAGATGATTCGGTTCTGTACAATGATTTTCTGGTGTGAAGGTTTTCATAGTTTTTGAGTCTGATCAAAAAGCCATCTCTGATACCAGCTGGGATGTCCACATATTCCTCCAAGATGCCTGCATCTTTGAGCATGTCCCTCCATACCCAGTGCCAGAGGGACATAACTATGGGAAAAGTCTCCTCAGTGTACTTTCTGGGCATTGTGATTGGTTGCACTGCAGAGGGAGCAAGTGTGGGAGTACCTGCATGCTGAGGCTCAACAGTTATCATTTCCATTGAATCCAATGCAGTATGGTTTTCCTTCTTTGTCTTGCCATCTTCTATTTTGAAAACTCAACCAGGGCCCTGCCAATTTTCTTGAGTGTTTGAAGAAACTATGTTCTTCTGATCCACAGACCATGCATTTCATCCTGTTTGGGCTTGGAGCATTGTGCAAGCTCTTCAGCTGGTTATTTGTCTGCAGAGCTTGGACTGTTCTCTGTTGAGGACATGTTGATGACCCTCCTGCTGTCATTGCATAACTGTGGTTTGTCTGGTTTGTCTGGAGCTTCTCCAGTCTGTTGAGTGTGTGTGTTGATAGTGCAAATGACCAGCTGGCCTGGTCAATAGGGAAGAGTGTCAGAACATGGCATCTTTTCCATACCATCATTCTTCCATTCAGGCCATCCTCCATGTCTAACTCTTCCTTGATGACAGTTTTGGCCCTGGCTGCTCCACCAATCCAAGTATTGACCATCACCTGTAGTTCATTGGGGGCTCTGATCTCATTCTCCTTTATTTTGAGCTTCCCTCCCTCCAACACTATGTTTCTGGACTTGGAGCAAAAGGCTTTCCCTATTTCTGCTTTGCAGAATTTCCTCAAAAAGCATGTTATGGGCATATATTGCAGCATCCCGTTGTGCAAGTTTTCTATAACTTCCTGCAGTATGCAGACTGCAGATGAATCAAAGGTCTCCTCCTTCTCCACTATGCCTGCCTCAACTTTGTTCAGATGTTGGCAGATAGTGTCTAGAATTGTCATGGGGGCTATGGTTTTGCTATTCATCGCCTCCCCCAGTAACAAGTTTGGTTCCTCCTTGCTTTCTTTCTCCCTGATTCGTTGGAACCTGGTGAAGACCTGCCTGCATGCACAAGCTAGAAATGCAACAGAGTCAAAGACACTGATTACACCCACACCTAACACTACACACACAAACACACTCAAGTTCATTGGGGAATTCTGATGTGATAGAAGTAGTGACACAAAGAACTGCACTCGTATTGTATCTAAACTTCTCTAAGTCTAAAAGCTTTTCTCAAACAAGAGGAGCAACATTTGTTGCTGGGCCTCAAGGCAAAGGGGTTTAAACACAACTCTATACATCAATAGACATAACCACAACTCCTCCAAAGTCGAGCGCTATTCAAAACAGTCACAACAAACAACAGAACTAACCACTAGACATGACTCAAAGCACAGCACTCCAAGCAGAAACCAATACACTAACACAATCCACACAAGCCACAGGGTCTATACCTATGCACTCAAGCTTCCTAACTGATCGTAGATCCACAGGGTTCCAACCTATGCGATCCAGAGAACACAAATAATCACAGAAAACCCTGTCCAACAAGCCAAAGGGTTTGAACCTTTGCCAATCTGTAGAAATACAGAAAGCAAGCACTAATCAGACCAAAGGGCTTGAACCTCTGCTGCCTGTAGTGCCTTGTGTCACACAAGAATCTCAAAGAAGTGAGAAAGTGTCCACACTGACACTAAACTTGAATTCTCTATAAGAGCGCAAGTCAAACAATGACTGCAACTAATGCACAAAGTGCTGCATTAACTTTCTTTGTCTAGCATGTCACTCAATATCACACAATGAGTCTCAGCTATAGTCTATTTTCTCTTGCTCAGAGCTACAAACAACTCCAAGTGCTAGAGCACATGGCAGAAAAGCTTTGCACCATTACACCAGGGGTCCAAAACTTGTACACCACTTCTATACTAGTATTTATATGTTCTATGATCTACAAATTAATACAACCAATTATAGTATTATTTCTGCAGCCTTCCATCCCTTGCATCCCATGCATGCCACATGAGCATGCCATCACTTAGCACTTAGTCAACATCCAACTTGGACCCAGACTTTGTAGCATGCATGGTTGTGACATTGGTTAACACTGTGCACAGTGATGTGTCATGTCTCCTGTTATGTCCTCAGAGATATCTTCTGTTAAACAAGTCCCAATTTGACTTATTCATATTTCTCTAAGTGTCTCTGTCATTTATGATTGCTTAGTATCTGCCTAGGCCTTGCGCTCTTTGGCTGAAGTGATTATTCTCGGTTTTATTTGTATGTAGCCATTATATCACTATGCACATAAGTTGCTGGTCAATCCATGCCTTGTGCATCATAGATCAATGTCTCTCATAGTTTGTCTAGTATCACATATGTCTTTAATTATTGTATTCTGATACATGCGCAATGTTATCTTGGTGCAGCTAGTATCAAGCACTGAGCTCTCATACTTAGATTGACCTTATCTAGTATCACTCTAAGCTAGAGCATGTGCTCTACCAATAGTCACTTCCAATATTCATTGTACTTGCTTAATATCATTGTGCTCTTTGTATAATCTCTCTTATTGTATTCACAGACTTCTATTTTGGGTATGCAATGCCTAATAATGCAAAATTACATGCATAAATGCTCTGGGGGCATGCTTGGGCTGTCTGCTGGTTGGAATGTGGTTGGTTTCCATATGAATACTGGGGCTGTTTCACTTGTTAGTTTTGATTCTGTGTATTTCAATGGATAGAGGGTTTATGGGTCTGGTTGTTGGCCAGCCAATGGTGCGGGTTGTGTAATGAGCCCCCCACCTTGTGTAGAGGATGAGCCACTGTATGTGGGCAAGCCTCTTCTATGTAAGAAGGGCTTAAGGAGTTTGCACACATGTATGGGGCTCTCCAGATAGGGAAAAAGAGGGTGCAACTCATGTTCTGCCATCTTGTCAATGAGTCTGTCCATGTTTGCCTCCACCTCTTCAAAGGCTTTCTTACTGTTTGTCCGATACAACTCACAGGCCTTCATGTACTTCTGGACTTCCTTGGCACACTCCTCATACTCGTTTTTGACCTCTTCCTTTTGCATGGTTACTATCTTCCAATCTGTATTTGCTCCTGCCCTGATAGCTTCAGCTTGTTCTTTTGCCTTGGCTATGATCCTGTTAGCTTCTGTGTCTACATCTCTCCAATTGAACTCTTGCCTTTGGCATGTTTCCCTTAGCCTACTCTGACTGTTGAAGCAGTTCTGGAGGTTGCAGGACCCACTGCCTTAGACTCAAAGTTTCTCTTGTTGGGCCTAGTAATTGTTGAGTCATTTCTGTGAGCTTTTGAGGTTGATGCTATGATGAGTGCTGGTTTGAGACTAGTAACTCTGTTTCTCTCTGGGTGTTTGATGATCTGCACCTCTGAGTCCAAGGGCATGTGTGTTGGCTCCTTGGGTTCAGATTGTTCCTCCACTCTGGTGTGCTCTCTCCTATTGCCTTCTCTTGCCTTGGCCCATTCTTGAAGAGATTTGAAGGTAACATTCTTGCTACCATCTGGTTTTGGTTGGTTCAAGGCACTGGCTACTTGATGCACTCATCCCTTGCCCTTGGCATCGCTGTATGCACTCTTCAACCTCCTTTCTACCTCTGGGGATGGCAGCACTGCTCTGTTCCTAACCCTTTTTAGTAGAAATGGGTGTTCAGGAGTGGAGTTCGGACTGAAAGGTGGTAATGGGGGAGCTGGAAAGCCACTCATCAGTAACTGGCAGGTGGCTATGGTTTCATACACCTCATCATCTCCATTGAATTCCTCTCAGGATGAATCTCCTGTGAGCTTTTCCTGCTCCTGCCCTTTCTCCACCATCTCAATCTAGGCAGTGAGTTGGGCCATTTCCATCATGTCTAATGTGCCTCCCACCAGTTCTCCTTCATCTAATTGAGGTTCCTCCAGTTGGTCATCCTCTGTTTCCTCCATCCTGATGTTCCTCTTGCTCCTTCATAACATAGCTGGGTCTCCCAGAGCTGTTTTTATTTTGCCAACTTTTTGTGGCTTGGCCAACATGGTTGTAGTTGCTATGTGATCTTATGTTTGATTTAAGGAAAGTAAAGAGTTTCTCTGCTAGGTGTGTAACAATAAACAAGGAAGTGAAGAGTTTTCAATTGGAAGCTAGCAGTACGAAGAGAAGGGGGACCAAGATCACATGTTCTTAGTGACATGTCTGAATCTGCATGGACTTTAATTCTGATCCAAACTGAACCTTCATTCCGCTTCCAAGACAGAAGCAATCATTATGAAACTTTATCACTAAAAGGAAAAGAATAAGTATGGGAGAGACCAACATGCAGAAAGTAAGATGACTTACTGGGGGTACAGCTGAAGGCCTCATGGAAAACCTGAGTCTTGACCTCTTGAAAGGCATCTGTGTCAAGGGAACATGAGCAGAACCCAGACTTAGTATAGTTGGGGCAGGATCCAACCTTCTCTTTGCTGCACCTACATGAAAGTTGTTTGCCAGTGCATTGAATACAACCAGTATGGCCCTGTAAAAGTAGGATAGTCAGGAATAGGGATAGTCAAAAGTGCAGAAGGGCTCCTACCTTGAAAGAAGGGATGCTGAGTACTCCAATGATAGCAATATCAGTAGCAGCATGCTGAAGGAGAGTCTCCACTGTAATAGGAGTGGCTTCCCATTTATCAATTGTACTTGTAATCTCCTCTGCCAGGATAGCAGAAGGAGGTGATATCTGAAACAAGGTGTTGTTGATGGGAGATTCAGGCTAGGAACCATTGGTTAGCATGGGACAGGAAGTATAGGGAAAAATACAAACTAGGACCCAGCTGCAACCTTTACCTTTACCTCCAGTGGCAGGCTTCATGGTGGGATCAGAAGGAGTGGTCTTCTCCTCCTTTCAGTGCTTTGTCTCCTGGGTAGGCTTTTCCTCTGCCTTATACTTTGAATCAGCAGGCATGGACTTGAGCTTCAATGGACCAGCAAGGGATGGCAATTTGTGGGAGGACTTGGTCATTTGTCCTGTTGATATTTTGGACAGGCACAGTTGGATTTAGAAGATCATAATGTGTATTTTTATCAATACAAGTGCATGCTGCAGTATCAACAATTAAGGAATTTAATGCAAGAAAATATAGCCCTAGAATAATATCTGTACAAAGGGAAGGTGCAACAATGGCACAAACAGTATGTGCAGACCAAAAATTATTAGGGTCATGTAATTTAAGTTTTACCCAATATTTGAATGAGGAAGGTGTAGACAAAGATGAAAATGCATTGGAAACTTGAATGATGTTTAGCAATGGTCTGAAATGTAGTTGGAGTTCAGTCACAAGGTTTTCCCAGATTATAACTATGTATGAACCATAGTCAATAAAAGCATTTACTCGACAGTGACAGAAGGGAGAAGAAGGGTCATCCATAGCACATTTCCACATCAAATAAGGCACCAAGAAGGGTACAGAGGGGGTAATCACAGCGACAAGAGGGCCACTCATGAATCTAGAATCATTTGAGTCCAGTGATGCCTCATTAAGCACAAACCAGTTGTCAAGGGTTTGCTGTTTTGGGTTGAAAGATGGCAGACAGGCTGCAGTCACAGCTGGTAGTTCCACCTGGGTCATCTGCACCAGTTGGGTATACAATGGAGGGTAACTATGTGAAACAATAACTTGGGGAGCAGTCAGAGGGATTGTGTACTGTATAGTAGGAGCAGAGGGAATATGGGTAGCAGCAACAAGTTGTCTAGGTTGGGCCATTTTCAAGGGATGATTGTGGGGAAGTGCATGGCATGCGTTATCAACATCACTCTGTGAAAGTGTGTAATATCCAACTGGTGAAGGGAAACCATTAGGACAGTCACACTTATTATGGTTCACAAAAATTGTCAACATTTGACACAACTGAAGTAAAGCAAGAGTAACACATGCTTAGATTTGATAAGAGGCAGAACACATTGGTGAACAGGGTACAAGTTATCAGAGGGAAAATTTTGGGAAGGACTAGGAGGATTAGAGTTGTTATTCGAACAAGAGGAGTCATTGAAGCTGGCAGTGGAGGATGAACACTTCTTATCACTGTTAACAAAATTTCAAGCTGCTTCTTCAACCTCGGCCTTGCACATGATCTTTTCTTGGGCATGTTTCTCATCGGCAATGACAACAAGGTCAATCCAGGAGTCCAGATCCTTCTCAGCAGAGATCTTCTCATTGTCCTCAATCTTGGCACATAATAGGAGATCCATTGATAGATTCAGTTGGACACATAAATGGTCATCATTGAGATGGTAGGAAGAGCCTGATAATGTGCTATTGTTGAGGTCAGTGAACGAACCAGAGCCTTGTGTAAGGGATAGCATTTTTGCTTGATGTAGCTTCAGCCAATTTGAAGGGAGCCACTTGGTCATACACTTGGATAGGAATTCCTCAAACAAAAGCTTATTGAGGTCAACATGATTTGCCTGATACTAGAGTGCAATACAGCAAGGTTTGATACCTCCAGCAACATTGGTGACATAGTTCTCGGCTTTCAGAGTCTCCTTGTTGGAAAAGTATGTATGACAGCACATTGCCCAATCCAGCCAGTGATCCTTGGTAGGGACAAGCCTGCAAGGATTATAGGGACTTTCTCAGGTGCTGTCTGCATGACTTCAGCATACATGCAAGAGGAAGGAGGAACAGTGGAAGTCATGGTAAACAAGGAGATGTTGTCAAAAAAAGAATCTGGAAAAGAGGCAGTGATTGGAGTTGGAACCAGTTGTATGACATGAGGAGGAAGGGGTGATGAAAGTGTGCAAGGAGTACAATGATGTGAAGATGAGGGGTTGATGCGGCAGCCAGGCAATGGAGTTACAGTTGTGGATGACAGTTCCTGTGATAAGGAAGTCATCAGCTATTTGTTGATAGTCTCAGCTACTCTAAAAAGGGCTGGACTGATGGAGAAATTGGCATCAAATAGATCAAGGATTTTAATTGCCAAACATCAAGGAAGGCAAACAGCCATTGCTGTCTCTTACTGGTTGATGGACACAATAGTCATTACACCAGGGGATTTCTGCAATATGCACATGCTCACAATATCTGTGTCCTTTGCTACCCATCTTACACAACATGCATATACCAAGGACTCGATGTAGTCATATTCAGTCCACTGAAGCTATACTGGAGCAATGAAAGAGATACCTGGGAAAAAGAGAGGGGGGAGAAGGTTGATAAGAGAAAATTTCTGACAGTTTATGAAAAGCTCATCTCTGTGCTCTCACACCTGTGAATATCAAGGCAGCATTCTGAAAGACTGGTGTATGTCAATTCAACCCAAATATTCTTCCTGAAGAGACCTTTGCCCCAAGCCAAACCATGTCTTGTGAAAGTCACCTCCCAGTTCCACCTACCACACTGATATGCACTGTTGTGAAGCTGCTGCAAAGATTAAGCATCAAGGAAAGTGTTGAAGAAGCCAAAGAACCCACAGGTGTCATCAATCACAACACAACTTGAGAATCTCTGCCAGTATCCTTTAATGAGACATTGAAAGAACTGAATGAAACATCAGTTGTGTACCTCATCTCCAATGACATTCCACCCCCAAACTCATCACTTGATCTCTGAGCTTGTTCTCTTATCACAATGTTGCACTGTCTTGATGGTACTCACCGACAAACTGCAACAGAGCTAGGACTACTGGCTTCACTACAAGAGACCCAGGCTGAAGCAGAGGCATTGCGACAGCACCTGGTTGTGCTAAATGAGATGTACTGCAAAGTGCTGAGAATCCATCTAGCAAATTATAATAAGAAGAAGCAACAGGCAAAGAAATCTAGAACACTAGTAGGAGTGATGTGCTTGGAAAATGTGCACCCTTGTAAACCATATAAATTTTGCATTTTGTAACTACTACATTCAGTAGTATACTAAGTAAGAACCCTATAGTAAGCAACACCAGTTCCTGGTTAGGCATAATAGACAGGCAAGAGTCATTAGTGCTTACCTGGTCAATAACATGAAAGAACTTAGCAAGAAGTCAAAAAAGCATCCTCGTGCCTGGGAAACTTAGCCGTGAATGCCAGAATAGCAGTACCAGGAACCGAGCCACATGTATTTAAATTGCTGGGCTCGGCCACGTGTCCACGTGCTACTGACTCCCAAAAACAGTAAGACCACAGCATTTACCAGTAGCCGGGCTAAGTCTGTAAGCAGACTTACCAGGTTAACTATGAGGTGCCACCAGTAATATATGATGGCATGGGTATTGGCGCCTGGGCCCACCTCACGTTCCCAGTAAAAGGATAACCCCACCAGTGCAAGGATATCTTGCCCAGAAAGGAATCATACCTGATCAGAGATGTGATCGTGAGTTATGACCAAGCATTAGTCAGCCTCCTTAGGAGAGCTTAGGTGAGATCAAGTAATACAAGTATAATTAGATTTTGCTGTAAATAAAATAACCTGGTAGTATAAAAGTAGGTAGAAAACAATAGCCAGGCAAGTTTTCTGGCCCCCAGCTATGGTAGTATTACCTGTGGGAATTAGGTTAGAGCTTTGGGTCGTAGACTTACCAGAATTGAAAGTATTTTGACGATTAAGTTCGCATTTTGCAAGAGCCCATAAGAAAGAACCAGTATTAGCATTGTGTCAGTGTCCCAGAATCAGTCAGTCAGTCAGATCAGTCAGTCAGTCAGTCCAGTTCAGAGATTCTTGCAACTCAGTGCAGAATCTGGTATCTCAGTGGATACTTGTTGTGTTTTGTTTGAAGTTTAGAGTCCAGGACTCATAGCAAATCTTACCCGGTCAGATCAAGACCTTTAAAATCTTTATATTGCATTCCTGGAAAACTATCTAAGTACAAAAGCCTACATAACAGATGTTCCTCTGCCCCCACGAACTTGCCGGGTTAGTGTTTTTAGTGTAGTGGTTTGTGTTAGTGTTCACTTACACACCTGCACCGTCACCAGCCCTTTCAGGGGATGGATTACTATGACTGTTATCAAGTGATGTGTTCTATGAGCTTGTTTGTAATCATGAAGAGAGGCAGAGGGTAGCAGAGCAAGAGAAGTGAGCTTGTAAAGCTGCTAGGAAAGCCAGGTCTGAAGCTCTGGAGGTCTGGAAAAAGCAGGATGAAAAGAGAAAAAAAGCAAACAAGATGAAGACAGCACTGAAGAGATGGCAGGAGCAGAAGGCAGAGGCAAGGTCCAGAGGGGAAAAGTTCACATTGAAGAGACCTGTGAGGACCCTGCTAGCTGGTCCTGTACTCAAGCCAACAGCTACAGCAGTGGAAGATGACAATGACAATGGAGAAGAAGGATCTGATAGTGATCAGAGTGGCTCTGAGTAGCTGAACAATGATGCCTGGATACATGGGCTGGACTGTTTCAATGACTCAATTTGGCCCAGAATACCCATCCCATGGTGATACTGCAAAAATAGGCTTGTACCAGTTCCTTTGAGTATTCCTTTTTACTGTATCTCATTCTTTGCATAGCAATACACATTTTCACATTCAAGTATAATCATGATTCCCAACCAATCAGAACTTATGGTATATATTCAATTTTGCTGTTTCATTGACTGGTAAATAACTGTAGCATGTGAATCCTGCTCTCTGGCTAACCCTTCTCCCTCTAATTTTTACTGTTTGTGAGTCTGCTATGTTGTGAGAGCCTTGCATCTGCTTGTTTGTGCATCCCATGACTATTTCACTTGTAGATGTACAAGGCAGTCATGCATCAGCCCCCATGACAACATGAACTATAGCAATAACTATCATGGAAGATCCATGACAGTTTTTTGGAATGGTAAGTTTTCCATTCAGCATTGTGTGTGGCTTATAAAAGGCTATAGGTAAAACTATCGTTATTGCAAGGGGCCCTGATGACTTGCTGGACTGTCCATGCAGAGAACCTCTGCATCAATGGTATTTGAAGAAAATCATCAATTGTCTTGCCCAGGCCCAAGGCTCTGGCTATCCTCCAATTCCTTGACATATTTGTGGAGAAAAAGCCAGAGAAAAAGAAAGATCAACCCAGTGTAGCATCTGCTAATGCTTCTCTTATTGATGTGCCACTGATGCCTGTACCTTTGGAAGAAAATCTCAATGTCTATTATGGCGATGAACCTGATGGCTCCATGTCTACTTGTGATGACCTGCCACTAGGGCAAGTGAGTCTGATGGAAGTGGTGGATGATAATCTGGACCCTGCAACAGACATGCACTTGCAAGAAAGCCCCTCTGATAATGATTCTGGTGGCAATTTGCCTAAAGAAAGTTGTGATGAAGATGGAGATACTGCAATGGAGCATGGGGACAATAGTGAGAGTGATGAGGCAGATGCTTGCACAGAAATTGAGACCAAAGCTACAGCCAAAGTGGTTCTGGAAATCCCACAGGCATGTTGGTATAGGCAAAAGTTTGAGTAGGCCAAAAGGACAGTGTCTAGGTGTTTTGTTACGACCACAAGTAGTACAAGACTTAACATAGTGGTAAACAAATTCATGCATCTGTGGCCAGGTATAATTCCGTTGGACTAATTTGAGCATCCAATTTTGACCAAAATGACCTGCCAAGATATGATCGTGAGTGTTTTGTAGGACACAAAGACAGAGATCTGCGGAGTCTGGGACATAGATGTGATTGCCAAGACAGAGTATTCCTGACTCATTCACAGACCAGTGGGAAGGATTAGAAGGGGAAGAAGCAAGACAAAAACCTTCAGTCACCATGGAATCTGTGGGTTGTGCTTGCTTGATATCAGAGTGGAGCTTATCCATGTCCATGATAGCACTAGCACAGAGTATGGGACCTTCAAGAAATGTAGCATGGAGAGAAGTAGAGAGTTGTTCTTGAGTGAATACAGGGCAGAAATTATGTGGGTTGACTTGAGCATATTGACTATCCCTCTCTTTAGGGTAGATGTCCCATCATCTAGTGAGTGCGTCTGGTTTCCCACCAAGTTTACCTGGCCAGAACCAAATAACAAGGTTGAACTGGGAAAGGAATTCAGACCAGCACACCTGCTGTCAGGTAAGAACCTTGGTAGTAGAGAAATACTCAAGGTTCTTATGATCTGTGACAATGTCAGTGGATTCTGCAGAGCCTTTGAGGTAATGACACCAGTATTTAAAGGCTTCAAACATAGTGAGAAGCTCTTTATCATGAGTGTTGTAGTTGAGCTCAGCTCCATGGAGACTTTGGGACAAGAAGGAAATAGAGTGAATCTCACCATCCTCAAGGTAAATAGAAAGGATGGCGGCAATAGCATAGTCAGAGGCATTGGTTTCCACAACTAATTGACAGTTGGGAATCCAGTGGGTAAGGATAGGAGCATGAGTGAAAGCCTGTTTCAGCTCATTCAATGTAGCCAGGCATTTGTTGTTGGATTTCTACAGAATACCCTTGCAAGTAAGATGTGTTAAGGGCAACACAATCTCATTGTATTCATGGATAAAACGGTGATAGAAGTTAGCAAAACCAAGAAATGATTGGATATCTTTGATCTTCTGCAGGACCGGCCAGTCAACAATAGCTTTGACTTTGTCTTCAGCCATGTGTAAGCCTTCAGGAGAGAGGATATAGCCTAGATATTCCACAGAATCCCAATGAAATTTGCATTTGGATCCTTTGCAGTAGAGATTGTTAGCTCTAAGTCTGTGTAGGACCTCTTGTACGTGTTTTCAGTGTTCCACAGGATCATTGGAGTAGATGAGGATATTGTGGAGGTAGATGACAATGGAAACATCAAGCATATCTGTGAAGATGTTGTTGACAAAGCATTGGAAAGCTGCAGGAGCATTGGTAAGACCAAATGGCATGACATGCCATTCAAAAGACCCATAGTGGGTGTAGAATGCGGTTTTCCATTTGTCTCCTTTGGCAATATGGACAAGATGGTAGGTGTGGCAGAGGTTTAGTTTGGTATATAGATGTGTGGAACATGTGGAATCAAGAAGATCAGAAATGAGAGGAAGTGGATAGCAATCTTTTTTTTTTGTGATTTTGTTCAAGCCACGGAAATCATCACAGAGCCTGAGTTCACCAGTTTTCTTTTTGATGAAGAGTACTGGGGCTTTGTGAGGAGAATGTGAGGGTAAGATGAAACCATTATGGACATTATCATCAAGAAACTTGCATAAGGCTCTGAGTTTGGATTCAGAGAGGGAAGAAATGGGGCCAAGCAGAGGAAAAGTGCCTTCCTCAAGATTGATTTTGAGGTCATAAAGGCAATGCTCAGGGAGTTTCTCTGAGAGGGAATCACTGAACACATTGGCAAAGTCATGGTACTCCAGTGGTACATCTGTTAAATCCATGGGAGCTGCAGAGGCAGCTTGGCCACTAACACTAGGCATAGAAGGCTGTAACATGAATTGTTGGGCACCTCCTTCTGCACAAGCTCGTATGAAAGCAGGTGCAGAAATAATTGATATCCTGGGTGCAACCAAAGCAGTGAATGATGAAATAGAAGGATATGAGTTGATAAGCTCATACAGTGGTGGAGTCCATCAGGATCTTGAGGGAGGTTTGGATTGGATTGGACCTGAAGGGTCCAAGCAGTGTGGCACTGTTGTTTTGGAGGCTGTGGAAGCGCTAGAAGGGATAGAACCATCAAATAGCTTTGAACAAAAAGTGATACTATGTTTTGACCAGTCAATCAATGGATTGTAGCAGGAAAGCCAGTTGTATCCCAGAACAATGTTACAGGATGAATCAAGATGAGTGACATAGAAGTCAATGGGAATGATATTGCCCGACGGGAGCCATACAGGAAGCGAAATGAATTGGGAGATGTGAGATCTGGCAGAGCCATCAAGAAGTCAAAGTTGAACAGAAGGAATGGATGTGGTGGAGAGATGATGGTCCTCAACATATTTGGAATCGATGAGGCAATGACTTGAACCAGAATCGATAAGAGCAAGAAAATGAAGGATAGTGGAAATAGGAGAGCCGTTGGGTTCCAATCCAGAACTGACTTCAGATGATAGTGATACAATTAGTGAATGATTGGAAAGAATGGCAGCATTGAGGGTTATGATCTCTGAGGTGCAATGACAGTCAATGCAACCCTGTCCTTGCACAGAGAAAACAGGGCTGCTCTCTATTTTTTCAACTCTGTGGGAGCCGAATCAGTAGAGGCAGGAGGCTCTGAAACCTCAGCAGCACAACCACAAGTGGAACCCATGGCCTTGCATTTGTTACAGTCCTCGGTCTTATGCTTATTGCCACAGAACATACAGAAATTGTTCTTTCCATGGTGTTCCTTCTCCTCGGGAGTGAGCTTGCCATCTTTGCCTAGCTTGTCAGCATAGGGCTTCTTGGTGGGCAAGGAAGACAAAGATGAAGAGGACTGGTAGGTGGAGGCAGAGCCCCCAGAATTGGAACCATAGGATTTAGGTGCCACAGGGTATGAAGAGTTCAAGTTTGAACCTGAACCCTTGGGTTTGGAGGAAGAGGATGAAGAGGAGGAAGGTTTATCACAATTTTCACATGAAATTTCAGCCTTCTGAGTCCAATAACAAGCATTGAGTTCCTGTACAAGGGTACACATGTCGTGGAGGTTATTAGGCTTACCATGGTGGGCCATATCATCTTTAATCTGTGAGCAAAGTCTGCAGTAAAAAGTGTGATGCAAGGAATTATCACCATAGGTGACGATAGAGGCATGTTGACTGAAACGGACTATATACTTCATAATTCAGTTTCTGTCATGCATCTTAAGGTTTTCCAATTTGTCTTCAGCATTGAATGGACCAAAGCTAGTCCGAAGTTCCACAAGAAAGGCGGCATAGGAATATGCCCAGGCAGCAGGGTTAGCATGGTTAGGGTGGAGGATATCCAGTTCAAACCAATCTAGGGTGACACTGGAAGGGAAGGATATGGCATAGTTGACTTTTGAGGCATCAGCACAGAACATGTTGAGCCTGTTGTTGAAGTTCAACTGGAGGGAGATGATGAATGCCTTGAGTTTCCATGGGTGCAAGCCATCAAAAGTGTCAGGCCCCTTGACCTTGGTGTGTATCAGGCATTGCGCAGGATTATTGACTTGGTTGGCAAGGCTATGGAGAAGGTTGAAGAAATCCCTGACCATGGCTTCATCAATGTTAGGAGGATTGGGAGGATTAGGAGGGTTAGGAGGGTTACCGCCAGGACCTCCAAGGCTACCACCAGGTTGGTAATTGTCATTGCCCCATGGAAGGCATGAACTGTGGTTACTAGGAGAGTCAATCTCACCCTCAGAATCACCACCAGGTTCTTCATTTTGAATGAGGAAGGTGCAATGCAGGTTAGGGATTGGAGTCTATGGAGGATCGTTTCAGTAGCTACCATAGCCACCTGAAATGGATTCCGAGGGTCTGGGGGCAAGGTTGAGGTTGAATGGGTTGGGGTTGATTCCATTGTTGGGTTGGCATTGGGTGAAACTGTTATAGGTGTAGGTTTCCTTATAGGACTGGCTGGTGGATGCAGAGTCTTCACCAAAAAGGTGTTGATCTCCTTTGGAGGTGAATTGGGGGATGTTGTTCATAGAGAAAGTAGGTTTGGGGTCCATGGAGGACTGAGTAGTCTCGGTTGGTTTGAGAAGGATAGTAGACATGCTTAAAATTTTTGACTCAAGGGTTTGAGTTTGAATATACTGTTAGGATTGTGCCAATAGGAAGAGATGAAGTGGAATGCACATGGGCTTGGCAAAGCTATTAGCAACATCACCCCTGGGTCAAAGCCCTAAGATGAATACAGACAGAGTCCATGGAGTAACACAAATATGGATTAAGATGAAGTCGCACAGAGTCGGAATCCATGGACTTGTAGAAGAGATTGAGATTAAGCTTGAAGGCCAAGTAGAAGTGAGTGTGAGAGTATTGGGCTAAACCAAGTTGATATTCAAACTGAGGTATGTACTACTAGTTCTACAGTTTATATATTAGAGTGGAGTCTGATGAACAGAGGCTAGAATAAGTATGGACATGGCTGGAATAATATAAGTCTGGAATATTCTGTATCTAGAGGAGTTGAGTATTCTGTAGACTCCAATATAACACCTACTCACTACCATTGACAGATTCTAGGTGTGATAAATGAATATGTGAAATTAGTATGTGAAAGAGAGATATGAAATATGGAATAGAAACTGGGAAATGGAATCTGTCAGATTCTGATAAGTGAGTTGGAGCCAGTTGGATGGGTTGAAGGTTGATGCCTGTGGAGTCTGCAGCATGCTCATTACAATTAGCCAAACAACATGGTTCACACCATTCAAACTAAATGCAGGATATCTTCCCTCTATGTTGAAGGAATATATGGCTGCTTTAACTGCCCCTCCTGGGATAAAGAAATTCACAAAACAAGCATTGGCAAATCTTGTAGAGGCTTATGACTTGATCATTTCAAATTGAGTATTTCAAACTCATCATGCCAACAAGTATCAATCAAAGGAGCTGCCAATTGTTAAAGGTGACCTCATGTTCCTGTCCACAAGGAACTTGAATCTACCTAAGGGACATGCCCACAAATTATGCCCTAAGTTTATTGGACCTTACAAGGTCAAAGAGGCTTACCCAGAGATGTTCAACTACACCCTGCAGCTACATCCTATGTTCCATGTTAGCTTGCTGTGCCCATATCACATGAACAACAACACCTTGTTCCCTAATTGAGAATAACCTGAACCATATGACTTCAGTGCTGATAATGACACTGAGTGGTTCATAGATGAAATTGTTGGGCATAGATGGTCTGACTGCAAGCTGGAGTTGCAGGTCCATTGGTCATTGGGTGATATGACTTGGGAACGGTTATCCTCTTGCAAAGATCTAGCTGCACTGGAACAATATCTGGAGATCATGAATGTATGGGACCTGTGGCAATTGTCCAAATTGGATGCATGGATTCATTGACTAAGCACAGTGACATGGCTGTATCAGCACTATTATATAACTGGGCCAATCCAATTGCCCAAACACAGCTCTGTCAGGGCTGTCCTGTTGATCCTACCAATTGCTTGACCTCAAATACCAGCTGTTTCATGGAAGAATGGTGCCCCCTCCTCTTTGTCACCCCCTTTACACTCAATGTTATTACTTTTGCTATTCATTGCATACTTGTCACTTGTAGTGACATCCAGCAGCAACTCTAATGGTGGCAGCAATTTACTTCCTTCTCTACCTCATTTGCCTCAAGACTTGGCCAATACAGTGAACCCCACATGGGGTTCTGACTGGGGGGAGAACTGGGGAATACCACTACCAGGACCAGGACCACCCAGAAATCAAAAATTTCAAGGACAATTCCAGCCACCAATGTAGCCTGGCCAATTCTATGGGCAACACCCAAACATGGGACTACTGGGCATGGTCTACCCATCTAATTAGGGTGGATATGTGTACTATATGCAGCAACATACATATATGACAACACATGACAACCAAATGGCCATCAATGACAACATTGTTCACCAAAATAATCACATGCAGATTGGTGAGTCCAGCCTACCACCAGATGAAGTACAGTTGACTGTCAGCATGACAGTTGATACTAATACTTAGACAGATCAGCAGGATCATTCTGACAAGAAAGGAAAGAAGAAAGCCTCAGAGGGCAAATTGATGCAGCAGGCTAAGGAGGACAAGGAATATTGTTCAAAGATTAGACAATGTGATGTTGAGAGTGAGCCAATACCACCAGAAGTACTGGAAATTGCTGATAGGATGAATGAGTGAGATCATGTCAAGGACCTAGAGGAACATTTAAAACATACCTATGAATTGTTAGCCATGACCCTACAATGTAATTGTCAACTCAAGCATGACTTGGAACTAGCAATGAAAGGTACAAAATGACCTCTATTATTGCCTTGCAGTGAACTTATGACAGAGCAATCCAACAAATGGATGGAACAACTGGCAGCTGAATGGCCAGCATGACAGTTGCTAAGGACTAACTATATGGATGACAAATTGGCAGTGTACTTATCTGATACACCAAAGCAGATTCTTGTCGAGACAGAGGGATGGGCATCAAATTTGAAGACTGCAAAGCACTGTAAGAAGGAGAGCATCAAATCTAAACAGATCACAATCCTACTGCACCATATTGAGTATTTGGTGCTGAGAGATGGTGCTGCATACCTATGGGATAGTAAGGTACATAATGATACCATTTCTGAAGGATCATCAGTAGCTGACTGGATTGAGTTCCTTGCCAGAACAATGGGTAACAAACCCATCCATCCTGATGGACTTTGACCATACACCCAAACACTGACAACTCTGACAGTGACTTTAATGACAATGATGATGAGGACTCTGAGCCCTGGCACAGAAATAATCCACTTTCAAAAAATACCCCTGCCTATAAACAACATGAATGGGAGATGTTCTTCAAAGTTGAACAGAAGATGTTTGACAGGCACACACAAGATTGTTGAGTTAATGAATATCATTCATCTCTTGCCCAATGGGAAGCACAGCAAGGAAGGATCTCCCCTTCACTACCATCCACTGTTGAACCTAGACTTCTGTAGCAATGGCAACACCCAAAACTCCGAGAGAGCTAAGGAAAGATGCTTGCAGTCACAGTAGTCAAGGCTATGTGTCTGTGCAAGTGGTTTGGTGCACCTCTGTGCAGTCAATTCCTCTAGATGCAGGTATACACTTTGACTATACATTCTGGAAGTAGTATCCTTCAGCAGTCAAGTACTAAGAGGCTCAGGCTGTAAGCTGAGGGAGATCTTAATAAATGAGATAGAACAAAATCTAGTGTGACCTGGACACTAAGAAACCATCCCAAAAGATGTGAAAAATGTCTAGCAAATGTGCACCAGATATAGGCAACCGGATATAGTCCTAAAACCAGAGCAACATCCAAGAAAATAATGTAAAACTGATAAAATGTGGTAAATGTTCCTAAAACTGGTCTAGACAACAGAGAAGGGCTATATTGAATGGTGAAGGTCCTAAACCCAGTCCAGAGTGTGTGGAACAGATATAAATGATGGCAATAGGTCTAAAACCGGTGTGACATCCAAGAGAAATGGTGCAAAAGCCTATAAAATGTGACAAGAGTATAGACAATATGTCTAGATGTATACCTAATAAAGTAAGCAGAAACAGTGGTAATAAACATACAAAAATGAAGTAAAACTGGTGGGAATCTTGGATTCTTGGTCTAGAGAACCAGAGCTATGGCAACAAGTGTGCGGAGCTTTGGAAAAGCAATATAGTCATCTGAAGCCATGGCATTGTGTTTAATGCTGGGTTTTTGAGGGGAAACCATATAGGTGCTGTAACTGCTGTGAGGACCATGGAGTGCTGTTTAACTGTGGATTTTCAATGTGCAGCTCCTTTGCTGAGGTGTGTGCAGCTACTATCAATTACTTTGAGGTCCAGGCATGCTAAAGCCCTTGATATGGAACTTCACTTCACTTCTGGTTATCACCTGGAAGCTGATGGACAAACCAAACACACCAACCAAACCCTCGAACAACACATCCATATCTATTGTTCTTACCAACAAGACAATTGTGACACCCTATTACCCATTGCTGAATTCACATATAACAATGCTCCTAATGCTTCCACTGGAATCTCTCTATTTTTTGCTAACAAAGGATACCACCCCAACACTATGGTATATCCTGAACATGATATTGCCTCTGCTTGGGCCCACAACTTCATAGTTAACCTCAACAATCTTCACCAATTCCTTTGCGACAAAATCTCCCATGCTCAGTCCCACTACAAATTCCAAGCAGATAAGTGATAGTCTCTGGCTCCTGATTTCAAAGTAGGCAACAAGGTTTTCCTTAATTCCAAACACATCAGGACTACTCGCCTTATTGCAAAATTCTCAGAGAAATTCCTTGGACCATTCAACATCATTGCACAACCTGGATCCCATTCTTTCACACTCAAACTCCCCACAGATCTCTGTTCCATTCACCCTGTATTCCATGTCTCACAGTTGGAATCCATGGAATCCAATACCATTCCAAACTGTACCCAACCACCTCCACCTGCAGTCAAAGTTGACAATGAAGAACAGTACAAGATTGCTCAGATTCTTGACTCTAAACTTGACTGTCAGTTCCAATGTCCTTTCATCTATCATGTCAATGGTTGGGTTACAAAGGTACTGATGAAGAGTTTGCTTGGATCCCTGCTACCAAATTCTCTGTGGATGAATATATTGAAGATTTCCATCGTTGTTACCCTGACAAACCAGGACCCCTATCCAAGATCACCATATGAAAAGTCACTATCAAACCTTTCTCTACTATTTCTTGATTCCTGTCTCCACCAGTTCTATTCAGAAAATGTCTCCTGAATTTCAAATAGGATTCTGAAAAACTATTGCAAATTACCTTTCTAATTGGGAATGGACTTCACTGGCTCCTTTCTTGACTTCATTTCTTTTTTGTCACTTCATTTCAGACAGCAAGAAACTCTATACATTTTATGCCCTTCTGGGCATGGTACTCTATGGTCCATCTACAAACATACATATATAAAATTGTACAAAAGGCGAATAAAGGTTAGGTGGCCATGGACTCCCCAGCTTCCTCCATCTCAACATCCTCATTGTCATTCCCTGTGGCCTCCACCTTGACTTTTCCTTCAACTCCTTCCTATTCATCTCCACTTTCTATATCTTCCCCTGAGGCCTCTCTGCCTTTTCCTCTCCTGTGACCCTCTTCAACAACTTCCTCCCATTCTTGTCCTTGATCAAATCAAGCTCCACTAACCTGATGGTCCTCACTCTGGGTACCTGTAACGAGCATGCCGCAGACTCCATGGACACCAACCTTCAATCAACCCCACCAGCTCCAACTCATTATCGGAACCCAACGGACTCCAGTTCCTGGTTTCTATTCCATATTTCATATCTCTATTTCACATACTAATTTCACATATTCATTTATCACACCTAGAATCTGTCAACGGTACTGAGTAGGTGTTATATCGGAGTTCACAGAATACTCGACTCCTCTAGGTACAGAATATTCCAGACTTATATTATTCCAGCCATGTCCATACTTATTCTAGCCTCTGTCTGTCAGATTCCACTCTAGTATATAAACTGTAGAACTAGTAGTACATACCTCAGTTTGAATATCAACTTGGTTTAGCCCAATACTCTTGCACTCACTTCTACTTGGCCTTTAAGCCTAATCCTCAATCTCTTCTACAAATCCACAGATTCTGACTCTGTATGACTTCGTCTTAAATCTCTACTTGTCTTACTCTGTGGACTCTGTCTGTATTCATCTTAGGGCTTTGACTCAGGGGTGATGTTGCTAATAGCTTTGCCAAGCCCACATGCATTCTACAGACTCCAGTGTCATTCTGCTTCATCTCTCCCTATTGGCATGATCCTAACACCAACCTTAGAAGAAAGATAGCTAACAATACAAATGGTGATTAGGGGGAAAACACAGTACCCTCACCAAAGTTCAAGGGATGCCAAAAAATGTTAAACAAAAACTCAAAAAAGCATACAAGACTTTCTGTAGAAGGACAAAAATGCCCCTGTGAGTTTTAACAAGATGAAATGCTCAAGAAATGATGGCAGAAAAGATATACTTGACATTGTAACAAGGAACAGAGCTATAACAGTAACCTGGATCAAGTCATTACTAAATTATGGAACTAACTGAGCACTATGGGCTTACTTTGCTGATGCATTATTGCTCACCATGCACCCCAATGCACACTAGACTCAGATGAATTTACCAGAATGAGCATGTACCTGCAATCATGGTGAACCAAGACAAAAGATCTGCCCCAGGATCTAAAAGAGATAATCTAAGCCAGCAAGAAGTACAGTGTATGGCTAGAGAGACTTGCATTTAGCAGAGAAACAATGCACAAAATGCTGTTGTGGCTACATTCCAAAACAGATAAGAGACAATGATTACACTTGAACCAGAAGGAGAACCAGTGTGTAAGGGAGAGACACAGAGTACAACACATAGGTGATGTTAAAGTCCTGGCTAAATCCCAGAATCTCCCAGAACATAAGAGAAATAAATGCAGGAGGTGTAGAATGGCATGTTTCACAGATGGACAGACCTGTAACAAGCTACCACCAGCAGCAATAGAATGGGAGGCATCAGACTATGGAGATGTGCCAGAAACTGTTCCTCCATAGTCTATAGAAATAGAGGATGCACAAATAACAATGACAAAAATGCAATAGCCAGTGCAAGCATATGGTTCAGTCTGGACAACCCTCAAAATAGTGCAATATGACTGCACAATGATCTAGAGAGATCACTGGAGGATACCTAGCAACACAAAAAGCAGATAAGTCTCAACCTCTAGGAATCATGAGCAACTTGCTAACAATGATAATAACAACTACAACAAACCTAAAGAAAAATGAAGACAAAGGATAGGTAGGAGTAGTGGACACCCATGCCTACCAAGCCCTGATTGTGAGTATGAGGAGCAGACCAGGCCCACAACCATAAATTGGGTGAAAGGTCACTTGGGCATACAGAGAAACAAAAAAGCAGACAAACCTCATACAGCTTTGGGGATAAAATTGCACAAAACTGCAAGGAGACACCAGATTAATGAGAATAATGACCACCAAAGCCACCCATCTGATCTGGTGACTCTGCAATAAGAGAGTCATCCAAAATGAGAGAAACAGCCCAATATCAGAACAGGAAATCAGAAACAGATTCCTATATGCTATGAATGAGACTCTAGACTGATTTAGCAGCCTTGAGGAAGAAGAAAGCCAGAAAATGGGAAATCTCCATGGAGACTGTGCTGAGGACATGGAAAGGAGTGATCATGAATGAGAAAGATCTCCTTGAAGACTGGATAGGGATGATTGGGGCTTTAGTAGGTATAACATCATAAGTCACAGGCATAGAGTAGTAGAGGAAGGTGTAGATGATGGGATAGAGCAAGAGAAGAGGTTGCAATGTTTGATGTAGAGCCCCACATGGAGTGTATAACACATTTCCTTGGGTGACTAAAGCAAGCTGCAAGGTCAAAGCCCCTTGCACATCTTACATGAGCTGATGAAGGCAACCAATGTCAATATTACTCTACCTAGACTAGCTATGTAGAGTAAAGCTAATGCAAACATGTCCACTAAAAAAATAGAGCATTGAGGTTGAGCCAGGCTAAGAGTTTTGCTGGTTCTGTTGAGGCTAGCCCTTCAACTGTATATTCTTCTTACATTTCCCCATTCTGCTGCTTTAATTTCATTCTATTTGTAGGCCCCAGATACTGATGTGTCAAATGTTGATATGATAATGGAATCCCCTCACTCTCTGTCACCAGCACCTCCATCTAAACCTGAGATACTTGAGTGATTACAACAACAAAATTGTTGGATTCCTCAATGCTTCTAAGGTTATCTGCCCACTGGTGGCTGTCTTGCACTGTTTCAACAATATGCGGTGGTCAGGCCTCAACCACCATCACCTCACCACTCTCCTTTGTCAGATACATTCAACATCATCACCAGAATCATCTCAAACATTGCTTCCAGATACACCAATCATTATGGAAACAGATGAATTTGGTTTATATTGCAAATACAAGACTTTACCATCTTTTAATCTAGATGATGCAATGACTATAGCCAACCTTCTCCCTACCCAAAAATGATCTCCAACATTGTTCACCACTCTGTGTTTATGGATCTTATGTTGTGAACAATACTCTACAACCATTTTGACTGGTGCTGTCAATTCTGAAGACAACAACTTGTCAGCTTCATGGTTTGCACCATTTATCAATCCTACTGTCTGTTGACTTATGCATTGGTTCTGCTCAATGGCCACAAAGACCCTGAATGACTTGAACTGTCTTGTCCATGAGGTCATTCTTGCTCCTGACTTTTCTGCCCCAGATTTACTCAGTTTTGATGCCAACTGTGAGGCTAAATGACTCAACTCAGATATACTCTCACTATTTGCAGCCAATGGATGGATCAAGGATAATGTTACACTGCATCTCCCCTAGACTGGATATGTTATGCATCCAAGGAAGATGCACTGACTCTCAATATCTCTGATGTTTGGCATTGCTCCCTTCTTGACATCATTTGTTTAGCATTTGAAGATGCCTCTTTACTTTGATTTCATCTCAAAGACTTCAAACAGATGTAGGAATGACCAGATGGACATATGGAATGTGTGTATGGTGAGGTATACACATCAGATGCTTTCTTGGAAATGGAAGCTGTGATTGTACCTGAGCCTGGGTGCTCTCTTGAGATGGTTGTTGTGCCCATAATGGTATACTTTGATTCAACATGCCTTGCGAATTTTGGAACAGCTACACTTTGGCTAGCCTATGTCAGTATGGGACTGATGTTGAAGTATGTCTAGGCAGTACCTTCTTTGTTGCAAAGCCATCACCTTATTTCCCTGTGGTTTGTATTTCTTTATTGTCTTACAGCCTTACCAGTACTGATAGTCTTATCTTTCAGTCACTGGATAACATTCAAGATATTTACATTGAGACATTTGGATCACTCACATCAAAGGAATTACTCACATTCCTAAAGTGTGATCTCATGCAGAAGATATGGAAGCTTCTTCTTGATCCAGAGTTCATACACATGTATGAACATGGCATTGTGATTGAGTGCACAGATGGTATTTTTTGCTGGGTATACCCTCAGTTCTTTACTTATTCTACTGATTATCCTAAAAAGTGAGTTCAATTTGTTTGTATTCCTGCTGCTACTCACACCAAGTTATACAGAGTTCTTCTTGCAAGCATTAAATCTCTCAGCCATTGCCTTTGCCCTTGATGCCTGGGTCTCAAAAACAGGATCTCTGATATGAGAATGAAGTAAGATCCCACAAACTGTGAACACAATACTAGGGTTGACTCCAACCAACAATGACATGATGTTGAGTTGGTTTGTAAGTAGATCTTCACAAAGGGATATCCAGGATCAGGAAACATGTTGAAGGAGTTATTGGACCTACCTCCTTGATGCTGAAGAGCTGCTTGCATGCACAAGCTAGAAATGCAACAGAGTCAAAGACACTAATCATACCCACACCTAATACTACACATAAACACACTCAAGTTCATTGGGGGATTCTGATGTGATAGAAGTAGCAACACAAAGAACTGTATTTTCAATATCTCTATGATACACGTACAGCAATAGTGCTTATATCATATCTAGACTTCTCTAAGTCTAAAAGCTTTTCTCAAACAAGAGGCATGACATTTGTTGCTTGGCATCAAGGCAAAGGGGTTTAAACACAACTTTATACATTGGTAGACATAACCACAACACTTCCAAAGTTGCGTGCAACTCAAACAGTCACAACAAACAACAGAACTAACCACTAGACATGACTCAAAGCACAGCGCTCCAAGTAGAAACCAATACACACAAGCCACAGGGTCTATACCTATGCACTCAAGCTTCCTAACTGATCATAGATCCACAGGGTTCCAACCTATACAATTCAGAGAACACAATTTAACACAGAAAACCCCTTCTGACAAGCCAAAGGGTTTAAACCTTTGCTAACCTGTGGAAATACAGAAAGCAAGCACTAATCAGACCAAATGGTTTGAACCTCTGCCACCTGTAGTGCCTTGCATCACATAAGAACCTCAAAGAAGTGAGAAAGTGTCCACACTGACACTAAACTCAAATTCTCTTAAAGAGCACAAGTCAAATGATGACTGAAACCAATGCACAAAGTGCCGCATTAACTTTCTTTGTCTCACATGTCACTCAATATCACATAATAAGTCTCAGGTATCATCTATATTCTCTCACTCAAAGCTACAAACAGCTCCAAGTGCTAGAGTGCATGGCAGAAAAGCTTTGCACCATTACACTGGGGGTCTGAAACTTGTACACTACTTCTATACTACTATATTTATACATTCTATGATCTACAAATTAGTACAACTAATTATAGTATTATTTTTTTGGTAGCCTTCCATCCCTTGCATCCTGCACATGCTGCATGAGCACACCATTGCTTAGCACTTAGTCAAATGTCCGACTTGGACCCAGACTTTGTAGTGCACATGGTTGTGACATTGGTTAACACTGTGTGCAGTGATGTCACATCTCCTGTTATGTCCTCAGAGATATCTTCTGTCATGCAAGTCATAATTTGACTTATTTATATTTTTCTAGGTGTCTCTGTCATTTATGATCAGTTAATATTTGCCTAAGCCTTGTGCTCTTCAGCTGAAGTGATTATTCTCGGTTTTATTTGTATATAGCTATTATACCACTATGCATGCAAGTTGCCAGTCAATCTGTGCCTTGTGCATCATAGATCAATGTCTCTTGTAGTTCATTTAGTATTACACATGTCTTTGATTATTATATTCTTATATGTGCACAATGTTATCTTGGTGCAGCTAGTATCAAACACTGAGCTCTCATACTTAGATTGACCTTATCTAGTATCACTCTAAGCTAGAGCATGCATTCTACCAATAGTCATTTCCAATATTCATTGTACTTCCTTAATATCATTGCACTCTTTGTATATTCTCTCTTATTGTATTTGACATGTATAAATGCCTTGGAGGCATGTCAATGCCAAACCATGTATGGTTTGAATTATCTTTACAGCCTGTTGTGAACCAATTTTGTTATGACAGAATGCTTTCTCTGAGGCACTGTATCCTCTGGGCTTTAATTTTTACCAAATATTTATGCTCAACTTGATACATGAGTCCAAGAGTGGTGGCTAGAAGTTTTTATTTACACACCTTGTCTGCATTTGTCATGAAATTCCTGGAGCAATTCAGAAGATGAATAAGAGGTAAGCAGCTCAATGATTAGCTCTTATGCTGTCACAATACTCATTTTTGTAGATTTTGTTTAGTTCTTACATTTGGGCACTCTACAATTTGCAAGTTCAGCAATGATATTTTGGGTCAAAAGAAGTTTGCAGCTAGAGATTACAAAGATCTACTCTAGGTATGTGATCTAAGGTTGTGATATTCTATGTTAAGCTAAAGTAATATTTGCTAGTGTTCTTTCCTATGCTTTGATGGTCTCCTGCTTGATTCACAAGATAATAAAATCATGATGGACACAGTTTTCACTTGGGCCATGGAGCATGCTTTTACAAAGGCACAAATGCATACAGACTTGTTTGCCCAAATATCCATACTAGAGAGCTGCTTAATGAAACAGCAACATAAGTCCAACAGCTCATTCACACAGTGAAGACTATGGCAACATCAACTGGGAGTGTATTCAAATCAATCAAGTTCTTTAATTTCTAAACCTAGAAGAACCATGCCCTTGGTGATTATGTCTGGTGCATCTCTAAATTTAGCATGTCAGACTCATATAGCATCCAGATTGTGAGTGAATCTTCTCTTTGAATGTACTGTTTTTCAGCACTAAAGTAGTATTTAGGGTGAACAGGAACATCACCACATTAAGCTTTTCTATTCACATACTAATAAATGTGGTCATATCAAGCAAATAGCAATGCTTGAATGGCAAATCCTTGCACAGTGGATCTCTAAATTCAAAGTCAGATCCAAGACTGATGACATCTTTGAGACAGCCAGAAGACCACTACCAGATGTCCCTGTCAAGAAGTTATCCATTGGACCTTTATCACTGGCTTGCTGATAACAATGGCAACCTTGCTATTGAGGTGAGAATTTGGTTGCTCAAATATTTTGCATACTTTCAAGTACCTAATACTCATTGTCTGTAGGATCTCATCCCCAAGCTGAAAGAGCATATTCTTTGATGACTTCTTGTAAATGATATCTACAGAAGACAAAATCACCTCAAAACAGCTAAGTAACTCTACATTATCAATGTCCTTCAAATCAACTACACTACCTATGATGTTTGCTGTGATCAGGACTCAATCAACCCTCTGACATGTTCAGATGTCATCATACTGGCAAATGACTCCAACTCTGAAGCAAGCACAACACATCCATATTGGTGCACACAAATCATTAGGCTCTTTCATGCCAACATTCATTATAATGACCCTGATGGAGACTTTGAGGATCAGATGAATGTGTTCTAAGTTGATTTCACATGGGTCCATTGGTTTGGTTTTGATGCAAGCCATCATTTAGGATTCACCATGAGGCAGCTTCATTATGTTGGATTCATTGATCCCAACAACATTATTTGAGCTGTTCACCTAATTCCTGTTTACAAGTTTGGTCAAACACTGGAGTTCTTACCTCCATCCATTGCATGTCAGCCTGAGGATAATGACCAAGATTATGAGCAGTACTTGGTTGACATGTAAGGTGCTGTTATGTCTTGATATGTATCACTGACCTTACATTCACAGATGGGCTGACCATGATATGATCTTCTGGTATTTCAATCTTGGCATCAGCTATCAGGACATATGTAGAGCATTCAATGTCTCAGAAGATGTCTTTGATATGGGAGAGGACATAGTAATGGAGGATGTATTATTTAGAGAAAGACAATAAAGGTAAGGACATCTTGTCTGATTCTAACTTGGAAACTGCTCCAGATATGGTCACTGAGAAGAGTGGTATAATGAGGTGGTAGGAGAAGATGACAAGTCAGATTGGGACACAGATTCAGGTGATGAGAGTGAAAAGGAGGAGGAAGAAAACCTCAATGAAGAGGCTGAAGTGGAATTAGATGATATTTATAATGATAAAGACAACAAACTTATTTTAGAACCAGATCTGAGGTTTTCTACATTGTAAATTAATTGTAACACCTTCATTATATCATTATCTACCCAGATAAACTTACTCTGAGATTTGCATTAGTTATATATTCTTATAAATGTGACTGGGAGAATTACAATTAGTACTATTCTGAAATAATCTTATCACTGGCTTACTAAGGTATACAAATGAGCCCTTTCTCTATATCAGATTATATACAAAGTCACCAGTGATAAAGGTAAGCAACCTGGTGTAACTACTGTGGTTTTGTAGACTTAAAAGTTATGGAGGACAATGTGTCTGTATCTGACAATGAAGACAAGGATGAGGATATTGACAATTTGCCTGCTGATTGGTAAGCCAATAAGGCCTGAATCATTAATGAAAGTGTTAGGAACTGTTAGGATCGTGTCAATAGGAGGAAGTGAAGTGGAATGCATGCCGTGGAGTCCATGGAATGCACATAGGCTTGGCGAAGCTATTAGCAATGTCACCCCTAGGTTGAAGCCCTAAGATGAATACAGATGGAGTCTGCAGAGTAGGATAAGTAAGGATTAAGATGAAGTCACATGGAGTCAGAATCCATGGACTTGTAGAAGAGATTGAGATTAGGCTTGAAGGCCAAGTGGAAGTGAGTGTGAGAGTATTGGGCTAAACCAAGTTGATATTCAAACTGAGGTATGTACTACTAGTTCTACAGTTTATATACTAGAGTGGAATCCGACAGACAGAGGCTAAAATAAGTATGGACATGGCTGGAATAATGTAAGTCTGGAATATTCTGTATCTAGAGGAGTTGAGTATTCCGTAGACTCCGATATAACACCTACTCACTACCATGATGGATTCTAGGTGTGATAAATGAATATGTGAAATTAGTATGTGAAATAGAGATATGAAATATGGGATAGAAACCAGGAAACAGAATCTGTCAGATTCCAATAATGGTTTGGAGCTAGTGGAATGGGTTGAAGGTTGAGTCTGTGGAGTCTGTGGCATGCTCATTACAGGAAGCCAGCAATGAAATTGCTGGTTGCTTACAGCACTCTCTTGCATTAGTCATCATATTGAAATCCTGCTTTCCAGGCACCTGCTAAACTTTTTTTGTATTTATTAAATAAACTTATAAATAAATAATGTAATTAAAATAATTGACATGCCCACATGTGAGCTTGCCAATGGCATGATCAATATGATTGAAAAATGCACTCTAATTAGATTAGAGTTGGAACTAAATCCTTTTAACTTGTTTTTTGAGTTATCCTTGCTCTGCTTACCTCTCAATTTGCTCTCTACTTCTAATAATTGCTCTTCTTCACCATGGCACTGTGCCTCTACTTCCTTCATGCTGGTCTTCAAGCTTGGAATCCATTCTTTGGCAACCCTAAATAAATTTATCTTTTTTCTGCATCAATTAATAACAATTTCCCAGCAAAGGTGTTATTGGAGGCAGAGAGAAGATACACAAATATATTTGCAAAGGAAGGGATGGATAAATTGTCCATCTTATACATCTCATCTTATATTTATTACTTCTACTGAGGCTTGTAGTTTTGGATGACATTCTTTGTTGTTAAATCTGTGTTATCATTATATGTTGCAGGGCTTTCAACTGAGCAGGATGGATGTCAGTAACAGTGGAGATGGAGTGTAGTAACTATGGGTTAGTGTATACTTATGAAGCTCAACATTGGAATCAATGGCTGGCATATGCAGGTGGGCAGAGCAATCTCAGAGCAAAACATTTCTTCAATCCTGCAGACCATGTTGAGGCAAGTGAATTTCTCATTTTATACTGTTTCCTTTACTGATACTCATTTCAGGTGATTTAGTGCCTGTTTACAAGTTGTAAGCTTAGGTAAGATACATTTAGGCAGGGAGTTTGGACTTCATGAATACATATTGTCTGCAGAGTGTGAAGACATGCAATATAGTATGTTTTATTCTCAACCAATGTTCAGATGATATTGATGAACTGTTCAAGTTCAACATCTACAGAACAGTATCAAGCATTCAAGAATTGAGTTATTTACTTTTATACATGGTATTTGTGAGTTTTTAGTTTTCCACTGCTTTGAACTGCTGCTTGTTTGCTTGAATAGCATAGATTTGACATTGCAAGGCTACCTAATGTATTGATATAGCAATAATATATTAATGCATTGTTTCTACAGTCATGGTCTGATATATCAATGACACTTAAGCAACCAGTGACCATGCCCACTGTCAGAAGCCCTTTGCTCACAAATGTTGGCCCTCTGCTAGCCACCATTAACAAGCACTCCTGTTGGGGTGCACCCTAATCTAAAAATAACCTGATGACAATTGTGCTCTGTCTGCTATTATTAATAATGCACAAGTCCTGCCATCAAAAAGGATTGTTGCTGAGCACAGCAGCTTTTCACAGGTCCTTTCCTTCTTTCTTAGATCTGCAGCAATCTGTCCTGCACTAGAAAGACTGTATTCACACAGTAAAACATATGTTAACCTTCATTCATGATACAGTAGTAGTAATTTCAACATATTCACTCTTAGCTATGTATAAAATAACAAACACAAGATTGCATAGAAATACCAGAAATACAGTGTTGCTTTGATGATGTGCCAGAGATAGATCTAGGCACTAAATGTAAAAAGCCACAAGTGGCTGTAACAAATTTGGATAATATTACATCACTAGTAACATTGGTGATCTGTAACAATCCTGAGTATGATCCCAGAAGGTTCTGGCATAATCTGATTCTCTGTTTTGCATGATGTCAGTGACTGTTGTTCTGGCTGAGGTGTGAAAGAGGGGTGCTGGTTGTCACTGACAGTGAGCAGTGGTAAATTAATTGGGTGACTCTTTTTCAACACTTTTTGGTCATGACTATAGCTGATATATCAACCAGTGATGGCAGGAATAGGCCTTTATTATATCATGGTTAATGGTATCATACAGACATTAATATATCAGTCTGCATGGTAGTGGTGGACATTAGGCTCCAATATCTATAGAACCATATGAAGCATTCAAATATTGAGTTATTCATTTGTATATATACTATTACAGCATATTCTACATGAGGTTTTAGCTTACCACTGCTTTGGATTGCTCCTCACCTGCTTGAATGGTTGACACTCTTTCAGGTTCTCATGTTAGATGAATTTTGATGTGTAGCAACCACTGCAATTTCCTCTCAGAGGTTTTGGCTTCTGCTGACAAGTTTAGGAAAGCAAGAGTTGATCTTTTGTGTCTGTTGTTGGTTGTTAGTACTGTGGCTGAGGAAGGCTTTTCTGGTGGACAAACATTTTAGCAATTATCATGGCAATTGATTACCTGTATTTCCTAAAAAATTATGTGGGTATTATACTACAGCATGCTGCTTGCTATTTACAAAATGAAGGATTATCAAATACCTTACAGTCAGGCAACAGTGTCAGATTTTTGACCTGTGTATAAATCTTGTTTTAATTGAAACAGATGGTTTGGGAATTAAACTAATGGCCAAAAATGTCCTCAATTAAATATTATTAGAAGCAAGCTCATAACAGCAATCTTATCTTATTAAAAATCATTCACATGTGCCTATAACATTAGGGCACAAATAGAAATTTGCCATTAACTTAAACAGCAACAATACCACTATTTACCTAATGAACCAAGGCTTCTCAGTTTCTTTGACTATTTGCATCACAAGATCTGCAGCCACCTTCATTCCTTCCAGCAAAATTCTTAGCCTGGGATGTCAATATAAATGGTAAAAAATTTCCTATCACTTTTCTCCTAACTTCAACATGTCTGTCAATGACAAACAGGTCCAGATGAATTGGGTGAGATATTTCCTTCCTTCGTATTGATCCATTTGTTACAAATATACAGCATGCCTTAATGCCTTCCTCTATGGCCTTTTTGCTGCTTATACAGATCAATTTCAGGGTACATTGTGTGCCAAGCCAGGCATCCCAACTGCAGACCTTAAAGATCTAACATTGTTAGGCCAGTGGAGGAGAAAGGCCCTAAAGGTATGGTTCTTGGACCTGTTCTATGTATTCCTGACAGACACTTGTACCTTCAGATGCTCTCAGACCTCCTTCAACACCTTGATGTAACCAAGTCCACTACAAGCCCACCACCATCACCTCCCTCTTCCACTTTTTTGGTCATTGACTTATCAAGTTCTAACATTCTAGAGAATGCAACTGCTAGCAGGGCAATAATCTCCTTGCTCCCTACACCTTGCCTGATCTTTATACCACAATGCCAGTGTGGCATTCAGCTTGTAGGAAAGTCATATGACACCACTCAAGATACATCAGTGTCCATAGAGTACACTCCCACTTCTATGGCTGCAGTGATTGCATAATAAGACAATAGTGTAAACTCTCCCATGTTGATGCATTTCATTGGCTTATGTTGTTATCAGGTATATGCTCAGACTGTTTCTGTAGCATCCAAGGAATGAGATTCAGTAAGTCCTTTGTTTTTTTTTGGTTTTCAGGGATTGATGGTCTTGTAAGGTCTCTCATGTTTTCATATGTGCCCCATTCAAGACTTTACTCATTGATGTGTCAGACAAAAGCAAAGAACACAATTCTCATAAATGTTGTAGACAGCTTGACAAACACCAGGCTATACCATTGAAGAAACTATGCAACTGTACAATGCAATGTGATAGTAAAGCTGTTTTTCATAACTTCAATAGGGACTGAGATATTTCTCAAATATTATCTACTGCTATTTTCCAGAATTAAATGCCAATAGTTCAGTTCTAATTTGTCTCAGAAATTAAGTTGGCTAATATGCTTCCTATATTTCCATGCATATCATGTCAAAGAACCAGGAGAGCCCAATCTCTATAACAGCTATAGGACCTCTGCAGATAGTGTGCCCATAATCTTAGCAAAATTGATATTCATTTATATAAATTGAGTTTTCTTGCTCCCAGCAAAAATTTCCAGTGGTTATTTATAAATGAAGGTATTGGGCTCCAAAGAGAAGTGTTCCAGTGATCATTGTTTTGTTCAGAAGTATATCTAGCTTCCAGTGAAAATCTTAGTGATCTTTCCATAAATAAAAATACTCATTCTTCAAGTATTTTCCCAACAAAAAATCCTGCATGTGATGTTCTTACCTAAGTTACCCACTCCCAGCACAAATCTCACTATTCTCTCCATAAATAGAAGCACCTCATTGTTTGCCATTCTCAGTGAGTCTCACATGCCATAAGTGATTTTTTTACTATTTGATAAATGCTATTTTTCCTGCTTCATTTTCTGCAATGACAAGTTGTATTTTCTATACATACAATTAGTACTCTCATGTATTCAATGAACAATTTCTTACATGCAGAATTCAGATCAATGAGATTTTCATATAATCATGTAGCAATATAGAGACATGATCACACAATTGTCATTTGTCATGCATGGCACCTCTGAGGGGCCAGAAAGGGCCACCTGCAAATCAAAAATGATTGTGTCTGTAGATGCAGAGGTGCTAACCTTAGTTAAAAAGAGCAAAAAAGATGACAGACCCTACTAATAGATTTTCTAAAACCATTAAAGAGGTCTTTCATTCAGCTTTCCTCAAATTCTGAATACTGATTTCTTTATTTCATAGATGCCAGGCCAGGAAGTTTTCCTACTAGAGCAAGACCAATTTCTTCAAAACTGACTGGTGCCAGAGTATGTCAAGGATTGTTCATTAACAGGCTCATCTGCATGATCATTGAACAGATGTTTCAAAACCTTTATTGATGTATGTCCTCTGCCCAATGCAAGTGAGGAGACAAGAAATTGTCACAAAAGGTATGTCATCTTTCCTCTAGCAACAAGCTTTGTCTGACAACCCTTAGCAAATGTCCAGTTAAATATATCTATGTCTGCACTCTTGAAATATGATGACATGCAGCAAAGCAAAGGAGATCCTCAGGCTTAAGAAGAAGTGTGCATGAAATGTCTTTGAAATATACCTCAATTCTGTCTGCGACAACAAAGATGAAGGATTTACAGTAGCTGTTAAAGAGAAGGTGGCCAAAAAGAAGGTGAAAGCACTTAGTATCACAGTAGACCATCCAGACATTGCTAACAATGACTATGATCAAAGTGATACAATGGCACAACTTGACACTATGACAATGTCTAATATTGATTCTAACAAAATGTCATGGGCTACCAAAGTTCCAAGGAAGTCTGCCAAAGTACTCTGAGATGGGAAAATTCTTCAAATAAAATGCAGAGTAGCCAAGGAACATCTTGCAAGAGAGCTGCCTGAAGTCCAGAGAGAGCTTCAGCAGATTGCAGAGAAGGAGGCAAAGGAGATTAGAGAGATGTGTTGTTGTGACCCAAACAATGTTATGACTCAACAAGTATTTAGGTATATTCTCAAGGCTCTTGAACTCACTAGATTGCTGATAATTATGTTAGTATGATTGATAACCTTGAACCCCTTATGTAACAGCTTCACAGCTCCTAGAGGAGATCAGGTGGTCATTCACATTCCTAGCTGGGGGTTTCAAGCCTGGTGGTGAGGGACCAAGAACATTCATATGAGTATGCACCTCTTAAGGCCATTGAGTCAATAGTCTAACAATTTATATAGTATAAACTATGGCTGGAACAACAAAAACCAATACTTCTGCACCTGGCATTGCAATTTTGACACCTATATCTATAATGTGTTTAAAGATTTCTTGTTGATGATCTACAGTAAGCATGTTATTCAATAACTGTTTGAAACATACCTGAGAGATCTCTTCTTCTCTGATTAGTGCCAGGGTGTCACATTGAGTTTGAGAGTTGGAAGGATCTGCAACTGATACATTCAATCAAGGTCTGCTGATTTTTCACTATTGTAATTTACAAACAACTGATAAATACATCACAGATGGCCATTAGAATGACACACAAGATTCTGAAGTCAAAGAGATACATATGTGTAAGTTGAAGCCAATGCTATTGGAGGTCAGAGATGTACTCATTGTATCACTGTGTCATAGTTGTTTCATCATCTGACCTGCAACTGCATGGGCTGGGTGGGCCACATCAACATGACTTGGCAAGCCTTTCTGGACCATTGCCAAATTTCACCACCAACAGTAACACTTTCTTGTCACTTGCAATTAATACTTCCATTGTTCCTAATGCAAGTAAAGCCCATACCAACCTTTTATCTGTGTCAGTACCAGAAAATCTAGTCTCTTCTGCCAGCCCTAACTTGCTGATAATATCTGAGGCCTCAATAAGAACCTTTTCTACCTTTTCACTTGGCAAAGAGATCCACCTGCAGTGGATAGGCTCTAGTTCTTGGGTAGACATATAGAGTCTGTACTGGGCTTTAATAAAGTCAATACTTCTGAGTTGGATCTTTCCTTCTTTGATACCAGTGAAAGGGATAAGACTCCTGGCTTCAATATTCCTTCATCATTGGAATCTCTCAAAAGATGGAACAAGTCTGTCAACACTCCTGATATCCTCCAAGGCCCTTATATGTCCAGAAAATAACCTCTCCATAAGATTCCTACTACAAGATTAGCATATAACTGAAAGATGGAATCTCAACTATACCAAGAGTCAAATATGCTCATGATCTTTCCATTCATGACAACATAAAAGCCATTAGGATAACCAGCTGACCTTATAGTCACTCAAGGCTGATGAGGAGGTTATGCAAATAGTGTCAGATGTTGATACCAGCTAGTAGGTGGTGCATTGCACCAAAGGGGTGAGGCCAAAGTGAGAGAAATAAAAGATAATAGTGAAGAAGACCTAGGCATAGTGCTTTCATCATGACAGCTGCCCTTTGGAATATTATACTGGTGAGGGATTGCCAAAGTAAGAGAAGACACTTGTAGTGCAGTAGTATATTTGCCCTTGTGTACTCTGAGGTGACATGGAGGCATTTTTTCATCATTGTCACTGCTGATAAAGATGATGATGATAGAAAGGGCCTCTGTAAGACTATCAATATTTTGTTTTTCAGCTGGGAGGTTACATTATCTGGCTCAGAGATATTGTGGTAGACTGCCAACACATCATCACTGTGTCACAATAACTGCATAACTATGAGAAAATAGATGAAAAGGGAATTACTGTCAACATTAGCCTCATTCTGATTCTCAGTTTATACTGCCACAGTCTAACAGGTTGATATCCACATTGAGCACAATTCAACCTGAGGTAGAAAGTCCTCCATCAAAGTAAGTTTGGCCTGCAGCTAATTACCACTGGGCCAGCAGCAAAAATGGCAAGCTCAATCACTTTTGATCACTCTTGCATGCATTCAAGGTCAAGAAAGTCCAGCGAGCACCACATCCACCACTAGCAAGAGATAACAGAGGGGAGAGACAAGGAGTAGAGTGGATCAATGTCCATTCTCGCTACTCGATCACAGTCTCTCCCAATCTGTCATTATCAAAACTGGCATACCTAAGTATAATATCGTTTTCTGGGATTTGATGCAACTAAGAAAGCATGTCTGAGTTAGAAGAAGTGAAGAAGACATACAAACAACATCTTAAAAGTCCTCTTTGAGAGGAGGTCAATTTCAGCTGGGAACAGACAAATATCATTATCACTGTCAGGGGCCAACTGGACATCCAGATCAATGCCTGGCCATTGTGACAGCATTTCCATGCTTATTAGTGTCACCTCATGATGGTTCATGACATTAATGACTTGTTCTATCAAGTTAGCTGGTGGGGGAGAACCACATGTTTCTGCATTGTCACCCAGAGCCTTGGGCTAGTAAGAAGAATTAGTACAAGCAACCACAACAAGTACAGGGAACAATACTCACTGGGATACCACATGACTAGGTGGCAACAGGACATAATAGAGTGCTTTGCTTGCTGGGAGCATGGTTCAACTTGCACTGGGATGTCACCGCTGCAAAGATGCCTAATAATAGCTGAACACAGTATAGCTCAGGCTGAAAGGTTCATTGGCATCCAATGGCATAATAAATTGTTAATGAGACAAATTTCTGAAAGGAGTAGTCCATCACATGAATCTATTTCCTAATGGCTGGAGCAAAAGAAAAAGTTACAGAAACTGACCATTGTCCCCTGTAGTATAAGTGAGAAAGAGATAGCTGTAATAGGTTGCCTCAAAAGACTCCAAAATCCAAAGTGCAAAGAGCAAGAATTGAACTAATGTCCTTTGGTCAAAAAGCATGTGTCATCAGAGACTGACATTTAGCTGATACACTAAGGTACACAGTGAGAGCTGTGAATCCCACTTAATGACATAGCTCAAATATAGGCAGGTGTTCAATCAATTGCAGAGTTTTTTCCCTTATGAAGTTTATCAGTTACATTGTAATTTCTCATGTCCCAACAAGGATGAAAGTGTGTAAGACATGTTATCACAGAGCACTATTTTTCTCTCTGCTAGTGGGTGAGTTCCAGTCTGTCCCTCCATAACTCAGAGTCACAGCATACCTGCTACTGGTGTAACCCAAATTTACAATATAGAGTTCTCTGTGTCACATAAGGGGGAGGCATTTGTTTCTCATTCACATCAAGACATCCCTATTGTCTACAATACCATCAGCTCCTACTCCCACATGTCCAATATCATATCTTCATTGTCAAGTAACTTACACAACCCCACCTTAGAGGATTTTGATGTATCAGCTGCCCAGGAGTTAACAGAGCATATCTTACACTTTCAATCATCTAGAAACAAACAAACAATAGAGCAAGAACCTCTGTACTGGTGGGCAAAGGAAATTGATTCTTATCTTGCTAAGTTCTTGCATTTGGAAGGACAAAGTGGACCTTATGCATATGGAAGCTGTGGGGAGGAGGCCTGTTTTTGCTATGCTTCTTGTTACAATGGTCTGAGCTTCTGTCAAATATGTATTGTTGAGACACATTGCTGCATGCCATTTCACTGGATTAAAGTATTTGTTTTGTTTTTGAATAAGTCTAGTGTGTGCTGATGAACACATACTTTTTGTCTCAGGAGTAGACTGGCAATTTTTACACTCATGTATCACTAAAAAAATTGTGTTTGATTGTGCAGCTTGGACATCCATCCAGAGAAATGTGTACAAGCCCCTGTCTGTCTGGTTGACAGGTGGTCATCATAGACATTGAGGGTATCCATGAAGTCAACATAGCATTCTGTAGTTGTCACTGTGCTCTCAACCATTAAGTCTAGATGTTATGCATCCAGTGGTTTCCAGATAGTGTGGAACACCCTCCAGATTCATAGATAGATTTATAGATACTGATATCTCTAAAGAATCTCTATCAGGTTTTCCTACAAATAGTGAGTGAATGGTGTCATGTACAGATATACTAAAGCACCATAGACAAGGCAATGATCCTTCAGGATCAAAGGGTATGAAGGTTAGTGACTGTGTGTCATTCACTAAGTGAATGGGTAGATGTGCTTTTCATCTGCAGAGATACTAATTTTTGATTGTCAAGGTTCAATGTTTCAAGCATCCTCTGAGATCCCTGCTTGAACAAAGGTTACTCATACTTTTTTAAAGAAGAGAAGTTCACCAAGTGCTTTGTCCTCTATAAGGAACCAATGCCAGATGAGGCAAACACATGTAATAACTATGTGTAATGAGCATGTCATGGACTCCACAAGCTTCAACCTTGAACCCATTCCACTGGCTCCAACTCACTTAACAGAATCCAACAGATTCCAGTTCTCAGTTTCTATTCTATATTTTATATCTCTATTTCACATACTAATTTCACATATTCATTTATCACACCTAGAATCCATCATGGTAGCGAGTAGGTGTTATATCAGAGTCCACAAAATACTCAATTCCTCTAGATATAGAATATTCCAGACTTATATTATTCCAGCCATATCCATACTTATTTTAGCCTCTGCCCATCGGACTCTGCTTTAGTATATAAACTGTAGAACTAGTAGTACATACTTCGGTTTGAATATCAACTTGGTTTAGCCCAATACTCTCACACTCACTTCTATGTGGCCTTCAAGCCTCATCTCAATCTCTTTTACAAGTTCATGGATTTCATCACCATGCAACTTCATCTTAATCTCTACTTGTCTTACCCTGTGGACTCTGTCCATATCTATCTTAGGGTTTTGACCCAGGGGTGACATTGCTAATAGTTTTGCCAAGCCTATGTGCATTCTATAACTTCCATGGCATGCATTCTGCTTCATCTCTTCCTATTAGCACGATCTTAACAAATTCTTGTTCAATCTGGAGCCCAAGGTTGGAACTAATAATGGCAGGGCACCAAAATGAGGATGAGCAGCTTCAAATTTGGTTGCTAGTAGTACTAGGAAAATGGGTCGAAGGTCTCATCATGATACTCTTGATGATCACTGAAGAGATAACAATTGGCAGAAATGTGTCAATATAGGTATGAATTTTGATTGTTCTAGCTGATAGCTGCTGAGAACATCATCAAGTATATCCCTCCTTTGGAAGGTTCAAGAAGCTATACCACAGCATAAGGAGCATCACATGATGTTTAAAACATTCTCAGAAACTATCACACATTCCCAGGATGGCATGGAGTGTTTGAAACAGTGGACAGAGTTTGTGGAAGCTTGGGAAAAGTGTTGCCTCAGTAAAGTACTGGCACCAAACCCTTACAATCCCCACTGTCATGCATAAGTTCAAATTTGTCAGTTGAAATGCTCTGGTCTGACAAGGTTATAGTGCTGACTCTGGCTTCTATGAAATTGTAATTAGTGCAAGATGAGAGTGATCAGGACTGGAGTCTTGCCTTGGGGATGACCATCACTGCTAGCAAAATGATCATAGATGATGTTCACACTGAGCAACTGCAGTGCATTATTTATGATTCCATATCCCATCTGTGTTGACTGACCTGTCTTTAGATATGATCTTAAACAAGAAAGTAAGGTGTTAAGCCCTCATTCAATGAACTTGCAGCATGCCAAAGTTCTTGAGAAAGAGGCAAACCTTTGTCAGTAGATTGAAGCATGAATGGATGTTCAGCACATCTACATTCCAGAAATCATGGGTATCCAAGATCAAATGGACAAGGATGCAGAAAGTAATTGTATCATTGCTTGGAATATTGACCTTCTGCTGCCCTCCAAGCTTCTAGGGAACAAGGTGTTGACTTGTGATAACTGCCTTTACCAACACAAGTGGGATGTTTGGCAAGCTCAGGTGGCAGAGGCATTGGCAAAGGTATGACACAAAGTGACTCTCAAGACATACATGATGAATCACAAGGAGTCATATGGACATGGGCAACAACAAGGCAACAAGAGTCACATATTTTTGGAAGATTGCTGCAAGGGTAAAGCTAATTTCATGACAATGTATAACTGAGCCAGAGATGCCCTTTTTGAATTGGCAAAGCTCTTGGACTTGCTGGAGGGCTTGTCAAATACTTATCCAAGACTCATTTCAGAAGATATTGTGCTGATCAAACAGTACAAGAAAGTTTTGCAAAATGATACAGGCAATCCAAAGCAGAGGAAGACTTCAGAGGAGATCCATTGGCAGCTATCCTGGCTTTAAGTCCAAGCTAGCACCACAGAGAATATGGACTCTGAAAACTTCAGGATAGTGCATGCTGGCATTATAGTCACATAGTGATTCTGACTATGATTGCCTGACAGCTCTAAGGATAGAATGATACCAAATTCATCCATATGCTCAATAATGGACTGAGGAATGTATTTTACTCTATGAGGAGATGGCAAGAGTCATCTGTTTGCATGATCATCTCATTGAACTGTGGACTTGTCATGCTGAAAGTACTATTGAGGAAACTGCCAGAGGCACTCAATCATATGCTCTTTGTCAAGTAAATATTCACAGAGAAATGTGGGACTATTATCTGAGACTCTGGAAGCACATTGACAAGTGGCTTTTGATTGGTCACACATAAGGTAATATAGTAAATGAAGGGGATGACAATGAAGCTGAGGATAAATACTCATAGAAATTGGCCTTCACTCTACTCTATACACACTCCAGATGCCCCTACACCTCTTGGATCCTTTGAGAATTTCTAGGCACATATTACCAGGCCGTAAATTTTTGCTAGAAAGTGGTTTACATGTCTGCTTTCTGTAGTTTATATGTGAGTTTTATTATTTCCTATGTATATGGTACCTGACAGACTGTTTTATAGAAGTGTACTGTCTTAATTTAAATTTTATTATAACTCTCAGCCTGAACTTGCAACCTCTGAATCATTTCCTTGGCACTGACACCACATCCTCACCTTCATAACTACATTCAAGACCTCTCTGTGGCCCTTGAGACTGACTGCACTTTCTCCTACAAATGCTGGTTCCATCCTACCTCAGACAAAACTGTGCATAAAATAATTGATGACCTTTATCCTTATTAAGGTACAACTAAGCATGCCAATGACTAAGCAGAGCTCTTCACACTACTTTCATTATCATCACTCCAGTGGTACAGTAGCAGCTTCTCTGTCTTACAACTTTTCATTGATCAGTCTCACAACAGACATAACATTCTTCTCATACATTTACAACTGTTAGCCTGTGATCCCCTCTCTGTGCATTTAGTTGATAGCTGAGTTACATCATGCTCTGTGACTTGAGCAACAGGCAATCAACAATCACAGCAGAGGCTATCAAATACTTATCTGCACTATCACATATGCTGCTTCATCCATACATTCTAACATGATTTTCATATAACAGACTTCCAGATTACAGTCACTCTGAATAGACCATATGTGTGTATGATCCCCTTCATCATTTTCTTGGAGCTATATATTACAACCCCCTCATTCCCAATAGTGTGCATTTCTTGTCCAACAATGCACACCATCAAGCAACATATGTGCTCAGACTTGTGCTTGAGGAGGATACCCAACAATTAAGTCTATTTTGATCTAAGCATTCAGCACTCATTATACACTATGTAAGCTAAATTTTCTACTTGTGCTTTCTTACTTATGTTGTACAGTTTACTTTTTTAATCATTGGAGGTCTATGACCACAATCAAACTATCTACATGATGTGATTTATGTACCTACTTTAATGTATTATGAATACTTCAAAACATAGTTTTTCAAGCTGTACTACCTGCCTGAAATATAGCCCAGACAATGCCAATGACAGAAAGAAGGGAGGAGAAGAGATAGATTTCTAAAGATCCACTACAGATCTTATCTAAGGCAGGAGAACAGTTGCAGCACTCAACAGATCTGAAAACAGTCATGAGAGAATTGTCACTAGGAGCCCAGTAATGAAGCAATCAAGGGCAGCTGGGGATTCCAGTGTCTGAAGAGAAAACAATATGCTGGAAACCCAGCATTTGATCACTACAGGGGTCCTTACCACTGCATGATGGTCTTGATATTTGAACCTGAAATATTGAATTTGAAATATATTTATTTTAATCATCTTTGAGTCTAGAATACATTAAAAAAACTTTGAATATATTTTCAGTATTTGGGAAAACTGCCTTAAAACTCAAGAAAAACTAGAATACTAAAAATATATTTCAACTATCACATCAATATTTTAGGTTGAAACTTTGCTAAAAATAAATAACTTTCAATTTCAATGTTTTAATCTTAAATATTAAAGCTATCATGCAGTGTACCCATTGGATTGGTAGTGTTGACCATTATAGTTTTGACAGTTTCCAGATTTCATCAATGATGACCATGATATTCCTGGAACATCTGGCATGACTTCAATGCTGACCTTGATCCATTGCAGTGAAGATCCTACTATAGAACAAATAGAGGAGTACACATTGGCAATAACAGAATATGTGAGGAAACATCAGTGGATTGAGACTGACTCCACCTCTAGTGGCCTTGACTCTGTGGAACCACTATGAGTAGTACAGTTGTCTGGTCCATTATGGAGAGTGCACATCAAGGTACATAAAACCTAATGTTGCAGTGAATTACAGCTGAACCACATTTCAAAAGCATACACAAGACCATCTGGTATCCTGGCTCAAGAAGTACAAAACCACTAATCATTGCTTCATTGCCACCTTTGCCATTCCCCTTGTTCCTCAATAGGTCTATCTTGATTGCCATCATGTCAATATAGCTCTCCAACAGCTGCTTTCCTCATCTTTTGCTATGATTACCTTCAATGGTACATTAATTTTAGAAAAAGTACCCTGTGAGAAGGAACCCTTCATTCAGATGATAGTGCAAGGGCAGTCTAAACTATAAAAGGGTGACTGAGCTGTAATCCTGATGGGTCCATACTATCACAATGTGAGATGTGTGTGCTAGATCTATGATTGGGGTGCAGAAGTCCTTGTCATTCCTCATTTCTACTCCTACAAGTACTAGCATTACCCCTAGCAAGACTGAAGACAGCACAGCACACTTTCTCTCTGAGATTCAAATGGAACACTCAAATGGCTAGGCACTATGAGGCAAATATGCCAAGTGATATGAACCCAGAAGGGTCAAACAAGTGAATATGATCATGGTTTGCTGGTCTTGGAATGCCAAATTGCACCTTTGGTTGCTGCAATTACAATATCTGCATTTATTCTGGCTTTATTTGCCCAAAGCCAACACTCAGATATCCTGGGCACAGTATTACAAGCACCCTGTCCAAGGGAGTGGCACTTCCAGGTTGGAAACATTGTTGAGGTCATAGGTAACAGATCAGGTAGTATCCACTATCTATTCTACTAGTGTTGTGGTTAATCTGGACAATAGTGTGGGAATGCAACAACTTCCCTTTTACTGTGTGGTCAAGACTATACTTGTTGGTGACTATCCTCTGTTTGAAATTGGGCTACAAAGGATTGATTCAAGTGGTCAAAATTTTTAATATAGTAGTGCTAGCCAAAGAGCCCAATGAGGAGATTGAGATGTGTAAGATCTGAATACCTGATCTGACAGTTCATTAAGTCCCTTCCAGGAGTTCTAACATCCTAGGAACTCAGTGACATGTCAAACTGATAACACTCAGGATTACCATGGCTATGCAAGGGAAAGGCCCACCTCAAATGTGAGCTCTATTGGAAAACACATTGTCATAGGTGGTTATGGTCTCATGCTCAGAGGCAAGGGAGCCATCATTACAGATGTCAAAAATGAAGAGGGATGTACAATCACAGTGGTCATATTGAAGAATGAATCTGAGATTCTGTGCACCTTTTGTCCACAAGACCTTAGTATTGAAGGGTATATATTTATTTATCTCCTATTCACATAGTGCTAATACTCCTCTTGTAGATGGGGTGAACAGCTTGATATTGGCCAGACCTCAAACATCCTAGAGCAGATCAAAGGTCCTATACTAAGCTCAGGCTAAACCCTTTAGATTGAGGTTCAAGTTGACATCTTCCAATCAGGGCATTAGCTCAGAACCAAAATTAGCACAATCAAGGATATTATTTGTGGTCAAGATAACTCAAGCGATCTACATCTTGTTATCATTCTGGAGACCTGTGATGACAAATAAAGAGCATACTGTCAATTATAAACATGTTCTGGAAGTTGAGTAAGTCACATTCTCTTAAACTCTTGAATTATCTAAAAGTTTCACAGAACCAAATGTCCATTGAGATTGCACCTGCTTCTTTTGCCATTGCAAAATGCCTTTTTGCCTCCTAGGTTTTTCATTGATTCAGGTTATAAAGAGCATATGGAAAGATTTAGCCAAACAGGCAATTTCATCAGAGACAGGGCAACAACACCACCTATTCCTCTTGATCCAGCCTGGGATCCTTATTCTAAAACACCCCTCTTCCAAATGACACTTCTGTTGGTGTGGACACAGTCCCAAGTCACAGACAGGGTTTTTCCGGTCATGACTTGGACACTATTTCTGTCAGTAATAGGAAGGGATTGTTATGATTTCTCGCACTCATTCATTTTCTTTCTTAATTATCAGAAGACCGAGTCATCCCCGACCCCACGTGATCATATGAACCATAACTGGATGGCTTAAGCCAAGTAGCTGATAACTATGGCTCGTGCTTCCAGCACGACAACCGTATTGTCTTCGTGTGTTGTAGCTATTATTAGTACTACAGTTTTCATATATAAGTAGGTAGCTCTCACTGTAATACCCCAGCTTCGAGCTAAAGTTTATTAATACCGAACTTCTCTCTTAACTCGCTCGACTAAGAACTTAGTCCGACTCCTTCACTTATATCCGAACTCCACAAGACAGCCCGAGTTTACTCTTGTTTGGATCACGTGAGGTTCGGATCTAACAATTAGCTCAAAGCTTCCCTTCTTTCCTTGCACACGACGCAAGCAAAGACCCATGCAAGTAACCAGAGACCTGACCCCCGCTGAGTTCCACATCGCCCTTGTGGCCATCTTGGTCCCGTTCACCATCGCCATTATAGGCATTGGACTAGGAGTCCTGATCCCCAGACTACGCCGTCAATGCTATGTCTACCTCCAGACGTACGAGCTCGAAACCTTCGAGCAGGAGCAGCCCCTACCCCAGCCAGAGACCGAAGAGTACCTGGGCGAAGGTGACAGGGAAGCTGAAAGAGAGTGTGGACGCACTCGCCCTTGGAACCTCCCGCATCTCTCTAACCACCCTTACCGAACCCGCACCCCCATTCCCGACTATGACGAAGCCGCCTCAGAGTACACCACCTCAGTCGCCCAGATCATCAGAGTCAACACAGAAAGCACCAAAGAGTTCCCCACCCGTCCCACCACCGAAGAGCCCTGTCCCCTCACTCCGGCCCACATCCCCCGCAACCGCGCCACCCTCGACCTTCCCGGGCTCTACCAGCGACGCTTCAGTCCGCTCACCGATCCTTGGCCACAGCCACCGAGTTATACTCCCGGAAGAATGGAGCAACTTGAACCCCAAGCAGAGGGAGAGACTCCAAGCGACTGGTGGCATCATACCCATCACGTTCCCCCACTCCGCCATGCCACCATCCGAATCCCAGCTGGAGTCGTATACCCCCCGACCCTCCGAATTAGCCAGAACCGCATCCCCCTCGACCTCATCCCTAGGGAACCTACGCATACTGGAAGAGGACGAGGACGACGAGACTCAGGAGACGGAGTCGACAGCAGAGCCAAGTGGCTCAGCCAGAGAACCAGAGTGGCCGGAGGCCGACGACGAGTATCCCAAGGCGAAGATGTTCCTAACTGAGGAAGAAGTCGAAGAGGAATATGACCTCAGAGTTGAAGAAAGGCATGTGCATATAGTGTAGGAGATCTCATGGTTAGCAAGCACGTCGGGGATTCGATATATGAAGGCAGAGCGAGAGCAGGACGGAGAGGAGATGAAAAGACTATGGGTACACACCGCCCATGAGCAGGCAGTTTTCATGTTCAATAAAGATTTTCCCCTCTATGCAAAATCGCTAATACCCAGCTATGATGAGCTGTACCCGCCACCTCCCAAACCAATGCCCGACTCGCCCCTAAAACCGAAACGGTCGATCCGGCAACAAGGCGGACCACCAATCCTGGGGAAATCCAGACTATTCGCCGGAGCACCAGAAGAAACTGCGGAGGAGCGAGAAGCCACGGCCCAGGCCCGCTGGAACCTTTACCACAACATCCTAGCCAAAGAAGCACGGCTAGAAGACGCAAGGGAGGAAACGGCGCAGAAGCTAGACGAGCTAGACACGCTGCGGAAGAAGCACGGACTTCCCCCTAATCCCAACAATGAACCGCCAGACATCGTCAACCCTGGCCCGCCTGGAGGACCACCGGCACCAGACCCAGACTCACCTGGAGGCAGAGGAGACCTATGGTCCCTGCCCAGACCACCGCCGGACCGAATGCCCCCAGCCCCGAACCCAGGACATGCCAGAGGGCACGCTGATGCAAATGCCCCTTTCCTCGGGGTCAAACCCACTATGATGCGAATGCCTGAAATGTTCTACAGGAAGCACGATGACATACAGAGGTTCTTTCTCCAGTGTGCCCTTTACTTCGAAGTACACCGAGGCTATTACGAAGAGTCTCAACAGATCACATTCGCCACATCCCACTTCGGTGGCAAGGCCCTCACTTGGTGGGTGCACCATGCAGAACGATACTTCAGCAAAACCAACGGAAGGTACCGCCTTCCCACATGGAGAGACTTTGTCAATGAAGTCCGAAGAGAGTTCGCCGACCCGGCAGTAGAAGAAGTGCACGAACAGCACATGTACGGATTGCGAATGCAGGATGGAGGTGCAAACCGATACTTCCAGGAACTGGAACAGCAAGCGCAACTCGCCAGAAGATGGGAAGATCAGGGCAAAAAGAGCCACCTTGTCGCGGCAGTACAAGCTGGGGTACCAGATGAGTACACCATGGCTGTCGCATCTGGAGAAAACATTCCCCGAACTTACTCCCAGTGGAAGCATCGCATCATACAGATAAACGACCAACGAGCGGTCAAACGGGCCTTCGACAGGACTCACAAAGGCTATCGCCCCCAAGACCCTCGAAACCGATCCAATGCCCCCCGTGACAACAACCGCACTCTGCCTCAATACGACAACCGAGCCCCGCCAACTAGGAACCAGAATGTACCATCACAACCGCCCAAAGAACCGGGACCCTCCAGTACCAACACTGGAACCAGACCAGTCTATGGCGGCCAAGGCCAACCGATGGATATAGATCGAATCCGACGGAACGGCGGTGCTTCAACTGCCATCAGAAGAGGCATTTCACCACCGACTGCCAACAACCCCAGAAACCAAGGGACGGAGGCGGAAGATTCACCCCGCGCAACAATAATCGCCGAGACAATCGGGCAGTAGAACAGGAAGTGGAATCAGACGAGGAGAAGACGCCCTCGTCCTCTGGAGTCGAGGAGGTAAAAGACAGGGCCGACGAGTAAGTGATTCTACTCGATCAGCCGGACGCTCTCAAGGTGCTTTACATACTGCTGGACGGACTTATGATACTTCTGTAGGACTCTCTCATACGCATTCGAATATACCCGTTATCGCCCCCAGCAAAGCACCTAAAGAATCGCAGAATCGGTATAGTATCCTGACTAATATGATGGATCAAGAAGACGAGGAGTACCTCGCCAACATGGAACGAACCCCGATGGGAAGCGGGACAATACTTCCCCCTGCAGCCGAGTCCCACTTGGGATCTTTGCCTGGGATCTCTCAGGATAAGTCGCACCGCACACCGAAGGAGGTTCTCCCAGGACGGCCCAAGGTTTTCAGATCCAGAATCGACAGCAAGCAGAAGCGTGCGGCTTCCCCAAAAAGAAGAATCCCTGACCGCAAACAGCTGCAGCAGAGGGAGCACGGAGAGGCAATAGCCCCGGGCGGCAAGACCAAAGGAGCGATCCCTCAGAGGAAACTAACTGCGACTCCTGTAGACATGCACCCGAATGCCGGGGACAACCCGACTAAGGGCGGACGGGACAGAGCGGAAAAGTCCCTCCCCAGATCAGAACAGTTCTCAATTGACGGGGCACAAGCGCCTCGTCCACCATGCGAGATGGGTGGTAGGCGCGCCCAAGACCTGATAAGTCCCCCTCCACTATCCCCACACTCACACAAGGTTTCTCTAGAGGAAGTACCAAACGATGAAGACGACACGTCTTACCGAATGGCTGCTGCAGCCAAAAATGCAGACGCATGCGGGCCATCCCCGACACGAGAAAGTCCTCCTTCGGAGGCAAGACGCCCAACCCGTGGAGCCAAAAGAACGGCTACCAATGGTGGCAACGTCCTGGTGGAAACACCCATGAACCCTAGCGGTTCTAGACGGACAAAGAAGAAGGCTGAAGAAGAATATGACGAAGACAACGACCCTGGGTGGCAAGCATATCTCAAGGGGCACCGCTACCGCAAAGAAGGAGACCTGGACGCTACCGATATGAAAGCGTACAACAGATGGTGGACACAGGTGAAGAAAGATCACGACTGGACAGAGCTAAAGACTATCGAGAAAGAGGAATCCGGATACATGATTCCATTCGAAACAGAATGGACATGGCACGCAATCAGACAAGCGACAGGTAGCTACGAAGCCCGCGCCATATTAGCGCACTGGACCCACAAGGCACGACAAGCAGAGGCAGATCGAGAGATGCTAATGCGCATCGTCACTCTCCCCCACACTCAAGCGCTCGAACAGTTGGAGGAACTACGCAAACCGGTCCGATACATCCAAAGGAGCGCCTGGGCTGGGGCAAAAGACTTAACCACTGAAATCCGCCTCGAGACCCTCACCAATCGACAGACCCTCAAAACCACCGCCCTTATCGATAGTGGATGCACTGGAAGCTCCATTGACCGCAAGTACGTAGAAGAGCATGATTTACCAACCTGAGCAACCAGCGCCCCAATCCCCATCTACAATGCCGACGGCACACGAAATAAAGCCGGCGAAGTCACTCACTTTGTTGAACTCTGAATGACCATTGGAGGACATGCAGAACGGATTGATTTAGCAGTTACAGACCTAGGCACAAGAAGAGTGTTCCTCGGACATGACTGGTTAATACGCCACAACCCAGTCATCAACTGGAAAACGCAGAAAATCATATTCGGGCAATGCCAATGCCAAAAACAACCGTTTACCCTACCAGATGCGGACCTGGAGGACAGATGGGATGAAGAGCTAGAAGAAGGAGATACTATATTAGCAGTAGACATGACCGAGGAAATAGAAATCAGGGCGATTCACCATGCCAATGATTTAGCCGCGAAAGCAAGTGAAGGGAAACCCAAGAAGAGTTTCAAGGAAATGGTACCCCCTGACTACCAGGATTTCCAAGATCTGTTCTCGAAAGACAACTTTGACGAACTCCCTGACCGAAAGCCCTGGGACCATGCCATTGAACTCGTCCCCAATGCCAGCAATACCCTCGACTGTAAAGTATACCCGCTGAATCGCAATGAACAGGGAGAACTTGACAAATTCTTGGATGAAAACCTATCCACTGGACGAATCAGACCATCCAAATCCCCATTCGCATCACCATTCTTCTTCGTCAAGAAGAAAGACGGCGCTCTTCGCCCTGTCCAAGACTATTGGAAGCTCAACGAAATGACCATTAAAAACCGATATCCACTACCGCTCATCTCGGAACTCATGGATAAACTCCGAGGAGCCAAATACTTCACCAAGCTAGACGTATGCTGGGGATATAACAATGTACGCATAAAAGAAGGCGATGAGTACAAAGCTGCCTTCCGCACCAATCGAGGACTGTTCGAGCCAACAGTTATGTTCTTTGGACTCACAAACTCCCCCGCCATGTTCCAATGGATGATGAACGACATCTTCCACGACCTAATTGCTGAAGGAAAAGTAACCATATACCTCGACGACATCCTCATCTTTTCAAAGAACCTCCAAGAACACCAACAGATAGTCCGACAAGTACTTCGACACCTACGGGACCACAAGCTGTTCCTCAAAGCCGAAAAGTGCGAGTTTGAAGTCCTAGAAACAGAATACCTAGGAGTGATCATTAGTGAGGGATCGATCAGAATGGACCCCATCAAGGTCAAAGGAATCACGGAATGGCCAACTCCGACCAAGAAAAAGGAACTACAGAGTTTCCTGGGCTTTACGAATTTCTACCGAAAATTCATAAAGAACTACTCCAAGATCGTACGACCCATGACCCAACTCACCAGGAATGCCCCTTGGAACTGGGGCGCAGCCCAAAATCAAGCGTTCCAACAGTTGAAGAAGCAAATGGCAGAAGACGTCATCCTAGCTCTGCCAAAAGAGGATGGAAAGTTCAGAGTAGAAGCAGACTCCAGTGAAGGAGCCATAGGCGCAGTGCTAAGCCAGCAGCAGGATGGCAAATGGAGACCCATAGCATTCCTTTCAAAATCGTTAACGACAATGGAAAGGAATTATGAAATATACAACAAAGAACTCCTCGCCATAATGCTCACCCTCACCGAATGGAGACATTACCTGATGGGAGCCGCCGTCGACTTTGAAGTATGGACAGACCATCAGAACCTTCAATATTTCCGCAAACCCCAAAAGCTCAACTGCCGACAAGCCCACTGGGTTACTGAGCTCGCCGAATACCATTTCTCTCTACATCACAAGCCTGGAACTGCAAACCGAAAAGCAGACCTCTTATCCCGATGGGATGATCACGATCAAGGGAAAGAGGACAATGATGAAATTGTAGTCCTCAAACCCGAACATTTCCGAGCAATGATCATGCCCACAACATCCAGCATTCACTCGAAAATCAAGCGTGCTACCGAGAGCACCAACAAATGGGATCGAGGAATCTCTGATTCCTTGAATCACGAACGAGGCATCACAATGGAGAAAGGACTCCTGATGCTCACTGGAAGGGTCTATGTACCCCGAGATGAGAAGCTCAGAGGAGAAATCATCACCATGTCCCACGACCATCTCACTGCCGGACACCCAGGCATCGACAAGACCAATGAGCTCGTTCAAAGAGAGTATTGGTGGCCAAAGATCAAGCAGACCATCGAAAGATATGTAAAAGGATGCGAGACCTGTCAACGAGTCAAGTCCAACACTCAGGCGCGAAAAAACCCCCTTCATCCCAACGCCGTTCCGTCTGAACCATGGACCCACATCTCTGTCGACCTGATCACTGGTCTCAAAGAATCCGGCGGATATGATGCCATCTTAGTTATAGTAGATAGATTTTCAAAAGAAATCATCCCAGTAGCCTGCAACGGAACTCTCACATCAGAAGGAACCGCCAAAATATTCCGCGACAAAGTCTTCGCTATCCACGGAATGCCAAGAACCGTAATATCGGACAGAGGTCCTCAATTCGTATCAAAATTTATGATGGATCTTTACCGAATCCTCCAAATCACTCCCAATGCCTCCACCGCTTTCCACCCGCAGACAGATGGACAAACCGAAAGGGTTAACCAAGAAATCGAAAAGTACTTAAGAATATTCACCAGGTACCAACAAGACGACTGGCAGGAATGGCTCGCCTTAGCAGCATTCGCCCACAACAACCGAAAACACTCCGCCACGTGCCAAAGCCCCTTCTTCACTGTCTATGGACTCAATCCCTGAGTCATCCCCGAAACTGAACGCTGAAGCCCCTTCACCAATCCCGCAGCCGGGAACTTCACATCGCAGATGCAGAAGATCCACAAGCTATGTGAACAAGCCCTTCAGGAAGCTGCCGCTAAAATGAAGACCCAATACGACAAACGAAAGGGCAAAGCGATCGCGTACAAAAAAGACGACCTAGTATGGCTCGACACCACTAACCTCCACCTCCCACGGCCAAAGAAGAAGCTCAATGACAAACGAGTAGGCCCATTCCGAATCCTCGAAAAAGCAGGAGCCTCTGCTTATAAACTCAAACTTCCCCCTCATTGGCGCATCCATCTACGCTTCAATGAAAAACTCCTAACACCATACACACCGCCAGCATTCCCTAATCAAGAACTTCCACCTCTGCCACCACCAGACCTTATCGAAGACGAAGAACAGTATGAAGTCGAAGAAGTCCTCGACACTCAAACCCGAAGGGTAAGAGGAAAGAAGGGCCAACCCTCTCGACTGGTAACCGATTACTTCGTGAAATGGACAGGTTGGACCAGGGAACATAATGACTGGGTAATGGAGGAAGATATGGAGAACACTCAAGAAGCCATAGAGGACTACCAACAAAGTCAAGCAGAACACGGAAGAGTCATAACAGCCGAGGCCATAGTAAACCCTAAAGCGATAAAAGAAATCGTGGGACACGAATATAAGGAGATCGGAGATGGAACATGGAATTACTTCTACACAGTCGAACGAAACGATGGAAAAAGGATTCAAGTTCAAAACCCAGACGGAGAAGCATGGATAGAATATATCCAGGATTATTGGAGAGCACTGAAAGAAGAACTAGAGGAGATGGAAGAGCCCTAATGGCAGTCGGGACGACTGCCTTAACGAGAGGGTAATGTTACGATTTCTCACACTCATTCATTTTCTTTCTTAATTATCAGAAGACCGAGTCATCCCCGACCCCACGTGATCATATGAACCATAACCAGACGGCTTAAGCCAAGTAGCTGATAACTACAGCTTGCGCTTCCAGCACGACAACCGTATTGTCTTCGTGTGTTGTAGCTATTATTAGTACTACAGTTTTCGTATATAAGTAGGTAGCTCTCGCTGTAATACCCCAGCTTCGAGCTAAAGTTTATCAATACTGAACTTCTCTCTTAACTCGCTCGACTAAGCACTTAGTCCGACTCCTTCACTTATATCCGAACTCCACGAGACTCTCGGGTGACTGTCCGAACATGAGACAGCCCGAGTTTACTCTTGTTTGGATCACGTGAGGTTCAGGTCTAACAGGGATTGTGTCCTTTGGTTGTAGTGTGGTGTGATCCTCTTGGCTAGGCCTCGGCCTCACACAGCCATGGTTGCGTCTTCCCCTTTTTCTCTCTCCTCCCCCCCCCCCTCTTTCTTTTCTTTCTTTGCTGTTTCCCCCTCCTCTTCTTTTTTTTTTTGGCACCCAATGTTGAAACATTAGTTGGCAGGGGGATCATGCGCTTGCACTCTCGTACCCTCACTCGATATAGAGTGAGCTGGGTACCCCAATACAGACAGAACAGATTGCTTTTTTTAAATTATAAAAATTTTATTTACCTTTTTTTTTTTCAAAACGACCTTCACATGTCTTTGAGGTGAGACTGACTCAGACTCTAACCCTCTCTTCTCTTTCCAGGTACCTCATCTTCATGGATCCATCTTTGGATCTGTACACCAGAATCCTCCTCCTGGGCTCCATCTCATTAGTTGGCCTCGGTTCAATAGCCTTTCTGGTTGTTTGGCTGTGCAACTGGTGCAAACAACATGTCGCACAGTTGAACCTCATGTTGCACATGCCTTTGCCCACCTCAATGGATCATGACAACCACAACATTCCACCTTGCACTAGTCATCAGCACTGGACTTGCCCACACTTCTTCTTGCATGTTTGCGCTATGAGCATTACAAGTGAGGACTTCCCCCTCCCCATGCATTCAATCCCTTTGAGTCCAGTGCCTCCCTCACTGCTAGCTGCCATGCAGCCCTACTATCCTCCTACATGCCTTCCTCCTGCATACCAACAACATGGTGCCCCCTCCTCGGCCACTTCTTCTGTATGGTCCTCTGGGGCCCTAGCAAATGTGTCCAACAAAGATGGCATCACTCACTCCTCCCTCAGGACTGACAATGCTGATGCACTCTCAATGTCATCATCCATCTCCACCTCACCCCTTCCTCATGCAGGTGCAGAGCATGGCCTGCTGATGTTAGATCCTGCGAATGAGCCCAAGACATACCTTTTCCCCCTGCATGACCTGCCCTTGGACAAGGATGGAAATTTGCAGGTCGCAAGGATGAACCTGTATGTTAAAAATTAGTCACCTTTCCCTTGGATATGCTTTACTCACCTGTTCATCAGCTCCAGGCAGTCACTCAAGCAGCTGAAAAGCCTTTGCACAGAGAACCAGCTCCCAACTTCTGGCACCAAGCCTGCTCTGCAGAACCATCTTATTAGATTTAGTGACCAAGGTGTGGCAAAATGGAATGCAGTCTTGCTTCCTCAAGCACAAATCCCTCACAAAGGTGTGAGGAGCATGAGCATCAAAAACCAATACATCTTTGAGCTTGCCTTCTCCTCATGGACCAGAGACTCAGAACACAGGAGGGGCAGCTGGATCATGCCCAGCCCCCTTATTCCATATGGAATTCAAAGGACAAGAGGATGCAGGCCAATGTTGATGGACTACTCCTCTGGGTACATCATTTGCAGGATAAAAGACTGAGCTTGATACTGACATGTTTTCTTGTTTAGGCCAATGAAATTGTTGCGAAGTTGAATGTTGCTGGACCTCCCAGTTGTCCATTGAGCCATTCCCACCTGCCTAATAACAGGCAGCTGCCATCTATGCCAGTCAGTTTGTCTCTCATTTTTCTCTTGTTGTTAGGATATTTTACTAATAACCCATCCCTCCTCCACCACATCCTCCAGATCCAAGTTGATGGGCCTGAAGGGCTTGCTGCACAGTGCCTGCTAGTGTCTGCCATGACAGTAGCACTAAAAAAGGCTCTGCCAGGGCATCTCATGGCTGAGGCAGACCAGACAGCCACGATTGACCAATTTATGTCAATGCAGGAGGCTCCATTGAACAATTTCGAAGATCTGATGTCTGAATCGGTCACTGATTCCTCTGTTGAGGTCAGCCCCTTCAGCTCACCCTCAATGCCCAGTCAGACTCTGGCACCCTTTCAGCCCAAACAAGCTATCACACTGCTTGTGATTGCCTCCACCAGTTTAACTAGTGATGTAGTTGGTGTACAGGAGAGGGTTCTGTGACTAGCAAACGATAAAACCTTGGTTTATACTGAGGCTGAACTGCCAGTGAAACCCCCCACTTGGTATGGAAATAACCTGGACAGGTTGATCCCCTGCTGGAGTGATCAGAACCCATACTACAACTACCCTATTGTTGTGAAAGGTGTCCTGACTCTGATAAAATATTGGAGGAAGATGTACCTGAGGATGAATGGGCAGTGGTCAGAATTGAAGTCTCCTTGGACAAAGTGGAAGGTCAGTATAACCTCTTACATCAGAAGCAGCGTCTCACATGAATTTCACAGTATTTAATGGAGAGCTATGAGGCTCTCACCCCAATAGATTTCTGGAAACGGTACACCAATGAAGAAACTGGTCAGTGACTCTTGCCAATGGAAATCACTGTACTGCTGCGAAAAGAACACTAGGTCAAAAATCTTAAACTAGTTTGGGAAGCTCATGCTGCATTGGGTGAAAACTTGAACAAAGATTTCCAATATCACAGGGGCAAAGATGTGAAGATGATAACGAGGGTTTGGGACATTGCTCGGCTGTACAGGGAGAAGTGTAATGGCGAGGACAAGGAGAACAACTGAATAATGTACTTCATAATTTTTTTTTGAACCTGAAAATGTACTATCTTAAGAGTAGCAAATATATACCTGCCTTTCTTGGGGGTTTTACATCACATTCTGCATGGTGTCTTGAAGGGTTTGTGTTATGTGTGCATGATCATAGAACAAAATTAAAAGGATTTTACATTTGAATAGTGCGATGATATGTAAGCTAGAAAAAAGTAACATTATCACTCGTCTGTACTATATATGTCTAATGAATACAAGTTATACAACAACAAAAATCTAAACCTGCTGGACAATGATACATACTGTGTCTACATATAATCAGTCTCATACAAAATCCTACTGAAAAAGGTCAGAAGGTAAGAAAGGATCTGAGGTGACACTTACAATGAGCAAAGAAACTATGCTCAAGGAAACTGTGTGACAGGTGTTCCAAATGCCTAGACACTTTGGGAACATTGTGCCACAGCTTCAGTGAACATTTCCACTTGGTCTGGGTTTCACATTTGAAGTTGCTGCTGAGATATTTCTCCACATGGCGTTGGTACCAGTACTCGCAATTGGCACTCCAAAAGCCTACATCAAGTCTGCTTCCCTTCCAGATAGCACCTTATACACCCCACAGATTACATCTCATCCCAAAGCTCATCACCCTCTGCCATGTGAATGAAACTGCCAACCTGAGTCACTCTGTTCCTGGGACCAGTTGTCACATAGCTTTCAGGTGCTTCTTCTATGGCCAGCCACTAGATCAGGCCACCGTGTTTGAAAGCCACACATAAGATCTCAAAATTTTTGAGGAGTTGGCAATGCCTACCCACATAACTAGAATAGTCATCCATGTCAAGCCCAGATCCCTTCATATGGTAAGGAATATGCTCAACAGCTCTAAGAAATGTTCATGGCTGCTGATCTTGGACAAGAATTCGTTTGCAGGTCAGCAGTCAGATCCCCCAGGTGCAAAGATACTCTGTCAACTCATCAAGGGTGTGTGAGCTGGCATGACAGAGGGCTAAGAGGACCATGCTTGCACAAGGTATGATGAGTTCATAGTTGGTCTTCTTGCCATCTGAGATTACAAAGACTGCCTCAGACCCTTTAGCCATCTTGATTTTCAAGACTTTGAATGACTTGTTGTAGGCCTTGAGGAGGTATTGAGGCAATGAGGGATCAAGGTCTGACCACTCAACAGGAAACTGGTGAGGGACATTTCCCCAAGAGAAGAGGCCATCATACAACATGCTTAACTGCTTGTTGGAAATCACATTGTAAGTGTCTCTCTCCACAGCCTTACCTGACAATGAAGATTTGCATCTCTCTACCTTCTGGGTTTTGATGGCAGACATGCTTGCAGCATCCATTTCTGAGGGTGGTATGAAAATGCCATGGACCATCACCAGCATCTTTTTGAGGGTTGCTGTTTCTAGCTTCTCTGGATGAAGTTTGGATCCCTCTTGTCTCACTAGGCAAAGCCCAAGCCCCTCCTTCTCTACCGGCTGCTAGCTATGGAGCACTGTCACTGACAGTTCCATAGCCTTGGGGGCAGCACCCACCCCAAAGTAATCCTCCTCCTCCTCCTCCTTATCTTCTGTTTCAAAGTGTGCCATGGGATCAAAGTCAGAGTTCAGATCCCACTCATTGCAAAACGCATTGTATCAGCACTAGCTGTCTCAGTACTCCATCCATACATCCTTCACCTTGCCATGAAATATATTCCTACAGATGCAATACCCCTTCTCATCACTGACTCTCCAGGTAAACACTGCTACACCCTTTGATCCCATCATCTGGAAGTTCTTTCCATGCCCTTCTCTTTGCAGGCAAGCTTGACAGGCTTGCTCACTCTCAGATTCCATGATTTTCGCATTGCAAGCCATATGGTGCAAAAAGAAGTCTTGCCAAGTCTCACCTAAACATTGTTGATGGGGCTTCTCCATCTTCTCCAGGGGTTCATACTGGAGCATTGGTCTCTGGACAGGCAGTTCGAGGGATGAAGGGTTGGCCAACCAAACAACATGCAGCCATTTCTGCACAAAATCGTCAACTTCCCAAGTGCCCAGACCCTATGAGGGCAAGTTTTCGATGGGAGAAGAGGATCTGATGAAGCAAGACTCCAGAGGCACCTCTGCACAGCCCAATGGCCAACCTTGCTCCATCATCTTCAACCATCTCAGGCAGTTCCTCTCTGCGCTTCAGAGCATCCCACAACTCGCACTCTGTAGGTTCATAGCATTTTTCACCATAACACCCCACATTTTGTTTGTCAAGGTGTCCCCAATACACCCAGAGAGGAATTCCATGAGATATCATTGTGGCAAAGGCATCAGTGAAGTTACACAGTCCCCTACATCAACAAATATTCTGGAGGCTCCCACTATGGAAGCCATCTGATTCTGATGGCTGGAAGCCTTCCCCCTGTTGTGCAACCCACGTCTCCCTGAATAGGTCACAGTTGTGTTGATCAAAATGGGGTGCCGCTATCTCATCTCAAAAATTTCCACAATGAGCAGCATTGCATGCGATTTCTGCCAAAATCAACATAAATGTGGCCCTCAACTTGATGATCATCAGGGTGAGTTTCATATGATCTACATGCCTGCAACTGTATCCATAATGGCTTGGATCTGGCCAGCTGTAGACTTGATGCCCCCACTGGAGATTACTCACTGCAGACTGTGATAGAGTTCAAAGGTGCAAGATGATGGTCTCAAGCTTGCACCAGTCTCACAACACATCCACATGCATATACCACTTTTTCCCCAATAACTCCAATGGAACACTTGTTAGGATTGTGCCAATAGAAAGAAGTGAAGCGGAATGCATGCCATGGAGTCTGCGGAATGCATGCCATGGAGTCTGCGGAATGCATGTGGGCTTGGCAAAGCTATTAGCAATGTCACCCCTGGGTCAAAGCCCTAAGATGAATACAGACAGAGTCCACAGAGTAAAACTAGTAAGGATTATATTGAAGTCGCATGGAGTCAGAATCTGTGGACTTGTAGAAGAGATTGAGATTAGGCTTGAAGGCCAAGTAGAAGTGAGTGTGAGAGTATTGGGCTAAACCAAGTTGATATTCAAACTGAGGTATGTACTGCTAGTTCTACAGTTTATATACTAGAGCAGAGTTTAATGGACAGAGGCTAGAATCAGTATGGACATGGCTGGAATAATATAAGTCTGGAATATTCTGTATCTAGAGGAGTCGAGTATTCTGTGGAATCCGATATAGCACCTACTCACTACCATGATGGATGCTAGGTGTGATAAATGAATATGTGAAATTAGTATGTGAAATAGAGATATGAAATATAGAATAGAAACTGGGAAACGGAATCCATCAGATTCTGATAAGTGGGTTGGAGCCGGTTGAATGGGTTGAAGGTTGAAGTCCACGGCATCTGCAGCATGCTCATTACAGCTACTACGTGTATAGTTCAGGCAGTGCAACAGGTGGCATTGGCAAGCAGCATATGTATCTGAGGGAACAAAAGGCTGGTAAGGAATGCTGTTGATGATCTAGCTACATTCCAGATATATAAGAGGATCACTGGGGAAACACCTGATGGGGTCATTGAGTCAGCAGGGTACAGTGACCATATGCTCCATGCTCAAAAGCAGGAACAGTAGTTTATCCTTTGTGACGATGGCATGATGCAGTTTCTCTGGCCTAAAATCATCAGTCTTAATGCTGAAGATAAATATAGATGACATACCCTCGCAAGATGGACATGTCCTGCCTGGGAAGACTCCTTTGGGCTGGCTGCATCAGAATGGAGGTTCCAATGCCCTATAAATGGCCATGGCCCAGTGATGACCTTGACTTGGATTCATGGCAGTCATGATCAGTATTGTCCACCAAGGGACTTCTGTGTATTGATATGTACCTTTCTTAAATTCTTAAGCCAACACTGTAGAAATGTCACTCATCCACCACACTTATCTATCTTGTCCATGCTTTGCTTCATATTTTTATCATGAATAAGTGTAACCTAAGGCCTTTTTTCACTCTTGAATTTCTAGATATTTGGAAAACATTTGCTGCTTCTGCCTTCACAGCTGGTTACCTTGCCAGGACCACTGATTTGTTGATTGGAATCAAAATTCCCACCCACCATGATAAGGATTATAATCACAAGCATTGGTGCATACCATGGTGGAAAAGCAAGTGACCCCCAAGCATGCATAGCCAGCCCAGTTGGTTGGAAACCATAGAATGCCTTGTTTGGAACTGAAGCTACAAGAGGAGATCAACGATTGGGACATGGGCCGATGTACTGGACATGCATTCTTGCTTTACAGTTCATGCCCTCACAGATCAATTAGCCTCCAGTTCTCAACACTTCCTGGTTTGGCCACCTCCTGCACCCCTACCTACTTTCTTTATGGATTTGTTTATTGTTACGATTTATTCACTTTTTCATTTTCTTCACATGTTATGCAATCCTGCTTACTTGGTTGTCCTGAACTCTGCTTATTAATGGACTTCTATTGTCATTTGGAACCATCGTTTTAGTTTTATCATTTCATATATAAGTAGTAGCTCTCATTGTAGTATGCTCCAGCCTCAAGCTAAAGTTTATTCACACCAAACTATCCTTGTTGACTCACTTGCCGACAGTTAACTATCAGGATCTAGCCCACCCCCAAACACCATGGTAACTCCCTGGGTGATTGTCTGAACATGAGACAGCCCTGAGTTTATACCTGTTTGGACCTTGTGGCACTCAGGCCTAACAGTTAGCTTGAAGCTTCCTAGTTCTCCTTCAAATGCACCACTGAAAGGAGACACCCATGATCATTCCTAAATCACTGGAAGGAGCCACCATAGAAACCATTGCAGGAGGAGCAGTTGCCTTCACCATTGTAGGACTCATAGTCCTTTTAATAATCTGCCACTGACAGCAGAACAGCGTAGGCCAGTGGATTGAAAGCCACAGCCATGTGAGACAGAGGATGAGGCAGGTGGCGGAGCAACAACCTGTTCTGGAACACTACATCCCGACCAACTACCCCCAGCACATCAGGAGGGATCCCTTCCATATGCCACCAACTAGCCCACCTGGGAGGCGGCAACCAAGCCTTAGAAGTCTTGCTGCAAGACCCACCACCCCAGAGGCAGTCATCCCCACCCCCGTCGCTGGACCTTCTGGAACTTGGCACACCCCTTCAGATTCCAATTCTAGCACCGATAGCAAGGACCTCGAGCTCGACATCACAGAACTTGACTCTGGGATACACAACCCACCAATATGTTGGTTGACTGAGAACAGGGGGCACGTACCTAGGACCGATAGTCCAACCGACACCACCACCGACACCATCACCCCAAGTCAAGTCACCACTGGACCCCTCTGGCAGGCACACCAGACCAATGTCATACTTCAGGGCGATGCTGACACCGGACAACCTGTCCCCTATTCCAAGCTCCTTGTACCAAATTCGTGGCCTGGCCACCTCCTCATATCAGAGGGACTCCCCATCCAAGCAAATGACTCATACATGGTCCCCTGAAACCCAGGCGAACAATCCGACCATGACCACAACACTGCAAACTATTACCGACAGTCTAGACTTTGAATCCACCTGGTCGGGAGAAATGTCTTCAGATTCAGAAGCCCAGTGGAGGGGGAACCTGCGGACCACTACCTTTGACGACAGGATTGAAACAATCCCAATGTTGCCCCAGCCCTATTGGTCAAGGAACAGACCCTCCTCCTCTGGACAATTTCCACCAACCCTTTTAATGGAAATGGACCAGATAGGGAATGGCCCATACTCCGAGACCAGGACAGAGCCGTATTGGGGAGGTACTGAGCCAGGGCATGGGACTGAAGGGCCAGAGACATACGAGCTAGAGGAGGAGATCAGCTCTCCATGGGAGAATATTGGGACAGAGAAGGACTACGAGAGGAGGTCCTCAATGCCACCCAGTCACTGGCCTGAAGGATTGAAGGACCTCTCCCTGGGAGGAGAATTGCACACCTCTGATGAAGAACTGAAGATGAACATAGGGCCCTGAAGCGGGACCTACAATGCCCATGGGAGGACTGGGAGAACTCCCAGGAACGGATGGAGCCCGGAGAGGATGGAGGATCAGACTAGACCACTACCCGATATGCCACCCTGGATCAATTATCGACAGCCAGGAACTCAGTGGCAGGGAAGCAGTTGACTCTTTGCCGGGAGTGGAGAGGCAGAGCCCTCTGAAATGGCCCAAGGAAAACAAAGGGACGAAGGAGGGGAAATGGAGGAGGATTCTACCCATGAAGACAATCCAGGAGCACCCTTGGGTATAGGCCCTCCACTGCCAGGAGCCCATCGGGTGAAAACAGAAGTGGAACGCAGGGCGGATGCCGAAAAGGCAGTAAAGGACATCTATGATAACATGAACGATGCCAAACACATCCTCGAATGGATGGATAAACGCTGGGGCTTCACCCAGCCACCTCAGGGAAAACCACCTCCCCCACCACCAAACCACCAAGGATCTCCAGGGGATCGGACTGATTGATGGTCGCTCCCGCAACCCCCCCCCCCCCCCAAGAGACCTACCCCCTGACCCCCCTGACTGGCCCACCGGCACTCTACGAGATGACCACCCCTACTATAGTATCAAGCCAACCCTCATAGCTCTGATCAAGTACTTTAATGGGAAACATGAGGACGTCAACCGATTTATTGGGGATTGTCTCCAATATTTTGAGACCTTCTCCCGTTTCATGATTAGCAGCCCAGTCATGATCAACTATGCAATGTCCCACATGGAGGAAGGCCCCAAGACCTGGTGGGTTTACCACCGAGTCAAGTTCTTCTCAAAGAGTAAGAACTGCCACTGATATCAACAATGGGACAAATGGGTCAAAGCCTTCCAAAAACAATTCTCAGACCCCACCATACAAGAAAAACATGAGCAGAAGATGATGGAGTTGCAAATAGGCAATGGGATGGCCACTGCCTACTTTCTGTGACTGGAGCACCTGGCGATGTTGGCCAGACTTCAACATGAGGAGGGCCCCAGGTCAGCGTTGGTCTGGGCAATACATCAAGGGCTCCCCAATGACTAGACCCAATTCATCTCCGACCTGAGCATGTTCATCCCCATCTACTATTGGCAGTGGAAGCAATGGGTCTGCACCATGTATGATGAACGAGCAAAAAAGGCTGCCTTTGACTGAATCCATTACTGAGACTCCCCTTCCCAGAAACAAAAAAACCCCTGCTGCTAACACTAGTCAGAAAGCTAGCAGCACGACAAGTTCAAGTGGGAATAAACCGACCACTAAATCTGAAAGTGGTTGGACTACCTACAAAGGGGCAGGAGAACCAATGGACATTGATCAGATGTGCCAGGAGAAGAGATGTTATAATTGTGGAAAGAAGGGTCACCTAGCTAAGGATTGCCGAGCCCCAAAGCGACCACGAGATGCAAAAACAGGAAGGTACACATATATATCAGAGCGACTACGCACTATGCTCGATGAACAAATCAAGGCAGAAGCAGAAGAGAAGAGTACAGCTAAGGAGAAGACACCCTCAACACCAGGAGTCGAAGAGGTAAAAGGGGAGGCCGACAAGTGAGCGATTCCACTTGTTTGGCCAGAACAATTATTCCATCCACCATGCACTCGGACTCGGCTAGCCAGTCCTCTTGTATTAACATTTTATGTATGACATATCATGAGCATTCAAATATACCTGCTTCCACTTCTCCAAGCGCACAATCCCTGAAAGAATTGCAGCAAACTCCGATATCGGAGTCTGAACCCCCATATAAATACCTTGTTCACCTCCCCTCTAGCCCTCAGGCCCCACTTTCCAGCTATGAAACCGTAAGACCTGAGGACGCACCTAACTCAACCACAGAAAAGGTGTCCTCTGGAGGTGTTAGACCATCCTTACAGCACAAGACACATGACGCCCCCATCACCACTGAGCGGGCTGCGCCCCAGGCAGGAACCCTGACAATGAAGGATGTGTTGTCAAAGGACACCAGAGCTGTCATTCCTACCGACAAGGCCCAAGCAAAGGCCAAAGTTGAGGGTGGCCTCACCCAAGAGAAACCCAAGGGAGATCCCACGAAGGACCCATTTGAGGGTGAAAAGCAGCGAAGACCCCCAGTCACCAAACCCTCAATCGCCCACAAGGATCAAGAGGGTCGAACTGGGCAAGAGATGCCCTGACTGCCATGAGTCACCCTTGAGGAAGTTCCCAATGAGGATGACAATACCTCTTATCACCTTTCCCAATCAAGGACAGGGACATGATTGCCCATGCCAAGAAATCCCACGGAGCGCGCTCCACCCCTGAAGGCTACCTGGTTCAAGCCCTTTGGTCCTGACTGGACCCTTCAGGCTATTCAGGAAGTGCACACCAATTCCGAGGCGTGGGTGGCCCTCTATCTCTGGGTACATAAGGGACAAGAAGGGGAGGTGGATGAGGAAGCAATACGATGCATACAAATAGAAGGAGAGTCAGCTAGGGAACAACTATATGAACTGCAGGAACCAATACAATACCTACGATGAGAGCAGACCAATGGAGTCAGGGAGTTACTAGTGGATGCCCAGCTAGAAACCCTAGCCAACCGCCAAACCCTGAAGGCCCATGCCCTCGTCAATAGTGGCTGCACTGGAAGCTCCATCAGTCGAAAGTACATAGAGTGGAATGGCCTCCAAACATACCCAGCACCTTCTCCAATCCCAGTGTACAACGCCAACGGCACTCGAAACCAAGCAGGAGAAATCACCAAGTTCGTGGAACTGCACATGTCTCTTGGAGATCATGCTGAACAAATTGACCTTGTGGTAACAGAGCTTGGCAAGGGAGACCTATTCCTCAGGCATGACTGGTTGAAACGACACAACCTAATCATCAATTGGGTAACCAGGTGGATACTCTTTGGGTGTTGCCAGTGCAAGAAGAATCCATTCCCCTTGCCGGATACTGATCCTGAAGACCACTGGGATGAAGAGTTGGAGAAAGGGGAAACCATCTTGGCCATAGACGTTCAGGAAGCCATGGAAATCCGAGCGCTACACCATGCGAACAACCTAGCCACTAAAGCCACTGAAGAAAAGCCTAAATGATCCTTCGAAGAGCTGGTCCCCAGCTGGTACCACGAGTTCCACGACCTATTCTCAAAGGAAAACTTTGACGAATTGCCCGAGCGAAAGCCATGGGACCATGCAATTGAGTTGATCCCTAATGCCCAAAACACACTCGACTGCAAGGTGTATCCCCTCAACCGAGATGAGCAGGAGGAGTTGGATAAATTCCTGGAAGTCCCTCACCACCACCGAATGCAACTATGAAATCTATGACAAGGAACTCTTAGTGATCATGCTAGCCTTGTCAGAATGGAGACATTACCTCATGAGGGCCAGTGAGGACTTCGAGATATGAATGGACCACCAGAACCTCCAATACTTCTGAAAGCCACAAAAACTCAGCTGACAACAAGCTCGATGGGTGATGGAATTGGTGGAATATCACTTCACACTGCACCATAAACCTGGAACTGCAAATCGGAAGGCTGATCTCCTGAGCTGCAAGGATGACCATGACCAAGGAAAAGAGGACAACAACAACATCATCGTACTACAACCTGAACACTTCTGAGCTATGATCATGCCCACAATGATGGAGACCCACCAACGAATCCAAGAGATCACCCATAGTCAAGCCAAGTGGGACCAAGGAATCACTGATTCCCTAAACCATGAACAGGGTATCACTCAGGAAGATGGACTCCTCTATTACGATGGACAGATCTATGTACCCTGAGACAACAAACTCTGGGGGGAGATCATTGCCCAATACCATGACCACCTCATGGCAGGACATCCTGGCATTGCCAAGACATGGGAACTGGTAGAACGAGACTTTTGGTGGCCCAAGGATTGACAAACCGTTGAAAGATATGTGAAAGGCTGTGAAGTTTGTCAGAGGGTAAAAAGCAACACCCAAGCGAAGGCTAATCCTCTACACCCCAATGAGATTCCCTCTGCTCCATGGACACACATCTCAGTGGACATGATTACCAGACTCAAAGAGTCGAATGGATATGATGTGATAATCGTAATCGTAGACTGATTCTCGAAGGAGATCATCCCAATTGTGTGTGATGTCACCTTATCATCAGAAGGGTGGGCCAAAATTCTCCGCGATCAAATCTATGTGAGACACAGAATGCCCCAAGTCATAATCTCTGACTGCGGTCCACAATTTGTCTCCAAATTCATGGCCGAGTTATACCGCCTGTTGTCAATCACTCCCAATGCCTCCACCACCTATCATCCCCAAACAGATGGACAAACCGAATGGGCAAACAAAGAGATAAAGAAATACCTGAAGATCTTTGTCGATTACCGACAAAAGGATTGGAGCAAATGGCTAGCATTAGCAGCATTCACCCACAACAATCGAGTCCACTCCACTATGGGCCAAACTCCATTCTTCACCAACTATGGGCTACACCCCTGAACGCTCCCAGACTAGTATGAACCATGGCTTTCTCAAACCCGGCAGCCAAAGGCTTTTCAACCACCCTCCTCGAGATACATAAAAAGGCCAGATCAGCCCTCGAAGAAGCGGCAGGCAAGATGAAGGCACAGTACAACAAACACAGACAGGCATCAAAGGACTACCAACTAGGAGATTGAGTTTGGCTAGATACAACCAACCTCCGACTCCCACGACCCCGGAAGTCCCTAGACGACAAAAGAGTCAGGCCCTTCCTAATCCTTAAAAAGTCTGGTGCATCTGCCTACAAACTCAAACTGCTGCCCCATTGGAAAATTCACCCCTGATTCAATGAAAAACTCCTTTCGCCCTACACCCCACCAGTGTTCCTGAACCAGGAGTCACCACCTCCACCACCACCTGACCTCATTGAAGACGAGGAAGAATACGAAGTCGAGGAAGTCCTAGACGCATGAACACAATGTGTGCAAGCTAAGAAGGGGCAAAGGTCACGACTCACAACCAACTACTTTGTCAAATGGAAGGGGTGGATGAGGGAACATAATACTGTGGTTTGTTTCACTCGTTCAATCCCCTTTTCATAGTCCTTGATCGCATCTTGGGCATGTTCCATATCCTCCGTTGTTACCCAGGAATTCGCAGTGATCACTAAAGAGCAAAAGGCCATCATATCCATTCTGGACAATCACTACCAGAAAGATGGGACTGTATTATACCAAGTACAACATGCTGACAGGAAGAAATTTTGGGTCAAAAATCCTGACAAAAAGAAATGGAGCTACCTGCTAGAACCTTACTGGGAGAAATACCGCCTATCGCTATTGGAGGAACCACCAGATCCTGATACAACATAATGGCAGTTGGGATGACTGCCTTAACGAGAGGGTAATGTTATGATTTATTCACTTTTTCCTTTTCTTCACACATTATGCAATCCTGCTTACTTGGTTGTCCCGAACTCTGCTTATTAATGGACTTCTATTGTCATTCGGAACCATTGTTTTAGTTCTATCATTTCATATACAAGTAGTAGCTCTCACTGTAGTATGCTCCAGCTTCAAGCTACAGTCATACACCGGTCACTTAGACCCCCCCAGTCATGTTAGACCCTGGCCTGAAACTCATCTTCCATGCATTTTCCAAGCCTCAAAAAATTCTTAAAAATAGTTTATAATATTTAATTACTTTCTTGATACTTGGTCTTTATTTTATGAAGTGTTTTACCAGGTTCTGAGGCATTCTCGCTTCAATCAATAGCAATTTCCTTATTAGGATATGTTACATAATGTAATCAAGTTAATGGTATTCATGCATAAAAACATATTCCAACAGCCAATAAACCCTCCAGTGAATCTCTAGAGCAGGTTCACAATTATAGCAGCTTGAATAAGGATGATACCTATGAAGAGAGATGATGTGGCCTGATTTTGGACTGGGGTCTAAGATGAGCGGGATTGCCTTTTTTGGACACTCACCAAACTCATCCTCTGTAGCAATCATTTCTCTATGTATAGCTTTGGCAATTTTTTTCAGAATCAATACATTGTACTAGTATTCATTGAGTAAAAAAAGTTCTAGCCATTTCATGAAAAAAATATTCCAGCCATCAATTAGGGTTTTGGGGTCTAAGTGACCGGTGTATGACTGTAAAGTTTATTCACACCAAACTATCCTTGTTGACTTGCTTGCTGACAGTTAACTATCAGGATCTAGCCCACCCCCAAACACCATGGTAACTCCTTGGGTGATTGTCCGAACACGAGACAGCCCTGAGTTTATACCTGTTTGGACCTTGTGGCACTTGGGCCTAACATTTATGCTCTACTCGCAGAATGGTGGCTATATTGAAACAAATATAACATTATATTTGCAGTCCATACTCACTTCCACTATGTATTCTAGCCCCAATTTCTGCCCTACCATGATGATGCTACTGCCTCTTTATGACCAACATACCCCACCAGAACATCCCTACCTGCAAGCCTTTTCTGCATACTCTGCCTTGGTACAGCTCTATGCGAGATCAGAGCAGCTCAATATGGCATACACACAATTCCGATGTTTTGGGAATGTATCTCCTCTGTGTATCAGCAGCTGTGATTCCCTAGAAACTGTTCATCACATCTTTGTGTCATGTCCTGCATATCACTCCTTCCGCCAACAGGCCACAAAAACCCTGATTACAGGAACATCCTGTATCCTGGGCTCTGCAGAGGTACTATTACTTTTCTGCAGTTCCTTTCTCCAGGTCATCCAACACCTCTTTGAAGACAGTGCTGATTGGCCCCAATCACATTCTCACTTCTACCTTGGCTTAACACTATTGTTGCCCAGCCATACAGGCTTACCGGAAGTGAATACAACTTGTTTGTTAGCATGCATTGTGCACATTTGGCACACATTATCCATTCGTTCCAGTCATTTTGTTGGTAACAGGTGAAGATTTGGAGATACTTTTCTATTTCTTGGCTGACTTGTTCCATTTGGCCATCAGTTTGGGGGTGAAAGGCAGTGGATGTATTGGGAGTGATTTGGAGAAATTGATAGAGGTTAGTCATGAACCTTGAGACAAACTGGGGTCCCTGGTCAGAGATGACAGTCCTGGGCATGCCATGTACTGTGAAGACTTTGTCTTGCAAGATCTTGGCTGTTCCTTCTGTGAACCAAACACCTGGCAAATGTTGCAGGCAATTTATCTGCTCGCATTCTCTTGCCTTTTGCATGTCCATGAGGTGCTTGATATACAAGTGGATCACCTCAAGGTCTATGATGGCCCTGACAAGATTAAGTGTGTCTGCATCACCCTACCATTTTGCAAAAAGAGTCTGGCTGGAAGTCAGTTCCATCTTTTTCTATGTCCCTTACTTTTGGTTAACTTGTACACAGACATGGGGCCCTTCATACTTTGGGAGCTCCCTCCTCACATGTGCCACCTGTGCCCCATGTGGGCCATGACAGAATGGCTCACCATTACTCAGATTGCCCATGGGTATGTCTTCCGTGGGATCGACAAATTAGGACATCCCACCATAAAACACAATACCAATCTGGTATGTTCCTATTTGTCGCCACTCAATGCAGCTCTTATCTTATCATCAGAGTGCTGAATGCTTTCTGGAGTTGTTTTGATGCAATTTGGCTGATATCAATGTTTCTCCATGTGCCTATGGAACAGACTCCCTACTATCATTCAATGTCCTCCGCTAAAATCAGTCCCACCATCCGATGACAGCATATTCTCCAGAGTCATTCACCCATATGATGCCTGTCCCATTGAATCTTTACTCAACAAACATGATCTACATGACAACTACCCAGATTTATGCCAGAACCTCAAAAATGGGTTTCTGCTTGGCACCATGCCCAACTTGCAATGCTCCCAAATATTTCCCAACCATCCATCCTGCTTCCAATATGCTGCAGCAGTCAACACCTACCTCATGGAAGAAGTCACAGCCTCCAGGATGACAGGCCCTTTCTCCAAAGAAGAAATCAAACAAATACTATAGTGCCCCTTCCAGTCCTCCCCACTCATAGTCACCATGCAACTGCAAGGCCCAGGACTCCCAGACAAGCTGCAAGTCTGCTGACACCTCTACAAGGGATCAAAATTCTGTCCCTCAGTCAACTCATATATAGGGAAGGAGGACTTTCCTACTCATTTTGACACTGCCTCACATGTAGCAGACATAGTGAGTTTCTTTCTAGTTCTACCAGTGATGACACCTGCACAAGCAGTGTCCATCATGCCCAGTGCTGCACCAGCAGCTGAGTCCGAGCATGTGCAGATGCACAGCCTACTCCCCTAGCCATGGGATGACCACCCAGCACAATGTTGTCTCTCTGTTACGATTTCTCGCACTTATTCATTTTCTTTCTTAATTATCAAAAGACTGAGTCATCCCCGACCCACGTGATCCAATAAAGCCAGAACCGGACGACTTAGACCAAGTAGCCAGTGACTACGGCTCGTGCCTACAGCACGACAACCGTATTGTCTTCGTACGTTGTGACTATTATTAGTACTACAGTTTTCATATATAAGTAGGTAACTCTTGCTGTAATACCCCAGCTTCGAGCTAAAGTTTATTAATACCGAACTTCTCTCTTAACTCGCTTGATTAAAACCTTAGTCCGATCCCTTCACTCATATCCGAACACCACGAGACTCTCGGGTGACTGTCCGAACATGAGACAGCCCGAGTTTACTCTTGTTTGGATCACGTGAGGTTCAGGTCTAACAATTAGCTCGAAGCTTCCCTTCTTTCCTTGTGCACGACGCAAGCAAAGACCCATGCAACAGACCAGAGACCTGACCCCCGCTGAATTCCACATCGCCCTTGTGGCAATTCTCGTACCCTTCACCCTCACCATCATAGGAATAGGACTGGGAGTCCTAATCCCAAAACTACGCCATCAGCGCTATGTCTACCCCCAGACGTACGAGCTCGAAACCCTCAAGCAGGAGCAGCCCATACCCGAGCCAGAGGCCGAAGAGTACTTGGGCAAATGTGACCAAGAAGCTGAAAGAGGGTGTGGACGCACTTGCCCTTGGGGCCTCCCGCATTTCGCTAACCACCCCTACCGAGCCCGCACCCCCATACCCGAGTACGACGAAGACACCTCGGAATACACCGCCTCTGTCGCCCAGATCATCAGGATCAACACAGAGAGCACCGAGGAGTTCCCCGCCCGCCCCTCCACCGAAAAGCCCCATCCCCTCAGCCCAGCCCACCTCCCCCGCAACTGTACAACCATTGACCTCCCAGGACTCTACCAGCGGTCCTTTAGCCCCCTCACTGACCCTTGGCCACAGCCACCGAGTTATACCCCCGGACGAATGGAACAGCTTGAGCCCCGAGCAGAGGGAGAAACTCCCAGCGACTGGTGGCATTGTACCCATCACGTTCCGCCCCTCCGGCACGCAAACATCAGGATTCCCGCCGGAGTCGTCTACCCCCCTTCCCTCCGAATCAGCCAGAACCGCATCCCCCTCGACCTTGTCCCTAGGGAACCTACGCATACTGGAAGAGGAAGAGGACGACAAGACTCAGGAGACGGAGTCAACAGTGGAGCCGAGTGGCTCAGCCAGAGAACCGGACTGGCCGGAGGTCGACGATGACTATCCGGAGATCAAGACGTTCCTAACTGAGGAGGAGGTAGAAGAAGAATACGACTCCAGAGTCAACGAAAGGTACACGCATATAGTAGAGGAGATTTTGTGGTTGGCAAGCACACTGGGGGTCTGATATATGAAAGCAGAGCGAGAACAGGATGAAGAAGAGATGAAAAGGTTACGGGTACATGCCGCCCACGAGCAGGCTGTCTTTATGTTCAATACAGATTTTCCACTCTACGCAAAAGCACCAATAACCAGCTATGATGAGCTGTACCTGCCTTCTCCCAAACCAATGCCCAACTCGCCCCCAAAGCCGAAACGGTCAATCCGGCAACAAGGCAGACCCCCAATCCCGGGGAAATCCCGACTATTCGCCAGAGCACCAGAAGAAACCGCGGAAGAAAGAGAAGCCATGGCCCAGGCCCGCCAAAACCTCTACCATGACATTCTAGCCAAAGAAGCGAAGCTAGAAATGGCCAGGGAAGAAACGGCCCAGAAGCTAAACGATCTCGATGCCTTGCGGAAGAAGCACAGCCTCCCCCCTAACCCCAACAATGAACTGCCAGACATCGTCAACCCTGGCCCACCCAGAGGACCGCCAGCACCCGATCCAGACTCACCCAGAGGCCGCAGAGACCTATGGTCTTTACCCAGACCACCGCCAGATTGTATGCCACCAGCCCCAAACCCAGGGCATCGCCGAGGACACGCCGACGCTGACGCCCCCTTCCTTGGAGTCAAACCCACCATGATGCAAATGCCCGAAATGTTCTACGGGAAGCATGACGACATCCAGAGGTTCTTCCTCCAATGCGCCCTATACTTCGAAGTACACCGAGGCTATTATGAGGAGTCTCAACAGATCACATTCACCACATCCCACTTCGGCGGCAAGGCCCTCACCTGGTGGGTACACCACGCGGAACGATACTTCAGCAAAACGGACGCAAGGTACCGCCTTCCCACATGGAGAGACTTTGTCGAAGAAGTCCGAAGAGAGTTCGCCGACCCAGCAGTAGAAGAAGTGCACGAACAGCACATGTATGGACTGCGGATGCAGGATGGAGGGGCAAACTGATACTTCCAGGAACTGGAACAACAAGTACAACTTGCCGGCAGATGGGAAGATCAAGGGGAGAAGAGCCACCTTGTCGCAGCAGTATGAGCCGGGGTACCAGATGAGTACACTATGGCTGTTGCATCCGGAGAAAACATTCCCTGAACTTACTCCCAGTGGAAGCGTTGCATCACACAAATCAATGACCAACGAGCGGTCAAACGGGCCTTCGACAGAACTCACAAAGGCTACTGCCCTCAGGACCCCCAAAACCGACAAAACACCCTCCGCAACGACAACCATGCCCTGCCTCGCAATGACAACCGTGCCCTGCCTCGCAACAACAACCAAGCCCCGCCACCCAGGAACCAGAACGCTCCCCTGCAGCCACCTAGAGAACCCGGCCCCTCCAGTACCAACACTGGAACCGGACCAGTCTATGGTGGCCAAGGCCAGCCCATGGACATAGACCGAATCCGACGGGAGCAGAGATGCTTCAACTGTCACCAGAAGGGGCACTTCACCGCCGACTGCCGACAGCCAAGGAAGCCTAGGGACGGAGATGGAAGGTTTACCCCACGCAATAATAATCGATGAGACAATCGGGCCATAGAACAAGAAGTGGAATCAGACGAGGAGAAGACGCCCTCATCCTCGGGAGTTGAGGAGGTAAAAGACGGGGCCGATGAGTAAGCGATTCTACTCGGTTGGCCAGACTCTCTCATGGTGTTTTACATACTGCTGGATGGACTTATAATACTTCTGTAGGACTTTCTCATACACATTCGAATATACCCCTTATCACCCCCAGCAAAACACCTAAAGAATCGCAGAATCGGTACAGTATTTTAACTAACCTTATGGATCAGGAGGATGAGGAATATCTCGCCAAAATGGAACGAACCCCGACGGGAAGTGGGACGATACTTCCCCCAAAGACCGAGTCCCACTTGGGATCTTTGCCCAGGATCTCTCAGGGCAAGTCGCATCGCACACCGAAGGAGGTTCTCCTGGGACGGTCTGAGGTTTACAGGTCCAGGACAAACAGCAAGCAGAGGCGTGCGGCCTCCCCAAAAAGAAGAATCCCTGACTGCAAACAGCTGCAGCAGAGGGAGCACGGAGTGGCAATAGCCCCGGGCAGCAAGACCAAAGGAGCGATCCCTTGAGGAAAACTAACCATGACTCCTGTAGATACGCACCCGAATGCTGGGGACAACCTGACTAAGGGCGGACAGGACAGAGCGGGAAAGTACCCTCCCGGATCAGAACAGTTCTCAACCGACGGGGCACAAGCGCTTTGTCTGCCACACAAGACGGGTGGTAGGCGCGCCCAAGATCCGATAAGTCCCCCTCCACTTCATCCTAGCTCACGCAAGGTTTCTCTAGAGGAAGTACCGGATGACAAAGATGACACATCCTACAAAATGGCTGCTGCAGCCAAAAATGCAGACGCATGCGGGCCATCCCCGACGCGAGAAAGTCCTCCTTCGGAGGCAAGACGCCCAACCCGCAGAGCCAAAAGAACGGCTACCAATGGCGGCAATGTCCTGGTGGAAACACCCATGAACCCTAGCGGGTCTAGACGGACAAAGAAGAAGGCTGAAGAAGAGTACGATGAAGATGATGACCCTGAGTGGCAAGCATATCTCAGGGGACACCGCTATTGCAAAGAAGGAGACCCAGATGCCACCAACATGAAGGCGTACAACAGATGGTGGACCCAGGTGAAAAAGGACCATGACTGGACAGAACTGAAGACTATTGAGAAGGAGGAATCCGGATACATGATTCCATTTGAAACGGAATGGACATGGCGCACAATCAGACAAGCAACGGGCAGTTACGAAGCTCGCGCCATACTAGCGCACTGGACTCACAAAATGCGACAAGCAGAAGCAGACTGAGAAATGCTAATGCGCATTGTCACTCTCCCTCGCACCAAGGCGCTTGAACAATTGGAGGAACTCCGCAAACCGGTCCGATATATCCAAAGAAGCGCCCGGGCTGGAGCAAAAGACTTGACTACTGAAATCCGCCTTGAAACCCTTACCAACCGACAGACCCTTAAAACCACCGCTCTCATCGATAGCGGATGCACTGGAAGCTCTATTGACTGAAAATACGTAGAAGAGCATGATCTACCAACCCGAGTGACCAGCGCCCCAATCCCAGTCTACAATGCCGACGGCACGCGCAACAAAGCCGGCGAGGTCACCCACTTCGTTGAACTCCGAATGACCATCGGAGGACACTCAGAATGAATTGACCTGGCAGTAACAGACCTAGGCACCAGAAGAGTATTCCTGGGCCACAACTGGCTAATACGCCACAACCCTGTCATCAACTGGAAAACCCAAAAAATCATATTTGGACGATGCCAATGCCAGAAACAGCCGTTCACCCTACCAGATGCAGATCCAGAAGACAGATGGGACAAAGAATTAGAAGAAGGAGACACTATATTAGCAGTAGATATGACAGAGGAAATAGAAATCAGGGCGATTCACCATGCCAATGATTTAGCCGCGAAAGCAAGTAAAGGGAAACCAAAGAAGAGTTTCGAAGAAATGATACCCCCCGACTATCGGGATTTCTGGGATTTGTTCTCGAAAGACAACTTTGACGAACTACCCGACCGAAAACCCTGGGACCACGCGATCGAACTCGTCCCTAATGCCAGTAACACCCTCGACTGCAAAGTATACCCCTTGAATAGGAACGAACAGGAAGAACTTGACAAATTCCTGGATGAAAACTTATCCACTGGAAGAATACGTCCCTCCAAATCCCCGTTTGCTTCCCCTTTCTTCTTCGTAAAGAAAAAGGATGGCGCCCTTCGCCCTGTCCAGGACTACCAAAAGCTCAACGAAATGACCATTAAAAACCGATACCTGCTACCACTCATATCGGAGCTCATAGACAAACTCCGAGGAGCCAAGTACTTCACCAAGCTAGACGTACGCTGGGGATATAACAATGTACACATAAGAGAAGGCGATGAATACAAAGCCGCTTTCCGCACAAATCGGGGACTGTTCGAACCAACTGTAATGTTCTTCGGACTCACAAACTCCCCCGCCACATTCCAATGGATGATGAACGACATCTTCCATGACCTGATTGCCAAAGGGAAAGTGACCATATACCTTGACAACATCCTCATCTTCTCCAAGAATCTCCAAGAACACCGACAGATAGTCCGACGAGTACTTCGATGCCTACGAGAACACAAGCTGTTCCTCAAGGCTGAGAAGTGCGAGTTCGAAGTCCTAGAAACGGAGTATTTAGGAGTAATCATCAGTGAAGGATCGGTCAGAATGGATCCCATCAAGGTCAAAGGAATCACGGAGTGGCCCACTCCCACCAAGAAAAAGGAGTTACAGAGTTTCCTGGGCTTTACAAATTTCTACCGAAAATTCATAAAGAACTACTCCAAGATCGTACGACCAATGACCCAGCTCACCGGAAACGCCCCTTGGAACTGGGGCGCCGCCCAAAATCAAGCGTTCCAACAATTGAAGAAGCAGATGGCAGAAGACGTCATACTAGCCCTACCAAAAGAAGACAGAAAGTTCAGGGTAGAAGCAGACTCCAGCGAGGGAGCCATTGGGGCAGTACTAAGCCAACAGCAGGACGGCAAATGGAGGCCAGTAGCTTTCCTTTCAAAGTCGTTGATGACGACAGAAAGGAACTACGAAATATATGACAAGGAACTCCTCGCCATAATGCTCGCCCTCGCCGAATGGAGACACTACCTAATGGGAGCCGCTGTCGACTTCGAAGTATGGACAGACCACCAAAACCTTCAATATTTCCGCAAACCCCAGAAGCTCAACCGCCGACAAGCCTGTTGGGTAACAGAACTCGCTGAATACCATTTCTCCCTCCACCATAAGCCTGGAACTGCAAACTGAAAAGCAGACCTCTTATCCCGATGGGATGATCACGATCAAGGGAAAGAGGACAATGATGAAATTGTAGTCCTCAAACCCGAACATTTCCGAGCAATGATCATGCCCACAACATCCAGCATTCACTCGAAAATCAAGCGTGCTACCGAGAGCACCGACAAGTGGGATCGAGGAATCTCGGATTCCTTAAACCACGAACGAGGCATCACAATGGAGAAAGGACTCCTGATGCTTACCGGAAGGATCTATGTACCCAGAGATGAAAAGCTTAGAGGAGAAATCATTGCCATGTCCCATGACCACCTCACTGCCAGACACCCAGGCATTGACAAGACCAATGAACTCGTACAGAGAGAGTACTGGTGGCCAAAGATCAAGCAAACGGTCGAAAGATATGTAAAAGGCTGCGAAATGTGCCAATGGGTTAAGTCCAACACTCAGGCCCGAAAAGCTCCCCTTCACCCCAACGCAGTCCCATCAGAACCATGGACCCACATCTCTGTCGACCTTATCACCGGCCTCAAGGAATCCAGCAGCTACGACGCCATACTAGTTATAGTAGATAGGTTTTCAAAAGAAATCATCCCAGTAGCATGTAACAGAACCCTCACATCGGAAGGAACCGCCAAGATATTCCGCAACAAAGTCTTTGCCATTCACAGGATGCCAAGAACTGTAATATTGGACAGAGGTCCTCAATTCGTCTCAAAGTTCATGACGGATCTCTACCGAATCCTCCAAATCACTCCCAATGCCTCCACCGCCTTTCACCCCCAGACAGACGGACAAACCAAAAGAGTTAACCAGGAGATCGAGAAGTATCTAAGGATATTCACCAGATATCAACAGGATGACTGGCACGAGTGGCTCGCCTTGGCAGCATTTGCTCATAACAATCGGAAACACTCTGCCACGGGCCAAAGCCCTTTCTTCACTGTCTATGGACTCAATCCCCGAGTCATCCCTGAAACTGAACGCCATAGTCCCTTCACCAATCCCGCAGCCGGAAACTTTGCATCGCAAATGCAGAAAATCCACAAGCTATGCGAACAAGCCCTCCAGGAGGCCGCTGCCAAAATGAAAACCCAATATGACAAGCGAAAGGGCAAGGCAGTAGCATATAAAAAGGATGACTTAGTCTGGCTCGACACCACTAATCTTCACCTCCCACGGCCAAAAAAGAAACTCGATGACAAACGAGTAGGCCCGTTCCGAATCCTTGAAAAAGCAGGAGCTTCTGCTTATAAACTCAAACTTCCCCCTCACTGGCGCATTCACCCACGTTTCAATGAGAAACTCCTAATGCCATACACGCCACCAGCATTCCCAAACCAAGAATTACCACCGCCACCACCACCAGACCTCATCGAAGATGAAGAACAGTACGAAGTCGAAGAAGTCCTCGACACTCGAACCCGAAGGGTAAGAGGGAAGAAGGGCCAACCTTCTCGACTAGTAACCGACTACTTCGTAAAATGGACAGGCTGGACAAGGGAACACAATGACTGGGTAACAGAGGAAGACATGGAGAATGCCCAAGAAGCAATAGAGGACTATCAACAGAGTCAAGCAGAGCACAGAAGGGTAGTAACGGCTGAGGCCATTGTAAACCCCAAAGCAATAAAAAGAATCGTGGGACACGAGTACAAGGAACTCGGAGATGGAACATGGAATTACTTCTATACAGTCGAACGAAACGATGGAAAGAAGATTCAAGTCCAAAACCCAGACGGAGAAGCATGGAAAATATATATTCAAGACTATTGGGAAGCACTGAAGGAAGAACTGGAAGAAATGCCGGAACCCTAATGGCAGTCGGGACGACTGCCTTAACGAGAGGGTAATGTTACGATTTCTTGCACTTATTCATTTTCTTTCTTAATTATCAAAAGACTGAGTCATCCCCGACCCACGTGATCCAATAAAGCCAGAACCAGACGACTTAGACCAAGTAGCCAGTGACTACAGCTCACGCCTACAGCACGACAACCGTATTGTCTTCGTACGTTGTGACTATTATTAGTACTACAGTTTTCATATATAAGTAGGTAACTCTTGCTGTAATACCCCAGCTTCGAGCTAAAGTTTATTAATACCGAACTTCTCTCTTAACTCGCTCGACTAAAACCTTAGTCTGATCCCTTCACTCATATCCGAACACCACAAGACTCTTGGGTGACTGTCCAAACACGAGACAGCCCAAGTTTACTCTTGTTTGGATCACGTGAGGTTCGGGTCTAACACTCTCGAGTACATTGTTATTGAGACACAGAGCTGACTAGAGCCTCACAGATCTCACTAGCTCCACTGGAGATGCAAGCTTGCACCTTAGACATTGTAAAGTTCCACAGGACTTGCCCAGTAAACCTGCATCACAAGCCTTTCCTAGTTGTACAAGGTACACAGATCACAGCCCACCTAATGATGCATTTCATATCCCCAGGCCATCTGGGACAATTCTACATAGACCACACCCCATTTGGGGCAGCATCAGCCAGCAGCAACTCAGGCATGATAGCCAATGCAGCAATTGACATATGGCAGCATGAGGGTATTGCACCCAAAAAGGGCAACAAGGACTTTGTCTTTGTCACAACATTCATTGGTTTTCTCTGGGACATCCCCCAGAAATGAGTCAGTCTACCTGAGAACAAGCATCTCAAATTCCATGAACGCATGCATATTTTCATCAACACCTTCAGCTTGTGCCCTCTATGAGACAGACAAGCTTCATGGCTCCTTATGCCACGTCGCCTTTGTCTACCTAGAGGGCCACTCCTGCCTCCCATCAATTTCTAACTTTGCTGCCTCCTTCAAGGGTAATGAGTTTGTGATGAGATACCTTCTCCATTCCATGCTGTCTGACTTGAAGTGGTGGCTGGATACACTCTCCCAGCCAGACTTCACCAGAGAGCTCAAGCCCAAATCCCAGTTAACAGACCTCAGCATATTTGTAGATGCATCCACCTCCTGGGGCATTGGCATCATCATCAGCAGAAAATGGGCAGCATTCAAGCTGTCCCCAGACTGGAAAGAACCAGGCAGAGATATTTGCTGGCTAGAATCACTCGCCATTGAGATCATGGTATCCTTCCTAGCTGAGATGGGTACTCAAGATGCCCACATTCTCATACACTCAGACAATTATGGAGTGATTGGTGCCCACACCAAGGGATGCTGCCCCAACTGGTACATCAACCTCTCAGTCCATTGTACCTATCCAACACTAGCTGCCTGCAACATACTTCCCTGCTTCCAATACATCAAATCCAAATTGAACCTGGCAGACCCCATCTCACATGGAGAATTGGGCACTGCTGCAGACAAACTGGACATTCCAATCATGCTCCCAGAGGAGCTCACTAGTGTCATCAGTCATGTTTTTAACCCTTTTGATGACCTTGAGGCCATAGATGCCTCATTCAGAGCAAGCACAAAGGAGTCAATCCCCAATCCCCCCTTTCCATACCATACTAGCTCTGTCATATCACATAGTCCCCCTGCAGACCTCTTTGACCCACTTAGATCCATCTTCCCAAGCTCTCGCACATCAGACTCAAACAGATAAACATTGCCACCACATGAACCCATGCCTGCCATGTCTTGATGCCCTCTTCAGGACTATTTGAAGTCCACCAATGCTTACTGCCCTAAAATACAGAACCGGTACACACCAACCCCCCTCTGCCCACCAGTAGCCACAGCCAACCACCTATACTGCTGGACCACCCCATTTGCCATTGAACAGAATGATTCGCTCCTCAGTACACTGCCACTGGGCTTAGAAAACATATACACCGTACTCAGAGGCATGCATGCTCCCAATACAAAGTCAACATATGGGGCAGGCCTGCTTCACTTCACCCAGTTCTGTGAATGCTGGCAGATCCTTGAACGAAACAGGATGCCAGCCTCATACACCCTCCTAGCAGCTTTTAGGTGAATACAAGGGCAAGGTGGCCGGTGGTACAGTTAAAATCTGGCTAGCTGGTCTCAAAGCCTGGCACAATGTCTCCAATGCACCATGGTATGGTGATCACTGTTGGGTGCAGATGGGCAGGGACACGGCCAACAAGAAAGGCTCAAAACACAGACAGCCACCCAGAGCACCAATATCACTTGAGCATCTACTCTCCCTATGTGCCTCAACAGACATAGCAAACTTTGAGGCACCGTAGTATGGGCTGCCCCCACTAGCACTTTCTTTGGGTGCTGCAGACTCAGAAAAATACTAGTCTCCACAACTTCAGCATTCAGCGAGGACTACCACATCACCCACACAACAAGGTGAGCTCACTCTCTTGCACACTAACATGGTGCTAACCTGAGCAGCATAAAATTCTCACAGCTTTGAGATGGCACTCACTCTCAAGAACCACCTACATATCAATGCTGAGCTTGCAGTGGATGCCCCTCTCTTTGCCTTTCACTTGCCATCTGGTTGGCAACATCTCGCAAAGCCCTCCTTTCTCAAAGAATGCATGGCCATATGGATGGCTGTGTCCCTTGCCCATGTACATGGCCACAGCTTCAGAATTGGAGGTGCCATTGAACTCTTTCTAGCAGGAGTTCCCCCAGAGGTTGTTGCAGCAACCAGTGGCTGGACCTCACTAGCATTCCTCATTTACTGGAGATGCATGGAGGAGATAATACCTGTGAGCACCTCAAAGGCATACAAAAAGACCGATATTGACTGACTTGCAGAAATCTTTGAGATGTTCCGAAATTAGCCACAAACTGCCCAAAGACATATCTTCTGATACAGACATTTTTGATGACTTCACCCTGTTGTAGCCAGCAGATGTATTAGCTCTTAGCAATTATAGATAGAATAGCCATAAGAATGATGAGCCTTGCTCCCTTGGGTGAACTGTTTCCATGCTCGATCCCGAATCCAGTTGTAGTGAGCTCTGCTCTTGTTGGTGTCTGGATTCAGCATTTTCACCATCCCAGTTTCCTGATGCTCAAGGTGGGTCCTGGCCATGTCATGTTTGTCCTTTCACTTCCAGCTTTATTCCAGCCCTTCAAGATGAACTCAACTCTGAGCCCCACAGTTCCCAGGCCCTCTTTAGGCAACTCCACTGAATATTTATCTTTGGGTATATGGTGTCATCACCCATCTTGCAGTGGGACATTTCATGACCCTCAATATCACATCTCAGTCTTCAAGCATCTTAACTTATCTGATAAAATGTGGTAAATGGAGAAGGGCTATAGCAAATGGTGAAGGTCCTGAAACTGGTCCAGAGAGTGTGGAACAGATATAAACTGGTGGGAATCTCAGGTTCTTGGTCTATAGAACCAGAGCTATGGCAACAAGTGTGCAGAGCTTTGGAAAAGCAATAATGGTGATGAGGGGAATCCTATGGAGAGTGGTGCAGAGATGGGCCTTCAAAGAGGCAATACAATTCTAAACTAGGCTGGAAGATGACAATGTTGGCAGTATAAAAGTAAATCAAGCAATGAGAGTTCTGAGTGAATAAGAATCAGTGTTCCGGTTCCATTCCATCTGAGTACTGTTTGGAGTTTGTGAGAGTATGAATTGAAGTGAAGTTTCTGAAATCTGTTCTGTCTGTCTGTTTCTGAAATCTGTTTCTGTTCTGTCTCTGAGTTGTTTCCGTTCCGAATCCGAGATCCATAGAAGGAATAGAGGTCGTTCTCGTCGTTGCAGTCAGTTCTGTTAACCCTACATGCCTGCATGTAGTGAGCTCACTAAGTTTGTACTTGGGGAGTGGTTAAAAGAGCGAGCTCAGTGTTGTTGCGACCTGCAGTGTGTCCGATTGTGTTGTAGGACAAGTGTCCTAGTGTAGTTTTGAATATTATACTTTGCCTGGAAGGTTGCACCTTGAAGTGTACCTTCTTGTAAAAGTTCCTAGCCTTAGGATCAGTCTGAAACGAGTAAAATGCTGCATAGTGTTGAGATAATAAGGTGCTTTACTAGTTCTAAAGTACTAGTAGTCACAAGGTGATATAATCTCATCCCCCCACGTACTTATGAGGGTGATTGTATAGATTGAGTAGTTGTGTGAGTGTGTGTGAGGTTTAGTGTGTGTAGCACACTGTTCTGAGCGCTATTCCATAGGTGCCCACAGCCAGCCTCTTCACCAGGAGGGGAAAAGGGGTCCTTCCAATCTCATTGGAGAACATAGTGAGCCTCAGTTACTCCATCAATGACTTCACAGAATCGTTGGATGTTTTGCCTGATCAGGCAGATTCATAGCCTAGACTGCCAGAGATAGTTGGCATTGGCATGGTCCTCCAGGGACTGGCTGTTCTTGTTGACTGCTGGGGGGTATATGTGTTCATTGGTTGGATGGGGAGTCATTCTGAGAGGAGGTGGTGGCCTGGCCATGAATTTGGTATGACTGGCTCAGAATAGGCTGGGGGAACTTCTCTGTTGGTAGGGATTAGGTTCTCAACACTGAATGGAGCCCATAGCATCCTCGGATTGATGCTTGTTGGGGTGATGGTCTCAGTGGGGCTATTTGCTCTAGGTACGTTCCCTTGGGTCTCTGTCAATCAACACGTTGGTGGGGTATATACTCTGGCTGCTGCAGGTATGCAGTTGGGATCCAATTCTGTGATGTTGAGCTCGATGCTCTCGTTATGGGGAGTAGGATTGGAATGTGGAGGGGAGTCCTGAGTTTCAGAAGGTCCAGTGATGGGGGAGGTGTTGGTTCTCTCGTTGGCAGTTCCTCGTCCTGAAGGAGGGCTGTTAGAGTGTGGTTCCCCCTGGGGCAGGCTGGTGGGTGGCATGTGGAATGAGTCTCCTCCAACATGTTGGGGGTATGTGGTTGGGATATAGTGTGTCAGAACAGGATTTGGGAATGATCATGAAAGTCTTCTTTGGCAGTGCATTTTAAGGAGAACTAGGAAGCTTTGAGCTAACTGTTAGACCCAGGTTCCACTTGGCCTAAACAGGTATAAACTCAGGGCTGTCTCACATTCGGACAGTCACCCAGAGAGTTACTGCAAGGTTTAGATGTGGACCAAATTCAGTTTGTTAGGCTCTCGGTGATGCAAGACGATGAGAATAGTTTGGTATAGATAAACTTTAGCTCAAAGCTGAGGATACTACAGCAAGAGCTACTACTTATATACAAAAATGATAACACTTCGGTGGTTCTGAAATACAATAGAAGTCCATTGGTAAGCAGGATTTGGGACAATTGAGTAAGCAGAATTGCATAAGGTGAGAAGAAATGAATAAATCATAACACACCTCTAGCTGGGGTATACAACTGTCTCACATGTTGCACTTGTCAGCAGCAAAGACAATATTGGCTCAAAAAAAGTCACCACATTATGATTTGACTCCTATGCCTTCATGTTATGGTCTGTGGGCCCCAGCAACCCTTGCCAAATTTCAGGCTCTGAGCGATCTCGATTTGGCCTGAAATATGGCACTTTTGTGGATGCACCTACTGCAGGTCAAACAAGGAAGATTCACGATTACTTTTGCAGAAACAAATTGTTACGAATGTAATTCTACATGTATTCTTCGAAGCAGAATCTTTTTAAGGCCTTGTTTTACTAGAGTTTTGGTGCATTTATAGCCTTAAAAATGTGTTTTTAAAAAATGTGCTCTGAAGAATACATGCATTTTATTTTTAAAAGAATTTCTGTAATTTTTCCGAAGCAATATGAGTGTTGTGGAAGCCTGCACCAGGTGCATTTGGATCAGCAGTCCAAAGGCTTTGTAAACACAACCAAGCAACAGTGGCATACCTCTTTTATACCATTGCACCTACTTTCTACATTATTCAAGCACACAGAACACCTCATGAGGCATCACACTTGCTCTCTCAGATACTCTGGTACCACCAAACAATTGGTTCATGCAGCACAGATGCTGCTTTGCAAAAATCAGTGTCATTTATGATCCATCTTGGCACATACACAGAGGAATCTAGCTCCAATGGATGTGACAGAGCTTTCTCAGGCATGTAAGCATGCTGAGACTTATCAACAGTGACTATATGGTCTTCAGAATAAACTAAAATGCAGTCAGAAACAGGTGGAGACATAGACAGAGGATTTGAGCAAGAAAGACAGGGGCTGAAAGCTGCCAAGAAGAGATCATAGATGTCAATATTGAGGGACAGGATGATAGTGAAGATGAGTGTTATTGTAAGTAGAATAGTGCTACTGTGTACTTAGACTGATATATAGCCATATGAACAAAGAGGAGCATCCATTGGTGAGATTTAAGACAATTAACATCAATTTGCCATCAAAATGGCTGAAAATAGGCTTAATCAGCTCACATTTTGGAACTGGCAGTTGCTAGGACCCATGGTCTGTCAAGGAAAAATAGTCAGCAACAAACAAGCTACTTAGTGCCATTCAAACTAAGCTGACCATTGTCAAGCTCAATGGTGGCTAGACGATGACCTGCTCAACAATGTCACACAGGTCACATTTAACTTTACCATGATACCAGCTGTAGGGTTAGGTTAGTACATGTTGTCAGGTGTCTCCGACATAGTAGAGGCTGAAACCAAGGGCAGAGACAAGCAAGACAAAACTCCCTGTGAATTTATGCCAGTCTGACAAAGTTCTTCAAGATATTTGCTGGCTGTGAGAGAGTTTGTCCTTCATGTACACTCATGCCAGGCAATACTGTTACCTAATATCTGGAATATTTGGGTAAGTAGAAATCAGCTGGCCTTCAGCTTGCTGTCAGCATCAAACCAGACAGACAAACATAGGGCATGTACAATCACTTCAAGGCAAATTATGGGCAAGGTTTATATATGCCTAGTCACAGAGATACTATCCTGAAGTGACACATGGATCACTGCATGAGAAATCAAAGATAACTGCTACACCTATGTATTCTACATATGCATGCAGTGGCATCAGCCTGTCAATGTATTTCCACTCTCAACTCTGTCACAAAAAACCATTGCAAATGATACATCTAAAAATTGGTTGATAAGCCTGCCACACTAAGGAACACTTGTACCCTAGTCATCAATATCTTACCACACATGAAAGTCTAGCCAATACAATCACCATGCATGAGGCATGAAGGTGGAGGATGAAGCAAGAGATGGCCACAGCAGGCTTCTAACCATACCCAGGCATAGCAGGTGTTTGTTCAAATGGTGCAAAGTTGACATTATTAGCCCAGCCTGCCAACATCAGAGTCAATCTCATCATGCCATTGACCATGGTCACATACTCCGGCCTATAAGAAGAAGGTACACTTCAAGGTGCAACCTTCCAGGTGAAGTATAATATTCAAAACTACACTAGGACACACTGCAGGTCACAACAACACTGAGCTCGCTCTTTTAACCACTCCCCAAGTACAAACTTAGTGAGCTCACTACACGCAGGTGCATAGGGTTAACAGAACTGACTGCAACAACAAGAACAACCTCTAATCCTTTTATGGATCTTGGATTCAGAATGGAAACAACTCAGAGACAGAACAGAAACAGATTTCAGAAACAGACTGACAGAACAGAACAGACAGACAGAACAGATTTCAGAAACTTCACTTCAATTCATACTCTCACAGACTCCAAACAGTACTCAGATGGAACAGAACTGGAATACTGATTCTTATTCACTTGGAACTTAAGCACACAAGTCAGATTCTGAAGTTATCTCTATTCCTCGGAGTGAGCTCACTATTTCTATACAACGCTCAAAGCTACAAACTAATCCTTTATCACAGCGCTTGCTTTCTATGTGCACACCATAACTCAGGGGTTCAAAACTTGTATATTAACCCAGACTACTGACTACTTATACTACAACCATTGTTAATTACAAATACCGCAGCCATATCCAGGTAAACTAGACTCCTACATACATAGCCTGCCACTGCTGCAGCCTTACTTTGCATCTGGCTCGGTATTTCCTCCTATAGCATCGTTCCCATAGTGAGCTTGCTAAGGCCCAATAGGCGCACACTGATTTACAAGTCCGAGTGTGTATCACCTCTCAACCACATGTCACTCCACATCTAGCTCTTCGTGCTACGTGTATAATCTTCTAGATTAGTGTCAAGCACACAGGGAGCTCACTAACTCTGCACAGCAGTGGATATCCTTGTCAACCAATTACTCAGTTTACCAGCACTTGGCCGAAGCTCCTATTCAGACCACATGCTAGCTGTATCATTTTATCTTATCTCTTGTGTGAGGTTTGGTCTGGCCTTCTTAAGTATGGTACATCACTTTTAATTTAGTGAGTGGGCCGATCTTTTCAATTATGACCTTCTTTATTCTCTGCTTAAGGAAGTGAGCTCACTCAGTAAGTGCAACTACCCATGGCTGAACAGTGTTTTGTGAACTTTCTGTCAAGCATGCCTGTCAAGTACCTGCTGTAACTAAGCTCTGGTTTATGTCTGTCATGTCAGGTGTCACTGGTGCATACAATTATAATGCCCTTGCATACTGGTTATGTACACTCACTTATTCTTTAAGTACACTCGCTCCTCTATACTGTATTACAAGTTATATTTAGAATAAATCGCAAAATTACACAGCTGGTACGTTTGCAGTCGCAACACTGGGTTACTCACCAGAGAAAGAGGACTACTCAATTGGACCTTTGCAACTGACCCTTTTAATGGCAATGGACCTGACAGAGAGTAGCCCATACTGGGGGAGGAGGACAGAGCAATCCTAGGATGATATAGGTCCTGAGCATGGAATTGAAGGACCAGAGACACATGGGAAGGAGGAGGAGCGAGCCTGTTAGGATCATGCCAATAGGAAGAAGTGAAGCAGAATGCATGCTGTGGAGTCTGTGGAATGCACATGGGCTTGGTGAAGCTATTAGCAACGTCACCCTTGGGTCAAAGCCCTAAGATGAATACAGACGGAGTCCGAGGAGTGAGACAAGTAAGGATTAAGATGAAGCCGCATGAAGTCAGAATCTGTGGACTTGTAGAAGAGATTGAGATTAGGCTTGAAGGCCAAGTAGAGTGAGTGTGAGAGTATTGGACTAAACCAAGTTGATATTCAAACTGAGGTATGTACTGCTAGTTCTACAGTTTATATACTAGAGTGGAGTCTGATGGATGGAGTCTAGAATAATATAAGTCTGGAATATTCTGTATCTAGAGGAGTCGAGTATTCCATGGACTCCGATATAACACCTACTTGGTACTGTTGATGGATTCTAGGTGTGATAAATGAATATGTGAAATTAGTATGTGAAATAGAGATATGAATATGGAATAGAAACCAAGAAACGGAATCCGGCGGATTCCGACAAGTGAATTGGAGCCAGTTGGATGAGTTGAAGGTTGAGTCCATGAAGTCTGTGGCATGCTCATTACAGAGCCTCTCAATGGGGGACTACCAGGAGTGAGAAAACCTTCGATGGGGCAACCTTGATGCCACCTAGACTTTGGCCCACCAGATTGAAGGATCTCTCCCTGGGAGAAGAATTGCTCACCTACAGGCTCGAACTGAGGGAGAATATAGGGCCCTGGAACAGGACCTACGAAACATATGGTGGGACTGGGAGAACTCCAGAGAAAGAATGGAACCAGGAGAAGAGGAAGAGAACTGATCCTCTACCTGGCACTCCCCCCTGGATTAACTACCAACAGCCAGGGACTCAGTGGCAAGGAACCAGTAGGCTCTTTGCAGGAAGTGGGGAGGGTGAAGCAGGACCCTTGAACAAAGGAAAGGAGAAAGATAATGATGACATGAGAGATGACCCAGAGCCACCACCCAAGGTTGACCCAGGGGCGCCCCCAGACCTAAGCCCACCACCACCCCAGCTGGGAAAAGTCAGGACAGAAGCGGAATGAAGGGAGGAAGCAGAAAAAACGGTAACAGATTTACACCGGGAGATAGAACAGACACAACAAGTGCTAGACTGGATTAACAAGTGCTGGGGTCTGTCACAAGCTCTGCCACCAAATAAGCCTCCCCTGGTTCTGAACTGCCAAGAGACACTAGAGGATTGAACGGATTGATGGCCACTCCCATGACCCCCACCAAGAGATCTATTCCTTGACCCCCCTGACTAGCCCACTGGGGCCCTTCAGGACGACCACCCCTACTACAGCATTAAGGTGACACTTATTGCCCTGACAAAGCCCTTTACTGGGAAGCACGATGACATTGACTGATTTCTCAGGGACTGCCTCCAGTACTTCAAAACCTTCTCCTGATTTATGATCAGCAGTCCCATCATGATCAACTATGCCACATTCCATATGGAAGAAGGACCCAAAACCTAGTGGGTCTACCACCATGTAGAATTCTTCTTAAAGTCCAAGAACTGATACTGATTCAAACAGTGGGATGAATGGGTTGCATCCTTTAGGAAGCAGTTCTTGGACCCCACCATCCAGGAAAAGCATGAACAGAAGATGATGGAGCTACAGATGGGCAATGGAACAGCTACAGCCTACTTCCAATGCCTGGAACATCTAGCAATGCTCACAGGATTGTGACATGAGGAAGGACCACATTCAGTGCTCATCAGGGCTGTCTGGCAAGGAATACCCACCAATTATGCCAGCTTCATCTCTGATGTTGGAATGTTTGTCTCTGTCTACTATTGGCAATGGAAACAGCACGTATGCACCATGTATGACGAATGAGCCAAGAAAGCTGCCTTGGACCATATTCACTATAGGGATTCATGTCCCCAAAAATAGAAACCCTCCGCTGGTAGTACTAGTCAGAAAACTACCAGTGTGACAAGTTGGATGGGGGGCAAACCAAATACTACATTGGAAAGCAGCTGGACTACCTATGGGGGGGTAGGTGAACCAATGGACATCAACTGGCTCAGATGGGAGAAGAAATGCTACAACTGTGGGAAAAAGGAGCACCTGGCCAAGGACTGCCAAGCCCTGAAATGACCATGGGATGAAAAAACGGGGAGGTATACATATACCTTGGAACAACTTTGGGCAATACTCAATGAACAAGTCCATGCAGAGAAGAATGACTCGGTTGAGGAGAAGATGCCCTCAACCTCAGGAGTTGAAGAGGTAAAAGGGGAGGCTGACAAGTGAGCAATTCCACTTGCTTGGCCAGGACAATCATTCCATGCACTGTGTGCTCGGACTCAACAAGCTGGTCCTCTTGTATTAATAAATTACGTATGTCTTATCACATGCACTCAAATATACCTGCTTCCACTTCTCCGAGCACACAAACCCTAAAAGAATCGCAACTAACTCTGATAGCAGAGATTGAAAAAACACATAAAAATCCCTCAACCCTTGAGCCCCATCTACTAGCTATGAAATCGTAAGCCTTGGGGTTGCACCTAACTTGACCAGAGGAGATGTGTCTGCCAAAGGCATTAGACTATTCTTATGGCACAAGATGCATGATGCCCCCACTGCCACCAAGCAGGCTGCACCCCATGCAGGAAACCTGACAACAGAGGAAAATGGAACCGCCAATGAGGCCCATATGCCAACAAGACATGGCTTTCCTCATTTGGCATGGTTCAAGGCTATCCTGTCATTGTTAGACTAGGAAATCTTCCTTCCATATTTGTAATGGCCAAGATGTTGGAGGCGAGCACATCATTGGTTGGCTACCAATTGTAAGTCTACCTCTATCATTTTTTAGATTTGCTCATGTCATTTGTATCAGATCAAAAAGAAGGCCAAACATAAAGATAAATTTTACTATGCTGATTTCAAGAGGGCTGTCTGGCACAAGACATTTGAATTCATTCTTTTGCCCATCAAGGGAAAGTTGAAACTCAGTGCTTGGGTACAGGTTGCTGGGGGAATGGAGATGACACCATGCCACTTATACTTGTTTCCAACTATCATAATCTTATCTGCCGATTATGAAGAGCAGTATGTTTGTCACTATACATTGGTTATGCTGTCCAACTTTCTTATTAGATGCATGATGGCCTTGACTCAGGGATGCAAAGCAAAGTTTCTGTGCAATGTGTGCCTGGTTCCACCCGAAGAACTGTATCAGGCCAACAGAATGTACCCACTACAAAGTTCAGCTGAGGTGCAGAAACTTTATGAAGAGGTGGCAAAAATAAGAGGTGCTACTGAATGTAATGTGTATCTTAAGACTTTCAGCCTGCGTTTCATCAAGGTGTGACTTTTCTCATCACTATAATATCTCTATTCTTATTAGAAATATCAGAACACTTTTTGGGAAATTGCGCATTGTGACATCCATCATGCACTTTCTTTTGATCAATTGCATGCATTCAATAATGGGCTTTTTGCAGACCATCTCCTTGAGGAGATCAAGGACAGAATCCTCAAACTAGGGCCTACCTTTGGCCAAGAGGCAGACGAACTGTATGTTAAACAATGTCCTACAAAGCTATAGACTTATGATTCACACAGATTGGAAGCTTTTCCTTCTTGGAAAGATTTGTACCATTTCAAACAAGGATTCATGAATGTGTCATTCACTGATGGATGAAAATATGAAGTTCTTACAAAAGTATTCCATCCACATATTGAGTTGTTTGCTTTCAGCTGACCCTCTCTTAGCAGCTAATCTTTATTGTGCATGCCATTTTCACAGCAGCAAAGGATCGTATTGGGCTTATTCTTCTTCAAGCATTGCGCATATACATGGAGTTGGATGTTTATGCTAGTCTTTCCTCTCCACACATCTGATTCTCTTCAGGATGGATGAGCGAGGATACCAATACTTGCAAGTTTAATTGAGGTACATCAATATCAAGCTGTACTAATAAATAGTTACTCATTGTACTCTGGTAGGAGTATGAGAAAGCTGTACATGATGAGGATGAAGCAATGCAATGGGCTGCTATCAACACCCGCAGAGCCCCAAAAGAAACCAAGATCAAGAACTGGAATTTTCCCAAAGCCCATTCACACCAACATCTCTTCGACGACATTGAAGCAAAAGGCATCACATTGAACTACAATACAAAACCAAACAAAAGCATGCACAGTTCCTTCAAGGAGTTGTACCAGCACCATACAAACTTCAAGAACATTGACAAACAGGACTGACTGATCTATTCTCTCTTTCTTCTAATACATATTCATCATTTGCTTGTCCAGATTCTTAGAGTTGACGACTGGTACAATGCTATGGCATACCTCCAACACCAGATTAATCACCATGACAAGATTAAGAAGGAGTTTGGGGATGATCAAGTTGCTGAAGGTGAGACTGGAGCTGAAGATGAAGATGAAGACGAGTTAGTTCTGGCATCTGGGTCTGCCAACAGCGATGAAGATTATACTACAGCCACTTCATTGCATGGGAGATGTGGAAAAGGGGGTGGTAAATTGACAATGGCAGAAGTTGAAGCCCAGGCTGTCAATAATTCCAATTTCTGTGAATTTCGAATGTGTCTATCAACACATATGAAGAAGCATTTCAAATCTCATCCTGAAGAGCTTCCTTCAGACAATGGTATCCCTGCAGAATTTGTGGGCTTTGAATGTCAAGATCAGGTTTGCATGCAGTTTTTTTAAATTGTTACATCACATTTTTATGATACTTCCATTTTAGATCTCATCATATGGAATGGTCAAGGTCAATTACTCCAGTGTTGTTGATTGGTGCTTCATGACCAATATATTACAATGTTCACCCAACTTCCACAGTCATCCTTGCTACGATTTTGTACTTTTGAAGACAGACCAGGGGCCAATGTTTGCACAGCTGGTTCTCATCTTTGAATGTGTTGTTCATAGTACAACATATCCTCTTATGCTAGTTAGGTCATTTGGTGAAGTGGTAGGACCAATTACATGGAAAGATCGTGACCTGGGATTCTATCGGGTCAGAACCAAAATTGAGAGTGATCCTCTCATTGTATCTATTTACTCAGTCATATGAAGTGCACTGTTGATTGAGGATATGACTAATCAAGGAGGGCAGCTAGTAAAAGACTATTTTGTTGTTGACATCATTGATGCAGACATGTTTTTGAGGATGCAAAAGCTATCTTATGTAGGAAAGGTGACTGACACATGTCACAGTTATTAGGCTGTTGCTACTGATCTTTCTGCCATATTAGACTTACTTTTTTTAAGCATGATAGTCCATCATTTACCCATTTTCTTACATTCTTTTGCCTTTGCACAGCTTAATTCTATTATATTTCTTGGCAACCATCACTTCCTAAGGCTCTCACAAGTCATTCCTGAACACTCCATCAGCACCTAACATTGTAATATGTTATAAGTGTGATGGGAAATAATAATATCAAATTTCACATTAGAAATGACAAAGCAAGATTTTAATCTAAATACTAATGTCATTAAAATATCATAAAAATGACAACACAAGATTGTAATCTAATCACAGATGACATTAAAATATTGGATATATGACAAAAGAAGATTATAATCTTATCATGGATCTTTATCCATTAAAATCACCTTATCAAGTGTTTACAATTGCATTATGACCTCTGATAATGTCAATTCAAATCTTATCAAGGCACATTAAAACTGATATTCCTTATTTAGGTTTTACCATTTTTCTGACACAGGCTCTGGGCTTGGACAATGACATTGTACTGGGCAAAACACTTTCTGCATCCCCTAGACACCAGAAGAAGGGCAGGAATAGTGTAAAAGCAAAAACTAAGGACACAGAACATATAAACAAACATGTCAACAACACAAAATCAATGCCCACAAGAGGCTTTTCCAATTACCCATGGGGATGCAAAGCCACATGTACCAATTGAAGTTGATGATATTCCCTCATTAAATGAAAACCCCCCACCTACACTGATGAATGTGTTGAGTGAGGGGCATGCTGGCATTGATCTTTCCTTGGTTTTGAAGGACAAGTACACTGCAGATCCTTTGTTCAAAAATGTATTAGTACAACATAAAGATTTCAGGAACTTTGACATCAAAATCCATTGTATCCTTGGGAGGTAATTGGCATCAACTTTATAGATTTCTTGCCCAAATCTCAAAATTGTGACAGTGTGTTTGATATGCTAACAGTGATTGTTGACCACTTGACTGGAATGGTGCATCTAGTTCCTGGATGGATGAATTATAAAGCTAAGGATGTTGCTGAACTTGTATTTGAAGAAGTATACAAATTACATGGCTACTGAAAGCTATAGTGAGTGATTGAGATTCTTTGTTCACTAGCATCTTTTGGATGTATCTGAACTCATTGATCAGTACAAAGCTGAAAATGTGAAGCACATATCACCTAGAAACGGACAGGCTCACTGAATGATCCAATAAGACAGTTGGCACCATGCTGCAGCAATGTGTATCTGCAGATCAGAAAGATTGGGTGGCCAAATTGCCAGCCATTGAATTTGTGATTAATTCTGCATATAGCGAGATGACTGGTTACACATCTTTCTTCCTCAATACTGGAAGGATGCCATATATGATGATATGAAATAATCCCATTTCCTCAGAATACCCAGGCATCCCATGCCATGGAGTCCATGGAATGCATGTGGGCTTGGCAAAGCTATTAGCAACATCATCCCTGGGTCAAAGCCCTAAGATGAATATGGACAGAGTCCATGGAGTAAGACAGGTAGAGATTAAGATGAAGTCAAATGGAGACAGAATCCATGGACTTGTAGAAGAGATTGAGATTAGGCTTGAAGGCCAAGTAGGAAGTGAGTGTGAGAGTATTGGGCTAAACCAAGTTGATATTCAAACTGAGTTATGTACTACTAGTTCTACAGTTTATATACTAGAGTGGAGTCCAATGGACAGAGGCTAGAATAAGTATGGATGTGGCTGGAATAATATAAGTCTGGAATATTCTGTATCTAGAGGAGTTGAGTATTCCATGGACTCCAATATAACACCTATTTGCTACTGTGACAGATTCTAGGTGTGATAAATGAATATGTGAAATATAGATATGAAATATGAAATAAAAACCAGGAAACGGAATCTGTTGGATTCCAATAAGTGAGTTGGAGCCAGTTCAATGAGTTGAAGGTTGATGTCTGTGGGGTCCATGGCATGTTCATTACAGTGACTGAAGTTGGCTGTTATCGCAGTCCATGATTTGATCTTAGAAGCCAGGGTCAAACAGGTTTGCAATGCCAATCAGAAATGATGAACCATTCTGTTCACAGAAAGGGATTTGGTGTACCCATCTACCAAAAACATACCCTTTCTGAAGAGATTAGCAAGGAAGATGATACCCAAATATATTGGTCCTTACCAAGTTTTGAGGGACTTTGGAAATGGTTCATTCAAGATTGACCTACCATCGAATTTGAAAAGCTGTGGAATCCATAACATGTTCCACACCTCACATTTTGAGAATTCATGTCCCTAATGATGATTGACTGTTTCCCAGTCAATCAGGGAACCAGATCATTAACGTAGACAATGCCACTGGTGAATAGGCAGTGGACCAAATTGTTGGACACTCAGGATCTAAGAAGGATGCATTATTCAAGGTGAAGTGGAAATCCAAGAATATTACCTGGCTTCCCTATGCAAAGATAGACCACCTTGAGGCTTTAGGGGAATATTTCAATGCACTGAGAATAATAGATTTTTCATGTTTGAAAGATGGCCAAGCCTCAGTTGACAATGATATCTCTGATAGTGGAGAACTGGGGATCAATGCTATTCTAGCAATTTTATTAGGAGATGTGGAGATAAGCAAGGGCTTAAAGAAATGCACAGACATTAATGACTGGACCCAAAATCCCTTTTACTGTCCTACTTGCTATTCTGCCCTCCACTTTTACATCATCACACAATTATGGCCTCCACCACTGCTACTCCTGCTGCACCCCCCACTGCTGCTCTTTTTGCCTCCATGACCAGTGGACAGGTATTTCTGAAGTATTTTGCAAAGCTTGGCAGGCTGTATTGGAAGGTAACACTTCCTGAGACAGGCATAGTCTACAATCATGATTGGTGGTGATGAGGACATTTCAAAGAAATGTCTGGAGGGCAGGTGTAATGGTTTATAACATCACTCATCACAAGCTTTCCTTTTTCATCTCACCACTGAAACATATACCATTGATACTTATCTCATACACTCCTTTCTGTTCTCCATGGGTAGAATCTAGGCCTGGTGATGTTTATTACTTTCTTCCTATCTCTAGGTATTTACTTACATGTGATTCTCCTTCTAGTATATAAGTAGTTTCATAGATAGGTAAATACCCCATCATACAATAGAAGACCTATCATAGTTCTCTCATGCCTGAAAACTAAGCTTAACTTAAAAGTCTCTTTAACTCTACTCTTACCTAACCTCATGTTGATGTCAGACATATAATCGCATGCCCCTGCATTACACTCAGACATATGTACTTATATGCCATCTTCTTCTGGCTTTCACCTCAGCCATTCTACAACACTGGCTGAGGTGAGCCATCTTTATACTGCCATTTACACTTTTATCTGACCTTATTGTAAAGATATTATTGGTGTACAGGTACTGTGAACAATACAGTCATTCTACAACACTGGCTGAGATATTATTGGTGTACTGAACTTAACAGTAGAGAGCAAGAAGGCAGCCAACACAATAAATACCTATTGCAAGATGAACAGCACTGCACCTCCAAACAGGAATTTCCAGCCTACTTTGAACTCAGTTAAGACTCCAGTTGCTAGTGGTTACTATCAGTAGCAGCCCCCAAGCATGGGTGGCCAGCCATGCTGTGCCTTATACCACAATTTCCTCAGCATGCATCCCTTATAATGTGTCCATTGAGGGCCAGGTGAATTCTGTGTGTGTGTGGTGCATGAGATGCATTTGTGTGCATTTTTCATTGGATCAAATGCATTAATTTGCATATACATTACTATGTGTATGTCATTACTTCCACATGAATTTATATGTGAGTGAAAATCAAAGTTGAAGTCAGTAAGCCTCAACAAAATGTCACAATTTCCTGTAACATAGTGAGCTGAGAAGTACCTGATACTAACATTATGAGTATGCTACAAATAGTGGACATCAAATTATATGCCTACCTGGCTGAAAAAGATACTGAAAGGGCCAACCAAGGTAAAACTGTGAGACATGATGGGGCCAGTGAGGACCATCCTTGAAGAGGTTTTTTGCCAGTGCAAGAAGCAGGATATTTTGTGACAAAGGAGAGTCTGTCGCATGAAGAACTTTTGCTGTTTCAGCATGTATCTGCTGAGACACTTCATTGCAAATGGCATCATATTCAGGACATTGAACAAAGATGTGATGGATGGTCTTGATTACTGGGCAACCAGAGATGCAGGTCAGGTAGACGTCCCCAAATCGTAGAAACCTGGTGTAACAGCAGTCAAGTTGACATGAGTGCACATATAATTGAACAACAGCAGAGAATGCTGAAGATGCATGGATGTAGGGATGTTCAGGAGGTGGGCATGGCTTATACAGTGGCAACATCATCATCAAGGCCAGTCAGAAGTCGGGTCATGTTCTGGTGAGAGTGGCATGTACATTAGACAAGTAATTGAATATGTTGGATTCGATGTAACCATCTGTTTCATTGTATAGAATCAGAGCAACTCAGTATGACTTAGATGAGTAAGCAAAAGTAGCTAAAAATAGACTAGCCATTTTGTATATAAAGGCCCAGAAATGAAAGAGAGGGAGACTTTTAACCCCACAAATTCAGAGCATTAAAGTCAGAACCTGGGTGGACAGAGTCCACCAATACTTTTCAGCAGCTCACAAAATCAATGTAGATTTTGTGAAGACAATTAGACAGCAGTCAGTATAACAGTTAGAAGCCAATGACTGTACAGTTGGCTCAGCATCAGCAGTATCCTTAAGAATCAGAGATCAAAGTGCATTGCATGCTTTGATTAACATCCAGCATTGTATACATCCATCTGCCAGACAACTTGGGAGTCAAACAGATCATAGCATTTATGCTGTTCCCCCCAAACTCAAATTGTTGTACTGACATTAATTTTCAGTGCAATAAATTCTAGTCACCTCTAAATACTCATGACATAATTGGAGCCCACCACAAGGGGGAAAGATCAATCTGAAATTAATTCCTCAAAGCTTCAAGTCCAATCACATTCAAATCATTTACCATCAAGACCAGTTAAGATATCAAAAGAAGATTGTATTTGACAATTATTGAAGAATACAATGGTGTCAGGACATGATAACACTACTATTAGTGCCTATCAACTACCCAACCTTACTAGGCAGAATGCTGAGCCACATCCCACAACTGATTCATGGGTGTGGCAGCACCATCAAGATACCACTCTTCAGAGTGGAGACATGTCAGACTCAGGAGAAGTACTAAGCAGTATACAGTCAGATATGGCAGACATTGAGGAACAGAAGGATGGCTTACCCCAAGCTAACCCAAGAGCTTCTCTTCTGAAAGGAGCCCAGCTCTAAACTACCACCTCAACAATGCCAGATGTCTTCTCTGCACAAACCCAGCAAAATAATCCTACTGCATTTCAGTCAGTTAATCAGGGGAATACAACAGCAACAGGACACATACCTGTGGCCCCATATAACAACCAAATGGCTTGGACACCAGACATGACACCATTACTAGGAGCTCAGTTGGCACCAGCAAAGTTTTCAGGAAAATACGATACTGTCAAGTTCATATGTCAGTACAAGCAAATGTGTGCAGTATACAATGTACCAGATGAAGAGAAGTGTCAGCGGATCATTGATTATTGTTCAATGAAAACTACAAGATTTATTGAAGCCCTGGACAGCTTCGTCAATGAAGACTGGGATCAACTTGAGGAAGATGTACTCATGTATTATAATGCAGAGCTAAATGAATCAAGATATCTGGTAAGTGACCTGGATAAACTGGCAGACCACTGGCACAGTAAAGGGATCTATAACCTCAAAAGATTTAAGGAATATAAGATAGAATTCCTGACAATGGGGGATTGGTTGTTACATAAAGGTAAAATTACGAGAAATGAGCAACACACCAAGTTCTGGTATGGCCTTAACAGCAACCTCAGAGAGATAGTACAGGCCAGATATATGACTTTACATCCCTGTTATGATCCATGAAAGGTAATTCCATGTGAGGATGTTGCTAAAATTGTGTATGCAATGTTCACCTGAGATTGATTCAATGCAGACTTGACAGCAAGAAAGTTGAGGGATCACTGGGCAAAACTTAAAGAGCTCTTGAAGATGTCAACATCTGAAGACAAGACCTCAAGCAAAGAGGATGATGAGGAGTCTTCTGACTTGGACAATGATTCAGATTATAAAGGAAGGAAGTACAAGACCAAATGTTTAAGCAAGAACAAGAAAGGAAAGAAGAATAGATGTACCTTAACATATGACTTGTCTGATGATTCTGGCAGCAAGTCAGATGATGAATCAGACAACAATGAGCCTCAAAGGAAGTTAACAAAACAACAAAAAGAGCAAGCTAATCATTGGCGAGAGAAACTAGAAGAGAAAGGTAAGTACAAGGCTAGACACAAGAAAGAGACTGAACCTGAGAAGAGGGAGATGGATGAAGTAGAAGAACTAATTGGTAAGCTAGCAAGAATGAAAGTAGGAGATACTGACTATGCATAGGTATATTATTGAGCTTTAAAAATGGACTCAGCCATAGCTGACATCATAGCCCCACCAATGCGATGAGTAGGTGCTATAGTGATGCCCATGCAAAGGCCCAGTATCTTTTCAATGTCTCAATTTCAAGATCCAGGAAGGCCAATGATGGGCAGAATGATATGTTATGGATGCAGAAGTCCAGAACACATGATTTGTCAATGCCCCCTATTAATGAAATGATCAGAAATGGTCAGGTATGCCATGATGAAAGAGAGAGACTCACCTTTCTGGATGGGGCTCCAGTCCGATGCAGTGGATCAGAAACTCTTGTTGATGCGGTTTGCAAGACAATGGTCAGGACCAACCATGTATCAATCAACATGATGGGAACCTACTATTCTGATGAGGATGAAGAAGCCAGTGAGAATGAATACTACAATTACTATACCAGTGATCAGGAAGACAATGATCAAGAAGATTTATGTACTTACCAATGGGCTAGCCAAGCATACACTGTAGAGAGACACACCAATGGAATCCATCAACAAAATCAAGATTGTTGCACTATACCAAGAGAATCATTGGCAAACCAAAAGGAGGGAGTGATGGGGAAACCCCAAGGGGTTACCAAGGCATCACCCAACAACCCTTATGGGACTTGGCTGAACCCAAATAAGGGAAGGCTAAGTGTGACTGTTGAAGGAAACACAATTCCGAGTACTTGCGAGAATGTACTTGAAGGTTCAGTATTAGTCATCAGCATAAACATTAGTCTGAAAAGTAGATACATTTAGTAGCTTGTAGTATATTCTAGAAGAAAAGCAAAATGTATTTAAGTAGAGTGTCTCTTGCTCAAGAGGCTTGAATAAATTCTTTTCTTCCACACTCATCCTCTGCTCTAAACAATAGGTTATGGGCCCCAGCCCTAATAGAATACCTACTTGATTATTTACTACACATACACCCCACACTTACATAGTGCCAACTTCAAAACACCTAGTGACTTATTACATACAGTATAATGACTGAGTCACATAGTATATACAAAATTGATCCATTAAAGGGAGCCAAAAACTTCCCAACATGGAAAATCAAAATGATCGACATCCTAACTGATCTAGATTTGATCAAGTATGCAGATGGGACCAAGAAGGCACTGGCAGACACTGCCGCAAAGGCTACATGGTCAAAGAGTGACTGAAAGCCCTATCAACAATCAGATTACAAGTATCTGATGGTCTGTTGGTCTATATTTCAGGATCAAAGACATCGGCAGAAGCATGGAAAGCCCTAAAAGATATGCATGAGAAGAGGGGACTGATTGGGATTGTAATGACACAATGAAAATTCTTCAGAGCTCAGTGCAAAGAGGGGGCAGACATAGAGGAGCACATTAGGACATTGAGGTCCTACCAAGAGGAACTTGCAGCTCTTAATCAAACAGTACAGGATGAGGACTTTTCTATTACTCTACTTACATCATTACCAGAGTCATGGAATGCCTTCATATCCTCAATAGACACTGCAGACCTCAAAGATTCATACAAATTAATTTTGTGTATACTACAGGAAGATATACAACAAAGGGACAGGAATCCTGAGGCAGACACAGCCCTAGCAGCCTGATCATACAAAAAGAAATACAATCCAAACATCACCTGTTTTGGCTGTGGGAGATGTGACCATGTGGTTGCTGATAGTGTTGCCAATGATTCAGCTTGAGTCGCTGAGTCGCTGAGCAGAGTCACAAATGCCATGAGCCGAGTCACTGGCAACAACTCAGGACTAGGATGGCTCAGCTCAGCTATGACTTAGCTTTTCACAGCTTGAGTGGACTCAAGTCGCTGGCTTGTTCTGCTTTTGGACTTTGCTCTCACTCATCTCTGCATTGCAGGAAATGTGGTGGCCTCTTGCTCTATTCATCTTGCTGACATTCTAAAGGGCTGAGAGACCACAGAGATGGGTTTCTCTATGCTATCTCTGAATTATGGCTGCATTTCTGTCATGATTTGTATGCTGTTCACCCAGGGCTTGTAGCTATCTGATTCCATCTGATAAGCTGTATGTCACTAACAGAGTGTTCAGGAGCTCTCGAGTGTAAGATTTGTAGCAATAATATTGAAGGTAGGAGACCCCTTTGTATATCCTGGCCATATCTGAGCTCAAGCCATAGAAAATCAGAACAAAAAATGGACATCCAGCTATTATGGCTTCAAGGAGGTCTTCATTGATGTTGTGCTATCACGGAGTCTCAGGTCTGATACCAGACTGCCTGGTAGTACCCTGTGGTAGTTTTGTGGCTAGTACTGGTCCAAGTGATGCAGTGGGAGCTAACAATGGTGCACTGGGACACATACACAGTCACACCTGTAATTTTTGAGGTACATCTACTGAATTCTGCTGCTATTGTCCATCCTAATTGAGTAATAGATGGATCTTATGTATTGACAGCTTGTTTGAATTAGATGGTATGATTTATGCCAATATAAAATGTCCTATCTCTGTCACAGACCATATTGAAGGTTCTTGAAACACTCATCTGAGGTTATGACACCAGGTGGCGGTCAAACAAGGATATATAGTGACCCTATTTCCATTACTTGTCCTTCTCTGGTGGTGGTAGGACACACACATTCTCCACCAGCTCAGTATGCTCCACTAACAATGCCAGTTGGGATTCAGTTTGTGATGCTAGCTGTCTGCTTGGCCCTTAATCATTGCCATGTATGTGTTTCATGACTACCTGCATTCCCCATTCTAACATTCATTTGTCCAGCCTTTCAGTGTGTTGCTTAGAACAAGAGTGTACCACATCATTGTTTTACACATATATAAATCGTACAAGATGGTGAGGTGGTAAGTACATCATTCATTACACTTCCATGGCTCGTGCTGGCAGAAAGTGAGGAGGACGACACATTGATTGTGGCAGTATTGCAGCTAATGCTGATAATACAGACTCCCATGTTGAAGTTGCACCAGATACCCCTGCACCGCTAACCACCCATTTTTGTACTCATGCCCATACTCATGCTCATTCTGGGTCCAATACAGGTCCCAGTCTGACATCTAATGAGCCAACAGAAGTGTTACCTCCTGCAGTGGCTATTCCAGTCACTGGTATTCAAGCAATGTTCCACATTCATGGCAAGTACTTATATATCAGGCCTTAACTATAGTTCTAATGTTTGCTCTTAGGCTACAACCACTGTCATCCTACTCTGTCAGCACCTGAGATTACAGTTGCCCCATCCTTAGATCCACTGAGGCCAGTAGCCCAGGTTTCTGGCAGTAGAGCATGAGCATGATCCAATGATGTCATCAGTCCATCTCCTGCTCGTCCACCTGAGGAATTGGTGCCAGTACCGGTGCCATATTCCCATCGTGCACATTTTGTTGATGACTTGGAGTCTTCAGATGAAGAGATTCTCATGCCATCTCCTCCATTGTCTCTATCTGATGATTCCATCACTCATAGCCAAGCACCTCAGCGACTGTCAGTCTCTGATCAGACCACTCAAGCTCCATGTACCCCTTGTACCCCTTGTACCCCTCATCATAGTCCATTTCCTATATTCCATCAATTATCTAGAACACCAGGAACACCTCGACAGCTTTCCCATGCTCATACTGGCCATACTGTCAAAAAGGGCCATAATACAGCACATGATATCTGGACATTCTTTACAAAGTTGGAGAATCGTCATCATTGCACTTTCTGCAGGTGCATTTTTTTTTAATTGTACACTTATCTTCTGAAATCTTATATTTATTCTTATCACAGGGTGAAGGATTTTGAGGACATCAATGAGCGGCCAGGAGTATCAGATTTTGGTGCAAAGACAAGCACTGATGTCTTACAGTGCCACTTACTTGATTATCATAAAACTTCATGGCTGACCAAGTGTGACAGTCTGGGTATACAGGTGTGCTCTACTCAAAAGCACTATCAGGATGCAGTCAACAAATTCCATCTCGACCGAGGGAAGGAGTCTTCAGTATTCAGTAGTGGTGGTCATTATGCATTCTCACATGATGCATTCATTGATTTGCTAATTGCTTGGGTTGTTGCTGATGATCAGGCTTGTTCTGTCCCTACTTTATCTTGATTTGTATGTGCTGATAGGATTTCAGTCAATCAATGTCATTGAGAGTCCGTATCTTCAGTCTATATTCTTAATGCTTAGAGAAACTTTGAAAGACTCTGACATACCACATCAGTCATCATTACAGGCATGAATTCTCAAGATGTGGGATAAGTATATGGATGAGCTCACTTCGGAATTAAAGGTAAGTGCTATTTATTGTACATTATGTAAGAGTTTACAAAGACATAATGATACTAGACTTCCATGGGACAGATCTCATTCACAGAGGATCTCTGGACTGACCTGAATCTGTGACCATTCATGTTACGATTCCTTGTGGATATTCACTTTTCTTTCTTATTAACCAAAGCCTGAGCAATCCCTGACCCCACGAGATCATCAGAACCAGAACCGGGAGGCTTAGGCCAGGTAGCTATGGCACGTGCATACCGCACGACTACCATATTGTCTTCATATGTTGTGGCTATTATTAGTAGCATAATTCTTGTATATAAGTAGGTAGCTCTCACTGTAATACCCCAGCTTTGAGCTAAAGTTTATCAATACCGAACTTCCCTCTTAACTCCCACTTGACTAAGCCATTAGTCTGACTCCTTCACTCATATCCGAACTCCATGGGACTCTCAGGTGGTTGTCTGAATGTGAGGCAGCCCGAGTTTACTCTTGTTTGGATCACATGAGGTTTGGGTCTAACAATTAGCTCGAAGCTTTCCTTCTTTCTTTGCGCATGACACAAACAAAGACCCATGCAACAGACCAGAGACCTGACCACTGCTGAGTTCCACATCGCCCTTGTGGCCATTCTCATTCCCTTTATCATCGTAACCATAGGCATTGGACTGCGAGTCCTAATCCCGTGGATACATGAGAACCGCCATGTCCACCCACAAACATACAAGCTCAAAAACCTCGAGCAGGAGCAGTCCCTACCCCAGCCAGAGACCAAAGAGTACTTGGGCAAGAGTGACAGGGAAGCTGAAAGAGGGTGTGGATGCACTTGCCCTTGGAACCTCCTGCATCTCGCTAACCACCCCTACCAAGCCCACACCCCCGCCCCTGAGTACGACGAGGACACCTTGGAATACACTGCCTCTGTCGCCCAGGTCATCAGGGTCGACACAGAGAGCACCGAAGAGTTCCCTGCCTGCCCCTCCTCCGAAGAGCCCCGTCCCCTCAACCCCACCTTCATTCCCCACAACCGCACAATCCTTGACCTCCCAGGGCTCTACCAACGATCCTTCAGCCCCCTCACTGATCCTTGGCTGCAGCCACCGAGTTATACCCCCCAGCAAATGGAGCAGCTTGAGCCCCAGCGAGAGGGAGAAACTCCCAGCGACTGGTGGCATCGTACCCATCAGCTTTGTCCCCTCTGGCACACCACCATTAGAATCCCAGCAGGTGTCATCTACCTCCCTTTCCTCCAAATCAGCCAGAACAGGATCCCCCTCAACCTCGTCCCACGGGAAACAACGAGCACTGGAAGAGGAAGAGGAAGATGAGACTCGGGAGATGGAGTTGACAGTGGAGCTGCCTGGCTCAGTCAACGAACTGGAATGGCAGGAGGCAGGAGCACAGTATCCCGAGAGGCCACTAACTGAAGAAGAAGACCGATATGAATACGTGCTGCAGTACAATGAGAGGTATGCGCATATAGTAGAAGAGATTTCGTGGTTGGCAACCACGCTAGGAAAAAGGTATATGGAGGCAGAAAGAGAGGGAGACCAGTATGAGATGGGGAGACTACGGAAACATGCCGTGCATGAACAGGCTACCTTTATGTTTAATACAGATTTTCCCTCTGATGCAAAACCACTCATGCCCGACTACAATGAATGGAACCCACCAATTCCCAAGCCACTCCCTGACTCACCACCAAAACCAACATGGCCAATACAGCAATCAGGCGGACTCCCAATCCCAAGCACCTCTCGACTATTCACCGGCGCAAATGAAGAAATGGCGGCAGAACAAGAAGCCATAGCCAAAGAGCACTGAAAGCTATACCAGAGCGTTCTAGACAAGGAAGCCACCCTGGAAGTCAACCGGATGGAGATTGACCAGAAGAAGCAGGACCTAGAAGAATTCCGAAGGAAACATGGATTTCCCCCGAACCCCGACAAGGCCTTGCCGGACCTCCCAAACCCTGGCCAACCAGGGGGACTCCTGGATCCCGACTCACCCAGAGGAAGAGGAGACTTATGGTCCCTGCCCAGACCCCCACCAGACTGTATGCCCCCAGCACTGAATCCCAGACACCCGCGGGGCGCTGCAGATGCCAACACACTATTCCTCAGAGTTAAACCTACCATGATGCGACTACCCGAACTGTTCTATGGGAAGCATGATGACATTCAACGATTCTTCCTCCAGTGCGCCCTCTATTTCAAAGTACACCAAGGCTATTACGAAGAATCCCAACGCATCACCTTCACCACCTCCCACTTCGGCGGAAAAGCCCTCACCTGGTGGGTCCATCTTGCCGAAAACTACCTCAGCATCATGGAAGGAAGGTACTGACTGCCTACATGGAGGGACTTCGTCGCCCTAGTCTGAAAAGAATTTGCCGACCCAGCCATAGAAGAAGTACACAAGCAACAAATGTATGGGCTACAGATGCAGGATGGAAGCGCTAACCAATATTTCCAGGAACTGGAACAACAAGCGCAGCTCACCGGCAGATGGGAAGATCAAGGAGAGAAAAGCCACATCGTCGCTGCAGTCCATGCAGGAGTGCCCGATGAATACACCATGGCTGTTGCATCCGGAGAAAACATTCCCCGCACCTATACCCAATGGAAGTGCCACATCCTCCAAATCAATGACCAATGAGCGGTAAAGCGAGCCTTCAACAGAACCCACAAAGGCTATCGACCCCAAGACCCCTGCAACTGACAAAACACCTCTCGCAACGACAACCGGGCCCCACCGAGGTATGACAACTGCACTCCACCACCCCGGAACCAGAACGCGCCCCCACAACCACCAAGGGAATCCGGACCAACAAGCATGAACACAGGAACTGGGCCAATCTACAGCGGACAAGGCCAACCAATGGATATAGACCGACTCTGCCGGGAACGGCGATGCTTTAATTGCCACCAGAAGGGTCACTTCACCGCAGACTGCCGACAACCCCGGAAACCAAGAGATGGAGGTGGAAGGTTTACCTGCAATAATAATCCATGCTGCGACAATCGGGTAGTAGAGCAAGAAGTGGAATCAGATGAGGAGAAGATGCCCTCATCTTCAGGAGTAGAAGAGGTAAAAGATGGGGCTGACAAGTAAGTGATTCTACTCGGTTGGCCAGACTCTCTCAAGGTGCTTTAAAAACTGCTGGACGGACTTATGATACTTCTGTAGGACTCTCTCATATGCATTCGAATATACCCACCTCTATCATCCACAGCAAAGCACCCAAAGAATCCCTGACCGCAGACGACTGCAGCAGAGGGAGCATGGAGTGGCAATAGCCCCAGGTGGCAAAACCAAAGGAGCAATCCCTCGAGAGAAACTAACTGTGACTCCTGTAGATATGCACCTGAATGCCAGGGACAACCTGACTAAGGGCAGATGGGACAGAGCAGGAAAGTCCTCTCCCAGATCAGAACAGTTCTCAATCGACGGAGCACAAGCGCCTCATCCGCCACATGAGACAGGTGGTAGGCGTGCCCAAGAACCGATAAGTCCCCCTCCCCTATTCCCATACTCACGAAAAGTCTCTATAGAAGAAATACTGGACAACGAAGACGACACGTCCTACCAACTAGCTGCTGCAGCCAAGAATGCAGATGCATGCGGGCCATCCCCGATGTGAAAAAGTCCTCCTTCAGAGGCAAGACACCCAACCCACGGAGCCAAAAGAACGGCTACCAAGGGCAGCAATGCCTTGACAGAAATGTCCATGGACCCTAGCGGTTCTAGAAAGGCAAAGAAGAAAGCCGAAGAAGAGTACAACGAGGACGATGACCCCGAGTGGCAAGCATACCTCAGGGGACACCATTATCAAAAAGAAGGAGACCCTGATGCAACTGACATGAAGGTGTACAACAGATGGTGGACACAAGTGAAGGAAGATCACAACTGGACAGAACTGAAGACAATCGAGAAAGAAGAGTCCGGCTACATGATTCCATTCGAAACAGAATGGACATGGCATGCAATCAGACAAGCAACAGGCAGTTATGAAGCCCGCACCATATTAGCACACTGGACCCACAAAATGCGACAAGTGGAGGCAGACCGAGAAATGCTGATGCGCATCGTCACTCTTCCCTGCACTGAAGCGCTCGAGCAGTTGGAGGAACTTCACAAACTGGTCCAATACATTTGAAGAAGCACCTGGGCTGGAGCAAAAGACTTAACCACCGAAATCTGACTCGAGACCCTCACCAATCGTCAGACCCTTAAAACCACTGCCCTAATTGATAGTGGATGCACCAGAAGCTCCATCAACCGCAAATACATAGAAGAACACGATCTACCAACCTGAGCAACAAGTGCCCCCATCCCCGTCTACAATGCCGATGGAACCCGCAACAAGGCAGGGGAAGTCACTCATTTCGTAGAACTGCAAATGACCATCGGAGGACACTCAGAACGAATCGACTTGGCAGTCACGGACCTAGGCACAAGAAGAGTATTCCTAGGTCACGACTGGCTAATACATCATAACCCAGTCATCAACTGGAAAACACAAAAAATCATATTTGGATGATGTCAATGCCAGAAACAACCGTTCACACTACCAGATGCAGATCTGGAAGATAGATGGGACGAGGAGTTAGAAGAAGGAGACACTATATTAGCAGTAGACATGATAGAGGAAATAGAAATCAGAGCGATTCATCATGCCAATGATTTAGCAGCAAAAGCCAGTGAGGGGAAACCAAAGAACAGTTTCGAAGAAATGGTACCCCCCGACTATCGAGACTTCCAAGATCTGTTCTCAAAAGACAACTTTGACAAACTCCCTGACCGAAAACCCTGGGACCATGCCATTGAACTCATCCCCAATGCCAGCAATACCCTCGATTGCAAGGTATACCCACTGAATTGACATGAACAGGAAGAACTTGACAAATTCTTGGACAAAAACCTATCCACTGGAAGGATAAGACCATCCAAATCCCCCTTTGCATCACCATTCTTCTTCGTCAAAAAGAAAGACGGCGCCCTCCGACCAGTCCAGGACTACTGAAAACTCAATGAAATGACCATCAAAAATCAATACCCTCTACCACTCATTTCAGAGCTCATGGACAAACTCAGAGGTGCCAAATACTTCACCAAGCTAGACGTATGCTGGGGATATAACAATGTACGCATCAAAAAAGGCGATGAATACAAAGCCGCTTTCCAGACCAACCAAGGACTATTTGAACCAACAGTTATGTTCTTCGGACTCACCAACTCCCCTGCAACTTTCCAATGGATGATGAACAACATCTTTCATGACCTAATCACTGAAGGGAAAGTCACCATATACCTCAACAACATCCTCATCTTCTCCAAAAACCTCCAAGAACACCGACAGATAGTCCGACGAGTACTTCAACGCCTGAGAGAACACAAGCTGTTCCTCAAGGCCGAGAAGTGCAAATTCGAGGTCCTAGAAACGGAGTACTTAGGAGTTATCATCAGTGAAGGGTCAGTCCGAATGGACCCCATCAAAGTCAAAGGAATCACAGAATGGCCCACTCCCACCAAGAAAAAGGAATTACAAAGTTTCCTGGGCTTTACGAATTTCTACCAAAAATTCATAAAGAATTATTCCAAGATTGTACGACCAATGACCCAACTCACCGGGAACACCCCTTGGAACTGGGGCGCTGCCCAAAATCAAGTGTTCCAACAGTTGAAGAAGCAAATGGCAGAAGACGTAATCTTAGCATTACCAAAGGAAGATGGAAAGTTCAGAGTAGAGGTGGACTCCAGTGAAGGAGCCATAGGAGCAGTGCTAAGCCAACAACAAGATGGCAAATGGAGACCTGTAGCCTTTCTTTCAAAGTCGTTGACGACGACAGAGAGGAATTATGAAATATATGACAAAGAACTCCTTGCCATAATGCTAGCCCTCGCCGAATGGAGACACTATCTGATGGGAGCAGCAGTAGACTTTGAAATATGGATGGACCATCAAAATCTTCAGTACTTCCAAAAACCCCAAAAACTCAACCGCTGACAAGCCCATTGGGTAACTGAGCTCACAGAATACCACTTTTCCCTCCACCATAAACCCAGCATCGCAAACAAAAAGGCTGACTTACTATCCCGACAGGATGATCATGACCAAGGCAAGAAAGACAACGACGAAATCGTAGTCCTAAAGCCAGAACACTTCCGTGCCATGATCATGCCCACCGTATCCAGCATCCACTCGAAAATTAAGCGTACTACCAAGAGCACTGACAAATGGGACCGAGGAATTTCCGACTCCTTAAACCATGAAAGAGGAATTACCATGGAAAGAGGACTCCTAATGCTTACTGGAAGGATCTATGTACCCCGAGACGAGAAACTTCAAGGAGAAATCATCGCCATGTCCTATGACCATCTAACAGCCAGACATCCTGGGATCGACAAAACCAACGAACTCGTTCAAAGAGAGTATTGGTGGCCAAAGATCAAACAGACGGTAGAGCGATATGTAAAGGGATGTGAAATGTGCCAGCGAGTAAAATCCAACACCCAAGCACAAAAGGCACCTCTTCACCCCAACGCAATCCCCTCAGAACCATGGACCCATATCTCAGTAGACCTAATCACAGGTCTCAAAGAGTCCGGTGGATACGACGCCATTTTAGTTATTGTAGACAGATTTTCCAAAGAAATTATCCCCGTAGCATGCAACGGAACCCTGATGTCTGAAGGAACCACCAAGATCTTCCGCGACAAGGTGTTCGCCATCCACGGCATGCCCCAAACTGTAATCTCAGACCAAGGCCCTCAATTCATCTCAAAATTCATGATGGACCTCTACAGAATTCTTCAAATCACCCCAAATGCATCCACTGCCTTTCACCCTCAGACGGATGGACAAACGGAAAGAGTTAATCAGGAGATTGAAAAATATCTAAGGATATTTACTAGATATCAACAAGATGATTGGCACGAATGGCTTGCCTTGGCAGCATTCACCCACAACAATCGAAAACACTCCGCAACCGGCCAAAGTCCATTCTTCACTGTCTACAGACTAAATCCCTGAGTCATTCCAGAAACAGAACACCATAACCCCTTCACCAATCCCGCCGCTGGTAACTTTGCATCACAAATGCAGAAGATCCATAAATTATGCCAACAATCCCTTGAAGAAGCCATGGCCAAAATGAAGACCCAATATGACAAACAGAAGGGCAAAGCAATCGCGTACAAGAAAGATGATCTAGTATGGCTCGACACCACCAACCTCCACCTCCCAAAACCAAAGAAGAAGCTCGACAACAAACAAGTGGGCCCATTCCAAATCCTAGAGAAGGCAGGCACTTCCACATACAAACTCAAACTCCCACCACACTGGCGAATTCACCCCCACTTTAATGAAAAACTCCTTACTCCATACCAACCTCCAGCATTCCCGAACCAAGAACTCCCACCGCCACCACCACCAGATCTCATCGAAGATGAAGAACAGTATGAAGTTGAAGTCCTCGACACTCGAACCTGAAGGGTAAGAGGAAAGAAGGGCCAACCTTCTCGACTGGTAACCGATTATCTAGTAAAATGGGTAGGCTGGACAAGGGAACACAACAATTGGGTTACAGAAGAAGATATGGAAAATGCTCAAGAGCTAATTGAGGAATACCAGCAAAGCCAAGCGGAACATGGCAGAGTAGTTACAGCCCAAGCCATCATAAACCCTAAAGCAATCAAAGCAATTGTGGGACACAAGTACAAGGAAACTGGGAATGGAACATGGGAATACTTCTACACAGTCGAACGAAATGATGGAAAGAAGATCCAAGTCCAAAACCCAGACAGAAAAGCATGGCAAGAATATATACAAGACTACTGGAGAGCAGTAAACGAGGAACTAGAAGAAATGCTGGAGCCCTAATGGCAGTCGGGATGACTGCCTTAACGAGAGGGTAATGTTATGATTCCTCGCGGATATTCACTTTTCTTTCTTATTAACCAAAGCCTGAGCAATCCATGACCCCACGAGATCATCAGAACCAGAACCGGGAGGCTTAGGCCAGGTAGCTATGGCACGCGCATACCGCACGACTACCATATTGTCTTCATATGTTGTGGCTATTATTAGTAGCGTAATTCTTGTATATAAGTAGGTAGCTCTCACTGTAATACCCCAGCTTCGAGCTAAAGTTTATCAATACCGAACTTCCCTCTTAACTCCTACTTGACTAAGCCATTAGTCCGACTCCTTCACTCATATCCGAACTCCACGAGACTCTCGGGTGGTTGTCCGAACGCGAGGCAGCCTGAGTTTACTCTTGTTTGGATCATGTGAGGTTCAGGTCTAACAATTCATGGCTATTACCTGTTATTTGATCGAGAACCAAATTGTTGATGGTTGCACAACACTGCATCTATGTTCTGATCTTATTGGGTTCCATCATGTTCCTGGCCACCATACAGGAGAGCATCTGGCAGAAGTGTTCATCTACATCCTTGACCGCTTACAAATTACTGAAAAAGTATCACATCTTTCATTCAAGAATGGCATGTCACTAATGTTACTACACAACTAGGTGGGATGGATTACCTGCAACAATGCATCAAATAATGACACAACAATGGAACATCTGGAAAGGCTATTACAGCTGCAGTATCCAAACATGTGCTTTAATCGGGTTGACAACCGAATTCAGTGTGTGAGTCTGACCTGTCTTGTAGTCCCTCACTCATTAAATGTATAGATGCTTTCCTCATATTGTAAACCTTGCATGTCATGAGGTTGAGAAGGCAATTGGTGAGATACAATATAATAGCATCTATATAATAATACAGCTGTGAGGCACCCAATCATATTTGATTATGTAAAATTAGCAGACTTTCAATTTTCAGTCTTTTCCCTCTGAGCACTGCCATGACCGGCTATTGCATGCCTGGTGCTGTGTGCACTGCCACACCCTGGGCCATGCTGCACCCATGCTTTTACAGCACTTTCCTCCTTTCCTTCCCCCCCTCATCTTCCCCACTGATTGCCAGTCTCTCCTTGCACAGGTAAGTATCCTTTTCTTTTCCTGTCATGTATATCCTTCTCATAGCTTCATAATAGCCCTATTTGGTGGAGTATTCACAGTACTGCTCACTTATCTCTATTGAATCTGTACTTTTTGCTGATCTCTTTTCTTCAGGAATATCTGTCTATTCTTTGTGTTTTCTCTTACAGTGGTGGCTTTCTAAAGTTCACTGTGGGATCCTGTTCTTGATTGCTCTCAGTCTAAATTCTTCTGCTGTGATTGAGTGATTTTTTTCTGCACTGCTATGTATGTTTATTTCCCCAAGTAGCTTCTACTATTAGTGTATGCTCATAATTTCTCTTCTTCATTAGGGAACCCTCAACTCCCACAAGTGAGAACAATGCTTTCCAATTCCCTCCTGTTACACCAGAGCATGATCGCCAGTCAGAGAGAGAGCGTGATCATCTTCAGCATCTGCAGATGACTTCACCCTCTCATCATCGAGGTCGATCACAACATCCAGGTCCTGATCCTGATGTTTCCCTTCCACCACTGTATATACCCCCAGAGACATGAATTCCATCTCAGTTAGATCGTCCAATAGAGCATCCAATGCCTACTATTCCATCTCTACCTGTATTAACTACAAGACATGGACAATGTGGGCAGCCACGTGGTAGTGCTTGAGGTGGTGCTCCTATTCAGTCAAATAGTCATAATTCTGTGTCTGTTTCATCCATTGGTCATGTTCAGAGAGAACAGAGACAGAGTATAGATGTAAATACTGATTATCATTCTGTACCACCACCACTGTCATCATCCCCACCACCACCACCACCACCACCACAATCCTCATCACTACCACCATCATGGTCACCATCACCACCACCATGATCACGACCACCACCAATACCACCTATTTCTACATCTCTTCCTCAGGCCAGACGTCCATATGTTGAACCATGTTCTCAGCATAATCTTGGATCTATGGAATTTGTGTGTGAGCATTGTGATGCACCACATTGGCATGAGGAGCATTTAAAAGCATTCTCCAAGAACAATCCCCATTTTGGCATGTGCTGTCTACAAGGGCAAGTTAAACTGCCTCCTCTTGATCCAGCTCCTACTATTCTCCAAAATCTTCTCTGGGGTCATGATCCAATGTCAAAAGTCTTTTTGTATGATATCAGATGGTACAATGCAGCATTGGCATTTACATCTTTAGCTGTGAACATTGATGAGGCGATCACCAGTTCTTCTGGACCATACTGCTTTCGTATATCTGGCGAGCTTCATCATTTGATGGGATCTCTGCTGCCAAAGGGAGGAAAGCAGCCAACTTATGCTCAGCTGTATATACATGATCCTGCAGAGGCATTAAGTATGTGCAATTGTCGCAATCCCAATCTAAGGCCTGGAATTATGTCTCAACTACAGGATTTACTGCAAGATGTAAATCCATATGTTTCTTTATACTGCCATGCATATCAGATTATGAAGGACAAGCCCCGTGAAGAGTATCCAAACATTGAAGTACAATTGCATGTAGGTGATGGTACTGATGGGCAACGATATAATCTTCCAACAGTAGACGAATTGGCTGCTATCATTCCTGGAGATGGATCTGAAATTGTTGAACAAGATCGAGATATCATTTTATGTATGCATGATAATTCTCTTGAACGCATTAGCAATCTTCATCCAAGTTATCAACCTCTGCATTATGTTCTTCTTTTTCCCTATGGAGAATTAGGCTGGAATCCAAATATGGTCCTGCAAGAGAGAGTAAACAGCACCCGTACACATAAAAGACTTACTCAGCATATGTATTATGCTTACCACCTGCACCATCATCCAATCACCAAACCAAATGTACCATTGTTCAGAGGAGGAAGACTGACACAACAGTATTTTGTGGATGCATGGGCCTCAATTGAACAAAATGATCTCAACTGGGTTCGGAGGAACCAGACAACCATTTGTGCAGATCTGTATAAGGGAGTAGTTGATGCAGCTGTTAATGAGGATGGAGTTGAAAATAGTGGCAAGCATTTTGTCTTACCATCATCACATACTGGAAGCCCCCGTGCAATGTATCAGCTGTATCAAGATTCCATGGCAATTTGCAGAGCCTTGCAAAAGCCAGATATTTTTCTTACAATGACAGCCAACCCAAAGTGGTCAGAGATTGTAGAGGCTTTAAAGTGCACAGATGGACCAGATCAAAAGGCAGAGGATCAACCAGACATTGTGGCAAGAGTCTTCCAGTTGAAAAAAGAGGCCTTACTGGATGAAATTAAAAAAGGTGGAATATTTGGTAAAGTCAGAGCTATGGTGCATACAATTGAATTTCAGAAGCATGGACTCCCTCATATGCATCTTCTGATATTTTTGGATCCTGAATATAAAATCTGCACACCTGCTGATGCTGATTCAGTCTCATGTGCTCAAATTCCAGATCCTGAAAAATTTCCAATCCTCTATGAGATTGTCACCAGATGTATGGTGCATGGTCCCTGTGATCAGCGTTGCATGAAAGATGGTCGTTGTACAAAGAACTTTCCAAAAGAATTCAATGAACACACTGAATTCACCAATGATGGATATCCCAATCTGGCACATCCTAACAATGGTCATCAGTATGTTAAAATATAAGGCCAAAAAGAAACTGTCTACACCAATTGTGATGTTGTTCCATATAATCCTTATCTCAGTGCACATTATAACTGTCACATCAATGTGGAGGTTTGTGTTACTATCAAGGCCATTAAATACATCCACAAATACATCTACAAGGGCCATGACAGGACTACATTAGAGGTTCAGGATCATGATGAGATCAAAGAGTTTTTGGATGCATGCTATATCTCTGCCATTGAATCATGTTGGAGGATCTTTTCATTTTGACTACATCAAGAGGAGCCAAATATTGTTCGTCTTCATGTCCATCTTCCTGATGAACAGCTCATTACATATGATGAGAATGCCAGTCCAGAGGAGGTGTTAGCAGCTGCAGAGGAAAAGACAACAACCCTTTTACAATGGTTTGAGCTCAATAAAAAGGATCCAAATGCATGTCAATATCTATATCAGGATATTCCTGCTCATTATACTTGGAATAAGGGTTGGAAAGTATGCAAAAGATTTAATACTATTGGTATTACTATTGGTCAAATGTATCAAGCGGCCCCTTCATCAGGTGAATGATTCTATCTGCAGCTTCTTTTGACAGCTGTTGCTGGTGCTCAATCTTTCCAACATCTATGGACTGTAGACAATGTGGAGTGTGCTACTTTCAAGGAGGCATGCATTGCTATGGGTTTGCTGGAAAATGATAATGAATGGAAGCAATGCTTAGAGGAAGCAGCTATCATGAAGTCAGGAGCACAGTTGCGATCCCTGTTTGCAACTCTTCTTCTCTTCTGTCATCCAGCAAAACCAGATGAGCTATGGGAGGAGTTTAAGAAAAATCTTTGTGATGACTTGGCATATAAGCTCTGCCAACGTGATGTTCCAAATCCAACAGATGCCCAGCTCTATGATTTTGGTCTCCATCTCATTGATAAGCTTCTTCAATCACATGGACATCATCTTTCAGAATGGACTCAGATGCCAGCCTCTACTATGAACTGGGCTGCTTATGAGAGCAACCCTCTCTTAGCTGCACAGCTGACCTATGATATCCCATCTCTTGAGCAATTTGTTGCCCAGAACCTTCAAACATTCAATACAGAGCAAAAGATTGCTTTTGACATGATTGTTGAGTCTGTTGCTCATAATCAAGGGAAATTAGTATTTCTTCATAGTGCTGGAGGTGGTGGAAAGACTTTTGTGTGTAACACTATTGCAGCTGCTATCCGTGCCCAAGGATTGATTGTATTAGCCTGTTCTTCCTCCGGTATATCAGCAATTCTTTTAGTAGGAGGACATACAAGCCACACTACTTTTAAAATTCCAATTCCTTCATGTGATGATACCACATGCAACATTCGCAGAGGGACTCACTTAGCTGAGCTTCTTTGTAAAACTTCTCTTATTATTTGGGATGAGGTTCCTATGCAAAATTGGCATGATATTGAAACTGTTGATTGCACTCTTCATGATATACAGAGAAATGATGCTCCTTTTGGTGGAGTAACTGTTCTTTTTGGTGGTATGTGTATTGATTGTGTGACTATAAATTGACCTTTCTGATTATTTATTTCAGGAGACTTTTGTCAAACATTGCCTGTTGTTTCACGGGGATCACAAGAGCAAATTGTGGCAGCTTCATTTCATTGTTCACCATTATGGCCTCACATCAAGGTTATTCATTTGAAGAAAAACATGCGTCTGGATCAGACTCCTGAAAATGTGGAGTTTGCTCAATGGCTGCTTACTGTTGGTGCAGGGGAAGGACTCACTGAGGATAGGACCATTTCTCTTCCTAATTCTATGTGCCTTGCCAACCCCTCACTTTCTGGACTTATCAATTACATTTATCCAAACATTCAAGCTGGCCATTTTCAAGACCACTTTTTCTTAGAACGAACAATTCTCTCTGGACGCAATGATGATGTTGATGAAATCAATAAACAGGTTCTGGATATGTTTCCAGGACAAGAGGCAGTCTATTGGAGTACAGACAAGATAATAGAAGATCAAGTGGATAATCATACTCCTCTTTATCCAACAGAGTTTCTTCAAAATTTCAATGCTTCTGGATTGCCATGTGCAAAGTTAGCTCTCAAAGTTGGATGTCCTCTCATGCTTCTCCACAATCTGGATCCAGCAAATGGCCTGTGCAATGGGACACAAATGATTCTCACACGTTTTCGTCCTCATGTATTAGAGTGTCGTCTTTTGGTGGCAACAATGCTGGCAAGGTTGTCTTCATCCCATGCATCACAATCAATGCAGATACTGCTGAACTTCTTATTGCATTTTCACGACGTCAATTTCCAGTCAGGCTGGCATTCGCAATGACAATCAACAAGTCTCAAGGACAGTCAGTTAGCTATATTGGATTAGATTTATGTACTCCTGTTTTTTCACATGGACAACTGTATGTAGCACTTAGCCGCTGTACTTCTGGACAATGGATTCGAGTTCTCCTTCCAGATACAGAAAAAGGTACAAATACTTTAAATATTGTATATCCTGAAGCTCTATTAAAATCATAATATACATTTTTTCTCTCCAACTAACACCTCAAATTCAAAGTAATAAGCCGGGTTTGGGGCGGGCCCCAACAAGCTGAAGTCCTGTGTCATAGTCAGGTTGCCGGGTCCCGAGGTACGAGGGCCCGGCAATTGTGACGAAGACACAGGGCAGAAGCTTGTGAATAATGAGGGAGCATTAGCATATATTACTCAGGATCCCCTTTCGACGCTATGTACTCTTATCAGATCAGTAAGTGGATAGCCTTTTAGTGGGTGTTTGACTTGCTTACAACATCTGTAGATAAGATCATCATCGCTTTGCTGTCAGGCATTTTTGGATAAAGTTGCTCATGCTGGATTGGGTTCCCTACAGTTACTCTGTGATGTAGATGTTTGGTGGTCTTCAACAGATATCATGATTGAGAGAGCAATTGTTCTATGCTAGGTACATTGTTCTCTTTTACGATAATTTGCTGTAGCTTCTGTCTTTTAACAATATAAACACAGCCAATCCAGTCATTCCTTCAGTGCTGAGAGCAACGTGAACTTCAAAAACACCAGTTAAGTGACAACAAATGGACTGTCCTCCAACTTTTCCATGAGATTCTAAGTGTGAGTGTATAGCCTGTACAAGCAACTGATTCTGATTACTGTCACTAATATTCATATTGATAAAGGTACTGCATGCTTTTCAACAATGACTTTCAGCAGAAAAGACTCCTACACTCTGTGACGCTCTTCCGTCTTTCTCAGTGCTCATTATTCGGTGGCATTGCCTGAAGGAGAAGATTCCAGAAATGGAAAATGTTATAACTGCCAGCCTTGAGAAGCTTGAAGATTATTATGGCCATGTTATGTATATTCCAGCATATATATTCTCTATGAGTGAGTTTCAGTCCTTCTCTATGATTTATGAACCATCTCTAAAACCTACTTAAGTCTTAAATCCTACCATGAAGCTGAAATGGTATGAGCAGCATGACATGACAAAGATTACATGGGTCAAGGATATATTTATGGAAGAGGTAATATTATAATTAATCAATTTCATTTGATGACAAGACTCATAATGCTTCATAGCTCCAATGCTATTCTATGACTGCCATAGTGTCAAATTGTGAACTTCTGCATGCTCATGATTGGGCAGATGAAGTACTTGGATTTGAATCATTTGATGTGCCTGTTGTCAGCTTGGCACAGCAAACCCTTGCTGAGGAGTTTGAGGCATATCTTCTCGATTGTCAATCCTTATCTAGTAGTTTGTTATTCTGGCAGGTACATGGTCTTCTGAAATATTCTCTTCACACTGACATGTTCTTATAGGAAAATCGTACACACTACCTGACCCTATTTCTGATGGCCATGGATATTCTTCCAATTCAAGGGTCATCTGTGCCTTGTGAGCAAGTCTTCTCATCAGGCAAACAGACAGTCACGGATTGCCATTCTCAGATTACACCTGAGTTGATGGAAGCACTGCAGATGCTGAAATTTTGTTTGAAGAAGGGCACCATATTGAATTTCACACAGCACTATGACAAGTCCATGCACACAGCTTCACTAGAGGGTCTAATGGATGAGGAATCAGAAGTTCCTTCTGAGATGGATGATTTTCTGTGCTTTTTGGACACTTTCGAGGTGGTAATTGATGTAGCATCAGATATATAGATTTTTTTGCCTAATACAGAATGAAGCTGATGGCTCAGCTGGAGTTAGTGGCTTTGAGCCAAGCTGAGCCAAAGCTGACATCACATTGCGACTTTCAAATCAGTTCAGAGCTGAGTTGGTGAAGAGTCAAGCTGAGCTAAGCACAGTCAAGCCGTGGCAACACTAGTTGCTGATTGTCAGTCTGGAAAGGATGATATCAGGAAATGTAATGAGCATGCCATGGACTCCACAGCCATCAACCTTCAACCAACCCCACTGGCTCCAACTCATTATCAGAATCCAATGGACTCTGTTTCCTGGTTTCTATTCCATATTTTATATCTCTATTTCACATACTAATTTCACATATTCATTTATCACACCTAGAATCCATCAACAGTAGCAAGTAGGTGTTATATCGGAGTCCATGGAATACTTGACTCCTCTAGATACAGAATATTCCAGACTGATATTATTCCAGCCAAGTCCATACTTATTCTAGCCTCTGTCCATCAGACTCCACTCTAGTATATAAACTGTACAACTAGTAGTACATACCTCAGTTTGAATATCAACTTGGTTTAGCCCAATACTCTCACACTCACTTCTTACTTGGCCTTCAAGCCTAATCTCAATCTCTTCTACAAGTCCATGGATTCTGACTCCATGTGACTTCATCTTAATCCTTACTTGTCTTACTCTGCAGGCTCTGTCTATACTCATCTTGGGGCTTTGACCCAGGGGTGATGTTGCTAATAGCTTTGCCAAGCCCACATGCATTCCACTTCACTTCTTCCTATTGGCACGATCCTAACAGGAAACTGAAACACTGGAAAGGCAACCCAAAATGGAAGGGAAGGGATCAGACCCATGCAAATGTTGCAAATGAAGAATCTGAAAATGATTTTGCCTTCGTTGCAGATGATACAGCATTTGCTGCATTAGATTCATCCTCATGGCTGGCTGATTCAGCCTGTACAAGCCATATTGTCAAGGATAAAAGCTTATTCATTGACTATATTGAAACCCCTGGACATATAATTAAGGGAGTAGGAGAGTCTAAAGGTCTGGGAAGAGGCACAGTTAAAGTACAATGGCCATAAATTCTCAATGGAAACCCTGAAGGACACAATCTATTACCCTGATGCACCATTCAACTTAATTTTGCTAAGCCACATGACTGATGCAGGTGCAAATTTGACTTTTTTGGGCGATAAATTACTTATCAAGACCCCAAAAGGCACCACATTTGGAAAGGGAAACAAGATCTCTGGTATGTACATGCTTGACATCTTTGTCCCTGGTTCTGATCATGCACACATGGCCAAATTGAGCAGCCAAACTTGGCAGGAATGGCACAAAGCACTAGGACATTTAAATTTTGGGAGCATAAAGTGTCTATTCCAAAGGAAAATGGTCAAGGGTATGGAAGTAGAAAATTCTACTGACACATTCCCCATTTGTGAGGCCTGTATCCAGGCCCAACATCATGTAGAACCATTCCCATCAGAATCTGAAACAAAATACACTGAAATTGGAGAAATGACCTTTTTGGATTTATGGGGGCCTGCCCAGACTAAAGGAATCTGAGCTGAGAAATATTACATCAGCTTTACAGACAGAAAAACATGGAGAACAATGATCTATTTCTTAAAAGGGAAGACCAATGCAAAAGTACTGCAGAAAGTAAAGCAGTACCAAGCATATGTGAAGAACCAGACAGGCAGAAACCTAAAGCTCTTCAGAATAGACAATGGGAAGGAATATTTGAGCATGGAGCTAAAAGAGTACCTAAAAGATTGTGGTATACAACTCCAGCTCACAGCCGCTTACTCACCATCCCAAAATGGACTCACAGAATGACTAAATTGGACAATTGTGGAACATGTGTGTGCAATGCTGATTGAGCACAAGTTACCCTTGTTTCTATGGCCAGAAGTAGTAGCATATGCCACATATCTCAAGAACTGATCACCAACAAGAGCATTAGATAATGACATCACTCCAGAAGAATCATTCTGGAATAGGAAGCCAGATATTTTCACACTACAGGAATTTGGCTCAGCATGCTGAGTATTACAGCAAGATGTGAAACAGCAAAAACTCAACCTGAAGTTACAAAAATGCATATTTGTAGGACTTAGTAATGAATCTAAAGCCTACAGATATTGGTATCCTGGTTCCAGGGTAATTCAGACTTCAAGAAATGTATTATTCCCACTCTACAATACTGCTGACACCACAGAAGAGGAAATTTTTGTACCATCCTCTATGCAGCTTGAGGGGGAGAATAATGATCAAGTTGAGCCACATCACAGCAGCAGCATGGAAACACTAGAAATAGAAATGTCAAAAATAACAGTTGATCCAAGTGATCAGATCAATTACATCAATGATGTCACTACCAAAACTCCATCACCACCCAAAACAAAAGTACCTACATAGTGTGGAAAGCCCATAGAAGCACAAGAAAAGTCAGAGCAAATTAAATCAGCATCAAACTCACATGATTATCGCTTACTCAATAACCCACCATTGCAAAACAACAAGCAACAAGAGCAGGAAAACAAACACAGTTAACAATATTACAACTGACAGTGCTAATGTTGCCATGCACTGAGATTATGCTCTATTCTTAGAATCTGTGGAAAACTTGAGTGATGAGCCACTAACATTGGAAGAGGCCAAGCTCAGACCAGATTGGGAGCACTGGAAAAAGGCAATGAATATAGAGATAAGTTTATTAAGATCTCTAGAGACATGGACATTGGAGGAGACACTTAAAGACAAGACAGCTATAGGGTGTAGATGGACATATAGGCTGAAAAGAGATGGAGAAGGAAATATAGTCAAGTATAAAGCCAGACTAGTGGCTAAAGGGTACTCACAAATACCTGGAGTTGACTTTTTTGAGACATTCACACCCATTGTCAGACTTGACACATTCAGGCTATTATTAGCAATAGCCGCTCAGCATAATTTGATCCTGCATGGCATAGATGTAGTTGGTGCATACCTAAATGGTAAACTTGATGAAACCATTTACATGGCACCACCACCAGAATATTCAGATGGAACCAGAAGAACAGCCCAACTCCAGCTCACCCTATATGGATTATAACAATCCGGACATGTCTGGAACATCAAGCTAAACAACACATTATTAGGACTTGGTTACAATCACTTACTCAATGACCAATGTGTATATCTAAAACAGACTCTGAAGGGACCAATTATAATTGCTGTGCATGTTGATGACATGACAATTTTGGCTCTGAGCAATAATACCATGGTCAGAGTGAAAGAAGAACTCAAGTCAAAGCTAAATGTGACAGACATAGGTGAAATAAATCATATTCTAGGCATGAAGATAGAAAGGGACTGGGAGAAAGGCACTATTACTTTATCCCAGAAAGCATACCTGGAAAAAGTCCTTGAAAGAATGGGAATGCAGGACTGCAAACCAGCAAAAATGCCAATGGACCTGAATGTATGGCTCCATAAAGTCCCTGAGAATGATCCAAGGAGTGCTGATGAAGCCACATGGCAGTACTACCTAAAAGGAGTTGGATTGCTTATGTATGTGGCAATAGGATCACAGCCTGACATAGCATTCCTGGTGTCAGAGCTGAGTAAATATGTTCAGAATCCCAGATCTGAGCACATTACAGCCTTGAAAAGAGTATTTCAGTACTTAAAAGGTACTCTGGAGCAAGGTATTACATATGGGACTAGCAGAGATGGTCTTGTACCTTACTCAGACTCAGACTGGAGAAATGATATTGATGACAGAAAATCAATATCAGAATATGTATGCATGTATGCAGGGGGAGCAATTACCTGGAGCTCAAAGAAACAACCAACTGTTGTACTGTCCAGCATGGAAGCCAAATACATGGCTCTAGCACACTGCACTAAAGAAATAATTTGGTTGCAAGCATTACTCACAGAATTAGGATTTGCACCTGATCAAGCCACTCTGATCAATGTGGACAATCAATCAGCTATCAAATTTAGCACGAATCCAATATTCCATGTGTGATCAAAGCATATAGACATACAATACCATTTCATATGAGACTGAATAGCTTCTAACAAAGTAGAAGTCCACCACTGCACATCAGAAGATAATCTTGCAGATATATTTACCAAACCATTGGCCAAACCTCTGCATGAATATCTAAGTCAACATATATTAGGTGCACACCCTCAAAATTGAGGGGGAGTGTTGAAGGAAACACAATTCTGAGTACTTGTGAGAATGTACTCGAATGTTCAGTATTAGTCATCAGCATAAACATTAGTCTGAAAAGTAGATACATTTAGTAGCTCATAGTATATTCTAGAAGAAAAGCAAAATGTATTTAAGTAGAGTGTCTCTTGCTTGAGAGGCTTGAATAAATTCTTTTCTTCCACACTCATCCTCCGCTCTAAACAATAGTGACATTGGCCAAACCTTGAGAGGAAAGCAAAGAAAAATCATTACCCCCACTGTCAGTACCAATCTGAGTGAGAGTGCCTCAAATCAACAACTCAAAAGGACCTGATGACATAGAAATGATTGACCTGGATAGCCCAGCTATCATTGGACAATAAGCAGAAGAGGCCAGGCTAAACCCTGGAAATGAGGTTAGCAGACCTAAAGTGGTTAGAGGACCACCCATAGCAGAAAAATATTCACAAAACAATTTAGTTAAATCAATGCTGGACACACTGATAACCCTGCCCATCAGGGAGCTCATGGCCTACAGTATGGAACTCCACAAGCAAACAACCAAGGAGCTACAAACTTAAACAGTTATATTTGAGAGTGAAAAAGAAAAGGATGTACATACCTTATCCAACATTGACAATGTGGCCCACATGCACAATGTCACCTCAAGAACCAAAGGCAAGAAGTCAGAAGAACAAGCCTTGTTGATCATAATCAAGGTGAACATTGGACTTGGAGATTGGAAGCTTTGGGTCAATGCAATAGTGGACTCTGGGTCTGAAGTCAACATAATCAGTAGACCAGTAACCAAGGAATTGAATAAAGATTACCCTGTGATGCCCTTAGAAGAAGCACATTGTGCAGATGCTAATGGGAACCAAGGGTACTCACTGGAAAATTCAGTGATATACTACTATTTCAAGGGTCTGTTGTAACTTCAAATGTTGCTCAGATGACCTTGGATTTGAAGCAACATGGTTCTGATGAAGGAGAGAGAAGAAGGCACATACCTTGTCTATAAGGATCCAGGCAATACAGGGAAGCAGATGGAATTGTTGGTAGTGTCTGAACCTTGGGACACTTGATTGGAAGGGGCTGTCTCATCATACTATATGGAACAAGACAAGATTGAGTTCGAAGGCTCATGGCAATTAAAAGAAGGCGAGGAAATAGTCCCCATAGGGACATCACAATATAATGCCTATTTGAGTCAGATAACACCTGATAATTCCTTGGGACAGGTAGAACAAGATGACAAGACAGAGAGTCATGACACTTCAGAATGGAGTGAAGCAGATACTGAGTCTTGGGAAACTACAGAGTTAAACAGCAACATGTCAAACATTAGTAAAAGTGTAAAAGAGGAAAGAAAAGGACATACCTCATTCAAGTATCAAGAAAGCAAGAAGCCTGTTAGAGATAGACATCAAAAGGTCATCAACTGGAGGAATCAGTGCCAGATACAAGGGCCAGACACTAGACCAGATATATGTGATGATGATGAGTAAGGAACCAAACCAGAAAACAGCCCAAGTAGGCCTAGTGTCTCCATAAGAGAATGAGACCTTTGAAGTTGTCTAGGAGTCTTGAAATTCCTGAAAGGAGGAGTAAGTGCCATCAATGATATACCTTCAATATAATTGAAGGTTCCTACTGACTTTCCCTATAGCAATAATCAGATAGTGCTGTACACTAAAGAGGAAGGAATAAGAGTGTTTTACCCAAGAAAACAACTACTGTTGTGGTCAATCCTAGGAAACAAAGTGCCAGAAGAGGAAGGTACAATGAAAACAAGACTGTGCTCACCCAAGGACATGTATGACATGTTGTCTGCTGAAATACACCATCTTGTGTGTTGGATTCCCTTACATAGAAAGAGGGTGAGCTATAAAATAGAAAGGATGAACAAGAAGGAGAGTACAAAAACCATAGCCAACACTGATCCCAGTAAACATGACCTAGCTAATATGACATCATCAGGGCACAGCCATGCAACCTATGATGTCATTCACCAGCACATTCAGGCTCTTTTCCACTACAATGACAGAGGGGTGATGCCTCCCCTCCCACTGAATGACATGCCACATCCAGAACCTCTACAAGACTCTAGAGCATGCTACTCACTTCTACCCACCAATGCCACCACACAGTTCAACTATCTGCGTGATTCCCTCTTCCATCCCAACATCATTGGATCACCCTTGTTTCATTCCATTGTGCTATCGACCAATCATGCTTTGCAACTCAATGCAGAAGTCATACATGGGAAATCTGTTCAACAAATCCATGCCTTCAATGCAAGCCTAGCTGAGCTGCAAGGTCCCAATGGCCTTCCAATCTCCATGCATGCAGGACATGCTGTACTGCTCTTTTTTTCTGAAAACAGTGAAGGTGAGCCCAAGGAATAAAGAGGCTGGAATAGTTTACTAAGGCAACTGATAGATTCCCCAAGCCTTGATGAAATTGGACTTGCATCTCCAGCCAACAATGAGGACAGTGGTGATGAAGGATATGTGAGTAGGCCTGGAATTCTGAGCCAGAGTCGAGATGTGGAAGGGGAAAGTGAGATGGGTAACAACATACAGGAGATGGATGTGCCTGCTGTTACACAGTGGAGCTCCTACCCTCTGGATGCCCATACTCAGCTCAAGAACTCACAGCTCCAAAATGCAACACCCAAGGACGAGGACAAGATGTCAGGGCTGGCAGGCCAACAGGAGGATCTGGTCCATTCATACACCTATCAAGTCAACAACGATTACCAGGGAGAACTCATATGAGACTCCCCTCTGATAACCTTTCCTTGAAGCTTACAACACATTCTTCCACCTTTGCACCCTGCCCTGCTGGAAACTTTTGTGTTACCTGTTCAGCAAGTTATCTCTGTCAAACATGACAAAGTGAGGGGAGTATTTTGAGTACCAAGAGACTACATGTTGCACATGAGCATTGATGAAGATGTGCTGCAAGCTTTGAAGAGAGACTTACCACTTCTCATAGCAGTATGACCAGACTTCATTGTGCACACCCTTGCATGGGTATCAAACCAATGAGGAAGTGGCCTTATCCTCCATAACCCTGTCTACCTTGACGTGATGTACCACATGCTAGACCCATGACAAGTCAACATATACTCTCCACCAACAGCTCATCCTTACATTGAGATGCCCACCTTCTGACCTATGGTGTTCATGCTGAACACATATGAACCAATGGAAGTGGGTTCAAGTTGATCATCATCTGAAGACCATGAAGAGCATGAGATGAAATTCAAGCATAAAGAAGATGAGGGAAGTAGCTACCAGGGGGCAGTGAAAGAAATTGGGCTACACTTAAGAGATGACATGTGGAGGACCAAATGGAGGATGACGGAGATCAATTGATGTCACCAGGGAGTCCTTTGGCTAGTATAGGTACAAGATCTGATAGAACTCTCCTACTAAGCAACAAACTGACAAATTTGAACAACAAAACAGAAGAGAGTTTCTGCCCACCCATGCCAATTCCATCCAAGCCTTCACAGCCAACCACCCATTCTCTGGACAAACCCAACTCAATCTCTATGCTCCCAGCCATAGCCAAAGACAATACTACACTCAACTCCATTCCCAATGTTTTTGCAGCACAAATGCAACAAGGTAACCCTTTTCAAATAACCCCAACATTGAAATGGCTGAACCAATTAGACAGTTTTTGATAAACCCAGAGGTTGCAACTCCTGAAGGATGGTACCAGGGGCCCATACAACCAAATATTACAGAGGGGACGAAGGGAGAAATGTACTCAGAAGGGAAAACAACTGATTGGGGATACCCTGAAAGGGAAGTAAGGGAATCAACCTTAACTGAGCCTGCACTAAAAAAAGACCCCTGCTTGCTGGCTATACCTGCAGTGTCTCCTGCATTGAGCAAGGGCCCAACTCCACTGCACTTAGACTCTCCATACCTGATGGACAACAATGAATTGTCAAGTGAAGAAAGCAGATATGAGTCATTGGAATTGTTGCCTCCGAGCTCCTACAATTCTATATTGTCATACCCTAGTGAAGATTCCAATGCATATTCTCCTCTTAGCCTGGAAGAACTCACATGGGTAAGCCTGAAGTCCAACATGCATGTTGTGGAGCCTGTATGCCTCAGCCACAACACCCTGGCTGCACTTGAAGACCAGCCCAATGAGCCCCAGTATTTTGCATGCTGAACCTCAACCATTGGAGGGCCCAGAGATAACAATGTGATCACCTACACAATAAGCCAGCACAACAGCAAAGGACAACTGACCTATGGATATGTGCCCTATATTCTGGAGCCTTCTTCCCTTTTTCCATATGACAAACTCAACTCTGAGTTCATCTTCCAAGTCATGGAGACTTATCAGTTACCCAATGACAACTTGCCTATACTAAATGCCCCCAGGAATGAGCTCATCAACCTGTTAAGTGCCCTGTATAACACCCTATGAGGACTTGATGAGTATCAGATATTGAAGATCACCTACAAAATTTATGACCTGATGACAGACCTTGATGTATACCTTAATCATTGGAATGGGACATATCTCCACCTCACCATGGGTGAAGTCAAGCTCATTTGATTCACTATTTTTCATGTGCATGCTGAACATGCCCATCTTATTGACTCCAGTGAGTGGAGACAGAACCTCATTATACTAGAAGCCTTGGATTCCCTGTCAGCTATGAGAATTGTAAGTTTTATGAACCCTGCTCAGACAAATACATGAGCTAACAAGAATCTGCAGATAAAACAGACAGACACTGAGGAAGAAAACAAGGCACCCTCCCCACACATGCTCATCTTCCTGAGACCAGAAGAGATGATGCCAGGGAAGGAACACATAACTGAAGCTAAGCACAACCAAGATCTACTAGAAACATACAGCCCCCTTGACAACAACCAGGCCTATTCCTTTCTGGACCCAAAACAATCCCAGTGTTCTGACATATATAAGAACCCATGGATCCCCATCATCACTCATATTCAAATTATTTGTCTTTTTATTCACCGATTACTTGGTCTCCTCACTAAACAGTTTCTTACTACACAGTGGCACTGAGCTGTTGACAGGCTTAGCCCTGAAGACAAGGCTTGGCACTTTCCATACTATCATAATGAACTCTTCCAATACCTTTTGCCATGAATCCCCATGTATTTTCAAGGCTTTCACCACTGATGTCTCCACATCCATCCCTCAACTGGTGCCTTACAGGTACCCACACCTTCCTGTAACCCCCTCCTCACTGCCAACAAAGATGAGTTCCTTTATCATGCTGCTGCTCTCTTTGAGTTTGAGGGACAAGGTGAGCTCGCCATCTCTCCATTTTGCCCATACCACCAACCCCATTCTCTCTGCACAAGTTCATGCACTCTTTGTTGATGGCTATGTTGAGCCCATCAAGTACTACAATGACCAGGGAAGGCAATGTGCCTTCCATGGTGATAAACTGGATTTATATTACTACTCTGAGAAAGATTAAGCAGGTACTTTCCATTCCTTTGTTTCCTGCAAACACCATGTTAATTTTTCTTTCAGACCTGGGTTACCTTTCTTCAAGCAAATGTCTAGCTTCATTTGCCAGTACAAATTATTTTAATACTTTACTGTTTATTTACATGCATTTGGACTCCTTCAACTTTGACTACTACTCTTGTTATACAACATTTCAATACTTTTTAGCCTCCTTAGTTAGAAACAAACTATTAGCTATGAATTACCCCCTCATACCTCACATATCCTTCACAGTCCCTCCCCCTAGTTATGTGACATTCAACAGTGCATTCTGTAGTATGGGAAATAAAGTTATTTTCCCCTTTAATTTTACACCTCCCTCAAGCAAGCCATTTTTCATAGGATATCTACAATTAATACAAGGGGAAACAACTGTTAGAAAATTTTCAAGAGAAGGCAGGGGCCAATACCTGAACCACACCAATACATAAAGAGGCACCAAGAAGTGATACAATTGGCTGAGGAGGATATTCCAACCCAAGATAGGTGAGACTATTTGGGAGAAGATGAAAATTGAGTTTATACTTTATCCAATTACCCCTTCAAGGAAGATGATGTCCTTATTGTGCCTGCTGAAGACATGGCACAGATCTGATCAGACATCCAGTAAGAACAAGTCCATGTGTTTACCATGTACAAACAAGTAGATCAGAAAATCAAGCCTGTATCTACTACATTCCCAGAGGAAGCATGGGTACAAAGGACTATACCCAGAGACCCCTTACTATCACTCATTCCTTTACCAAAACAACCACCTGACTTCATGCCAATGGCCTGACTTACCAAAGAAAGAATGCAGGAATTAAATGTCAATCAAAATGGCTTCCTGTGGCCCAAAGAGGAGAAATTATTCAAACACATGCTGGTGCTAAACAAGGCAACCCTGCCTTATGATGAAAAGGACTGAGGAACATTTAGCCAAGAATTGTTTTGGACTATATTATGCCCATTGTATCACACACCTCCTGGGAATACAAGAATATACCCATACAGCCAGGCATACAAGACAAGGTAATTCACTTCCTGAAAAGCAAATTTGAAGCTGGGGTATATGAAGCCAGCCAATCTTCATACTGCAGTCGATGGTTTTGCATCCTTAAGAAGAATGGAACTTTACACTTGATTCATGATCTACAACCCTTGAATAAAATATCAATACAAGATGCAGGACTTATTCCTGAACCCAATGAGTTCATTGAACCTTATGGAGGATGTCAGTGCTACACAATGTTTGACATGTTTTGGGGATTTGATGCCCATAAAGTGGTCCCAAAGTCTAGAGATTTGATGGCCTTCTATACTCCACTAGAGTTGTTGAGGATCACTGCACTTTCCATGGGCTACACAAATTCTCCAGCAGAGTTCCAGAACTGTATGGTGTTTATTCTTCAGGATGAAATTCTGCATGTGGCTAACATATTTATTGATGACCTACCAATCAAAGGGCCTCAATCCTGCTACTCTGACAAGGAAGGGAGACCAATGACCATAGCAGAGAACCCAGGTATTCTTAAATTTGTCTGGAAACATGCCAATGACATTCAGAGAGTCATGCACAGGATCAAGTGTGCTGGTGGAACCTTTTCACCCAAGAAAACTCAGATTTGCCAACCAAGTGTGACCATTTTGAGACAGCAATGTTCTGTGACTGGAAGACATTCAGAAGACACCAGGGTAATGAAAATACTGAAGTGGCTGCCCCTGACAACCATAACACAAGTATGAGGCTTCTTAGGCCTATGTGGAACTGTGTGTATCTGGATCAAAGATTATTCCAAGATTACTTGACCCTTGGTGGAGCTCACCAAGAAAAGCATGGAATTTGAATGGGGGGAAAGACAAATCAAAGCCTTTGACATATTGAAACATAGGGTCACTGTAGCCCCCACCCTGAGAACCATTGACTACAAGTTTAGGCTACCCACCTACCTTTCTGTGAACACCAGTCAGATAGCAGTGGGATGTGTTCTATCACAAGAAGATGAAACAGGGAAAAGGCAACCAGCTCAGTATGGGTCAATCCCACTCAATGGAAAGAGGATCCAGGTATTCTCAGCCTAAGCTAGAATTATATGGACTATTTTGAGCCCTACAAGCTTGGAGAAGATTTATTATTGGATTAACAAGCCTCAATGTGGAAGTAGATGCCAAGTATATTAAAGGTATGCTAGAAGCCCCTGACTTGCAACCCAATGCAGCAATGAACAGGTGGATTCAGGGAATCTTGCTGTTTGATTTCACACTAATCCATGTGCCAGGAACCAGATTCAAAGGCCCAGATGCCCTATCCTGTTGGAATCTTGCTTCAGATGAAGAAGAGCCTCCAGATAAATATGATGATTCATGGCTAGATGATATAGCCCTTCTCACACATTTTCTGGACCAAAGAATGTTCCACTGGAATGGCAACAAAATTCCAAGGCTCGTTATACTAAACCCAGAAACTAGACAGAAGATTCTAGAGGAAGCACATGAGAAACTAGAGCATGAAGGAGAACAAGCTGTTTTTGATGTGCTCCGACTTCAGGTGTTCTGGCCATATTTGAGAACACATGTACATCAGCAGGTTGCCTCCTGCCATGAGTGTCAATGCCACAAGCTGAATCAAATGATGACACTGCCAACCATTTCTACACCAGTTACCATATTTGAGAAGGTGTATATTGATGTCATGGTAATGCAGCCTCTTTCTGGAAAACATGAGTATATTGTCTGTGCCAGAGACAATATCACAGGAGTATTGGAAGCAAGCCCATTATCTCAGTGCAACTCACTTGCAAATTTCTTCTGGACCAAAATTTATTGTAAGTATGGAGCTATTGGCCATGTGGTAACTGACAATGGACCAGAGGTCAAAGGTGCATTTGAACAACTCATAAAATGAATGAAGATTCCTCATGTCAGAATTTCTGCATACAATAAAACTGGAAATGGGGCAGTTGAACACAGTCACTTTGTGTTACATAAAGCCATTGTTAAAGCATGCCCAAAGCAGAGGAATGGAAAAATCAAGAATTGGCACAAGTACATTGACATAACTGTATTTGCTGACTAAGTAACCACTAGTAGTGTGACAGGCTATACACCATATTATCTACTGCATGGCATTGAACCATTGTTGCCCATCAACCTTATGGAAGCTACCTTCATGGTTGAAGGCTTCCGATCAGGAATGTCAACTGAGGACTTACTGGCCCTACATATCTGTCAGCTATCATGCCACCCTGAGGATTTAAAACATGCAGTGGACATGCTCATAAAGACAAAGATGCAATCTTGGGAACAATTCATGCAAAGATATAGATGGCAACTTCAAAAATCAGAATATAGGCCCAGGGAACTAGTATTAGTTCATAATAGCTGATTGGAAATGACCATTAATTGCTTCAAGACAGACCCCCACTATCTTGGACCATATGAGGTAGTGCAAAGAACATATGGTGGTGCCTATAAACTGCAAGAACTAGATGGAACTGTGATGTCAAAAAGTATTGCTGCCTTCCAGCTATTGCCTTACATTGACTGGAAATCACCTGAGTTTTACAAATTGATAGATGATAGAGAGGAAATAGATGATCCAGGCTTTGATGCCCATATGTCAGATATATCAGAAGAAGAAGCTGACAATGAATCAGAAGTATAAAAAGGAAGCATTCACATGGAATCTATGGGCACTCACAAGAGCAATGAACCATTCATAAATGATATAAAGAATTTAATCAGCCCTTCAGGCTATTCAGTGACTACCTCAGCCAGTATAAAGAGACCAAATTCTTTCATACAGTCCATTATAAAAATGAAATAAAGAATACACTTCCTTCACCCTCCCCCACATGATAAAAAAACTCATGGCTTTAAACTTGCTTATAAACTACCTCCCTAATCTGGGGCAGCCCTATATGCATCCTAACTTCACCAAGATCTCATTAAACTTGACCATGCCTAGTATTGTGGGAGATGTAGAAGAATGGGACACAAGGGGGGAGGCCGACCATAAAGCATTGAATGGAGAGGAGGAGCTGATGGTAGAAGCCACACTAAAGAATGTTGAAGTACACAACAATAGCCAAGCATCATTGAGAAGATCACTAACCAGAAATATTCAGCATTTCTTCACCACTGTCTTCAGACACACCTCCATCACCCAATTATGTGGCAAAATCCATTTCTGCCTCATGCGAGGGGACAGATTTGCCATTCCACCTCCACTGCACATGCTAGATGCAGGCATGTCGCTCCCACTCTGTGAGAACCCTGAGACAGCCAGCAAGATTGTTGTTGTGTCAGCCAGAGTGTCTGGGGAAACTGGACTTGCCATTCATCCTATTAGTTGCTAATGGTGTGCCCTTAAGCCTTTACTATGACATATATTGCCCTGCCTGGTATGGCAACAGAGTTATCATCCACATTCTTCTTGCCACCAAAGAATATGTAGTATTCAATGTGGAGTTCGACAATGACAGCTATCATCATGCCCCCTATCAGGTGACATTTGTTGCCCATGCCAAGCTTTTCCATTTACCCCTTCTTCGGTGAGGACACAAACCCAAGCTGGAGATGGTACAAATGGACATTGAGGAGGCAATGCAGCATGACCTTAACTGGTATATTCCTTATTTTAAAGCACTCTTATACAGACAACTTACTACCTTGGCTTGACATTTAGAATTGGCATTACACAAGTTACCATGATTATTGTTTGTATTTCAGCCACATCTTAAAGTCTTCTTATGTTTCTATTGTCTTGTAATATTTTATGATAAATGGAGGAAAGTGTTCCATACCCTTACCAGAGAGTAACCAAAGATGGTTACATTTCTTTGTTCCCCATGGATGTCAGGCCCAGAACTGGGCCAGAAGGAATCTCCAAGGATTAAAATGATGAAAGCTGCTGAGTAAGCCAAGCACTAGAAAAGTCTTACTAATAGATGAGCAAGCAAGTGAGAAAGCTCTACTAAATCAGGAGTAAGTATGACTCAGAGTGACTCAGAGCAACTCAGTATGACTTAGATGAGTAAGCAAAAGTAGCTAAAAATAGACTAGCCATTTTGTATATAAAGGCCCAGAAATGAAAGAGAGAGAGACTTTTAACCCCACAAATTCAGAGCATTAAAGTCAGAACCTGGGTGGACAGAGTCCACCAATACTTTTCAGCAGCTCACAAAATCAATGTAGATTTTGTGAAGACAGTCAGACAGCAGTCAGTATAATAGTTAGAAGCCAACAACCATATGGTTGGCTCAGCATCAGCAGTATCCTTAAGAATCAGAGATTGAAGCACATCACATGCTCTGATTAACATCTAGTATTGTACACATCCAGTTAGAAGCCAACAACTGCACAGTTGGCTCAGCATCAGCAGTATCCTTAAGGATCATGCCAATAGGAAGAGATGAAGTGGAATGCACATGGGCTTGGCAAGGCTATTAGCAATGTCACCCCTGGGTTGAAGCCCTAAGATGAATACAGATGGAGTCTGCAGAGTAACACAAGTAAGGATTAAGATGAAGTTGCATGGTGAAGAGCTGCCTACATGCACAAGCTAGAAATGCAACAGAGTCGAAGACACTGATCACACCCACACCTAACACTACACACACAAACACACTCAAGTTTGTTGGGGGATTCTGATGCGATAGAAGTAGCAACATAAAGAACTGTATTCTCAATATCTCTAAGATACATGTATAGCCATAGCGCTCATATCATATCTAGACTTCTCTAAGTCTAAAAGCTTTTCTCAAACAAGAGGAGCAATGTTTGTCACTTGGCCTCAAGGCAAAGGGGTTTAACAACAACTCTATACATTGATAGACATAACCACAACTCTTCTAAAGTCGTGTGCTATTCAAAACAGCCACAATGAACAACAGAACTAACCACTAGACATGACTCAAAGCACAGTGCTCCAAGCAGAAACCAATACACTAACACAATCCACACAAGCCACAGGGTCTATACCTATGTGCTCAAGCTTCCTAACCGATCATAGATCCACAGGGTTCCAACCTATGCGATCCAGAGAATACAAACTAACACAGAAAACCCTGTCCAACAAGCCAAAGGGTTCGAACCTTTGCCAACCTGCGGAAATACAGAAAACAAGCACTAATCAGACCAAAGGGTTCGAACCTCTGCCACCTGTAGCATCTTGCATCACACAAGAACCTCAAAGAAGTGAGAAAGTGTCTACACTGACACTCAACTCGAATTCTCTATAGGAGCACAAGTCAAACAATGACCAAAACCTATGCACAAAGTGCCACGTTAACTTTCTTTGTCTAGTGCACTACTCAATATCACATGATAAGTCTCAGCTAATGTCTATATTCTCTCGCTCAAAGCTACAAACAACTCCAAGTGCTAGAGCGCATGGCAGAAAAGCTTTGCACCATTACACCAGGGGTCCAAAACTTGTACACTACTTCTATACTACTGTATTTATACTTTCTATGATCTACAAATTAATACAACTGGTTATAGTATTATTTCTTCTACAGCCTTCCATCCCTTGCGTCCTGTGCATGCCACATGAGCATGCCATCACTTGGCACTTAGTCAAATGTCCAACTCAGACCCAGACTTTGTAGCATGCATGGTTGTGACATTGGTTAACACTGTACCCAGTGATATGTCATGTCTCCAGTTATATCCTTGGAGATATCTCTTATCAAACAAGTCCCAATTTGACTTATTCATATTTCTCTAAGTGTCTCTGTCATTTATGATGACTTAGTATTCATCTAGGCCTTGCACTCTTTGGCCAATGTGAGTATTCTCAGTTTTATTCATATGTAGCCATTATATCTCTATGTGTGCAAGTTGCTGGTCAATCCATGCCTTGTGTGTCATAGATCAACGTCTCTCGCAGTTCATCTAGTATCACATGTGTCTTTAATTATTGTATTCTGATACCCATGCAATGTTATCTTGGTGCAGTTAGTATCAAGCACTGAGCTCTCATACTTAGATTGACCTTATGTAGTATTGCTCTAAGCTAGAGCATGCACTCTACCAATAGTCACTTCCAATATTCATTGTACTTGCTTAATATCATTGCACTCTTTGTATATTCTCTCTTATTGCATTCGCAGACTTCTATTTTAGGTATGCAATGCCTAATAACGCAAAATTACATGCGTAAATGCCCTGGGGGCATGTCAACAGAGTTGGAATCTGTAGACTTGCAGAAGAGATTGAGATTTAGGCTTGAAGGCCAAGTAGAGTGAGTGTGAGAGTATCGGGCTAAACCAAGTTGATATTCAAACTGAGGTATGTACTACTAGTTGTACAGTTTATATACTAGAGCGGAGTCCAAGGGACAGAGGCTAGAATAAGTATGGACATGGCTGGAATAATATAAGTCTGGAATATTCTGCATCTAGAGGAGTCAAGTATTCCATGGACTCTGATATAACACCTACTCAGTACTGTTGACAGATTCTAGGTGTGATAAATGAATATGTGAAATTAGTATGTGAAATAGAGATATGAAATATGGAATAAACCAGGAAACGGAATCCATTGGATTCTGTTAAGTGAGTTGGAGCTGGTGGAATGGGTTGAAGGTTGAAGGCCATGGACTCCATGGCATGCTCATTACAGTATCCCCCCCTTAGCATTCTTGCCCTCAAGAGCACTGATCCCGATGACTGAGTATGTCATGTGGAATTTCATGCAGGGGTGTCACATGATAGACACCTCTTAACTTGTAACCACCACCATCTCAAGTCCAAAAACTCCTCCTTGCTATCTGTCATGCCGTCTACTTTGTACTGCCATTCACAGACACCAGAGGCATATGTCGCCCTGCCCATGCTGGAAGATGCTGACCCCGATGCGCTTGAAGAGCTCTATGCTGAGTGGGACAGAAAAGATACTGCATATTGTGTGGCCGTGGAGGCACACAATGAGTGGAAGATTGAGAAAGAGGCAGCAGTGGTGAAGGCGAGGAAAGAGGCAGCAGCCGTGGAGGAGACCTGAAAGAAAGAGGAGCAGGCAAAGAAATTTGTGGGAGCCAAGGCCAAAAAGGAAGCCACAGCAGCCATGGAGAGGCAGCACCTGGCAGACGAGGCAAAGAAGTTGGAGGTCGAGCAGTTGGCTGTGGAGAAGAAGGAGAAGGAGAAGAAAGAGAAGGAGAAGGAGGAGAAGGGGAAGAAGTTGAGGGACAGGTTATTGGAAGAATTGAGGAAGTCCAAGGCTATGGAGGGGAATATGGAGAAGGGTAAGGGAAAGGACAAAGAGGTTCAGAAGGAAAAGGGGAAAGGAAAGGTGGTGGAATCCACGGAAATGCAGGACCTTGTGTCCAATGCTTCAGATGAAGAGAACTTGGAGAGAGAGGAGTCCGGTGTTGAACCTAGACTTCCGTGGCAACAGCAACACCCAAAACTCCGAGAGAGCTAAGGAAAGATGCTTGCAGTCACAGTAGTCAAGGCTATGTGTTTGTGCGAGTGGTTCGGTGCACCTCTGTGCGGTCAATTCCTCTAGATGCAGGTATACACTTCGACTATACAGTCTGGAAGTAGTACCCTTCAGCAGTCGAGTACTAAGAGGCTCAGGCTGTAAGCCGAGGGGGATCTCAACTAATGAGATAGAACGGGATCTAGTGTGACCTGGACACTAATAAACCGTCCGAAAAGACGTGGAATACGTCTGGCAAACGTGCACTGGCTATAGGCAACCGGCTATGGTCCTAAAACCAGGGCAACGTCCAAGAAAATAATGTAAAATCGATAAAATGCGGTAAATGGTTTTAAAACCGGTCTAAACTGGTGTAGAAGGGCTATAGCGAGTGGTGAAGGTCCTAAAATCGGTCTAGAGAGTGTGGAATGGATATAAACGATGGCAATAGGTCTAAAGCCGGTGCGACGTCCAACAAAAATGGTGCAAAATCCTATAAAATGCGACTAGAGTATAGACAAGATGTCTAGAAGTGTACCTAATAAAGTGAGCAGAAATGGTGGTAATAAACGTACAAAAACAAATTAAAACCGGTGGGAATCTCGGGTTCTAGGTCTATAAAACCGGAGCTATGGCAACAGGTGTGCAGAGCTTTGGAAAAGCAATAACGGTGATGAGGGGAATCCTATGGAGAGTGGTGTGGAGATGGGCCTTCAAAGAGGCAATACGATCCTAAACCGGGCTGGAAGATGACAATGCCGGCAATATAAAACCGAAATTGAAACCGAAACCGAAGCAATAAAGCCGGTGACGATGTGGAAGTGATTTAGAGACAAAAGCAAGTAGTTGGAGCAAGAATGCGTCTATTGGGCAGTAATAATGCAATCCAATAACGATTAAGAGTAAAGCAAGCGATGGGGCATAACTGTGGGTGACTTGGATCGACTGGTAGTGTATAAACTCGTCAATAGAGCGTATAGCCGGTAATTCGAAGCAATCCTCCTGTAACTAAGTTTCTACAGAGTATATATACTAAAAGTCCGAAATTATAAATAGAAAACATATCTAAGCATTGGTAAGGCTGTAACTCCGCAGCTGAGTAAAACTAATAGCAGGCATGTGGAAACTAGTCATCTGAAGCCACGGCATTGCGTTTAATGCCGGGTTTTTGAGGGGAAACCATATGGGTGCTGTGACTGCTGTGAGGACCATGGGGTGCTGTTTAACTGGGGGTTTTTAATGCGCAGCTCGTCTGCTGAGGTGTGCGCAGCTACTGTCGATTACTTTGAGGTCTTGGCATGATAACAGCCTTAGTAAAACCGGTCTAAAGTGCCCATGCACTTTAAATAACTTGGAAGGAGGAGTATCAATCAATCACATCAATTTAATTGAAGGATCAATGAAAGCGCAGCAAATGACGATCCCTGGTGATGTAGGAATGCTATATTCGGTTGATTGTCGATCAGGCATGCCAGGGTGTGATGGGGCACGAAGATATTGTGCAAAACTGGTCGAAAAAGGATATAAAAGAGTAGTGGATGTCATAACCGGTGTACTCTGGTTTCTGGAAGGATATTTGAGTTGTAGCCTTCGAAACTGGTCTGAATAGACAAAGAGTAATCGCTGTATAACCGGTGGAGCACAGCAATATCGCTGCATGAACTGGAAATCAAATCTGGAGTTGGTGTAGGAGGTAGTAGGAGGATAATAGAATAATCCGGTTTCTGGGAGAATATTCGAGCTGTATCCTTCGAAAACTGGTCTGAATAGACGAAGAGTAACTGCTGTATAACCGGTGCAGCACGGAGATATCGCTGCATGGGCTAGAGATTAAATTCGGAGTTTCTTCTGGAGGTGGTAGGAGTATAATGGCATAATATGCGAATTCTGAGGGCTGTAGACATCTGCGAATTCTGAGCGTACAGAGCCTGGAGGCTCATCACCAGGGCTGAGGATCCCATTGAAGATCCTCAAGGTTCGAAAGGGAAAGCAAAGGCCAGGGAGATATTAGGAGAACATTGTAAGAAACGACAAGTGCGAGTGGTGGCAGCCATGGGCATCAAGAAAAGGAAGGCAAAATCCATACCCTATGTGGTGGATAGTGACAATGCCATGGGTCCTTTGGGGCATAATGATTTGGGTAAACCTGCCCAAAAAAGGTTGAAGACAGATCCAATCCCTGGAAAGGGGGTCGTGGAGTTTTTTGGCAAAGGTAAGTGGCCATCTGGAGCCATGGAGGAGACTAATTGTTGTATAGATTGCTGTTCTTGGTGTTGCACCGATGGAGGTACTTGTTTCCCTGCAGTAACAGGATGGTCTTGCAAACGGTGCAAAAGAAAGAAGGCAAAGTGTGTATTTGATGATGATGCGGATCCGGCGGCAATGGAGGAAATTTTGGACTCACTGCATGGGTTGCATGCAAGGATGGATGCCATGGAACAGAAATTGGAAGCCTTCGGGGACCACATAGGTGACTTATTGGATGACTTTCACCCTGGCACTAGTGTTGAATACCTGCAAGACTTTATTCCCTTGGCATCCATGGAGGAATGGACTGTGTCGTTAAATGAACTTCAAGACTTGCAAGGTGCCAACCCTGAAGCACTCTGGTGGGCAATGACCATGTGACTCGATCAGGATGTCATGCAAGTATGGCACTCGAGGGTAGCCAATTTGGAGACTTTGAATGGCAGGGACCCATTTGAACTTGCAAACATGGAGTTGTGGATTGGAAGCCACAGACCTGGAGCGCTAGAGGATGCAATTGCAGCAAGCATACAGTTTAGGGAGGCAAGAGATGGTTTTTACACTGTTGGGGGCCATTAGTTGGAGTGGTGTTTGTGGAAGAAGTTCCTCAAGGGAACTGAGGAATATTTGGTTGAGGATTCCGACAGGGAGTATGAGGAGGAGCCGGTTAGGTCAGGGATGGTACTGGGAGCAGGGACCGCTGGAGTTGCACAGTTGGATGAGATCAAGGGAAAGAAGGGAAAGTAGTTGGTGAAGAGGGTTGATGAAGAAAAAGAGGCAGAGGCCTCAGAGGAAGAGAAAGGTGGCAGTGATGATGAAGAGGATGGAATTGAAGATGAAATCAAAGTGGAGGCTGTGGGGAATGATGATGAAGATGTAGACATGGAGGAAGGTGTGGAGTCTGTGGTCGCCTTCTCTCCTTCCATTTTTTGAACAATTTATATATGTAAGTTTGTACAAGGATAGTAGTTTGTTGCACCTGGAGGGGCATAAAATGTATATGATTTCTTGCTGTCTGAAATGGAGTGAAGAAAGAAAGATGAAGTCAAGAAAGGAGCCAGCGGAGTCTGTTCCCAATTAGGAAGGTAATTTGCAATAGTTTTCCAGAATCATATTTGAAATTTGGGGAACATTTTCCAAATGGAGCCAGCGGAGGTGGGAATCAAGAAATGGGAGAGGAAGGTTTGATAGTGACTTTTTGAATGGTGACCTTGGATAGGGGTCCTGGTTTGTCAGGGTAACAACGATGGAAATCTTCAATGTATTTGTCCACAGAGAATTCAGTAGTAGGGATCCATGCAAACTCTTCATCAGTACCTTCATAGCCCAACCATTGAACACGATAGATGAGAGGACATTGGAACCAACAGTCAAGTTTGGAGTTGAAAATCTGTGCAATCTCATACTGCTCTTTGCCATTGACTTCAGCTGGAGGTGGAGGTGGTTGGGTATGATTAGGAATGGTATTGGATTCCACAGGTTCCAACTGTGAGACATGGAATACAGGGTGAATAGAACGGAGATCCATGGGGAGTTTGAGAGTAAAGGAATGAGATCCAGGCTGTGTGATGATGTCGAACGGTCCAAGGAATTTCTCTGAGAATTTTGCAATAGGGTGAGTAGTCCTGATGTGTTTGGAATTAAGGAAAACCTTGTCACCTACTTTGAAATCTGGAGCCAGAGACCATCACTTATCCACTTGGAATTTGTAGCAGGATTGAGTGTGGGAGATTTTGTCACAAAGGAATTGGTGAAGATTGTTGAGGTTGTGTTACGATTTCTTGCACCTATTCATTTTCTTTCTTAATTATCAGAAGACTGAGTAATCCCCAACCCCACGTGACCATATGAACCATAAACGGACGGCTTAGGCCAAGTAGTTGATAACTACGGCTTGTGCATACAGCACAACAACCGTATTGTCTTCATACATTGTAACTATTATTAGTACCACAGTTTTCGTATATAAGTAGGTAGCTCTCACTGTAATACCCCAGCTTCGAGCTAAAGTTTATCAATACTGAACTTCTCTCTTAACTCACTTGATCTAAAGACTTAGTCCGAGATCATCACTATATCCAAACTCCACGAGACTCTTGGGTGACTGTCCGAACACGAGACAGCCCGAGTTTACTCTTGTTTGGATCACGTGAGGTTCGGGTCTAACAGGTTGACTATGAAGTCATGGGCCCAAGTGGAGGCGATATTGCGTTCAGGGTATACTGTGATGTTAGGATGGTACTCTTTGTTAGCGAAGAACGGAGAGATTCTGGCAGAAGTGTTAGGAGCATTGTTGTACGTGAATTTGGCAATGGGTAATAGGGTATCCCAATTGTCTTGTTGGTAAGAACAATAGATACAGATGTATTGTTTGAGGGTTTGGTTGGTGCATTCAGTTTGTCTGTCGGCTTCCAGGTGATAACCAGAAGTGAAGTGAAGTTCCATATCGAGAGCTTTAGCAAGGGTGCATGTGAATTGGGAGATAAACTCAGAGGCATGGTCAGAAGTGATGTGATTAGGGACACCATGCTTGGAGAAAACATGGGTAACAAAAAGCTGCACGAGATCCATGGAATTAATGGTATCATGAGTGGGTATGAAAATGGCCTGTTTGCTTGCACAGTCAACAACGACAAGAATGGCAGTGAATCCATTGGAATCCAGAAGTTGTTCAATGAAATCCATGGAAATAGAGTCCCATGGACGTGTCAGTACAGGCAAAGGTTTGAGTAGGCCAAAAGGACGGTGTCTAGGTGTTTTGTTATGACTGCAAGTAGTACAAGACTTGACATAGTGGCAAACAAATTCATGCATCTGTGGCCACATATAATTCTGTCAGACTAATTCAAGTGTCTGATTTTGACCAAAATGACCTGCCAAGATATGATCATGATTGTTTTGTAGGACACAAAGACGGAGATCCATAGAGTCTGGAACATAAATGCGATTGTCAAGATGGAGTATTCCTGACTCATCCACAGACCACTGGGATGGATTGGAAGGGGAAGAAGCAAGACAAAAACCTTTGGTCACTGCAGTATCCATGGGTTATGCTTGCTTGATATCAGAGTGGAGCTTATCCACGTCCATGATAGCACTAGCACAGAGTACAGGACCTTCAAGAAATGTAGTGTGGAGAGAAGTAGAGAGTTGTTCTTGAGTGAATACAGGGTGGAAATTATGAGGATTGACTTGAGCATATTGACTATCCCCCTCTTTAGGGTAGACATCCCATTGTCTAGTGAGTGCATCTGGTTTCCCACCAAGTTTACCCAGCTGGAACCAAATAACAAGGTTGAACTGGGAAAGGAATTCAGACCAGCGCACCTGTCATTGAGTAAGAACCTTGGTAGTAGAGAAATACTTGAGGTTCTTATGATCTGTGATGATGTCGATGGCTTCTGTGGAGCCTTCAAGGTAATGACGCCAATATTTAAAGGCTTCAAAAATGGCTAGAAGCTCTTTATCATGGGTATCGTAATTGAGCTCGGCTCTGTGGAGACTTTGGGACAAGAAGGAAATAGGGTGAATCTCACCATCCTCAAGGTAAATAGAGAGAATGGCGGCAATAGCATAGTCAGAGGCGTCAGTTTCCACAACTAATTGATGGTCAGGAATCCAGTGGGTAAGGATAGGAGTGTGAGTGAAATCCTGTTTCAGCTCATTGAATGCAGCTAGGCATTTGTCATCAAATTTCCACAGAATACCCTTGCAAGTGAGACATGTTAAGGGCAGCACAATCTTGCTGTATTCATGGATAAAACGGCGATAGAAATTAGCGAAACCAAGAAATGATTGGATATCTTTGACCTTCCACAGAACCGGCTAGTCAACAATGGCTTTGACTTTGTCTTCAGCCATTTGTAAGCCTTCAGGAGAGAGAATGTAGCCGAGATATTCCACAGAATCCTGATGAAATTCACATTTGGATCCCTTGCAGTAGAGATTGTTGGCTCTAAGTCTGCATAGGACCTCTTGTACATGTTGTCAGTGTTCTGTGGGATTGTTGGAATAGATGAGGATATCATTGAGGTAGATGACAACAGAAACATCAAGCATATCTCAAAGATGTCATTGACAAAGCATTGGTAAGACCAAATGGCATGACGTGCCATTTGAAAGACCCATAGTGGTTGTGGAATGCAGTTTTCCATTCGTCTCCTTCAGTAATATGGACAAGATGGTAGGTGTGGTGGAGGTCAAGTTTTGTATATAGGCACACAGAATGCATGGAGTCAAGAAGATCAGAAATGAGGGGAAGTGGATAACAGTTTTTTTTCGTGATTTTGTTCAAGCCACGGAAATCAACACAGAGCCTGAGTTCACCAGTTTTCTGCTTGATGAAGAGTACCAGGGCTCAGTGGGGAGAACATGAGGGAGAAATGAAACCATTATGGATGTTATCATCAATAAACTCACATAAGGCTTTGAGTTTGGATTCAGAGAGGGAATAGATAGGTCTGAGCGGAGGAGATGTGCCTTCCTCAAGATTGATTTTGAGGTCATAAGGGTGATGCTCAGGGAGTTTCTCTGAGAGGGAATCACTGAACACATCGGCAAAGTCATGGTACTCCAGTGGGTCATCTGTTAAATCCATGGGGGCCGCAGAGGTGGCTTGGCCACTAACACTAGGCATGGAAGGCTGTAATGTGAATTGTTGGGCACCTTCTTCTGCACAAGCTCATATGAAAGTGGCCAGGGAAATAATTGATACCTTGGGTGCAACCAAAGCAGCAAATGATGGAATGGAAGGATATGAGTAGATAGGCTCATACGGTGGTGGAGCCTGTCAGGATCTCGAGGGAGGTTTGGATGGAATGGGACCTGAAGGCTCCATGTGGTGTGGCACTGTTGTGTTGGAGGCCACAGAAGCGCTAGAAGGAATAGAAGCACTGAATAGCTTTGAACAGAAAGTGATACTGTGCTTTGCCCAGTCAATCAACGGATTGTAGTGGGAAAGCCAGTTGTATCCCAGAACAATGTTACAGGATGAATCAAGATGAGTGACATAGAAGTCAATGGGGATAATGTTGCCTGACGGGAACCATACGGGGAGTGAAATGGATTGGGAGATGTGAGATCCAGCAGAGCCGTCAAGAAGTCAAAGTTGAACAGGAGGAATGGATGTGGTAGGGAGGTGATGATCCTCAACATATTTGGAATCAATAAAGCAATGACTTGAACCAGAATCAACCAGAGCAAGAAAATGAAGGATAGTAGAAATGGGAGAGCTGTCGGGTTCTGATCCAGAACCGACTTCAGATGATAGTGATACAGTTAGAGAATGATTGGAAAGAGCAGCAGCATTGAGGGTTACAATCTCCAAGGTGCAATGACAGTCAATGCAACCCTGTCCTTGCATGGAGGAAACAGGGCTGCTTTCTATTTTTCCGACTCTGTGGGAGCCAAATCAGTAGAGGCAGGAGGCTCTGAAACCTCAGCAGCATGACCATGAGTGGAACCCATGGCCTTGTGCTTGTTGCCACAGAACATACAGAGGTTGTTCTTCCAGCGGCATTCCTTCTCCTCAGGAGTGAGCTTACCATCTGTGCCTAGCTTGTCAGTGTAGGGCTTCTTGGCAGATGAGGATGAGGAAGAGGATGAAGAGGACTGGTAGGTGGAGGCAGAGCCTGCAGAATTGTAACCATAGGGTTTGGGCACCACAGAGTATGAAGAGCTCGAGTTTGAACCTGAACCCTTAGGTTTGGAGGAAGAGGATGAAGAGGAGGAAGGTTTATCATGATTTTCACATGAAATCTCAGCCTTCTGAGTCCAATAACGAGCATTGAGTTCCTGTGCTAGGGTACACATGTCATGGAGGTTATTGGGCTTACCATGGTGGGCCATATCATCTTTAATCCATGAGCAAAGTCCATGGTAAAAAGTGTGGCACAAGGAATTGTCACCATAGCCGACAATAGAGGCATGTTGATTGAAACGGACTATATACTTCATAATCCGGTCTCTGTTGCGCATCCAAAGGTTTTCCAACTCATCTTCAGCATCTCCAATGGCATCGAACAGACCAAAGTTAGTCCTAAGTTCCACAAGGAAGGCAGCATAGGAGTATGCCCAGGCAGGAGGGTGAGCATGGTTAGGATGCAGGATATCCAGTTCAAACCAATCAAGGGTGACACCGGAAAGGAAGGATACAGTGTAGTTGACCTTCGAGGCATCAGCATGGAATGCATTGGGCCTGTCATTGAAGTTCAACTGGAGGGAAACAATGAACACCTTCAGTTTCTGTGGGTCCAAGCCATCAAAAGTGTCAGGCTCCTTGACCTTGGTGTGTATGGGGCATTGCAGAGGATTATTGACTTGGTTGGCAAGGCCATGGAGCAGGTTAAAGAAGTCCCTGATCATGGCTTTGTCATTGTTAGGAGGGTTGGGAGGATTAGGAGGGTTAGGAGGGTTAGGAGGGTTACTGCCAGGTCCACTGGGACCTCCGGGGCCACCACCAGGTCAGCGATTGTCATTGCCCTGTGGAAGGCGCAAGCTGCGGTTACTAGGGGAGTCAACATCATCCTCAGAATCGCCACCAGGTTCTTCCTTATTCTGAACAGGGAAGGTGTAGCATGGGTTAGGAATCGGAGTCCATGGAGGGTCGTTTCAGTAGCTGCCATAGCCACCTGAAATGGATTCCAAGGGTCTGGGGGCGAGGTTGAGGTTGAAGGGATCAGGATTGATTCCTGAGGCAGTTTGTCGTTGGATGAAGCTGTTATGGGTGTAGGTTTCTCTACGGGACTGGCTGGTAGATGCGGAGTCTTCACCAAAAAGGTGTTGATCTCCTTTGGAGGTGGATTGGGGAATGTTGTTCATAGAGAATGTAGGCTTGGGGTCTGTGGTGGACTGAGTAGTCTCAGTTGGTTTGAGAAGTATGGTAGACATGCCTAAAATTTTGACTCAAGGGTTTGAGTTTGAATATACTGTTAGGATCGTGCCAATAGGAGGAAGTGAAGTGGAATGCATGTGGGCTTAGCAAAGCTATTAGAAATGTCATCCCTGGGTCGAAGCCCTAAGATGAATATGGACAGAGTCCATGGAGTAAGACAAGTAAAGGATTAAGATGAAGTTGCACGGAGTCAGAATCCATGGACTTGTAGAAGAGACAGATTAGGCTTGAAGGCCAAGTAGAAGTGAGTATGAGAGTATTGGGCTAAACCAAGTTGGTATTCAAACTGAGGTATGTACTACTAGTTGTACAGTTTATATACTAGAGCGGAGTCTGAGGGACAGAGGCTAGAATAAGTATGGACATGGCTGGAATAATATAAGTCTGGAATATTCTGTATCTAGAGGAGTTGAGTATTCTGTGGACTCTGATATAACACCTACTCAGTACCGTTGACAGATTCTGGGTGTGATAAATGAATATGTGAAATTAGTATGTGAAATAGAGATATGAAATATGGAATAGAAACCAGGAAATGGAATCTGTTGGATTCCAATAAGTGAGTTGGAGCTGGTGGAATGGGTTGAAGGTTGATGTCCATGGAGTCTGTGGCATGCTCATTACAGCTCTGATTAACATCAAGCATTGTATACATCCATCTGCCAGACAACTTGGGAGTCAAACAGATCATAGCATTTGTGCTCTTTCCCCTGAACTCAAATTGTTGTACTGACATTAGTTTTCAGTGCAATAAATTCTAGTCACCTCTAAATACTTGTGACAATGCATTTCACAACAAAACACAGTGAATGCAGATGAGTGACATTTCTGTCATGCTTGTGTTTGACCTAGTTGAACTTCACTTTCACTTCAATTTCACTTGAAAACTGTGTGTATCATTATGAAATGGCCTCCAATTGATCCTCTGTATCAAGGACATAAGGTACTAGGCTCTATTAGAGTGCATACCCATAAAGAAAATCTGAGAGAATGGCAAAGGATGCATAGTAAGAATTACAAGCCTAGAGATAGCTGAAGCAAAAATGTAAATGTCTAGAGAGACTGTAATGAGCATGCCACAGACTCCATGGACATCAACCTTCAACCCATTCCACCAGCTCCAACTCACTTATTGGAATCCAACAGATTCCATTTCCTGGTTTCTATTCCATATTTCATATCTCTATTTCACATACTAATTTCACATATTCATTTATCACACCCAGAATCTGTCAACGGTACTGAGTAGGTGTTATATCAGAGTCCACAGAATACTCAACTCCTCTAGATACAGAATATTCCAGACTTATATTATTCCAGCCATGTCCATACTTATTCTAGCCTCTGTCCCTCAGACTCCGCTCTAGTATATAAACTGTACAACTAGTAGTACATACCTCAGTTTGAATACCAACTTGGTTTAGCCCAATACTCTCATACTCACTTCTACTTGGCCTTCAAGCCTAATCTGTCTCTTCTACAAGTCCATGGATTCTGACTCCGTGCAACTTCATCTTAATCCTTTACTTGTCTTACTCCATGGACTCTGTCCATATTCATCTTAGGGCTTCGACCCAGGGATGACATTTCTAATAGCTTTGCTAAGCCCACATGCATTCCACTTCACTTCCTCCTATTGGCACGATCCTAACAGTATATTCAAACTCAAACCCTTGAGTCAAAATTTTAGGCATGTCTACCATACTTCTCAAACCAACTGAGACTACTCAGTCCACCACAGACCCCAAGCCTACATTCTCTATGAACAACATTCCCCAATCCACCTCCAAAGGAGATCAACACCTTTTTGGTGAAGACTCCGCATCTACCAGCCAGTCCCGTAGAGAAACCTACACCCATAACAGCTTCATCCAACGACAAACTGCCTCAGGAATCAATCCTGATCCCTTCAACCTCAACCTCGCCCCCAGACCCTTGGAATCCATTTCAGGTGGCTATGGCAGCTACTGAAACGACCCTCCATGGACTCCGATTCCTAACCCATGCTACACCTTCCCTGTTCAGAATAAGGAAGAACCTGGTGGCGATTCTGAGGATGATGTTGACTCCCCTAGTAACCGCAGCTTGCGCCTTCCACAGGGCAATGACAATCGCTGACCTGGTGGTGGCCCCGGAGGTCCCAGTGGACCTGGCAGTAACCCTCCTAACCCTCCTAACCCTCCTAATCCTCCCAACCCTCCTAACAATGACAAAGCCATGATCAGGGACTTCTTTAACCTGCTCCATGGCCTTGCCAACCAAGTCAATAATCCTCTGCAATGCCCCATACACACCAAGGTCAAGGAGCCTGACACTTTTGATGGCTTGGACCCACAGAAACTGAAGGTGTTCATTGTTTCCCTCCAGTTGAACTTCAATGACAGGCCCAATGCATTCCATGCTGATGCCTCGAAGGTCAACTACACTGTATCCTTCCTTTCCGGTGTCACCCTTGATTGGTTTGAACTGGATATCCTGCATCCTAACCATGCTCACCCTCCTGCCTGGGCATACTCCTATGCTGCCTTCCTTGTGGAACTTAGGACTAACTTTGGTCTGTTCGATGCCATTGGAGATGCTGAAGATGAGTTGGAAAACCTTTGGATGCGCAACAGAGACCGGATTATGAAGTATATAGTCCGTTTCAATCAACATGCCTCTATTGTCGGCTATGGTGACAATTCCTTGTGCCACACTTTTTACCATGGACTTTGCTCATGGATTAAAGATGATATGGCCCACCATGGTAAGCCCAATAACCTCCATGACATGTGTACCCTAGCACAGGAACTCAATGCTCGTTATTGGACTCAGAAGGCTGAGATTTCATGTGAAAATCATGATAAACCTTCCTCCTCTTCATCCTCTTCCTCCAAACCTAAGGGTTCAGGTTCAAACTCGAGCTCTTCATACTCTGTGGTGCCCAAACCCTATGGTTACAATTCTGCAGGCTCTGCCTCCACCTACCAGTCCTCTTCATCCTCTTCCTCATCCTCATCTGCCAAGAAGCCCTACACTGACAAGCTAGGCACAGATGGTAAGCTCACTCCTGAGGAGAAGGAATGCCGCTGGAAGAACAACCTCTGTATGTTCTGTGGCAACAAGCACAAGGCCATGGGTTCCACTCATGGTCATGCTGCTGAGGTTTCAGAGCCTCCTGCCTCTACTGATTTGGCTCCCACAGAGTCGGAAAAATAGAAAGCAGCCCTGTTTCCTCCATGCAAGGACAGGGTTGCATTGACTGTCATTGCACCTTGGAGATTGTAACCCTCAATGCTGCTGCTCTTTCCAATCATTCTCTAACTGTATCACTATCATCTGAAGTCGGTTCTGGATCAGAACCCGACAGCTCTCCCATTTCTACTATCCTTCATTTTCTTGCTCTGGTTGATTCTGGTTCAAGTCATTGCTTTATTGATTCCAAATATGTTGAGGATCATCACCTCCCTACCACATCCATTCCTCCTGTTCAACTTTGACTTCTTGACGGCTCTGCTGGATCTCACATCTCCCAATCCATTTCACTCCCCGTATGGTTCCCGTCAGGCAACATTATCCCCATTGACTTCTATGTCACTCATCTTGATTCATCCTGTAACATTGTTCTGGGATACAACTGGCTTTCCCACTACAATCCGTTGATTGACTGGGCAAAGCACAGTATCACTTTCTGTTCAAAGCTATTCAGTGCTTCTATTCCTTCTAGCGCTTCTGTGGCCTCCAACACAACAGTGCCACACCACATGGAGCCTTCAGGTCCCATTCCATCCAAACCTCCCTCGAGATCCTGACAGGCTCCACCACCGTATGAGCCTATCTACTCATATCCTTCCATTCCATCATTTGCTGCTTTGGTTGCACCCAAGGTATCAATTATTTCCCTGGCCACTTTCATATGAGCTTGTGCAGAAGAAGGTGCCCAACAATTCACATTACAGCCTTCCATGCCTAGTGTTAGTGGCCAAGCCACCTCTGCGGCCCCCATGGATTTAACAGATGACCCACTGGAGTACCATGACTTTGCCGATGTGTTCAGTGATTCCCTCTCAGAGAAACTCCCTGAGCATCACCCTTATGACCTCAAAATCAATCTTGAGGAAGGCACATCTCCTCCGCTCAGACCTATCTATTCCCTCTCTGAATCCAAACTCAAAGCCTTATGTGAGTTTATTGATGATAACATCCATAATGGTTTCATTTCTCCCTCATGTTCTCCCCACTGAGCCCTGGTACTCTTCATCAAGCAGAAAACTGGTGAACTCAGGCTCTGTGTTGATTTCCGTGGCTTGAACAAAATCACGAAAAAAAACTGTTATCCACTTCCCCTCATTTCTGATCTTCTTGACTCCATGCATTCTGTGTGCCTATATACAAAACTTGACCTCCACCACACCTACCATCTTGTCCATATTACTGAAGGAGACGAATGGAAAACTGCATTCCACAACCACTATGGGTCTTTCAAATGGCACGTCATGCCATTTGGTCTTACCAATGCTTTGTCAATGACATCTTTGAGATATGCTTGATGTTTCTGTTGTCATCTACCTCAATGATATCCTCATCTATTCCAACAATCCCACAGAACACTGACAACATGTACAAGAGGTCCTATGCAGACTTAGAGCCAACAATCTCTACTGCAAGGGATCCAAATGTGAATTTCATCAGGATTCTGTGGAATATCTCGGCTACATTCTCTCTCCTGAAGGCTTACAAATGGCTGAAGACAAAGTCAAAGCCATTGTTGACTAGCCGGTTCTGTGGAAGGTCAAAGATATCCAATCATTTCTTGGTTTCGCTAATTTCTATCGCCGTTTTATCCATGAATACAGCAAGATTGTGCTGCCCTTAACATGTCTCACTTGCAAGGGTATTCTGTGGAAATTTGATGACAAATGCCTAGCTGCATTCAATGAGCTGAAACAGGATTTCACTCACACTCCTATCCTTACCCACTGGATTCCTGACCATCAATTAGTTGTGGAAACTGACGCCTCTGACTATGCTATTGCCGCCATTCTCTCTATTTACCTTGAGGATGGTGAGATTCACCCTATTTCCTTCTTGTCCCAAAGTCTCCACAGAGCCGAGCTCAATTACGATACCCATGATAAAGAGCTTCTAGCCATTTTTGAAGCCTTTAAATATTGGCGTCATTACCTTGAAGGCTCCACAGAAGCCATCGACATCATCACAGATCATAAGAACCTCAAGTATTTCTCTACTACCAAGGTTCTTACTCAATGACAGGTGCGCTGGTCTGAATTCCTTTCCCAGTTCAACCTTGTTATTTGGTTCCAGCTGGGTAAACTTGGTGGGAAACCAGATGCACTCACTAGACAATGGGATGTCTACCCTAAAGAGGGGGATAGTCAATATGCTCAAGTCAATCCTCATAATTTCCACCCTGTATTCACTCAAGAACAACTCTCTACTTCTCTCCACACTACATTTCTTGAAGGTCCTGTACTCTGTGCTAGTGCTATCATGGACGTGGATAAGCTCCACTCTGATATCAAGCAAGCATAACCCATGGATACTGCAGTGACCAAAGGTTTTTGTCTTGCTTCTTCCCCTTCCAATCCATCCCAGTGGTCTGTGGATGAGTCAGGAATACTCCATCTTGACAATCGCATTTATGTTCCAGACTCTATGGATCTCCGTCTTTGTGTCCTACAAAACAATCATGATCATATCTTGGCAGGTCATTTTGGTCAAAATCAGACACTTGAATTAGTCTGACAGAATTATATGTGGCCACAGATGCATGAATTTGTTTGCCACTATGTCAAGTCTTGTACTACTTGCAGTCATAACAAAACACCTAGACACCGTCCTTTTGGCCTACTCAAACCTTTGCCTGTACTGACACGTCCATGGGACTCTATTTCCATGGATTTCATTGAACAACTTCTGGATTCCAATGGATTCACTGCCATTCTTGTCGTTGTTGACTGTGCAAGCAAACAGGCCATTTTCATACCCACTCATGATACCATTAATTCCATGGATCTCGTGCAGCTTTTTGTTACCCATGTTTTCTCCAAGCATGGTGTCCCTAATCACATCACTTCTGACCATGCCTCTGAGTTTATCTCCCAATTCACATGCACCCTTGCTAAAGCTCTCGATATGGAACTTCACTTCACTTCTGGTTATCACCTGGAAGCCGACAGACAAACTGAATGCACCAACCAAACCCTCAAACAATACATCTGTATCTATTGTTCTTACCAACAAGACAATTGGGATACCCTATTACCCATTGCCAAATTCACGTACAACAATGCTCCTAACACTTCTGCCAGAATCTCTCCGTTCTTCGCTAACAAAGAGTACCATCCTAACATCACAGTATACCCTGAACGCAATATCGCCTCCACTTGGGCCCATGACTTCATAGTCAACCTGTTAGACCCGAACCTCACGTGATCCAAACAAGAGTAAACTCGGGCTGTCTCGTGTTCGGACAGTCACCCAAGAGTCTCGTGGAGTTTGGATATAGTGATGATCTCGGACTAAGTCTTTAGATCAAGTGAGTTAAGAGAGAAGTTCAGTATTGATAAACTTTAGCTCGAAGCTGGGGTATTACAGTGAGAGCTACCTACTTATATACGAAAACTGTGGTACTAATAATAGTTACAATGTATGAAGACAATACGGTTGTTGTGCTGTATGCACAAGCCGTAGTTATCAACTACTTGGCCTAAGCCGTCCGTTTATGGTTCATATGGTCACGTGGGGTCGGGGATTACTCAGTCTTCTGATAATTAAGAAAGAAAATGAATAGGTGCAAGAAATCGTAACATTACCCTCTCGTTAAGGCAGTCATCCTGACTGCCATTAGGGTTCTGGCATCTCTTCTAGTTCTTCCTTTAGTGCTCTCCAATAGTCTTGAATGTACTCGTTCCATGCTTCTCCATCTGGGTTCTGGACTTGAATCTTCTTTCCATCGTTTCGTTCGACTGTGTAGAAGTAATTCCATGTTCCATCTCCAATTTCCTTGTACTCATGTCCCACGATTTCTTTTATCACTTTAGGATTTACAATGGCCTCGGCTGTTATTACTGTTCCATGTTCTGCCTGACTCTGTTGGTAGTCTTCTATTGCTTCTTGGGCATTTTCCATGTCCTCTTCTGTTACCCAGTTGTTGTGTTCCCTGGTCCAGCCTGTCCATTTCATGAAGTAATCAGTTACCAGTTGAGAAGGTTGGCCCTTTTTTCCTCTTACCCTTCGGGTTCGAGTGTCAAGGACTTCTTCGACTTCGTACTGTTCTTCATCTTTGACGAGTTCTGGCGGTGGTGGTGGTGGCAGTTCTTGGTTCAGGAATGCTGGTGGTGTGTATGGTGTTAGGAGTTTCTCATTGAAGCATGGGTGAATGCGCCAATGAGGGGGAAGTTTGAGCTCATAGGCAGAGGCACCTGATTTTTTGAGGATTTGGAATGGGCCTACTCATTTGTCATCAAGCTTCTTCTTTGGCCGTGGGAGGTGAAGGTTGGTAGTGTCAAGCCATACCAAGTCATCCTTTTTGTATGCTATGGCCTTACCCTTTCGCTTGTCGTATTGGGTTTTCATTCTGGCAGCAGCTTCCTGAAGGGCTTGTTCGCATAGTTTGTGGATCTTTTGCATTTGTGATGCGAAGTTTCCAGCTGCGGGGTTGGTGAAGGGGCTTCGGCGTTCTGTTTCTGGGATGACTTGGGGATTGAGTCCGTAAACGGTGAAGAAAGGGCTTTGGCCTGTGGCAGAGTGTTTCCGATTGTTGTGAGCGAATGCTGCTAGGGCGAGCCATTCATGCCAGTCATCCTGTTGATATCTAGTGAAGATCCTTAGGTATTTTTTGATTTCCTTATTTACTCTTTTGGTTTGTCTGTCAGTTTGGGGGTGAAAGGGGGTGGAAGCGTTGGGGGTGATCTGAAGAATTCAGTAAAGATCCATCATGAATTTGGAAACGAATTGAGGGCCTCTGTCCGAGATTACGGTTCTTGGCATGCCATGGATGGCGAAGACTTTGTCGTGGAATATTTTGGCAGTTCCTTCTGATGTGAGAGTCCCATTGCACACTACTGGAATGATTTCTTTTGAAAATCTATCTACTATGACTAGGATGGCGTCGTATCCGCCGGATTCTTTGAGGCCGGTAATCAGGTTGACAGAGATGTGGGTCCACGGTTCTGATGGTACTGCATTGGGATGGAGGGGTGCCTTCTGCGCCTGAGTATTGGACTTGACTCGCTGGCATGTCTCGCATCCTTTTACATATCTTTCAACGGTTTGCTTGATCTTTGGCCACCAATACTCTCTTTGAATGAGCTCATTGGTCTTGTCAATGCCTGGGTGTCTGGCGGTGAGGTGGTCGTGAGACATGGCAATTATCTCTCCTCTGAGCTTCTTGTCTCAGGGTACGTAGATTCTTCTGGTAAGCATCAGGAGTCCTTTTTCCATTGTGATGCCTCGTTCGTGGTTTAAGGAATCAGAGGTTCCTCGGTCCCACTTGTCAGTGCTCTCAGTAGCACGCTTGATTTTCGAGTGAATGCTGGACATTATGGGCATGATCATTGCTCGGAAATGTTCAGGTTTGAGGACTACGATTTCATCATTGTCTTCCTTTCCCTGGTCGTGATCATCCTGTCAGGATAGGAGGTCGGCTTTTCGGTTTGCAGTGCCGGGTTTGTGATGTAGGGAGAAATGATATTCGGCGAGTTCAGTAACCCAACAGGCTTGTCGGTGGTTAAGTTTCTGGGGTTTGCGGAAATATTGAAGGTTCTGATGGTCGGTCCATACCTCAAAGTCGACGGCAGCTCCCATCAGGTAATGTCTCCATTCGGCGAGAGTGAGCATTATGGCGAGGAGTTCTTTGTCATATATCTCATAGTTCCTTTCTGTCGTTGTCAACGATTTTGAAAGGAAGGCTATTGGTCTCCATTTACTGTCCTGCTGTTGGCTTAGTACTGCGCCAATGGCCCCTTCACTGGAGTCTGCTTCTACTCTGAACCTTCCATCTTCTTTTGGCAGGGCTAAGATGACGTCTTCTGCCATTTGTTTCTTCAACTGTTGGAACGCTTGATTTTGGGCGGCACCCCAGTTCCAAGGGGCATTCCCGGTGAGTTGAGTCATTGGTTGTACTATTTTGGAATAGTTTTTTATGAATTTTCGATAGAAATTTGTAAAACCTAGGAAGCTCTGTAACTCCTTTTTCTTGGTGGGAGTGGGCCATTCTGTAATTCCCTTGACCTTGATGGGGTCCATTTGGATTGATCCTTCACTGATGATTACTCCCAGGTATTCCATTTCTAGGACTTCAAATTCGCACTTCTCAGCTTTGAGGAACAGCTTGTGTTCCCATAGGCATCGGAGCACTCATCAGACTATCTGTCAGTGTTCCTGGAGGTTTTTGGAGAAGATGAGGATATTGTCGAGGTATATGGTTACTTTTCCCTCAGCAATTAGGTCGTGGAAGATGTCATTCATCATCCATTGGAACGTGGCAGGGGAGTTCGTGAGTCTGAAGAACATGACTGTTGGTTCGAACAGTCCCCGGTTGGTGCGGAATGCGGCCTTGTATTCATCGCCTTCTTTTATGCGTACATTGTTATATCCCCAGCGTATGTCCAGTTTGGTGAAGTACTTGGCACCTCTGAGCTTGTCCATGAGTTCTGAAATGAGTGGTAAGGGATATCGGTTTTTGATAGTCATCTCATTGAGTTTTCGATAGTCTTGGACGGGATGAAGGGCACCATCTTTCTTCTTTACGAAGAAGAAAGGGGAAGCGAACAGGGACTTGGAGGGACGTATCCTACCAGTGGATAAGTTTTCGTCCAGGAATTTGTTAAGTTCTTCCTGTTCGTTTCGATTCAGGGGATATACTTTACAGTCGAGGGTATTGCTGGCGTTAGGAATGAGTTCGATGGCGTGGTCCCAGGGTTTTCGATCAGGGAGTTCATCGAAGTTGTCTTTCGAGAACAGATCCTGGAAGTCTCGATAATCGGGGGGTACCATTTCTTCAAAACTTTTTCTTGGTTTTCCTTCGCTTGCTTTAGCGGCTAAATCGTTGGCATGGTGTACTGCTCTGATTTCTATTTCCTCTGTCATATCTACTGCTAGTATCGTGTCTCCTTCTTCTAACTCCTCATCCCATCTGTCTTCTGGATCTGCGTCTGGTAGGGTGAACGGCTGTTTTTGGCATTGGCATCGTCCGAATATGATCTTCTGTGTCTTCCAGTTGATGACTGGGTTGTGGCATATTAGCCAGTCATGTCCCAGGAATACTCTCCTTGTGCCTAGGTCTGTGACTGCTAGGTCAATTCGTTCAGAATGTCCTCCGATAGTCATTCGGAGTTCCACAAAATGAGTGACCTCTCTGGCTTTGTTGCGCGTGCCATCGGCATTGTAGACTGGGATTGGGGCACTGGTTGCTCAGGTTGGTAAATCATGCTCTTCTATGTATTTTCGGTCAATAGAGCTTCCCGTGCATCCGCTGTCTATAAGGGCTACAGTTTTCAGAGTCTGTCAGTTGGTCAGGGTTTCGATCTGGATTTCAGTGGTTAAGTCCTTTGCCCTGGCTCGGGCGCTCCGTCGGATGTATCGGACTGGTTTGCGAAGTTCCTCTAGTTGTTTGAGGGCTTGAGTGTGTGGTAGTGTAATGAGGCGCATCAGCATTTCTCGGTTTACCTCGGCTTGTCGCATCTTGTGGGTCCAGTGCGCTAAGATTGCATGGGCTTTGTAGCTGCCTGTTGCTTGTCAGATGGCGCGCCATGTCCACTCTGTCTCGAAGGGGATCATGTATCCGGATTCCTCTTTTTCAATGGTTTTTAACTCCATCCAATCGTGGTCCTTTTTCACCTGTGTCCACCATCTGTCGTATGCCTTCATGTCGGTGGCGTTGGGATCTCCTTTCTTGCGATAGCGATGTCCCTTGAGATATGCTTGCCACTCAGGGTCATCATCTTTGTTGTATTCTTCTTCATCTGTCTTCTTTGTCTTTCTAGAACCACTGGGGTTCATGGGCATTGCTGCCAAGACGTTGCCGCCCTTGGTAGCCATGCTATTGGCTCCACAGGTTGGGCGTCTTGCCTCCAAAGGAGGGCTTTTTCGCTTCGGGGATGGCCTGCATGCGTCTGCATTTTTGGCTGCAGCAGCCAGTTTGTAGGACGTGTCGTCTTCGTCGTCCAGTACTTCCTCTAGAGAGACTTTGCGTGAGTTTGGATGAAGTGGAGGAGGACTTATCGGATCTTGGGCATGCCTACCACCCATCTCGCGTGGCAGATGAGGCGTTTGTGCCCCATCGGTTGAGAACTGTTCTGATCCGGGAGAAGACTTTCCTGCTCTGTCCTGTCTGCCCTGAGTCAGGCTGTCCCCGGCGTTTGGGTGCATGTCTACAGGAGTCACAGTTAGTTTTCCTTGAGGGATCGCTCCTTTGGTCTTGCCGCCCAGGGCTATTGCCACTCTGTGCTCCCTCTGCTGCAGCTGTTTGCGGTCAGGGATTCTTCTTTTTGGGGAAGCCGCATGCTTCTGCTTGCCATCTGTCCTGGATCTGTAAACCTTGGGCTGTCCTGGGAGAACCTCCTCAGGTGCGCGATGCGACTTGTCCTGTGAGATCCCGGGCAAAGATCCTGAATGGGACTCAGCCGTCGGGGGAAGTATTGTCCCGCTTCCCATTGGGGTTTTGGATCTAGAATATTCCTTAGTATTGTCCGTTAATACCTTATACCGATTCTGCGATTCTTTGGGTGCTTTGCTGGGGGCGATAGGGATGGGTATATTCGAATGTGTATTTAAATGTCCTACAGAAGTATCATGAGTCCATCCAGCAGTATGTAAAGCACTATGAGAGAGTCCGGCCGACTGAGTAGAATTGCTTACTTGTCGGCCCCGTCTTTTACCTCCTCCACTCCCGAGGATGAGGGCGTCTTCTCCTCGTCCGATTCCACCTCTTGTTCTACCACCTGATTGTAGTGGCGATTATTGTTGTTGTGGGTGAATCTTCCATTCCCATCCCTTGGTTTCCAGGGTTGTCGGCAGTTCATGGTGAAGTGCCCCTTCTGATGGCAATTGAAGCATCGCCTCTCCCGTCAGATCCAGTCTATGTCCATGGGTTGGCCTTGGCCACTGTAGACTGGTCCAGTTCCAGTGTTGGTGCTGGAAGGTCTGGGTTCCTTTGGTGGTTGTGGGGGGGCATTTTGGTTTCTCGGGGGTTTGTTGTCATTTCAGGATGGGGCGCGGTTATTGCTGCGAGGGATGTTTTGTCGGTTTCAGGAGTCTTGGGGGCGGTAGCCCTTGTGAGTCCTGTCGAAGGCTCGTTTCACCGCTCATTGGTCGTTAATCTGGAGGATTTGACGTTTCCATTGGGTATAGGTGCGGGGTATATTTTCTCCGGATGCGACGGCCATTGTGTATTCGTCGGGTACCCCTGCGTGGACTGTGGTGACGATGTGACTTTTCTCTCCTTGATCTTCCCATCTCCTGGCGAGCTGCACTTGTTGTTCCAGTTCCTGGAAATATTGGTTAGCGCTTCCATCCTGCATTTGTAGTCCATACATGCACTGCTCATGCACTTCTTCTACCGCCGGGTCAGCGAACTCCTTGCGAACTAGTTCGACGAAGTTCCTCCATGTGGGGAGGTGGTACCTTGCTTCGGTGATGCTGAAGTATTGTTCCACGTGGTGCACCCACCAGGTGAGGGCCTTGCCGCTGAAGTGGGATGTGGCAAAGGTAATCTGTTGCGATTCTTCGTAGTAGCCTCGGTGTACTTTGAAGTAGAGGACACACTGGAGGAAGAACCTCTGTATGTCGTCATGCTTCCCGTAGAACAGTTCGGGCATCCGCATCATGGTGGGTTTGACCCCGAGGAAAGGGGTGTTGGCGTTGGCATGTCCTCGGTGGTGTCCTGGGTTTGGGGCTGGGGGCATGCGGTTTGGTGGTGGTCTGGGTAGGGACCACAAGTCTCCTCTGCCTCTGGGTGAGTCTGGATCTGGTGCTGGCAGCCCTCCAGGTGGGTTGGGGTTTGGAATGTCTGGTGGTTCATTGTTGGGGTTAGGGGGGAGACTGTGCTTCTTCCGTAGTGCATCTAGATCGTTTAGCTTCTGGGCCGTTTCTTCTCTGGCGGTTTCCAGCTTTGCTTCTTTGGCTAGAATGTCATGGTAAAGGTTCCAATGGGCCTGTGCCATGGCTTCTCGTTCTTCTGCGGTTTCTTCTGGGGCTCCGGCGAATAGTCGGGACTTTCCCGGAATTGGGGGTCCACCTTGTTGCTGGAGGTTTCGTTTTGGCGGAGAGTCTGGAAGCGGTTTGGGAGAGGGCGGGTACCACTCGTCGTAGCTGGGTATCAATGGCTTTGCGTAAAGGGGAAAATCTGTATTGAACATTAAAGTAGCCTGCTCATGGGTGGCATGTACCTGTATCCTTTTCATCTCCTCTGTGTCTTGCTCTTCCTCCGCTTTCATATATCGGTTCCCCAATGGGCTTGTTAGCCATGAAATCTCTTCCACTACATTTGTATACCTTTCATCGACCCAAACGTCATATTCTTCTATATTCTCCTCCTCAGTTAGAAATGTCTTCACTTCAGGATAGTCGTCGCCTGCCTCTGGCCATACCGGTGCGTTGGCTGAGCCACTCTGCTCCACTGTCGACTCCGTCTCCAGAGTCTTGTCGTCCTCTTCCTCTTCCAGTATTTGTTGGTTCCCTTGGAACGAGGTCGAGGGGGATTCGGTTCTGGCTAATTCAGAGAGTGGGGGGGTAGACGACGCCTGCTGGGATCCTGATGTTCACATGTTGGAGGGGAGGAAGTTGATGGGTACGATGCCACCAGTCACTGGGAGTTTCTCCCTCTCGCTGGGGCTCAAGGTGCTCCATTCGCTGGGGGGTATAACTCGGTGGCTGCGGCCAAGGGTCAGTGAGGGGGCTGAAGGACTGCTGGTAGAGCCTTGGGAGGTCGAGGGCTGCATGGTTGCGGGGGAGGTGTGCAGGACTGAGGGGGCAGGGCTCTTCGGTGGAGGGGCGGGTGGGGAACTCCTCGGTGCTCTCTGTGTCGATCCTGATGATCTGGGTGACAGAGGCAGTGTATTCCAAGGCGTCCTCGTCGTACTCTGGTGCAGGTGTGTGGGCTCGGTAGGGGTGGTTAGCAAAATGTGGGAGGCCCCAAGGGTGAGTGCGTCCACACCCTCTTTCAGCTTCCCTGTCACTTTTGCCCAAGTACTCTTCGGTCTCTGGCTGGGGTAGGGGCTGCTCCTGTTCGAGGGTTTCAAGCTCGTACGTCTGTGGGTAGACATGACACTGTCTGCGTAGTTTTGGAATTAGGACTCCCAGTCCTATCCCTATGATGGTGAGGGTGAAGGGTACGAGAATGGCCACAAGGGTGATGTGGAACTCAGTGGGGGTCAGGTCTCTGGTCTGTTGCATGGGTCTTTGCTTGCGTCGTGCGCGAGGAAAGAAAGGAAGCTTCGAGCTAATTGTTAGACCCGAACCTCACGTGATCCAAACAAGAGTAAACTCGGGCTGTCTCGTGTTCAGACAGTCACCCGAGAGTCTTGTGGAGTTCGGATATAGTGATGATCTCAGACTAAGTCTTTAGATCGAGCGAGTTAAGAGAGAAGTTCAGTATTGATAAACTTTAGCTCGAAGCTGGGGTATTACAGTGAGAGCTACCTACTTATATACGAAAACTGTGGTACTAATAATAGTTACAATGTATGAAGACAATACGGTTGTCATGCTGTATGCGCGAGCCGTAGTTATCAACTACTTGGCCTAAGCCATCCATTTATGGTTCATATGGTCACGTGGGGTTGGGGATTACTCAGTCTTCTGATAATTAAGAAAGAAAATGAATAGGTGCAAGAAATCGTAACACAACCTCAACAATCTTCACCAATTCCTTTGTGACAAAATCTCCCACACTCAATCCTGCTACAAATTCCAAGTGGATAAGTGATGGTCTCTGGCTCCAGATTTCAAAGTAGGTGACAAGGTTTTCCTTAATTCCAAACACATCAGGACTACTCACCCTATTGCAAAATTCTCAGAGAAATTCCTTGGACCGTTCGACATCATCACACAGCCTGGATCTCATTCCTTTACTCTCAAACTCCCCATGGATCTCCGTTCTATTCACCCTGTATTCCATGTCTCACAGTTGGAACCTGTGGAATCCAATACCATTCCTAATCATACCCAACCACCTCCACCTCCAGCTGAAGTCAATGGCAAAGAGCAGTATGAGATTGCACAGATTTTCAACTCCAAACTTGACTGTTGGTTCCAATGTCCTCTCATCTATCGTGTTCAATGGTTGGGCTATGAAGGTACTGATGAAGAGTTTGCATGGATCCCTACTACTGAATTCTCTGTGGACAAATACATTGAAGATTTCCATCGTTGTTACCCTGACAAACCAGGACCCCTATCCAAGGTCACCATTCAAAAAGTCACTATCAAACCTTCCTCTCCCATTTCTTGATTCCCACCTCCGCTGGCTCCATTTGGAAAATGTTCCCCAAATTTCAAATATGATTCTGGAAAACTATTGCAAATTACCTTCCTAATTGGGAACAGACTCCGCTGGCTCCTTTCTTGACTTCATCTTTCTTTCTTCACTCCATTTCAGACAGCAAGAAATCATATACATTTTATGCCCCTCCAGGTGCAACAAACTACTATCAATGTACAAACATACAGTATATAAAAAACTTTTCGAGGCAAAGAGATTAGATGTCTGCAGGCTCCACAGCTTCCTCCATCTGCACATCATCATCACCTGCAGCCTCCGCTTCAACTTCTCCTTCAACTTCCTCTTCACCTTCACTTCCACTTTCCATCTCGACCTCTGAGGCCTCCACCTCTTCATCAACCCTCTTCACTAACTCCTTCCCCTTCCTTCCCTTGATCTTGTCCAACTGTGCAACTCCAGCGGTCCCCACTCCTGGTACCATCCCTGACCTCACTGGTTCCTCCTCATACTCCCTGTCGGAATCCTTGACCAAAAATTTATCAGTTCCCTTGAGGAACTTTTTCCACAAACACCACTCTGACCAATGGCCCCCCACGGCATAAAACCCATCCCTTGCTTCCATAAACCTCTTACTAGCCTTGATGGCATCCTCCAATGCTCTGGGACCATGGCTTCCAATCCACAACTCCATATTCACCAACTCAAATGGATCCCTGCCATTTAGCGCCTCCAAATCAGCAATCCTCGAATGCCAAACCTGTGCAACATCTTGATCCAAACACATTGTCACTGCCCATCAGAGAGCCTCAGGAACTGCACCTTGCAAATCTTGAAGTTCATGCAGTGACACGGCCCATTCATCCCCAGACGCTGTCAGAACAAAGTCTTGAGGATAGTCAATGTCAGCACCAGGATGGTAATCATCCACCAAGTCATCCATGCAGTCTCCAAAGGAATCCAACTTGTGTTCCATTGCGTCCATTCAGGCATGAAGAGAACACAACAGATCTAAGACCTCCTCCATGACCACTGGGTCTGCGTCATCTCCAAAAACACATTTCACCTTCTTCCTCTTGCACCACTTGCAGGAACGTCCCTTCTTTGCAGGGAAACATGAAGTCCCATTGGCACGGCACTGACCACAGCGATCTAGACAACCATCAGTACACTCCACAGACCCGGAAGGTGACTTGCCTTTGCCATAAAACTCCACATCCCCTTTTCCTGGGACTGGATCGGTCTTCAGCCTTTTCAGGGCAGGCTCACCTGAATCATTATGGCCTGAAGGGCCTGCGGCATCGTCACTATCCACCACATACGGAGTGGATTTTGCTTTCCTCTTTTTAATTCCTGCAGCCGCCACCGCATGCACTTGTCATTCCTTACGACCCTCCACCAAAATTTTCCTCACCTTTGCTTTTCCCTTAGGATCCTCTGTGGCATCCTCCACTTCAGTCTCTTGACCACCCTCCATATCCTCATCCAAACCATCCAAACCAGAGGCCACCAACTCCTGTAAATCTGCGGCCTCCATGGCCTTCTCCTTTCCCTTGCCCTTCTTAACCTCCCCTTTCTCCTTCTCCTTCTGCTTCTCCCTCTCCGCAGCTTTCATTGCCTGCAAATCTGCCAGTAATTTGTCCTTCAACTTCCTTGCCACCTCCTCCTGTTCCTTTACCTCCATGGCTAACCATTCCTCCTCCATCTTCCTAGCCTCATCCTCCAAATGCTGCTTCTTGGCCATGGCCTCCACCTCCTTTTTTGCCTTCACCTTGGCAATTTTATTCAAACACGCTTCAGCTTGTGTCTTTGCCTGCACCGCAGCCTCTGCTGCCTTCCATGCTTTCTTCTCTGCAGCCTTTTCAACTTTCCACTCATTGTGGGAGTCCATGGCCTCCCTGTATGCCATCTCCTCAACATCACATTCTGCATAGAAAACTTTGAGTTCATCAGGATCGATGTTGTCCGGCGTGGGCAGCACAATGTACACCTTGGGTGTTTGGGAGCGACTGTATGAAGTGGATGACATTTCAGATGGTGAGGAGAATTTTTAGGACTTGGAGATGGTGGTGGTATGAGTTTAAGAGGTATCTATCATGTGACACCCCTGCATGAAATTCCATGCGACACACTCAGTCATTGGGATCAGCGCTCTTGAGGGCAAGAATGCTAAGGGGGGGATACTGTAACGAGGATGCCGTGGACTCCACGGACTTCAACCTTCAACTCATCCAACCAGCCCCAACTCATTCTCGGATTCCATCGGATTCCGTTTCCCGGTTTCTATTCCATATTTCATATCCCTATTTCACATACTAATTTCACATATTCATTTATCACACCCAGAATCCGTCAACGGTACTGAGTAGGTGTTATATCAGAGTCTACAGAATACTCAACTCCTCTAGATACAGAATATTCCAGACTTATATTATTCTAGCCTCTGTCCCTTGGACTCCACTCTAGTATATAAACTGTACAACTAGTAGTACATACCTCAGTTTGAATACCAACTTGGTTTAGCCCAATACTCTCATACTCACTTTTACTTGGCCTTCAAGCCTAATCTGTCTCTTCTACAAGTCCACGGATTCTGACTCCATGCGACTTCACCTTAATCCTTTACTTGTCTTACTCCGCAGACTCCATCCATATTCATCTTAGGGCTTTGACCCAGGGGTGACATTGCTAATAGCTTCACCAAGCCCATGTGCATTCCACTTCACTTCCTCCTATTGGCACGATCCTAACAGAGACCCATATAAGATATAATGACAGAAACTCAAAGTTATTGGGAAATACACCTTAATGGCTAATGTACCCATGTAAAATAGGACCTCACTCAGTGCAAAAATCTTTGAACAAGCTGCAGTGCTATAGTGTGCTTTGATGCATGGTTTCTTCACATGCTGCAGCTCCTGATTCTGATATCTGATGTACCAAACTTCATGTTAGCTGAACAACAAAGCTATGCTGGTGATGGTAGTGGGCTCAATATTTTCTAAATAGAAGGGTTCAGCAGTCTTACTCGTAATTTTTGAGAAAGATCTACAATACACTCTTATTATAAGCATTACTAGAAAGGACTTGAGCCCCACATAAGGCAAGAATAAAAGAAGTAAGCTGCCAAAAAATTTGCAGATAAGAAAGATCCAACATCCAGCTTTAACAGGGTTTGAGCAATGAACTTTGATCTGTAGCTGACCTGTGGTGAGAGATGGTCACATTTACACCAGTGCAAGATGACAGAGCTATTGAACGAAGAATATAAGTAATGATCTACGAGTGAATGTGAGTAATAGAGTAAGATAGACAGTAGTGGTATACATACCTCAGTTGGGCACAGCGTAGGTGAAACAACTGAGGTATAGGGTGTCTACGGCTGAGCTATATAGGCAATCGAGTAAGGACAGGAGTATGTATAAGGTAAGCAGGAAGGAATGATAATCGAAAGATCAGATAAGGTATAACATACGGATATCTTCAACACTCCCCCATATCCGTATCATCCCACCAAAACAATGCCCAAGTCGAGAAGATAACCGTGATGAGCATCGCGAGGGAGAGGCTTGGTAAACATGTCTGCAGGGTTCACATTCCCATGGATAAAGTCGACACGAAGTTTGCCGTCCTTGATGAGTTCACAAATAAAGTGTTCCCGAATACGAATGTGCTTTACTTTCTGGTGGGCCCTCATATTTGTAGTCAATGCCACAGCTCCCTGGTTATCACCGTACAAGATGCCAGGTCGTGGCTGGGACAACTCGATTTCATCCATCCACGACATAACCCACATCATCTGTTGGGCTGCACAAGTGAGTGAGACGTATTTGGCTTCCACGGTGGAAAGAGCAACGGTAGCCTGGCGCTTTGAGCTCCAACAAATTGGTCCTCCGGCCATGGTAAAGACGTATCCAGAGGTCGAACGGGTGGTGTCACAACAACCGCCATAGTCAGCATCCACAAAACCAACTGGGGTCAGAGATTCATCACGTGAGAAGACGATCCCGAGGTCCATGGTATTCTTCACGTATCCTAGGACATGTAACAAAGCCTTCCAGTGTTCCATCCCATGGTTAGACTGGAATCGGGCGAGTAGACTCACTGGGAAACATAAGTCTGGATGAGTTGCAAGCTGGCCCCACATTACGCATCCCAATAGGTTTCGATATGGGAACTAGTGTTGCCATGACTCGGCTAAACTTGGCTCAGCTAGACTAATGCCGACTTTGGTAATTCCTCCTAGCCAACTCAGCTTTAGTCACAATTATTACCTGAACTCAGGCTAGACTCCAGCTTTAGTCAGCTTGAGTCCGGACTAATGTATAAATAAGGCAACTGATGTATTAAATTGTATCATGACCGTTTTCTAAGACAAGACCTTTGATAAATGCCTGCATGTCCTCCGGAATGGATGTCTGTTGCTCAATTAATAACTCCAGCTCCTGGATCTCTGACTTTTCATCTGTTCCCTCTGTGAAATTCAAGCCACGTCCTTTTCTTACTGAATACTTCAACATCTGCAGTGCTTCCATGGCATCAGCACCTAGCCAATTCTGTCGCAGAGTGTCAGTCTCTTTCCCACTAGAGAATACCTGCTCAGAGGGCACAGAAGTGCCTTGTATGGGCAGAACATCTAGTGCAAATGCAAAGATTGTAGGGTAACGCTTCTGATTTTCCTAATATAACATATCAATAGTGAAGATTAAATAGATCATTACATGCTTACCTGCCAGAACATCAGAATCGGTATGTCACTTCTAAGTGGATCTGAGAGGTATCGTTCAACCTCAACACCAAGGCTGTGCTGTGGTTCCAAGCTCATAGCATTAGCATGCTTGTCCAGACGCAAAATGTTTCTAGCACAAGTAAGTGGGTTTGTTGAATCTGAGGTTGTCTGTGGTGCTGGTATTTGAAGATCTGGAGTGTTCTTGTATTTCCGAAGCTATTAAACCATGTTAGGGAGGATCAATAATAAATGATGCCAATTCTCGTACAGTGTTTATAAATAGATTCTTAACCTCAAGGGCTTCTCCTGGCAGGTTTCTCTGAAACCACTGAAGCTTGTATGCAGGATGGATAACTGCAAAGGTGTGAGTGAAGAATTTGAAGCTAGAGAATGACATATGTATTGCCAAGGAATAGACTGGAACAATATCCACTCGATCGTGGTACTCGGCAAGTTTCTCAAGACCTTTTGCAATAATGTCAGTAGCATGAGGCATTTCCTTCTGGAGTTCCTCCCATGTAAATTGCATTGCTTCAAATGCTGGGATAGTATCAGAAATACAAGGTGTCTTTTCACATGAGAGAATTTGCTGAAATGCATGTGGAACCTGGGAAGCAATATCAGCTAGGAGGTCCCTCAACAAAAATAAACACACTGCAAGTATATTTTGGAAATCAGAAAGAGCGCCCCACTCTGCACTGCTCAGCTGATACTTGTGAAATTCCGGAAAGTCTCGAGAGCTAAAGAAGCTGTCAATTGCCTTTGATCAATTGGTCAGAGCACCGCCAATATAATATAAGAAGAGAACTAACTGGACGCAGGTATAGAACATGTTCAATCATGAGTAAGGTTGATGACCAGCATGTAATGACATCTCACAGTAGCTGAAGGTTATTAACATCATGCAGAGATTCAAGGATCTCTGAGAAGATTTGCCACCTTATAGATGAGCCATGAATCTGAAAAGCAAATGTCAGACCATCTAGAATTGTCATAATCTACCAAAGACTTACAAGCCGTACAATGGAACGAGCAGTAGCAATTGGATCACGTCTACATGCTGCCATGAAATTTGTTGGTCGTCCTGGTTGTGGAACAAATTCAGCATCATCATGGGCATAATCAATATTTGTGATAGCTGTTAAAACAGCCTTGCAAGCCAGATTGACAATATGGGCAAAGCACCTGACAATTATTAGAGTACAAAATAAGGGCTGAAATGATTGACATACCAGATATGACGTTTGATCACATCAAATTCAATTCCACATTGTGCAAGTAGTGTCTCAAGGAAAGCCATCATTGTATCATTGTTCGATGCATTATCTAGGCTTATCCAACCCATCTGTGAACAATATAAACACAAAGTAATGATCATTATAATGATATACCTTAGATGCAATTTGAAGCCGGTCAACAATAAAAAGGAAGGCTCATGCCAAATGTTCTCCATCATGACGGCCAGGTACACAATGAAAACCAATCAAATCTGCCCACAAAGAAAGGGCTAAATGTGGATCACCACCATTTGGAGGACGGACCTCCTTGGTTTCAATCCAATGTGCCATGATGGCCATGAAGGGCACAAGGTTGGTGTTTGACCACATGTCACATGTGAAGGAGATTTTACCTAATGCACCCTGCACATATATGAGTGAAGAAGACCCTCAAGTATTTAACAGCACACACACCTGCATTTCCTTAGAAAGTTGCTTTAAATGATCCTCCCATATTTCCATAACATGCTTCTGAATCTGTGTTCGGCAGGGAATATCATCATCAGTAAGTTCCTCACAGAGCATCAAGAATATGTGGCGGAGCTCCAGAGACTCAACAACGTTGAAAGACTATTGCTATTATTATGGCTGCAACCTGATTAAGACAAGAAAAGCTTACCTGGTCATTGCTAACAATAAAGGCAACTAGTCCATCAGCAAATGCTTCTAAGGAGAAGCCTGGCACCTCATCAACCCCATCAGGAATGCATGAATTCTGTCTTGAGTCCTGTCCCTTCGACTCCTGGTATGCAGTAACAGGACCCTCAGCATTGTCAGCAGTAATCTTTACCTTCAGTTTGTCACAAGCCTCTACCCAAAGCCCCAAGTGCTTTGTAAGGAGGTGGCATCGCCAATTGCTTGTGGAAGTTGTTGCACGACCAAATGACGTTGACTTCTTCTGTGCACTATACCCACCCAGAGTCAGTATTACTGCATCTCAAAGACCGATACTCATGAGCAAAAGATGCAGTGTACTCGACCTTCACGGACTTGATAGAAGGGACGAAGGTCAGGTATATCTGGCATCTCCGAACCTGTTGTGTGCTTAGTACATCGGCGCCTTCGGTTGCTCTTTGGTGTGGCAGCCACTGGCTGCAACACCAGTGTAGGTGTTGTAGGTGTTGATGGCTCAGACAAGTCCTCAACATTGAAGGTTTCAGCACCAGAGAACTGCACAGTATGGCGAGGTTGAGCAAATAGGCTGGAACTACGTTCGGTGGGGGATGTGAATGGGTTGTCGCCATCAGCATCAGCAGGATCAGCTTGACACCTACGACAAGCAGATTGTTGGGGTACCGGTGTCACAGGTGGTGGAGGCATCAGAGGTGTGCTGTGTGATGTTGGAGGGGGACTAGCTTGAGCTGGACTAGAGTGATCTATTTATCGTGGAAATATAAGTGTGTGTGGTAGCTATTGAAGATAGAATACATACCCAAGCCTGGTATAAAAAAGTGCACATTCAATGCACCTCCCGGATGTATGGTCACAGTCTCAGTTGGCCCAGGACCAGTATCTGCATCGTCAGGGACTGCTGCCGTAGGTTCTGCATTGGGGCCACATCCTTTCCTGCGAGGTCATCCACAAGGTCGTCCAGTTGGTGCCATCAAGTAAACAAGCAGAGGAAGGGATGAACAAGATGGGTAGGTCAGTAATACACTTGCAGTGAGGGGTATTTGAGGAATTCGCACGACGTGGGGTGGTAAAACAGAAGGTATATATTCCATAAATTGTATACAGCGCATTAGTAACTACAACGACATCAGCCGGCTATCGGTACCTATGGGAGCTTCAATGAGCAGAGCTAGACAAAATAAGAAGTGTAATAATGCACCATCTTCATGAAAACCACTCGTTCTACCATCATTCACCCTGAAACTGCCTTGAGGTTGCTTGAGGTCATCGGCTAGAATTTGCCACAGCGGAGATGAATAAAGCATGGTGATGGATGAAAAAGGGTGCCCCAAGGTTCGAAGGTGGTCATAATTTGATCCTACGTTGAAGGGACATTGAGGGAATGACGGCTAGTGAGGGAGGAAGGCAAGAACAAAAGTTGTTTATCAATGACCAATCTGGTCATCGATAACCGGCTTAGTTGGCTCAAGCCAAACTCAAGCCGACTCCAAAAGGGGCTTGAGCTCGTAATTAGCCTGAGCCAATCTGAGGCTCAGACTGGGCTTAATCTGACTCAGCTATGCGGCTAAGCGACTTTTAGCCAAGTCGCGGCAACACTAACAGGAACCTCTCCATTTCGTCCTTCTCTGCCTGGGTAGTGGGTGACTGTGAGCTGTCTAGTGCAATACCGACTGGTAGCGGGGTCAATTGAGGGCGTAGGTACCCAAGGTTGAAATCCACAAAGAGATTTTCCCAGTATGGGCACTGTGAGAAGGTAATGGTTCCCGCCTCGAGGTCCTGGTCAATCTTCATGCCAAGGAAATACCTATTCTCCCCCACATCAGTGAGCTCCCATTTCTCCTCCAGTTCTTTCTTCCTCTGTTTCGCTTCCTCTGCACTCGACGATGCCCCCCACATGTTGTCCATGTAGGTATCTGTAATGGTGAACTCACCATCAGGATGACCAATAGTCCTAACACATGGATCTGCCTTCGAGCTATGATACCCCAAGTCCTCGTAGGTCTTCCTGAGCGTCTCGAACCAGTTGTGGCCTCCCTGCATGGTTCCATAAATAGTATGAACCAATTTGCACACCTTATCTTCTTGGCCCGCAATGACGTATCCTGGGGGTTGTCTCATGTAGATATCCTCTTTTGTTTCGCTGTTTAGATATGCGGAGACAAAGTCTACTTGCCAGAGAGCAAGATCGAGCTTTGCAGCAACTGCGGCAGACATTTGTACGGATTTGAGTCGAGTAACTGCAGCCCATGTGTCATTGTAGTCCAGACCATATTGCTGGGTATATCCTTTCCCAACAAGCCTAGCCTTGTCTTGAAGCCAGTTACCATCACCGTCCCATTTCATACCATAAACCCACTTGCAATCCATCACGTTTACTCCCTCTGGCCTATCCACTAAGTCCCAAGTGTGCTTCGACATGTGCATTTGATACTCAATGTTCATTGCTGCCTTCCAACGGTCCTCATCAACATGTAGCGCATCCTGGTAGTTACAAGGGATGTAAGGGTCAGGACCATTTCCAGAAGCCATCGAGGTGCATGGTTGCTTCCTATTCGTTGCCCAGTCACTACCATTCACATGAGCCTCGGATTCTCGTTGATCCGATAGTATGGATTCGGTAGCTTCAGCACTAGGGCGCATGAGTCATGTTGATCGGCGAATAGTCAGCTGTTCAACAACCTGAGGTGTTTCCATGGTTTTGTCTGGCTTGTCTGGCATGGTCATAGTAGGTGTCGGAGGTGTAGTGGATGGAAGATTTGAGCTATTGAGTGTAGATTCATCCTCCATCTCCCCCACACTCATAGATCGGTGTGCAGGGCCCTCATCAAAGATTACATCATGAGAAACAAACACGTGCCCAGATTGATCAAGCACATGGTAGTTGGACCCTGCATACCCCAGAAAGGTACACCTCTTTGATCGATCAGCCAAGTTGCTTCCGCCATCCACTAATACCCTGCCAGCCATAGGCTTCTTCACCCAACATGTAGACCCAAAAACACGAAGGAATGCCATGTCCTGGTGATGCTTCAAGAACACTTCTGCCGGTACCACTCCAGGGTGGCAACTCGAAGGTGCCAGATTCCATGTAAAGATCAACATCAATGCTTCTTCTGCCCAGTATCGGTCAGCAAGTCCAGAGTCACTCAACAGTGCTCGAGTATCCTCCATTGTTGTACGTAGGGCATGTTCAGCAAGTCTGTTCTGAGCTGATGAGTGGGGTGCAGTTAATTCCAGCAGGATTCCATTTTTGGCACAGTATTGTGTCCACTTTGTCCCTGCAAACACCCTATCAGCATATACTCGCTTAACTTTCTGACCGGTCTGATTTTCTGCCATGCGATGGTATCTATCAAATGCAGCAACTGTCGTGTCATCCGCCTTGTCAGCAAGAAACTCCCCCGCCTTGAACAAGGTCCCACTATCCACAAAAATCATCATGTATGTCTTCCCACTAGGTGACGCAGTACGAGACGGGCCCCACAGGTCAGTCGCTACTAGTTCAAGAGGATCGACATTCGGGTCTGTCAGTTCATCAAAAGGACGACGGGCATGATGGGCAAGAATGCAGTCTTCACATCTGCCTTGGAGAGGATCGGAGGTAATATCTAGGCCATCCACGAGATTCTTTGACACCATTTCCTCTATCTTTCTAGGGCTCATATGGACAAATCAGCGGTGCCAGGTGCAAAGTGACGTAGGAGAGGATTGAGAGGACATCGCCTTTGGGGTGGATGCTGCATCCAAGACATACATGCCTTCTGCCCCTCGTCCGGCGAAGATTTCCTTGCCAGACTGGTCCTGGACAGCGGCTCTACCATTGGAGAACACAGTTGACAGGCCTGCTTTGTCCAGGGCACTCACAGATATGAGATTCGCAGCCAGCAATGGTGAGTGCAAGGCATTCTTGAACGTCAGCTTGACGTCCTTCCCATCAAGTCTGAAAGTCTTCATCACAGTTCCTTGACCAAGGATTTCGAATGTGCCCTTTCCCTCAATGGCAGATGAGCCAGTTCGGAATGCTACAGGTACATAGTCTGTGAAATCCTCACGATTCCGAAAGAAGTAATTGCTAGCTCCAGAATCCATGAAGGTCAGGGTAACAGAAGGCATACATCCTCCAAATGTAGTGGTGACAAAGGCTGTTCTCACTGGATCCACCTCACACGTGTATTGCCTCACCTCGTCAGTGTCAACAATCTCATCCTCCTCCTCATCCTCCTCCTCATCATCATCGTCCATGTTTGTGAGTGGTGGCATGTCAGGGTCTAGTTCATCTCCCATCTCTGAGATCTCAGTGAACGAATCGGTCTCACTCCCGAAATTAGAGCTCCAGTCAGAGAACTCATTACTCGAAACTGATGCAGAATCATTATCCACCTTGTCCCATTGCCAGAATGACCTTGTCCCATTCCATTCATAGACTCTCTCTCCCGTACTTCCATCCTCAACAACGATTCCATCATCATCTCGGCCGAGATCAACAGTGGTTGCCCTTGCCACAAGAACGAAATGCCTGGTAGTATCAGCCATATTATTTGACGATGCCTGGTTTGCATTTGCATGTCAAGGTCGGCTGAAGTTAGGAGGGAATTGCCCCTCCTTTCCACCGCCTGGCCAATAGCAATTTTCCATTGTATGACAGGATTTGTCACAAGCTTTGCAATCAGGGTTGCAACATCCACTACGAGCAGGGGTTCCGGCGACCAGGGCTTGGGTCTGGGCTGGTCCTTTGCCTGCAGCACGGAGGGTTGTGGCATGAGTCTGAAGGTGAGAGATAATATCACTGGACGTTGGCATTTGATACAGGCTTGGCAAGATTGGCATCCAGTTATCCATGGGGACTATCGAGCGTATAATGATCCCTTTGAATTCCTGGTCCCTTAGGGGAGCAGTACGAAGATCATTAACTGCTCGTCTCTTCATATGCAAGTCTGCAACATGGATATCAATGTCGGTACTCCCATCAAACCTTGCAGCATTCAGGGATGCCTCAGCTTCGGATAGGGCCATATCGGTCTTCTTTGTGTGTTCTGCGATGATGGAATCCCAACATTCCTTCACCGTTCCATCGGTCCTTACTCCTAGCCCAATAGGGTCAAGGACGTTGAGCATGATGTGTGAGTGGGCGAGTTGGTCCCGAAATGTCCACTCATCGTAAGATAGGCCTCAGAGCAAAACAACCACATCACATGACCTGTGACAAACTGTGACTAGTGGCGCCACTTTAATTAGTGGCCTCATTAATCTCGACACATCGTCGTTCCATCCTCTCATACTCCTGATACAGTCAATAATCAATGTATTTGAGCATTATCCAAGTCTCGGAGAATAGTCTCTGGTATAAGACGGTGTCCCCAGTACTTTGTTACTGCCCAGGCTGCCTGAGCCCCATTCAAACCCTTTCGGTAAGCATCCATGAACCTGAGGGAGCATGTTGCAAATCTACGCTATGAGTACACCTATGTTAAGAGAAATAGAAGCACTTACCGTCTCATTTTAATGATGTCAACCTCTTCTAGGCTTTTTAAGACATTTACTTCCAGATCTTTTTCAGATGATGACCTTGGAAGGACACGGTACCGACGCTTGGCATACCCCCAAACCTGCTCGATGAAATTCAACTCGCAGTGAAATTTCGGGAGGAATAGGACCTGGTAACCTCATGCCTTAGCATCTGTTTCTAGAATAGACTCCACATCAACAAAATCCGGTTGGTTAAACAAAATTCGACGGCAGCAACAGTTGTCTTGTTGAGCACACTCGGAAAAGGTTTTTTTGCACTGTGCTTTCAGTGAGCCTGCATTTTCAAACCCCCGCTCTTCCAAGATTGTTGCCATCCCTTTGAAATACCCAGGAAGTGCCGGATGGTCATCAGGATAATAGAACTCTTGATCAGTTCCATCAGAAAACCTTCCGTTTGCCATGTGAATTCTTTCCTTCAACAGATTCTCATCCAGACCCTTCTTCTGCTTCCCATCATCCCCTACGATTGGAACATCAACACCAAATGTTGCTGGTGGTCCTTTTGGCATCCTTGTAGCTGACAAAGCAGTACCTGCATGCTTGACATGTGTGGTAGCATTGTCAAATACCAGGATGTGATCTTCATCTGGGAAGTACTTCGCCAAGATGTCCATTGCCTTCTCTGCCTGTTTCCGTATTTCTTCATTGGTAAAGTAACCATCCCTTCCTGAGCCTTTCCCTGCACGAAACACAACTCTGGCACTCTCTGTACCATCTGGGGAGCAAAGAAATCCATGATCAGCAGAAACAAACTCAGCAATCATTAAAGAGCTGCCATCCCCTTTAGCACGTAAGCGAGCTTTCCCATTCTTGTGCTCCCATGTCTTTTGCCGACAATCATTGGCATAGAATGTGGACTCGTCATGAAACCAAACCACAACACATCGGGTGTGTGAATCAGGCACAGTCTCAGGGCCATCGTTTGAGCTCCATTTTCGCATCCGTGACTCCAGAGCAGCCATTGCAGGTAGGAACACTTCTCTCCAATACTTGACAACATCCTCTCTTTCGTGTCCATCCACATATTGTCCTTTCCGAGGGGACATCCACCGGTATCCCATCTTCTTCAGCCATCGTTGCGCTGTTGCTAGTGAGATTGATTTTTGTCATTTGAGACGTGTAAGCATTTCAGGTGTGTCGATGTAGTGTACTATGTCCTCGGCTGTGATGAATTCCCCAAGTGACTGTAGATGTAAGTGCAGTTCCTGAGCAAAGTCTTCATCATCCAGAAGCGAGCATCCACAGGTATGGAAATCCCATTCGGGTGTTTCATTGCGATCAGCAATAAATTGCCATAGCTGTTTCCGCAGACACCCAGCCAAATACGGACCCTTCCTGTCTATGGCAGCTGTCTGTAATGATGCGGCCATCCATTTATTTCCTTCTCCTGGCCTCTTTGCTTTCTCCATTTCCAGATAAGTATGAGAGAATATCTTCATATGTTCCAGAGCAATTCGCTGTTTCCTGTTAATTTCAGGGTCCTTGTATCCTTTCTTCTTCTTTCTCCATGGATTGAGCATGGCTATGAGATCTCCATGTGCTGCCTGCACTTCATCAATTGTAGGTGGAGGCAAGAAGATTCCTTTCCTGGGTGGATGGGGTGCGGCTGCTTCTTCATCACTGTCATCTATTTGTCCGGTGCTACCTTCTTTCTCCCCTTCCTCATCTGGGACCTCAACACATGTCACAGCTCTGTACAATGGTGTAGTGACCAGAAAACATGGTCCTGTCTCTTCTTCAACGTGATTTTGCTCTGTAAATGCCCAGGTCTCCCCATCAACAAGCACGTCCGAGTATGGACATAGTAGCTCATCATTCACAGGAACAGGGGAAGGGCATCGCATGTCTTGTTCCATATGCACCTGGAATGGCTCAGCAGCAGGGTTCCGGGAGATTTGATCAATAATAAGGGGTGCCATGGTTTCATCATCTAGATTAATAGAAGGCGGCTCCTATGGGACAGGTTATATATTTAGTTCAAGAATCAGGTTTCTTCAACGTACATTTTCCTTGTTTGTAATGTCCCATTGACCATTATCTTTAACCACAGCTGCCTCCGTTGATGAACCTATAGACTCCTGCGGGCAGAAAACACTATACCTGAACGGCAGGTATAATCCTTCACAGAATCTGAAGGCAGGTTCTTAGCGAGTCTAGTCGGGCACCTCCGTGCAGTGACTGTAGGTCCTAAGATCGTAGCTTATTTAGGGCTACTGGGTGTTATGCTGTGAATTATAGCTTCGCGAAGCAAGGTTGAGTGGGTTATGAGGTATCGGAATCCTATCACGGTTCCAGTCGCTAGTTCCTATACAAGAGCTAGGAGTTATTATATAATTTCGCTTCGTGAAAGTATATTCTGTTGGTGTTAGAAACTAAAGTGCAATAATCCTATCTACGGATTACCCTTTGAAGTCTTCTGGTGAACGGCAAAGAGGTGCGAGAATGCCAATGAAGGTGAACTATTGCCTTCTTGGTTTAAGGACAAAAGCTGAGTGTTAACGAAGCAACAATTCAATACGGCGCACAAGTGTTTTATGGTTCGCGAAGACCATTTTAAAACACTAGTGTATTGACATGGACGTTGTAAGGGGGGTCTTCTAAGCTTGTTAGCTTCGAAAGCTTTTAAGGACTATGGTGTGGGGGAGTAATTCCCGAGCGTATTCTGTTTTTCTAGCTAATACACTCTGGTTTTTATACTAATTTTCTTGTACCAGTTCGTAAGCTACTACTGTCAGCCTTGGTAACCACAGTAATTTATTAGTGAGCTTCGCGAACGCTTTGTAACAATATTATCCTGCTGTCTACAGTCTTACTGAGTGGTATGGTGTATTAACCGTTCCTTCGTTAACGAGTCGTAGCGGCAAGTGGCTCTTTACTCATCGTTATTGGTTGCGCAGTCATCAGGAATGTGACTTCGCGAAGCTGAAATGTTTATTGGAATGCACCCATATGCTTTCAACCATTAGCCATTATGAGTCCCTCGCCGCGCACCGCCTTCGCGCAGGCATACCATATGATCGTATGGCTGGTATCACATGATTGGTCTAGACTTGTAATACCGTCATAGACCTATAGCTCAGCCACCTGGGAGGATCGGGCCGATATCCGATCGAACTGGATATGTTTATTTAATTATCGGTTCGCGGAGTGCGTCATAGGTTCGCATAGCCATGTGCATTGAGTAGTTTGCTACGATTCGACCTGCACTGGCCTTGCAACGATTGGTTTACTAAAAGGCCGTGCATGGGAGAACATCGATAAATTGTTATGTGTGTCCACGATTTCAGAGCACACAGAGCCTCAAGGCTCATCATCTCCCCCTGACTTTAATTTTTAATTGAATGAGTCACCATTATTGCTCCGCGGGATTTGTTTCCGCTTCGTTCCAATAAATTTGGTAATTCTGGAATTTCCGTTGCTATGGGATCACTTCTTTTAGCCAGATCGGGATTGAGATGTGCCTGGTATGTGTTCTGGTAATGTCCAGGAATGTTGAGAGATTTTCGCTGCTAACTTCTCGTTTAGCGCTGGTATGGTTCGCGTGTTCTGCTTCTGCCACCTCGCGGGACCGAGGCTTCTAAGCGTTGGTGTCAGTCATGGCTCGTGCGTCGATTGTGGGTATAAAAGTGTGTTCATGTTTTACTTTTCCCCCACTTTCGCACTACTCATGTACTTTCTCTCTCTTCTTCACGTACTCTTCTCTCTGTCCTATTCCTCCCTCTATCGCCATGTTTCCCGATTTCAACGCCACTTGCCCTATTGCTCACTCTATGGCGACGTTCGACTTTTGCCTGTCTCACGAATCTGACAGCACTTTCCTCACCCCGACTCCTGACATGTGGCTTTGCGCCACCTACGTTTCTTGGCGCCGCCTTGACCTCGCTTGGTCAAATGAAGAAGAAGGGTTTTTGAGTGATGACAAATGGGCCGACAAGGAAGGCCAGTTGTGGGTTTTGTTGGGCGCCTTGGATTCTACACGGATTAGGGACGCTCAACAGGAATTTGAGTATTTGGCTACATTCGCGGTACGTTTTCTTCGTGAACTCTTTAATTTTATTTTGCTGATCTAGTTTTTAGAAAAAAGCCGGTATCCCCATTGGTTCTCTTAACGAAGAGAACGCCTCTTCTCCTTCGGTTCATACTGAAGGCCGGTCTCCTACTGCTCCTCCCACGGTTTCTACTGCGGTTCCGGTTCTGCCTTCAGCGCCGACTAGAGCGCCCCATTCCCCAGCGTCAGGATCTGAGTTCCCCTCTCCATGGGCGTCGGCTTCGCCCTCTCCTTCTCACAGTGATCGCTTGGCTACTCTGAGGCCTCGTACTGCGCGAAGGATGGAGGCTAGATTGCCAGCCGCCCCAAATCCCGTATCGCCTAATACAGTGGCACTTTTTAAACGCGTCCGAGCTTTATGTGAGTTTTTAAAATTCACGAAGCTTTTTATTATTATTGACTCGTCTTCCTTTTTGCAGCGCCTATAGCAGGGCCTTCGAGTCCTAAACGGCCTCGCTTTACCAAGGCCCAGAAGGGCAAAGGCAAGGCTATTGACTCTCGTAAGTCTTTGCCTATGTTCTTTTCCTTTTCTTTATTAATTCGCGAACTTGCTTGTAGCCGTTCCAAAAAGAAAGCGTGGTCGCCCTCGTAAGGTTTCTGGAAACAAGGCTGTCTTTCATCGCTGGGGTGGACTAGGCGAAAGGATTCCTAAGTCCGCTGTTGAGGTTGCGCAGCCCCGCCTTCAACCTATTGGCCTCCTTGTCCCTGACAAGGATTTCGGGGACTATGTGGGTTCGAATGGTCATTACTTCGCGCGCCCTCTTGGAGAACAAGTTGGCCATTTGGTAAGTGAACAATCCTTTTTCTTCATTTGTATCTAACTTTTATTTGTAGATGCAGGAGCCTTGCGACAGGTGCTACATCGCGAAGGCACAATGCCGTAGCATCCATTCGAAGTCATACAAATGTTTCCGCTGTGTTCATATGAAGCACGCTTGTGTCGTCCGTCGTGACGACTCTTTTGTGAATACGGTGGAGCAAGTTTTCGAACCATCCACTTGTAAGTTTCTTATTTTCTTACAATCTTTCCTTCTTTTGACTTGGGATTTTCTTAGCTCTCGCCACCTCTATAATTCGCGAACTTCAAGCTGTCGTTGATATGGCTGATGCGTTGACCAAGCCTACCGCTTCCATTAAGCGGTCAGTACTTCGGACTCATGCCAACGCCCTTCATTCGCTCTCGGAACTAGTGGAACAAGGGATGCGAGGTATTCGCGAAGGTGATGAAGAAACTGCTGGTGAAGGCGAAGATGGTGATGGTAATGAGGATCCCGCCTCTGATTAAAATGTCTTGTAATTTTAGTGTAGTCTTGATAGTCCTTGGGACTTTAAATATTTTTGCTTGTAGTATTGCACCTTCGGGCTTGATTTGTTTTTATATATCTGTTTTCTTCAAAATTTGTACAAGTGATTTTCTGTACTGTGTTTCGAATACAATAGATTTTCGTTGTATATTCTTGCATGGTGTGAATGAATGTGAGTTTCCTTTTTAGGTTCACGGACTTGGTGAGTGTTCGTGTAGTCCATTCCAGGTAATAGGTCATGTGTTTTTCAGCTGACTTATGCGTGATTTCCGGCCTTGGCTTTTTAGTTTTTGCCAAGTCTAAGTCCGAAAATAGATATCTTGATATGTCAGAGACCAGGCTGCTGTTTTTGAGGGCCGGTCCCTTCGTCATGTTTCCGAGGCATAACATGGTCGTGATTTCGTTACTGATATCTTTAGTTATGGCTTCTCTTTCACCAGTTACTATGGCTTTGTCTGGATCAAGACATATCGCGTTTTTAATATTTGAATGGTGATTCGCGAACTCAGGTTTTTCTGAGTGAGTTTCTTTCATATGTTGTCGTGAAATTTTGATGAATGAATGTGTGGTGTACTACGCAGTGAATCGATGCGTCACAACATGGATACCATGTCTCCTCCCCCTGACTTTTATTTTTGAATGGTTTTGGCCATCCAAAATTTTCCAGTCATAAGGATTTATGCTTCGCGGGACATGTGATGTTGGATTATGAATTGTTGGAGCGACTTCTTGTTTTTTGGGTCCTTATGGTTCGATCCGCAGTGATGAGAATAATTTACAAGTCCACGATGAATGCTTGAATCAGCTGTCTTGGCCATCCACGTCTCCTCCCTTTCATTATAAAAGGTGAAAGTTTCGCGAACTCATTATTCATTCAGTCGATGACTGTCATTGTATTCCCTCCTAAACCTCCTGCCTTGTCTGAGCTAGTGGCCCGCCTTGAGCGTCTTCAGGCCCTTACGCTTCCCAAGAGTGCGACTGAAGCTTCCAAAAGCTTCTGGTTTCGCAAAGCCAAGGATCTTGAGGTGCGAGGCTACGTCTTTTTATGCTTGTGAACTCTTTCTGACTTTCTGCGTAGACTTTGATCTCTATTCACTACGCGGACTTTCGTCAGAACATTCAATTCAAGCATTTTGCTTCACGCATCAAGCAATTCCTTCATGTTCATGACTTCCATTCCGAATGGGCTGTCATGTCCCGAAACGGTCGTGGTAGAGTCACCTTCTGCAGTCCCGATGTTGCTGCTGCTGCTAAAGCAGCACCCTCAATTATTGAAAGGCTCAAGGACATTCCCGCCATTGGTCCTACTCTTGACGGCGACATCCCTATGGGATCCCCGGTTCCAGATCACAATGAACGCAACTGGGACAAGTCCACTTGGTCCAGTTCCCCCGCACGACCCGCTTCACGAGCTGATAATCACTCTGCGTGCGAATCTGACGACGGCAGAGCTCAGCAGGCTGAGACCGATTCGACCGAATTGGACCCTTGGGTATGTTTCTTTTCTTTCCACGAACTTTCTATTTTAATTCCCAGTTTCAGGACGACTTGCCTGAAGGTGACTGGGACGAGCCTCCCAACCTTGAAAGTCTCGCGGCTCGTCAAGGAACCTTGAAGGAAGCTCAGAAAATCGCAAACAAGATTTCTGAATGCATCCCTCCTCGCGTTCCTTTTGAAGGTCAACAATTTGGCTCCTCTTTCTGTGCCTTTTGTTCAGGTACCCCCCGTCATCCTCCTCACGAATGTCCTGCCCGATCCATTAAGGTACTTCATGAATTCGTATTTCTTTATTCGGTTCCTGATTGGCTTTGTAGGCACATCGTCCTTGTATGCCTTGCTTGGCTCGTAGTGAAGAGTGTGTCTTTATTGGCCTCAAGGTTGAATGCACTAATTGTGCTCGTCACTGGGGTCGCGGATGCGTTGGTGGTATCCCTGACCGCAACGTACTGGCTTTCCCTTTTGCTGGGAAGTCTGATGAACAGGTTGATTCGGTTTTGGCTAAGATTGATGCCATGACCTTATCATCTGCTCTGTACGGTCCGATTGGTGGTGAGTTTTCCTTTTCTAGTTCGCGTAACCCTTCTAAATCTATCTTCTTGATTGATAGCCGGTGCTACCACTTCTGAGGCTTCCCGTGCTCGGGACGTTGAGGATTCTGCTCGAGCCTATGTTGCTCTCAACTGGCGTCAGTTAACCTTTGATGGTCCTGAAACCCTTCCAGCTCTCGTTGCTTCCTGCGACGCTTTATTCTCTCGTCTCGAGGTGAATAATCGTGAACTGCTTGCGCTTTTGAAGGTTTGCGCCACTCTTACTGCCGAGTACCGGATTGTTCGGGCGAAGTTGGAAGAGAAGCGTGCCGATCCTGATGATTTTGGTCCTCCTCTTCCTTCTCCTTCTGTTAGAATTCAGAAGGGTTCGAAGGGAAAGGAGCCTCAATGGTGGTAAGGCGTCTTCGCGAACTTGAAATTTTTAATCCGCATTGTATAATAGTCGTGTCGTCAAGCGTTGTTCAACCAATGCAGTTTTGAATTACTTGTAAAGACCGTGATAGTTTGTATAGTCGTCCCCCCCCCCTCAAATAACATATAGCTTTGCAAAGGGTTTCAACTCCCAAACTGTTGGTGTGAATTAAGCAAGTTCTGCTTCGTTATGCTCGTCTTCGTCATCTGGCAATTCATCGAGCATGTCTTCTTTGTCTGAATCCAATAGTTGTTTCATTCTAGCCAGAGGTACATCAATTATTGCGTTGATGTCTGGCAATTCTATCTTTTGCCTCACGAAGTAAGGTATCAATCGATACGCCGCTATTGGTCTTGCGAACGTTGAACCATCGATTTCACATAAGATATAGGCACCACCCTTGTTCCAGCCTAACACCACTAAGGGTCCCAGGTACCTGGGTCGCATTTTCCTATTAAGTGCCTTTTATATTTGTGTATTCCTCATTAGGACTAGACTTCCTTTCGCGAAGTTAAAGTCTTTAATGGAATATTGATATTCCTCCTCGAATTTTAAGGCAGCTTTCCACCTGGATTCATAGACTTTGGATTTGAGTCTTTCCAAATCTTCTACTCGTTTTTGAAGACTGATTGCTCTTCGAGCGATGAGTGACATGGTGCTTATAATATTATCTGGTGGGGGCATAAGCCATGTCGATTCAATAATGTCCAATGGTAGTAGGGGTTCTGTTCCAGTCGCCGCAAAGTAGGGTGAACATCCCATTCTTTTTCGCGTAGTGATCCTATCAGACCAGAATACTGAATGTGCATTCTGACTCCATTTCTTTTGATCACCGTTGGATGCTTTGAATAGGCCCTGTCGTACGTCAAAGTGTGGTCTTTCTGCTATTCCGTTGGCTCGTGAATTGTATCCCGATATTCGAATATGATTGATGTGATATCGTTTTCTGAGGTATTCGATGGCAGCGACGAAGGCCTTGCCATTATCCGTTACGATTTCTACTAACGCTCCCCATCTACACAATATGTCTTCGAAAATCCATTCCCCTATGGTGCGCGCAGTCTCTCTTCGCAAACACCTAAATTCTGGGTAGTGGCTGACTGAACACCATCCTTGTACAATATATTTATATTGTCCAGACATTGGCATGAGCATGGTGTCCATGTACATCTTCGAGAACAACGGTGCAGGGATAGCGACTGTCGCGGGCATATATATTTGCCTAGTTTGCCATACTTGACATAAATGACAAGTGCAGACATACCAAGCGATATCGGCTTTCATATCAGGCCACCAATATCTGCCTTTAACTAGTTCGTGGGTCGCGTAGAAACCTCTGTGGGCTACTTCGTCGTGACATGCTACCATGACTTCGATTCGCTTGGATTGTTGTATAACCAGCTGATGTTTTCCTTGTGAACTCTTATGCCACAATTTATCATCTTTTTCGAAGAAGTTCATCACGTATCTCATGAACTTCACCTAGTCGTCGTCATTAATTCCTGGTGGCCTCTCCAATTTGGTATGCCAACATAAAATATACTCTATACGTTTGTCTCGTCCCACTTGTTGAGAAGTGCGTGGAATGTCATCGTATTTTAAAGAGTAGTTTTGCGTAGCTGAATTTTCTGTATCCTCGATTGTTATTGAGAATATAGAGGTTGTAGGGGTTATACGACTTTGCATTAGTCCGTAGTGTGTATGCAGAAAATCATCCATTCCGTCTTCGGGTGGAGGAGGATCTCCTTCTTGAGGTGGACATCTAGACAGGCCATCTGGTCCATGTCTAGTTCCTGGTACGTGTACTAGCACGAAGTGAAATGATAATATTCCTATAATCCATCTATTGACAGCCACTGATGGTGCAATGTCTGGATTCTTAAGCATTCCCTTGATAGCACTGGCATCCACTTCTACTACGAAGGTGGGCAGGCCTATAAGGTATAGCTTGCAATCGCCTAGGGCCCTGTATAACCCGTAGATTTCTCTCTTTGCTTGGGAATATCCACATTCATGGGGATTTAATGTGATTGAACCAAACCTCGCGAAGTTCCTGATTGCCAGATCGTCAGGGTCACATTGAGCCAGGTAATATCCAATGGCCGCCGGTCCTGTATCAACTGCCAGGATGACAGCTCCCTTTGAACTGTAATTGATGGGTCTTAAGGCGGGACTGTTGCGTACTGCTTCCTTTAATTTTTCTTGAGCTTCGATCTCTTCCTTCGCGAAGTGAAATTCCACATCTTTGCGAAATAACTTGGTTATGGGTAGAGAATTTTCCGCAAAGTTCTCTATAAAATTGCGTAGCACTCCTGCTGTGCCCACGAATGCTCTTGCATCTGATATGTCCTTGCAAGGCCCCCAGCGAAGTATAGGATCAACTATACTGGGTAGTGGTAGGCGGCCAGCGTAGGTGCACCTGTGTCCTATCACGATTATTTCTGGGCAACACAAGTATGCTTTCTTGCCCGAGAATGTACCACCACAGTATTTCATGCGCTGTACTATTCGATTTAGGTTCGCGAAGTGCTCCCAAACAAATCTACGTATTCCAGGATTTTCTGCTATGGTTTTGTAGGTATCGCCTATCTCATACCGTGTAGCAGGTCCGCGAACTGGCACATCGTCAATGTAGGGTATGGTGTACTGCGGAATTTCTGGTTGCAGAATGAAGGTTACATTGTCGTGGAAGATTGGTACTGAATTCGTCCATCCCATAGGTAGGGTTACCAGTCGTAATGCTCCATAGGGGGTTTGGAAGGTCATGAGGTCTCGCGAACTCTCTGCCAGTACTCGTTCGTCGTAGCCTACAAACAAATCTAGCGTTGCTCCGCAGGCTCTCCCCGCGAAGTTCTCTGCTAATTGGTCTGTGGTAGGAGGCAATCCTGAGTGCGCGATAGTGACTTCATTTAAGGGTTCAAGGCTATGAACAATCCTTAAACTTTTTCCATCTTTCTTGAGTACCATGAACCATCGTGAACGATATGAAGAATTTGATGGTTCATATACGCCTGCGTCTAGTTTGGTTTTGATAATTTTACAGACTTCGCTGTAAATTCCTGGGGGTATGGGTATGTTTTGTAATACCCAAGGGGTATGTTCGACTACTGGTATATCAATGGGGGGAAAGAAATCCTGTCTGAAGCTGCCTCGTTCTGAGTCTTCCCAAGCAAATGCTTGGCTTTGCAGGTTCATGAAGTGATGCATTAGTTTCTTTTCTTCTTCCCAAAGGAAACCATCGTTATGGATTGAATCTATATATTCTTTTCGATCCATGGTATACCTTCACGTAGGTCTGAATTCTGGTGGTTGTGGTGACAATCTCGGTAGGTCTTTCAAAGGGTCGCCTTTAATGTTACGAATTATCCTGAACTTATCAGGTAGGGTGGCGAGAATTGGCTTGGTCTTTAAGGCAACCGGTTTATACTTCTTGCTAGCGTATATAGACGCGGTCTTCTCAAACCAAGGTTCATAATTGTCATCACCAATTATATTCGAGCCATATAGATGATACATGTACTCGAGTGGTTGGGAAAGTTGTTTGGAGTGGTGTGTTATGCTACCCTGAGCGTATATAGGCATTATCTTTTCTGTATCTTTGCTTCGCGGACTATCTAATGGTCCATGAGTCGAATTTAGTTCTTGTGTCGAGGGGATATTAAGTTGGGTTGGATCGCACGCCGCTAGGTACTGTGCAGTAATGTGGGAATTTTCGAACTCGGGATGGGTAGCGTATGCGGAAATGATAGGATTCTGATTAGCTTCTAACTCAATGACTATGGCCACTTCTTCTTGATCGTGAAGCCTATCTTCTAGTCAAGGGTCATCTTCTTCGGAATAAGCATCGTGTGTCATAAGCCTGATGCGACCTCTGGGCCTAGTGGGGATAGTAGCGGTCTTTCCCGTATTAGGGTCATGGATAGTGATGGTCTGGTCCTGATTCTCATAATTTTGGACTATGCTTCGCGTAAGGGTATCGAAAGGTCGACCGAGTAAAATATCGTAAACGGATTGCCTAATGACGTGCACTTGCAAGTAAAGGGTGATATCCCCAAACAAAAAGGCGACGTTCCTGGCAAGGCCAAGAGAACTGTTCAGAGTCCCATTCGCGGACTGCATGTCTATAATAACTGTTGGGTCATATGTCAATCCAAGGCAATGGCATACTGCTTCCGACATCGAAATCACTTGTGATCCCGGGTCTATTATGCATTCGACCTTCAACTGATGATCCACGATAGGTAATATAGACCGCAAAGCAATGGATTCGGCTGCGCATTTAAGCGGGCCAATCTTTTCTCCTTTCTTGATACGCTCTTCATAAGGGTCCTGTACTACGAAAGCACCTTCTGGTGGTTCTTCGCGAACTGGTTTGACTTTTACTTGCTCGAAGGTTTGTACTATAGGCTTTGGTTGCCCATATAGTAAGGTAGTCTTTACTGGAGAGTCTTCAGACAAGACCTTGATTTCCATGGTGCCGGGTCCAGTATACGAAACATCATTCTTAAAATGCTCCACGGTGGGTGGCACTTTTCACTTCATGATGTCGTCTTTGGTCATATCACGGATCTCTGGTGATAAGGAAAATAGTTCCCTCTGTGATAGCATGACGGGGGCATCCATAGTCCTCTCATATACATGTCTAGCTACCAAAGCGTCCTCTATAGGAGCCTTGGTGCGATATGCAGGTTCATGTTCATGGGCCTTCTTCCGGTAATCTGGCTTCGCACCTATATTCCTATCAATAGGTGGAGCGTAATTCGCGGGGCAAACAGAAGCGAAGGGATGTATATCTTCAGGGACTACGTTATCAAGGGTCGTATCTTTCCCTGATTGATGTGTAGAACTCGGTTCCGCCATGGGTACTTTCTTCTTGGCAACTTTGTTGCGTGAAGCCTCCTTTGAGGATGGCAGAAAGGTATTGATGATTTCTGCTTCTCTATTATCATCTACCTGCGTTTGCGGTGAATGAATTTCCATGTCACTATCGTCTGAGACATCGATGAGTGCAGGCATATCTTCTATTTCTGGAGTGATCTCTCGATCATGTATATCTTCTTTGGTTCGCAGGCCTGATTTCGGTTTCTCAGGTACTTGGCGTACTTGTTTACTATTTCTTGTCGATCTACCCATGACTTGGGTAGAATCAGTGGTTCTAGTCGTGTCCTTTGCCGTCGAAGTGTTTTCTTGGGCGGGAGTATTGACTGTCTTTTCAGCGGGTCGTCGTACCAAACGAGGTATGCGAACTTCAACTTGTTTAAACCACGTTTTAAGGGTTTCATCCTCTGATTGATCTGCACAAACTTGTAAACTTTGTAATTCCTTTTCAATAGACCCTGTCTTAGCAATTAAAGCTTCAACACGTTGTGTGATGGTCATATTGGCCGGTAAGGAACGCTTGTTCACCAGCTGCGCGTAGTGCTCTGAGTTTTTAATGAAAGTGAGGGGTTCCTTGAGGAATTGCATCATCGTAGTATTAACAGCACCCAATTGACCAGGGTTTTGTTGATGCCATTCTTCTATTTTGTCAGCAAGACAATTCCCAGGTAAACCCTTTGGGAGGTAGGCACCCATTGGTAAGACAATATGGTTCTTCATGTTCTTTCTACATTTGCCTTCGCGAATCATCATATCGATTTCCTTGCAGGCATTGATGTAGTGACCTCTTTTACCGCAGAAGCCACAATTACCGTCCCGTGAAGCTGGGGAGCTAGCAAATAGTGATTGTGGTCCTGACTGGTAATTAGGGCGCCGCAGCTGACGGTCCTGTTTGTCTTGTAACTGTAATTGTGCTAACTGCGCAATCTTATCCTCAATTGCTTGTAGATGCAACGAGATTTCTGAGGGTTCTTGCTTGACCATTACTGGGTCTGGCATCCTTGGTGCATATGACTGAGTAGCTGCAACCAGCGCAGATGGTATAATCGGTGGATTATACGTCGCAAACCCCCCTCCAGCATGGTACGGCTGTGGTGTACTCGCGTACAAGCTTTCTCCACGATTTGTCCCTTGTAAGACAAATTGCGCGGCTTCGTATATCTCTCCCAATAAGTAGGGGTCTGAAGGAAAGTGGTCTGGGAGTTTAATTTGAAGTCGATGCATAATGCCTTCCCAGATGGAATCAGGGAATCCTTTGCTGAACAGGTTACTCACTTCGGAACCAGAAAGTCTGTTTTTGGATTCCAAGAATTGTGCTTTAGGGTAGAATTCCCTATAGTACATTCCAAGGACAGCCAAAGATATCACTTCGCGAGCGTATTTCCCTACAACTCGTTCAATGTCCATTCTTTCGTATTTTCGGTCCGTGTCCGCATCAGGATATTGCTTGATGATTGCATCTTTTAGGTGCGTATAGGTTTTTGTTGCATCCGTGAACTCTGCGAGACTTTCCCAGAAATCTGCTACTGCAACTCCAGGATAATGCATTAACCATCTCTTCTTTTCTCTATCATCCGTTATATTATAACAGACGAATAAGGCTTCCAAATCCTGTAAATATCGCACTAGTTCGCAACCGGGATTTGTTTCATCAAATATATTTGGAGCACTTCGCTCCCGCCTAAAAGGCATCTGGGTATTCATGGCTACCGGTGGAAGAGGAGCTGCTTGAGGGGCGGCTGCACCGGCTTGTCCTGCGCCTGCTTGTCCTGCCTGCGCGGGGCCAGCTTGTCCTGCTCCAGCATTTCCTCCAGCTTGGGCACCAGCTTGTGCACCTGCGGCTCCTGACATTGCTTTCTGTGTAATGTGTGGGGTTTGTGTGTTGATTTCTATAGGTTGTGATATGAAAGGAATATCATATTCCTCGGTTTCTCCTTCACGTACTGGTGTAGTAACGGGTGCAGGGGTTTGTATGGGTGAACTTCGCGTAGATAGTTCAGTAGTATCGGTGCTCTGTGTAGTGAGACTTAATCTTCTTCCAAAATCGTCAAGGTCTATTCCTTGTTTTGAGTAGGGTGTCGCAGTATCAGATGCTGGGGTTAGGTTACCCGTGGTGTGATATGCAGTCGGTAATGTGTCTGTGAATAGACTGGTAGAGGGTTGTAGACTGGATAGAACTTCATCTTCTTCGTATAGATCGAAAGGTTCAGCAGTCGATATATCTAGCTCTTTGTAGTAGAGATCTCCTGGGATGAATTGTTCTATATCCTCTTCTTTAATTCTTCGCGAAGAAGTAGAAGGAGTAGGTGGATTATTAATTGGGGTGTCGGCAGGCTTGGGTTCCAAGTGCTCGGTATCTTTTTGCCACTGTTGGCGTTGGGATGTTACACGTAAAGGTCGCGAAGTAGGTGGTTGGTAGGGTTTGTTATGACCAAAGTTCTTTGGGGGAGCAATGGTCAAAGTATGATTTTAGGAGATAGAGTCGAAGTTTTGACTATTATCCCCTCACGGTGGGCTCCAAAATGATGAACCTATAGACTCCTGCGGGCAGAAAACACTATACCTGAACGGCAGGTATAATCCTTCACAGAATCTGAAGGCAGGTTCTTAGCGAGTCTAGTCGGGCACCTCCGTGCAGTGACTGTAGGTCCTAAGATCGTAGCTTATTTAGGGCTACTGGGTGTTATGCTGTGAATTATAGCTTCGCGAAGCAAGGTTGAGTGGGTTATGAGGTATCGGAATCCTATCACGGTTCCAGTCGCTAGTTCCTATACAAGAGCTAGGAGTTATTATATAATTTCGCTTCGTGAAAGTATATTCTGTTGGTGTTAGAAACTAAAGTGCAATAATCCTATCTACGGATTACCCTTTGAAGTCTTCTGGTGAACGGCAAAGAGGTGCGAGAATGCCAATGAAGGTGAACTATTGCCTTCTTGGTTTAAGGACAAAAGCTGAGTGTTAACGAAGCAACAATTCAATACGGCGCACAAGTGTTTTATGGTTCGCGAAGACCATTTTAAAACACTAGTGTATTGACATGGACGTTGTAAGGGGGGTCTTCTAAGCTTGTTAGCTTCGAAAGCTTTTAAGGACTATGGTGTGGGGGAGTAATTCCCGAGCGTATTCTGTTTTTCTAGCTAATACACTCTGGTTTTTATACTAATTTTCTTGTACCAGTTCGTAAGCTACTACTGTCAGCCTTGGTAACCACAGTAATTTATTAGTGAGCTTCGCGAACGCTTTGTAACAATATTATCCTGCTGTCTACAGTCTTACTGAGTGGTATGGTGTATTAACCGTTCCTTCGTTAACGAGTCGTAGCGGCAAGTGGCTCTTTACTCATCGTTATTGGTTGCGCAGTCGTCAGGAATGTGACTTCGCGAAGCTGAAATGTTTATTGGAATGCACCCATATGCTTTCAACCATTAGCCATTATGAGTCCCTCACCGCGCACCGCCTTCGCGCAGGCATACCATATGATCGTATGGCTGGTATCACATGATTGGTCTAGACTTGTAATACCGTCATAGACCTATAGCTCAGCCACCTGGGAGGATCGGGCCGATATCCGATCGAACTGGATATGTTTATTTAATTATCGGTTCGCGGAGTGCGTCATAGGTTCGCATAGCCATGTGCATTGAGTAGTTTGCTACGATTCGACCTGCACTGGCCTTGCAACGATTGGTTTACTAAAAGGCTGTGCATGGGAGAACATCGATAAATTGTTATGTGTGTCCACGATTTCAGAGCGCACAGAGCCTCAAGGCTCATCACCGTCTTGCTGGTTTTCCTTTTTTTAGGCTTTAGTATGGCATATCCTGCTTTAAGCAGGTTGCCTATAGCATTATATTTTCGCTTTTTCCCCATGAGAAGAGTATAAAAGCAAGCCCAAGAGATATGAGATAAGTTGACGTGTGATACACTTTTTTACAGGATTGAACGGACGCATCGTAGATGCATCTTTTCCATTTCAGAGTGTAAATCCCATGGGGCATCATCAAAACGGCCTATTTTGTAAATTGGTCTGCAACAAAAGTTTCTAAATAGTAATATCTATATTTTGTAGGAAACAGTTTTCAAAATAAGGTTATATTGCGAGTGCCCCATGGGAAATACTGATTTTCGTGCAAAATGTCACACTATGTCACGTGATGTGGTTGTTTTGCTCTGAGGCCTATCTTACGAAGGAGAGGATGAATATATGGCAGTTGGATCAGGTGGTAGAGATACAGATGCAGGCACAGGTGTAGTCGTAGTGGTTCCGGGGGCAGCAGGGCAAACAGTAGTCCCCTCAATGTATCCCCAGAGACCCTTGCCCTTCAGCAATTCAGTTATTTGAAGCTTCCAAGATGCATAGTTCTTCCCATTAAAGTGGCTACTCGTGTTGGGGAGAATAGTGACTCCCAACATCAATGACATCGTTTAGGGCGTTAAGTGTGGTAGTGGGTACTGGTGTGATGTGTGGTAAAGTGGTATAAGTTGAGTTGATAAAATTCGCTGCGTATTCTTCTTGACTGAGCTATAGGCAACAGGTGCGCATAACCTATTGAATGAAGAATATAAGTAATGATCTCAGTTGGGCACAGTGTAGGTGAAACGACTGTATTGAAGGTTACTGTACCTATTGAATGAAGAATATAAGTAATGATCTATGAGTGAATGTGAGTAATAGAGTAAGATAGACAGTAGTGGTATACATACCTCAGTTGGGCACAGCGTAGGTGAAACAACTGAGGTATAGGGTGTCTACGGCTGAGCTATATAGGCAATTGAGTAAGGACAGGAGTATGTATAAGGTAAGCAGGAAGGAACGATAATCGAAAGATCAGATAAGGTATAACATACGGATATCTTCAACAAGAGCAAAATGGTGCAGGACTTGCAGGGACATGTTGAGAACAAGGTAGAGCGTGGATTCTGACTTGAATAGCCAATCAATATTTGATCATGCCTGTACTTGATTTTAACATGCACAGATCAGAAATATCAGCTACAGCATCCAGAGCACACATTTAATCAGCTCAGAACACTTTTGTACATGGGAAGTGGGATGTCAGAGAAAAATATTTTAATGTCACACATGGGAAAGCAGAACGCAGTTCAACTAAACACATCTACCTTTTATGGAAACACATGTGTGAAAATGCAAACGCAAATGCAGGTGTAAGAATGCAGACTAACGCACTCACACATGTGGGTCACGCAGAATTCTATGTGCCCGTCTATTGACACTATCCTAACATTGACCCAGATATCAACAGGAACTGCTCCTCAGCAGACAGTTTCCAGATCTCTTCACGAATATAAGGGACACTTGGACTAAAACAGCAACAAAGTGAGATGAACAGACTGGAGAAGAGAGGAATGTGGAATGCGTAACCTCAACAGCCTGTATGGATGGGAGTGCTTTCAACAATGACACAGCATTTGGTTCGGTGAAGATTATGAGAGAAACCTCGCAATACGAGTTACCGAACCAACAATGTCGCAGAGATTTGGGCTCTGCATGCTTTCCAGGTGCATGACTGGCCTACCTTGAATCAGTTCCCGAAAGGTGCACCTCATCTATTTCAGTACAGATGACAAGAACATCACTCATACAAGAAATAAATTACGTCCACCCAAGAAAATCCACCGGCCTCATACCCTTCGGAAACGGCGACGCCCCAATCATCCCAGCCTGCGCCCACGCATCCACCAAATAATTCGCCCAGAACAACAACCAACCCATCGTCCACACCCACCCCCCTACACCCCCCACCTTCCCCACCTTCCTCCCCCAAGCCCCCTCCCCAAGCACCCCTACGGCGCTAACCAAAAACAAACACCCCGAGTCCCAGAACTGCGCACGGTGGCCCATGCCCCAGACCCCGAGGTAGTGGATGAGCGCCGAGGCGGCGAAGGAGCCCAAGACGACCCCTGCGCGCCCCGCGGCGGGCACGCCGAACGAGACGTAGGTGTGCTTGAGCGCCTGGTGCCATCTGCGAGCCCAGAATTGGGAGAGGGATGTAGAGAGCCATGGGTCGTCAAACAGGGGCGGCCACGAGCGTGGGTCCTGGCGGAAAAGCACCACGCCGATGAGGGTAGCAAAGTCGTATTGGCTCTGCAGGGCGCAGTACATGACGATTACGGAGAGGAAGGTGATATATGTTGAATGAAGACTGGGGAAGGCGCCGTCGAGGATGGTTCCCCCGTTGACGCTGCCGAACGTGCCTGGGCCGAGTATCTGGATGCGATAGTGGACGAGATCGAGGATGAGGGGGTGGACGAGGAGGGATGCCAAGGTTACGCTGGCGAATGCAAGCCTCGACGAAGTGGGCCGTCTCTCAGGCGGGATGTAGACATTCGCACCCCAATTCCAGTCGATCCCACGTAGACTCGTCAGGAGAGCGACGAGCGTCGCCTTGGACGGGTCCGATTTCCTACGGGGCGCTTCACCAAATGTCCAGATAGTCGCGCGCATACTGCCGACTGTCGTTAGGAGCTACTCACCATCCTTGTAAGCAAAGTGAATAGACATAAACACGAATGACATACAAGAAGGAGCTGGTTCAAGTGCATCTGCATCTCGTCCCCACCAGACAAGTCAAGTGTCACCGCACAGCGATACATCGCGTACAGCGTAGCTGGTAAGAAACCCAGGCGCACCACGAACGGGTACGACCGCAGAGCGAGGTGGGCATTGATGCAGTAGCACAAAAATGCTGGCAGGATGTACTGCAGAAAAATCGACAAATCCACAGGCTGCCTGGCTCCTGGGTCGAACCGTGGTGGGGCGTAATGGGTCCTGTTTCTCGGATGTTAGGGCTTGGTTTGGCTGGGTGAGCTAGCGACGCACCAGGACATCCCGCTCTCGTCAGTAGCGCTCTAAGTTGAAGTTCGGGTCGGCCAAAGCCGGTTACAGCACCACTGAGGACTCTGCCCATTACGTTTGCGCGATCTTTATCAGTACCAGGATGCTCAGTGAGCGCTCGCCGTCTGTGAGCAAGGTCATGATCATAGTCAAGGGTAGGCCCAAATTCGGCAGTTACCGCTATGGGAGTGGGCAATGTACAAAGCTATCGACCCTCCGCGGCTAGATTCTTCTTTCTGTTCCCAGTTTCTCCGAATATATGACGGATTTTAATTATAGGGACATGCTTCTTTGAACGTGAACGTGTTTCTCAGCACCGAATCAAGTATCGAATGCAATAGCTTTATCCTTTCATAGGAATCGAAGTGAACTAGCAACGACGAAAGCGTCTTCATTTCTAGTAGCAGAGTTGTAGGACAAACTGTATGTGCGATGGCATAGAAAAAGATTCAGGAATCACGTCTGCGCTCGAGTCTCGACATAGCATACTAGAATACACACCGCGACGTCCACGCCCACCGGTACCGATGAGTTCCCACAACACCCTATTCACCCCGAGAAATAGGTAGTCCGCCTACAGGCAGCGAAGCCCAACTCAATTCCGGTAATCACCGCTGCGAATATTGCCAGGAAGCGCTTGCTGCGCCTCGGCATTTAGACGAACGACACGGTGATCAAACGCGCTCTTGCTGGACAACAAGCCTAGTCGAGCCCCGTAAGCCCAGACTGATGAAAATGAACAAGTGGGTTGATCAAAGCACAAAGCACACAGCGAACATGTTAGATGATAGATCGTACGACGACCCAAACACACAACGTTTCAGTGCCGGCACATTTTCGGGCGCACGTGACGCCAAAGTGGTGCGACCCAACGAAAATATAAAGTTGATTAAATAAAAGCAAAGAATTTGCTTCGGACCTGTCGTCACCAAGCAAAGCAGCGATGGATTTCGTCCTGAGCACCGCCGATTCGCTTCTGCTCGACAAAGTATGGGCGCATGTCCTCCCTTTGCACTCCACCAACACGTCCTCGGAATATCCCATCTCCGTGCTTCCGGCTACTTCAGCGTGGAGCCGCGACTACATCCCGCGCCAGCTGCTCTCGCTGTCCGTGCTCACGCTGCTCGGGATCTACGCGCTGTACTTCATCTTCGCGTGGCTCTCGTACCGATTCATTTTCAACCATGACATGATGCGCCATCCCAAGTTCCTGCCGAACCAGGTGCGGCTGGAGATCATGACGAGCGTGCGCGCGTTCCCGGTGATGACGCTGCTCACGCTGCCGTGGTTCCAGGCGGAGGTCATGGGCTACAGCAAGCTCTATGACGGGCTTGATACGTATGGATGGCCGTACCTGTTTGCCAGTATTCCCTTGTGCGTGTCAGTCTTATTATTGCAGCTAGTACTAACAGATAGATAGATTCCTGCTGTTCACGGATTACTGCATCTACTGGGTGCATCGATGGCTGCACATCCCGTTCATCTACAAAGTCCTCCACAAACCCCACCACAAATGGATCAGTACGTCCCATCCCTTACCCCACCACGCCTACTAACCCATCGCAGTCCCCTCACCATGGTCCTCACACGCGTTCCACCCCGTCGACGGGTACCTCCAATCCGTCCCATACCACCTCTTCGTATTCCTCTTCCCGCTACACCGCATGGTCTACCTCGGCCTCTTCGTCTTCGTCAACTTCTGGTCCATCTTCATCCACGACTCGGACATGATCACCGGGCACCCCCTCGAGACCGTCATAAACGGCCCCGCCCACCACACCCTCCACCACATCTACTTCACCGTCAACTATGGCCAATACTTTACCTGGGCAGACCGAGTCGGCAACTCGTACCGCCAGCCCGAAAAGAGCCTCGACCCGCTACTGGAGGTGCAGCTGAAGGGCAACAAAAAGGAGCAGTAATACTACCTACTAATATATAGACTACTTATTGGCGGAGGGTTAACTACCGCGTGTATATTCAAAACATAGCTATGACATGACTTTAGTCGATGTTCAATCTCCCAGCCCAAAGCACAGGCGCTCGCAACGACAAACGGACTCCCTCCATCGCTGAAGTTGACACAATACTTCTTGGACCTGGCAGGGAAGAGAGAGGTCTTCGGACGGGTGCTAGTGTGCAGAACATGACATGGGTACATTGGCGAGTACTCTGCACAATTCGTACCAGAACCGATACTCCGCAACGTCTCAAGATCCATATACCTGCCGGACATCCTAGGCACGAAGGAAGGGATTACGGCACTGAGCGAGTTCATTAAGAACCCCGGAGCATCCACACAATCGGAGAACAGCAAAGTGGGAGGCCGGCGCCAGTACCTGAGGAAATAGAGAGAGAATGGTGGGAGGACGACGAACACGGGTCGACACATCACGAAAGCACGGCCCGCAAGACACACAATCACACAAAACTCATGACCATGGCCAAACGAAGGGATGACCAGTTTAGCCCAATTCAGGGCACAAAAGTACCATAAACGTTCACTACTGTACTTCACATCATATGCTGAGGTACCAGGAGAAGTCGAATGGAAAATGGAGGTACCGGAACACGAGGGAAGGAGGGAGCCTGAAGACTGATACCTCCACCGCGTCTTAGTAGAAAAAGTACTTGCAGCGATTAATCAAACTAATTCGGTAAGTGCAAAGCAGGATCCTGTTCATGCCGCTTCAAAGTAAGTACCAATTCAAGCCGGTTCGAAACGGCCTGATAAATGGCATCAAAACCCGCTTCTGCATCGCACGCTTTGTTGGCGCATCTGTGACATTCAAGTAAGAGGTTACAGCTTATAGATCATAACTGTTTGCTATAAGACGGAAAATCCGTGGCTGTGCCAGTTTTTATCGGGCCGGACTTGAACAGAAACCGACAGTTTTGCAAGTGTAGTAAGTTCCAAACGTTGAACAGTCTCATACTAAAGACCAGATGGCCTCATACCAAGGTAATTTGGGACACAACGCCTCGACTGATCATAGCTATAGCCTATAGGCTTGCCCATACTTTTTCCGCTACGCCCCTCATAACCTCATTCCACACCTCGTTCCGCCCAGTCAACACATACGGCACTCCCGAATCGCCACCCTCGCTCACACCCGGCACCAACGGCAGCTCGCCCAGGACATCCACTCCCATCAGCCGCGCAGCCTCGCGGAACCTATCCGGCGAGCCAAAGAGGTAGTGCGGCGTCGTGCAGTTCCCACACACGAAATGAGACTGGTTCAACACCAGACCGGTCACCTAAATCCATAAGCAAACGACGCGCCAGATGCACGAACAGAGACGTACAGGCACCGAAACCTTGCGGAACATCGCAATTCCCTTCTTGACGTCCGTCAGAGCGACGTCTTGCGGTGTCGACACGATAACAGAGCCTGTCCTCATCAGCTTTCCTGCCGTGTACTGAGAACGACGTGCTCACCATCGACTTTAACGAGCTGTCCGAGTGTGAGGGGGACGTCTCCTGTTCCAGGGGGCATATCCACGACTAGGACGTCCAGTCCCTTCCAATCAACATCGAACAGCAGCTGCTGCACCGCCTTTTGCACCATCAGCCCACGCCAGACCACCGCTGTGTCCACGCCCTTCGGGAGGAGGTATCCCATCGACATCGTCGCCAGCCCGTGGTTCGTCACCGGCAACAGTGCACCAGCTACGCCATATTAGATAGCTATAATTCATGTTCGTGTGATATAACGCACCTTCAGTGAGATTGGGTTTCCCAGCATGAGAAAGACCCATGAGCATAGGCACCGAAGGCCCGAATATATCGAGGTCCAGGATCCCTACTCGTAGTCTCCCCGGGAGCATCCCCAGAGCGAACGCCAGGTTCACAGCGACCGTGCTCTTCCCCACGCCTCCCTTTCCGCTAGCCACCGCCAGGACCTTTTTGACATTCGGTATCCCTCGCTTCGCTGGGGGCGTTCGTCGAGGGATCTGCGGTGCAGCTCTCTGTCTAGGTAGACCCTGTAAATCAGCCAAAACGCATACAACGCAGTAGGGATATCTCACTAGAGGGTTCTCGTGGTACCGTCTAGCAGCACTGCTGAATAGCCGCCGGTACATGGTGGTGGTTTCCGTCCAAGTCCGGCCCGATAAAAACTAGCACAGCCACTCCTTTTCCGTCCTCTCCTACTCCCCATGAGCCGCGTCCAATCGTACGTCTTCTGGAGCACCTCCCAGGCGCGACAGCTCGTGCGGAGCGTCCTCACCAAGGAGCCCAAAATCGGGATGCACCACCAACAGCTCTTCAACGAAATCATCAAACAATACCCCGACGAGAAGCTCCCCACCCACCTCGTACCCGACACCCTGCCCTCCCCTCCCGCACGGGGCGGAGCCTACGCCCGGACGACCCCCGTACTCGCAGAGCACCCCGTGCGGTCGATGCGGTACCTCAAAAAGGTGATCCTCGAGGACATGCTCCGCCTGCGCGAGGTCGAAAAGGTCATCGTCACACGGGACCGCGAGGAGAAGCGTACAAAGACCAAGGCGCTGTTTGTGAAGCACCCCGAGCCAGTGAGCCCCACGGAGATGTACAGGTGGCGCGTCGTCCCGGGGTCTGCGCCGACGCACGACGTGCCCGACCCGGACCCCGAGGAGATGTTTGAGGCGAAGCGCGTGGAGGCGTGGAAGAAGAAGGTGCATGAGAAGAACAAGATGCTCCCACCTGGACAGAAGCTCTCGACGAGGCATCCGCCTGTGAGTTCTCGAGTGCCTCTCAAGAAGACTGGACTTATGGTATGTAGCCTCCGAAACGGATACTGTGGCTCCGCGAGAGGGAATGGAAAGACAAGGGCCTGGATGACTTCTCGGTGTGTTCATTTCTCTCCGCCCTTTCATCGATGTTTACGCGTTCTAGCGCGACCAAGGGAGCCCTCTTTCAGTGCGTGCTTTTTCGCTATAAATACTTGAGCTCATTGACGCGTTCGTAGAGTGCATACCAGAGGTCGATGGCTCCAAGGCGACCAGATGAGGAACATGACACGGAACACAGCGTGCGTCCCATCCATACTACCAAATCATCCAACCCTCATATCATATCCCAGAGTGCCCCGCAAACCGAGGAACAGGATCTTTACGACGTGAACGATGACCCTACTCCTTATCGCAGGCCTAATGACCCAAGGGGCGGCCCCCTCAATCACCGCCGTCACTTCTCCCTCGCAGCCAACCAAGCAAGTCCCATCTTCCTCACCCTTACCCCATCTCACCCCCCACCCAGACCACCCTCTCAACCAAAACCCCCTCAAACCTCAGCATACCCCCTTTCCCAAGGTTCACCCAACTCGACATCCGCGAAAAGGAGAAGAATGCCCTAGAGGTACGTTTTTGTCGCCTCTTCTGAAGAATGTGAGCACTGATCATCTTTCGCAGGAAGAAATAGAACGGGAGGAAACTCCTTCGCAAGACGACGGCCCACAGATCACCTTTCTTGAACGCGGTTTGAATTCCTCTGTATACGTGAGGCCAAGTAAGCCACGAGCGCCACGCAAGGTGGGTCGTCCGTCTTTGCTCAACGAGACCCTCATCCTCACTGGCATGTTAGGAACCTGAACCGGAGCGAGACGAGGTACGACGCCTAGCTGTCAAAGTCACGACTTTACCTCATTCGACCACCCCCACAGATTGACACAAAACTAGTACGCCTTTTCCCTTCGCAGCAGCCATTCCCGTTCTGAACCCCTTCCTTCGCACCAGGAGGACGACCCCAGCCACGAACCCTCCCCAGGCGCAGAGATAATCTTCCTCGAAGCAGAACCCTACGAACGATCCCGGAGACCCCGCAGACCCCGCAAAGTAAGCCCCCCACACCACCCGCCCCCCTGCCTAATTCCTCACATGCATAGGAACCCGAACCCGAGCGCTGGGAACGCGACCTCCCAGAGGTACACACCCACCCATTCATCCATCCCTCCCCATCCCTATCTGACCTCCCCCTTCCTTTTACAGGACATCCTCCCTCCCCCAATCGACACACGCCCTGACCCTCCCCAGCCCGTGGCCGATCTCAAAATGGTATGCCCTTCCCTCCCTGCCCCTCCCTTCCTTCCGTGCACTGACTCCCCCCCAGTCCATGAGCGCAACAGTAGTATGTCCCCCCCTCCTCCTCTCCCCATCCTCGCACTGACCACCCCTATTCATCATAATTTGAAGGGCATCCGACACAGTCGCGCCTCACAGCTATACGAGACCCTCGTCAAGAAATCCCTCTCGGGGCCGTATGCCGTCCCACGGCTCATCAACGTCCCTGCGTCGCGTCCGGCGTATAACGTGAGTCGGGTTTTCCTTTTTATTTTTTCGTGTTCAGGGAATGAATGTGATGTTTTCTTTTCTAGCGGTCGACGGTTCGACGTGAACCGGTGAAGGAATCGGAGGAATCGAAGGATGATATAGACGAATGAATATACATACTTACACATAATAATACTTTTTACTCCCGTATGTAAGATAGCGGCGTGACTCGCTTACTGCGAGGCATGCAGAAAAGTTCACCCTTCGTCCTCCTCTCCCGCCCTCATCGAAATAACTTCCTCCAACCCTCCCAACCATCCATTGCGCCATCTTTTTGTTTACGAGAGCACTCGCTCGGGAGGAGCTCCTCGGCAAACATCCGACGGAATGTGTAACCTCATAACCGTCCAGCGACAGTATAAACTCATCTGCGGCCTCGATAACGAAACCGACGTCTCCCTCCCACGTTTTCCTTCAAGTGCTCCGACTTACTGATTCTTCTAGCCATTTGATTGGGCTGGGAGTATTAGCATTGTCCCAGTCTTTCTCCGACCCCCTAGTCAAAGTCCACTGTCCACGCCCACAATGCGTGTTCTCTCCCGACAACTCAACAGTAGTGGGACAATGCCCATCAAGTGCTGAGCGGTCGTTTCCGGCCCCCTCAGGAATCCACATCGTAGGATCGTTCAAAGTATAACTACCACAAAAACTGTAAAATGCATGGACTACAATTCCGAGTTGAGAATACGCTTCTCGGCGCCGGACGAAGACAGTCAGACTGAACGATCGATAGCATGCCGATGACTACTAGACGTACCAGGGATGAATAGTTGGCGCTATCGACACCACCAGCCATGCCAAAGAGGCCAAGTCTGTGGCTGATGACCCGTATGGCGCAGGCTCGATTGGCGTCTTCGTGGCAGATACGGATGCGATAGCCTTCAGCAAACCAGAACCGTCGTCTGAGAAAAGAAAAATGACAACGGGAAATATGCAACCGCGATACCGCCACTGACTGTAAGCAGGGTTTAAACGCCGGTGAGCAGCAAAAAATGGCCTCCCAGTCGTTAGCTTACACTTCTCCTCGCACGAACCTCTGCAGATGTCTGTAGCGGCATCAGGAATACAACGAATTCGCTGGACACCAAAACCACTTACGAACTCCGTCATCCGCGACAGCATACATACGCGCCCAGATGAATAGTCCCAGGTCAGTATCATCGCACACCTCAGCCTCGCCTCGAGCATAGCATACACCATACCATACCACTCTAGAGAAAAAGCCCGCCGTCCGCTTCCTCGTAGGTGGGGGTGGCGGAGCCCGAACGACGCGGTCCTCACACCGAGGCTTGACTCGGAGGTAAACCTGCATGACAGGAATATAAGTAGGGATAGGGACCCCAGAAGTTGGAATATAACTTGAAGCGGAGTATGAATGTGGGATATATAGCTCCCATCCGAGTCTCTTGTCGGGGGTGCATGATCTACAAATCAGAACTGACGATATGGTTCCTGCGCTGGATGAAGACAGTCAGTATGATGATAGAAGTGGGGGGTTATTTTGTCCATATCGTCACTGCTGAAGAAATATGGATGTTCTCCCACTTGATAAACTAGAAACTTAAGGTCAGTGAGGGAAGATGCAGCGGAGGGTAAACGACCCTCAAGAAAAGGCCTTGTCAGCTTATCCATTTCCATATCATGGCTAGTTACTGAACCTTGCTTATTTGCATGTAGGCCTGGCGAATCATTTCGCATATACTGTGCTGTCCTGGAGAACAAGTCCACCATGATGTGGTTATTCACCCTCGAGCTGGAAAAGAAAGGAAGGAAGAATTGAAAAATTTGGGATCTGGAACCTTAGCATCGAGACAAAGCGGAAGATAGGGCGGAGGGTAGTCCGCGAAGAATGTCCCGTTGAGGGAAACTGATAGTTCGAGTGGAGGATTTTGGACGAGGCTTGAGGTATGCTGTTTCACATGAGAGATTCGGAACATGTTCTATGAAATGTAAAGGTCCTTGGGTCTTGCGCCCCTACGGCGAAGGTGTTAGCAAGATGGATGGGATTACTCTCCTGTCAATATAAGGCGATCGAAGGCAGAGATACAAGTGCATGCTGGAACGTCACACCAGAGGAAAGAACTCAGAGAGTGTAGGTGCAGAGGTGCTGCCATCAGTATTCTCACGTGTACAAGGTGCATTATCTGATTCAATTTGCGATTTCGCGACGCCTCGGGTTAACGTATTCAAAAGAGACGAGTCTCCTACTATGATTCCTGAACAACCAAGAGATGAGCTTTAGATAAACGAATCGTTTCTGTAGCGCACCTTTTCGACCTCTTGGTACTGCTTCGCCCATAGCATCGACGGGATCCACTTTTTCGGCGCTACAGGGCGTTGCTGTCGACTTGTTGTCAGCACAAATAAAACGAGAAATTCTTCTGACGGACCTCTCTTGCGGCACTCAATGATCCAACGAGGTAAGCGATGGCAAAAATTCCAGTGGCAACGACAGCTGTATTCGCTTTCCAGTTGGATGGTTGAACCCACCAGCCGCCTCGAAACCGGTCAGCAACCGTGACATCCCCATTATTGTCAGCCACTCACCAGCTGGCGACCAAACATACTTGGGATACGGATATCTTCCACCTCCACCCTACGCAGAGCGTCAACGAAAGTCTAGACGAGGACGAAGAACGTACCATGATGATGATGATGGTATAAGTCGGAAAAGGCACGTGCACATGACCGGAGTCCGGGACCAAAAGAAATCATAAAAATCACGGACCCCAGCAGATTGACCAGTAACCCAATGCTGGACGTCGCTCGACGGCACTTGCCCACTCTCAAGAACACCGCTATCGCGCTAGGCAGCGCCTATGCTGTCCAGCGATACATCCGCGATAGGCTAGAAGACACGCGCGACGGCCTCGAAAGAGACAGAAGAGCTCGGGACAGGTAAGTACGTCCTCCACCACATCGCCTGTATCGTACTCATCATCTTGGGTAGCCTCAAACGAAGATTCCGACAAACACACGAGGATATCTCGTATGCTGTGCTTGCGCTCGTACCGACACTTTCGGAGCAGATCATGGAGGGCATGGACGTCGAGGCGCTCATCCAAGAACTGCAAAACTTCGGCAAGGCCAGGCCGGCGCCCTCGCCGCTAAACATAGAGGACGAACACGGGAGCCCGCGGAGTATGTCGTCGAGCATGAGTGTAGTGTCCGAGGCGCCGTCGGTCGTCTCGCTCGGGAGTAGCACCGAGATGACTGAATCCGACATGTCCTTGTCGGCCTCTATGTCCTCGATATCGCCTTCAGAGGTGAGTCTACCTGACTCTACCGCCTCCTCAACATCGTTCTCCTCATCCAAAACCAAAGCCTCTCTATGGAACGCTGTGAAGATACTCAGTCTCACGCGTACGCTTACCCTCATCTACACTACCACCCTTCTCTCTCTACTTACCTCCCAACAACTTGCGCTTCTCGGTCGCGCGAGGTATCTCGCTTCTGTGCTCGCTGCTGCGCGGGAAGAACGCCTGGCTGAGAGCATCGAGGAGCAGCTATCAATAACGGGTCTACTCTTTGGGAATGCGGGGGAGCAGATGGAGGAGCTTATGTCGGGGAATTTGTCTGTCCTGTTCAGCGACCTTCCCGAAGGACCGACCGAAGATACCGAGGCTCAGTTCCTGACGATGAGTTGGTGGCTGCTTCACGTCGGTTGGAAGGATGTGGGCGAAAGGGTCAGGACGAGTGTGGAGGAAGTTTTTGAAGGGTGAGCAGTCAGCTGCTATTCTTAATTCTTTTATCGTGCTTATGAATATTGACAGGGTATCTCTCAAGACACGACTGACACTCCCAGACCTTCATCGACTCATTCTCGACGTACGGCGGCGGATTGACCTCAACACTGAGTACGTATCTGTTTCTCTCGAAAGCGCTGCTGAGTACCTGGTGTCTTTACATACTTTGACGCGCCTTCTCCATGACCACGAATTCTGACTGCTGTTGTTTACCCAGCTTCCTACGCGCTCTCCTCCCATCCACACCTGAACTGACTGCCCACGTCCTTGCGCAAGGCGGGTTCGGTCCTCCGACACCACCATCACCATCCATCAGTGATACTTCCTCGCAGGCATGGGCCACTTCCACATCGGCGGCGCCCAACCTATCGCAGCTTTCCTTGCTACCGCCGGAAGACGAAACTCTTGCACCTCTACTTGACGAGCTCCAAGGGATTGTGCAATCCCCGGATTTTGGTCTCGTCCTAGATCGTGCCTTGGACACGGCGGTGGCGATCCTGTTTTCGGACTTGGAGAGAAGCGTCTTTCCCTCTTCGAACGCGGAGGAAGAACCGCGAGTGAGGCTCGCAGGTCTGCTCCCTGCGCTACAGCATTGGAGCCAGGATGCGCTCAAGGGACTGCCGTGTGTTCTAGTAGATGTGAGTTTGCTCCTTCAGTTGACCAGGACTCGTGCTGATCGGATTGTCAGGATATACTTTCGACGCGGGAAGTGGGGGCGTTGGAGGCGATTGTATTTGCTAGGTTTGAGGATGATGTGAGGGGGAGATAGTGTTGTGTCGCTTATGTTAATCCTATATGCCAACGGGGTTGACTATTTTTTTTTCGTGATGAAAACGTTTATCAGTGGAGCGACAGTCATAAGCACTGCTGGGATCGATGCATTTCTGATGGGAAAAATCAGCGAAATGAGTTCACAAAAGCAAGTTGAAAGATGGGATCGTTCACATACTCTAGGGGAAATAGCTCGAAAATTGGCGTGGAAAAGGCGCCTCCCCCGGTCAGAACAAAGGAAACCGCTTTTCATTCGTAGAAAAGCACTGGCAATTATGTTGGCACACGCGCGAAAGAAGCACTCAATGGGACACGTTATCCATGGTATTTTCCGTATCCATTTTGGACGGTATACAAAGCTTAGGGTAATGAAAATTTACCACATTTTTAGAATGCCCTTTTTCGTCCTGAAAAAAAACTTGAAAGAAATCCACTTCAGCGGTGAAGGTATCAGATGATCGTCCCACAGCTGTCACCGCCTTCTTCACGTCGTACTAATCTACATAATCTACACGGCAGCTAACCACCAGAAACCTATATGGTAGCACAGATTCAAACGCAGCACCATCAAACTATATCCATATCATACCTGCTTCTCTCAGGCTCCCCCAAGGGGTACCACAGTTGTATCTGAATGACGAAACCTCCTCACCCCAGTTCTAACCACCCTTAGCTGCGACTTGCAATTCGGATCCGGGCAGGCGACCAGCGCATCGGTGGACATCCAGTCATTTGGGTGCGTGACGCGCTGCTTGGCCGCTAATAACGGCATCAGGACTCCTGTTCGAATTCAAGTCAATGATCGGGTGGCCAAATTCCAACCATGACTCGGACATACCAAGGGAATATATGGAGAACCCTTGTCCAAGCGGCAAGCGGAGCATTTCACCTTCGAGCGTGAAGTAGTCACCCTGCTTCGCACCGCAGAGGATCCGCTCCCCGGGGGGACAGATCACTTCGACACGGAGGTCGTAGAGTTCGAATGTATCAGACATGGGTAGATTGAGAATGGAATGTGCGGAGGGGATGGGAGAAGTAAGATGCTCGCTCTTCAATCAAGTTAACGACGCGGGGAAATTATTGATTGCCGGACAGTGCTTGCTCCGCGTCTTTGATCACAGCGGATGCAAACAAAGCTTGACCACAAGGGCTGGGCTAGTCCACAGTATCCTTCCGACTTTGTTGGAATCATCCTGTGGCTTGATTGTGATCAGTGTTGACGGGTAAAAAGGCTCTGTCGGGCCCGGGATCAACAGACTCATGATGTCGATTTCTTGTATATACACATATCATTCAATGCCGATAGACGGTAGCTTCGAAGGTAGTATCAGTATCTGTCTCACTTAGCCTGGAAGCTGCCCGCTGGCAGATTCGAGATGAAATTGGAAGTAAGCACCTTACTTTGGGTCGTCTGCTCGGATCCTTCCAGCTTTTTCAGGTAGTCTGCATTTTAAGTAAGATATTTGTGCTATGATGCGTGGCTGCAGTTCGTTTTAGGAATAATATTTTACAGAATCCTGATTCATACTGTCATGGGAAGCTGGACTGCGCCTGCCATCAGCTATATTTTCAATCATTGGACCGCTGCCGGATATTTCGCTTCTGTGCCAGATAGAATGAGCGTAGCAACATGCTGAGTCCGCTTGGGTGAACATGATGTTTCGAAGTCCATTTTGGTAATTGGAAGTATGTTGTATTGCAGCCCTCATCTTTGAATTCTGTGGTAAGTACGGAAGCTTTGTATACTTGAGACTCAGCGAGGCACTGCGGCTTCTCTCTTACTGATGGGTATTGCTGTTACTTCCTGAATCCCGGTCAAAGCATATGATGGATATTCTTGAAGAAGCATCACCCGCCCCGCTTTGTTTACTAGTTTCATATCAAAGTGGACGCGGCAAGCGCCTATCGCTACCACTGACTGGGGTAAGTGCTAGTATAGAATCATGAGCATGCTGTGATACTGAAATAATTGGAATAAATAAGATGACTATCTAGCGCCCTTGATCCATTCTAGTCCCTGAAATACTTCCCAGCCCGGCGCGCTCGAAAGTGCACAGTAATATTGTATATGAGATAGATTTGTTTCATGCACACTGTCGTCTAACCCTGAGAATGGGAAGCGCTTCAACCATCCGATGGAGAAGCAAGGATACTTTGAAATGGAGCAAGATCGGGTTCAAACTGCCTACAGCTCACTGATGAGACTTGCAGTCCCCTCTCGTTCATTAGGACGGAATTGGCAATTGCTGCCATGGTAGATTCTTCAAAACTTTCTCGAAGCGAATCCTATATCTGCTTCTCTACAGCACTGAGCACCTTCCTACCTGGGCTGAGCCTTACACCATTCAAAGTATTGATTTTCGCAGTATGCCGGTCTTCTCCAGTTACACGCCTACTATGATCGAACCACCCTCATTCTAAGAGAGCGCCTTTAGTTTCATATTTATCTCCTATGGTCGAAGGAGTATTCCACATAGCAACACACAGACTCTCAACTGTGGTCACACTAATGTGGATATCTGCGCCCTTGTCAACAAACGACGAGGATGGGTTCGTGCTATCTATTTAAGTTGGTTGATAACCTTGCGAGAGTAATAGCTTCGTGCCGGAGTCAGTCGAGCCTCTTTCTCATATGTAACGCTGACTACGTAGAGATTATATTCATGGATGCATAGATGTATTCTAACCGTGTTCGTGTGGACGAAGGTTCTCATGGCATTTCCCGTCCTTTTACTTCAATTACATGAATGTGGCTTCTCTCACTAAATCAGAATGATATTATATTCGGTGTTGCAGGATCCGAATTCTTCTTTAACATCATCGCCAAGCTCGTCTCCCTAACATCACACAGATCTGCTCGGTCTACCAATTAATTATGTATGATTACTACGTTGTCATGATGATATATCCTCTATTCGATAATATAAATACGAAAGCAATTGCATCCTCCTATGGAACTTTGTATTGAACACGACCATTCCATGTATAAATAGAATGTATTTCAGTTTCGATATTCATGTCCACAGTCGCCAATCTTGTCGTAAAGGCCTTGCAGATGGGCGCCCAACGCCACGGCCTCGATCCGAGCGGTATCCTCCGGCGTCAGTTTGAAGGAAAACACTTTCAGGTTAGAGTCGGCATTTGACGACACCCCCAACCGCGTGCCCACGATAACAGCACCGACTTCGGGGTTATCCAGTACCCATCGTGTAGCAACGTTAGTGAGTTCGACGCCATGCTTGTCAGCAATAGACTTTAAAGTTTGTAACAGGTGTTGCAGGTCGGACCACGAGCCCCATGTCATGATCATATCAAAGTACTAAAAGTACTATCAAGTTAATAACGGGTAGATAATCAGCTGTAAGGCGCAACTCGCTCACCTTTCTTTGGGACGGTGTCAAAGCTACAGCCTCAGAGTACACATCCGGCGACTTGACTCCTAGCCATTTCTCCGATAAAAATCCACCACACTTCCCCAGTCTGTCATTTGATGCTAGGATATGAACGACGAAGGACTTACAAAGGAACCATATGTCAACAGCCGAATCCCATACTTTTCGCAGACCGATGCCATCTTTATCTTTGGCCTGCTATCAATTAACGAGTACTACCACGTTTATGAGTACCTTTTGAACGGCAGTTCATTCGTATCAGATGGTTACCTGGACTTGATTGGAAACGACACCAACATTACCCGTCTTGGAGACCAAGTATTCGCAAGCTTCCTGAGTGTGTTCCGCATCGAAATTGCATAGCCCGATGGCCGATACAAGATGGGGATGCGATTTGGTTAGACCAACTAATTTTTTCCAAAATGATAAGGTATTCCTTGTCATTGTACTATGGTGCGAAATGAGCATGCGGGGATAGAATGCAATCGGATGAGAACTTACGTCGAACCAATGGAACTGGAAAGTCAATCCAGGATGAGTACGGCGTCATAGCGGAGGAGAAGGAGAGAAGCTTCATTACCTGCAGTAGCTCTACCCGTCCACCCAACCTCCGTGATCGCTCCTTCACCGCCGCCAGAACTAGATCTGTTGTCACTGGACCGTCCAATGGCCTGAAGACACACCACTTGGTGCCAGCGAAAACGGTTCTACCCACCTCTTCAGGGAGACGATTACGAAAAGACCCGTACATAAGTTCGGCATCACCCTAAAACTGATACGTCGGCTTCAGTCACTCATAAGAATTTTCGTTATACTCACATAGTGATCCGCCATGTCCGTTGCCACTAACCCTCGCCGGACAAGCTCGCAAAGCGCAGCATTCTGTTTGGTGCTAGACGCAGAACCCCAAGCCGGCGAAGACATCTGCCATAGCCCATTGAAAAGCCTAGGTACTTTTGCCGGGCCGATTTGAAAATATTCTAGCTTAGCTGCTAAGCTGCTGTCAACGGAGACATCGATTCTAGGGTCAACAGCACTATTGAGATGCTTGGAAGTCGATGAGGGATAGAGAAAGGCGAGGACGTCTTCTAGTTGCAACGAGGATCGCGTGAAAGGATATGAGAGGTTGTTCGAGTAGCAGTATGATTGGCAAGCAGTTAGAGCTGATCGCAGCCTACGAAGTAGGTTTTCTAGATCAAGTGTGGGCTCGGGTCTTGATTCTTTGAGAGCTTGTACAGCTTGAACAATGTCACCACAAGCTTTCTCCAGGGTGAGCTCGAGAGCGTCATTGCTGTTCCAGCGAATCTTTGCTTCTGGGATGCACCGGAGAAAGTGCGCAAGACTGCGTGATATCAGTTCTTTGCCCGCCTTTATCCTACGTTCAGACTCACTGGAGCAACGAATCTTGTACCATTTTACTTGAGAAAAGACAGCGCGTAGATGATAAGTACACAGCAGAGCTAGCTTGATCTTTGAATAAGTCTTGAGCGGGCGGAAATGGCGTCGTCGACTCCCTCAAGCGGGCTCGGACATGTTCGACAAATGTTTTCTGAGCTGCTGAACCTTGTGAGACCAGCGCCCGAAGTGCAGACCGCAGCAAAGGCGTGGGGACTTCAACAGGTCAGCGTTCTGAAGCCGATCGACGTCAGTGAGACGCTTACGCTGTGAAATGAGAACATCGTCCATCATATTGCTGTAGATTCGAGTCAGAGTCACTTCGAGAGAAGGCTTTCATCGACATACACATGGCCACACATCATGGACTAGGATTGAGGTCGAACTGCTGGAGATCGGAAAAGGGGCGTTGACAGAACCTAGCAAAGGTTTTTATCACAAGGCAATAAGCCGGCATGGATGAATGACGATGGGCTGTATCGGTCACAGTCTCACCTCGGAAGGATCATTCCGTATAAAAAATGGAAATGCGACGGCATGTATTGTAGAAACCGCTCCCCGAATATCGGTCTTCAGGGTCATTCTGAATCAAAGCACCAAGGCACTTCCTAAGATCGCATGATCGTGAATCTCTGATAGGCTTTAAAAGTTAAGTTGCCGACAAACACTGTACAAGAAAGCAGACGGCAAGTAAGATATTTGCCGAGCGGCTTTTGCCTGCACTGAGATTGAGTCTGATATGAGGCTAAGGTTGGATGGCATGTAAAACCATACACTGAACTAATGAAAACAGGAGAATCCAGATGCTAAGTTGTCATAAGTTTGGATATGGTGAGCGCGTGCATTGTGACCGAACGTAAAACTTGATCACTCCGTGATCATTAAGAAACGCCGTTCAGACTGTGCAGTAACGCTCCCGGAACCGCACTGATCTCCATAAATCTCTGGCCCTGCAACATCTTATATTAGTACTATCGGATGTATTGAATGACATGAACATATTTAAGCACTGTTCCTGCTCCGTTTATGGTTGCCGGGCCTTATGACAAGTACCAGACACATCATACAACGGCTTTTTCTTGGTGTCCGCAGCGAAGCTAGCGGAAGGTAACGAATGAGGTATAGGCAACAAATATGGCACAGGGAGCTCACGTACGTTCGAGAATGAGGGTACGGCAGCCAAAAGTTCGATATATGGATATCCTCCAACAACTATGGAATTAAGGACAGCTTGAGATAGGGATTAACGGTGATGGAGCGGAGCGTTTCACTATAACCGGTGATTCGGCCATGATGAGTACTCATATATAATGAGAACCCGACTATAGGAGGAGAGCGTAGAGCGTGGACCGCCGTGATATTGAAGGGGCACCGTGGAATCCACGGTTTTGTCGGATATCCTCATATCAAGACCCAGCCATCTTTCCTGTCGCGTTTGTAACAGAGAAGACTGGGCATTGATGCCGACAGGCACTGCACCACAACGCGAGCTGCATATGGTTGTGGGAATTAGGCTTAGTGAACTACACGGGCGTCGGTTAAGCCGGGCGTTCTGCACCGCCCTCGACGCTAGCGGAACCCTGCGTGCCTCTGAGCGGTACCGAGGTTAGACAGGTGCTATGAAACCAGGATAAGATTTCATCATAGAAATTTTTCAACAAGGCGAAAATTTTAAATTTCCCCTGCCCCTGAGCCCTGGCGCGACACCGACGATCCTAGGCTCGCAGAACTCCGCTAAACACTTGTTTCACCTGGTTTATATGGTACTGGTTCCTAGTTTTCACAAGGAGGAGAAGAGTGGAGTATAAAGTGGACGGAAAGTAAAGGACCGGAGCACCCTACGGCAGGTAGCACAGATCGTAACTACATCTGGTCCACACGATTTCAGATATAGGCGCACATGATCCTGGGCACTTAATTTCGACTGCGAGGTTTCGGCCGCAGCTAAAACGAGAGGCCAACAGACCGGTGAGCAAACAAACCACCTGGAGAATTAGCATAGGACGCAGGTTATCATCTCTAGCCCTCTCAATTGACATGCAGTGTAAGTGGACTTGCCGGAGTAATATGGACATCGCTAGTGTCAGCACAAGACATCCCGAGTCGACCTGGAGCCCAGAATGCCGCAAAGGCATCAGTACTTGGCCTGAGAGCAAGCATGTGCACCATCACGGAGTCAAGGAACAAAGAACTGCTGAGAATCAGAGTCCGAGCAAGAGCCGACACTACATGAACAGAGGTCAGCAAGGCAAATTATACATCGAGGTCACGGCTCACGTACTACACTGCTAAGTCGCAGGTTCGCGATCACGGAAAAAGCGTGATCATTGCGCGATCGGACTGCCGTTAGTCCCGGCACCTCCCCTCATCACCCGACAACGATGCCGATTCAAATTCCGACTAAGTTGGTTGCTGCTGTATATCTCCTTCCTCCCCTCTACTGTACCCGAATCCTCAAGCCCAGGAGAACAAAAAATACCTCAAATGCAAAAACTTTTTGATCACAGTATGGAGAATCAATGAAATTGTACCACCAGAGGCTCAACAGCTCCGAATCGGGACCGGCCGAACGGCTTACCAAGTGTTCGGAGCGGCTGACAAATGACCTACCCGTGACCCTTTTCCCTCTGCGTGACCCATTGCTCAGCCCGCTGGCAAATTTATTTAAAAGCCTTCAGCTATCACATTCTATCAGAACGACGTTCCCAAGACTCATACCCAGGTTGCGCTTTTGCGTTTTAGCTATACCATTCTCACTATAAGAAAAGCGGACTTTGACTACAATGGCTCCAGTAACGAACGGAAAGGTCGAGAAGAGCTCGAAAATGCATTCGAAAGTTGTGCGTAGATCTATCTGGGATTCGGTGTCTGTTAGCTCACAAAAATACAGGTCATTATCGGCTCTGGACCAGCTGGACATACTGCCGCCATCTACCTTGCCAGGGCCAATCTAAGCCCGGTATTATTCGAGGGCTTCATGGCGAACGGATTTGCGGCTGGAGGACAGCTCACAACGACGACAGATGGTACCGATATACTCTCAGTTGCATATTTGTTCTCCAACTAACATCAAAATATAGTGGAAAACTTTCCTGGTTTCCCAACAGGCATATTAGGACCTGAGCTCATGGACAAATTCCGCGAGCAGTCGGTCAGATTTGGGACCAATATCATCACCGAGACCGTATCCAAGATTGACTTGTCTGCACGGCCGTTCCGGTACTGGAGAGAAATGCAAGAGGACGAGGAACCTGAAACGGCGGATACGGTCATCATCGCTACCGGTGCTAGTGCGAAACGTCTTGGCCTTAAGGGCGAGTCCACATACTGGCAAAGCGGTATCAGTGCCTGTGCTGTCTGCGACGGTGCCGTTCCTATTTTCCGGTCAGTTTCTTGAATGTTTTGGACTTCAGGAACATCGCTAACCCTTGCTTGGAATCTAGGAACAAACCTCTTGCTGTCATTGGCGGCGGCGATTCAGCAGCAGAAGAAGCAACTTGTAGGTTCTCGAAAAGTCTACTTTTTATGTATTGATCAGTGTGCAGATCTTACCAAGTATGGGTCCCATGTATACGTGCTTGTCCGCCGCGACGAACTCCGTGCATCCAAAATCATGGCAAAACGGCTTTTGAACAACCCTAAAGTGGTACGTTTCATGTTTTCTCTCCGTGCGATACTACCGTTCACGTGATCATCTGTAGACCGTACTCTGGAACACTGTTGCCGTTGAGTGCCAGGGCGATGGCGACCTATTGAACAACCTGCGTATCAAGAATGTCTTGACAAATGAAGAGAAAGATCTGCCCGTCAACGGCCTATTCTACGCCATTGGTGGGTCTTTTTCCTCTGGTACCTTCGGAGCTTCGTCCTCTAACATCTTGTCCAGGCCACGAACCAGCCACATCGATTGTTCGCTCCCAGCTGCAAACTGACCCCGATGGCTACATCATCACTGTACCTGGGACTACTCAGACCTCCGTGAAAGGTGTCTTCGCTGCTGGTGACGTGCAAGACAAACGATACAGGCAGGCCATCACTAGCGCTGGTAGCGGATGTATGGCTGCTCTTGAAGTAGAGAAACTAATCTCGGAAGAAGAGGAATTTGGAGAGTAAGTGAGGACGAACCACATAGAAATGCCATCATATGTACTTTTATCAAGGTTTTAGAACTTCTTTACTCTTATCTATATATCCTCTGCAGCGCTGAATCCCTTTGTGATGAGTATGACATCATTTCCTCTCCAGGTTACACATCCCTGCGATAGTGGACAATCCTAAATCCTAGTCTTCGATGGTTTGGGAAAGATAGCCAGATTGACTACTTTGCTTCCTCATTTGGTCGAACACAGGCAACAACTGTTGGCACACACGTGGACGATATATGGCAGATTACCGTCGCGGACAATGCGTTGAGTTGTGCCTTAGGGGCCGTGATGGCAGGCGCCTTTCCCATATCATGCTGCTCAGTTGTTAAAGGCTCAACCGTCAACAAGAGGTCGTGGTGACTTCACCAAGGAAAGGCTCCTCGATCTATACGTATGTTCGACACTGCCGTTTGTCGGCACGTTTGGAAAATCTAGTATCGAGTTTCTACTGAGAAGAAGAGAGAGGGTCGGCCGTTTCACAGGGAGTCTCACATATGGCTGTGTAAGTAAGTGAACCTCGCCATCGTGATGAGGTGTTAGTTTGCAGCCTACAGCGAAAGGTTGCATATACCATTCCGCTGTTTTACTCGTAAATTGACGAATGTGCATGTATCAGAAGAGCCATCGTCGGCTATAGCCTTGCGGTCTGCGTCAAGTGATTCTGTAACATTACGGACAAAAACAGATACTCCCTTCTTTCACCTCACAACCCCCGGCTCGATGCACATCTTCACTTCTGAAATGGAGGTTGAAGTGACAGGTTCGATTCTAAAAGTAACATTCGTCTTCCAGGCTCGGTAATCTAAAGGTATTATCTCACCAACCGGCTCCATTCGGGCTTCCAGGGAAGACTGGCCATGTAAAGTTAGCCGTGTTGCGAAAACTGTTTCGGTTCAGATCAAATACGGAAGAGCCCAGGATTTCTGGGATATCAATTAAATTGACATACAAAAGCTTTCACGGCGCCCCCCCCCCCTCCCCCGACCTGACAAAGCTGAAAGACATTCATTCCACTTGTTGTCATGGAGTGTTCTCGTAAGCTTGGAAGAACCTCTAGCGGCCCTCAAGTCAATGCCTTCATGGGATGCTCTCGGAAGAATCCCTAGAAACCAAATATGTGTGACCATGGATGGGTTCACGTTCAAGCTTGAAAGAAGTCACTCCATTTTTGTTTCTTGTGAGTATATCATAAGTCAGTTCCTATGCAAAATGAGAAGGTGTCTGTTGTTGGAATTTCACGATCCTTTGATATACGGCGCAAATTTGCTCGACTGAGATAGCAAATCGGTAGCAGGGGTGTCAGATTGGACGATGATAACCGCTTCAGCCACCAACAGCAATGTCGATACAGGTTTCTACAGGCCAATATGGCCGTGGGATATGCGGCAGAGCTTAAATGCTATTAAAATCACTACCGTTCATCAGCCTACGAATCTGTAAAGCCTTCTAAATGCAACTACTTCTCGTGGAGTAGAGGATGCGTACCAGATTCTGTTGACCACTGTGAGTGTTGTGAAGAATCCGTAGCAATATCTAGAAACGTTAACTCCGGTTCATACAGATTTGTGGCCGCCGCAAGTCCATGCATCAAGGGGTTGACATTTACCGGAATGGGATAAGGCAGAGGATTCCCGGAATAGATTGGGGTACTCGGAGTATCGGCGGCTGGTGACGCAACTAGGTGTGAAGGAACAGGCTTCTCGCCGTTTTCAACGTCAGGATCACCTGCAAACGAATTGGTATCGGCTCTCCAACGCAGGTCAGGTTCCCGTTTTCGTAGCCGCACCCCTCGAGTAGGGTTAATGCTAGTTCGTTTCATCGCCGCGTCTTCGCGGGGATTCGTAGCTGCATCGCTAAGTAGGCTGATGACTTCGGCTATCTTCGACCTAGCATGACAATCGGGATGGTAGATACTATCCATGATAGCTTTGCTTTTGAGGATCGTAGTGAGCTCTTCTGGGCGCCGGGACCGGTAGTAAGTGTGGTACTAAAACGTATCAGCCTTCAACATGACCGATTTGTAGACTCACATACCAAGATCAGGCAACAGATGAACAAACAATAAAGAGAAAAATTCCATGCCTGAAGTTGGTCAAGGTGGTGTTCACTCCAGAGAACCTGCAGCAGATTATATCTCAAAATTGAGAATCAAACTAAGATATGAGAGACGTACACCGTATCTTGCTCGAGCTGCAAGAGCCTGCCAGTCGGCGACAGTAATTGCAAAGCTGAGGGAATCTGCTGTATGACTTAGTCGCATGAACGGACGGACAAAGAAGAACTATAAAAAGATGTTAGTCCAATATAACATAAGAGGCCGAACAAGAATATCATAACCTGGACGGCCACATAGCAGAGATTCAATAATCCAGCAGAGATTGGAGCGTGCTCCGGTGAATGATTGACACAAGATAAAGTCGGCGGTAGAGCGAATAACCAGCTCTGAATTTCGTTTGCCAGAGCCTGCGCCTGTTCGTCCTTTACATTGATGACACCAGTTGGAGTATAGCACATCTTGACTACACGTCCCAAGAGGATTGACAACTCTATGAGGGACTTAAAACCTTCGTCCTTGGGGAATACTCGATCGCAGTCGCTCAAATCTATCATCATCGGAAGACCATCTGTGATAAGGTGTGAGAGGGTGTTTCCTGCATCTTCCAACTTTACTGACAGAAAGCAGATATCCAGCGATCAGCAACAATCAAGCCTCCCCAAACATTACGTCGGGCCTCTACATGATCATCCGGGTCATTCGAGGTTGTTTCTCGGTGTAGACCCAACTCTTGGGCCTGTCTGATTGCCTGGAGGAACACGACATCAGCGGTGACCATGCTGGTCCCTTATAGCCAGTAACTTACCATTCCCAGCGAATTCCATACAGCTGTGCCAACGCTACCCTGCTCCATCTCCATTGTCAAGGCAAAAAGAAGATGGCCCTGGATCTCGTGTAGGGTACTCCTACTGAGAAAGTCCTTTTCTGATTAAGCTGGCAGGTTGCGACAGGGATTAGAAAATGAGGAACGTACCTCCGTTCGCCGAAGGGCAGACATGTTCGTTTGAACTGCTTCAAGTGTGCCTTTAGGTGCACGCGAAGAAAGCGTCATCGCAGATATTCCGACCATGGCGTACACGAGCACCGGAGACAATGGCGCGGAAGATATGAAGGCGTCCTTGGAGACGACAGGAAAACTCGGGGCATGGACATCAAAATAAAATCGGATAAGACGTTCTACGAGCGCCGGTTCCATGTACGCCGGTGTAGGTAATTTAGAGACGGAGTCTATTTCGCGAAGGCTCGGAGAAGAGGGATGGGAATCACTGTTGAGATCTAGACTCGCGACTCGAATTATAGCGTCTCCAGCATGTTGCTGCATCTCTGCATAAGTACGATGTTTCTTGTCATGGGCCTCTAGTAATTCAGTCGCTGGGTTGCATCAGTGCCATTGTCCCCGCTGTGCGATCGTATCCACTCACGAAAAGTGGAAGTCGAATGCATCATGTGAGTTATAGTAGTGGGGCCGCGAAGTTTCGTTTCGCTAAGAGCATAGCCAAACGAAGGCTTTGGCGGAGATATTGATGAAACCATAGAAAAGAGACTGCCGCCAAGAATAACAGGAGAATCTTGTCGCAGGAGGGGATGACGTGGCCGTTTGGAGCTTTGTGGACTATCAGAGTCATCACCAGGCGGAGAATTTTGAACATGTGCTCGTCGTCTGCAGTCAAAGTTAGAACCAGCCGTGTCGCGTAAAAGACGAGAGCAAACTTGTGACGCGTCTCAGAGATGGGTAGTACCTAGACAAGACTGTTCACTCAATTTATTCGCAAAGGATGATAGCAAATATACCCAAGTGCACTCCTGCTTTCCTTGTAGACACTGTAAATCCAGCGAAAAGTTGAGGAATGTGATCAGTGTGTTCGAAGACCCACGAACCTGTTTGCATACATTCTTTTTGGGAAGTGGTTCGCATCTACAACACGATCCAACGATTCTCAGCCGTCTCCTCACGATGAAAAAAAACCTACCGACGTCTCTTACGCCTGCACCTGCAGCGAGAGAATCCGTCAGTTTTGATGTGGGCCCGTAGCTGGACAACAAACGCTTACAAATCGCACGCTCTTGCGGCCTTCATTCGAACAACAAAGGCTTCCTCCGTTTCGGGCTGCTCACCTTGGGGATCCAACATTGCGGTTCAAACTCTGGCAGCATAGGTTTGAAGTGACCAAGCCCATAAGCGCCCAAATCTCAGGGCCATTTTCGGATGTTATCTTATCTCTACGACCAGGTGATTTAACACCATGGGGCAATCTGCATGTTGAATTGAAGGGACAGAGGTGCGTGTTGGACGTCCACTCAACTTCCAAGAAAAATTTTGCATTTTTACAATGAAATCGCCGGTCAAGCGGTGTCAACACCGACAACACTTTTCTAGTAATTAGGCCGAAACATTTACACTACCTTTTCGGCTGAACAGCCTGTACCTTCGCTGTCAGCAATGGATTTGTGTTCCGAGTCACCGCTGACGCTGTCCCCAATAACCTGGGCATCTTTGTTGCGGATACGATATTCCTCAGACGCCCACAGAAGATCGATTTCTTCTAATGTTAAGCCTTTGGTCTCCTTGACGACTGGTAGCAAGCCTTCAGGTTATTCAAAAACTCCGGAGTAGGAAGTACTCACATATGGCGACGAGCACAGTCACAATCGATCCACCTGTGGACACATTAGTAAGAATCTCTGCAACAAAAATTGACAAATACCGAGGATGAATAAGATGAAGAACTTTATTCCAACCCTTTGAATAGCGATGGGACCACTGTAAACGAACACAACTGGATCGAAGTCCTGCTTGTCAAGTACGCTAAAAACAGAGCAGACAGACGGTCTCACAGGCCATCATCCAGACACCGACGTTGCCTACGTAAAGATAGCGTAAAAATTGTGCGAGAAGGTCGAGAAACCCTTATTACCTATTCCACCTGCTTGACCTCTATAACCTGTGGGAACAATCTCGATGGCATACAGGTACACCTGCGGGGAGATCTCAGTAAATTTTTGGAACAGGAATGAGCGTAAACATAATTACCATCCAAACTGAATACGAGGTATGGAGTCAGGAATGGTCATTACAGAACATAGAACGGCTCCTCACTCCATGACAATCCGGAGCCCGCTTCAAACCTGGAAAAAGGGTCCTTGAATACATTGATCCTCTTCGGAGTTACAAGAATGGCAACCATACCAGAATAACATGCCAATTTGAGCCCAGCGAGTTGCATTTGTTGTCATGCTATCGGGAAGATCTGAATTGTTAGGCTTGAGCTGTTGCATACTAGTGCGAGAAAACACGTACTTCCAAGTACAGTGAAAATCAAAATGGCAGAGACCTGAACAACGGAGCCAAAAAGGAGTATATCTTTCCGACCAAATCTTCGGACTGTCCAAAAGCTCATGACTGAGTATGCAGCTAGTAAACAACAGGGTGTGTTAGAGAATGTTTGTACTCACTGACACCCAGAGTAACCACTGCCAAAGAAACGTACATTTGAAAGGAGAATTCATATAAAAACTTTCAACTTACTTGAGTTAAGGGCCGCCGTCACAATCGCCGTTATGTCTGCGGAAAAGTGCAAGGTGGATATGATGGACTTGCCATCTGGGAGGCATACGAGTTACAGTTTAAGTGTTTTCACGTTATTGAAGGAGGTCTTACAGTAGGTCTGTATGCCAGTTCGTTAATACAAATTCGAATAGTAATCGGAATGATAATTACAATCAGATTTCCGCCGAAGAAAGGCTTTCCGACCTGGAGCAACCAAGAAATCCAGATGCGTTTGACAACTTTGGTCTGAAAGTGCGTAAGCCTGGAAGGACTTGAAAAGCCTGGAAGTCGATTGCAACATGCCTCGGTTGTGTCGTTTCGAAAGAAAGAAGCCGTTGTAATCCTACGGGTATCCGCCTCTTCCAAGCGTATGGCAGCCAGGATCTCGTTCCGTTGTGCCTTGACTATGGGATCCGAAACGGACTTCCCACAGAGACGTTCTAGGGACGCATCGCCTTCCTGAATTCGGCCTTTCGCGTACAACCAACGAGGGCTTTCAAGAACACCTGACATTGCTTAGTCGGATCATAAGACGGCATAGAAACCTTACCGTGGAAAATAACAATGGGTACCAAAACAAAGATAGCCTGAGACGATAATAATACTCTCCATCCATGATAGAACGCTAGAAAGGAAGAATGTGAAATCCGAAAGATCGTGCCTAGCATTTACTCACGGCTCTTGTACACACCCAATCCAATCCATGCTACCACTGAAATTGCAGCGACGGCTTCACAAAAAGTAAGAATTCCTACCACGAATGAATAGTACCGTTCAGGAGGCCAGACGCACATAGTCCTATATTCCACATAACTTGAGTGGTTCGTTCATCCTGATGATGTTGTCAAAGATGAGATACCCATAGCTACCGCTTATCACTTACGGCATTACGTGCTTTTTTTCCCACTGAGCTTTCGTGAACAAATACGGGGACAGCAGCAGAGATAGCGCCGTTACCCAGACCCTGGCGACCCTTAAACAAAAATTTCTTTGCGCGCTGTTGATGGACTGACTAGGACGGTGCGGCCGACAATCATCATGGTGGAGTTCACCGCCGCCGTTTGGATGATTATTCCAATTAAAGCTACCCAGCACTGCATATGAACGACCCAGTAAGTACTTGGAGCAGTGACGAAGAGGTAGAGATTGACACACAGAAAGCAAAATTGAGACCCGACGACCGACGGTCCAGCTGGAAAACTTATATACATAATAGGCCCAAAAGAAGTCTCAGTGACGTACGACAGAGGCGCGATGATTGCGGATCCAAAAATATCGCCTACAGGAGGGTCGGCATGGCGTCGCTTCAGCACTGTATTGAACGGCCGGCAAACCTAATATAATGCCGCTGGATATAAAGCTAGTCACTTCCGTATTCGCAGCGTAAATTTGGCGATCAAATTGAGGACTACTGACTCGTTAGAGCGTATCAGAGAGGGAGAGAGAACCTCACGTATTCAAGATTCTGCACAAAGCAACAAACGAAGAGGTCAGCAACAATAGACCTCGAGTCGCACCTAGATGATCTTACCCTCCCATTATACCAGCATCCCTGCGACAAAAAAGTGTCAAATTTATCGACAGACAAAACACTGAAAGGAGAACGCATTCTTACCAGCCATAGAGAGCGAGAGCGGAAATGGACGCGATCTGGAGTAGCAGAGTATATTTCTTGCCTGTCGCTGACCAAGTCATGGTGAGAAGTGAAGGAAGAGGCACAAGGATGAGTGATATGGTGCGCAAGCACGGGGGAGACCGCAGCCTAGAAATCTCTCAGGTATTAGAACATTCGTTCTGTTCACTGTATGGAAGTAAAAATACATCGGCGGTCCTGACTTAACTTGGCGGACTAGTGACTTGCGGCCATCAGATCGGCCAGCCGCCAGCCGCGATGCAGGGTCACGATCCTGAACCTGAGTTTATGTCCTTCTTGGTGCCATACTTGTCACCGCTTCGTGAGATTATTTAAGCCTTAGCATGGCTTGTCATAAGGAGCCGAAAAATAAACCACATGGTGGCTGGAAACAAGGGCGGACGTGCGAACGCCGTTCTCGCGAAAGATTGGACTTCCAATCCAAGAGGATACTCCGTGGACGAGCATCCTGCTCGTACGCCAGAGAGGCGTATTAAAATCATCGGTATCGGCGCTGGCCTAACGTGATTATCATTAGCCTTTGACGTCAAGGAATATAACTTATAAGTCCACAGGGGAATTCGTCTAGCCGAACAAGTTCAAACGTATCATCACGACTTGGTGGACCTCGTAATCTACGAGCAAGCAGATCAAGCTGGTGGTTGTTGGCATTGGAATAGGTGGGCCTATCCAGAATTCTTGGGTGTTCATCGGCTTACGCTAACTTGAAAATTTGCAGATATCCTGGTGTCGCCTGTGTAAGTTCGGGGCTGGTGTCATATGCGTGATCAGCGAACTCATGGCCGTAACGGTACAACAGGATGTGCCAGGATCCAACTATCAGTATATCAAGGAACCCAAGACCGGTGCGTCGTTTGTCCATTTCCAAGACGGTTACTTGATACTTCATCACACCAGATTGGACAAGCTTCTATGGTAAGCGTATCTAATATCTATGCTGCCAGTGCTGGTGTCGACCTCGCAAAAATTTCTTGATGACGTTTGATGACAAAGTTTCGGGTGCCGAGATCCGGCAGTACTATCAAGACCACGCCAAGAAGCATGATCTCAACACGTACATTACTTTTAGCCATGAAGTCGTCGGCGCTAGATGGTGTGATGAGACTGGAGAATGGACAGTCACTACGCGAGATCAGTCCGGGAAGGAAATACTCGATACCTGCAACGTGCTCATCTCTATGAGGGGAAGTTTGGATCACCCAAAATGGCCAGAACTGAAAGGACTGTTGCTGTACAAAGGTGAGCTGGTTAACGGAAATGTCCATACAATCTTCCTTCAGCTGTTCAGGTATCTTGGTGCATAGCGCAAGATATCCCGAAGGGCTCGACCTGAAAGGAAAACGCGTTGCCGTTCTAGGATCAGGGTCTTCGGGTGAGCTTCATTATCGTCGAGGTTCTTGAACGCACGAGTCCTAAGTTATTGCTGCTTCCAGGACTACAGATCGTTCCCTCGATTCTGGATGAAGTGGTATGCTGAAATTACTGATACAAGTCAGACTTAACCCAGCCGTTGATTCTTCAGGGACATCTCTATCATTGGATTCGATCTCCTACATGGATCGTCCCCAGGTTTGCATCGGCATTGTCGAGGATCAAATATTTACATATTTTCAGCGTCGGCGCGATGTTCGCCGGGCCTGGAGGTACAAACTTTGAATGTGCGTTACGTAGTGCATCCGATTAGTTCATCTCATCCTGACCGCTCGAACACTAGACACCGAGGAAAAGAAAGCACAATTCGATCAAGATCCGAGGCATTATCTCTTGTATCGCAAGGCAATGGAAAGCGAACTCAAGTAAGTTCGCCTTTACTAGGGGAGTTGCGATTGAGCTGTTTCCTTCAGCAAGCGTTTCCGGTTCGTAATCTCGGGCTCAGAGGAATCGAAGGCTGCGCGTGCCAATTGCGAGGAGACAATGCGACAGAAACTTGCCACCGTGCCGCACATTGCAAACAAGATCATTCCGACGGACTTTGATGTTGGATGTCGTCGTCCTACCCCTGCTCCAGGCTATCTTGAAGCCCTTTCTAACCCCAAAGTCACCGTTTTTACTGATGAACTCAGAGAAATGACGAAGAAAGGGTTTATAGATGCCGAAGGAGTCGAACACGAGGTGGATGTTTTCATATGCGTGAGTGATATTTTCCCCGTCGGACTAGAATCAATAATGCTTCTCAGGCCACGGGTTTCGACACGACGTGGAAACCCCACTTTCCTATCATTTCTCGAGGCGAGAATCTCCAGGATCGCTGGGCGGTGGAACCTGACTCATATCTCTCATATGCTGTTCCCAACTATCCCAACTTTCTCATCGCTGCAGGCCCGTTTGGTGCTACTGGCCACGGATCTGCTGTCCCTATTACCGAAATAATGATCGATACTTTCTTGAAAATCGTAAGTCAGCAAATCTTGTGGTCTTTCCGAATCTCCGATTCCTTTTAGGTTCGGAAGCTCGGGGAAGAACATATCACTTCTATGGAACCAACCGAGGAAGCAGCAAGGGATTACATGGAGCATGCAGCATTGTATCTGCAGCGAACCGTGTGGACCGGAAAGTGCAGCTCGTGGTTTAAGAAGGGCTTGAACGGTATGTCTTCTCGAGAACTGAGTGGACTCGACGGTTTTACAATCTGTCAGGCATTCCACACCAATATCCCGGCTCGCGAGTACATTTCATGGAAGAAGCTCTTGCATTCCGCCCAGAAGATTGGAAATATACCTATGCGTCAGGAAATCGTTTTCGGTTCTGGGGGAACGGTTTCGCTCAGCGCGAATTCGATGGAAGGGACAACACTTGGTATTACGGCCTTTTGGACGGCAAAGATGAGATGCCGGATTATACGGAGATTTTTGCCGAATATGCAAGGAAGGACTGGTGAATGTTTATCAGGCGCAGATCACTGACTGGTAGTGCCGTCGGCATTAATATCATATCTTCATATTCAGAAGATATTGGCTCACCCAAGAGCTTCCCAATTGCGGCAGCACTCGCGAACTGTGCAACGATACGCTTGCAAATTTAATCACGTCACTTTTCCCTCTACCGGCAGGTTTTAAGTGAATCCTCGATGCACCCACCATATACCTGAGCAATGAACAGAACACGCAGACAGTAAGAAACAACAGATCTACAACAACGCAAGACGTCATCGATGCGTGTACCTCCCGGATATTTCTTGGTGCAGCTCTGATTCGGAGGAGTGAACGCCTACATGTGATCATCACGAAGCATTGGATCCATTTGTATTCTCTTTTCAGTTAGAAAGGGCATTGCCGTGACTATCTTCGTGTGTCTCTAGTATTCAAGCGGGGCTCGGCCCTCGAGAAGGTTTTCTGGATTACGATTTAGACATACATGAAGATGGGAATCGGACAGGAGGACATCGACGAACACAGGCGTTTTCCTGCGGTGATTAAGAGCTAGTAAATTCGCACTTCCTTTGGAGCATTCATTGCCATGCGACTAACGGGCTCAAATTGGATATGCTGAATTGAAAGTAGTTAGTAGGCATATCCACATGATAAGGAGTCGAGCCTCCCATACAATGTCATCATCACGCGCCGACTAGGAATAGGCCCATTCATATGGTAGAAAAGCGGGACTATTGGTAGTGGGTAAAGTCCCAATCAGCAACGGCCGGGTCCACAAGGCTGACATAGCAAGCCATGCGCCACCGCTTTGATCGCACGGGTGCGTACGTCGTGCGGAGTAGAGACACCTTTGCGGGGCACTTTGAAGAGATTAGTAACGAAATCTAATATTGGGAGAAGTATTAGTGTATGCACATTCATATAGTGGACCTAAACTACCGAATCGGATCAATGAAGGAAGAAGGGGTAACGCAAAACCATAGTACGCGTCGACAGAACATAAGCAGACCGTGACTGTGGACCGCACTGAAAGAAGAGGCATGCGTGTCGCGAGGGAAGGGCATGGACCGGAGCAACAAGAAATGGACGGAGGCTGAAGAAGGGAATTTGGTTTCATTAGTCGTCAGAAGTAGGGTTGTCGGTGTATAAACAGGTTTATGTCGTCGCGTAAGATGAGACGGTGAAAAATATACAGACATACTCAAGGACCACGAACAACATGACGATCATCGAAAGGCTGGCTGAAATCAAAGGCAAGCACCGAGGTGCAAAGTTGCAGTACACTATTTCGAAGCACGTCGCAACAGGAGCAGCAGAATTCTAGCCTCTAGAACAGAATCAACGAAATGCAAGCGTACAGCCAAGCGCGCCATTTGAGGCAAGTGCCGCAGTGGGAGCAACGGAACTCGAGTGCATGGCAACAATAAAACACAAGTACCGAGTAAGTGCAACACTGTCGCAGCACATCATTTCGATGAACACCGCGTGGGAGCTCGGCCATGAAACTTGACATAATGACACGCAGGAACGGATGGTGACGCGGGTGAGGCAGACAGGGAAGTGGCTACATCTACACCAAGATCCCTACACTCTGTGTGACGCGTCGATGGCATTTCTGCGAGATATTTGTGCCTCTCATGCCAAGATAGTCGATCGTAGTTGGTTAGCCCCCAGCCCCATGTCGCGCTTCCCACAGATGTAAACCTTTGGGCCACTCTTGGCTTCAGTCCCAGTCCCACAATCTAACATCTATTCTACCTTCATCCTAGTTGTTCCTTTAGAACCGTCACTAAGAAGTTCAAGCCATGTGGTTCGGTGACGATAGAGTAAACGCAGACATTCGTTGGCTCGCTTCCGATGGATACCTTTGTAACGTCCACGATATCCTGCAGGTTCGTTTCCTTATGTAAAAAATGAGTACCATGTCTTTGTCAAAATGATATCATCACCTGAAGTTTGAACCAAATTCGAATATAGAAGATATTTCTTCAGGAGATTCGGCACCCGAAGTTCCGACTCGAAAGCACTCCATTATTGGTGTGTGTGTGTCGCCAAAATATTGTCAACAGATGCTGCACCCACCAAAATGAAAGAGGGAAGTGTATCACGACTGTTCGCATATGAGCGTACCCAAACAAAAGAAAGCTGCTCTTCGTGAGAGGAATTTACGGGAGCACTGCTATTGAACATTAATTGTGGTACCCCTCGTCATTTTGGATGGGGAGCTTGCCTTGATCAGTGAAATTTGCCTTGAAGGTCGACGGGTGCGCATCAAGTGCATGCGAAGGTGACGGTCCGAGTAAATCAGTTGGCACCCACGTGGCCAACACAAATGTCCGGACCGTTGGGTCCACCTCCACTTGACAATTCTTACTGGTACTATGCCTGCACGTTTGTATCCGATCTTATCGTGGATATGACACACCGGTCCCGATAACCCAGCAAAAAAGCTCTGATTATTGATATTAAGTACGCGGTAGCTATGAGCCTCAGTCTTCTCCTGCCAAGATCTGAATTCAAGCTCAGGCCTCAGGGACGATTCTGCTGAACTTGATTCCGATCAACTTGCACGCCGGTGTGCAAGTATGTAGGTGGGTGTTTTCTTGCAGTTCAAGGTTACCATCGCTGTGGTTGTTTCTCAGCCCAACAGCCAGAGTATTCGAAGTCTTGAATCATGGGAAAAATATTTTCGGCTCTCGGCCGTCGATACTACCGCTATGTTCCGGTGGAAATTCATTATTCACTGTTTGAAGAACATGAAATTGCGGCAGGCCATGCTATCGGTGTCGATCGTTGCCGGCCACAGTCTCTTTTGGTGCCACACGGCGTGCCTCCCTGTGAATGCAACAGCTGTGGCGGCTGGGCTGACATATTTATTCTGTATAAGAATGTAGTTCTCGTGGTTCATTCTTATCCTAGCACTTCTTGCGGATATGGTCGCCAGTCTGATTTCTCACACTAACAGCGGACCCGTCGAGGGATTTATTGACACTCATCCTGTCTCTGAATATTCATCTGCGACGAGGAGCCCCGGTTTGTCACTTCAGGCTAGCTAAGCACCATGAATCTTCTTTAATGCGTTCAATTTTAGGTCCTCTTAGTCCAATTAAGAAATGGCTTGGGATTCCCTACGCCCAAGCCCAACGATGGCAGCGTCCTGAACCTCCCACGACATGGACGAAACCTCTCCAATGTTTCGAATTCGGGCCTTCATTTCCTCAGCCGATATCTGGGTTCGATGAGATGTATGCCGGAAAGAAAGGGTGGTTCACCAGAGATTTTCTGGGTCAATCTGAACATGCGTTCTCACTCAATGTATTTGCCCCAGTGACCGAAGGACGTAGTAAAATACCGGTCATGGTGGATGACACTCACGTTTTTGTGATTGTTCTAGATGCTTACCAGTTGTTTGAAGGTATGGGTGTACGGAGGAAATCTCACCTCCGGATCATCCAATATGCCCATTTACGACCCTTCGGAGTTCGTGCGCGCCCAAGGCTTGAGTCAAACACCCTGCATCGTTTGTAACAGGAAATTACAGGTTGGCGTTCTCGTTGTATTGTCCGTAGGTCCTTCGTTCGGGCTAATGTATGTATCAGAGTGAACGTCTTCGGCTGGCTAGCGACCGGCGACCTTGCCGAGGTCAATGGGCACGTCGGAAATTTTGGTAAGTTTGAACCAAACTGGTCTATAAATTTCATATAATTTATTTAATGTTCTCAGGTCTTCACGATGTCATTGCCATTCTTGAATGGGTACACGCCAACATAATGGAGTTTGGAGGGGACCCCGATAACGTGACTGGATTTGGAGAGTCCGCTGGCGCATTTCTCCTTGGGACTCTACTCAAATCCGGAAGGCGATTATTCAACCGCTTGATTCTCCAGTCCGGTAGTTATGCGCTAATGGCACGTACTACCGCCACGCTTATTGCTGTCATGCTCTTCACTCACAAAAATGACAGGGTGTCAACCAGAAGCCGTCTTTCGCTCCGTATGAGAAACTCCTCAGTCAGTTAGTGCCTGGGTCGATGTCACTTTCTGCGAGGGGTCGAATAAACCGATTGAAGACCGTACCTATGAATGAGCTTCTTAATGCTACACATACTTTCTATCGTCCCGGTGTATGGTGTCTGACTTGCGATTCAAATGAACCTGGTTGGGCGAATACAGTCTGGAGCCTTGTCAACAGAGGTATATCTGGACACTTACAGGCATTCCTCTATTACTAACCTTGCAATAGGCGATTACGATCCTTGGATAGAAAGCATCATTATCGGCATTAACCGCGACGAAGGCACATTTTTCAATCACCGTAGTCAAGTTCGTCTCTTCTTTCACTTGCTTGATATGAATGTTGATGTAGGGCTAGTTCTGGATTCCTGAGAATGCCCTCAAGCTCATCAAGTACAGAAGGGGCATTGACGACGAAACATGCACACGATTATTCAACATGTACCCGCAGTATACTGCTCCTGATCTTTCCGACCTTCGGACACTGCCGTCAACTATGGTCTACTGTGTGTATATTTCTTTTGCTCTGCCCATACCAACTCATGGTTTCCAGCCGATTCTTGCTACTTGATGCCCATGCTTCATGCAGGGGGAAAACTCACCACGGTTCCAAACTCAAAAACCAGCAAACTTGCCCGAGTGTACATGTATCTATGCTGTACACTTCCATCTCGTCTGTTAGAAGGGTATGAAAACTTCGGTGTATTGTGAGGTATTTTCATTTTGGAGAGTTATTTACTACTAATTCCTCCAAGGCATACGGGAGAAATACCCTTTATCTTCAAGCGTTCTTCTCTTGTAGGTCATAACGCCTAGCTTGCGAAATACATGACTACCCTATATACAGTGGGAAGATTTGGACAACGGAAAAGACGCACAAACCTCAGATACCTTTGGAAATTTTTGGTCGTCATTTGCCACTTCCGGAATTCCAGGTACATTGCAGAACTCCGTTCTTTGCCTACTATTTATCTAAATGGCCTGTAGGGAAAGATTGGCCCATGTTCACGACGGATGATGGAGAGATCTTAATATTTCACAATGGCGGAAAGATTTCGGTGGGAAATGCATGGAAAATTAGGCCTTCAGAGCGTCAGGCCTGGATGAATGCTACAGAAGAGAGCATCGCGTCCAAGGATACACTGGAAACTCGACATTGAAAGAAACTCCTAGACACAGCTAGTATTACTTAATTTCAAGAGCAAATGGCTGCTGTCCTAAGCAGGGTTCATTATTACTAAGCCTAGAAGCTTCAAGCTCCAAGCTTCAAAGACTGGTAGACTCTCGAGTCTATGAGCGCTTGGAAGCACGTGCCGAATTAAGTCCGAAGTCGCATCCTTCCCCTATTCACGACGCGAAGGTCACAAGTCTCGTGATAAATGTGACATTCTGCTCCTTTCTCTCAACGACGACGACCACTCTGACTCGATATCCAGATTATGTCAGAATATATGCTAAAGCAGCAATGGTTGAAGGAGCACCGAAACCAGGTTTATCCTCTATCTTCTTACACAGAAAATATCTCATATACCTTCCAGGTCTGTGACCAGTGCGCCATCACGAGAACCAAGTGTCTACAACAGAAAACATCGGTTACTTGTCTACATTGCAAGAACAAAAAGGCGGAATGCTCAAGAAATCGCAATTCTAAGCAATTTAGAGTCAAACTACGCAGCCAGCGCAAGTCATCGTCCCCGCCGCCACGACTATCTGGCCAGGGAACCTCAAAGACTCAAGGTTACAGTCCCAACGCACATTCGTACGGATCTCGAACGAAGGGGAGTCCTTGTTTGTCAATGCAACTATTGAATGAATATCTGACATCACAAGAGGGAAGGGGAAGTTCTTCCTCGACACGGAAAACTGGGGTTGCGAGGCACTGCCAACTTTGCCTACCTGCCGCAGGATATGGCAGCATCGCATATATCTGTAAAGCCTCCTTCCCTCCTTCCAACCTCACCCCTCCGATTCAAGGACCATCCTGAAACCATCGGAATAACTGCGCACAACTCTACGGATACTCATTCACCCTACACTCCGACTCAACAACAAGTTTTAGAACCACATCTGCATATTCATCAAACACGTGTCCCTATCGAAGAGCATATTCCCAATCGGATTGCTACGCTAGAGTTAGAAATCGCTACATTGCGCGGGCAGCTGCTCGACAAAGACAGCATAATAGACAAATTTTACAGTAATCCTCTCGTTAATGATCACGTTCTGTCATATACTCACTATTCATCTTTTAGACAAGCAGGAAATATCAGACATCGAACTGCGGAAAATCAAGAGGACCCGGTTACACGAGTACCTCCATATCGGGGCAAACCGACACCGTCTTCAGACCACCATCTCGTGTTGGAATGCAGGCAAAATTTCCAATTCTGATTTTGGAACTCGCATGGAAGAGCATCTCACAGTTCTCGACGACCTCGCCAGCCGGCATATCGAGGATTTCCCTACTGACTACGAAGATGGTATTCAGCTCATAACCAATTACGGTGCCCAGACTTCCCACTGTGAACATGACGACTACTTGGAGATAGGTTCTACCTCAAGGAAACGTCTACGTGAATGAACTTCTTTGGCTCACCCTGTTGATTCTCATCGCATATACGCACATTTCTCACTTCAAGTTCACCCTACGTTCAGTGTGTTTTTCCAACTGTGCCGACCGTGGCTACTAGCTGCTTAGATATTCTACATAACTTCCGCAACGATTCGAAGAACATCAGCTGTGCAAATAATTTGGACACTAGCTGATAAAAGATGTAAATATAACAACACGTCGCGGAATAGATTCTCGTCAATCAGTAGAAAGTTGAAACAAACATAGAATCGATACAAGAATCCTAGCACCCTTCGACTCACCACCATAATGCAGCGATGCCAAACGTATACCCAACACCCTTTCATTTTAAGAACTAAACACAGGGAACTCACTAATCCTCAACTTTGTCGACTGCCCCGGATTCAAAAATCAGCATAGCCAGGCAGAACACAAGACAAGAAATCTCACCCCGTAAGGATTGAGCACAATAGTCTCAACGCCTCCAATGCATTTAGGCTTTGTCGGCGGGACAGTAACGAACGTATCTCCTGCGAGTCCCCACTGGATAGAACACGCCGATACAGTGATTGAACCAGGCGGCAATTTCTCGTCAAAGATTGGTGACGGGAGGACACCGCCGGTTGGGGGAGCGTAAACGTATTTAGCTGTCGACGGGTCAATGGCGTAGGCCCAAGTTGAAGTAGCGTCAAGCTCATAGTCAGCGGCACGGGGCTCGACCGTATTTGCTTTGATGATCGTTTTGTTGAAGGTTACTAGACTAATTTTAGGTTCCTAACGTAGGTAGAAAAGAAAATAGCTTGCTGTCGAGCGCATAATGAAGGGGACCTCGGTGAAGAGCAACAGCACCGTGGAGACGACTTTCTGTATACAAGTTTGATAGAATGGCTTTAACGACACGTTATAAGAGCTTACCAGCTGTTATCTCAGCGGGGAGATTCAATACGAATTTCGTTGACCCAGAGGGAATGCTGATGGTGAGTAAACCATTACTAGAAGACACTGCTTTGGTCGAGCCTCCGTTCATCGAAATTGTTCCGCCAACAACCCAGCTTGGTATCCGCACAAAGAATGTGAATGCTTTGGATGCGGTGACAGTGTAGGATAGCGTATCGCCGAATGGGTATAGGGTATCTATGCTGACGGTCACTGCGTTGTCTAAGAAGGAATTGAGTATGGTGTAAAGTAGGAGTACATCGAGGAAACTAACTTCCGGATAGGGTTGTGGATGTCTTCAGCGGCCCGAGATAAGCCTGGACGAGGGAAGACTGATCCGCTGTGGTCAAGAAGGAATTAGTTATGAATTTCGGATATCCTTGAGGGTGGTTAACAGTGCAGCATCTATAAAGTTCTGTGAATACCATAATTTCTACCTTCAACAATGAGCAAAAAACTGACGGATAGTACGGTTCCAATCCGAAGACATTTGAGTAGCCGCTTCATTTTCTGTCAATACCAGAATATGGATGGGTGTTAGGTGCGTACGAATTCACGGCAAAGGGGTCTCTGTGATATATAAACTATAGAATCGACATGAAATTTTTAAAAACCAACGGTGTCATGCTCTTCGATGCGATTTGATTTTGCTGTTGGTCGTACTGTCTTGCCCACATGTCTGAAGTCGGGTTGGCTTCTCATCGCAGGCTGTTTAAGCTCATCAAACCCGCTTACCTCCTGTCAGCGTTCCAGGTAACGCGTTGTAAGTGATCCTCTCGACCTAATTTCAAGAGCTAGAGATTTAAACGAATAGAAAGAGAGTGGTCGAACCCTATCCAAAAACTTTGTATCCCCGATCATTTGGTACAAATACGAGCCGCTGAACATGGTCTCTACAACTGCACATAATTCCGTTCTGCGAAACTGTTAGAAGTGCGCGCAGGGTGTATGCACATGAAAAGCTTACCCCCGAGTGGCTTCCATCCCGGCAAGATATTCGTCTGCTCCATAAATTCCCGATGGCCGTCCATGGTACTGGAACAAGAGGTCCCAACCGGAGGACGCGAGGTTTAAATCTATGAAACTTCAATACAAGCAGATAAGTGACAAAAAATGATGGTACCAGATTGATTATGACTAAAGCGGTACGTAGCAGGAAGTGCTTTCATGCCCTCCGCCATGTTCACGCCGTGCCACTACGAGGATTCATCAACGAAATGAGAGGATCACCAAGTCGCACATAGCTTACGCTCAGAACGTATCCGGTGGGATTCTCCAAATTCTCTACGGGCCCGTGCGGAAAATTCTATAAAGTAGAAATAAATACCAGAGGATGCCTTATCAGATGATACTGGCCTCTGCTGTAAATACTTCCTCCCACGGCACGCCGCTCCACTTGAGCTGGAGCATAGTGTCCAAAAGAAGGTCCTCGTTCCCATTGGGGTGATAGTCGTACAGCCATTGGAGGGTCATTACGAAATCTTCCCACCTTGTATTCGTCCAAATCTCCAAGCCCTCTCCTTTCCTAATCATCTCGTTCGCGAGAGGAACGAACTTGTGCATCGCGGCAACAACGCGGTCCGTAAGAGACGCATTGTATTCGACCATCTGGATCGCTCCGAAGAAGAATGGGTAACGGCCCCAGAGGTACCTGGTGCGGTTGTTACCCGCCTCGGGTCCGAGCCATCCGGCGGCCTCTTGATGAGTGAGAACATAGTCGAGGAATTGGTAAGTTTGGGCCTGGATCTCGGAATTTGAGGTGAGGACGCCGTGAGGTACCATCCCATTGAACCAGTAGCTTCCGGCTAGAGAGATAAGGCTGAGCTAGAAGCGACTAAGTGAAAGATCAATGATTACCTTCTTCAAGACTGGAATAGGCGGAATTACCGCCGATCCAGTCGCTGTTCTTGACATAGTTGTAAAAGTCATGTAGATGACCGGCCATGCCATTGGTCTGGACGTCGAGCTGAATCGCTGACATGTACGAAATACTTCAGTACAATGATACTTAAAGAACTCACTTGATTGCTCAGCCAACCCAGAGGCCGTACCTCGCCCAGCGGAAGGGTAAGATATTTCTTTGGAGAGACTGAACCTATGAGACGAATATCTGTCCGCAGAGGAAGCACGTACGCTGTGCAGTCGCTCCATTGAAGGTTATAAAAGTAACGCCTAAGATCTGGAGGAAACGCATTGCAGGAGCAGAAACAGAAACACTCCAGATACTAGGCCTCAAGAGACATAGCTTTATGTACACTGAAGAACGGGAACCTTATCAAAATAGATAGAAGATGTACCGTGTGCAGTCGAACAGTTGAAAGCATGGTCAAGAGACAAAACGGAATATTCTCGGTATGAGATCTAACGAAAGCCTACTGGGGATGATTTACCGGAGGGCTGTCACGGCAAGAAGCTTTGGTTTAGTCTCTGCTAGCACGAGTGTAAGGGTCAAGTAAGGGTCACACAAAGCTAAACCGGCCCGGCGGGCAAATCGGACTCTGAAAGGCTTTTTCGCCAAGCACGTTTTGCTACTCCCAATTTCTTTGCCCATTTCCCGAACATCTCTCTCAGTGTATACCGGCCTAGAACTCCCTTTTTTCTCCGCGGTTTCTCCTGTAGATTACGACGTTTTCAACGGATAGCTCAGTCCAACACTCAATCTTGGCTTTGGCAGGTGTTCTGGTCAGTCTGCTAGTTCCATGCTGCAAGAGTCCTATAATCAGCTTTCCCAGGTACCATGATATTGGCGTAATTCTCGGAACAGATCATGCGATACCACATTGAAGTGTAGAGCGGATCGACGGCCCCCAGTACAAAACTTCGCGTCATTATCTTCAAACGAGCACATGTACGATGGATCATTGCTGGCCGGCCTGAGAATTTCGAAGGGATATATGCCTGGACGAGTCTCTCGCTACTTGTCAAGTCTCCCAGGTAAGATTCCGCCGCGAACTTGTCCTTATCTCAACCAGTGTTAGGATAATGACGTCGACAATGACTGTGATGTTACTGGCTTTATTATGTCTGTGTCCTATGGCAGCCCTCTCTGCGGACACTCTAGGTATCAAAGATGGATTCACCACACTCAACACCGGGACATTCACCATGAAACTCGTCAAGGATTCTCAGACCCTGTATTCTCTGATACCTACAGGTTCGAGCTTCGATTTCATGCCCTCCGACTACATGGCACAGCGTGCGGATAACGGGCAAAACCATGTCGGCGACATCAATATACGCGCTCGACGAAGCGGCACATCAGCATGGACCACCATCAGTTCCGTGACCAAACGAAGCCCGGTGACACCATTGAGCGTTTCGGGGACGACTATTGCGGCAGCAAATCTTGCCCCTACCCTCAATTCGACGTTGCTCAATGTGACACGTAGCTGGGTAGTCGAAAATGGGATTTTGCAGCTACAATTCGCCATTTCAAACCCGCAGAGCCAGGCAATCGAGATAGGTGCCTTAGGTGCTCCTCTGGAATTCAACAGCGTACGTCACCGCATTTCCTCTCCTTCCTATGTACTCAAAAATCCTTGCAGATCTTTACCGGCCGCACCGCGGACCAAACCAATAACAATTGCAGCCTTATAGATCCATACATCGGTCAGGATGCAGGCTTTGTTCAGGTCACCCCCCTTCTAGGAACTCTTCGGCCCCTTGTTCTCATCCCGACTGCCTCGTCACCCTTTGAGGGCTGGCACTTCCTTCCTGAGGTCTCCAGCGACTCGAGTTATGACTATCAGTCGCAGACATTTGAAGGATTCTATGAATGGCAGTTCCACACGTTAGCCTTCGCCCAGAACGAGTGGGCCTCCGTCACTCCTTGGAATGCCGCGACGTCGTTTACTCTTCAGCCTGGACAATCACGTACCTACGGTCTCAAATTCCTCCTCGCAGATTCCATTCGCGGCATCCAAAATACTCTCATTAACGCTGGTCACCCTGTTGCGGCTGGTATTCCGGGATACATTCTCCCAACTGACCAGGCCGGAAAATTATTCCTCCGCTATCGCTCAGCAGTATCGTCCATCTCTGTCACTCCTTCCGGTGCTTTATCTTGGACTTCTAACTCGGATGCGAAGACAAGCGGATGGGTCGGTTACAATATTACTCCGCATACATGGGGCCGCTCGAGATTGTCCATCACATACACAGACGGCACGCTGCAGACCATCAACTACTATGTCACACATGACGCTGTCCAGGCGCTAAGCGATCTCGGGAATTTCCTTACTACCAATCAGTGGTTTAGTGACACTGGCGATCCATTCGGACGAGCGCCGTCGGTGATTAGCTATGATCGAGAGGTGAATGCAATCGTGAAGGATGACCCGCGTGCATGGATCCCAGGTCTCAGTGATGAGGCTGGTGCTGGATCATGGCTTGCTGCAGCGATGAAGCAATATCTCCAGCCAAATGCAGCTGAAGTGGCCAAGATGGAACAGTTCATGAATAAGACGGTTAAGGGATTATTGCAAAATTCGGATGGTCAGTTGCTCGTTGTCCTTTACTACGTGACCTGACGTATTTTCTAGGCACTGTAAAAAAGTCTGTCTATTATTACCAGCCCGCCTTAGTGCCGAGTTACAAGTACCCGACAACCATCAATTGGGGCAACTGGTGGTCATGGAACAGGGCGGCATCTTATGACACCAGTCGGGGTTACGACTACGTCCACGTTATTGCTGCTCATTGGGCTATGTACCGTGTCGCGAGGAATTATCCCGCCCTTGTCTCCGTACAGAATTCGACTTGGTACCTTGATCAGGCCTTAGCCGTGGTTACAAAGCTGACGGATGGAACGGTTGGCTACTGGGAAGATGGGTTGATGGGTGAAACGGTGCTGAGTTTCTTATTGGATGACCTAACCAGGGAGGGAAGGACATCGGACGCGTCGCTTTTGAAGAGTAGGATGCAGACGAGGTATAACGTCTGGTCTAGGCAGAATTTCCCTTTCGGCTCGGAGATGGCTTGGGATTCGACCGGCCAAGAGGGTGTTTATCTATGGAGTAAATACTTCGGCGGAACCACTCTGGCGACAAAAACACTCAACTCGATCCTTGCATATCAGCCACTGATTCCTCACTGGGGATATAATGGTAATGCACGACGGTACTGGTACGTTCTTCGCATTACCGTTTCATCTTTTTCAATACTGAAGCATCATGTAGGGACAACATATACGGAGGAAAGCTTCAGCGCATCGAGCGGCAGATCCACCACTACGGCTCTGGTCTAAACGCCCTCCCATTGATCTCCGAGTTCACCACGTCTCCCACAGACAACTTCCTTCTTCGACTAGGTTACGCCGGTCTCTCTGGTCCACTGTCCAATATCGATCAAGGCGGGTTTGCATCAGCGTCATTCCACTCATGGGCGGACACGTTAAAATGGGACGGGTACTCTGGTGACTACGGTCCAAACTTCTCCGGTCATTCGATGGGGATTGGGATGTACCTCATCGAGCATCCCGATTTCGGATGGCAGGCGTTTGGCGGGACCGTGACGGCTTCCTCTTCTACCTCTGTGCAAGTACAGGTTAAGGATTCCGGCAGGAGGAAAGTGTTCATTGCACCGATTGCTGCAATGTTGAAACTGGATGCCGGTGCGTTCTCTGCGGTGACATATAACCCGTCGGCGCATACGGTTGTGATTACCATTATAAATGCAGTTGGCTCGGGAGCGGTGGCACCGAATGGAAGATTGGTGGTGAGTCAGACTGTCAGTGGCCAAGGCGGTGTCGGGCTGTTGGCTCCGACAAAGAGTCTGAGTGTGGATGCGGGGGCCTTTACTATTCCGTTCAGCGGTAGCAGTGCGACTGTGACCTTGTCGCCGTGAGAACATGTAATTAGGATAGTTCGCTGAATATCATCCCTGGCTTTCATATTATTCTCGATGAGATGAAACGAGTTCCTCTTGGCCTTTGTTGGTTTTATGGCCTTCATAGTAACGCGATCACGAGAGGGACCAACATGGCCACGTGTCTCTTGGAACGTGAACCTCCTCCATTAGTGCCAAGTCGCTTCCCATATGACACCACCTCTTTTTTTCTAATGCTTCGACTTGGCTGACTGGCCAAGTACTCGCTACTATAGCGTGACAATAGCTTCAGGATCTATTGTAGCACCGAGCCAAGCCTGAGTTTTTCAATTACGGGCGTGAGGCAGATCCAAAGGGTAAAGGTAAGCCACCGGGTTCTTTCATCTTGCTCAGACAACGCCACTCAAATGTTTTATTGTGGATCGGCTATATGAAGGGGGGTAACGACAGAACACAGCGATTTTCTCCTGACTTGGTTCTGTCCTGGCCGCTCCGACTGCCGTATTCTGCAAAGGTACGGTAATGCACGCTTTATCCAGTATAGTCATGCCATCATTTATCGCTATCTAGAATCTTTTGAAATTATTGGTTTCTACCACAAGAACTTGCCCGTCGGCAAGATAAACTTCTTCTGATGAATACTCAATATCAATCTCCCCTGCTACGCCAGTTCGCTCTATAAGAGCAGGATCAAGTTTGACTGATTGCTGGCATGTTGGAGATGTTGTTTCACTGCCTCGCCCTCCAAATCGCCTATGTGTTCTCTGCCATTCTTTCCGTCTTAGCTGATGATCCTCCGGCTGGGATCCACGCGCTTCCTGTGGCTAACATGACTTCCTCCTTTTGGCTCAACAGCCCTGCTAATCCCAATCCTCTTCGTGACATCGGTAGCGAGGGTCTGCTTACCCCCAATGCTGATGTCTGTATCATTGGCTCTGGTTTGACCGGTGTCAGCGCGGCGTACCATTTATCTCAGTCAGACATCGCCTCCCATCTCAAGGTTGTTGTGCTAGAAGCCAGAGAATTTTGTGAGTTGTCTGAATACCTATCTATAGTGTGTGCTGATGTTGAAACTCAAAGGTTCGGGTGCTACTGGTTGGCGCAGTGAATGTACCATCACCTATTTGTGCTCATCATGTCTCTTCAGGACGTAATGGCGGCTTCCTCTCTGCGGCCTCGTGCACCTCTTTTGTCGAGCTGCAAGAAGAGTATGGTACCAACGAAGCGCTACGTGGACTGTTGTTGGAACACCACAGCTACAATTTCACCATAGGCGTGTTGGAAAGGCATGGCCTTCTCAATGAAACTAGCATTCTGTTTGGAGACAGTGTTCATTTATTCGAGGCAGAAGACGAATACGCATCTAACAAGGCTGACTGTGATGCTGCTAATGCTGCGGGAGTGGACATGACTGGGATCAATTGGTGGACTGCGGACTATGTAGCAAAGTTTCAACTGTTTTTCCCTCTGATAATCATTCCCATATCTGACACGTACTGATCTACAGTGGTTCAATACATCTTCATATGGTGCCTATACCAATCCTTTTGCGATCACTTGGCCTCAGAAGATTGCGACCCAAATGTATCTTTTGGCTGAACAAAAATTTGACCTCTCTCTTCATACTCACACACCTGTCCTTTCTGTCAACAACACCGCTCGCAACACCTGATCATTAATTACACCTCGTGGATCTGTCGAATGCAAGTATGTCATTCATGCTACCAATGGATATGCGGCGAGCCTCATCCCGCACATGTGGGGATATGAGGGCATAATGCCGGAACGCGGACAGATGATTGCTATCCGTGCTGGTGTGGACCTCAAGGAATTAAGCACAGATGGATGGTCTACCGATACAGGATACTGGATCCCACAGCTGGACGACGGAAAGCTTCCTATAGTATTATTCGGTGCTGACAGCAGTGCCTTCAATGGCACGGGACACGTCCATAATACAACGAACGATTTGGAAGTGGTTCAGAGCACCCTTGACCTGGAGGTCGCTTATCTTCCGCGGCTTCAACCTAAATCGTACATCAAGGGAACTCCGGCTGAGTATGGATGGGTACGCCCTATTTGACATCATAAAAAATGTATCCCACTTATCGTTTCTTCTGAATAGACAGGTATCATGGGCTACACGAGTACTGGTGATCCCTTCGTAAGTCTTCCTGTATAATTTTGTTCGGTTTACTGATAATTGTAAAGGTTGGTCCTGTCATCGACAACGTTAATCATGTCAAGTACGCCAACCAATATATCTCTGCCGGGTATAATGGTCACGGAATGCCGCGCACTGGTGCATGGTATGTCCTCTTCTTTTGCTCAGTGCATTTACTTATGTTGTCGCATTCGTCTTGTTCAGTGCTGAAGTCGTCGTTGAAATGATCATAGCGAATATAACAGGCAAAGAATGGATCCAGCCCGACTGGTTCCCGAGCAGGTATCTGACATGGAATAAAGTTCAATAAATAGATTACGAACTTCCGTTTTACGGAGTCATCGGCCCGATCACACGTCACTGATGACGTCTTCGTGTTGCTTGAGCATTATCTAACCGATAATACATACTACTCACACACACTTGAGCTTCTCGCTCGTTGCAATCATGCCTTCACGTTACATTCGCCACGATAATGAAGTGCCAGGGCGGAAAGACTTCTCACATATACAGGAAGAGATACGCTTGGCCCTCGAGCGCGGTGTGGCCAAGATTGAAGAAATTGGTAACTTCAGGCCACATCATACCAGCGTATACGTCGGGTTAGCTGGTAGTATATTTATTAGCATTTATCTGTATTCATCGGCTAATGAATCGTTGTCAGGGATTCATATGATGTTTTCTCGTCTCTCATCCTTGGAACCGGGAGATGCTCGTTCGCATGCCAATTTCGCTAGTACCCTTCTTTCATTATCCGAGTCCAGTATGACCGTTATCACCTCACCGTCAAGAGCTTCATTCCTCGAGACTCCTGTCGGTATTGCTTGTCTAATTCTTACCTCAAAGTCCCCAGACAAAAGTGCCTTGGCGTCGTGCCGCGCCATCATACAGAGTGCCATCCAGTCGATCATGACAGAATCATCCCGCGATACCTGGGACGATGATGGATGCGAAGTTCTTTACGGTCGCGCAGGCTTATTGTATGGGCTTTTACGCTTGCGAAAGAACGACTTGGTATCCGTTGGAGACATTGAGCTCGTTATCTCTTCTATCATGACCAGGGGTAGGTTCGGAGTGTCCGTTTATCAAGACAACATACCAAATCAGCAGCAATCCCCGGCACTTATGTGGTCATGGCATGGAAAGCGATATTTAGGTGCTGCTCATGGTGTCGGTAAGTTTACAAATACTCTCAATCGTAAGAATACTGACATAACTTCTAGCTGGAATTCTGCAAATGCTTCTGGCTTCCCCTCTGGATGTGTTACATCCATATGTTCCTGACGTCTTGAGGACAGTAGAATGGCTAATCGATTGTCAAGATGAGGATGGCAATTGGCCCACAAAAGCACCAAGGCATGGTAAAGCGTCAAATGAAAGCAATGAATTGGTCCAGTGAGTAATTGGATTTCTTATACACATATCTCCTCCCTTCAAGGGTTATACCACAGGTGGTGTCATGGCGCAACGGGAATCGTGATTTTACTGTCAACGTTATTGGAATTGTCATTGCAAAGACCACAGGAATTCCCTGTCCCTAACCGTCTCATTGACAAAGCGGTGGCATCCATTCGCAGAGGTGGCTCCCTTGTCTACCGGCATGGATTCCTGCGGAAGGGAATCGGTCTTTGCCATGGAGTTGGTGGTTCCATTTACGCCTTGCTTTCTGTGTCGGATGCGTTGGCGTTGATGCCGGGAGATAGTGATCACAGGCACAATTCTGTATATTATTTCCAGCGAGCGGTTCATCTTGCATACGTTGCTACATCGTATGAAAAGCTGACCGATGATGGGAAGATGGGAGTACCTGACCGACCCTATAGCCTATACGAGGGGCTGGCTGGGATGTGCTGCGCATGGTCAGAAATCGCTCGACGAATAACAGCAATGGACGTCGAAGGAGAGGGTGTGGAGCATACTAATCCACAGCCTTCATCCCTTGTTAACGGATTTCCCGGCTATGATGATTTATAACTCTCAAATTAAATGTGTCATTTTGCGTAGCTAACAAGTACTTACTCAGAAGGAACGAAAAGAGCAATTTGTCCAGACATAGGTACAGCGCGTATTCGAGGACCGTCGCTGTTCACAACAGCGAGGTTCCTGGTTACACCCGTCTAAACATAGGACATGGCACGTTCCTACTCTTTTGATTATTCCAATCACAATCTGATTCAAAGAGTCTGACCCCGCTTGCTGGGCTCGATGACCATCTTCACTGATCTTTCATGATTCCTTAAAATTAAGGAATCACTGTACCGTACCTAGAATATCATAGAAACGTCTAGCGGCGCGGGGGAATATGAAAATGTTGAGGAAATTCGCAGGATCAAATCCAGGAGTCATCAAGGTAGGAATGTCGAACTGGAGGTTGCACAGTGACTAGTCGGAGAACTGGATGTATGGTCGAAAGAATAACTATCATGACTCAGGTGATGCCGATGGTGCGGTCACTCTCTCAGAAAGTTTCAAGATCGGATGAAAATCAAGGAAGCAAAACTAACACGCCCAATGATGCATTGATGATAGCGCCATTTACCCAAGTCTTGCCCTCTCCCCCATAATAATTTACCATCTCGCTCGGAGAAAACTTGTAAAACTTGCGTATGAACACGCCTCTCGTCTTGACCCCCTTCGGTACGCGAAAAAATTCAGGGGCTACAGGATAGTTTCAGTCACCTTCGACTCAGTAGGTTCGACCGCTGAGATCCGCAAAGCAACAAATGGGTACGTGTGCTTGGTTCTTGACGTCATAGCAGACGATACTGGCTGGCCTGCTTGTTTCCGATTCTTCAGTCTCTCTAGGGTCGTTAGAGGATTGATAGGATTCTAGAGCATCATCTTAGAGCTAGTAAACGATGAAGACGACGAGGAACCCGTCCATGGTTTCAACTTGAAGGTGGACGTCAAGAACAAAAGTATGTTGAAGGTAGTGGCGATGCCGCTGGCTCAGAAATGTCGTCAACTTTTTCTCTAGTCTCATGCGCTTCCAATCGAACGGTAGTCACAGTGGTCTGCCAGCAACACACTCTTGGTGCGCTATGCGGCAATAACTATAACGCACTGTCACAAAATGTAATCTTGCAGTTGTCAATGCACAATGCCTTGAAGATCAATTCAACAATGACGGCAATATCTCTCCAAAACCATGACCTGTTTTTTGAATGATTCATCTCGAGTCTGTACCATCCTGTCATAGTTAGGTATGGTTCGGGGCTAGTTGGTTTCGACGGCTCATAAAGCTATTCGTAACTCCAATAACCTACACTGAGTACAGTTGAATGGAGTACACAGGTGAGTTATCAAAATGGGACGCAAATCTCCGGAAATCTCAGATGACAGGTCGCAGAAGATCAGAACAAAGTCGTCAAAGTAGTACATGTATCCGTAAAACCTAAAGAAATAGCTCATAAAATGACATTTAGGCTGACGCCTTGTCGTCAACAGAATGCTTCTCCGTTGGCTACAATAACACATGAGTAATATTCTTATCAAATGATAGAACAAACTTGCCTCAATTTCTTTCGTCCTTTCCACCACCTCCGCCAGTGTTCTTCTCCCAACATCTTTCTTGATTTTCCAAGCAGTGAATACGTGACCTTGTTTGAAAATCTCTTCAACCTCTTCAAGCGAACGACCAACAGTCTCCGGATACATAAAGAAGATATGTATGAATGCCGCAAAGTTGAATGTTCCGAAAATGAAGTATGTCTTCCATGCGATGTTACTCAGACCCGGAGGGACAGCCCAAGCGAGAGCAAAGTTGAATGCCCAATTTGTCGCCGTGGAGAGAGAAACGGCCTTGGCGCGCACTTTGAGAGGGAACTAAGTAGACGAAAACATAAGATAAGATAATATACGGTTCCGAGGAACGCACCAGTTCAGCAGGGTAAGTCCAAGAAACAGGACCCATTGTGATAGCAAAGCTGCATACAAAGAAGTACGAGCATACAATTACTCCATTGGTAACCGAGCTACGGCCTTCGATGACCCAGACGCCTACAAACACGAAGTTAGCTCATGCCATATAGAATGGATGAAGGGCTTGAATGCTACTTACGAGCATCATCGACTATACCCCAGTGACCAAAATGTCCCTGCAGACCACCAACAAGGAAGAGGAAGAAGCCCATAAACAACGTTCCGAACAGAAGCATTGGACGGCGACCCCACTTATCAATGTAGATGATGGCTGGGACAGTAAGCGCCACATTGAGGACGTATTGAACAGACTAAGACTTCAGTACCAGAGCCACACGTAGGTTGAGACGCGACATGACATACCGCTGAGATGAGATTTCCGCGACGGCCAGTTATTCCAGCACCTTGGAAGACATAGACGATATAGTACCTGTTGGAATTTTTGTCAGAGATACATTGCATGGCACTATCGAACGACATACATCATGACATTCATGCCCGTAAGTTGAGACCACATCTGAAGAGCCATACCGAGACCAACGCGGCGAGGCATGCCAGGTTTCAGAAGATCAAAGTACGACTTAGCGCCCTCGGTTCTCTCGAAAAGAACCTGCTGCTTTATTTCCCCGTATTCCAGCATAACGAGCTCGTTGTTGGGGTCACCACCTCCATGCAAATCGGCGAGAACTTGCAGAGCTTCCTTCTCCCTGGATGAATCAATTCAGGGGGCCAAAAATTAAGCGTACAGTAATATAAGATGACGGACCTGTTATGATCGAATAACCACCGAGGACTTTCAGGGAAAACAAGCATACCCAAGCTTAGGACTATGGCTGGAATCATCTGAAGACCCCATGGAATGCGGAACGATGCGACACCATTGATGTAGGAGCAGCCGAACTGTATGAAGTATTGGATCAAGATACCCCAAGTGATGGACCATTGCTGAAGGGAGACAAGACGCCCACGAATGCGGGGCTCCGTAATCTCCGACTGATAGATGGGGACCACGGCACTGGCAATCCCAACAGAGATACCAGAAATAATACGCCCCACTACAAGCATTCCTCGGTTCTGTTATATATAATGCAATCATTTACGTTACTATATGAATTGAAGAGTGCTCAGATGACTTACGACAGATGCACACTGTAAAATAGACCCAATCACCCAAACAAGACCAGAGAGGATGACGGTGTTCTTGCGTCCAAAACGGTCCGCAAGCTGGGTAACCAACAGTGCACCTAAGAAAGAACCAGCAGGCATTGAAGCGACGATTGCACCTTGAGCGCCGGATCCAGGCTAGAAGGAAATGAGTACTTTACAGACGAACGGCGAAACTCTGCGTACATGAGAGAACGTGCTCTTGTACGACTCATTCTGTCCATCATTTCAGCTTTGCGAGGCAAGGTAACAATAGAGAGGGCTTACGCTCAAGACTCCAGACATAGACGAGATGTCCAAGCCAAAAAGCCCACCACCGATGCATGCAAAAGAGCCTACGACATACTAGCGTCGTGGTGTAATTTAGTCTGACGATAAACTTGAAAATCAACTGAACGTACAGGATTTGAAGCAATACGAGCGCTATACTATATTGAAGATGTCAGACGATCGTTAGACTATGAAGAGAGGGAAAAGTACTCACTCCCTTCCCCATGATGAGTTTTCAGAGCCCCGATAACTAGTGAAGAAAAGAGGGCTGGGAAAAGACGGTAATTGTGAGCCCGGTGAACTTATAAGAGAACGTTTCGTGTGAATACAAACGATCATGGGGACGCTCCGCATCAAGCTAAGAGTCACGGCATGCTTTGACCCTGAGGTATCCGCGTGTAAAATGAAGATTATTTGGCAGCTAACCCATCCTAATTGAGGCAAAGTCGAGGGAGGGACGCCGACTGATCAAAATTTGAAATCAAAGAGCGGTGATCGGCGGCCCGGCCGCACTTGGCACAGAGTAAACATGATGGCAACATGCATCGAATTCTTATTCGTCCCGCAACAGTGGCCGTCATGAAGTGCTTATCATCACCGAACCTATCCAGCTCTACTACTCTGACTTACTTCTCTCCGGTCCTGATACTGGGCAGTTCAGTTGAATTCTAAGGTTTCATCAAGTTTCCATGATGCCCGGGCATTACAAGTTCACTAGATTGTCATGAGGCGGGTACTTAACAGATTCAGAGAAGAAGTTGATGTCTTCGATAGAAATCTACGCCTAGATCCATTCCTATCCTCCGGCCTTCCCTGTCTAGTGCGTGCCTCGGTCAATATCGCCGTTCTCTATCTGTTTTCGACAAACACTGACGTTGGCACGGAACGGAACTTTTCCAAGATTCTTTCCTATATTGACTATGCCTGCTTCGTACACCTCAGACCCTTTTATAGCTTCTTTAATCTAATGCTGTGTCTCTTCTCTGTTCCTAGTGGAGTTCTCATGATAACCGTCACTCCATAAGTATTCAAAAGAGCATATGCATCCTTCTCACGGGACCATCCCGGTGCCAGGGATCGGTACTTTTGACTTTCCGCAGTCTGGTGATGTGTGCTAAGTTTGTCTCAAGAGTCAAGATTGCCCTTACGTTCTCGAAATTTTCGATATCCATGAAGTCTAATACAAGCAATTACACAGCAGGCTGGACTCCTCGGGCCATCCTGAGGCAGCCGGTATATTAAGTTAGTCAAGGCCATCATACAAGTTTGAGTTCCGAACCATCATCTGAATAGTCAGAATACAGGTGACGTCTCACGAGGTCATAGCGGGTGACAGTGGGTGATAGTGATATCTAGTAACATCTCATTTAACGTATTGTGGACCTAAATCACGAACGCAATCATTTCATACTTCTGATAAGGACCTGGTATAATTATACAAGACAAGACGACAGTGGTGCACATGCTGTCGAAACTATACTTCCTGAAAATTCTACATCTAGGGAAAGTAACATAGACGAACACTTCAAATTTAATCCTCCCTTTGTTTCGTTGATCACAAGATACTCCGCACTTGGTAAGAAGCACCTCAGTATGCTCACCCATATGCTTCTTTTCCAAATGAAAAAGAAAATTAAATTATACGACACAGCTTCGCGATTGATATGTGTGTGTGTGGGGGGGGGGAGTTTCCAGGCCCGTTTCGGTGTTCCCCTGGACAGTAAGAGGCAGCCTTCATGTAACTTCACTATTCTAGACGATTACTTCGACTACAGGTCGATCGTATCGACCATCCGAATCTGGCCATTGAAAAATCGCCATGAACGTTCTGGTATAAGCAGTATGCCCTTTTCATAAGCAATAATCAAATTTTCATTGAGTGGGTACTAACCGTATAGGCTAGATTAACCCAGGACTGACGAAATTATGGCCGAGCGGTCGTGTACTGCATCCACTGTATACCACGAAGAGCTTCAGAATGATTTGACGTTAGAAAGAATCCAGCCTCATTTCAAGTTCAAACTAAATCGGTTGGAAGCGGCCATTCTTTCCCTAAGTGATCGTTAGTCCCTACATCAATGATGTCAATACGTTCAAAGACGATGTACGGAGTGACAGCAATGCCTCAATCCTTCTGAAGATCTGGTTAAGTTTCGTTAAACACTAAGTTCGGCGGAGGCCCAAGTGCTCATCAATGGAACGTGGACTTGGAGGTAATCACGGTTTCAATTCGGTTTGGAAAGATTCAAAGATCTTGGCTGCAGTACTTAGCGTCAGTCAAACTGAATCAATCCTAATGCAACTCATCGAATGCAAGCACTAACACTGGACCAAAATAAGATGGCTTCAGTACCTAGATGAAACTCGTCAGATACTTACGCTAAGGATGAGAATTGGCGTTGTACCTTACATATGACGATAAAATTGCGATTGGTTGGTCGAAAGTAAGAGGACTAGGAGATATATAAATTTCTAAGGAAGAAACCTGACGCTGAGCGAAGCGGTAGATGTGTCAACTATAGACACTAAGTTGTAACATAGTTGAGCCGGCTTCCTTGATGATACTCGCTAGCCACTGCCACCGGCAGTATATGTGTAAATTTCAACCAACTCACCTCCAAACTGTTCCATTCCCACGATCCTAAACATCTGACCGTCTCCCCATTCGCTGCCCTCGCCAAATTCCCTCTTCCACGCCTTGCTCATACCGCCTTCCCATGCATACAGCTCCACCCTCCATCCCTTCTTCAGTGCAGTTCGCACGGTACCCAGAAACCCATCTTCGTTGAACTGACCTGCATTGCCATCTCCAGTAGCTAAAATAATCGTGCTTCCAGGCGGGGGCGGACCATCGATCGACGCCAGCGCTTGGTGGAGCTTAAGTTGCAGCAGTTCGTCAACGCCCTGCTCTCGATAACGAATCCGCGCGGGAGGTGTGTTTCCCTGTGAATTAGATATGGCCAGAGATAACCGGCCAGGTGGCGAGATAGACACGCCAGTCGTTCCAATGCTCCTCAACAAAACCTGCGATAAGGTGCCTGCACTACCCGATCCACTCCCCCCACCGCCTTGTTCGCTTTCAGTTGAAGTACTCCCTGAAATCCTCCTTAAGTGCCCCTTCTTCCTGCCTCCTGTTGGAGCTGTGTTCACACTCTCAGATCTCAACCTTGACGGTCTTGATGACACACCCTGACCAACAATGATCCCAATGCTGGGTACAGAAGCCGGCGCTCCACCGACAAGAATGCCAGAACCGCCGCTCTGACTTCGTATGTGTCCGGACTTCGCCCGTGAATCTGCGTTCCTGTCCGCTCCATCACCCATGTCAGGTACACGAGCGAGTGTTCTAACCTCATAACCCAGCTGGTTAGCGCCTTCTAAGCGCTGATACAGAGGGGAGGATGCAACGAGGACACGGCGAGATACCGGACGGCCACGTTCAAGGATAAGGGATAGGGCCGAATGGGAGAGATGTCGGCGGAGCTTAGTTATTGCAAGTCGGGCTTGGGGGTGTCGGTTGGGGTAACGTTTCAGGAAGCTTAACAATCCTATGAGAATGTTGGAACTTTCAATGCGTAAGTGAAGTATACGTCAACGGATGCCGCCAAATAACTCACTGATCTACAAATACATGAATTAATCGTTCATTGGTTTGTTGGGGTGGAGGTCCCCGCGTATCAACAAATCTTCCAAGAAGATCTTCGACGCCATCATGATCTATTGGTCCGGGAGAAATGATCTCCGGTGGTTCCATTGTCTTTAAGCTCACTTGCTTCAAGTACTCCCGATCCTCAGGAAACAACTGACACAACTTCTTCATCAAACTCTTCATCTGTCTCACACGAGGCCTATCCTGCTCATCGAGGAAGAGTCTATGCATTCCTAACCCCTTATCATCTGGTCTCTCAGCAGGGATCCTTAACTGAGGTGTTGATTTGGTGCTCCGCAAACGGCTCTGCCGCTGTCGTCCCCGGCGAGCAGGCGTTCCAGGAGTAGATTTGTAAGCGCTGTCATTAGGATTGCTTGTGGTGCTGTAGTATCGATCATAAGAGGAAGACGACTCATCCGCATCCTGGTCTGGATCATGATCCGCAGTCGTGATTGTTGAGTCATTGGGTGTCGCGCTGGTAACGGTGGTGGAAAGAGTGGAAGGCCCTGTGGATCGGGCTCGAGGCGTTTTCGTTCTCCTACGACGACGTTTCCGGCGAGGTTCTGGAGAACATTATAGTTCCACCAACAATGAGAATGCAAAGCACACACCGGCTGCTGCCGACAGGGAGACTAGTCTCCCGTTGTATTGGCTTGTGGTCCCTGCATCACGCTGGGCAGTCAGCTTCTCCCGCTCATCAGCCAAGAAGTTTAGCGTCTCTTGGAAACCCAAGGTGGGCATAACTTCCTCCTCCTCGTCCTCCTCGTCCTCCTCGTCTACGTCCTTGGTCATGTCGGCACCGACGTCGTCGTTCGTGGATTCAAGATCCAGGTCCGAGCCATCCTCAATATATACGATCCTAGACTGTGGATCGCCTTCGGTATCTGACGAATGATAGCCCTGCTCGTCAGATACATCTGAATATGCCTTCGCTTCGGAGTCGGTAGGTACAAGTGAGCTCGTATGCGGCGAGGGGGTATGCGCAGAGCGGTGCACTAGATACTGTGCAGGAGATTGCATGTCGAGATAGTCTGAGTCCATACCATAGTACTCGTCGAAATCTTGGTCGGTTTCCGTCGCGGTTTCCTCGAGTTTGAGATAGGATGCTATAGGTTTGTGAGACCATACGGTAGAGCCTTCCGGTCTGGGGTCGCTGTCGTACTCGAGTTCTGAATGAGAGTAATCGGAAGGAGTGATATAAGATTGTGTTTGCGAGGTGGTCGTCGAGGACGCTTGACGTACAGCGGTCACTGGATTCATTCGTCTCGGAGGTTGCAGGTAATTCCACTCGCGAAGTACTGTCGTAAAAGCGCCAAGATTAGGCTGTTCTGTGGAGAAGATAAGAGGTAATAAGCGACTTAATGTAAGTAATCGAGTCAAATTTTACCACTCACCATCTGAAGTAGGCTCCGAAGGCACGGAATCGTTAGAGAAAAGACTGATTGGAGTTGGAGAGTTGACACTAGTATCTGAGCTAGACTGGAACATTATATGAGTGGTACAAGAAGGTAATAATACAAGAAAGTGAGGAAGATATAGTGAAAGTAAGAGGAAAACAGTAGAATGACCACGAGATATCCACGAGGCGATTGCCTGTGGATGCAAATAGGTACAATTACCGGTCCGATGTTCCGAACGAGGGATAATCAAACTTCGATATCGATCTCTGGGCCTATCCCTGGACCTTGGCCTTGTGCTCAACGACGAAGGGATGAGAACCAGTGAAGACAAGAAGGGGACATTAATAATCCTTGCCTTACTTAGTGCATTGTTCCTACGGTTGACTCACATGCTTATTTTGTAGAAATACTAATGCATACTTACCGCCGGTAAACGAGAATGACTGTGTATAGAATGATATCAATTATGTGTAGAATAAGTAAGCGCGATACGATTGACGCGGTTGATAATCATTATGCGTACACTATGTAATAACATTATGTTACAAGGATCATAACTTCACACGGGTAGTTTCAATTGCAGTGTGTTCGTCCTCGAACCCATCTCCACACCGGACCTCATAGTTACCGTACTGACTCCATGAACATGATACTGCTCTCCTACAATTTCCTTCACAGCCACCATCAACCTGTCCAACCTCGACACAATGCTGAACGCTGTCGACACACCTACAGAAAACATCCTAAAGTCACCACAACTCAGTTCCGATCAATTTACATCAACACCACACTCACAAGTACTGCTCGTTTTTCAACGTCTCCATCGTGAGTGTCCTCGGCAAACCAAAATCCTCTTCAGCCTCTTTGTGTATCACACTGAACCCATGGTACTTCAACATGAACCGATCCAGTAACGGACAGGGCGTGATCTGAGGTAAAGGCTCTCCTGTTCGAAGCGACGTAGCTATCATGCCTACGCCATCGCATGAGCCGGACAGTGTAAGAGACGGATTCAAAGAAGCTTACAGATAACAGCTAACATGTCTCCTTGAAAAGTGGGGTCCAAAAACCGTGTCCGAGTCAAGAACGCCCGTGTCCATGCAGGGTCCATGTTCGAAATGACTGACATGAGGTGCGACAGGCAATAAGCAATTGTTCTGTAATTCTGAGTGTCAAATGAAAGACGACATGATAAAATCAGGCTTACAGTTGTAACTCAAGAATTTTATGATATCTCTGCGCCGGCCACCGGCCCCGCAACGAAAACTGAGCAAGAATGATAAGAATTGCCTTGAGTTTATAAGAGCGCAGACGTACTTCATAAATGACATTCGTCTTCAGAACGGCCGATCTATTTAATTTGCTTCGGATGGCAATTAAGCTCGTTATAACCTGTTGGCTTTCTGCATCTCTCCGTGTACCAGCATAGGAAACTATTGAGCAATAGATGGCTCCGAGTTCCGAAGAAGTAGTTGCCAGTGTCGTCCGCTGGTACCGACGGATTGTTGTTGATGGAGGAAGGAAAGAAAACAAGCTAAAGACATATTTACTTGATAGATTTTGCTTTGCACAAGGAAAAGACATACAAAGCTGCTACAACACCTGCTGTGACAAGAACAAACCGACGCTAAAATTCGTAATGAGCCAACCAAATTAGGCAAACAAGAACTCAAAACGAACCCAAGCAACATCAATACCATATCCAGGATTGGCAGGAAGTATGAGAACGGTATCTTGGTACGAATATCCCACAACCTATTTCTAGGGTCAGGTCAGGGCAAACAAGAAAGGTACAAGGCTACGTACCAACATTGTGGTAACGAAGAAGATGATGTTTGTCATCGGTGGGACAGGCCAATACAATCTCGCGTAGAAAAAGAATGGGAAACAAACTCCCAGCACTGCAGCTAGCCCGTAGGCATTACCATGGCCGTTTCCAGTCGATATGTACCTGATAAAGTGGCATCGGCACGTATCATCGAACAAGTTGCATTGGACTTACCATATAACGGTGCCTGTTAATCCACCGAAGAACGTACTAAAGATGCGCGCAACCAGACCAAACGTGGTATCCCCTCTGAAGCGCGCCAAAGTTAGTTGCCCCATGATGCTGACCAAACAGTCAGCATGAGATAAATCAGTTCGCAGAAACACGTACACCCCCCAGACAAATCGGTTAGCTAGTCAACAATTTATTAGTCAAGCCATAAATCTGGGCGCAGAAAAGCCTCACCATAAGAAAAATGCGCAGAAGAACTCAAGAATATCGGTAGACATAAGACAACTACAGGATCCCATCAAGCATATGCCCCTGTGAGGCAAATTCTAGAGAACTCACTGGTAAAAATTCCAGCCTTGATGGCATAAAGTACATTACCACCTCCCAGACCCGTTACAAACCCATAGAGCTTATTCATTGCCCATTCAAACGTATTATGAGGCGGAAGTCGGTCCGGATCACGTTTTCGTGCTATACCCAGATCATCCAGCAAACCCGGCTCCAATCCTTGTACAGTTTCAGGATCTTCTTCGTCATCGTGGACGTCGGACAAGTTCCAGTGGCTCCAGTTGAAGAATTTCTGAACAGGAGTCCAGATACGATTTTCGGGACGCTCTTTTTCGAGACGAATAATTTCGTCAAGCTACGTTGAAGCAAGAAATGATGAGCTTGATGTACGGTATGCAAAGATCCAGAGCTCACCGTTTCTATCACCTGCGTTGAAAATCGGGTTAAATGATACTGATACACATAACAGTGGAACAGATATCGATGCGAAGGGACCTCTTGTTCTCCATTGCCTTCAAAGGCAGGACGGAACGGTTCCAGAACAGCATGCCTTTTCTTAGACCGGTACAACTCAAGACATGCACTCAAGGATTCCCTCAGTTGTTGAAACTCCTCCAGTTTTCCCTCTCTCTTTCTTTTCTTCTCACTTTTGCTGATCCAAAAAGCCAATCGACCCCCACGTACGGTGCCCAACCAATCAGATACCGCTGTCAAGGCACCACGGCACCCGTCAAGTAGGTCATCAGCGCTTTGCAATAGCAGTTCCGTCGTCCGCTGAGTGTAGGCATCAACTTCAGGATCGTGGAAGAACGTCGCTTCCAAATCCATATACCTGTGGGACTCGAAGACCCCAACAGCCTGCTCATTCTTTTGCACTCTGGGGAGTGAAAGATGTAGAAGCGAGTCACGGAGCAGGTTATGGAATCCATGGTGGTGGTGGTGATGGTGATGGTGATGATGCGAACGTGAGTGTGTTCTGCTCGGACCGCGGCTTCGTCGATTGGTGAATACAGATCCTGTGGGTGTTCCTGGTTCTTGGACCGGTTCTGCACCATCTTCTGTGTCTGTTTCGCCGACGTCGCGTTCAAGCGATGACTGTCTCGATGCGCGTACAGGAGTCATAGTGCCGGGAGTCCCAGGCCGGGACGTGGCGGGTGTCACGGGAAACCTTTCACGCATTGGGTCGATTATGGAGAGGTAGATAGTAAGTCCATTAGCTCGGACCGCCATTCGTCTTGCGATCGCTTGTAAGGCCTTGAAGTCGGTGGGAGCAAACCGAGCATAGATAAGATCACTGGGGAGGAGACGAGCAGAAATCGCGAGAGGAACTAGATCACCTTCAGCTTGTTTGACAGCACCTTTGATAGATTCGGCCGTAGACACGAACTCTGGGGAATTAGTAGGGATATCCCTGAGCGTCCGATGAAGTTCCAGGGACTTGATCAATGGGCCAAGGACGCCTTGCAGACGGGTTGTAAACTGCGCGGATACCGTCTGTGGAAACACGACAATGGATGTAAGCAGCGCGATGCATGAGTGGAAGCCTAATGGGATAAGGACGGCCTGTCCGACCTGCACAGGAAGGATTAGTGCCGTCGGCCTGCGAGGCACATGAACTGACTAAGACTTACTCGGTAGTATGGGTACGGGAATAGAATGTTGGTTGTTAGGGTGATGTCAAGGCATATGCAGGAGAGGATGCACGCAAAGAGGTACGGGCCCGGTCCTTGACGTACACGGATATAAAGGAAGAAAACGCTGCCAAAGAAAAGAAAAGCAGCAATAACGACGGTAGGAGCAGCTTCAATGTATTCTCCTGTGACCGCGCTTGCAAACGTAGCCTTTGGAACAATGTTGGTGCGAGCCAAACTTGCTAACTTAATACCAAGACACGACCACCTGGTGTTTTAGGGTCAGAGGGAATATACTTGCAGATACATTACGAAGCTTACGCCCAGGATACTGAAACTAAGCCGATAATGAGTATCTCCCGCTCGAGGACAGCCATAAACGGGTCACTCGGAGGCGACATAAAAGCAGCTAAGTCCATGGTAAGTCAGCGACTAACGCCAAAAGAAACGACTTGCAGATAAGGATGAGAAAGTTCGCCTAGATGGAAATTTAGAGACATGTTAAGAGGGGGTAATGGGCGCTCGCCTGTCCCATGAACCTTTCCACCGCTGGAATAACGAATATAACGGTCGATAGCCATGCAGCAACTGCACATCGGATCACAGGCTTGACTTTGGGCCAACTCCAATTAGCCGGAATCCATTGCAGGTTGGAAGGCAACTTGAACTGGAGTCGTTTCCTGTCTTGCTTCTCCTTTACTGGCGCCTGTTTCAAGCTTGTTCCGGAAGGCGAAGAATCATTCCTCCCCAGTTTATCTGGCTCTATCTTGATCCTTAAGTCTCTACCTCTTGAACGACGCGACTCCGTAGGTGAATCCATGATATCACGAGACAGAAATGATAGATTTTCTTCCTTCCTTCTCCACACAGCTGATCCCTGATATCAGGAATGAGAAGAATTTCCGGGCTTCGATGTGGGTTTCTTTTGCCAGAAACAGATCAAGGATATCTTGTCATGGCAAGATGCGGATGGTCGTCGAGGAGGAAAAGCGGGCGGGACATTATCGTTCCGAATGATTCATTGTGGGGAAACGAAATTGGAAATACATTACTAAAAAATCCGGCTATGACTTATCTGTGAAACACCTCAACCTTCTTCAATCTAAATCACTCTGTTTTTGATACCGCAGCACGGGAGATGTATTGGCATGTTCAAATTACAATTAGTGCTCAATACGGACTAACAGATATTCATTTCCCTTGACCACACTCAATCGTGCTCTCGTCCTTAACCGCATTCGCCACAGGCAACGTAGTAAAATATTCATTCATCCAAGTTGTCCTTGCTGCCCCATTGCGACAAGCTACGACTTTCTCAATTTCCGTCGCCTTAAGGGATAACCTAATACCAGATTTGGGACGATATGTGACCGCGGGGTATCGATGACCGACAAGGTGGAGTTTACTGCCACTCGTCTCAACGACAACACTATTGACTTGCCCCCACGTGAATCTTATGAGGGGGATTCGTGGCAATAGGCGGGCTATACCTACAAAATGTCCCACCATCACTGATAATCCGGACGTCCTGTTTCTAAACTCCCTCCCTCGAACGAGTTCTGAGTAGATCTCACGACGCCATAGATTGCTCGCGGAAACCTTACTTCGATGGACTGAAGTTCGTAAATCGTCTAGACGACATCGAAGTGCAAAAGAAGGGCCACAACGACTTGTACTCTTGAGATCAACTGCACACATTCAACCCAGGTGGAGAGGAGCCACCTACAAGTTATGGTGGATAGAAACATTCGGTCCCGACCTTCGAATCATCGTAACAGCTTGGCACCATGATGAAGTCGTTCAAGCTGCATACCGCTTGGTTTGCGCGCTTGGGCCTCCAGGTGGTCTTAGAGCATCTTGTACTACAGTCCTGTGGCCGATGACAGTCCCCGAAACGGCTAGTAGTATGACTATCCCGTCGCAATGCTTCTGCAGTACGACGAAGGAGGGTAGCCACAAAATACAGATTTTCGGCGTTAAGAAAAAAATTTAAGGTTGCTCAACAAAGAGGTGAGACTTTAAGCTTTATCACTGGCAGGCTGCTGCAGCTTCGGAAACGAAGATGACATCGCGGAGAAGATTATGGGACAGTACGTGGACACCGGGGAATACTCAAAAGGAGCGAAAAGAATAGTTGGCGCGACGTGACGTGACGTTTTGAGAAAAGCCTAGTTCTCTTCCTCTTTCCACTGTCTTACTTGGAACCGTTCAGCGGCAGCAGAGTCCTTAGCGCCGAGCAGGGAAATTTTCAATATACAGTATGCTGACACCGATGCTACACCCAAGCTTCTCCACTATGCGTCTCTTCATTCATCGATCCATTTTTGTTATCAGGCGTCTATCAAGCTGTGGGCCTGTATCTCGTTCTCACAGTACCCGTGTCAGCTCTTTTTTTCGCTTCGATTGCCAAAACGATGGCTATCTCATTAACATATCCAGCTGTGGGCGCTACTTCACTGGCGTCAATACGGTTATATTATCTGCGATGAATTTCTTTTGCCAAATCTGACATCTCCATCCAGAAATCCGTGTCCCAGACACTGTTTCTGCTGTTGGCCGCTTTCTTGAGCCGTTTCCTTGACATTAGTGCCTGCCTACCACTAGAATCTGTCGGATTCGGTCGGTGACTCTCTTCGAGCCTGGTAGAAAATTCCTCTCTATCTTAGTTTTTGTTACTTCAAGCCCATCACTGATATGTGGAAGCCCTCTTGACACATGCGATAATTTATTGGTAAAATCAGGACCTGCTCGTTGGCGCTCAGTACTAACGTGAGGTGCATCTTTGTACAGTTTTCGATATGAGACGGAGTGAACCCTAAGTTTCTTTGTGGTCAGTACTCGGTCAATGAGTAGCCTGCATAGTGGGAAGGAGAGTCGGCATTCAATGGGTGGCAGATGGGTATGCATGTAGGTTTCTGTACCACGATCCGCACTTAGTCTTGTTTATAACACGCCCCCTTAAAGGTACTTTCCCATCGATCCTTCAACCAGTCCACCGCGTTTGCTTGCGCTTCTGTGTCATTCCTCTTGCTCCTCTCACTATCTGGTGATGCCATGGCTTGAGCTCTCTCTTGAAATGATTCTGAAGGTATCCAAGCTCTCAAAGATGTTATGGCAATGTGCTCTATGGCAAAGAATTCTATGCACCGCAACTGGCCATGGAAAATTGGTTCTATTTGCTGTTTTAATTCTCTGCCATTTGTGATAGAAACATGCCAAAAATGTGCCAAGATGGAGTTAATGGACGATCTATCTACGTGACGGAACCGACGGCGATAACCAGGCCCCCATATAAACAACAGACTTCGTACACGATGTCACTCCCTATCTCATAGTCGCGTCTCGTCCGTCTGTCTACGAGAGACTAGGCTATATTAAGCTTCGCGAACATCCGTGCAATACCCAAGCAGGCGCCTATCACTTTCCGTGCTCAGCGGCTGCCAATCAACAATGAAATCACAATCCATACAGGTCAAATGGTTATAAAACAAGCGCTTAACTTCGTGTGGAACAAAACGCCTGCCAGAAGGTCTTCGCTGCTGACTCCTCTTCCCTCTACGTCTTCTGAGTGGACTATCACATTCACGATCCCATTCTGCCCCTACGTTCTGCAGGCTCTCCCCGGCGGGCTCCTCACACGGTCCACCTTTCCGTGGCTATTTCTTTATTGTGTATCTTGGAAGAGTTCCAACGCTCCTCCCAGTATCCCGCAGTCTATCAGCCACTAGCCGCCCACACATTTGTAAATGGCAATATTGACGTGAGTCCACACAGTTGCAGGTATGCAGGATGTTGACCCAGTAAATTCATAGATTTGAAAACAGGTAAGTAACCCTCGAACTTTAGTCTACAGTGACACGACGATATCCGCCTGTCCTTACGATAGCTCACGAAGCGCCTGCCAAGTACCTCTCAACTACGCCTTTTCTTCCGAGTGAGTATGCCAGAATGTGTTGGCATTTAGTCCCTTCGACTCACAGGCCTGCGCATGTAGCTTCGACGGTCATGATCACAGTTATTCTTCTGGTGCCTCCGGCCGAGCTGAAGGTCTCCGAACCATTCAGGCGAGTAGATTTTTTCAATCGTCTTCCGCTGCATGGTAACCAACATATTCAACCTACAGGCTGAAGACAGAGCCATGCAGTCCTCACAGTCCAAAAATGCTGGGAGTCCTGAATCTTCAGGGCGCAAGCTAGCACTCTGTGTAATTGACCCTTTTCTCGCTGCATGATCCAAGCGTTGACCCTAAGATCATTTCCTCCAGATTGGAATCGATATCGTCATCAAAGAAATCAACTTGAAGGCTGTATAAAAGATGCGAAGAGCATTAGCGACTTCTTGAAGGGTAAACATCTTTCCCCTTCCTTGATAGCAGCAGTGTACTGGGCCAGGTGAATTCTGCGTGTGCGTGATGCGTGAGATGCGTTTGTGTGCGTTTTTCATCGGATCAGATGCGTTAATTTGCAAATACATTACTGCGTGTACGTCGGTACTTCTGCGTGAATTTATATGTGAGTGAAAATCGAAGTTGAAGTCAGTGAGCCTCAACAAAATTTCACAATTTCCTGTAACATAGCGAGCCTAGAAGTACCCGATACAGACATTATTAGTATCCTACAAATAGTAGACATCAAATTATATGCCTACCCGGCCCAAGAAGATACTGAAAAGGCCAACAAATGATAAAAAAGATGTATACATGTCAACACTAGTGAACGCATCTCACACACTTAGGAACGCATCTCACGCACTTTGATATATCAGTGTTTATGTCTTAAACGCATGCGTGAATGATATTAACGCATGCGTTCCTACACAAACGCAGCTTAAACGTAAGAACGCATGTATTTCACAACAAAACGCAGCGAACGCAGACGAGTGACACGTCTGTCACGCTTGCGTTCACTCCAGTTTAACTTGGCTTTCACTCCACTTTTAATTGAAAACTGTGTGTATCATCATGACACGATCTCCAATCGATCCTCTGTATTAAGGAGGTATCTAAAATATCAAGTACTTAAAGAAGTAAAAGGTAATACTATATAAATTTCGACCACAATGTCCCTCTTTTGTCTAGAGTGTTTACTTTGTGAATTTCTCTTTTTTCACTGTGGACTTCTGATTGTCTGCTACATGTTATATATCGTCGGTTTGTTTTTGATTTCTATTTTTTTTATCTAATTTATGTTGAGCCTCGGAGGGGGGGAAAATATAAGGCTCGGTCCTGCCATGCAGATGCAATGACCCACACCCTACTAGTAAATGTTTGACTGTGGCTGTCCTTAATATCAACTTAATATTGCCATGCAAGAATCAGTACTAATCTCAGCTACGCCATCCGTAGCATGCCATTCTTCAGTTCAGAACACTTTTGAAGATGGGATAATGATCTCACAGCAAAAATAATTTATGTCACGCACGCAGACTATGTCACACACGGGAACGCAAAACGCAGTTCAACTAAACGCAACTGCCTTTTATGGAAAGACATGCGTGAAAACGCAAACGCAGACTAACGCATCCACGCATGTGGATCACGCAGAATTCTACGTGCCCCAGTGTACTGACACTCCTTTTACTAGAACACGGTTATCAGGCCCAAGATATCACAATGCTTACGGATGAGACGGACAATAAACCCACAAAGGATAATATATTGAATGCCTTGTCCTCGCTGGTCAAGGGTGCTCAGACGAATGACTTATTTTTTCTTCACTGTACGCTTAACCGCTCCCTTCCTACTTTATTTCTAAGATCTATCATTTACACTCAGACTCTGGGCACGGCGGTCAAGTTTTCGATAAGAACGGCGACGAGGACGACGGAGCAGATGAAGGTTTTCCCATTGCATCATCTCACTCCTGGAACATTCTGTTGACTGTACGCATTCTTGCAGTTATTGAATGTGTAGACTCATCTGTTATCACTGACGATGTGAGTTCATGTATCAATTATCACCTATGAGCACGCCAACTCTTTAGTTACTCAGGATATACACACAATACTCCAGTCCCTGCCTCCCGGGTGCCGGCTTACGGTACGTTTCTTCTTCACGCCTTTTGCTTTAATGATTTATCTGACATATACTGTCATTGTACTAGGCTCTGTTCGATGTAAGTACCAATGCAGATGGCTATGCTTCTTCGTCAATATCTTGATTATATAGAGCTGCCATTCCGGGACGGTTTTGGGTAAGCGTACCAGCTGCAAATTATATCGGGCGCTTCGCCAATTCTGTTTATGTCAGATCTTCCTTATTCTGTGATTATCCCACCTTCTGGCACTCTATCGCCAATCTCACTGGCATATTTCAGTATAATTGCCGTGGTCAACGTACTGGGACAGAGTCGAACTTGCGTATTTCTGCCAATGTAGTAAGTTTCACCCTGCTTGTTTCTAATAGATGAGCAGAGAAAAGTTTAGGTATGTTGGTCTGGTGCCAAGGACAGTCAGCTGGGTGCTGATACACCTTACGGAGGCGTCATGACATGCGTGAGTGATAATTTTTCTTGGCTCATGACACACAAACTCACAGGCAAGCCTGGGATCCTGCAAAGGCATTCATCGAGTCTCTCCAACATAAACCGACGCAGTCGTATAAAGACCTTCTTCACTCGATTAGGTCAGTTTCTATTTTTCCGGTAGCCAAAACTTGTCTCTCAGTTTCCCTTTTCAGGACGATTGTCGACCGTAAGAAGGGTAATCAAACACCTCAGCTATATTCTTCGAATCAGATTGTGAGAGTCTCTATGTGTCGTATCCAATCTCCGAATGATTGAAATCCTGTGTTCCTTGGGTGGGCAGAATGCTGAAGCACAGTTTGTTGTCTGAGAATACGCAGGAGTCCTCAAATCTCTTGCATTGTATGCACGTCAATATCGTCTCATCTCCCCAGATTTTCTTCTAGAAAAATAGCCATTGCCAGAGGAGACCGTGGGCTTCGGAAGTGTATTCCATAATTTTGGTGTTCTAGTTAGTTTCCCAAGAAAATGTTTGACTTTTTGTGTCGGTCTTAAACGCTTCGCTGGTGCAATGCGCCTAATTGGATTCATTTTCTTCGTTAGCCGACGGATGTAATGCATTCTTTTACTCGGGATGCAACAGTGGGGTGTCCGTAGGGATAAACAAAGATTCGTACAAGTAAATGATGCCGAACAGTAGAAATAGACATGCCCCTCCTAACGTGACTGCACAGCATCGTCAAGCCAAGATATACATGGTAAGAGAGATCCACATACTATGTTTCACAGATAATTTGTTGGAAATATACCGGCCACCAACAACAGCGAGGGCGGTACAGCAAGAGTGCCCAATAATGGTTCCCATCGCAACAACCCATACATTCTACCCAGGACACGTCAGCAAAGCACAGTACAAGGAAGTGCAACGTACATGTGCTGCGCCCAATGCAATGGTCGCGATTTGACTGCGGTCTCCCCATTCGCCAAGGAAAGTCAGGGCGAACGCCTGCACGAATACAGGGCCAAGAAAGAAGCTACAGAAGTTTCGGGCCCCTTCGACAAGCCGTGACCGTTTTGGTGGTCGTGGTGTAGAGGATACTCGGCCACCAGCCTCCATCTCCTCCAAAGGTATTCCATGTCCATTCGCTGTCCCGTCGCGGGCAGCCTCGTCGTCCTCAATCTCCTCCTCTGCCTCCTTCATTTCCTCACTAATCTTCTCGCTGCCCGACTTCATGCTCCGTGCTTCTATAAACATTTTGGTGCCGAATATTAGAAAGAGCGCGCCTGCGGCTATTTGTGTCCAACGTTTTGGAATTAGGTGGGGTAGTACGTGGCCCATGGCGGCAGAGAGAATAGACATAACGACTAGGGAACCGAATGCTCCTGCAAATACGACAAGCCGTGGATGGCGCATGGCGAGAATAGCAGCGATGAGGAAGGTTTTGTCGCCAATTTCAGAGACAATAATCATGGCGAAGGATTGGATGGCAGCCTGAAGGGATCCTTCTGGGGCATGGACGCTCTCCGACATGGCGGTAAGTAAGGAAGAGAAGAGCAGCCTTTAAGTTCGATTGTTCATGAGCAACAAAAAATACATCAGAATATAAGCCAACCTCGTCGAAGCTGCGCCTGCGTTCGTTCGCAAGTGACGTGCAGGGTCAGAGTGGCCCACATGGGGTTAGGGTTACTTTTTTCTCCGCGGAGCCAATCAGCGACCAGGAGTTCTGCACAATCATTCTACGAGTATTTTCTGACATTTGGACCCACGTATTTTCTAGGCGTGACATCGGTCGACACGCTCTAGACTTTGCGATATATTCATTCAATTGGCATTCAACCAGCACTATATACGCTTGGCACTAGACACTTCGCTTAACATGTTGTTTTTCTCGCCTCTATACTTGTTAGGTAATAGGTAACTCCAGTACCTACTACCTATCCTACTCGAGTCACAGAAATTCAGTGGCATACACGCAGGCAATGGTAAGGTCAACGTAACACATGTTTAATTCTTTGCTAGTTAGTCCTTCTCGCATGCATTACAGTGCCTCCGCAGCAGAGATATACAGCACTGCCAGTGAAATCAGAAAAGCAAAGCTTGCGATCACAAACAGAGACGCACCGTTGTTCCCTCGGATAAAAGCATCCCCATAACGATTCGTCACGCGTCCATTGGCGTGCTCTTCCGTCTGCTCCAATGCAATATTCATGTATCCATCTAGACACGACAGAACGCCTGCGGTGGGAAATTTTTCGATAAATACCACCGCTAGGCCAAGAGATGCGACGCACCGCGGTAATCCACCCCAGATGTTAACCTGACAATTACCCGTTTCCCTACAACACCTTTCAAGAATTCGGTAGGAGATCCAGTGTGAGTCGGTGGTGGTGCAGGTGGAGGTGACTGCTCTTCAGGCGGTGGGGGAGGAGGGGACGGCTCTGAACCATCCATTTGACTTGGCGGTCAGAAGCAAAGGCTAAGTATTGTTATCTATTTGGCTCTCAGCCTGTTATGGCAATGAACATCCGGCATTTGTAGTCCGGTATGCCGGCCAACGCTTGAAGTTCACTCAAGTCCCATCCATGGATAAGTCACTGAACTCATGCAAAGTATTGACATCATTTTCATCATGAACCACTAACATACAAGCAAGGGAGATCTGGGTGAAGTTATGAGACGCCCAGAGGACAGAGCATGATGAAGGGCAGCACCGGTAGGATACATCTATTTGCTCGTTGCCATTCGTAGCAGCCGTACGTAAAAGGCGCAACATTCAGCAAAGTCTCAGCTACAAGTTCCAATACAGAGACTGAGACGAGTCCACATCAGCACGGTAGACTCGGCTGGAGTCTTCAAGCGTAGGCTGTAGTAGAGGTACCTGCGGGAAGGAAAATCCACGTTGCGCGAATGCACTACCGTCGATGAGCATGCCCGTACCAGTGATCTGAGGCATAAGAGTGTACGGTGGCGGATTCGTGCTGTACGGTAAAGAGGGAAGCTGGAAGACGAATGAAGGGTTCGATTGAAGAGCCATAGGAAACATAGACGTCATGGGCATGTTCTGCGACGGGGGCAGATAGAATGGATACAAAGCTCGCGCCATGTCAGATCCAGCAAAGGAAACACCGTTATAGTTAGGGTAGAGAATTTGAGCGGCAGCATTAGGGAAAGCAGGGACGACTTGGTTGTAGGAAACTGGCATAGAATTGTTGCGCTGAGATTCTGCGATAACCTGAGGAGCAAGCGATGTAGCGGTAACTTCTTGAGAAGGGAGGACTGGAGCAGACGAAGTATGGATCGCAAGAACAACTGAGTTCTGGGACGACGGTGCAGGAGAGGTTTGAGGGTCTGTCGAATTGTTTAGAACTGTACACAGAGGCAGTAAATTTACGTACCTGTCGAAGGAGAACGAAGTGAGCAAGAATCACAAGTGATATCAGGATTGTGTCGCCCTCGACAGGAATCCATCTCGTCGAGAGACGGGAGCACGAGATCTGAGAGCTTTGAACGAGGAGAAAGATCTTTAGTGCCAGGAGCGAAGCTGACAGTTTTTCGAGCAATCTGAGCAGGGGTATATGCGCCTTGAATAGGTGACGACGAGTTTTGAAGGGTGCGAGAAGAAGACCTATCACTTCCTTGGACCAGTGGGGACGAAGGAAGGGCGAACAATTCATCAGGAATGGGAGACGCAATCCTACGTTTCCTCGAAAGAGGTGCCAGAGTAGTCAGAGCAGGGGGCTCGACCACACAGATCTCTTCTTCCTCGCTTGCGACTTCTATCTCCTCTTCCTCCTCCACAATTTCCGGAGGCGTTCCGACAGGGAGCTCGTACATCTCATTTACGAGGTTGTATCCTTCTTTCACAGCTGCAGATCTCCTTCTCCACCACCATTTGTTGATGAATCCGTATTCAAGTTTCCTAGCTTTGCACCATGCCCGTCGGGACATTACTGACGGCAACCGTTTATCCTTCTCAAAGATCGCTACAAGTTCCTCCAAGTTCGCACGAGGGATCCCATTGACGTACTTGACACGTTTCACTGTAGTTCGCGCCATTGAGTGTCAGAGTTAGGCAGACAGAATCAGGAAGGGAGTGGTGGGGAAGGAAGGATTGTAATACGGAGATCCCTTAACATCGACGTTTTTAAAACAGCCTATCACGTGAAACGCGTCGCGTCAATGTAACAGTAACAGACATGTGATGCTCACGCCTGTGTGATAGTCTCGGGCCGGGCTAGTATGATCAACACTTTCTCTAGCTTTCTTTCATTTTACATATAATCAGAAAACATAGGCCCCTACGGCGCTAACAATGCATCTAGTATCTATGCTCTCTGGCTACTTCAATTGACTGACGACCTTCATTAGATCTTCTCACCCACCATTACACCATTTGATAGCCATATAATCCCAACCCCCCTCAAGGCCTCAACCCCAGCGCTCGAAGGCCACATCGGGGATGAAGTGGTCCCTCAAATAAGGCGATGATTGGCATCAGTATGTTCTGGGTATGAGCTTGCCGGACGTCCTCATCGATACAAGATGGCAGGTCGGCGCCGCCTTCGTCGGTTCGAATCCTACGCAACTTCTCGCCATGACTGCAGCCGCTCTCTGGCCACGATACCCTGCCAAATCACCTGTCCAACCGATGACGGGGAATGAAGGACTGATTACACCATAACTCAGTGGTATGTACGTCTATGACGTTCCCAAAAACAGCCAGTAGCTGACGAAAATCGTGCCTGTAGGCTCAAGACAGCAACATTGTCTCTACTGTTCCTTGAGGATACCCAATAAGTCCTCTGATCGTTGCTTTGTCGATCAACGTGCGCTAGTACATCAGAGATTGATTCATCAGCCATCTCTGCAGTTCTGCGATGCACGATGGAAGATACTCATATATCACGAAACGGTTGGTTTCGTTTCGATGATGGAACAGCTCTGGCGTTTACGTTTTATTGGACGATCATGGGTAATTGGTATATCCATGGGTACACCGGCCACATACAATGTCCGCATCCGTCGTATTCTATTGTGGTGCATTCTCGCTGGACTACAACTCCGCATTGTGCAGCCCTGTCCTCCGTAAGATATACGCCACTCGAAGATGGCATCCTGACTCAGGGTTTTACGATTCGCGTGAGTATGCACCGTATCATGATGCTCTACCGAATTAATAACAGACCTATCTATGCCACAGTAGATAAGTACTGTCGTCACCGCCTGGGTATCATGTCTACATGTGTGACTGCAATCCGGAAGTTCTGTCTGCCCCCGCTGGCGATAAGGACATGGACGCAAGGACGTGGGTAGCCGATTTCCTGCACAGTCGCCAGTGGAACCGCGGGATCCTATCATCGCGATGGTGGTAGTCATCTCAGGCATCTGAACGAGCGAGTTGTGCTTCCTGGATGCAAGAAATCCACGGGGTGTTGGTCTCCGGCGTCCGCGATAAGGCCTTCATAGAAGTCATCGTGCTCATACAGTAACCGGGAAATTGCAAGAATATTGTAAACGGAAAGTCACGGATTCATACTTACGTGGTTTCCTTGCGCGTCGTGGGTCCTTGGCTTCTTAGAGCCGTTTCTAGCATCCATAATCCTTCTACAATATACGCGTTTTTCCGGCTAACCGGAGAGATCTTCCTCATTTGTTCTCCTTGGTTTACACACCTGCCAGGGCGTAAAGCAAGAGACACATTCGGACTTATTATTTCTCGTCGATTTGTACGCGCCTTCACATTGACTCACATCTTTCGATTTAAGACCCTCTTTCAGGAAGAACCCTTTGGCGGAACAACGCTCGTTTATTCAAGGATTAAAGAAGTGTGTCCACGCGGTCTTTTATCGTCAAAACACTGCTGCTACCGAAAAACCGGGTTGATGGAAACGAAAAAAAACCGTTTTGACCGAACACCCCAATCTGAAACGGAAATCTTATGCTGAGTCTACAATCCCATCTCGAGGATAATACATCACAGACTCAAGAAGGCTACGCTCCTTGCAATCTCAAGGCATGTCCGTACATGAGTACTGACGCCATTGGGCTCTTCTCCCGGGTTTAATCGCTAATGTTATGATTATCAATTTGGGCGCGTCAATCACGCGAGCTGGGGGGAGGCGCTCGTCATCTTGTCTTCACAATGTCGCTCATGAAACCTTGCATTGTCAAGACCTGCCCTTCTTTGGCCTCGGGCCCACTAGAACCACGCTCGTCGTTCCCTTGGTGCCCTTCTCGGACCACAGGACCTTTTGTAGCCTGGAAGCCACCATCATGTCAGTGGAAATAGGCTTACCTAAACCTCCGTGGATAGCTCATCTCAGGGTACACTCAGCTCTCAGCCCAGCCAAATATTGTATTTTCCCTTGTATTTCACGTATTTTTGGTCTTTTCTGGGATATTTGGCTGCTGTAAGCACCGTGCTCGTCGGCTTCTGGTCGCGTCATGCTTTGTGGTATATCAAATTTCTATGGTGTCCCTGGGAGTGGTGCTGTACTTGGACCGTAGTCCCTATATTCCTATAGAATCGGGAAATATCGCTTATAGCTATATCTCCCATGGCTTCCGTGGTATAAAAAGATCGAGGGGAGTGCTCCAAAGTTCCAGGTGCTTGCTTTCCTCCCTTTCGTTTGCCTGTCCTTTTTGCTGGGCAACGATCTATTCCAAATTTCTTCACGAACAGATGTTGACTTCTACGGCTATTCCCACACCCCCTCACTCTCGACAGCGCCTAGTTCGAAGGGAGACTAGTCCTGCGGTCATTGTCACCCAGACGTCCTGGTCATCTTCGTCAAGTCGCTTGTCGGTAGTTGATGGCAACTAGGATGGTATAGGACTGGACATTCTCTTCGTGATTGTTTCTACCGTCTCAACAAGACCCCACCGCTCCAGTTTGTTCTCACGGCAGTTGACTACTCATATGTTTATTCAGAATATTTGTTCGCTACATATAGTAGTTTATGTTGAATCGGTTTGGTTGTCTTCGTCTTGCCAGTTTTTCTCTCGCCTACAGCCTGATAGTGTCACACTCTGAGTATCCTTTCCTTGTATCATTTGTCGAGAAAACGAGCTCTGAAGGAACACTATCTCTGCAACTAAGTCTTACCCAACCGGACTAATCAGTTAACCTTACAAAGTTTCCATGATCGGACCCCGGGGAGGGGCGCGCAATGCCGTAAACTTAGAAGTGCCGCGATCTTCCATGTAGCAGAATGGTCAGGCGACGTATCTGTAAACGTTCTTCTGTTCTTACCGCTTCCTTCTATCATCACTGCCGAGTGAGCGACGTTAATTCCCCAAGGTTGCCCCGGTTTAAACAGTGAAAGTGTAATTCTGAAGTTTACGAGGACAGATAGGATACAGGAATCTAGAGGGGCATCCAGCTGCAGGGCTATCTTTAAATAATATCTCCGAGACATTTTAGCTAACCAGGCATCATGAAAAATACAACTTTTCTGGGCCTACCGGGACCAGTGACTGGGAATATGAAGGCCTTGTCAAAGGATACAAAACAACTGATGAAAAGCAAGACGAGTGAAAGTGGTATAGTATGGGGGTGGTAACAACGGTCACGAAACGAGGCGACGAGACGACCCGCAAATCACGCCTCGGAAATACGAAGACGGACTCGGATTAGAGCTCATCACACCAGGGGAGGTCATCATCATCGCCATCATCTTCATCATCACCGTCATCCCCGTCATCCCCGTCGTCAGTAGAAGCAGAAGTTGCGGCAGAAGCCGCCGAGGAGGAAGAGGTTGTCGCGTAAGTTACAGTCGTAACTGGAGCAGCAGCGGAAGTTGTGACGGGAATTACGGTAGAAGATGTAACTGGAGTTGCGGTAGAAGATGTAATAGGAGTTGCGATAGAAACTGTGGAAGAAGTGACAGCGGAAATCGCGGCGGTAGCGGTGGACGGGATGGCTGTAGCTGCGATAGACGTTCCCGCTGGCGGTACTGCAATCGTGGAGGCTACGCAAAGAACCTAGAGGTGATCAAGTCCATTAAAGCCGGTTAATATTCCAGGTAAAAGATAAAATACCTCGCCAACGTAAATGTTGGTACATTTGTCGTTGATGTTAGGGTTGTTATTGTAAAGCGTTGCCTCGTCAATGGAAAATCCGTCGGCGATTTCCTCGCATGTATCTTCGGCTTCAACGACATATGTGTCTGAACAATCTTCATTCAGATATCCAAGACAGATGGTTGCACCGATTTGCAAGTTAGAGCATGAGCTGTCGATGTAGCCTGCGTTGATTGTGGCCAGCTGGTATCTGGATGCGGCGATGTCAGCCCGAAGATCGACGACTAGGGAACGACTCGCTCACGTAGAGACGTTATTTGCGGCAGAGATGCTGTCGCAAATGTCGCCCTCTTGGATGGTATACTGGCGGTTACAGTGAGCAACCACAGCTATTTTACAAGGCAAGAAATCAGCATTCAAGATGAATGTCAAAATCAACATGAAAATCAACTCACACCGTGCAACGAAAGGAAGGACGACTACGGCAAAGGAGAGTGCCTTGTAAGAAAACATGGCGATTATGTCTAAAGAATGGGAGGGGAAAAAGAGAGACAGGGAACGTGGTGGTGGTCAAGGAAGAAGCCTGAGAGGGTGAGAATTTTGTTGCCCAGAAAGTGCCAGACGTCTGCTCGGCTATTTCCCGACTTGGTCATGTTACGGGCCGTTGTCCAGACAACGCCATTGCGATGCTCGCTCAACGTCAAGATCGTTCGCGTAGCACGTCAAATTCAGGCGACTCGAATCCATGAAATTGGTGTCCTCGGGGAGCTACAACTTCTCTTCTTCACTTCTTACCCTCTGCTGTTTTTTAGAGAGAGAGAGATCCATATGAATGACCGCCACGGTTGAATTGTTACGAGATGACAATATGAATCCGCGGGTACCTGAACTTGATATTCTCCTACACAAGGTGACTTTAAGGGGGCTGTTTTAGCTGGTGATGACGCGGCTTTGTCTCATCATCAAGGGGTATACACCTCGTACATCATGATTTTTTTTTTTTTGCATCTTTCAAGCCACGAATTATGATGAAGTGTGGCGTAGGAACAGTAAAAGCGCTTAGTTGCTGATAATTCTGGAGGAAGCAAGAGAGGATACGTCACGTCGACGCAGATTTCTGTGGTTGAAAGGTGGAAGTAAATAATCCAAGCGCTAGCGAAAGCGGGGAGGTCATGTTGATCATACGAGCAAGCCAAGCTGATCCAAAGTGCGGCGTTCCACGTAAAGCGTTGGTAGAGCGGTACCAAGTTACTAGGAATTCAAAAAAGGGGACAAAATCATCAATATTTATTCTTTGCTCGCGATGACAGTCGAAGTTTTGTTCCGATCAGCGGTGCTTCTTGGGCCAGTGAGGAAATACGAAAACGCGGAAAAGGCACTTCAACCCGGGCCGAACTCGTAACTTACGTAACCTCTTTCCACACCATCGTGAATCGGACCCCACTGATCCTCCCTTTCTCCAACAAACTCCATCCAATACATGTTATTGAGGCTTGCCGCCGCGCCAAGACTCTCTGTATTGAAACGTCCAGGATTCGTCTATCGAAAGCAGCATCGTAATGCGTCGACCGAATTAGGCCTTCGACGAGCCTCGCCTCCAGATTCCAGTTCGGGGCCGGAGCACACGCCGCCCCAAAAGGGCGAATTATCTGACCAAGAGTGGGATTTACGGACAGGTGTGTCGCCTGCACTAGCTCGCATCTATCAAGCACACTGATGCTACCTTCAGAACAGGTCGCGCTATCAATATTATCGAGCAGACTTTGCCAGAATTCTTCAAGACTGGACTCATCACATCTATCGACGAGGAGACGGGACGTCTGACTTCGTCTTCTGTACACTCGGAACAGCAGCATATCTACAGTCCAAAGATACGCCTGTCATACACTCCACCAGTGCAGCTGCCTTCGCCTTTTCCACAGACCCTCCATATAGAAGGTTCGTTGTTTGTCCATCTAAACTTTGTATATACCAACTCTTTTTAGGTCTTCCTCTCTACCTTGCCTCATCGGCTTTTGTTCGACATACCCTCAATGCGTTGTATTCCGATCTCCAGCTCACTCTGCAGAAGTTCACTGTTGACGGTCCGCACGCTAGTGTACCTAATAGTGAATCGTTCAGTCAAGTTAGGAAGGGTCGCGACAAGCGCCTCACCGTCTTGTTTCGCGTAAACGGGATAGCGAGAGTCAGTGGGAGTGAGGGCGTGTGGGACGTGTGAGTCGCTTTCACCTTGCTTGCCTTGGCAAAGTTGACATCCGAGCTAGGCACTCGACATACACGTTTTCACCACTGTCAGGCTTGGTCCATGTCCATTCAATCAATTCCATCGAACCTTCTCCTCATCTGGCTGTATATGACACACTGAGATCCAGCTTGGGTGGTATGTTTGGATGGGGAGGCAAGGCTGGGCCAGCCGCATGTCAAGATATCAATGGAGACCCGGCTAAAACACATCCAGGATCGTAATAGATGATTAAATACTCTTTAATGTATTGTAAGTCTGCTTCCTATTCTTATTCCTCTTTCACTCATGAATATTCGACAGATACACGTTGTACTTAAATGTAGCCCAACTCAGACGCACCACTTCATCATTGGTCAAATGATTTGTATCTAGGTCTGATACTACCCAACCTGGCCCTGAAAACATAGTCGTTATCTCGTCTCTCAACCCTCAATAGGAGCTACACGACCTTGTAGACTGGTTCGAGTCTAGTTGTCATAAGCCAGGGAAATGATATGGTAGAAATCAAATCATTAGAAAGAACGCATTCCGTGGGAGAGTCGATCTTCTTTGTGTATGTACCACAAATGACATAAATTGACGAACATGCATCCTGAATAAATAAGGTAGTGCGATACAGACAAGTCCTTACAAATGAATGGATGCAAATAATGGGCATGAACATGAAAACTCCTGTAACAATGACACCCTGAGAAATAAATAAACAGCTGTACGATGGCAATGAAGAAAGAAAAGGTAAAGGCATCAGCCCTAATTTTCAGAATATGCAGGTGGAGGCAGGGTTTCCGCGATAACCTTGCTCTGCGCTCTCTTCTCATCTGCGTAGCGCTTTGAAGGTGTCGAGGGCGTCGACATCGTGCTGCCGCTAGCAACAGGTTCTGTGACCATTCCAGTTCCTAATCCGGCAAAGTTCACATCGCCCACTGATGACGCATACAGAGATTCATGATAGGGATTGAAGGGGATGTCCTCATGGCCAGGATTGGACACCATCAATGGATGTGAGGACGACGCCACCGCACTAGAGGTAGACCCACTGCCGGCATGTCCTCTGTAGTTGGAATTCGCGGCGGCCAGTAGTGGGAACGTGGAAGATGCCGCTGTCGCGGGTAGAGATGAAGGTAACCCGCTGAAGCTGTTGTTAGAGACGTGTGAATACCTAAAGTCTTGGGACATGGCGGGTTGGGAGAGGGTAGGGGAGAATGGTCCTGCTCCAGCATCATGCCAGGGCTTGTCGAGCGTAGAATTAGGATGCGTTTTGGCGTCGTCGATAGCAGAAGAAGATACCGATGGCTGTCAGCAGGGTGACGGCACCGAGTGAAGCACCGAGGGCAATACCCAAAACATTAGTTCCCGAACCACCACCGCCATTGGTGCCAGTTGCTGTCGCAGATGCAGAAGCAGATGACACGACGGATGATGTGACTGTCTTAGAACCATTATCGACAGTGTATCTATATGAGCTGTGAGTAAAAACATCACGCAAGAAATCTCGCAGGTACGCACTTGAATCCGTCCACGACTATCCACTGGCCTGAAGGCGCCGTCGAGACGACGACTTCATGCGAAGAATTGGACAGCCCAGTCTTGCTCCACCGCACATCATACGGTGATGATTCCGAACCCCCAGGATCTGTCATTGAAGCGACGGGATCGGTAAGGTTGAGGGTCGTCTCATCCCCGCCATCGATTGTAATCGTCACATTCACCCAATACGGCCACAAAGGGGACAGGTAATATACAGCAACACCTTTTGAAAGATAGAAGACGCGTCAGAAGGCCAGAATGAAATTAGGCGCTGGCGTGACGCACCAGTGAATGTGAAAGTAGCAGACGCTGAGCTGTCGCTACTAAATGTATGGCTACCATTATAGTCCAATGAGGAGGTGTGGAGGCTGCTCTTATCCCAGCTCCCTTTGTAGTTTATCATGCTGCTAGTATCGTCGATCGTTATATTCTTGAGGGCCCATGACAAAGATGAATAGAGAAAAAAGGACAGAAAAAACAAGCACTTCATCGCGAAGGCTGGCGAAAATAAAAGGCGTACTTGGACGTCAAAGGTCCTTGCGGGAACGAAAAGGTTGGAAGAAGAGGGAGCTTATAATTAGGCAGTGCTGTAACAGGTTTAGCCGAGGCGCCCTGGCAGGCCTCAGGCTTTGTCTATATTGGCTCCATCACTCTTATATAGTATGCTTACCTGGTCCATCAAGGTGACCATATACGCGCCCAACGAAGCTAGAATAAGTAGGATGCCAAGCGCTGTCGAATCGGCGCATCGATATCAGAAAAGCAGAAAATCTTGCTTTCAGGAGAACGTCGTGTCCAGATTGGCTGACAGGACAAATTGATTTTTGATAAGCGTTTCATGCTCGTAAATGTAGATACGTTGAACCGTACAGCCTGAGGGGGGAATCAGGACTAGACTAGTAAGTCAAACTTGATATAGCTTGGGAATACTGTGACCTGTTTCAGCGTTAGCTTGAAAAAGATACGCCATCTACACGAAGGGTGGCTAAAACAGTGCCCAAAATTGGACGGGGTATAGGAAAGGTATCTCACCAATCATCGATAAGCGGCACTCGTGGTGCTGAACCGCTGAAATCTGAATAGGGTAGCGGCCCCGCTGTGGGTCGTCGGGCTCTACGGCATTTGCGGTGCTCGCACTGTATAAGATGCTTATCACCATGTGTATCCATGGCATCCTGGAGCCGTAGCTTACATGTAGGGTGGGAACTTATGGTGCTCTGGACCTTCGTAAGTCTGTAGTGACTGCAGTGGTCACGTCTGAACCTGGACCATCGTGTGGTGCTGCCAGATCACGTTTCCGATCAGAAAGTCGACGCGTCACCCCACTTCAGCTTGAGTTCTGTCTGCACCAATGATTTGCCTTCCACGGACCGTCATGCCAAATAGTTAAAGCTAAAGGTCATTCCTCTGGGTCAGTGTTGTCCCCCATGGGAGACTCTATTTTAGGCGTGCGTTCGATGCCTTATTTTTAGTATTCCGTTGGAATATGTGCCTCAGTGTCTTTCTCCCATACGAGGTCACCGGCTCTCCGCAGGACGAACTTCGAGGAGTGAAGGGTATAAAAACATCTTCCCTGAACTCAAGTATGAAAGTTTTCAGGCCCGGGGATGTGTCTTCTTCCGTTTCTTGTGTTCCTATCCTTGGCTAGGGGGAGCCTAGCTGGCATCTATAGCAGTGTTGATGAGCTTCCTCAAAACTTGGACTTTGACTTTATAGTCATAGGTGGTACGTATCCTTGATTCCCAAGTCGGTAACCTCCCGACCCTTCCTTGGCTAGGTGGAACTGCCGGGAATGTCGTAGCTAATCGGCTGACGGAAAACCCATCCTTCTCTGTCCTTGTGCTGGAAGCAGGTCCCTCGTTCGTAATGTCTAACTACACAGATTCCTGACTCATAAGCGACTTCTGCAGACCTGAGGGCCTGCTAAATCACACGGTACCTTTTTTCAGCATCTTTCTTAGAGACCAGAGTCCCTTCGACTGGAATTATACGACGGTGCCCCAGATAGGGTTTAATGGTCGCGCCCTGCAATATCCAAGGGGAAGGATTCTGGGTGGCTGCTCCTCTATGAGTAAGCTGTCTTCGGTTTCAACTCCACCTGATCATGAAATTAGTCTTGTTTAGACCGGTTGGCTTATGTGCGAGGGTCATCGGAGGACTACGATCGATACGCAAATATCACTGGTGACCGTGGCTGGTCGTAAGATATACTTTATCCGCATACACCATTTTTTCACTCTTTCGTAGATGGAACGAAATTCAGCCCTATATTCGCAAAGTAATCCAAGACTAAACAGGATGTAGTGTTACTGATATGCCTCTAGAATGAACGCTGGACTTCTCCCACCGACAATCACGATATATTCGGCCAGTTTGACCCAGCAGTGCACGGTTTTCATGGGATAAATTCCGTCAGCCTGGCAGGTTTTCCTTCGCCTATCCAAGATCGCGTGATACAAGTCACCAAGGAGCTTTCAGATGAATTTCCTTTCAATTTAGATTACAACTCAGGATCCCAGCTTGGTGTTGGTCTGTGAACGTTTTGTCGTATATTTAGTTTACCGCTGATCCGGTCGTAGGTTGGGCACAGTCGACCATCAATCATGGAAAACGCAGTAGCTCCTTCACCTCATACTTGGGACCAGAATTTATCGGACGCCCGAACCTTCACGTACTACTTAACTCACAAGTAACCAGATTATTACAGACCAACTCTGCGCCTGTAGAATTTCTTACTGTCGAATTTGCGCAGAGGAGTGACGGTAGGTTGGTAGAACTGTTGCCTCAATTCGTTCCTGAATGTCTTGTATCAATAGCTCCCCGTCACCGAGTTACGGCAACCAAGGAAGTCATTGTCTCTACTGGCTCCCTAGAGACTCCAAAACTTCTGTTGAATTCGGGTATCGGCGATCCAGAACAGCTCTCGCAATTCGGCATCAAGCCCCTTGTCAAGATACCTGATGTCGGAAAGAATCTCTCTATCCAGCCTATGCTCACACTCTCTTACTTCGTCAACTCCACAAATACCTTTGATGATATTATTCGCAACCTCACTTTCAGAAGCGAGCTTATCCGTCTTTGGAATGAGACAGATGGTGGTGGACCGCTGGGAATTGGACCGTATGGCACTCATCAGATCTTCACGCGACTCTCGAAGAACTCGACTGCTTTCAACATGTCCCCTGACCCAGCTGCCGGACCCAATACGGCACACATTCAGTCTGGGACTCAGGTGGGCCCTAATTCTGTTGGTGTACGTTAATTAACTCGTGACTTCACAGAACGGCGATATTTCTCCTCCCCCTGAAGGTCATTTCATGACCCTAAGCCTCAGTCTCAACACTCCCACTTCGAGTGAGCACTTCGTTTACTTCATGCGCTTGACTAACTAAAATACACGTCCAGGAGGAAGTATCAAACTCAATACCACTAACGCTTTCGATCAGCCTCTGATTGACTTGGGCTGTCTTACCACCAATTTTGACGTGTTAGCGCTCAAGGAAGGTATCGGGCTCGCCCAGAAGTTTGTTGGCGCGCGGGCATGGGATGGATACGTACTAGGGCCTCTCAGCAACATTACCACCAGTTCGAGTGACGCGGAACTAGAGGCCTTCATTCGTGCTAATGCGTCTCCGAATGGCCATATTGTCGCGACGGCTAGTATGTCGCCACAGGGAGCGCAGTACGGAGTGGTAGACCCCGATTTGAGGGTCAAGGGTATCCGAAGGCTTCGCGTTGTAGACGCGTCGATTTTGGTATGGCGCAATTTGATGTTGAACATTTCAAAGCTGATGACTTTCAGCCATTTGTTCCCTCTGCTAATACGCAATTTGCGGTGTATATGGTCGGTGAGAGAGCTTCGGACTTGATTAAAGCTGTGTGGTGACCAGAAAAGATATTCGGTTGGAATTTGGATGGCCACGATTCTTCTCCGTCTCTACACCTAACCGCGTTTCTTGCGGCACGGTAACCCATTCTATGTAAGCTTTTCCTAATCTCAACACTACTCCTCCGCTGTCACAAAGTGATAAACAAATTTGTTTCATGTGCAAAGCTGTATCGACGGCAAATTTGAAGCACTGCAAGCAAAACGTGTTTGTGGTCCTCTAACATTCTTTTGGACTGCTCGACTGTCAGGGCGAGGACTTGAAGGGAGAATAACTCCGGGTTCACGGTGATAGTGAACTAGGGGACATCCTAGGCTCTGAATAGTTACTGCTGATATTGGGCAAGTTTCCCCTGGCGTCTTTTCGTGGCTCTTACGGAAGGACTTGGGTATTTTTCTGTCAGGTGTACTGAATTCCTTGGGCAAAATCTGCCGCTTCTAATTTTCTCACAAGATCACCTGCTTTCATTTAAAAGTGTACTTCAAAGGCTCCCCTGTTTACAAAATCGTTCGTACCGTTTCTCCCCAAGGACCCGCAGTCAGGACCCTTTTGAGATGGATTTTTCGAAAGTACTTTTGGCTTTGTCCCTTGCCAGGTCGGGTCTGTGCGTTATCTACAACAACTTCGCGGAACTACCGCAGAACTTAGCGTTAGACTTCATCATTGTCGGCGGTACGTATGCATAGTCGTTCTGCAGTGGGTAAAGCTATAACTTATGTTCCTTTTAGGCGGAACCGCAGGGAACGTAGTCGCAAATCGACTCACGGAAAATCCAGTATTTTCTGTCCTGGTTTTGGAGGCTGGGCCATCGTGCGTCATGCCTATAGTTTTGGTGACACCGTCTAACGAGTTACGACATATTGGACAGGCCCGAGGGTTTGGTCAATCATACAGTGCCATTCTTCAACGTTTTCCTCAGAGGTGAAAACCCTTGGGACTGGAATTATACAGCCATCCCGCAGACGGGGCTTGATAGGCGCACACTCCATTATCCCAGGGGAAGGATTCTGGGCGGCTGTTCCTCTATGAGTGAGTAGTCTGTAGTGTTTGGTTGAAGGCAAGCAGGGGTACTGATAACCTTTTAGACGGAATGGAATACCTTCGCGGTTCCTCTGAAGATTATGACCGATATGCAGATGTGACTCAAGACCCGGGTTGGTCGTAAGTTTTGCCACACATCTCTGCAAGGATTGTTTGCTACTAATCAACCCATAGATGGAATGGGATTCAACTATATATTCGTAAGGTGAGTGAATGATTTAAAACTACTCACCACAAAATAATTATTACCTAGAATGAACGCTGGACAGCCCCAACTGACCATCACAACACAACGGGGCAATTCAATCCTGCTGTACATGGATTTCATGGCATAAATGCTGTTAGCTTACCAGGTTTCCCTTCTGCGATCCAAAACCGGGTCATTCAAACGACCCAAGAGTTGGCCGAGGAATTTCCTTTTAACCTCGACAGTAATTCTGGATATCAACTCGGAGTCGGTTTGTCGAATTCTCATTTTTGAGGATTGAAATACGTAATACGGCCCTGATAGGATGGGAGCAATCGACGATAAAGCACGGTAAACGAAGCAGCTCTTACACGTCGTACTTGGGGCCAGAGTTCATTGGACGTCCGAACTTGCATGTCCTGCTGAACGCACAGGTAACCCGATTATCGCAGACTGCCTCCAATCCGCCGGAGTTTCTCGCGGTCGAATTTGCGGAAAGCATGGACGGTATATGTTATTCATACCTTGTAGATTTCTTCTAATGGTCCCCCTCGCTAGCACCACGCCGTCAAGTGACAGCGTCCAAGGAAGTTATCATTTCTGCCGGTTCTTTGGAGACTCCAAAGCTGTTGCTCAATTCTGGTATTGGCGATGCAACCGACCTTACAGCTTTGGGCTTGGAGACTCTAGTTAACCTCCCAGACGTTGGGAAGAATCTTTCCGTTATGATAATGCTCAATCTTGCGTACTTTGTGAACTCGACGGACACCTTTGACGACGTCTTTCGAAACTTGACGCTCCGAGATGAGCTCTTTCTTCAGTGGAACGAGACAGATGGTACAGGACTGTTGGGGACTTCGGGCAGTCACCACATCTACACGAGGCTTTCGAGTAATTCAACGATATTCAGAAGCTCCTCGGATCCAGCTGCAGGTCCCAATACGGCTCATATTCAATCTGGCATAAGCGTGAGTGAAACTGTCGTCGATCCAAGTGGGCGTAGTGATTTTGGTCCATGGCAGAACGGTAACATCTCACCTCCGCCGGACGGTCATTTTATGACCATGAGTGTCACTCTGAACACACCCACTTCGAGTAAGTTGGTCTCATTTTGCGGTCAAATTACCCTCATGCCACCCCAGGAGGACATATCGGACTCAATACCACGAATGGATTCGACCAGCCTCTGATTGATTTTGGTGCCCTCACCACTGATTTCGACATATTCGCCCTCAGAGAGGGTATCAGAAGCGTCCAGCGATTTCTTAGTGCACCCGCATGGGACGGATACGTCCTTGACTCACTGAACAACCTCACGACTAGTTCCACAGACGCTGAGGTGGATGCTTTCATCCGTGCTAACTCTGCTCCAGATGGACATATTGTTGCCACGGCCAGTATGTCGCCCAAAGGAGCCACGCACGGGGTTGTCGATCCAGATTTGAGAGTGAAAGGGACGAGAAAACTTCGTGTTGTTGACGGGTCTATCTTGGTGGGATGTTCTTTCTTTCTACTATGATTTGATTCAAATATCCGTTGCAGCCATATGTTCCGTCGGCAAATACACAATTCGTGGTGTATATCGTTGGTGAAAGAGGAGCTGATTTAATTAAGGCGGCATGGTAGTGGGACATTATATAATCTACTTCCCATATCCATATATTGCGTTTAAATAGCAGGTTATTCCTGATAAACCGGGACTCGAATTAACGCACCAGTAGGATATTTTCTCCATAGTAGGTACACACGCAGGTGTAGGTTTCGTCAGACTACCATTTTTGCGAATTCTTCCCACGCACCGAGATAAGATAACGCACATGAAGCACAGCCACAAAGCTACACCTTTCTCCTTCCCCATTCTTAAGGACCAGGTTCATTATCTCAGCGTCGCCTCTCTTTTTCCTTTCTGTGGTCTTCATTGAGCAGAAGAAACTAGGGTCCCAGAATACATCAACGCTGCGATGTCGATAACAGAATCGCCGGAGATCATCACTAGGTGAGTAGACTTACAAATCTCGATTCGCGTGGATGCTAAGGCCCTGCAGCGCTCAACCAGACAGTAAAACTCGTCGGTATGACCGCCAGCTCAGGCTATGGGCGGCCTCTGGTCAAACTCTGCTGGAAGAGTCGCGAATTTTGGTCTTGTCGTCGTCAGCCACATCAACATCGATTCTCAAGAATCTAGTCTTGCCAGGAATTGGCCATTTTACGATTCTCGATGATGCAATTACCAGTGCTGCCGATGCTGGTAACAATTTCTTTCTTGAAGGTCCTTCTTCGATAGGGAAACACCGTGCGTCCGAGTCAGTACGTCTCCTGGGCGAGCTGAATGATGGCGTGACGGGAGAGGCGGTGACTTCGATACCCGTGGCTAGTGTGGTGTCATCGCTCGACTTTCTCAGTAAATTCACGCTTATTATCACCCATAATTTGCCTCCGAGTCAATTGGAGACTCTCTCCGACTCATTGTGGTCATCGCCAACGGCACCTGCTCTATTGGCTGTCTCCTCGTCCGGTTTCCTTGCCGAGTTATTCATCCAACATCATCCGCACCCCATTATCGAATCGCATACCGAGACGCCCCCTTCCTTACGAATATACGATCCGTTCCCTGCTTTACTTGAGCATTCCAAGTCTCTCAAGCTTTCTGAAATGGACCCTACGGAACATGCACATATTCCATACATTCCTATTCTCGTACATGCCCGATCACTCGTCCCTCATGTTCCAAAGACTCAAGAAGAGAAAAACGCGTTCAAAGCTCTTATTCTCTCGCTCAAGTTCAAGCAGGATGAGGAGAACTTTGACGAAGCGCACGCTCAAGCTTACCGTGTCTGGACGCCAACATCTCTTCCTTCTGCCCTTACCCAAGACATCTTCCCACATCTCGATACCACGCTTGCTCCACCTGCCATCCCAGGCACTGTACATGCCCTTTTGACAGCACTCAAGCGATTCACGGAGCGGGAGCCACTCGTCCTACCTGTTTCTCCGGCGCTGCCAGATATGAAGGCTTCAACAGAGACATACATCCATCTGCAGAGGATATATAAGGACCAGTTCAATGCCGACAAGGAGGTATTCAAGTCATTGATCCCAGCAAATGCCGGTGAAATTCCAGATGACCTTATCGAGACGTTCATCCGGAATGCACATGGAGTGCAAGTCTTTGTGGGGGAAAAGTGGGGCGCGTTCGACAAGGACGTGAATCGAGTTGGTGAAGCGATGGCGGCCAATCCAAAAGACACGAGCGTGCATCTGGCGTTAAGGGCAGTCAGAGAGGTTCTGGAAAGTAGTGGCACTGGTGAAGCAGCCAACGCTAAGGTATCGGTGGAGGAGATTAAGACCCACATTGCGGGGATGCTGCCTCCTGGTACGGAGCTCGGCGAGGAGATAGACGAGGCTGTTGGAGAGATGTATGTTCCTAATGATGCTTGCTCCTTCTTACACTTACCCTTTGATTTTTGCAGTACGCGGTCTCCTACAGCTGACCTACCTAATACTGCGGCCATGCTAGGTGGTCTAGTTGCTCAGGAGGCTATCAAGATGATCACTAGGCAATATGTTCCCCAGGGTGGATACTGTATTGTAGATTGTATAGATATGCGGACGGGCGTTGTCGGACTGTAGCACCGTGCAGGTCAAGAAAAATGTATCCTTTGTGTACCATAGATGAACTAGTCTCAGGCTCTGATTTTGGCATCCGCGTCTCTGCAGGAAAATTATGCTTCATCCCACTCCCGAGATGTGCGTCCCGATATTTAGTTGAGATGGCATATTCAGGAAGACAAGACCAAAGATAGGACTGATGCTGTATGGTGATAGCCATGAATAAGTGCCATGGCTAGTCGTTGGCCGACTGTAGTGAGGAGCGCGAGGTCGAATAACGTTGCTATCACGAATCATTGCTTTCACCAGAAGCAGTAGATGCCGGCGAAATAGAACTGAATCTGGAATTTTTCACAAAGATGTGGCAAATTGAACCTGAAATATTGAGCTGTCAAGACTTGGATTGAGCTTTTTCATGGGAACAGCCTAAGTTTAAATAGAAGATCGGCTGGATAAACGTGCCAGTGAATCGTACCAGTTAATCAAGCATATAGCTACGAGACGACATTTTGGGCTGACAGTTCGTTTCGATGCAGAACGGCAAGAATGGCTTTCCAGAAAAAAGTAATGGTATATGCAAGAGTCCCGTAGATGTACAAAATCGACTATTGATACATATCGTCCAGGCAGGCTTAGGTTGCGGGGTCGTGCAGAACAGCCAGGAGATACCGGTCATCTAAAGGCGATTAGAAAAATCTATCAAGAAACAGAAGTAAGGCAGACCTGGGGAGATCATTATTTCATGTCGTTTGGTTCGCAGTCTCAAGAACCGCACCTCATCCTGAAGTAAATGTCAGCTCACATTTCACAGCAGAGTGGCAGCACTCACAGCATCGGAATCCCCGCCACTGATTTCCTCCAGCCCAACCTGTGCCGTCTCTACTATTCTGCTGATGACACCGGCGTATTTCTTCCCCTGCTCGCCGTCGAATACCACGCCTGAGTGGCGTATGATGCTTGTGGGATGACCTCGTGACAACAACATATATCCTAGTACAGATCTATGCGACGAGAGCAAGGCGAGGGTTTGCTCCAGCTCGGGTGACATGGAACTTGCTGGTGGCAGGGCGCCGTTCGATTGCGATGTTTCGATGCCATTGGGCTGCGATAATGATGTCCGTACCGGCGCTGTCTGTGTTGCCTAAAGGAAAGTTCTGGTATGTATGTCAGTTGACTTTTAGCGGAGTGCAGTGGGACTGACCATCATCGTGGTCCGTGTTCAAGGTGCTCGTCTCGATTTGGCAATAGCGTGCTTATTTGTTTCTTCCACCTTGCTTCCACCGTCGTGAACTATTGACACAGGAGATTGTTCTGTCCATCTTCGAGGCTCGTCAGTAGTGACTGGTGGTGGGCTTCCTTTTGAATTTTCTTCCCAGGCTTACTGCACCTCTCGACAAAATTCTATCAACCGCCTCCTGAAGAGAAACTTATTGGACAGTCGACTCGCAAAAAGAAGCTTCCCTAGGATTGCTTACAGTCTACGCCTACATAGCCGGCAGTGGTAGAGGCAACCAATAATGCTTGCTCGCTCCTCGCCATCATAGATAATCTGAACTCAAGGCACTTGATGACATGGGAGCCTCAACTCAGGAATTATTGTGTACGACTACTGAAATGAACAGCCAAATCTGTATGCTACTCTCGCGATGTGGTGCTAAATGATAATATGATGGGCCGCCGAGGTTTTTTTTAACTTCCTGCGGTTTATCATGCTTAAGATGGGTACTTCATCGGTCTCAAGGTTGCTAATCCTGCAGGCAGTGAAGACAAGGATTGGTGCTTCATGTCTTTCTTTCGAATCACGACGTTAAACCGCTATATCTCTTCCGTGTTGTTTATTCCACTACTCGTATCTATGTCGTCAGTGAGCGACACGTCGTCGACCCCATGCACTCGTAGCTCATCTTCAACAACGCCCGGATGTGTCTTGTGCCATCCGACAGGTCGAGCTGTAGTTGTCCCTGCTCCTTGTGTATGCCCGAATGTATGCAGGCTTTGAATCTGGTCTTGATGGAATGGCCTGGTGCCAGCTGTATTTACCCCTTCGTTGATCGATGGACACTGGCTCCCAGCTGTTGGGCCACACCGAAGGCGCATTCCCAAATGTAGCGCAGGTAAGTAATTGTCCCGCACGGCTCATCACATGTCCTAGAAAAGAAAAGTCGTGCCTACTGTCCAGAAATGGTGGCTGATACCCCTACATCTTTCCTTTGTTCTTCACAGCAGGTGCGACCGTAAAAGCGAACGGGTTGAACTTATCACCGCAAAGGAACCAGATAATATATTGAACAATATGTATCTTATCAGCCAGCTATACTGATTCACATCGTCCATCAACTCACAAAGGAAGGGTCTCCAGGACCACTCGACCCCACCGGGATAGCGTGAAGGCTCATTGACGCTAGTCCACCAGGCCACGGGTAGGTCACTAAATTGTGTTGTTGCTTGATCAAGTCTTGTGGAAGCCCGGTTCGAATAATTCGGTAAGACAACATCCACGGCATGTAGTACGGTTCAGAAAGGTGCCTGGCTTCGAGTTATATGTACTGGATGTTCGGGAAGCATTTGCGAATGCCAGCATAATTGGGTATGTGACAGAAGACTAAGCACGGGAACATGGCTGAGTCGCTGTCTGATTTGATGAGTTCGGCTTGTCAGGTAATGGCGCAGGTACAGTCAGGGGGAAATGGGTTTATTTTGGGATGGTAGAGCAGAGGTAAAGAAGATGAGATCGTCAAGACGCAGATGTTTTGGCATGTGATACCAGCATAGATATCCCTCCAGAGGCTGTAGACAAGGGGCATCTAGCCATAAAGGTGTGCGATCGTCAGATGGATGTTCAAACGACTAAAACTCGGAGATAATAGTCTCGACTAGCTCAAAGGGTCACACATACTTTGCCGAGAGAAGCTAAGCAGCATGATTTTCGTTCTGTCTGTGGCTTGTCTTCAGGTATGCTAGCTTGCGAATTTAATACCAATGTAACACTGTTCAGTTTTCCGGCGTTTGCACTTGGGCTTTTTTTTTTAGTCAAAGCAAGATGACCCCAAGATGGCTCGCACAGACGGCCCTTATCCCCACCAGACTCTCATGAAGTGGTATTTTTGTGCGCAACATTTTTCGGGAGGACAGACAAGTAATCGCTGAGCATCTTCGAAGGACTGCGAGTCCAGAGCTTAGCGTCGGGGTGAGTAGGATTCGGATCTCGGGTGGGATTCACGTTCTTAATGATAGAGGAATGAACCGGAAGGTACACAAATGCTGGAGGGATTCGGGATTAAAAATTCCTCAGGCCGCCATTCACAAATCTAGAAGAAATTCTTAGCGCATGTTTACTGAAAAGATAAACTGTGCAACAAAAGCTCTATATTATTGGGTCTGCGGCTAAGCAGTCTTAATTTACAGTAATATACACCCTCTATCGACCGATGGTCTAAGCAGGGTTCTTGAGGCCGCCGGGCTTATACCTACTCGACAGTGAGTGCAAACGTTTTATTCAAACGCGAGAATACGCACCATTGCCAAGCGACTGCAACAAACGGCAAAGCAAAGCCGAAACCGAGATATGAGTAGAATCTAACAGCAAACGACTTTTTGTTGCGGTAGTTGAAGGGGAAGTGCTAACAAAACGCGTTAATCATCTGGTAAAGAGGGGACCCATCAGTGGGAACTCACGTCTGTGTTAGGATGAGGCTTCACACTAGCTGGCACCCATATTGACCGGCTTTGAGCAGGAGAGCGGAGAGAGCGGAGAGCGACACGAGAGAGGGTGACAGACGACATACTTAAGCCGCAAAGTCTTTAAAAAAGAGGTTAATAGTGCCCCCTCAAATGTTTGGCGCCTTTTAACTAGCCGCCCATAGCCTCAACCAGGGGGATGCGCTGAAGCACAGAATGATAGCGGAGGCTCGAGAATGTCCTAGCCGGTAGTCTGGAACTTGATTTTGCGGTCTAGTCTAGCAGAATATCAAAGAAAATTTGGATTTCCTGGATCATGCGTGACTGTCCGAGGCTACTTTCCGCCTCGAGTGATACAAATTCGGCGTTCCAGTCAGAGATGACATTCCCGAGTCCAGCGCGCAACTAATAGACAGTGGGGAAAGAATTGCAATATCGTTGATGGCGGCTGGCCCAGGCAAGGTAAACAGGGGCGCGCCATTGGCTGTGATGCGCATGTCGCGATTACGTCACATTAGGTCAGGACGTAACACATGTTGTGACATTGCACCGTCATGGCAAAAGCAAAAGCGAAGTGCGTATCATTTCCCTCTTCGCTGTTATCTCAACCTTACTTGACATGATAGGTCGCTTGTCGTCCGTTTGATATCGACGGCCCGAACTGGTTTCTTTTACACGACCAAACGTCTCCGCCAGGGTGCCTTGCTGTCGGCGGTGAAGTACGATCCTATGGGTACGTTGAACAATTTGCAGCCCTTGTTTTCATTCATCGTTTTGACAGTGAAGCGGAGGGTGCTGTTTGTGGAAAGTAAAAAGACTAAAAAGTAGCGGTCATCTATGGGGATTGTAGGTGAGTAGGACAATTGTTCAAAGAGTTTCCGGTTTGACGCGCATATAGTGTAAACATCCAAGGGTACCTCCGCACGCTTGTATCGGTCAACGAGATTCTTGTGATTGGATATCATCTTCCTACGCCGTTATATTCTTCCACAAGTACAGCGGCCCGCCCCACCAATCACCTTCTATACAATAAATACGCCTTGATCACGGAGCGGAATTTTGGACCTGAGCAGTAGCATGCAATGGCGTCAGAATCTCAGGATCGTTAACTCTTCATACCTTGACAGGTTTGGTGCAACGTTCATCCAGAGAAAAAATGATTCTCCATGAGGTATCGTGCCTCGTCTCGACTCTCGGGTCGCCCACCAAAAGAATTATGGCGAGTTTCACATTGATCATGTCGCTAAGATGCTACTCTGGTTCACTTCAGGGCAAGGAAGGTACATATGCTGTGAGTCTACGGTTAGCGTTCCGTTAACCTGGCACTTTCTTATGAGGGAGCCTTTGAATGCATGCGGTCACTAGTGCATTCTATGAATGAATGAGAATCACATGAATCAGGGACAAATTTTGACTGCTCCATTGTCGACATACTATCTGGAGTCCTTCGTTTTTATACGCCTTTGAACGACCCACTTCCCACATTGGATCCATGGAGCATCATACCGTTGTACTCCTATCCAGGACTCTTTAACTCTCTATGGTTGACAATTGTCCGAGAGATAAAAAGACCTGTTTCGGGCTCTATCTCTGGGGAACTTTGTGCTGTAAGGTACTTCTGCTCCTTAGGTGGTGTCATCGGAATTCCGGGTTCTTCTTAGTTCGACCTACCAGGAGTGACCTTGGAACAGTGATTGGTGTCCTGAGCTATCAATGAAACACACGGATAGGCTTCCGAAATGACCATCCCACCGCGTGCTAATTTTTCTTTGTCAGAACAAGGTACCGAAGCAATTCGACGTATCGTAAGAATGTTGCTCTGTGTGCGCCAAGTCCAATCACTGTTCGTTTTGATTAATTTGTGGTAGGATTTGCTGTGCCACCTTTGGAACAAGTTCTAACCTAAAGGTATGTTCATATGGACAGGTGATTGCTGGCTCGATGACTAACCCAAAAGTGTTTCCCCGAATCTGGCATTCGAGATTACTTGACTGAACATTCGGGAATACATGTCGGTGGGTAATTCTTATACTCCGGTCTTAGCACCGGGGCTTGGACGGGTTTTCTTCGGGAAGTTCAGCCCTGCGCAACGCTTTGTTTTCAGGGCAAGCATTCCAGCTGCGCTGAATTTCCGAATGCGTCAGGCAAAGTGTACTCTTTTCGGAAGAATCGCATCAGACTGAGGCGGCCAGCTGTTCGCCCTGAGTCCACAGCGCCATCTATTAATCAAATACCAATCGAGAAAGATCAAGAGCGACCAGAGTCATAGTTTCAGGGGCAAATTCTTTGCATCTGGTCCCCCAAGCTTCATTTTTGACGGGATGGAAGCACGATTATAGCCAAAATCGATTGCGGATCCTGGGATTTTGGTCTAATTTCATCAAAATTCGGTAGAGTGACGTAAAAAATCCTCTACAGTGTTCATCAAAGACTTTCGACTGTCAAGCATGCATCCAAGCTATTTCCGGGACATTGCCGCATACAAATAGATAAGAGTCTGCGAATAAAAGGCGCGCTTTCAGGCGTAATAGTACTCCCAGTCTACCGTTGTTCCCTATGATTCCGTTATTAACATTGTGCATCTTCAATGCGCTCTCTGGACTAGGTGAACACACCTGGATTTGCCTATGCATTCCCTTCAGCTCATAATTTTAAAACAGCTCTCGCGCCCTTCGCCACGGCTACCGCGATAAACACTAACACCATCAATGCCAATGCTACTGTGTCTGCTGCCGTACAGTCTTCACCTATCATCCTAAATCGCATTCTAGTTCTAATAGTTAACTTAAAGGTCGAGTCATACGATTATATAGTTGTTGGCGCAGGAGCAGGCGGAGTGCGTCTCAGCTCACATCGGCACACACATCGTCTCATCATGTTCTTTGCTCTTTCAGATCGTAGTCGCAGACCGCCTGTCAGAAGCAGGGAAGAGCGTTCTTCTAATTGAACGTGGCGGTCCAAGTACTTGGGAAACTGGCGGTCGATATGCACCTGATTGGACCGAAGGCCAAGAGGTCAGCAGTTCGAAATGTCTTCTTCTACTCATGCTAAAATTGTTTGTTGCCTGGGTAAAGCTCACACTATTCGATGTACCTGGACTTTTTGGTTTGTATGACGATAATATGTATGACCAGAGAGACTAACACCCTAGATTGAAGAATCTTTGTTTGCCGAAAATAGCACATTTTGGTGGTGTGACGGTCCGTTTCTTGAATGCCTCTCCTTCCATATTTCTCACCTTTGACCAGATGTAAACGTCCTTGCTGGTTGTATGGTAGGCGGGGGAACAGCCATCAATGGAGGGTGAGCAAATATTCACGGGGTTCATCAAAGCCGACACTGACAGCTTGTCTAACAAGCCTCTATTGGATACCTCGCGATGATGATTTCTCTGCTGACGCTGGATGGCCATCATCGTGGACGTCTCACACACCATATACTTCGAAGCTCGAGGAACGACTCCCAAGTACCGATGCACCCTCTACAGATGGACTCCGATACCTTGAGCAAGTAGCTGATGTCGTCGGAGAACTACTTGACAGCCAAGGTTATACTCAAGTTACTATCAACGATGACCCCAACGATAAGGACAAGGTATATGGATACAGTGCATTTGACGTAGGTTCTCCGCAGATACCGTATCTATACCCTGTTCTGACTCTGGTTTGCAGCTCGTAGATGGGAAACGCGGTGGTCCTGTAGCAAGCTACTTGAGAACAGCTACAGCCCGTTCCAACTTCGTCCTGCAGCAATACACTACTGTCCTTAATGTTGTACGTGACGGCTCGACGATCACTGGCGTTAAGACGAACGACACGACCATCGGCTCAGACGGAATAGTCTCCCTTAACGAAAATGGGCGTGTGATTTTGTCCGCTGGTTCCATGGGATCTACCCGTATTTTATTCCGAAGCGGTATCGGACCAGCAGATATGATTATTCTGGTTCAAGGGGATGCCACAGCGAGTGCAAATCTTCCGACTGAGACTGACTGGATTAGTCTGCCTGTCGGGTACAACGTGACTGGTTTCTATGACTTCAAGTGTATGATTGACTGAAGTTTCTGCCAGGTGTCTGATAACCCTTCAATTAATGTTTGCGTCGATTATCCGTAGTTGATGGCATTTGTTGACTATTTTTTCTACATAGCTTGTGTTTACGCACCCAGACGTTGATTCTTACGATAATTGGGCGGATGTATGGACTAGTCCTAGAAAAGCCGATGCTGCCCAATATTTAGCCGACCGTTCGGGCATATTTGCACAAACATCTCCAAGGTAAGTGTGCACCACCTTCTCAGGAGACAAAGGTATCAATCATACCATGGAGATTGAATTTCTGGCGTTCATACGAGGGTGATGATGGCATTACACGCTGGGTGCGTCTCCCTGTTCTCTCAACCGGTCTCATATTCACATCGCGTCGGTATAGTTGCAAGGCACTGCTCGACCCGGAGCTGCATCTTTAACCACAAGCATGGATTATAATGAAACGTCAGTATTTTCTTTTCGTCATACGTGCTGCATTCTCCACTCACGACATGCCTCTAAAGACAAATATTCACAATAACGGCGTATCTGTGGGTATCCTATTTGCGAACCAACCGATCGTGGCTGATTACCTAAAGATCTACTGGCATCACATCGAGAGGACGTATTGGAATTGACTCGTCTTTGACGGCTCGCATAATCGACGACCCTTGGCTTCAAAACGACTTTGATAAGAATACTTTGATACAAGGGATCAGCGATATCGTGAACAGTATAGGGAATGGTGTGTTCTTCCTTTGACAGATGCCTTACGACACTGATAGGAATCAGTGTCCGGTTTGACCATGATTATGCCCGACGACACGATGACAGTGGAGGAATATAGTATGTTCATGATCCATCCTAGTCTTGGTATAAATCTGACGGTATACCCAAAGTTAATAATTACGACACTGTAAATAAACATTTACAGCACTCGAAGTGCTACTTACGCTGACTGTGCACGCAGAGCTCGCTAGGTTCCAATCATTGGGTGGGAGCAAATACTATAGGTGACGAAGGTGCCACGGTTGTCGACGAAAACACCAAGGTGTATGGCACTGACAACCTCTTTATCGTTGACGTGAGTTTCTGCATGTCTTTCGGAAAACGTTGTAATAGTAACTTCCGTTACCGCATCAGGCGTCGATCGTGAGTCTGCGAGGACAAGCATTGGTGTATGTTACTAACTTTCATCCAGATTCCTTCCTTGCCGATAGGTAATCCACAAGGCGCCATCATGTCTGCAGCTGAACAAGCGGTTGCAAAAATCCTAGCTTTAGCTGGAGGCCCTTGAAGCCGAAATAATGCAGGCTGTAGTTATGTTGAAACGATTCTAAAGCCTTTATCTAACAATGATCTCACGGTATATCAGTTACATGTGGTGTAATTATTTCCACACACTTGGGCGACGCACACACGCATCTTTTTAAACTGCTTTAGAAACCCTTCAACTTTGAAGATCAACTTTGTCATGGCAATTAAAACAATGGGTAGGATAACTTGAATACTTTCCTATCTCTTTCGTGCCCCAGTAGTTGAAGAATCAAGATACGACCGCTATGGTCGTCGACTCGTTGAGACGGTTCGGATTGACAGGACCACGTCTGATACAGATCAACCTTAGATCCTCCATTATTCAACGGCGGTGATGCTGAGCGCCCTGAAACGAGACGAGTTCTGAAATTGACGAGTCACCATTGGCATGCGGATTCTTAATAGTAGCACTTTAGGTCGCACTTTTTTATGTCGATTTGATAGACAAAAAATCGTATTTCAGTGCCTAAATGGAGACGTACTATGGCAGGTGTCAGTGAACTTGACATCTGTAAGGCCTTTTATCATGCACCATATGCATATCTGTGACCTCCGTTTATAATAGTAGCAGCTAGCAGCGATTATGAGGTTATTGAGTCTTGATCTCGATCATCACCCAGCGACTAGCCTACCTGCTGGGAACTCCACGCGCCCTGTTCCAACAGGTTACAGGCCTCGGCACTTGTACATAGGCTATATTCGGTATCTTGACTTCTTGACGCGTCCTCATTTGTCGTATCACACGCTCATCACATCACGGCTACTACATCAGCGTCGCGGTCCAACAACGTTGACGACTAACGACAGGAAGGACGCGCCACGGTGATGAAACCCTACATATGGCATGTGCACGGCCGCAAACTGCCCACGAGCCAAGAGACATAACTTCGGAATCACTGGGGCTCCTGCAGAGCCCTCCAAGAGCCCCGGGAGCGAGGTTCCCACTAGTTTTATTCTCGAAACTGACTAGAGACAATTATCATGCATGAGAATTTGCAATTTCCATGATACTTCGTTGTACAGGAGTATGGATCAATCGTAGAAGGTACAGACGCCGGCACGCTTCTGTTGAGGAGCACTGTCGGCTAATAAAACTTCCTACCTTCCTATTGTGATAATACAGCTACACTCCGAGTCTGGGTTAGGGTTCACAAGTATTTACATTATTTTCTACCTAATTTAGTACTTTCAACTACATTTCACCAGAACTCCTCTTTTAATCCGCATGCCGAGACATGAGACCAGAATTACCCGAAGATTACAACAGCCTACACAGTTGCTTCAGAGGCGCTCAGTGGGTTATTTCAATTTCCCACGATTACTATCCTCAAAATCGTTCTCATAACTCAAATAGTGCCTTCGGACGACGTTCCTCGGGTACCCTCCTATGCGTTTCAAACCCTTGTGCATTAGTGTCCCACTTATTGAGTAATATTACTGATAGATATCGTTAAGTACTGCTCTCAGGGTGCCGACTCTATCGCTGGTTTACTCATCTAAGCTTGCGGGGGTAGTGCTTATTGATAGCGCTTTGTGATCGCTTCGGCCCTCGCTTCTTGCACTCATCAGTATTCAATTGGCAGATCTGATCACACTCGCCATCACCATCGTTGCAGTTCACACCAAGCGCAATAGGATCATCGTCTTCTGGAATCCCAGTATTTCAACAGCTTCTTCCAATCTGTACCACATCAGGTTTCAAATCGAACAAGGAGGTTTATCAGTCCCGCCTGGCTGCGGGTGGCCTTCCCAAAGTGTAACATGAAATTCATTATAAGTAAAGGCCAGCCTTTCCAACGAATCCCTTAGAGATCGTACGAATGTCTTCGACGCCAATGTCGGTATATCCCGCACCTCCAGTGGGACTGAATTATCTTGCTGTGATTCGTCCTTCATTGAACATGCTGATACTTGGTACAGCGTGGTCCTCGGCTATGGTCCCACTTCTCTTTGCTCTATTCTTATTCTCTTCCCCGAAACTACGTCGAACACCAATATTCATGCTGAACGTCCTGTCTATCTCAATGGGCCTATGTCTCGGAATAATGAACTATTACATGGAGGCAAGCATTTCAAAGCTCTGGACAGAACCTGAAATTAACATTCTTTAACTTACAGGTCACGGCAATCATGTCTCCTGAAATTACTAGTTCAAGTGCGGTCTTCATTGCATATGCCGTCATAGTCGCTTTACTTCCCCTATTCACGGAGTCAATCCTCGTTTTTCGTGTTAAAGCGGTATATCCTCTGCGAGAGCTTTCGCGTCTCTCGGTAGCGATTGTATACCTTCCGCTAATCTGTATGAAAACCGCCCGGTTTCTGAGCATTGTTGTATACTGGTTCACCTGGTTTCCCGATCTGAGCTCCGGTGGCGATCCCATCATCGTTTCTCAGAAGGGCTGGCACCTGCCATTCCAGAAGATAGAGTGGATTCTGCAAATGTTGGATAATGGGTAAGCCATATCCAGATGTCGAACGGCGTTTCTATTAAGGCTCATGAACCAGATACTGCTCTGCGTTATTCCTGTGGCGTCTTCAGCATAGTCGTCGCGTAAATGGTCGAGTTGATAGCACTAATCACGCGCGTCTGAGTAGGTCAAATTCTTGCTACATGAAATCTGGTCTTAATGTTCTCTTTCAAGCTTCGTATTCCTCCCGAATCAATGCGCTCTTTTGGATTGCTATTTCCAATTTCGTTTTCCCCGTGTTCCTCGCATGTGTGCAGCTTATCTGCTCCTTCAGAATTCAAAACTATCTCACCGCAACCTACATTGTAACCACGAATATATACTTCGAGATCATTTCGGTCCTGCTGGCAACGGTCTGGTCGGCAGGCAGCCAGTGGTCGAAGGAACAGCAGGCTCCTAGAAGTATCTCCAAAATAGTCACCACATTGTCTGCGCCGCATTTTGCGGCAGCCGACTATGCTGAATCCCAGGTCACGTCTTTGAATACCGTTGTGCATATCACAACGGAACGGAACTTGGGTCCTCCCGAAAACAGCGACGTAGAGGTTGGAATAAAATTACGAGACTATCCTGATGCGGCAGAATAGGATGATATCGCGTACACATAGTAGAATTTCACCAGTTCAAGGAACGTTTTATTCAGACGTTCATGTAAATGCTCGTGCTGTCACCGTATCTTGTATATTTATAGGCCACAGAACTGCTCTATTGTTATGGGTTTTCGCATCAGTGAAATCCTACAGAATGCTCTTAGAAGTCTCCAGTTGTTTGAAACCTTTTCTTTCTTCTTTAGCTCCTTTTCACTTCGACTTACTCAGCCTAGTGTACTCAGTATCTCACGACCTCATGAAGATTGCAGAATCTTCTAGTCATTTCCAAGTTGTATATATACGTAGCTATGAAATATGCAGTGTGTGCCAAATTCTTACCTACCAGTGGCCTATCTTGTACCCCTACCACTTCGTGTGACGTCAAGCATCGGACTCTAAGCTACACGTGAGTTTATTAGCTCGGAGTCACTCTGTTCGATGCCCGTAAGCGTACCCCGGACTCGCCCGAACCCGTATCTCGCACATGAACATCATCTTGTTAAATTGTTAGGTGTCAACTGTCAAGTGTACTCTTCAGATTTCGTTCCACTTATTTTACAATGCTGGTTCTATTGCCTACCCATTGCCAATCGGTGTACAGAAAAGACAGATAAATATGCAGCCCAAATGGACGACTTTTGCGTGTTTGCTAGGTTCGTTGCTATATCTGGGTGAGCGGCTGGAGGATTACCGCTCATCTCAACACCTCACGCTCACGTTTTTGTTCTCTCACAACGACCCTAGTATGTCAATTAACGGATATTTTATTTTATTTTTTCTCCAGCACGGTCCAACAATTCAGAAATCTATCTATTAGTATCACCAAGGAAGTCTTGGAATTCTGACTTACCTGTGTGCTCATACGCGGACACTAGATCAAGGAAAGCTTGCGCATGTCTAACTCTGAACTCTTGCTGTAGAGGTCCCCTTGATCAGGGCTCCACTGACATGTTATCACAATTGTGAAGGTCATCATTTTTTTCGAGGGTATTCATAGCCAATTCTGCCGGTCGGAAAAGTTCTTTGACTTCAACAAGACGGAGAAGGCCATTGGTGATCGAGATCGGAAAAAGTATTTAGGATCATTAGAAGGCTCATCTGAACCGGGGGCCCAGAATGACATTTCCTTGAATAGTCACGAGCTCTGCGGTTAAAACTTGAAGCACGAGGACGAAAGCGAATAGTTAATCCATGAGGCGCTGTCGTGTCGGAAGCTGAGCAAGTGGCCGCAAGGTCCTAGCGTCGGCTGGCGGCCCATGAGATAGAGGAGACGTGAACTGTAGTGTTGAAGGGATCATAAAGCCTCAGTTTAACAAGTCATCACGGATACTTGTACACAAACTAAGACGACGTAGATTCGTGATTCTGCCACTCACCCCGAACAGTTTTTTAATTTTTTCCACCAATTAACTATTTCACTTCCATTGCTACGGGAGGCCTGGCACATATAGCGGTTACGAATACCTCAAGATTGACATGAATTTTCGGCATTTGCGCAAGAAAAGTACACAAGTACATTCACACCAGTATCTCTCAACGTAGCTTCGAGATTAGAAATCCTCCATCTTGAAAACATCATATGCAACTTCGTCGTATGGATGGACCTGCAAGCAATACTAAGAGGGTGTTGACTCGTGGACTCTAATACTACTCGCCTTTTTCAATTCCTGTATGGCTTTACTGACAATTTCCTTCCTTTCATCATTGACCACTATTTCGACTCTGTCCTCTTCAACACGATCCAGCTTTCCAACTGAGCCAAAAGGTAGACTGGTACCGGGCCCTGGTCTAAATTGTCCTATTCTCACAAGATGATCAGTGTAGATTCGACTGAGAGGCGGAAGACTCAATCGACCTGTACCGCGCGTGATGAATGCACACTGATCGTATTTTCCTATATTACCGAGTTGTTGTGGAAATTTCAAAAACAGATGGTGAAGGATGGCCTGTGTATTTGGTGAAGGAGCAAAAAAGACGAGCTTGAATTTGGCCGATATGATGGACATGATGGTCGTTGATAAGTAGAAGAGTTGCACAGCCACGGGCCGCACTGTTCGCTCAAACTGATTATTCTTAGTCTCATTACCGTGGCCCATTTTCGTCTGAGCTTGGCAACTGTGGCAAGCACCGATGATATTAATGCCATTGGATTTCATTTTGAGAATGTTCCCGACACAGATGATCGCCAGTTCAGATCGGTGGCAGTGAAAAAGTTTGGTTGTCCGGATTTGGTCAAACACGGCTTAGCCGTAAACTACCACCATCGACATGCTTCCCGACGGACTCCCTCTGTGGACAACGAAACCTGGTATTTTCTTCACCGGGCTTGCAAGCATATACTCATTAGATGCTCTAGAGCCTTCGGAATCTGGCAACGAGTCTATTGGTGACAGATCCGTTGACGAATTGGCGGATGACAGGCCCTCAGTCGCACCTCAGAAACGCAAGGCGCCTCGTCCCTCAATTGTTGGAAATGTGCAGAAGCGGTCAAAGCTGGGAGAAGCTCCAGGTGTGTCATGACTTGGTGCACATATATCCACTGTCCTTATTGTTGTAGAATCTGCATCGTCAAGCGCTTCAGCTTCTGCTTCAACCCAGACGAGACCAATCAGTACGCATCGTCACAATTCGCAAGCATCTTCTGACCCCACCTTATCTATTAGGGCCAACTTCCGGTACTTTCTCCGCTTCTTTGTCGCAGTCACCCCCACGCATAAACCACAATACGAAGCTGGCTTCACGTAGGTATTTTAAGGTCTCTGCACCCTTCTCTGTTAAGGTTTATTGTAGGCACGAACCTGTACTTAGGTCGTTTCGCCGCCCGAAATAAAGCATCATCTGGCAACATCCGAAACACAAGTGCAGGTCCCTCGAAGGCGCCTTATACCGCCTCCCAGCCTATTGCAAGTTCAAGCACCGAACCGAGACTCCGAAATAAATTTCTTCAGGTGGCGCGGAAATCGACCGGGGGTGCAGGGCGTTCAATGGCAAAGACGCGACCTGTCAAACGTACTCGCGAGGAGAGGAAGCGGCAGAGCATGGTATCTTCCTCGTCTTCATCTTCATCCTCCTCACTGCCGGCGCTTGGGTCTTCACAGCTCCCCCAGAAAACTAAGAAGGCTTCGTCAGGTTAGCCCTATGTTCTGCCACATCACGGTCAAACTCAGTCACACAGCCCCTACGGAAGTCATTAATATCTCCGACGATTCCGACGACGAACCGGCCCCCAAGGCAAATCCGGCATCGAAGCCAACGGCCAAGGCCAGGAAAATGTCACCTGCTGTTTCCATTGTAGAAATTTCGAGCGACTCAGATCAAGAACGGCGGCGCCCCAAGGTCCAACCAAAGATCAAAGATCGACCAAAGTCCCCAATTGAAATTATTGATGTTGACGCGTTGGATGAAGGTGAAGCGAATCCTCCCCTTCCTCCGCATACAGAATCAGACTCAAGCTCCAATCGCGGCGGCATCCCTGATGATCCGATTATTCTGGATGAACCTCTATTCTTGGATGACCCTAACGAACCTTTATTCGAACCTCTGATCCCTAAGACTCCATCGAGCCTTCCCGACGAGCTAGATATATCTCGCAACGTTCAAAACGTGGATGATGAAATGGTTCCGCAATTGGATTCTGCGCGCTCGGCCTCTGGCGTCCTCTCGAAGATGAGTCCAACGCCCGCTCCCTCGATTTCTCCGCCATTTCCTCCACCGCTTCCTAAGAAACGGCCTAGCCAACAATCTACAACCCTTCCGCGAATCCCTCGTGCTCAGACTCCGCAGAAAAGTATTTCCATAGCTGTGAAAGGATCCCCTACCACTCCAAGTCTTCCGAGGAAACATGTAAAGTTTTGGTCTATATCCGCAGCATTCATCCACTGATTATTCTTGAAGCATCCGCGTACACCTGATCAAACTGTTCTCTCGGTCAAAGCATCACCGGGCTCCCATCGCAAGGGTGTATGTGTATTTACCCACAATAGTTTATGTGTCTGACGTATCCTAACGTCGCAGCTACTGTTCGAAGATTATTCTAGTTCCCGGGTGGTAGGAAGTAGTGCTGACAAGCCCCGACAAGTACGTCTCTTTCAACCTCGTTAAATGCATGTCCTTATTCATGTTGCCTAGTCTCCCATCTTGTCTTCGCCGAGCAAAGGAATGCAATCACTAGCTGATGCGATTGTTCAAGCGCATGCCAGTAACAACTTACGATCACCTCCCAAGCCGATCCCTTTGCCTCGCAAGGCAAAGAGCACAGCTGACAAGGGACCTGTTACCGAACACCCGTCAGCTAAAGCAGAAGGCGGAAGACTCATTTCTGCCTTGAAACTGTTGCGAGAACGGTCTTCCCCTCGTAAGTATCTCGTTGTCCAATCTAGGTGTCTAGAATAATGAACCAAATGCATCAGAAAAACTTTCCCAGCCCAAGTCCCCCGTACAAATTGCTAGTGAGACGGTTGAATCCCGACCTTCTGTTTCTACGTCTGAGAGTAGGCAGCCCGAAGCTTTCACGTCTGCGACTCGTACAGAGATCGCAATGGAAGTGGACACCTCTGTGGATGATACCACACAGTCTATGCTTGAGTCTGACACACAAGGTATATCCCAGTTGTCTCTTAGAACTCCGGAAGCAAGTACGCCAGCTGCACCGGAGCCTGAATCGGAATACATCGATTTTCCCCATACGGTCAGCAGCTTTCACAGCGCAGAATCCAGGTTGCTAATCCTGTCGTTTTAGTCACCGGATGTCGCGGATGAGCATGAGCCCCAGCCGTCGAGGTCCAGCGACGCGATGGATGTTGACTTCGATTCAGAGGTGTGCTGATCCCCTCTGCTTTTTTTCACTGCGCTGATTGGACTAGTATGATGCTAATGTGTCAATGGTTGAGCCTTCTACTAAAGTATGCACCATCGATTGCCTGACTTCGAGCTCTGATACTCTTGATTATAAGGACCAGAGCATTGAAATGGGTGCACAACCATTTTCGGAGTCTGTGGCAGATGATTTTCTTCCCGAGTCTTCTCGCACTTCCTTGCGTCGATCATCGCGAAGAACATCTCCACAAATATCTGTGGCGTCTTCCTCAAGTTCGTCTGCTGGACGGTTCGACTCTCCTTATCCTAGTGACATATCTGAAGAACAGGGGAGGCATTTATTCCTCGGTGGACACAGGGTATGCAGTTGGGAAGATGTGCGAGATGAGATGCGTGCAAACCCGGTGTATCATCTAGCCGAAAACCTTCCGCATGCCCTGCAAGACCATATCAATGCAATGCCTCTATATACAAGAATGCAGGCTCCGATGCGACTTGTCTTCGAATCCATGATTCGCGAAAATACAGCAGACGATGAACCCTTTGCGCCACCAATCGTAATCGAAAATTTTGTGGACGACCAGCCTACACCGGACTGGGAGTTTCACTATACGAATAAGGTGTGGCACGGGGAAGGTGTACCGCCGCCAGATACGAAGGGGCTCGAGTGCTGTGACTGTAGTGGGTCTTGTGCTAAAAACAAGAACTGTGCGTGCAGGCAGCGGCAGTTGAGGAATGCCAACGGCACTGGTTTGAAAGATTGGATATACGATCCACAAGGCAGGGTACGTGACGAATGTCTTCTGGACGGAGCGCCGATCTTTGAGTGCAATGACTTGTGTCGGTGCGACGATGACTGCCGGAATCGAGTAAGCGTATTCCTTTCAATTGCGACCTCTGAAACGGGCCGTTGATCGTGAATAGGTTGTCCAAAACGGAAGGAAGATTCCAATTAAGATTGCAAAGACTGAGAAAAAGGGCTGGGGTATGTGACCTTGGTCGTCTGAGCTGGGATGCTGAGCGTGTATTCTAGGTGTCTTCTACTCTGGTACGCGACGAATACCCAAAGGGACATTTGTGGGCATCTATGCAGGTGAAATCATAACTTGGGAGGAGGCTGAAATGCGTGGAATGTGCGTGTCTCCGTTTGATCCCGCATGGGCTGGATTGTCATTTCTGTCAGGACGTATGATAAATGGGGGAGAACGTATCTGTTCGACATGGACTTCAATCATATTGAAGGCATCGACGACGCGCACAAGTATTCAGTAGATGCATACCATGCTGGCAATGCAAGTTGCCGTCTTTTCCCTCATATCTATTTCCTAAAATAATTCTGCCCTTCGCACACAGTTTACGCGGTATTTGGTGCGTTATGTCCCTCATGTTTCACTTGTGGCCTGCAGACTTATCTCTAAAAATACAGAACCATTCCTGCAGTCCGAACTGTACATTAGCAGCATGTTACATCAATGATGCGAATCTGCACAAGCCCCTGCTGTCCATATTCACCTGCACGGACGTCTCGGCTGGGGAGGAGCTTACGTTCTCGTATTGTGGGGCGGTCACTGAGGTTAGTAAGCATTACAGAGTTCTTGTTCAGGTGTACTCAACGGGATGTAGGAAACTGTCGCGGAAACAGCGAAGAAAGTGAAAGCGGGCAAGGTATCTGACGTACATACTGCTTGCCACTGCGGGGCGGCTCTGTGCAATGGTATTTGTTTCACGGATACTGCAACGTGTTTCTCTGAGGCTTATACAACGTTTAGGGTGGTTGTTTGCTGCTTAGCTTCTCGGCTTAGAGAGAGTTGAATCTTTGCAGTAGTTCGTTGGTGTCCTGGAATATAACAGCTGAGTTGTAACGATGATTTCCCCTCCCACTTGCATACTTGTATACTTAACTTCAGCAATAGAGGTGCGAGGCACCCAACTACTTCCGAAAGTCAGAATTTCAGTATCCTAAGCTTCCTTTGAACACATTGCCTTCGTCACGGTATGTATTCTTATCAGCAGTGTGTAGAAAGACGTCTTTTGGGGGCATCACGTCTTGAGACCTCTGGCACGTTCCAACTGTTGTATATCTATTCCATCTTGAATTTCGTGTTTCGGAGACATCTATCCCTACTCTCCCTCCGACTCTACCTGCACCATAAATTGCTGTATGAATCTCATTGAATCAAGGGAAGACACCGCAATTGAAGGAACTGCATCCCGATAGAGCGAATCTGAGTATTGCTATTATCCCATTCGGCGCTCAACAATACAACAACCCATTATCTTTATAATGTTTCATAGTAAGTAACCAGGTAAAATTCGCGTCTGAGCTCGTTGAAGCTGTAAATTCCAAGTTTTGTTTCCTTTCAACCCTAACCACATTTAACACGGATAAACAATACCTACTGTGCGTCTAATTTACCGAACACTCCTCCCTCTAGGAAGGAAATGGCATTATACCAACGTATTCGCTGACGCCTTGAGGTATAAACGACGGTAGAGATACTCCGAAATGGGCGCTTGTCCAACACTTGTCGTGTGATCCTAAAGTGCATATTGAAACTTTGCCGCAGCAATAGTCTTATCCACTATCTCTTGGAAGTTGGTGAGACTACAAGTGGTATACAGTGGCATACATGTAATCCCGACGGGTGCCCCGCAGCCCAAGCGGTGGTGGCGTCGCTCCCCCAGTTTTCCAAAACTCAACACACATCGCTATAGGAAACCTATACCATTCGTAGCACGAAAATCCCTTTGCTTACATACTGTAGTTACTAGTCCTAGCCACGAGCGAGCACCTCTGCGTCTCTGTACATAGTTTACGGGTTGCGGCCTAGAAATACAGAGTAAAATTTAAATTTTTAAAAAATAAATCCCGACGCGTGTTTGATCACGTGGTCGAGATGGGGCCTGAGTTAGGGCCGAGGGGAAAACCTCTGAGGAACCGGGCACTGGTATAATACCTACGTCGCTGTGAGAGAGGTGTTATACAGCGTATTATACATAGTATAATACTCTGTCACGTGACTCATTAAACCCGGAATTCCACGACTTTTTTCTCGCCTTTTTGAGTCGTTTTTCGCCTTGTCGCCACCATCGACAACAGCGCTGAGCACGCCAACCATTACCGATGCCAAATTGCGTCACCTAAAGCTCAAATATGTCGCACGCTCATCAAAGAGAAGTATTTCATACCACCAATTGACTACTACGCTCCAGAATATCAATCAAAATTAATGGTGTAGTCGTCGTCTTCTCCAGGAGCGCCTGTACTTGGTGTAGATCGTTGTTCATCACCGTTATCTCGCATAACAAAGTCTGAATCCATCAACATTGTAGTCGCTATATTGGGTTTTTACAGCACGTGACAATGGTATTATACACAGCCAATCCACCCCTTGACCCCTCAGGTATAATACATGGTATAAAACATGGTATAATACTGTACAAAACCAAATTCGGTAAATAACCTAGGTTTTCCCCTCGGCCCTAGCCTGAGTACTGAGTGGCGCTGCCATTCCACACGACTAATTTTCCTTCCACCCGGTCCGTCATGCCCTAAGACGCGCCTTCGTCGAAATCCTGCCACAAAAATGCTTCAAACGCGTCTGGACTCACCCCGTTTACTTCCCTACACTTTATGCGTGATGCAACGATGGCAGCAATGGCCGAAGAAATACACAACAAATGCAGTTCAATGGATGTGGAGGAATTTTTGGGCCAATTTCTTCCTAGAGGACCCCCAGATATTCCTGACAGTAACGTTCCTGCCTTCCACAAGATTACGAAGAAGAACACTGAAACGGCCATGTACAGTCCTTTGGTATGGCATACTCGCTAATCGTGTTGCTCGCAGCCATTGATTGCATTTGAGATAGATCAAGGAGCTCGCACCTTTTTGCGTGAATATGCAGCTTGTTGATACCCATGCCACCTCCGATCCCCTGTCACGCGACTTCAATCCCAATTTGTTGAAGCCAGATATCGCAATCTACAAGGCGAAAGACATTGTAGATCCTATTACGCAATTTTCTCTCATGGAAACCCACGTCGAGCTCAAATTTTCTGCTATGGACGATGCGTTTAGCGATGAAGGAGCGCTCGAGCCCGATTCCGAGTTGAGCCACGACACCCGAGGCCAGCTGGTATCCTGCGTCAACGCGCAGATGGCTTCTCAATACCGCACCCACCTGTTCACCGTTTTTATCTGCGCAGAAAAGGCAAGGCTTCTACGCTGGGACCGTTCTGGCGTGATCGTAACGCATGCCTTCCCGTACGATTCGGATGAATCGACATATCTGCAAGAATTTTTCTGGCGTTTGAGCCATGCCGATGATGCGACTCGCGGATGGGATATCACTGTCACGGAACCCACACCCGACGAAGCAGCCCTAGCACGGCATAGCTTGGACATTAATGAATCAGAGGCGCTATACAAATTCGCCGTCCATGACGACGTCGATCTCAACGCCGAGCCCACATACTTTATTGCAGGAAGACCATTCGAAAGTCATGCGTACCCTACGGGCCACGCAACCCGCTGCTTCATTGCTTATCACCTGGCTGAAAACCGGAATGTTTTCATGAAGGACACTTGGCGCACTGTTGCACCGGACTTGGTCGCAGAGGGTCAAATCTACGAGCGGCTGCATAAGGCAGAGATACCCAACATAGCGGAGTTTATCTTAGCCGGTGATATCCCAGGGCCAACTCATAAGACGGTCTTCAAGCCAGGTTTTAGTCTACAAAGGCAGTACCAACATTATCGACTTGTGTTGGGAACGATTGGTCGACCGTTGACATCTTTTGGTTCTTCGTGGGAAATGGTAAATGCAGTGAAGGATGCGTTGATAGGTGTGCATTTTCTTTGTTGGTACGTTGCGATTCTGAATCAAACTGCGCAGCGCACCAACAGGCTTTCGAAAAACTCCAGATCATGCACCAAGACATTAGTGTCGGCAATATCTTAATAACGCAAGATATCAATGGACACCTTGGCGGTATACTCATAGATTGGGACCTCTGTCAATCGATAGACAACCTCACCAAAGGATCAGGATCTGTGGAACGAATAGTTCGTCAAGTCCTTTTGAATAGGTTCTCGATACTGAATTCTTCTCGCAGGGAACGTGGCAGTTCATCTCCGCGAAATTATTACTCGACCCGACTGCTCCACGTACCATAACTGACGAGTTGGAGTCTTTCTTGCATGTCCTTATGTGGGTTACGATCCTGTTTACGCCAACTGCCATGTCGCCAGAGCGTCTAGCCTCAATACTACAGCTTCGTTACGAAGAGGTCTGGGGTGATCCCGAAAACCCCATGGGTGGCCTGGGCAAGTGAATAGCAATAGAAGGGGGCATGACAAGTGTCAAGGTGTTTAAGCTCGCTAGCATCAACCTGGACGAACTACTCTCCCCTTTGTACTCTTCTTTCGGGGCCTGATACGGCTCTGAACTCTATTCCATGTTATTGGAAGAGGACCCTCCCGCTGCTCAGAGGATGCTAGACCGCCTGCGAGATCACAGTTGGATACTGGAACTGATTACGGAGACACTTAAAAATAGGGATGCGTGGCCTGCAGATGATTGTGCTTAGTTAAACTCCGTTTACAAGGGGCGGGAAGGACCTAATAGGAAGCAGAAATCGGACTCGGAGCTGCAAAACACCAGGCCTACACGGAGGGCTCGGTTGACATCCGAGGAACGTGCATTCCTTTAGCTACCAGTGTTCTTTTCCTTTCTGGAGATTGAGCACTGGTGAGGCGGCAACGCCGGGATGGGATATCTGCTTTACGGAAGTCAAATGCTAGAAATCTCGCCTCAAGTTAAACAATCTAAGACTCGACGAGATTGTACAAGTTTGTTCTTCCTGACAATAATCATCATGACATTAAGCTTATTGACATCGTCGGGAGCCAGCCCTTCTCATAAAGCCATGCCTCTCATAATTTGCGTTTCCCATTGCTCCACTGGTACCGTCTGACGAAGTTGTTCTTCTGGAGGACTCCTGGCTAATCGGCTGAGGAAGGATATACAAACAGTTGCACAAGGACAAAGTACCACATACGGGGAGCTGATGCAGGCCGTGGTGACATACCTGGACAGAATCAAAAGACCTACACAAAGGGGAAATCTCAAGGAATCATCGGTATTAGACTCGTGCTGGGAACCATTGAGAGTAACCTGACTTCCTTCCGTAGAAAATGATGAATGCCGTGAAGTCTGCAATGGCGAGTACGTTCAATTACCAGGCAGGAATATCGTTATCAAAGGTCATGGTCTCGCGAGTAGTAAGCTGCAATGCCGATGAACGCATTCCCCAGAATGTCACGAACGTAGCTCTCTAAGCCTCTCTTCGGTTAACGGGCGAAATCGCGGTCGCCGTCGTCTGAACATTGACCAGACCGCCGCCGTGCATCCGCCATTTTGAATTGCGAGTAATAGCGCAACGCCTGCTCAAATACACGGTCCATAGTCGGACTTGGCTGGGAACGAAGATCACCAATCAAACAAGGACTGATAAATCTATGGAGTTGAAGTTCATACGGCCCAGAATTTAGGTAGGTGTCTTGGGCATCTCAATCGCACGCAGAGGTGTGTTGTCCCGAAGCCACAAGGAGAATTCCGGGAGGCCCGGCCCTGCGCCATGAATGCATGACTTCAACTTGTCTTGGCAGTCAGGCTTTTTGTTCCATCGCCGTCTGGTACGCGCCATCCGAACTGTCTAGACTATGCCTGCTTCCCGACCTTTTCCTGCTCGAAAAAGGTACCAAGAGGAAACTGTGACCCAAATCCAGGTGCAGGGTGAGCGTCCTTGCCCCAATAATGATAATAATAATGTGAAGTGCCTCTTCCTAAATGCCTTCCTGGAATTCCAGCTCTGATACTCATGCGAGCAGGTCATTCTACGACTTGCTCATCGGTGACCGCCGACAACTTGCCGGCAGTATGCGTCGCGAGCAGTTCGAGTATTCCAAGATCACTTCGGATGCCAAGTTTTTTCTTCTTTAGTCCGGGAGTTCGCAGGTCATCTTGTCATCCCGCGCAATTTTGATATCTTCTTCGCGGTTTTATATAACCTACAAAACACCGAAACGACGGCTCATGGTATTCTCTGCGTACCGAAAATTACCCTCTACCTCTAGAAATTTCTCCCCGGGCCGCGGTCTTATCACGCGGTGTTCAGAGATATTCTGTATATATACCTCGCGTCAACCGACTCAATCCAAAGACTTGACCATGCTCTCTAAGGTGTTCACCGCTATCCTCTGTGCCCAGGCAGCCTGGGCTTACAGTTCGCCACCCTCTGGTGCCATTACTGTCGGTAGCTCTGGGACGTACTCTACTCTCTCTAAAGCATTGGCAGACACATCTAGCAGTGCAAGCTCTTCCGTATCTCGTTTCATGCCCATGTACTTATGGACTTCCAGGTTTACTTTATATACTCTGGCACGTACACTGGCCAAACACTCATCTCGCGAAGCAACATCAAAATCTATGGACAGACCAGCACTGCTGATAGCTACACCGGAAACAGTACGGATTCATCACTTCCCCAGCCGCGGGACTCTTTCCTTACCTACCCATCCCAGCCGTCACTTTGACCAACTCTCTCGGTGCTGATGACGCCGGTTCCAATGATGCAAGTGGTACCGTCCGTGTCCATGGCTCCAACGTCGCACTTTATAATTTGAACATTGTGAATTCGCTTGGCGAGGTACATTTCTGTTCCCGTACTAGCGGCATGTTCTGAACTGTTATTCTAGGGTGTAAGTTCTTCAAGATGTCGCCTCATTCGGAAGCCGCTGATATGTTTCTAGGACCAAGCCATTGCCCTGAGTGTTCAGGCAACCCAGTTCGGTGGTTACGGTTTGAAAATTGTCGGATATCAGTAAGTTTCTGGGTCCCTGGCTGTGACTGCAGCCTCATAATTTCCCGTAGAGATACTTTGTTGGCCAATGTCGGCTAGTGAGTACTTTTTCCCCCTGGAGTATCTAGGTTGTCTTTACACCCAATCCGTAGTGAATTTATCGCCAATTCTTACATTGAAGGAAATACTGACTTTGTATGTTTTCATGATTTCCCCACTTCACCATTGCTAAAACATCTGACGCAGATCTTCGGACAAACCGCATCGTGAGTATCCGCCCACTCATGAATAACGGTCTTACGGCTCAGCATTCAGGCTCTGGATCACCGGCTCTGTCATTCATGTAATTCTCCTCTTCGAGTCTTGATTCCCTTTTATATGCCGTTGAACTCCTTTACAGACTCTGGGTTACGGATGGATCACCGCCTCTGGGCGAAGCAGTAGCGACAGCAACTGGTATGTTATCGACAGCAGTGAGATCTCTGGAACCGGGGATGCCTACCTCGGAAGGCCGTGGCAAAGCTACGCTCGAGTCGTCTTCCAGAAAAGTTACCTCCACAGCAATGTACCTGCGGCGGGATGGTCCATCTGGAACACTGGGTTAGTCCTATATCTCATGTCCAATACACTTTTCTTTGACACAGTTACCTTTTAGTGATGAACGGTAATTCTGTTTTTCTTTTATACGAAATGAAGTGCTTGACACTTTGGTAGCACCGGCCATGTTACTTTCGCAGAATACGGCAACTCTGGCGCTGGTGCTGACACTTCTTCGCGTGCAAGCTTCTCTGAGGTCTTGAGCAGCGCCGTGACCATTTCGGCTGTGTTGGGCTCCACGAGCTGGATTGATTCGGATTTCTTGTAGCACGGTGATGTGGAATATAAATTTAGCCATAAATGTGTTGCAGATGATGAGAACGATCAAGAGCCATTACCTTGAGAGTGTAGGTGATGTTGCCTTGTGAGTCAGTCGCTGGGTCCTCATCGGGGATGACCAGAAATCCGTGCCGGAACATGCGGATAATCGGACCGATGAATGTGAGCGGAGATTGAACATTGACCGACCGAAGTTTCGGCTCGAAAATCGAACCCGAGCTAGGCCCTCAGGCCTTCAGCTTCCGGCCTCAGCGCTCAGCCTTTGTCCAAACGTTCTTTCTGCTCCTCTGGTTTGCGTTACTTATTGTGCGACGTGAAATTCCACCGCTTTACCAAGAACCACTGTATTGGATGCAAAGCTCGATGAACAAGGATGCACGACAGTGGGGTCTCGATAGAACGGTTCTATCCTTATATTTTTCGAGGTAATAGAGGTCTGAGATTGGCAGATGAGGGTTGGCCAGGCGATGTGCTAGATATTTTCGATAAGCGTCTTTCAACGAATAGGAAAAGACCGGGATAACGCGTGCCCACATTCACCTCCGCGAATCAAGAAAGGAACGGACTTGATCATTTGGAAGGAGATACTGATAGTCACAGCGCCCACGATCCGTGGGAGAAATATGGAACAACTGAGCCACTAGATATCGATCATGATCAATACGCCTACCTTTGCTTGAGACCACCATCTGCTCTATCATCATTTGGTACGTCGAATGGAAATAAGAGTAAGTTTTCAAGTCCATTGTAGCATGTCCTTCCTTTTACCGGTTTGTAGCTAGGGCCTATTTATACGCTGCCTGAGGAGCTATTCTTTAGCGTGTTTTCCACCCTCATACAATCATGGGATCCGTGGCCGTATGGACGTTTGTCCTACATGGAAAGCCCTTGGATCTTGTCCCTCATATGCAAGTCGTGGAGGGAGTTATTGTTTAGATCGCCACTACTCTGGAAATCCTACTTTGAGCATAGGCCGATTTTTGGCACGGGAATAGCTGTATACCCTCCTCCTTCCCAATTATGTGCTTTGTTATCATCCGAACGATTTCCCTCTGTCCCTCTATCCTTCCAGGTCAGGCTGACTGCCGAGACGCTTACCTTGGTTCCCACAGCCTGGGTTGATCTGCTGACAGTCCTCAGCGAAAATAGAACCAGCCTTGCACTTCCGGTGGGCCTCATAATCAAAGGAAGGGCCGCTATGGCGTCCTCCGTTGTAGATCTTTGTCGAACAGTCTTCTCAGGAGACGGATCGGAAACGATTAGAATCGGATTCGACATTGATCACAACTGGACTTTCGAAGGACAAGCAGGCATGGAGACTCTGAAACATGTCTTCGCAACAATGCCTCATTATCTTCCCCTTACTCGACTTTGCGGCTCATTCGCTCTTTCCAATGAGCAAGTGTCAGATTATGTCCTTTTCGCTCAGATCATAAGCCACTGCGTCCATCTCACCCACCTCAAAATATCATCTCCCCTTGACAAGCGCATTGCTTACGCTATAGCTAGTGCGCGTCCCCCGATTTCCGTATTTGATTGCAATAATTATATAGCGAGCGCGCTGTCCCAAGTGCTCTGGACCGTCCGAAAAACTTTGGTCTGGCTTAATGCCGGGTCCGTAATACGGGTCACCCATATTGGCGGTACCGTGACATTTTCCAGCGGCATGCAAACATTTGTTTTGCCACCCTCCGGTTTTCCTTTACTCCGCGAAATCCATATCGCTTTTGATGACAGCGACACAGGGCTCTTGCAAGCTCTAGGCAACACCAGACTACCAACTCTCTCCGCACTGCGATTGCATATCAATCGCTCCAGCGATGACCTTCATGATTCTGAGCGTCACTTGCGTGATTTCCAATACGCATCGGCCTTCGCGAACAAGTACGGTCAACAGACCAAGTTCTTGACCCTTGATGTGCTCGGTGAAGAAGAGGACTGTGTCCAATCCATACTCAACCAGTTTCCCAACCTCGAGGGGTTGGCTCTGGGAAGTATTGGATTATCATGCCCGTGCCATGAAACACTGCGCAATCTGCGTATACAGTATGCGTGGGATGAGAATTGGCCGCTCCTTTATCCAGAGTCTGGCCGTTTCCCCTCTCTCAATACAATTGGGATTCCAGCCACTCAGTGGACGAAAGCCCGGGAAGACCTTCAGGCGCGTGGTATAGGTGTCGATCTCTGGGAAGACAATTATGCATGGGGAGACAGGAACATGTCATTTTGGACCCAAGGTTTTTTCTCTTAATCGTCGTGGTATCTCGGCGCACTCGTGCGCTTCCATTCACCTCCTAGCCCCAGCTCTTATCGACGGGAGCATTATCAAGATGTAGACCTTCCTAGCGTATGGTGAACCTCTTAGAAGCCTTCGACGGATGAATGTGTTACTGTGGCACATATGCATCGAAGGGGAAAGTGCCTTAACCTTCCTTTTCTCTGGGAAATGGGGTTCGGGACCAATTTAAAAAGGGGCCTTATGGTGATTGCGGTCTGTTCGGACTTCGCGGACCATTATGTGTATTAACGTGCGAGAATCATGTATGAATAAATACGGTCACCAGATAACCATAAAGTAACATACAGAAGGAACTCTACGTGTCAGTCACCTCTCGTACCTTCATTTCAGTCTCGAACTTCTTGGCTGTACTGGGATCCATAACATCGATACCCATCTCTTCAGCTATAAACGCAAAGATGAGCTTCGCATCCACTTCTTTCACAGGAAAAGGGCAAGTCGTACCAGCAATCTGCTTGACGGGTCCGGTAAACCACTTTCTCGCACTCAAAAACCAATACCCGAAACTATAGGCAAGAACTATCCCGACCGCCACAATGGAGTAATTGAAGGTTTGCGAATCCACGGGCTGTTCCAACAGGACATGAGATCCAATACTGCTCACTAGACAATAACACAATACGTACATCCACCTGGGGAAGGATGAAGGCAATGGAGATGAACATGATCCACAGTACCGCAGTTATTGCCACTGGGTATGAGAATGAGCCAAGATGGAATGGACCTCGTACAAAGTGTTCTCGGTTGATGACACGGAGTGCGACAGGTATACCTAGACCGAACCATCATTGAAGGGCTCACAGCGTGAAATATGAATATGCTTACCATAGGAGATATACAAGCCAATCGTGGCGATAGATGTAGCCGCTGAGAACGCGACCGTGCTGCCTAAACTAGGTAGGCCTAGAATGAAACTCAAGGTACAAGCGAGCCATACTAAGGGAAGATAAGTGATAAGAGATATCATTATAGCACAGACACATACCAGTCCGTATGGGCGACTTCCACTTCGTGCTGACAACCGCAAAGAACGGGGACCCAGGAATACCACCATCCCGAGCAAATGCGTACATCATACGGGAATTCGACGTGATTGAGAACGTGCTTATTCGATGATCGGTGCAAATGACACGTTCGAGAATGACTGTACTTACCCACAAAAGAACATGCATCCGATAATAATCACCTTCAAGATAATAAGCCAATAATAAAAGTGAAATATTAGGAACACACCATAAGGACAATAGCCCCATTAGTTCCAACAGTATCCAAAAAGATTTGAGCCACTGGTTGTCCAGTCGCCGAATTCACCGTCGCATCAAGGTCTTGAATGGAAAAGAGTAACCCGAGAAGGAGATACCATCCTAGAATGGCTGACACGCCAATGGCCATTACGATGCCGATACTTCCTGACATGGCAGCGTTACGCGTCTCTTCCGTCATCTGTGAAGTTCCGTCAGTAAGAGGCATTGCAGGAATGAAGTAAAACTAAACACACATGAGCGCTAGCGTCAAATCCTGAGATAATGGTCAAGGTAAGTACACGGTGAAGGCGAATATTACGCACCTGTGAGAGTGTACTGGTAACATATAGAAACACATCAACAGATGAACACGCTTATTGACAAGGATCTTACTTGTGCCATAAGAGTCTAGGTAGTGCGTGTCAATTACCAAACGTTTGGAAGAACTCAAAGAAACATACGCCAATAACCACGACATATGCATGACTAGCTCTTTCACCCCACCCACCAGTCCCGTCGATAAACTGGGTAAAGACAAATTTGGCCGACTGGTGCGTTGGAGCTTTCGCGAGAATAGCAATCACCAGCGAAAAGGTTCCGAGGGCGTGCCACCACACGGAGATGTTATTCAGGTAATGTAGAATGTGTACGCCAAAAGTGTTGATCAAGCCTACATATCCATCAAACGGGAGCACGGATGACTGAACGCAGGAGTACAAACCTTGTGTGAACAGAACAGCCGCGTAGACACCAATCTGAGTCTTCGAAGTAGGCACGAAGTCGGTTTTGAACGTGCACACTGTGGACAAAAAGCTAGCACAAGCGAAACTGATACCGGTGGTGACCGCGACTTGACCCAATAGATTAAACCAGCCTACCAGGATCATCAATCGAGGCACCTATTTGGGAATCAGACATACATACCACATATCCACGACGCCATCGCTGCGTGTTCCGGTTTTGAAAGCATGGCTGCCCAGAAATAGGGTCCCCCGGATGTTGGATGTGCACTAGCAGGAATGAAAACTGAATGTCGACGTAATTCAACTATGAAATTGATTCTACCTGCAGACCTCTAATGATGTGTTAGAGATAACATTGAAGTCAGAGAGACTTGAAGGTGTGACGTACCAGCCATGGCCAGTCCCACGAGCATAGTGAATAATGAGACAACAATCCATCCCCACACCATTACAGCAGGACCTCCGGTATTCTATTCGCCTTAATCAGGACATGATGGGTTTGTAGGTACGATGTACTCACCAATCCAAACAGAAACAGTGATGACATACCGGTCACTACGGATATGATTGAGAAAGACACCTGAATACTGGCTTTTAGCGCGCTAAATCATTGAATAGGGCGCGAGAAAGAGGTACCCCGAAGTTCTGTTAAAAGCGATATCAGAAGACAGATGTGCGGATTTTCTTGCGCAAAACCGTACCTGCATCAAACCCAATTCTCGTCTAGTATACCGCGGCTCAAGGTCAGCATCGCAAGGACGTACGAATAAATAATGAAAACGCACTTGAGTTCCTGCTTGTAACCCATACGCGCCAAATCTTCTTCATCGTTCTCAATGACATGGTCATGGATTGCGTCGGCCATGTTGGATGCAAAGAATTGAAAGGCCGGAAGCCGGCATAAGGCGATCTGTCGTACTTAAAATGGACCTGGCAGTGGATACACGATAAGAGAGCACATGCACGAATTGCCCGAAAAGGACCTACCCGTGGTGTTAAGCCGCGACTCGGGGATTGGCATTTGATGATCCCTGACATTCAGCAACGTTATCTTTCACCACCGCCGATGGGCATCATTGAATGACTTACCCGCGGCGTCGGTTAGTTAGGAGCAGAATTGGCTCGTCTTAGGAATGATCAACAGGATTTTGAAACTGGCGCCAGAGACAGAAATGAATATTCCTGGAGCAATGGCTACTGGTTCCGTCACTGAGCAGGGTAGTGGCGCCGTACCGGATTTCTGTATACCGCCAAGGTGATGGTGGGGTCATCAGCCAAGATGCAATAGACGCTAAGTTCCCCCCACCTCCGTGCCCTCTAGCCGGACGAGGTGCGTAACCCAGGTAGATAAACAAAGTTTAAGCAGCCATATTGATGAATCTGTTTTGAGCAGCTAAGGCCAATTGGGAACAAGCTATATGATACCAGCGGCAGCGTGCACGAACGAAGTCCGTACATGGAGTGCGCCAATTTCGATTCTTGTGTGGGCTTTGGATGCACCGAAATTCGAAAGGATTAAAACTTTAGTCGTGTGCGCGTGTCCTTGAAAGTTGAAATGCTATTGCGTAGAGATTTGCCGTGGCAGGAGTGACAGGTGGCTGTACATGTATAAACCAACCCCGAAATTTGAAATGAACAGTTGTTACGAGCGAGGCTTCGGAACCTTGCTTTGGGAGAAAAGTTAACAAGAATTAGCCATGGCCTAGGAGGTCATCTATAGCCTACATTGGTATGGTGCACTGTGCTTCGGTAGGTAGACCCAGACACTTGCATGAAAGAGTTATCAGAAAACTCGTTACAGTGACTGGCAAGTGTCTGCACTGCTAAGATCGATAGATTGGGGGAACAACGCCAGTAGTAGCGCTCTGAGAAAGCAGCGCCTCGTAGGTGCCGCTACAGCCTAGGAAGAAAAATCTCACATGTCCGATAGGTAGCTAACTGAGAGACGTCACTTCAAAGAGCAACTCTACAATCAGTTCTGTTGTAAATTTTTTTCGAAAGGCAGCCTTTTGCATCGGTTGAAGCCTGAAGGGATGATAGCCAAGTTATTCAAACACTAAAACGGCAGCTTTCCTAATAGGGAGTAGGAGCTGCCAAATTTGGTATATTTTACAGCTAGTCACGCGACGGGAGGTGCCGGTTGGCAGTGTACGCTTTCCCGATATTCAATCCATTGTTTGTCCATCGATTGGTCTTGGACAGACCTCGCACTCTACTTCTACAGCAAAACCTACAGCTTCGTCTGGTCGGTGACGCCAGGTCGGAGATCTGCTTAACCACCGTTTTGTTCCTTTGACATGAAGTGGCGGTGCCGGGGCGTTCCTTCGAGGCAACGCGTCCATTCGGCTTGTTCAGGTATAAATACGCCTGCTCACTTTTAACAATGCCTCACTACATCGGCACTGAAGAAACATGAACGTATCACGGACGTCCTTGCGCTCTGCTACTCGACTTGCATTCCGACGACTATCATCGTCAACCTTGGCTGTTCCGAGACGGAATATTTTTACTATAATACAGCAAGGGCATGAAGGCTGGAGGTTGAGGTGAGCTCTTGATCTTTCTTCTGTCAAGTCTAAGCCACTAACTTTGTCAAACGGTCAGCTTCGGTCGGGACCCTGTGCGCCTAAACCCTGGAATCTGTCTGAACATACCAGTCTATCATACTATCCAAAAAGTGGACTTGCGGGAGTCTTCTATCTCAATACCAAATGTGTGCCGCTTGTTTGAGTCTTTTCCCCTCAAGTTTATTGATTACATTTGCGTAGCTCCCCGGCTACACTCTTGACAACGTAACCAAATTTAACGTTCTGATCTTGTATGCTACTGAACCATTCAAAACAGGTCCCCGTAACCTGTTCAGGATCGCTGTTTTATCGAATTGTCGACGGATACAAGGCTTGCTTCGAAGTTAGCGATGTGCAGAACAACATCAGGAATGCAGGAACCTCGGCGATGCGAGCCGTTCTTGGAACATTCAGCTACGATCAGGTGCGTCGAAACTCTATGCAATGCTTTCCCACTCTCATGAAGGAACCCATGAAGGTTATAGGCGACCGAAATGGCCTCAACACGAAGCTAAATTCTGTGATTGGTAATTCTATTCGGGTAAGTACCGCGTTTGCCGACGGAAAAAAACATCTGGAGTGACATTTGACTTTAGAACTGGGGGGTGGAGGGCACTCGCTTTGAGATTCAATCGTTCCAGCCCGCGAACCGTGAAGTCGAGAGGCAACTTGAACTGCAGATGGAGGCTGAGCGTAATCGGCGGAAACAGCTTCTCGACACACAAGCACAAGTCAATGTGGCAGAAGGTCACAAGCAACGCGTAATTTTGGAGAGTGAGGGACATGTAAGAACAAGCGATTCTATCTATTATAAAATCTGATCGTTTCATAGCTTCGAGCTAAAGCGAATGAAGCTGAGGCCAGTTACAAGACTGTCGTTCGCGAGGCCGAGGCACGGTGCGTGGTCATCTCTTTCTCGTCCTGTGCTAGGTTGATAAATTTGTGAACGTAGGCAACAACAGGCTATTATGGAGGCGTCAGCTCTCGCGATGCAGGTCGAGGATATTGCTCGAAGTATATCTCTGGACAAGGACAGTGTGAGGCCTGAGGAACGTCTGCGGGCCCTGGAGACATTGGTTGAGCTACGTCGCCTTGAGCAGCTGAAGGCTATTGCTGCAAGCAAGAGCAATTCTACGTATTTCTTCGGCGACAAGTCCGCTTTAGGACGTTCTAGTGCAGATGCTTACAACATCGATTATGCGGAGCATATCAAGGATGGAGTTGAGAAGACTCGCCGGGAGGCTGGTGTGGCGATGACAGCATAGAGATGTGGTTTCGCTTTATCATCTTTGGTTCTCCTTGCAGCGTAGCATATAGATCATTGTAGCCCCACTCATTGTAAATCTCGGAATCCTGAGTTCTATAAACATACAGTATTTTCTCGGTTTTGATAGAGCTGCGGAACCCCGCGGCAAAACCCATCAGCGTCGATCTATACGTACGAACTGGGCGGTTGCGCCTTTAGAATCTCTTGGTAGGTCCGATAGAATCATTGTTTCATTGGCCTTTCTGTAAATAGGTACCCATAGGACTATTGCTTTCGCGCGTAATATTCTGCATCTCCCCTCTCGCTGACTATCCTATTCGAATAATATCCGCCGTTCTCTCGGCCATAACGTACACCGCCACCTGAGGATGCGCTGCCGGCAGGAATGGCTAAAAAGAATTAATAATCTGAGATCACCAGAAGAGCTAAGAACTTACAAAAATCGATGCGTCGACAATCCTAACACCTTTCGCGCCCTTCAACTTTAAATCAGGGTCTACTACCCCCCAATCGGCATCGGGAGGAGACATGCTGGCGGTCCCAAATGAATGGTCAAGACTACGTACGCCATCTCTAATTGTGGTGTTTGTTGCGAGGCCGAGGATATAGCCTTCCCAGGCCGGGCTGGTAACAAATTTATGTGCGCTAGTAATGGCGTACTGCAGAGTGGCTAGGTCTTGCTTATGAAAGAGATAATTTGGGTTGATCAAAGGCGACTCCAAGGGATTTGCACTACCTATGGTCACGTTCCCACCTATGTCAAAGGGATCATGAATACGAAACGGAAGACAAAGAGGGAGGCATACGTGATAATGGGCATAGAGCGGCAGCCGTGACTGAGAGATAGTTTCCTGTATCAGGGATAGGCCCTCGGAGAAGGCCATTCTACGAATGAAGAACAGTGAGCTCACCATTACATAGTCGAGGTCATACGACGCACCGAAAAAATTAACTCATAATGTGCCGTCTCATCCCCTGCACACGGTTCCCTCTCTATGATGCCTGAGTCATGAGGAACACGAAGGAACACTCCTTGGTTTGCTGCTCCCGTCGACAAAAATCCCGTTCTATTTGTCTGCCATTCTGCCAGAGCTGCCATCTGAAAAGTGGCATTTCGAAAATAGATATTTTCGATAGTATCTGTATTGTTGACAAAGAAAGTGAAAACATATGATGGATGGTCGGTCAAGTTCTTTCCCACATCAGGGAGGTGAAGGACTGGTTGGATTCCCAGGGCGGAAAGTTCGGTACGGTCGCCGATACCTGAGTTGAGGAGGATATGCGGGGAACCGATGGCGCCTGCAGAGAGGATGATCTCCTTGAGAATCGGCGGTGCGAGGATGTGCATTGTTGCTATGCAATGAACGCTTGTCAGTCAAAAATTCTGAGCGTGCTAGAATACTGAATTACCTCCATCGTCCTGACTAAACTCGACAGCATTGAACGTTGGGAATACGCTGGGGTTTGGGGTATCCGACGATGGAAGAATTCGAGTCACATGTGCGTGAATCAGGACATGCAGGTTCGGTCGGCCGACGTACTCCAGTCCAAGATAGGACGTCTGAGAGCTACTTCGAGTTCCGTTGCCAATAGTCGATGGTCTCCAACCTATATGAATTCTCCACGATCAGTACTTACATTCGATGAGGTAGTCACCCAATAAATCCTTACCAATACCAAGCTCGTATCCAGAATTGTAATCTAGATTAAACGGGAATTCGCGAGGCAGCTCTTTCGTCACTTGAATAACGCGACCGTCTATGCCGCGTGGGTATCCCGGAAGAGAAACAAAGTTGATACCGTCAAATCCATGTACTGCTGGATCAAATTGCCCGGATGTATTGTGATGGTCAGCAGGGGCAACGAAGCGTTCATTCTGCCGTAAGGTCCAGATGAAGTACGATCGACTAAAGTGAAAGGCACTGCTGACCTTTCTGAAGTACGGCTGCAAAGCTTCCCACCCCCAACCAGGGTCACCACTGATTTTGGCATAGCGGTCGTAATCTTGTGATGAACCACGAGTGTAGGCCATATAGTCTGATTTCGCATCAATAGTCCAGTCTTTCATCCAAAAGGACAGGGACGCACTAACGGCACTACTTCCTCCCAATCCATATCCTCGAGGAAGCGGTATAGATCGCCCATTCAAGCCAGGTTGTTCAGTTGTGGTAAAATTCCAATCCCAAGGCGTTCCAGGTGTTATTTGAGGACAAAAAAAAGGCACCTGAGACAGAAGGACGTCAGCCGTTCTTAAAAAAGTTAGCATCGAAATGTTCCACAGGAATGTTGCACCTACGATCCACCTGCTTCGAGGACGAGCACAGAAATATTGGGGTCTTCGGTCAAACGATTCGCAACGACGTTTCCTGCTGTCCCGCCTATAGTTTAGAGTTAACGAAAGGGCATCTTGAGAAGGAGAGGAAACCGAGCCTCCAATAATGATGAAATCAAAATCGAGAGTCGGTAGTTCTTCGAGCGTTTCATATATTGCACCGAAGGTGTTCGCTGTGTATAATGTAAGGAGGGAAAGAAGTAAGAAATTCATGACCCACCGATCGAAGCCGTAGCTATTTGTACCTAACCTTCTAGTTGTATTTCGGCTTGCTTCGGGCATAGCGAAGTTTCCCAGTACTACCAGCTGACAAAGAAGTTTCACCACAAGACTAGTATTTCTCGTAAGGCTGCAGGCAGGCAAAAGCCGGCGAAAGCGGGTGAATAATATATTAGATTTAGATTTACACTTTTGATGATTACAGCAATCTTTCATCTATGCGGTTCAGTGGGTAGAATGGCCGCGAAGCGACGATAACGGAGTTTTGCAATTAGACCAGGCCTTTTCATTATTCGGTCTCCATGTTTAACTACCAAGGGCCAGTTCAGACGATCAGAGATAGATCGGAGTGTCTTGAAGAAGTCGCCTAGATAGAGCTGACCATTGTCCGATCAATTGTACAGGTAGATAGTACTGAGCACCAGCCTGCCAGCGAAGTAAGATATGTTGGAAGCTGGGCCGATCAGCGTGAAAAAGCACAGTGGGCGGTCGTTGTGGTGGTCAAAAGATTGGATCGTTGAGGTACCAAATTGTCCATAAAGACAAGTAAGCAGGCTAGACATAGTACGGGTATCATCCAAGTTCGATCTCCAAGAAGATAGGCGCAAGTTCGGCGCGTTTGAAGGCTTTCGAGTCTGGCTTAGTATCGGAGGAGAGGGGGGCGATTCCAAGGGCGCGTACGACTGCGCATGTTGCAGTGTAGGTCACAGGCTGTCACAGACGGCGTCTACACCATCACGTGATAAAGTTAGTACTTCTAATTCCTTTGTTTGCTATTGTTGTCGCGACGGTGACCTCTTCGCTTTCTCCTTCCAGTGTCTCGAAATGCCACCCAAGAAACATACTGTCAATGAAGAGGACGCGTTTATGCAGGATCTCTTGTCCGGCTTGGACGATTCATTCTGGAACGCGAGTCCTACACCAGATCCATCTCCGGCAAAGTCTAGGCAGAAGACGACGCGTATTAAACACGAGGAGAAACGACCGTCTACCCCACCCAAACTAGTCTCCCAAAATCTCAATCTGTCGGAACTTCTAGAAGGAGCAGAGGACTGGGATTTTAGTGACGACTTCCTCACACCCAAGAAGGATGTGGATAAGAAAGAGATTCCAGTGCGCAAGGCTTGTCTAAGTAGCTTGAATTCTAACAGTAAATCGTCTATAGCTCAAACCTCTCCCACATCCTGCCCAGAGATCATTCGAGAGTGCTGCGTGTACGCGGTGTATTGTGCAAGCCGTTGAAGAGCACCAAGTCGGCTCCAAACACGAAAAGGTGATATAGCTTCTCATTTGCGTATTAAATCTCTCAAGTTGTATGCTAGAACCTCATAGTGAGAGTAGACGGCAGCAAGGAGAAGCGTTCAATCATCTTACGTGACGATTGGACCGTCACTGATGTTCGTAAAGGTGTGTAGCCTAAGCTCTGTCTGCACTCTCCAACCTCATTCTTTCACAGGTGATGTCATCAACACCATTGGCAAATTCACTGTCCTAGGCGAATCGTCCTCATCGCTCACATCCTCAATTGCAATTTCATCTAAAAACAATTTGCTTATTCTTCACCCTGATGTCCTCATTACCGCTACCGCTCTCTCCAATGCCTCTCAGTGTCGCAGGAAACCCTTGATAACCTCTCTCGTCCGTTCGTCAACCGATTACACGCCTTCTCTTGTTTGGGGCAATATGCTCCACAGCGTGTTGCAGGCTTGTCTAGTTGCAGAACGCTGGGATGAGATCTGGGTTGATGACAAGATTGATGAGATTGTTCGCGGCGGGCTCTCGGATCTTGTCCGCATCAATACCAACGTCGACCAGGCAAAACGGGAGGTGAAGGCTCGAGCAAAAGGACTCCATGCGTTTTCCGAAAAATACATGGCATCGTCGCCCAAGGTAACTCCCCCAACTTTTGTTTTCTTTTCGGCATTCACAATGAACTCCTGTATAGTCCGGCGCGAACCTGACAAACACTCGAGCGGGTCGCAATGAGGTGTCTTTACTGGCTATAACGAAAATCCTTGACATCGAGGAAGATATATGGTGCCCTTCGTATGGTCTGAAGGGTAAACTAGATGCAACCGTACAGACGACCATTTCTGAAACGAAGCCACCATTCCATAAACCGGTGCTCACAGACGGACCGAAACCGTTGGAGCTGAAGACCGGACGTGCCATGGCAGGCATGGAGCACCGCGCTCAAACTATGTTATACAGTCTTCTTGCGGAGGAGCGATACGGATTGGAGGTGTCGTCTGGTCTTCTGTATTATACACAGAGCGAAGAAGTTCTTCAGGTTGACGTGAACAGGAATGAACTCAGGGGGCTCATCATGGCGCGAAATGAAATGGCCGGCTACATGGTTCGCCGTCATGAAGATCCCCCCGAACCCTTTCTTCCACCAACGCTAGATGACGAAAGGTTATGCAAAAGATGTTATGTGTTGGACGCATGTATGTTGTACCGCAAAGTGACTGTTCTTCGATTCTTCGAAAGGATGCTGACTAACTGATGCTGGCAGGCTGTGGAAAATGTCGAGGATACCGACTCTCCAATTGCGGATGCCTACTCCCTCAAAACCTCGCACCTTTCCCCTTCTCATGCCGCCTTCTTTAAACAGTGGGAGCATCTCATATCCCTCGAAGAATCAGACATGGGCCGATTTAGAAAAGAGTTATGGACCATGGGTGCTTCTGAAAGAGAAACTAAAGGCCGATGCTTTGGCTCCATGGTTATCGATTCGACGTATCGTCCACCATCTCAGTCGCATGCATCTCGGGATACCAAAATCCATCGATACACCTATAAATTCCTTCGCTCCTCCGGATACAAAATATCTTCCTCCCTTTTAAGTGGATTCCTCAACGTAGGCGACCCAGTGACGATTTCCGTAGAGCCCCATCTGCTCGCACTCGCAAGAGGATTTATCCTTGAGCTCACGCCGACAGACGTTATCGTCGGAGTCGATCATGATTTATCCTCACGCTCTATTCGCGATCGTTTATCGGCCTTTGGTTCCGCCTCCTCTGACATTATATTCCGTATCGACCGAGATGAGCTCTTTGGCGGTATGGGCCGTATTCGCGAAAACCTGGCCCAGCTTTTCTATTTGGGTGGCGATACTAGACGGTTGGAGCTTGTCGTGGATTTGAAGCATCCTTCTTTCAGCTCTGACCAGATACCTCTTCCTCCTTTTGTAGCCCAATACTCGGCACATCTTAACGTTAACCAGATGCAAGCCATGAACAAGGTTCTTTCTGCCGAAGATTATGCTTTGATCCTTGGGATGCCAGGCACTGGGAAGACGACTATCGTTGCGGCTATTATCAAGACGGTCGTGGCAATGGGCAAGACTGTCCTGCTGACCTCATACACGCACTCTGCTGTGGATAATATTCTGTTAAAGCTCAAGGATGCCGATTTCGGTATTCTGAGATTGGGTAACACTGACAAGGTATGCTACATGATAGTTACCTGAATCGATCTTATTATCCCCTAGGTGCATCCTGAAATCCGCGCCATGATGCTGTCATCGAAGCGAGAACCCACTACGGTCGAACAACTAGAGTTCCAGATCATGACACCTCCTGTAGTTGCAACCACATGTTTATCGATCGATAAGTATGTGGATACGACTACTGGTGAGACCGAGCTGATTAGTTTTATTCAGTGCCTTGTTTTCTCGGCGAAAGTTTGACTATTGCATAGTTGACGAGGCATCTCAAATCACGCTTCCTAGCTGTCTTGGCCCTCTCCGCTTCGCGGACAAGTTCGTGTTGGTAGGCGACCACTTCCAGCTTCCACCTCTAGTAAGTTCTTGTTGGCATTTAGCATTTAATAATTGCTCAGTCCAGAATGCCAGGTCCGAAACAAGGAAGCGCGTCAGGGAGGACTGGATGTGTCTCTTTTCCGGCGTCTCTCCGATGCGCATCCTCATTCGGTCGTTGACCTTGCGTATCAATATCGCATGAACTCTGACATAATGATGTTGTCCAATAAACTCATCTATGGCGACCGTCTGCGCTGTGGTTCTAAAGCTGTGGCGAACCGTTCTCTGGTTCTTTCAAACCATCATTTCCTGAAGGCGATACATGGAGGAAAGTTGACGTGCCATCACAATGGGTGCTGGATTGAGCAGCTCATGTCAGAGAGGTACGCGGGCATCTTTGTTTGCTTATTTTGAAGTCGACCGTGTCCCTAGCTGCAAAGCTGTCTTTGTCGATACAGATCTTGTGCCCGCCCAAGACTCAAAAGTGGGGGACCTGGTCCAAAACGAAGTCGAAGCCAGCCTTGTGTATCAAGTGACCGAAACTATGTTGCGCAGCGGAGTCGCTGCAGACCAAATTGGCATCATCTCGCTGTATCGCCAACAAGTAAAGCTCTTGACGCAGATGCTTCATGAACACAAAGGCATCGAGGTTCTCACAGCTGATCGAAGCCAAGGGCGAGACAAGGACTGCATTATCATTTCGATGGTGCGGTCCAATGACGATGGTTCGGTAAGTGATGTCAGTGCACTCCTTTTGCTGGTGCTCATTGGTATTTCTGTAGATTGGTGATCTGGTCAAGGATTGGAGGCGAATGAACGTTTCTTTCACCCGCGCTCGGTCAAAGCTCATCATTTTTGGATCGCGCAAGACTTTGCAAGACGTCCCACTCCTGAAAGAATTTTTCGCTCTGATGGAAGGGCAGAGCTGGATCATGCAGTTACCACCCAAAGCAGATGTCAGTCATGCAAGAGCATTCGATGCTACAACGCCTTCGAAGCGCGTTCTAGAAGACACTTTCTGCCAGAGGAAGGAGAACGTGAGCAGTATCAGACCGCAGAAGAAGGTGAAGGTGAAGAAAGGTGTAACAGAGGAAGGTATTCTGCGCAGCCGGCCCATTTTGCGAGATCTAGTAAACGACGGTCGATGACAATTTTTGAATTTCATGTAGCCCAAAAAAGTTCAGGATGTACAGTAATAAATAGATGTCAGAGTGTTATAGCAACTGTAATAATGGATAGGAAAATATGACGAGTGACAGATGGGAACAATATATGCAAAACGGATTTGATATAAGGTTCTCAAACGTCTGATAGTTGAGCCCACTGCCGCTCTTCCAAAGCTATTTGTCTGCTCTCCTGAGTCAATTCGCAGGAGTAGCAACACGTAGATACAAAGCAATCTTTGACAATATGCCCATCAATACCATAACGTCCCCTCACCGCTCTGCGATTTTGTGCCTGTATTCCACAAGCCGTACCACAGAAGGGTAAACACGCAGCGTATATGCAGCAGGAGTCGGAGCAGGAACCACCAAATGGATCAGGGTGAGGGTCATTTGTTCTTTGAAGATGCTCTATACGATCGGCGTTCTGGCCGAATGTGATACAAGGGCAGAAACATGCAGACACGCCTGATTCTAGATAATAAGCTACAGCACAAGCCTAAACAAGATCGTGTAACTCACAACTTCGGAAGTCTCCCCAGACGTGGAACAGATTGCGAGACCATTTCGTCTGTTTCGGAGTGCCATCTTCAACACTCTTTGCGTATTTATCAGTTGCCATTGCATTGAGCGGCTCGGGTTGTTGCGTGACATACTGAAAGAGGACTGTCAACGGAGGAGCCCTTGATAGAGAAAAGGTGCTTACGAGTTTAGAGTTCTGAGGAAGATTCTGCTCATGGTGCAGAGTCCTGAAGCTGTCAAGTAGACTGTCGATGCTAGCTAATGGATCTTGCTTGGGAGCACCTCCGTCCTATAGGAACGTTAGTATTGAATGGTTATACGAGAGAAAGAAAACAAGAAGCTAACATTATGTGGAGTATATGCCGGAGGAGGAGCGTTCATGTGGTTGTAAGTGATGTAAGAAGGCGACATTTTGTTGTTGTGAATGTTGTTACATACGAGCGGAAAGTCGTTATCTTATAATCCAGCAATGTGAGACCATGTGGCAGTAATGTCTCCGATAATATGAAGAGGAGTACTTGGCTGTACGGAGGAAGAGAACCACGAAGCTCTTCCGGTCTCTGAAACTTGAGACAGAAGACGGCGGAAGATGGGCTTTCATGTGATCGTTGATTTTCCTTTTATGGAACGGAAGGCAAGACAGACAGTCCTTGTGATTACCACAGGAGACCTCGAAAAAACAAACCAACCGAATATTCGAAACGACATATTGTTTTTAACGTGTCCGTGGAGATTTCTTGCTGGCCGATATTCTACGACAGGTGCCCCCAGGTGAACATCCAAACAATGACATGATAAATGGAACGTAAAGTTCCCGCGGAAGTAATGTGAGACGAGCTATAGGAGCGATTCGTAAGAAAATCGAGGTTTCAGTGAAATGCTCCTGCCCTCGGTGGAATACTCCGTCTATGACTGGGAGAATTTCTAAAAGATCGTGGTTCAGTCAGCGCCGGGATGAACGTGAAGTTCCTCCAATTTTGCTTTAAGTCAAGTTGCCATATTTCCGGAATAGCAAATATGCATCTGAGTGTACAAGTCAGAGATGAACGCGGAATATCAGACAGACTTGCAAAGGAAACGCCATGCCTCAAATTGTCAGTGGTGGTTTCACAGAACTCGCCCTCGGGGGATGTCAGAGTTAAACGATTTCTTGCTCGACTTCATCATTTTAAGGAGATAGATGCACCTAACCCGCACAAAACTGTTCTTTGTAAAGTTTAGAAAGTTTTGGTCGAAGTCAAAGTGCGCACAGGCCATGCGTAAATTCGTCGTGTCCGGCACCGGCCCGGTCACCTTCATTTCACTCCATCATGTACGCTCTTTGTTTTCCTTGAAAAGCATGGCACTTATTATCCAGGCCTCCCAAGGGCGTAAGTCGAAGAAAAGCTGCAGCTGATGGATCGTCGACGCCCAACACACCCGTACGAACCTGGCTATTCCTCAAAGGCAGTCAGTAACCCTTTCCCATAGAGCCTAGCTGTACAACTATCCTACCTGCACAGCCCAAAACCGTTCAAGAATCCATACTACTCAAAGAATGTCAACCGTAGGGCGAAGAATTTGAAGACCGTGCTGAGCCAAGAGCGAGAACGGGAGAGAGCAGAGCGGGAGAGGAGAAAATTAGCACAGCCGGATGTTCCCCTTGAACCAGATGAGATGCCTACCTGTATGTCAAGTTGGACTTCGCTTTATTTTGCTGAAGAAACTGTAGATGCGTCAATTGAGGCTCCGCCGTCTTTGTTGCCGATGAAGCATTATTGTGATGTCACGGGTCTCGAGGTGCGTGCTCCAGCGCTTCTGGGTTAGGATCATCCTTTATTATTCCCAATAGGCACCCTATACGGACCCGGCTACGGGCCTGCGGTTTCATGATAAGAGTGTGTACCAAGTCATCAAAGGGATGGTCCGTACGTTTCTCGTCCATTCTGAATCGTGGCTCATTCGACGTTATAGAGTGTTAGCACCGCAAAAGATTATCTTTCAGGTGTGCGAAAATGTGTTTGGATTATTGTCGTGTCTTACGTTGCTTTCTGCAGCTCGTGGTGTTAACTCTATCGTCAAGTAATCGACGGGTCCACAGCACTGTCTCTTTTCCTTTCTGTTTGTCCACTTGTTTTCACATTCGCCCTGGTAGTGCTATCAGCACAACCACGCCATTTGCGTCATGAAATGCTAGCTAATGTTAAATGCTATTGCATTCTGCGTTAAGAGACAATGCCAAATTATGGTAACCAACCTCAGTAAGGCGTCCTGAAAACCTTGATACGAGTTCTCTCCAGCTCTCAGCATTGTGCTGAACATGATCAGTGAGCGAGCACTTCCGCCTGCTACCGTGCACCCGCTTGCAATTCAATGCATTTTATTCATTGTCAATTCATGTTCACTCAACGAGGTGCAAAAATGCACTCACACACATTGAGACAAATTTATCATTTACATAGTAAGGATACAAAGAAGTCAAAGTATTCCTTCACTTTAGTTCCTACGGCAACATCTACATAAGTTGTGCCCCAGCCAATACCATAAGCACTACGAAGCAAATCAGTCTGAGACACGGCCATGGGAAACACCACTTACACCTATCAACCTTACAATCGACAGGAGAAAAGTCGAATATAAGATGAAAGCAAAGTAAGTATTTCTCTTTTCTGAATGATGCTCCTCGAAATCCTTGATCATCTCTTTTGAGATGTTCTCGTCATCTATATTCAGCCAGCCATTAATATTACCGATGCCTACGGCGAGGATTCCATTTGAGAGCATCCATGCAGCCACAAGTCGAGTCCTGAATGTTCTATTTTCGTCATCCAGAGTCGGTTTTTCATTTCCTTCAGCTGACTTGATCTTCTGAAGAGCACGGGTTACCGTGTCCTTGAACGCAGCATCGACATCCTCCTGTATCCTAGTCGTATCTTCGACATGAGGCTCGTCATTTCCAAGTGTCGTACGGGATTTCAGCGATGGAAGGGCATCTGCTTTGTCACTTCCCTTTGTTCCCCAAGACACCTTTTCCAACAAGCGCGACTAGTCAGATATGCACCTGACAGCACAGGCACACTCACATCGTGTAGGTTGCAAAACGCGTAGACGTTGAGAACATTAATGAAGCTTGGCGCCAGACATAGATACGGTATGAAGCTTGTGAACATGTGCCATGGATCACCCTAGGAAATTTGTCAATAGGCCACTTCAGGTGGATACCGCATACATACATATAAAAAGGACGCAAAGAAATATATACCAAATGTAGATATCATTGCGGCGACTAGTGGACCAAGAGGTGGGTTAAAGAAAGCCGTCACAATTTCCATCGTCGACTTATGTCCTTGCAGCGCTTTGGGAATTTCCTTTACATGCGCGTATGTTAGCAGTCGACATGAGATACACGTAGTAGCGTTACCTTGAAGGCAAGTGACGTGAGCCAGAACGAACAAATCAAGAGATATACAGCGAGAACGGCATAAACCCTTGAAGACGATTAGCTTAAATACCGACAGAGCAGAACGAGTAGGTTACCATAACGTAAGGGTATACGCAAATCGTTCTCCTTTGGGTCTATTGCCTAACGCCAGGACGAACTGTCACCAATGATATCAAATTTCTGGAGAAACGTCACAACGAAGACACACCTGAAGTACAAGAAATCCCAGGTAAAGACATTTTAAACCGAAGTTGATCCAATGGATCTGGAATTGATGTGTTAAAGGAAGATCCGATTGCAAGAGTGAGATTTTCTTACTAGAACGATGCTCCCGAAGACTACTCCCTGCGATGGTAGCAGATCGATGATGATACTGAACGTAAGCCATAAATTGGCCAAGGCAAACCATGAAAAGAACAAAGAAAATGCATTATACTATCTCGCCATAAGTTGCTTTCAAAAAAGATAGGACATAACTCACTAAGCCTTGGACGTGAAAGAACAGCATTCTGAAGATCCCGTGCCCGGAGCGATAAAACCTGAAGAAGTTGACAAGTGCATAGACACTCGCTGCAAATGAACCATTGAGCCATCTTCGCCGTTGCCCTATCAACTCCGCGGCGTTCTCTGGTACATCGGTCTCGGCTTTGCTTGGTTTCACATATGTCAGTGTCCATCGTTCACTCCGCTTTGCTACGAGTTCGAAGCACAGAATACGATCCTCGGCTTTAAATATCGTATTAACAAGAAGCAGACGAAGGTGGCATGGCGCATACCTAAAAACATATTCTTCTGGAAGATGGACATTCCGTTGATACCTTTGTCGCCAAGACGCTCCGCCAGGGAGTGGTCACCATGGAAGTATTGCTCCAAAGGTCGACCAAGGATGGCCCTGTCCCGCACGCTTGTAAACATATTACAACGAAGCACCGCTATGATACGAACCTGTATCGATATGCGCTAAATGCTCCAGGCAACACGGAGACATAGCCAAACATGCTTTCAGTCGGTTTGTCTGATTATGGGTGTTCAGCGCAGACCCTGAGAAAGAGCAGATACACGCACCAAGAATATTGGACATCTTGTACTCAAAGTTCTGGGAAGCTACGAGGGGATTTAAAAGTTTCTTGCCGCCTTTGATCATGGCATGAATCTCGCCACAACATCCCCCAAGGTGTGGATCATTGTAGAAGGCTTCCCAGAGGTAGTATAGAGACTTCCGACCGGGTTTGGTCCCAGCGTCAATGAGTATGCAGACTTCGGGCTGCAACTAGGCGTTAACAATTCTGCGGGGAGGAGCAATTCATGCTCACCACTAGCATTCTCCCAATAGCATTAAACAGCCATCGGTGAGAATTGATCTTCTTCTGGTTCTGCGCTTTTAACACGAATATGATTTGCACGGGAACCAGATTCGATGGATCGCCATCTTGTGGAAGTACGAGATTGGGTTTGGCGTCCACGGATAACTGTGTGCTATACTACAACATGTCAGATAAATAAGCTACAACGATGTCTCGGAACACACCTCAAAGATATGAGCTACTGTTGGCTTCCCATCAATCTGTTTTTTCATCACACCGTCCTGATAGACGCCAACAGTGGCCAGGATATCTAGAACACTCTTGTCCATCGCTTCGAGGCCGTCTACAACCAGCACCACTACAATTTTTTGCCAGCCAGGAGATCCGGCCTCGGCTTGAGTTCGCCAGTACTTGGACTTTTTGGTTTTACAAATGTCACGGACGTTCATCATAACACCATGTAACGTGCGAGCATACAATGTCTTATCTTCATTATATGATGTGACGGCAACGAGAAGTTCTGTTTCGCGATTGTAAAGTCTTGTTCGTAAGGACCAGCCGTTTGCTTCGGTAAAGTCATCCGGATCGCAAGTAGCGGCCGTGTATCTCATATGACTTGTGGGGGTGTGGTGTCAGTTCGCTACATTGAGTCACTGGATACGGATTCGACATACGAGAATTCTGTGCTTTGCGTTGAGGTGTACTTGAGCTCGATAGCATTCTTAACGGCCGTGGGTACTGTATATTCAGCGATGAAATTACCCTTGATGAGCTTGACTTTTCGCGTGACTCCGCGCTTGATAGTTTGGCGCCGTCTCCAGTTAGTCTCTAGAGAAACAACGGATTCTCGACCCGGATCATCACCTTCGTAGGGAGATCGCAAGACACCGCCCATTCTTTATATAACAAGGTCAGCAATTATTCACTATAGCAAATGCTACACCTCACCGCACAGGATACACCGAATTACCAGTCGGCTGTAGCGGGAGTTTTTCTAGGGACTCATAACTGTCATTACTGTGTAGGCTAGCTAGCGGTGGGGGACTGGGACGAAACGCATCGGAGTGGCTGAAAGGGACGGATCGTTCATGCGAGAAATTCGGATCGTGCACGTTGAAGCTGTCGATGTCGGCCTCAGAGGAGTAATCCGTCGACGAAGATTTAGCTGATGCAGCAACGGAGGAGGATAGAGAGGGTGAGTTCTTCATATCGCGAACAGCCCAGCTGTAGAAAGAAGAGGATTTTGAGCGTCAAGCTCTAGGGATCAGGAGGGAGGTAAACATATTTCGCTGTGCCGATGATATATGCTGTTTCTGTCTTGGAGACGGGTTGAGCCCGACCAACCGACGGACACTGCACTGAAGCTTGCCACCGACATAATATCAATTTCTTGTTGCATCAGTCGGTAAGTGTACTGATCTAGAATTTTGAAGGCTGAGCACAGTAACGCAGGCAACTTGCATCATCTGAGATAATTGCTCGTAGGACTGATGTGACTTGGAAATACACGGTTGAGCTACGATGAAAAACACAGAGTCAGTTGACGACGTTGGCCTTCGACTGAAGTTGCGCGTTAGGCGGCTTCCCCATTGCTCGGCCATAGCGGTAGAGATATAAGATGTACAGTACAGTGTGTTCGCCTGGCATGCATACGCAGCATCTGTCACCAAGAAGAGGCGAGGGAAGCGTCGTGTTGGTAATCCCGAACCCGAGCCGGGGGGTGCCGGGCCGTGAGGCATACGTCACAGGTCACAACGTGTGATCTGTGAAAAAAGTTATTTTCGAGATTTTCAGTATTCTCATCATCTCCTCATGGCTCCGACATCCAGGACGACAAAAAAGCGAGCTGCAGCATCCCAGGCCGGTCCTTCCAGCAAGAAACTTCACCTGAATGCACCTCAAGCATCTGAAAAAAAACGAAGTCGACCTGTAACCCAACTTGCACCTGACGATGGTTCTGCCTCTGATTCCGATGAAATAGACGAAGATGATGCAGAGAAACAGGATAATGAAACTGCAGAAGACGAGGGTATGGATGTAGCTGAGGAAAAGGTGGCGAAAGATCCGTTGGGTGTGTTGGCAGATCTACTTTATTCTACCATTTGGCTTATGCATGAGTAGCAATACGCGAGGCCCGTAAAGCACAAAAAGTTCTTCAAGAGCAACGGAAGACGGCAAAACCTCATTCGTCGCTTTTAATGGAGGCTAAGAGAGTGTGGTCACTTGCACGACAGAAAAATATACCAACTTCTGAACGGCAAAAACATATTCACGATCTCATGAATGTTATTCGCGGAAAAGTGAAGGATATCGTCCTGAAGCACGACGCTAGCCGGATAGTTCAGACTGTTGTCAAGCACGGCAAGCAAAAGGAACGAGATGAAGTAGCTGTCGAGTTGAAGGGGAAGTATAGGGATTTAGCCCAGAATAAATACTCAAAGGTATGTATATCATGCTTGGAATGTTATCTAACCCTTTTAAATTCTGACTTTTTTTTCACAGTTCCTCGTGACGAAGCTCATCAGACATTGCTCTGCTCATCGAGCTTCCATTATTCTCGAATTCCAGTCACACGCCCTGCGATTACTTCTCCACCGAGAGGCATCTTCAGTGCTAGCCGATGCTTTCGAGTTGTACGCCAATGCATACGAGCGATCGTTGCTCCTCCGTGATTTCTATGGGAAAGAGGCCACTTTGTTCAGCGTAACGTCCGGCAGTACCGAAGACAAGGAGCGCGCGAAGAAGGGACTAAGCGGTGTTTTGCAAGGCGGAGACAAGGAACGACGGAAACGAGTTCTTACCGCAACTAAAACAGGGTTGGTGTCAATGTAAGATCATCGCGTCTTGCTCGTTATCTTCAACTGATATTGAAACAGATTCAACAATCCCGACAAAGGAGCTGTAACGCATGCAATTGTGCATCGTGCGTTATGGGAATATATCGTAGCTGTCAATGAAAGTGAAGGGGAGGAACGTGAGAAGCAATTTCGCGAAATGTTCGAATGGTGCGTAGTCACTCTTTGTAACCTTGCCTTTCATTTAGCGCAGTGCAATAGCTGTCAGGAAGTTTTGGCTGAGCTGGTCCACACAAAAGACGGGAGCCGAGTTGTGCGCGAGTTCCTCGCACGCGGAACTGCAAAAGATCGAAAACAAATTCTCAAAGTGCTCAAACCACACACCCTGAAGATGTGCACGAATGAGGAGGCTCAGCTAGTTTTGTTCACGGCTATAGATGTAATCGAGTAAGCATGACGTTTTGTTCCATTATCTCAACTGAATCATTCGTGATTTAGTGACACAAAACTTGTGCTGAAAACCCTAGTTCCCGAGATCACACAAGCAGCCGATACGTTATATTCCTCACCACAGGGTCGGAGGGCGCTCCTCTACTTAATGGTTCCTCGTACCAGGCGGCACTTCACCCCTGCACAAATAGCGTCGATAACAGAGACCGATGAAATCAGATCTCAAACGAGCAAAAAGGATGCCGACATCCGACAAAATGAAATACGCAACGGTGCCAGTGAATCTCTGCTTGCCTGGATATCTCAGAATGGTGAAAAGATCAGTCGGGATCCTGGCGGAAGCCTTGTCATCCCTGAGATTTTACTTTATGCAACCGGTGGTACGTCCGTCTCGCTTCTGAATTCTGAGCATCTAATTCTGATCCCTGCATGGCAGACAAGTCTAAAGAAATTGAGGCACTCCTCAAAGCAGCTGCAGCACCTTATCCGTCAACCGACTTGACCAACCCGCACGGCATCGATCTCCCACATACTTCACGCATGTACAAGACCCTCCTTCAGGGCGGGCACTTCAACCGCGCGAGCAATACCGTTGAAAAGGTGTCAGGATGGGATTCAGCCATTTTCGCTGACCAGCTTGTTGAGACACTAGGGCAGGATGTGATCGTTGGGATGTGTACGAAGGGGGAGCGGAATGGTGCCTTCGTAGTCGCCGAGGCGTTAAGCGGTGATAAAGCGAAGCGTTTGATGAAGGATTGGTTTAGTGCGGACGTGATCAAGGAGATTGAGGAGAGTGACATGAAGGGTAAGAATATGTTATTAGAGAAGATACGCCAGTTGTAGAGGGGTGCGGTTATTTCGATGCAATGTATTCCAGGCTCAGATTTTCGGTGTTTCGGCTAAAATAAGATGTCAGGATGAAAACGCCAACCGAGGTTCTTCAAACATCGCCCTTACATCCTCATAGACTTCAATAAGTGCGGCCCGTAAAACTAAATAGAAATGTTACTTGATAGACAAGAGGAAAAGGAAAGTCTCTCACCCGATGGTCTTGAGGTTCACTTACATGACCGGACGACGTGATGATCAGGACAGGCCCGGGAATGAGACTTGAATGATAATTTAAGCAGTCGCAATTACCAATTCGATCGAGGGTAAACTACTCGAACCCTGGAAGTCAGTGGGTCGTGATACTATGCAGGTATTATGATCCTATGTGAATGTATGTCGCCCAGCGACTCGGATCTGCACCTTTGTTAATCAAGTCTCTGATAGCCTCGTCAAGTGCATAAGCGATGCTATCACCGTCAAGGTGCCACTTATGCAAAGAACGGTCAAAAAGACACATATGAACGTTCCTGGCGACATCTGGTCCGTCTTTGTCACCCATAGACCTGAGCGCGTGTCATCGTTAACCTTAATTAAAGCTTGGGCCAAGACTCACCAAAGGGTAGCTATAATGTTCGGAAACCCTGCAAACAACATTGTAGTACCTAGGTGGATCGGCTCGTCAGGTAGTCTCTCATGACCCGCTGCCGTCGAACATGCACTAAGAAAGGCAAGACGTGCACGTGGGATCTGCATTTCAAAGAGCTTGCGGACTGTTAGAGAACCGTCTTCTAAAGCGAAGCCACTGTTTAATGGCGTGTCTTGGTCTTGATGTCCATGACAAGCAAGATGTAGAATAGAGGCACCGGGAAGCTGTTCCACGACTTGGGAGACCGTGACATTGCTGTTGGTCTGTGCAAGCTTCGAACCAACATTGTCTCGTAGTCGTATCAGGCCATCAGTCGGAAGGATTGACTCAAGTGCATGGATCTCTTTTCCCGTGTTCGGCAAGGATGTGTGTCCTGGAGTAGTTGGTTGAGCGACCGCCAGCACCTTGATGTTGGCAGACTTGGATATACGCCCGGAGAGCTCTTGAGCCCTCAGAAGAGCTGCTATAGTGGGAGTGTATGACGACACTACATAATCCAGCGTGCATTCACTATCGGGTCCTGTAAAGCGCAGCCCTGCAGCATGAAAAGGGAAAAAGGCATAGTCTCCGGTAGGACACCAGTGAATTCTTGGGCGTGAACGCCCTGTAGATCGCTGATAAAATTCTCAGCGGTTTCTTCCTGGATAAAATCTGATTCCATACCGTGAAATCCAAACGATCGATAATAGGCTTTACGATTTGCAACCACAGACTAGCTAGCAACCCTTCATATTCCGACTTCCAGCGCCGCATGAGGACCATCTTGCGTGAGGCATCAAAGTCCGGCTCACCAGGGGACTGATCATCATCATCCCCGAAGAACGTTGGCTCCGACTCGCGTGCCTGACGTGCCGTAAAGTCTTCTAAACGCTTCTTTAGTTTGTATGTAGAGACTGACCGCAACGCAAAATGTTCGGGGTAACTCGTTGTGGACGCAATGATAATGACGTTGCAAGTATCCATTGCAACGTCGTCTCCCAACAGGATGACGATAGGTCCATTGGTAGAAGCCGCTGAGAGTTGGTCGTACGTCTTTGGAAGTAACAAAGCTTCAAATCCCGGGACACTTCTCGCTTGCTGAAGCAGTAACTCGAATCTGACCGCCGTATTCTTTCGTTCGGTCATCTGTTTCTCCGTCAGAAAGTCATCACTGGATGCGGCGTCAAGTTTTTGAGCAGTGTATTGTAGCTCCCTTTGCAGTGCGTCTGGAAGTCCGTCAAAGGGGCTTCGTAACTGCAACGCTTGCGTCCAGAATACTGCTCTTGATTGCTCTAAGAGCTCTATAGCTCGAGCTGGTCCCGACGCACGCAACGTCAAGGCCGCAACGCGAGTCGCGAAACGGTCACCAGTTTCAGCCAGATTACCGATACGAGTTTGGGCATTTTGATGAGAAAATGAAGCAAGTTGAGTGCGCAATTCTATGGCAATCTCGTATCCTAGAATAGTGAGATCTGCAAAACGAGATCCCCGACTCCGGGCCAAACTTGAACATTGCATGGCCATTCTGATGCGGCTGAGGTGACTATAGTACGGAGACCTGCATATTTGCAGTAACGCGTCCTTGGCAGCTTTCCTGTCCTCTTCTTGCTTTGTGAGGAAATAACGAAATAGCAAAGCTTTCGGTCGATATCTCCAAGGCGGTGCGTTTCCTGCCTTTATGGCAGAATTGTCATGCTGTATCGCCTGATCTAGATCGGCCGCATCACGCTCATCTGCCCATTCATATCGCTCCAGAAATGCGTCCGCCAGGTGATTACATGCTTTACCATGATCAGGGTGTGTATCTGGACAAAGGCTCAAGGATTCAGCGAGTAATTCGACACGCTGGTCGAGATACTCAACCTCCCTAACCCGCTGGAAGTGCGTGTACATAACACCCGCTAACAGAACAAGGCAGCTCCGGCGGTCAGTATGATGAAGGGGATGAAGGCTCAGAGCTTCTTTGGCGGAATTAATCAAATTCTGTGAGTCTCCAATGGTATTTGTGCCGACGCAATGAAGCTTGTTCCAGCACAGTGAATGAAGAATCGAGGGGCGATGAATATGACCAGGAGGGCAGTGAATGAGGGCATTGTTAAGGTGGGTGAATGATTTCTGGAGATCAACATCGTCTCCATCACGATAAAATCGAGCTCGGTAGGCGCCGGCAAGGTCGATCTGGCACTGTATATTGAGGTTTCCCTCGCTAGCACAATCCAACGCCTCAGTATAGGATTCTAAGGCCGTCTGAAGCTCCTTAGCTTCCCCGTAATGCTGATAACGAACAAAGACTGCATTTGCAAGTCCCAAAAGGCACGAGGCACGCGCCGTTCCGCTGCTATGGGCTTGTAGCGCCTTTTGGTACAACTCGATAGCTCTTTCCAAGTCTTCCTCGATGCCTGAGCCATAAAAATGGTACATATAAGCCTGTGCCAAATTGATTGATGATGTGGGGTAATCTGAACTTTCAAAGGGGGTAGTTTGAACAAGTTGAGGTTAGGAATGGGGCGCGCTGCCTGGGGGTGTTCTGTGGACTGGCGAACAAGAAGACTGTTGCACAGACAGAGATCGCTGAGAATCGAAAAGGATTTTGCAGATTGAGGAGCACACTCAGCCAGCATGCTGCATAATATGTCGATGGCTCTATGGCGATCTTGATGATGACCCAATTTTTCAAAGCGTATGCGGAGGATGTCAGCGAGAAGAACTGCAAGTGATACGCCCTTTGGATTGATTTCCAACGCCTCTTGAACCCTGCCGACGGCTTCGTTCAAATCTGCTGTATCTCCCTGGACCTCGAATCGACTCCGAAGTACAATTCCGAGGCCTTCAAGGCAAGCTGCCTTGTGTTCATCTCGTTTACGTCGTAGCTGAACTACTTGTTGATACGATCTGACAGCGCTGGATATAGCTGCAACATCTCCACTTCTAGCATCGTTATCCAGTTGTATGAACGCTGCATCGTCCGGAGGTCCTGAGGGTCTACCTGGAATAAACCAGCTTACAAGAGACAGGAGGAAAAGCATGACTCCGCTTAGGTAGTAGCGTAGCATTTGAGACGTAAATCTGTCTAGGCAGATGAGGAACAAAGAACAATACCATATGTGATGGATCCTACCTGCAGAGCTGGTCAATCCATCAAATCTCACAGTACACTTCGCTGATCAGAGAGACTACAGATGGTGCACTGGATGGTTAGGACTCGGATGCGAGCCTGCCTCCTCGTGTTTATAGCCTTTTATATAATGGATGCGAACGTGGACATTAGTAATCACGAGTCGTATTTTGAGAAAGAAGGTGCGATCAATGTCTTATTCAAAGGTAGAAAAAACAGACTTACATACCCAAGAAGTGGGGAGCTCCAGCAAACCAGATTTGAATTGGCATTGATACCGGCGGCGAAGTTAGGCGTCGAGACCAGACGTGCACATCAAGTGCACATTGGATGTATATGTATATTGAATTGTGATCATCCTTGTGATGAGTATGCGAGTGTAGGAATACGGAAAGAGCTCGATAGCAAGGGACAGAAAAACAAGGAGACGACTACTTCAAAGCAAGGATAGCATCCAGCATATTTAACAATAGCAGAGAGCAGTAAGAAAGCAACAGCAAGGCAACAATACTTAAAATGGCAGCGGGGCCAGAAACCAGCCGATGGTTCGTATGTAGTATGGATGGAGGACTCCAATTTGAAGGAGTTCAGAAGATTGTTTTACAATCATATGAAACATTCAGCGTCCTTACGCCTTAGGTCCGCCATTTTCTCGATCTAAATCGATGAGATTCAATTCGTCAGCCAGGGAATCGAGTTCGGGTGAGGCCGTGTCTTCGTTCGTGATGGTAAAACTAGACAATGCGAATGTTTCAATATGATTGTGCACCTCCGATGAAACGGAATTGGACTCGGGGGAAAGTAGGTCTTCAATTTCGACGGCACATTGATGGAAGAAATGGTCGTTTGAGAAGAGTAAAGACGGGGGTAAGGAGAATTTTGAACCGTCTCCGACATGGAGGAGTCATAGAAAAGTTGGGGCCTGGACACACGTCCGGGTTCGACCGTGTCCAACGAGTCGACCTTGGAACACTTTTCATGGAAATGCATCCTTCTGATATCGTCGTAAATACTAGAATGGTCCGGATCGGCGAGAGCCATCATCGCGCGTGTATTCCAAGGCGAGATGGGAGGCCCGTCGTCGTTTGGATAGAATATCGTCTTGTAGGTGCGAGAGGTAGTATTCCTTGGCATAAATTGAAATCGAGAATAGACCGGGGCTGGTTGCGGATCATCCTCGGCCAGTTGGTCGACCTCCTCATCATCAGACGTTGGGAGACCGTATGACGTGCTAGCCGCCTGAGGACCAGAGATGGGCAGGGTAACGATGGGCTGGGGTACATTCGGAGGACTGGGTGGTTCATATACACTACCATCAGGCGGCTGCATTCCGTCATGAGGACTGTCGTGTATTGGGGTGTCAGTAGTCATTGAGGTGGTAGAGACACCTGACGTCTGGAACCTTTCTTTGCTGTGGTTCGAGTCAAAGAGTGCTTCACGTATGGGCAGGTCGTTGATGGGGGCGGGTAAACTTCTGGACGAGGCTGCAATTTTCTTGTTCTGTGACGGTCCGAATACTGCGTCTTCAAATGCACTATGGAGTACTTTGGGACGAGTAAAGCCATCGTTGCGCGCCCGTGTGCTGTCGGCCATCCCCAATGACATGTCGGCGATGTTAGAAGGGGGAATATTGTCGACGGAATGGCTATCCTCCAACAATGTCCTATGCACTGGTGAATTACTGATGGGAGTCGGCAGACCTTTGGGAGTCCCTCTAACATCCCGATGATCCCTCTCTCGTGAGACTTCCCGAGGGGGATAATTGTAGCGTGATCGCCAGGGTCGATGATCATCAGAGAATCCACGGAAGTTGGGGGGAAGCGGTGATGGGTGGAGTGGACTGTTTTCGGGAGGAGTAGGCAACTGATATCGATTGAGGGTGTCTTCGTGACGATCTTCAATGTCGGGTGATGTGGCTCTATACCTTATATGTGGTCGACGGAGGAAAGGTGACCGACGACCTTCGCGATCGACATTCAGCGGGGGCAACCTGCGGTGATGGTCGAGGGTGTTGGCGAGAGAGTCGCGAAGCCCGAGGAAACGATGGTTGGCTCCAATTGAGGCCAGTACCGGTGAAGGAGGACTGTACTCGTGATTGTGGTGGGGTATTCCCAGTGCATTTTTTTCTGGACCCTTAGCCAGGAACGTCTGGGGAGATGTCACGCTAGTACTGAACTTCACAGGCTGCAGCTTATCGCTTTCCCGTGTGTACCGTCGTAGCAAGCCAGGGCGAGTGTAGGGCTGATATCTCTTCCTGTTATCCGAATCTGAAAATCGCGACAATGGATCGGGATGGGAATGAAACAAAGAAGTGGGTGAAATTTCGGGGTGCGCCGAAGTGGGCCAAGTCGACGATGCGCCGCGCTGACCATTGTCCCCGGAAAGAGGGCAGTGCCACTGGGAATAGTCGTCGTTGATTATTGGGAGTGTAATATGATCTGAGGCTCCCGTGAAGCCACCCGAGGTTGATGGTGAGGGTCGACCCGGTCGAGTGGTGGCATAGCGTCCGCTCATAATGTCCTCGACTCTCGCACCATTATTAGGATGCTGCGAGGCATTAGGCCTAAGAAAAGGACGACTCATCCGACGCCCGGTGTCTGTGTTGAAGAAGTCGGGTTGGCAAGGGGGGAAGTCGGTTTGAACCACACTAAGGTAATCCGTGAGTAGCTGGAGCTACGAGAATGGGATGGAAAGTATTCACCAGGGCTCGACGCACACTGTAGGTTCTTCTGGAGGTGCCTCGTATTTTTTGGGGCAGGTGCACCGACGCCTGATTATCGATGCCAATTAGTGCGTTGTGGCGCCGAAACAAATATACTCACTGGGTAGTCTGCACAATTGCGCAACTACTAGATAGACCGACCTTATGCCTTTTGACTTTCTCCACTGGCAGTCGACATGCCAGGCATTGATCAGGGTTGGGGAGTGTTTCTGAGCGCTAAAAAAAAGTCAACCAAAGATGTCGTTAAGCACAGCCACTAATTAGTAGGGGTCCTCGAGAGTGATTATAATATACACTGACCATCATTGAACTTTCGGAATGTTTTGTACTAGCGGGAGATGCGGTGAGCACATAAGAAACCTCGGCGGTGAAGGGCTAAAGGCAGAAATTCAAGGAAGGAGAGGTTATGTCTGTTCCCAATTTGGCCAGGACCCCGCGCAATGGACGATTGGATTTTTGCCAATCTTGTTCGTCACCACGTGCAGCAGCACACATCTTAACACTTTCTTCACCCTTTCCAATTTCAAGGGAGGCTGAAGATTTCCAGAATACACAGAGCGGAGTTGATTTCGACGTCCGACTCCCGTAAAGTAATTTCAATGGATGTGATAATAGATATAACTTGGATCCGTGCGCTGCTGGTGTTGAACTATTGGAGAGTCACGGATGAAGCCGTGCATTACCCTTCTTGGATGTGGTAACACAGAACATCTCAGAAGAGGTCGAAGCGATATATTATCGATAGGTTAGCTTGGAGTGCGTGTCTGGCACATTAACAATTCCGATACTTCACAACAGACTAGCGGGACGTAGACTCCAGAGAGGCCTGTTTCAAGGGATCAGCCTTAGTGAAAGCGGCGAATTGGAATTCACCGGTAGCCTTGAGCCATGAGATGCATGAGAATCTGAACCGATCCGATGACTCCGTCAACTCGCTAACTTCCGAATGACATATTCTTCAGTTGTGGAACTTCCATTAGAAATGAAACTTCCTGTCTCAACGTCAAAATCAAAAAGCCGACACACTGCTCTGAGATGTGCGTAAGGTGTAGAGTTTGCTTTAATATGGGCGGTTAACGGTAATGAGTTATTGAAGCACGAAGTAACATGAAACAATAAAGTTACGCAGTGGTATATTGTCGATAAGGACCATTGTTCGGCTTTTCGTGGGTAACTTGAATTAGTAAAACTGAGTTTCGATTGAATTCCTGATGAACATTGAAAGAACAGACGTTGTGAGTTGAGCAATAAAACATTGGTTCAGGACGCATCTCAACAGATTCGTAGAAAGTGAACCACATGCGTTATCAGGGTCGCAGCATCGTCGCATTCGGCGGAAGGAAAAAGGGCGTATTGTTTGTCTCCTCAGGTATCGACATGAATAGTAAATATTGTACACCGCCACCGGCTTCATTTTTCGATCTCCAGGACGAACTGTAAGCTCTTGAGTATCTTCTCCTTCGGACACCGTTATTTGATTGCTGGCCAAGGTATGCGTATCTGCTGCTGGGAAGCGCTACGATGCTAAGTTCCTCTAGAATTTTCGTACAACCATATGGACTCCCTTATTGCGAAGGCGGACGCCATCGGGCCCGCAGGTAAAAAGCGAAAGCTACGACATACCTCCTCCAGTGGTGGGCCAAACACAGACAGAACACTTCAATCCATTTCAAAACGTACCTCAATACCGAAGTCCTTGCAATCCTCTGGCGCAATACCTGAAGGAACACATTCCTACAAACACATAGCTAACAAAAAGCTTCGTACAGAGCTATCACGCCAGTCTGCACGGGCTGTGGAAGCAAAGGCTTTAATAGAAGATGCGGAGCTTTTACTGACCGGAGAGGCTGGGCGCATGGAAGTCGAGGGAGAGATGGATAGAACATGGCGAGTTGGGCAGGATGAGATTGTCCAAGGAGCGGGGCAGGAAGGTGCGCGAGGAAGGAGAGAATGGAAATTAGAAGGGGGGCCGTATAGGTCGCGATATACGCGAAACGGAAGGTATGTCTGTCGAATAATATGTCCTGTGCCTACTTCTCATGTTCTCCAGGCATCTGGCTGTTGTTGGAAACACAGGACATGTCGCTTCGTTTGATTGGCAAGCCGGAACCCTTCATACTGAGTTGCAGCTACACGAAACATGTCGTGATATAACGTACTTTTTCGCTTTTGTCGTTTGCTCAACTCTAATGCATTCTTCAGGTACCTTCATGATCATTCACATTTTGCCGTCGCACAGAAGAAGTACGTCTTCATCTACGATCGGGATGGCGTCGAGCTTCACTGTCTGAAGGCACACATCGAACCTACTCGGATGGAGTTTCTTCCGTACCATTGGCTACTGGCTACCATAGTAGGCGAGCTTCTGCTTTCTTGACATCTTCTAACGCATTGCAGGGTAATGCTGGTTATCTAAAATATCAAGATACGTCTACGGGACAGCTACTCTGCGAACACCGGACAAAACTTGGCTCCTGTACAGCCATGACCCAAAATTTACACAATGCGGTCATTCATCTTGGACACCAGAACGGCACGGTGTCCCTTTGGACGCCAAATTTACCGCACCCTGCAGTCCAGCTTCTCGCACATCTCGGTCCCGTGGCCAGCGTGAGCATGGATCCAAGCCAAGGTGGACGGTACATGGCCACAGCCGGTAAGGATCAGACGGTCAAAGTGTGGGATTGTCGGAACTGGAAGGGAGCGGTGAGAGAGTGGACTACGAGAGGTGGATACGCAGAAGTAGAATGGAGTGCTAAGGGCGCTCTAGCCTGTCGCGTCTGGGGGTACCGTCAACGTAAGTGATAGCTTTCGACTTTTGCGGCTTCGCCACTGAGTGTTTAAATACCTTGGCATCAGGTATACACTACTCCAACGATACACAACCCGGTGCATATGAATACACAGCCGCCTCTCTACCTGACCCATCCGATACCTCATCGACCTTTGACCTCACTTCGGTTCGCACCTTTCCAGGATATCCTCACGGTAGGCCACTCTGCTGGCCTCTCTAGTATCCTGGTCCCTGGATCTGGTGAACCAAACTTTGATAGCACCGAGGCAGATCCATTTGAGAACAAGAAGGCTAGGAGAGAGAAGGAGGTCAAGGCTCTTCTTGACAAAGTAAGGATATCATTTTCCTATCGTGCACCTTATTCTCAGGGGCGTTATTTTAGATCCAACCAGACCTGATCACCCTCGATTCAGAGTTCGTCGGATCTCTTGCGCCGCCATCGAAGCTAACGACAGAAACGACGTTTGATGGGAAGCCTTCTGTTGAGATTCCATTTGCTCGTCTGCCCAGATTGGAGAGGCTCCGGGTGCAAGGCAAGGCCGATGAAACCGAGGTTCTCAGTGAGGATGATGAAGCCAGCGGCTGCGGAAGCAGATCCAGAAGGCTCAAGCTCGCCGCAAGGAGGAGAAAGAAAAGAGGAAGATGAGAGGTAAAAATAAGAGTTTGAAGAGGTACAATATTACTTTTCTATCTTTCCCCTCTCCCGATCTAACAAACAATGTTATAGATATCTTCGAAAGCAACGCAAAAACGTCATTGATCCCACAGCCGTAAGTTGTTGTGTCTTATTCTTGGTATTCCCTGGCTGATGTACTATAGGTCGCGATTCGAGCGAAAATGGAGAAACAAAAAGAGGAGCAACGGCGTGCTAAAATTGCGGCTGCTGGTGGGGAAAACCAAAAGCCATCTGCATTGGACCGATTCAAGCGGAACATGTGATTTGGGTCTATTTATTCTGTACGCCTCATGTGTGCATGTTACTTTCGGCAACATAAAATGAGCCCAACTATGAATTCGGTCAGTTAGTTACGTGAGCCTTCATTTTAGTTCGCCGTCCATCTGAGAGATCACAGGAACAGAGTCGAAGAGTCGACGAGTCCGTAGCTTGGGCCCTCGATACCTAAAAAATCCAGCTTCCGTAAAACTTCCCTCCGCGCTTCTAGCTTCTAGTACAAGAACCAGCAGCATTCCAAGCGACATCTTTGTTTCACTGTATGCTTGAGTGGCATGCACCGATCCCGATGCTAAGAGAATCTGACCAAACTTGTGCCCCAACCGATTTGCTGGATGATGAAGAATGTACAAAGTCGTCACAGCGACCTGCATCTCTGATGAGACAGTATCTTTCACTGCCAATAATGCAATCATATTCGACATCCCTCCGAGTCGGTCCAAGTCCCTTTCATTATCTCAGGACTCAGATACCTTCTTCATCCCGAACACCTTGTCTTAAACTCCATCGAGATATAACAGAATCCTGAGATTCTTTTCTCCGCTCTTCCTGACACCCACGATGGACGCCTACAGCACCGGCCAGCTGCCCTTCGAGCTCATCGGCAGAGCATCATTTCCGAGTTTTGGTACTTGAGCATGACTCTGATTCACGTATCTCATTCATGGCTGTATACCTACTTGTCTGCAGCCTCTGAAGGGACGTATCACATCTCGATTACGTCTCAATTGTCAGATATCTCTTCTACTTCAGTTCTATCAGCCGGTCCAAAAGTCTTCCCTACCGTCCTCTTCTCTCCTGAATCTACGCGCACCATCACCTGTCGATTCAGTACCATAGACTTAAGGAACGACTCAGCCCTGTTCTGTTATATAACCTTCCGCTACATGCCCAACTACGCCGGCTTTCGCAAATATTTATTCAATATCTAGTGAGTCCACTTCCAAATCAAGCTCATTTCGGGACTTGCCCAGTGGGTGACCAAACCATTCGAACGCAGATCTTCATAAGACTTGATCGAGCGAAAACAGGCCTATTGTGCTACCCGCACATTGGTATGCCACCATCGATCACCTGCTTTGATGATACCCGTCATTTTTCCATCGCACCTACTGAAAAGAAGAATCCCAAGATATCTGGGGTATCAATCTCTTTTGACTTTTCGTGCTTCATTCATCAGTGCGACTAGTTGTCGATATATTTCTTTCTCAGATCCATGATCAGTTGCTCCGGCTCAAGCACGCAGATGTTGACTTTCCCATGTGCAGGAACGTTTGCGGTTTACAAGGATTTCAAGGGTCTGCAATGCATGGAAGAGAATCTATCATGAAACATGGGGCTGTAGTTGAGATAGAGAAGCCCCATTGAGCTTGCCCACACATTGCCAGTGGTGACTATGGATACACTGTTGTGACTGTATAGATATCGTATGAAGCCAAGCTGTGATACTATCCAAATTTGCATCGATTTACTGACCTCATGCCGATTATAATCCGATACAATCTTCAACAGATTATCTAGCAATAATTGTACACACTTTCTGCCCGCTCAAACCTAGTGGCCTTGAAAGCGATACCAATATCTACTATCTATGTCTTGCCTTGCTTTGATCTTGCCTGATGAAGGTTGAACGCAGAACGCCGAAAAGTTGAATGTTCCGGCTCGGCGGTCCGCAAGGAGACGGGCAAATAGACTACAATAGCGCTTGATACCTTGACCATTCATCGCCCACCGTTCTTCGATGAACGTTCGCGTTTGGCTCGTGTTCCTTCCTTGTTCCGCAACGGAAAACGGTTGTCTAACTGAGGCGCGTCCGAAAGTCCGAATTTGAGCCTGGCGAAACATTGTTAACTCTTGGCGACCTAGCATACCGTGACGAAAAAGTTTGTCTCGTCCTGATATATGATACCTGATCGCTGTGTATAGAGTCTCAATTGTCCTTCTGCCGAACAGAAATGGACTAGGCACTAGATGGTAGACTTCACAGGTTCTTTCGGCGCTCCTTCGGACAGTTCAGCTGCCGATGTCATCGGCCTACACCCTATTCAGCATATAGGACGTATTGCAGTTGTTATCAGACGTAGTCGATGCTCTCTCTTTTATGAGAGATGAGACTGAGCCCTCAGGCTAGTACTCATATAAATTCGTAGCCATATGTGAACCTTTTGTAGTGTATAACTTCCGAGTTGTTCGTGCTTTTTTTTTTTTTTACAGCAGTTGCGCACGGTGGAATGCAACAACCGATGTGTGTGCGGATAAGCTTCTTTCATTTCTTTGATCCATATCCGTACTGATCATAATCCAGTATTCTCTGACATGCTGTTATGATGAAAAACTTCCGATACGTCTGAGTTAGAGCACGCTTCTACCGCTGTTGTCCCGTTAGGCATTCGGTGCGTTTCTGGAGAGAAAACTGTGTAGTGGAGCTCCAAACTGTCGCCCTATCCGCGACCGATTGCTTCGGTAGGCATCGAAATCATTCAACTCCCAGCATCACTCTGAAGCCCATTCAACCAGGAGCGGGTGACTTCCCTCTTCCATATGGACTTCGTATCCGTGTACTGTTGTCGGCGAGGAAGCTCCCAATAGATAGATATTTATTCTCAGGCATGCCTTCCTTCCATTTGGCTATGAGCCCTTCTTGACGTGTAATTCCATGTTCACTCTCCAACAGATATTATTGGCATCATCCTTCACGTCATGTATTAAATATGATGTAGACCCCGCTATTAACCTTGCGGGCACTCTCCTAGAATATTCAGGCACAGGGCAAGTATTTTCCCGTCAGCATCATATGCCTTTCGCCAACCGCGACGGCTCTAAAACTCCGACTCACAGAAGTATTCCATCCCGCATAGTACCTATGCATCATGCTGCCGCGGCTGTCTGATGGACTCTTCGTTGGTTCCAGAGACGTTTTGCCGCCAGGTAGGCATTATAATGATGTTTTGTGTTCTAAAACTAAAAGTTACGAAGGGTTCATCTCGTGATAGAACTCGTGTTTTAACTTCTATGTTTGAATGCCGTACGTGCGTTCTTTGTCTCCTGTCTGGCCGTTCATAACGAGCCATAGGTTGTGAGTTTAATCAACTCCGCATATGAATAACTATATTAGTCGTTGGAGCCAAACGCGTGAGTGATTTATATGTAGGTCCTCACTAGCGCTAACACAATGTCCTTTAGAAGGAAATTGACTTTGGATGCTCCCCGTCCACACCGAGGAACCCGATATTATGGAAAGGCCGAGGAGACAACAGAAGCTTACAGTTGTATCTGGCTCTCCCGATACTGCGTTGCATCAAATTGGGCTTTTTCAAAGAGTACCGCCCTTGAAGTGTCTTAGTGAGCGGGATGGGGGCGAGGAACGTGTTCCAGATCTTTGCAGCCCATCTTCCATGACCATGGGCTATGTTATGTCTGGTGGGAATGATGAGCGGAGAATGTTTACACTATGATGAAGGACTATCTTTGGCTGTCATTTACTTGCTCGCTTCCGCTCACCATGAGGAAGCACCCGATAACCGAGGCTTCATGATCCCAGACCGCGTCATTCATGTCGTTGGTTCCCTCCACTCGACCTCGGCGCTCACACAGCCGCGGTTTCGGTTTCTCCTTTGTGGTCGAATGACTCGCCCGTTTCCCAGACGAAGGCTATTTAAGAGCTGCTGAAGCATCAAGTATCTTCAAGCCGTCACAGCTAATCTCACTTCGACAATGTTTGCTCGTATCTCAGTTTTCGCTACTCTCCTCACTCTTGCGACTGCCACAGTTCTTTCCCGTACTGATGGTGCTCCTTGCGGCTCCGGCGGTGCGCAGGCGCAGTGTTGCCAGTCAACAGAGAGCGTGAGTCTGTCTTTGTCGTCGTTCGTTTATAAGGAAGCTGAGCGAAACCCTCGATAGTCCGACAACTTGAGTCCCTCAACCAAGGGCCTCTTGGCTGGCCTTGGAGTTGTCGTTGGTGATCTCACTGCTGATGTGTAGGTTATTCCATATCCTTACTGGACACCGCGACTCATGTCATCTCTATAGTGGTCTGACATGCAGCCCCATCTCTGTTATTGGTGTTGGCGGAACCAACTGCAATGCGCAAGCCGTCTGCTGTGAGAATAACAACTTTGTCAGTGATAGTGATATACAGATGGACTCTACCTCACATTCCCTGACTAGAACGGCGTCGTTGCTCTCGGTTGCACTCCCATTAACGTCGGCCTCTGAGGGACTGGCCCAGACAATTGGGGTGTTGCAGAGTCTTGGAAAATGTATTCGTTCATTTGTTCATTGGATAAGTAAACAAGTCTAGGATAGTAGTAAACGTGCCAATGACGACCGTGTTTCTGTTTTTTCCCTGACTTTCCTGGTGGTTGTTACATTTGAGAGTTGCGAGTTCAACGCAGAACGTCCTTTTTTTAGATAAAGTCAGTGAGAGTACTAAACTCTAGAAGCAGCAATGCACCTACTCAGGCAAAAAAAAGGAAGGTCCATACTTGGACCAAAATCACGACTGTATCAGTCGGGAGAGGTTGGGTGGTGATTTTGCATACTTTTTGGAGCTTGCTCTCAATCTATGACCTCTGTCCATGATGAAAACAATGTGGGAGGGCCGACCGAAGAAAAGAGAAAGGATGGAGAATATTAGAGAAACCAGTTTAATCTAACCATAGGACACAAATTGTTGGCTGTCTATATTTTTACGTGTTCAACTCCATTTTCGAAGGCCAAAATAGCCAAAACCATATCTCGTGATCGTGCAACGTCAGACCGCCGCGGTTGCCAGATTGAATGCCGAAATACCGGTCTCCCTCCCAATTCCCTTTGACCAACATGGCGGATAGCCTATCCCCTGAATGCACTCCACTGAAGCACAAGTATGACTCATGCTTCAACGAATGGTTCGAAGGATATCTGGAACCCGCTATAGCCGCCTCTGCAACCCAACCAGAGCGAGAAGCTTACTCGCGACAACAAGCCGCAGAATTTGAAGCCAAATGTGGAAAATTATGGGTGGAATATAAGACTTGCGTCCAAGTGGGTGATTTTACATCAAATCGAGGCTAACGCTGAAAGGAATCGCAGAAATCGCTAAAGGAGAAAGGACTTGATCATCTTATTCAACAGGCGAGGGAAGAGAATCCGCTCAAGGAACCGCCTCCAGGGCAATCAACGTCGTCTGATAGGGTATAGGCAGCCCGGGTTTCACCTTATTTTGTAGCTTTAGGTATGGTTAACTATTTCATTGCATCTCATCCCGTCTTTAATATTTTCTCTCCGACAGCATGTGTAGATGTAGAATGTAATATCCCTTCATAGTCCTATAATCTCCTCACAGAACTATCGATTTCAGATTTGGCAACAGAGGTTTGGGGTATTCGTTGATGGATTTTACCTTCTGCAGATCCTGTGGTGCAATGGAGGACTCGATCATATTACTTTTGACCGGTTCACCCGCCTCGAGGCTTTTTATCCCCCGGGTGACTAGCTTCCGGCCGTCTTCTAGGCCCTGCAGTGACAACGTTCTGCGCTAGGCAACTAAATTTTCCTTGTAAAATCTTCTCTATGTCTGATAGCATTTTTAACAGGCAATTGATGCTCATTGTGCGTCATCACGACCAGGATGTCAAATTGCTCGTCCTCGAGAGTGGGTTCAATGATGTACATTATTTCCCCAGGGCACCTGCCGGAGCTCATGGCTTCAGTGACCTTTCTTTTATCTCTTCTCTACCTTCACTGTGTACGGAAGCGAATCTCTTTCAGCTTTCTCCGCCCTGGCTTGTCATTTTCTGCAAATCTCCAGCAACATGGACTTTTAGTATCGTTACCACCAAGACAACCTCACGCCGTCCTATTTCAGTAATTCCCTTTGCCCCGCGGAGCTTCTGATCTGCCTACTTAGAGCCTTCGTAATTCCTGCACCATGTCTTCGTCTAAAAATCTCTTTGCGTCGCCTTGAGCCGAAGGAAAAACCCGTGGGTGGGCAGGCGCGAAAAAATCGGCATTTCTCAGGGCTCAGGCTCATTGGCGCCCTGATGTTACTTAGGTGTCTTTTGGTGGATCTCATAAAGAAACCAATTGGGTTCTTTGCACCTCGTTCAAAATTTCTCCCGCCGTCCCTTCCACACCATCATTGCTCGTATGTCTGGTGTCAAGCTTAAAGTCGCCGTATGGTATGCGTGCGCTTATCCGCGCTATGGTCTTTAATCAATATGTTATTTCAGCGGTGGTGGCATAGGCGGACTCGCTTTCGCCTTAGCGGCGTCCAAGCACTCACACATTGCGGTGGAGGTGTATGAAGCCTCCTCTGGTGTCTCGTCGTTTGGTGCTGGAATCGGACTTTGGCCCAGGGCGTGGAGTGTCTTAACTACACTTGGCCTGGGTGACCACTTGATGAAGATCGTGTCATCGTCACCAACTACTGATACCAGTCAGTGGTAACCGCCTATCAATCTGGGGTGTCACTAAAGACTAGCTTGCTTTAGCGCACTCGTTTACGTTTCGAAAGAGCGACCAACCGGCAGGATCTGACTCTTACAAGATGTACAGCAAAGGTACGATCAGCTGTGCATGGGCAGCTGTTTCGTCATGTTGACATCAGACCAGGTCAAATCATGACGTTCCATAGAGGCCAACTTCAACAAGCCTTCCTCCAAAATTTACCATCCTCATATCCAATCCATTATTCCAAGCATCTCCAGTCATATTCCCTCCAGTCATCTGGCGAAATACAGCTCACGTTCCGCGATGGGGCCCACGCGACCTGGTAAATGACTCTTAGTATGACTTCGATTGATGGCCTCGGTGCTTACTCTCGACATTAAGTGATGTGTTAGTGGGTGCCGACGGCATACATTCAACAGTTCGTGCACAGTTAATGCACGATGAAGCCCAGATGGCACTGCACAGTGGACGACCAGATGCCGCAGAGGAGATCTTGACTTCTATCGAACCCCTTTGGACAGGATCAATCGCGTACAGGGAGCTAGCGCCGTTAGCTCGACTTCAGAAGGATGCTGATACTCGGAAGCTACGTATTCCTCTTCACCCAACACAGGTACATTCTTTGGCTTGCCCACATGCTCATCATGTTACTGACGTGCGTGTGTCTGATCAGTATATCGGCAAAGATCTCGTGCGTAATCCGCTACTTCCTGACGCTAATCTGACTTGTGCAAACAGAATATTATGGTGTATCCGGTGTCGCAGGAAGATATGGGTGAGGTGATCAATTTGGTGGTGTTTCATACGCGGCCAGAACTCGAAGGAATGATGTATGACGGTCCGTGGACAGCGCAAGTCGACGAGGCTAGTTGGCTTGATGAAATGTCCTTTGATGAATGGGAACCCGAAGCTAGGGCCTGGTCGAAGGTAAAAAAATAATGTTTATCTATCCTATCAGATCCTCATTATTGGGTCTCTTTCAAAGTGCGTTGAAAGACCAACGAAATGGGCTATTCACGCCGTTAAACCCTTGCATACCTACGTCAATGACTGCGTTGTTCTCTTGGGTGACGCTGTACGTTTTTACAGCGTGTGGCGGCAGATGATTTTGACTCCTTTCTACAGGGTCATGCAATGGATCCGCACCAAGGAGCTGGTGCTGGTTTAGCCATCGAGGTTAGTCTAGCTTTTCTTCCTTTGAGCTCGGTACTACTTATCAACCTCGCACATAGGACGCATACGTACTTGCTGAATTACTCAGCCATCCTCACACGACCAAATCAACGGTCCACCATGCCCTTAAAGTATACGATCGTATGAGACGACCGTTTGCGGAAGACATTGCTCATCGTTCATTGGAAAACTCCCGATGGCTTTCTTTGCATTACGACAATTTCGACTTCTGCGGCAGCAACGATGCTGACGTAGAGAGAAAGTTACGTGAAATGGGAGATAGGATCGTGGAGAAGTGGAATTGGGCTTGGTCAAGTACCATTCATGAGTCTTTGGAGCAGGAGAAGCGCGAGCTAGATGATCTTTTCGACAATATGCCTGACTGCCCGAGATACCGGTGTAGGATTTAACTATCTTCTTGTCCTATTTATCTACCTCTTCGTTATGTATCAGTTTCGTGTAATGGGTCATCTATGACCATTTACTATCCCTTCGTTATCGCGGGCTGCTTGTATTCTCACGACTGACAAATTACAGGGCTCTAGAATCAACTGGCTCGATCAAAGACATCTTGACTTTACCCCGCTGAGTATTCCTATCCTTTTCCACCTCGATATTCACCACAACTTTGTCAAATACCGATATCGTGACATCTCCCGAACCCATAGAAGCTGGCACGGTTATCGTATAATTGTCAGGGTCAAATTTGGTGTCTCGTTTGAACATAACCAAGCCCTCTATACCCAGCCTGAAGGACTGTTAGTATCTCCATTTCATATAAAGGAATGACAAGTCTTACTTGGACACGAAGACGCCAACACCGTTCCTGAATGTCCGTATGACAAACGCCTCTTCTCTCACCTCCTGCTTCTCCCCTCTTCCTTTCAAAGCCAGCCCCACGTAAAACTCCACGCTGGCGCGTCCTGCCATTTGGGCCATCCTATGACGCCGATTGACAACATCGAGAACACGCTCCACATGATGCTTGGAATGCAGCGATGCATGTAGTAGCGAATACCCGATAGCTGCGGCCAACTGCCGGTGAGCTAGCACATCTGATAAAAAAGCTGAGTATGGTATATAAAAAATGGCCGAAAATCACGCACCAGCGTATCTTCGGATAGGACTAGTGAAGTGAGTGTAAATTTCGCTAGCAAGGCCGTAGTGCCCGAAAGTATCCCGCCCGACGCTTCCGGAACAGAAATATTCTGCAGAGAGCATACATCGCGTAGCCATGATCCGTACCAACGTATTGAATGCTGGCTGGCTTGGGTCCTATGAAGAGACTGAACAAACATTCACCTGACACATGACTGAATCATGACATACGATGCACTGATCCAAGGAAGCGGCCAAGGCCCCAGAGCTCGATACATCCAGGTTCATTCCTTTGCGCTTCTTCAAGATGTCTTGCAGTTTCTCAAAATTAGTTTTTGGAGGAGGCAAATGTCGTCTGCCGATTAAAGTGTCATTGTCTACGTCCGATAATCAGAAGGAGGCGTACCTTAAAACCGCAGTTGCAGGGAAACTCTCCTGAATCTTCCTTGCGACACTGACGTTGGCGAGTAGCATAAACTCCTCCACAAGACTGTTGGTCTCCCGCATCTCCTTCTGCTCCACGTCAATTGGATCCGATGACTCAGAACTGTCGAGTTGTATTTTAACTTCTGGCGAAGCAAGATTAAGAGCACCGGCTGCCATTCGCTTGGCTCTAAGTTTCAGTGCCAAGGAGTTGAGTAGACGTATACTTGTTGTCAGAGGATCGCTCAGATTACTACCAACAACAGGTCGTTACCAAGGGAAGTATTGTTTTGACAGATATAACGTACGGATCATCCTTGCGAATCTGAGCCTCCTCGTAGGTGAAGGCAGCTTTGGACGCAATAACAGATTTAATGAACCGAACATTGACGATATCAGCGTCTGGTGTAAGTTCCTGATTTTTTTCAGATCTCACGGCGGAAGTGGTTATCCGGAAGGACGCACCCAGATAGCAGAAAATGCCAGTCGCTCGACGTGCGGTCGTAAAGAACATAGATTAGTCCCAAGAAGAGCTGGCAACATGTCAATCCGCTTATCAACTAGATAAACGGTTGTTCCTCTCGATGCAGCTTCGCTATCCATTGGAGTGTCGGGGTGCACAAAGTATGATACATCCGCGATATCTTTCCTCAGAATGAGTAGGTGGGCATTGCCGTGAGCGAAAAATGGACGACTCACGAACACCGGCCTCGATGTTGCCGTTGGGTAGCGCTCTGGCATGGAGTGCGTCATCGATATCTTGACATCCTAGATATTAACTGATGAGCTTGACGTCACCGATAAGGATAGAGGGAACGAACCAGGTGGATCTATACTGCATATCAACAAATCTCTCAGATCTTCTCTGTCTCTCCATGCCAAATTTTGATCCGCCTTCTGCGGAACCACCCAGCTATCGCCTTCAGGCGGCAGACAGTCCAAGATAGCCTTCCCAAATGGCCGGTAGGGAACTTCAAACTCCAGTAACAAACTCTCTTGTTCTGCCTCTTTGCTCTCTGCCTTCCCTAGAGCCCGGACGAAATGGCCTTCTGGGTAGCGCGAAGTGTTGTCCCACCGATCGATAGTCACCAAGATTTTTTGACCTATCAGGGTCGGTGCTTGACGCGTCCGTAGTCGGATACGAGGCAATAGACGGGATACTGGAGTTGCAAAAACAGTCTGTAGCGAAAGAGACGTCGAATTAGACGAAGTGAGAGAAGTACTATCGATATGGCACACGTATCTGTGATTACCGTTAGTTTGCTCGAGGAAAGCGTGTCAGAAAGACTTACGCTCGCCAGTTCCGCTTAATCACGCCGACTATCCGTCCTGTTGGTTGCTTGTTAGATGATGATGAGCTCGTCGACACCATTTTAGATTCTGCGTCGATGACAGCTTCCTCCTCTTCACCGGAGTCATCCGCATCGTCATTTTTTAGCGTTGCGTCTTGGTCGACTACTTCATCCGCAGGTGCCGTCCATTCTTTTTCGTCAAAGACCTCCACAGCAACAACGTCACCTTGCACGGCTCTGTTCATGTTCTCCCGACCCACAAGTAAGATGGGTTTTGAGAAGGCCTGTACCGAGACACTGCCCTAAAAATGATGTCAAATCACCGGTTTGGATATCAACAAGCACCATACTTCAAGGTAATTGTACTGGTTAGCGTTGAAATGTCCTTGATGAAGGTCACCTGACTTGACACCGGCTAGCAGCGTGGATGTAGGAAGATACTGTAAAGCAGAGTCAGAAATCATTCTAACCAGGGAAAAGATAGAGAACGTCAGGATATAGTGCTTGTCGCCCTGCTGCTGCCTTAGTAGGTTCAATCTCGTCCGACCCTGCCGCAGCTAACAAGTCAAGTAGTTGAGTAGCATTCGTCATGCCTTCGACGTAACGTCGAACTGATATTGAGGTTATGCCCTCTGCCTCTGCTTTTTGCCGATTAGCTGCATCTTCCGTTAGAAGAATCACTGCAGGGCTCTTCTGGCGATGCGTTGAAGATATGTGCGTGCTGTACCAGGCTGTCGCCTTTCGGATACCTTGGATATTTAGATAATTGAGAAAGAGGTGCCTATTTCTACATCAGATGCTTGCTCACCTCGATCATTGCGGTCATTGGGCGTCTCTCCTTCTTCGCGGACTATGGCAGTTTCCCTTCTCTATATCAGTTCTCACTGGAGTAGAAGGACAGAAAAGAACGACGGACATCCTGTACTCGTTGTAAAAAACCCATATCCGCTTGCTGTCCGTCTTTATCAGCGCCTTCAGCCGATTATACAGAGGAAGGGATCTATGCCGAACTTCCTCGATCACAGTCTGCAGAAGAATCATTGGCGTCGTGAACATTTCAGATTCAACAAGATCCATCTGAAAGAATCAGGTCACGATTTCCATTAATGCGAAATACAGACTACAGCACCTGCGACAGAAACACGTTTGTATCTGGAAGGATGAAATGTCCACCAGGGAGCAGTGTATGCTGTAGACGAGTATCCAGTGGCAATACCGTCTCTCCGGGGCATTCAACGCATGACTGAACACCACAGCCAACGTCGTCTCGAAGATACCGTTCCCGAAGAACTGAGAACGATTAGATGGAAAGCAGCATGGGCGTACTTGTGGTGCATACCCTTAATTACCTTCCCTCTCGCAGTTTTTTTGAAGAATTTTCTTTGAGTAATAATGGCTTCTGCTCGCGGCCTCTTTCTGATAGTTATATCGACCATTATTTCTTTCGGTCCAGCGGTCAGAAGACAGTGCTCAAGTACTGATGGAAATCGAAAGCTCAGCAAAGAACTCTACTGTAAGCCTCCCTTTGCCGCCTGATAGTATGAGGAAAGAGAGAGGATGATCGCAGTAAGAGATAAAGAAATTTCGTGGGATAATATTACCCTCTTTGGAGGTGACGTCGTCTCAGTTTCTGTCAGGGGAGGCTTGCGGGCCGGTACGTTGCATGGCAAAGACAAGTTGTCTTCGATCTTCGCATTTCCATAACATTTCGAACTCACGATGTCTTCCTTATCTCTCTTGTCTTTTTTCTTTGTTTTGTGGTGACAGCTTGGACCAGCGCCGAAGGAAATCCAAGGGGTACTTGGTTTTGCTTGTCTTGGTTGTGGCTTGCTCTGGTCTTTCCGCGAATGGTGATCAGTGGCAACCAGTACTTAGCTTGAGCAGGGCATGGCAGGGCACTTAGCGCTAATTAAATTTGACCACCGCAACCCTGGACAAAAGATCGGAAGCAATCCATTGTCGTCGCCACCCTGACTTCAATGGGCAATGCCACTCTGGCCACTATACACGAAACAAAGACAAGAGGTACCTTCGTGCATTCATAAAAGGAACATGCAAGGGTGGAATACTTCAGTGCTCTGCTCTCTTCTCCCCGTCTTTTCATCATGTCTTTGTCTCTCCAGCTCTCAGCCAGCTCGTCTCAGGCCACCGAAGTGATTCCCGATGACATCTCTGACGCGGGTACCGAAGTCCCTCTGGTCTATCCCGTGGCAAGCTACCTCAAAAAAGCGCGTCTACCAGGGTTTTATCGTCATGTGAGGTTCCCAGTGGAGCAGCTCAGACGTATTGCGGTCTGGCCGAAGATGCCTATGCTCGCGAGGACTCTGGGAACACGTCCTCTGGAAACCGTGTACCTCCTACGGTCCGATGTCGTCGTGCTGGGGACTTTCAAATGTACGCCGGTATTCCTTTCCATTTTTCGATAATACTGACTGGGCCTACCTCTACAGACATCAGCCACATGCCTTGCCTCAGTATCGTCAATGAAGCGGGTGTTCTTCAGGAGACTTCCTCAAAAATCAAACTCGCCAACGGACTCATCGTGCAGTACGACCATAGCGACCTTAATTTTCTTCGCAACATCAACTCGGAGGACGACACAGATAAACTATTGATGGATTATGTGCTTCCGACTATTTCAGAGATCGTTCGGCTCTTCAGTCATCTCCCGCCCTTGTGTCCCCAGGCAGAAAATCTTAAGTTCCAGAACGTCTCGGCGAGGCACACCACACATCATTGCAAGTGGGACATATACAGTATGGTGTGCCACTTTTTATCGCTGCTTTCTGGTGGCTCGCTAATCAGGACTGGCGGTAGAACGATCAGTTCTTCGTTGTCTTCATCCCGCCTTGGTTCATGGGAAAAGAAGATCTTGTGAAACTCGCTGAACGCGGTCATGTACGGCGTTTATTTCTCTCTGTCACGATTTACCACTGATGCACACGGCATAGGTGGCACCAGGGGCCCTCGACGCGTTGGACCCCCGCGCACAGGCATCGGACACAATCAGCGATAAGCTATGGGCCGTGGTACGCATTTTTCTTCGAATAGAGAACGACGACGCTTATTTATACCTAGATATATGACGTCTGTGTTGGACGTGGGACTGAATTCGTTGTGACCAACTACTTGTATTGGAGCTTTGGCCGTTTCAACCCCGAAAGTCAGTCTTTCAATGTACATTACCTCAATATAAGTTCTGACTCAGTATTATTCCAACAGACTATTCAGAGGCTACGCTTTCAATGCCGATTCAGGCTGAGTTGGATCCATTGGACGGAACTATAATGGGAGAACGTCTTGTAAATCCTTCGGTGATTGAGACGCTCGGTCTACTGGATTCAGGTGGCCAGGGGTGCTGCTGTCTTGGTGGAGCCAGAGTCACAGTAAACCAAGAGAAATGCGAACTATGCTTTATGTACCTATAATATGAACATGCTCCTATGCGAAAACTTCTCGATGCCTGACTAAGAAAGATCACTAGAACATTTAGTTAGCGTTCAAACAAGTGGTCAGTGTTCACCATCTCATGTTTTTCACTCACTCTCCCTCTGTACTCTCTTCTTCGTTACCTGACCTGCGCTTCAATTACATAGCGAGCCTTCGTTATTGCATCGACTTCGTCCATGCAATTTTCCTGAGATCGGTTATTCTCGGGCCATGTTGCACGGTTCATCAACACCTCCGTCATAGTTTCTAAGATCGATTGATGATCTTGGAACGGCCCAACAAACGCTAGGCTCTCTTAAGATCCGTTTCCGAAAGGCCCAGATAGAAACCAGTAGATGTACCGGGCCACTACACGAATGGCAGACCCGAGTCCTATGATTTTTTTCCACATGTGTATTGTATAAACTTATTATCCATACTATAAAGTCTCTGACTTGACGGTACAGACCTTTCAACTTTGCACATATGTAACATATATGAGAGAGCTTGGCTTCTTAATGTTGGAGGTCGATCGTAACGTGGACACTTTGAAAAAACAACGAGAAAAGCCTTCGCGTGCAGCTCGTCGACTCTGTACCATACCATCACTGAACCACACAGTGATGTCAGAATAGATGAATCTGGCAGTGAGATGCGATACTTCGTAATATGATTCCCGCTAGACAATACTCTGTCATGCCGAGACTCGTTGTCAGGTGGATGGACAGGCCAGGAGAGACATTGGTTTATGCAACAGATATGACAAGGGGAGAGCAATATTGTAGGTGGTACGTTCACATATTGGCGAGTTGTAAGTCTCGCAACGCTCGTAACCGGATGGCATGCACAAAGTGTTATCGAAAAATGCTGATGCGTGTTCCACTGAAACGGGGTGGCAGAGTGAGGTGTTACTATGCAAGATACAGGCGTGGGATGTGTGGAATCACACACTTTGTCTGGAACAGAGAATATGCCGTTGAATCGGAACATCATCATAGTGAGTGCCTCTGCTAGACATAAGGATGATAGAATATAGTCAGGCAATTAAAGCAATGCGCGTTCCTCGAGAGCCAACCATACCTTCTGTGCAGGCCTGTTGTCTTCTAGCTCGCTGTCCGATTTCCGCTTCCTGTTAGATCCTTCCCGTGCCTTGTAAACCGAGTTCGATCGTGCACAATCATCAGCAGGCCACGCGTCCCTATCTTGTAGCGCCTTTGTAATCATGTCCAGTATCCAACCGTGACCCCTTAGACGGTCTAGCATCTTCTGAGCGGCGTGGGAGTCCTCTTCCAAGAGCATGGAGTATATGTCAGAATCATATCAGGAACCGAAAGAGGAGTTGAGAAGGGAGAATAGGTTATTCAGGTTGGTACTAGCAAGTTTAAGCATCCTGATACTCGACATACCAGCCTGTATGGCTGTTCGCTTGCCCAAGCCACCCATCGGCTGATCGGGATCACCCCAGATTTCATCATAGTGAAGTCGCAACATTGAGAATAAATCCACAGGCGACATGGCAGTTGGCGTGAACATGATGGAGACCCACGTCAGCACATGCAAAAGAGACTCCAACTCATCAGTTATGGTGCGTGGAGCAGAGGGATCCAGTAATAATTTGGCCGAGATGAACTGCCACGTTCCCTACAAGAATAATTTAGTATCGATATCCCATTCAAAGCGACTTGACTAACTGTTCGTTCCACAGAATTTGATCCCTTTGTGATTTTGTCCGTTAATTGACAGAGATCCCAATCTATAAGTATACCGCCAAGGTGTCCATTGATATCCTCCGTAATCAAGACATTGCCGACGCTGATGTCTTGGTGCATGATCTGCAGTTTTTCGAAAGCCTGCTGGTGCGCTGTACAGTTTGGTTCAGAATCACAAACATGCTGACAAAATAAACCCAACCTATCAACGCATCCTTCACTGCATTTACCATTTCCCACGAAGAACCAAAAGACGTCAACGGTCGACCAATCGTTCCCAACACAAGTCGATAATGTTGGTACTGCCTTTGTAGACCAAAACCTGGCTTAAAGACCGTCTTATGAGTTGGCCCTGGGATATCACCGGCTAAGATGAACTCCGCTATGTGCGGTACTTCTGCCTTATGCAGCCGCTCGTAAATTTGACCCTCTGCGACTAAGTCAGGTGCAACAATGCGCCAAGTGTCTTTCATGAAAACATTCCGGTTTTCAGCCAGGTGATAAGCGATGAAGCAGCGGGTTGCGTGGCCTGTAGGGTACGCATGTCTTTCGAATGGTCTTCCTGCAATCAAGTATGAGGGCTCAGCGTCGAGATCGATGTCATCATAGACGGCGAACTTGTATAGCGCCTCTGGTTGATCTATGTCCAAGCTATGTCGTGCTCGGGCTGCTTCGTCGAGTGTGGGTTCCGTGACGGTGGTATCCCATCCGCGAGTCACGTCATCAGCATGGCTCAAACACCAGAAAAACTCTTGCAGATATGTCGATTCACCCGAATCGTACGGGAACGCACGCGTAATGATCACGCCAGAACGGTCCCAGCGTAGAAGCCTTGCCTTGTCTGCGCAGATAAAAACGGTGAACAGGTGGGTGCGGTATTGAGAAGCCATTTGCGCGTTGGCGTAGGATACGAGCTGGCCTCGGGTGTCATGGCTCAACTCGGAACCGGGCTCAAGCGCTCCTTCATCACTGAACGCGTCGTCCATGGCAGTCATTTTGAACTCGACGTGGGTTTCCATCAAAGAAAACTGGGTGATAGGATCCACAATATCTTTTGCCTTGTACACTGCAATATCGGGCTTCAACAAATCGGGGTTGAAGTCGCTGGACTGGGGATCAGGAGTAGCGTGGGTATCGATAAGCTGCATATTCACGCAAAAAGGCGTAAGAGCATTGATCTGTTTCGAACGCAATCAGTGACTAGTGAGCAACGTGATTAGCGGGAATGACATACCAAAGGACCGTAGTCATCGCAGTTTCGGTTGTCTTCTTCGCAATCTTCTGGAAGGCAGCAACGTTACTGTCAGGAATATCTGGAGGACCTCTGGGAAGAAATTGTTCCAGAAATTCGTCCACATCCATTGAACTGCATTTGTTGTGGATTTCTTTGGCCATTGCTGATATCGTTGCATCACGCATAAAGTGTAAGGAAGTAAATGGTGTGGCTGCAGAAGCATCCAAGCAACAGGCGCGAGTTATTGAAGCACGTTTGCAGCACGATTTCGACGAAGACGCGTTTCGCGGCATGGCAGTGGAAGAAAAGTCGGTCGGGCGCGTGAACAGGGGTAGCAATAGATACTTATGTACGCGAGCTAACAGGGACAAATAGCCCCTATCCACGGTCCTTGGTGGGCAAACACTTGGCAAACACTTTGCAAACAGTCGCGGAGCACTGGTCAATGCCCTTTCTTCTCTCCACTGTGTTCGGAAAAAATCGGGGATGAGTTTAGCTGTCTACCAGATTCAGCGATACACTACGTTACTAACTACTCGGTGGTACCACGGTCTACGTTCTTTGAGCTCTACACATGAAATCGTCTCCAGCGACAGCCTCTCAACTCGTCCACTGGACCAAGGATCCCCGTGCCGGGACCGATAAGTAGCCCGTGCCTCTTACTCCCAACCAACATTGGACTGTCGATCCCTGTCGTAGATTTCGACTTTGTAGAAGAACCCTTGGGGATGCCGGAGAGCATGGGTTATGGCTTTGCACAATTCGAATTTGGTGAAACACTTACCGAGAACGACAGTCACTCTTAAACAGTCCTTCGCAAGCTTCGATGGGGGATGAATTCGAGTACGTGGCTCGTCCAGGATCAGAGGTACGGTGTCTTGGTTTTTTGCTTAAGGTTTCATCCCTTTTCGTGCATTCCTTTGTCATAGCAATCAGGCATATTTCGCTTTCAAAGCTCTCACCGGAACTTGTACTCAATATGCCGCAAAAGGCGTCAGTTGGGAACTACCAGCATTACAACGCATTGTCAGCACTCCTGGTCGCGTTAGTCCTCATTGCTTACAACCCGTCGACCATTTCTCCCTTTCTGGTAAGGGTAGCGCTGGAAAACACCTTTGCCTCGTCACGCCGCTTTTTGGTGGAGATATTACGCGGTATGCTCGTACCAACAACCTTCTGCGGTATCCTTTGCCGCAGTCCAGACGTATTCTACTCCATACGCTTCGTGCTCTGAACGGCCTTCATGACTGTGGTGTTGTCCACACAGACATCAAGTCGGACAACATTTTCTTCGATACCGCACTTGAGAATGAGGACATTCGCGTGCTTCTCGAGTCAGACCCTCCGCGACGGCATCAAGCAGAGGCATCCTATGATGACATCGTTCACACAGCCATATCTCAGCCGCTACCGCTACCGACGATAGAAGAGTTTGCGAAGCGTACGTTTGTCTTGGGTGACTTAGGAAGTGGTCAGTTGCCCTCCCGCCTTTCCGATCTCACGCTTGGATATCTAAAATCTGGTTATCTCTTTTTCTAGCGCAGCCTATCGGTCAGCGAATACAGAACACATCTGTCCAGAAAGCTTGCGCCCGCCTGGGATCTACATTGGAGGTCCATGGGATGAGAAGGTTGATATCTGGTCATCTGGTCATTTGGTTGTTTGGTAAGGCTTCGGGTATGATTCCTTATGTTTCTAATTTGTGCATGCTGAATGTGAATCGCTATCTAGGTGTATGAGATCGTCACGGGCGTCCCGCTCTTCAAACCCCAAGAAGGTGAAGTCGACGGTGTCCATCTCGATGTGACAGAAATCATGCTTTTTCAGATGATTTCTCACACACGAGAAGTGTTTATGGCCAAGCAATTAACTGCAAGTCCACTGGCTGGACATTATTTCAATGAAACCTGTGTGGCCCAGTGTTTGTTTGCTTACTATCAACCACTGATTGCATCTGCAGGCCCACTGAAAAAGGACCCGGTCTTTATCTCTATCAGACCGAACACTGGGTAGTGCGAACTAGCGATGAGGATATCCGTATAGATCAGGCGAAGGAGGACGTGCGATTTATGCGGAGGTGCTTGAGGCTCGATCCTGCAGATCGGGCAAGTGCGAAGGAGTTGCTTCAGGATGAGTGGTTTGAAGGTGCTGCTTGATATCCTTGTTCTCTCCTCTTGTTTGTCGTCACGAGGCCAACGATATTCACAGGTGAGCCGAACAAGCATCACACCAAGGAGTTACGTCTGACAGGTGCAAGGGGATCAAAAAGTATTGGTAGTAATTTGTCCTTGGATACGCGCACTAATCTACCAGATGTCTCATAAAAAACGGTATCTGCAGTTGTGGTTATCATCACGACTTGAAGTTGACTACTACAGCCATGGGTGACTCTTATATTTGCATTCATGTCAAGACTCCAGGAAATGGTACAACATTCTCTATCACATCACGAATCTTCGACTTTCCCCGCATCACAGTCGCTGAGCCCTTCCTTCAACTCGTCTTTACGCGCCCTTATACCACCCTCATATCCGAACCACGTTCTGCGATCGCAACGAGGACCGCGAAGTAGCAATACAAAAAGCTGCCAGCCGGCCCATCCCAGAAGCCAACTGCGCTCCCGCCAGGGCCCTGCAAGCAGCTCTAGCGCTGATAAAGCCACCTCCTGAGGTTGCGTGAAAAATATGCCAGGGTTTTTGCTGACAAAATGTAGGGGAACTCTGGGATCGCAGGCCAGGTATGGGCTACGGATGGTACTGGAGCAGCTCCTTCTGATACGAGTGCGGCGGGTTAAGGAGGTGCTCGGTCGTCAATACCCCCTACGAGTGACACGAGCGGAGGCACATCTATAAGCACGGGTGCTTCGTCCACTGCCTCGACGTTGGAGAGTTTGAGGATCCCTACCATCGACATCAGTTACTGACACATGTTTTCTTGGATTTAGCTGACATTTTTCCAGAATGTCGACGACGACCACCAGCGCCTCATTTCAACTGTCAACGCCGATCTCAATAATTATAGCGCCTTTAGTGCCACCATCTACTCGACAGCATCATTCCCGCCCACGACCATGTTGTCAGTAACGTCCACCACTAGGCAAGGTTGCCGGCGCCGTTGGGCTTCTCGGTGACGAGTTTAATGATACAGCAAGGTATCGGGATCTTCCGAACACGCCCATGCCGCCAGAACTGCGCGACTGCCAGAACTCCGTGTCGGTATCTCGATCTGTTCCGCCTCTCTCTCTCCTTCGCCCTCTGAACCTACCTTCGAATAACTCCACCACTTCGCTCGTCCGTCGTGACTTATTTAGCGTGTCTCGTGAAGAGGTCTGGCCGCCAACTCGCAAGGCGAGTAGGCACCCTTGAGAGCCTAGCATCGTGCCACGAGAACCATGATTATCCACCTGTGGCACATCTTTAATAGCAAGCTGTGGCGTATATTTTCGTGCTGCGCTCATACTGTTCTTCCTTGTTTGCCTTCGTCCTGTAGAATCATTCAAAACATCCCTTTAATAGGTGTCGTAGTCAGTATTGGTCAAAACGAATCCGTTGACAGATCCAGAACACTTGAAGTAGTGCTGAAAGGTGCCACATTTGTCGGGTATCCAACATTCAATGTCTGGATCCAGAAACCGAGGAGAATGGCTGTTGGCGCGTTTAAAAGGCATACTGGGAGCGAGGATGAAGGAGAACCTGCCATTAGTGTGATGCATTATATGCAAATAGACCTTATATCAAGAGGATGCATAATCTCTGTGAGCATTGAATTATTTGAAGACTCGACGATTCGTGAGGATATACCAAGAAAAATATCTCATACGAACTCGACTATCATATATACTCGGTTGCCGGTTTGTGGTTAGGCAATCCTGAATACGTCTATGAGTAACTAAGCGGAGTGAACAAGGGAACGTGAAATGCGAGGTGCACATCTAGCCTCTAGCATTCGTATACCCTCTTCCATCATCCCTTTAAAAGAGGACATCCATGCCCACTCTAACCCTTTGTTAATAGCTATCGCTGTTCCCTCAAGCTTCTGCCATATTTCAGCTTCAGGTGCACCGTGGTCCCACTGGAAATCATCATGCGTCATGGTGAAATACCTACCGTTGCTGACAGATCGTTTCCAGATGTCACTAGCGAATGGACGGCGAACGGAATCATATATTTCCAATGCTATGGATATGTTTTTCCGTGTTGTGAGTGAATGGCCAAGAAGAGTCGCTAGGAAATAGCCGTCCTGAAAGAATCCATCAGACGAGCAGAGCAATGAGACAGCCGTGAAGATAGTACCTCGATTGCTTGACCTGCGCCGGAAGCCTGATGTGGGAGCATTGCATGTGCCTTTTACACTGTCAACTGCGCAATCAATTGTTCAGTGTATACTTACCGAATCACCAATAAGTGCAACGCAATCCGACACATATGACGGTAATAACTTAGTGCTGTACATAGGCCATCTCCTGGACTGGTCAATACACTGAGTCCCAATAGGTCAGCCAGGACATGCCTCAATCAAAATTCGTAATACAATACTCACACGCAGCCACGCTTGGATTTCTGGTTCCCATTCTGAAAACTCGGCGAGCGACATAAGTTCGGCGTTATCTACCTGGACCGGGAACGGCGGATCGTATGAGGTACCCATTAGGTGTCTTTGATGCCGAACGGCGACGACATTCAGCAAGGTGCCGTTCGAGACCGGATACACAGCGATGTTCTTGGACCGAAAATACATAAAAGAAAATTTAGTAGAAATGAGGAAACACCAACGATGCCATGACCACAGTACTGAAATTCAGAAGTTAATCACTAACGCCCGAGGTCTAGAAATCAACTCGCCTGCGTAGGTTGCGTAGGAACTTGAAAGTTGCTTGCAACGGGATCCGACTTGATTCTCTCCATGGGGATTAATGACCTATATGCGACCGATCCCGTAAACATCTGAGAAACACCAGAAAGAAGATCTTCGGCCTCGTGTAGTCTCCCGTCCGCCGAAGCGCTCTGCGCCTTGTCTTGCAGCAAGGACGCACGTACTCGAGATTTTATTCCATCGGCACCAATTAACACATCGCACTCAGTGGACGTCCCATCTTCAAAGAATGCTTTGACCTGTCCATCAGGCTGCTCGACAAAGGTTCGCAGACGCTTTGAATAATGAATGACACATTGCGGCGAGAGATGGTTCACAAAAATGTCATGCAAGTCTCCTCGGTGAAATGATTGACAGTACCCTTTAGAGTTGACGCGGCAAAACTCCTTCCCCACGGCCTGGTCGCTTTTCCTGAAACTCCAAGCAGTAACTGACGTTGGACGTCAATGCGCGGAAACGAACGGGGATTTGTATTTCGACTGACCGTAGTCTTCCGTGAACGGGGCTGACGCCACCTTCTGCAGATCAGGTCCCATACCCATCATCGCCATGACTTCGATAGCCCGTGGCCATACGCTGATACCAGCGCCGACAGCAGAAAAGTGGCCTGCTGCCTCGTATAGCTCGAGGTCCACGTCCGGATAGTTGGACATTGTTACAGCGAAAGCTAGTCCACCTAGTCCGCCCCCGCTGATGGAGAGCCGGGTCAGCTTCGTGGGTCTATAGCGTAAAATGACGTCGACGCTCACCAGATAATAATCTTGAACTTCGCGGTCATGGCGAGCTGATCGTGTCCTATGCGTTCAGTTCCAGAGAGAAGAACGCCTTTAAGTCAAGTCCCGGAACTCCATCTTGTAGCATGCTGCTAACCTCTGACGTCTAACTCGGAATGAAGAATTTCGGAGATATAGATGAGCGGTGGCTTGAAGGGGATTCAGGGAGTGGAATGGTAAGTACTTAGTAACCCTTTTTGGCTAGCGGACCCGAGGGCGAAGTAAATCGTGGTGGTGAAACTAGGCGCTGGGAAACGTAGCGGAAACATCCGACGCCGTCGCCGCCACGTTTTCCAGCTCAGAAGTTCTTGGTCAGACCTGCCAACAAGTTATTCCTTCCTGAGATGACAAGATGCCGATGGTGACTCACCACTAAAGTGATCGGCGGCCGAAGGTCAGAGTTGATGCTGCAACGTTGATTGCTGAGTCAATTCAGAAATAATACCTCAGATTATGCGGTCTACATATAATACAACATATTGGCGGAGAAAATAGATAAGTGATACAGATGATAAAAGAACAATGAATCAAGACAAGATGAGGGACGTACATGTTCCAATGCAGACGATTAGTAGTATCAATAAGAGGGAAAATTCATACAACAATATTCATGAGTCAATTTTGGCGATCTTCATCTCCCACATCCCGTTCCTCCCTCTGACCAGGCCCTGCAGTAATAGCCGACCTTCCATACCCAGGAAATCTACCCTCACGACCCCTCGCGACATTATCTCTTTATCTCCGTGACATCTAGAGGTATATGCTGCGCCGAGCAACTCTCTCTCTTTACTCCGTACATCCCCACAATAATAATGCCGGCTCTCAATTGCCATCATCATCTGCACGTGCAGTTGCATGAGAATGTCGTAAATTGTTACGCCATTTGGGTTCGACGCGTATACATCCACGTACCACGGATATCGGGCATGGTACAGGCGCATGAACGGCGCAGGTGGATTCGTGGCAATCTGCATGAGGTCTATTTGATTGTACGCCCGACCGAGATGAGAGAACATAGCGGGCTGTGTGAACGGATTCGTGCGAAGGTCAAGATGTATTGAGGGAGCGTGAGCATCGTACGCGAGAAGACCGTGTAAGATCCGTCGCTCCGGATCGTTACTCTCTGAGTATAGCAGATCAGCTTTTTTCAGTGCACAACCCAAGTAGTATACCTTGCACATCAGAGCGATTCTTGGACAAGCTGAGTTTAATGAATGATGGTCTCATCTCGAAATCTGCCCTCCAATCTCTCGGTCGCTGCGCCGGGTTCCACTCGTCGATATCTCCGTGAGGATACCACTTCCTGGACCTGAATTTCTTCTTTCCCACAGCTGGCCCCCAAGTTAACGATCGCTTCATTCTGTAACCGTCCTCGGTCGATGGAGATTGGGGCATCGGAAGTGTAGCAGCTGCAGGAGGCGGTTCGTTATCGATATTACCCCAGCCATCCCCAAATGATTTGGATGGAGTGATCGGTATAGCAAAAGGGCTCTTCGCGGTCCGACTACCAGCGCCAAACCATCCGTCGCCTACCGACTGAGAGGGAGATGTCGCCTCTGGCGGTTGCCAGGCTGTGCTGAAGAATCCGTTGTTGGGTGTTACAGCACGGCCCTGTCGAGGATGAGGTGTACCAGGCATACCGCCGCCCCAGGATCCAGCTGGCGGGCCCTGCCACGAATCTGATGTTGCCCCCCAATCTGGTGTCTGCCGTCCCCATCCCGGTGTCTGGAACAAGTCCAATGGTGAGAGGTGTTGGTCAGGTGGCGAAGGCCCTCCGTTCAAACTATGGACCGGCCACACTGGTGTGGCGCCTGGGGCACCGCTGTCGAAGAATAATAAGGAAAATGTTCAAAAATCCTACAGAGTGCTACGCACGCTGTACGCTGACCTGAATCCTGGAAATGCATCATGGATTCCGCCGCTGTCGTTTCCAGCACTTCAAATTGAGTCAGACGTCGTCTGCTGTCGACAGAGAAGACTATTACCCTCCGAATCCAACGTGCGTCGGACGAGGTGCCTGATGAGAGTCAACCAGTAAAGGCATTTCAGAATCTCTTCAGAGCGTCCATCCGTTCAATGCCATGAAATTTGAGAGAGAAGGAAGGAAAGGAAGGCGAGGGCGATGTGTCGTCGATGTCGGAATTTGCTTCCACGATCCTGGTTGCACAGCCACATGGAGATCTCCTCAAGCCCAAATATGTCGAGATCAGGTCATCTGCTATGATTCTTGTTCTCTTGACCTCATGAGCAGGGATAATTCTCCAACCATCTGCCCAGCTGCATTGAACAGAGCTCAAAAATCTCTCGTCTCATTTTTTCAACTGACGCGCAGTATGTTTCAAGGTTTATGGTGACCGTACCTCCCCCCCCCTCCCGAAAGTCAAACAAGAAGGATATCAATCACAGAATCTTTGGTAGCTCTACGACGGCTGGAGACATCTCATATGCTATTCCCAATCTTCTATGGACCAACAGGCAGTTGTATCCCGCTCAAGCTGCATCGCCTCATCTAAGATTTACTTGATGCGACAAGCGCACAAAGTTTCTTCGTCGGTTTACCTATTCTCCTGCACCTGTCTCCGGCGCTGCCCAGGCCGCCCGGATGTTTTCATCTTACACATCCCGACCCACCCTTTGCGCGACTTACCTCAGAGAGTTAACTCCCGTTCTTCCTGGATGCTGACTCGGACTCTTCCCCCGCATCCTGCATGGAGTTGCTACTGGAATTTTGTGTACTAGGACTCTGATCTGGACTGGGGTTTATTCTTGGCCTTCTTTACTTCTTGCATAGTAACTCCGGGTACTAGCAGAAGGTCGATGAGAAGGGCACGTATGAAAGATTTACCTCGGTCTCAATGCTCCAGCCGTCTCCACAGTCTGACCCCCCAATAGGCTTTGAAGATGAAACTCGACTAGTGCTATGGCTGACGGAGACAGCCGTTTCTGAAATGGGAAGATCCTATATCTTTCCAATCGTCATGTATCAATAGGCGAAGAATCAATTCTATAGTACGTGTACGCCGCACAATGTGACAACACTTATCCATGACCATGTAGGAAGAGAAGCAGACTCCACCTTTCCTTGTCCTGGACCAAAGGTGTCAGTTTACGCGTCTCCTAAAGAACTATTGCACATTTGTGGAGATGAAGGAAGATACTCGGATCCACTAACGAAGGACTTGCCCAAAGGCTCAAGGAATGCGACGTAAAAGTTGGGTTTTCAAATACGGCCGGTTATATGCGCGTTCTTGGCAATGCTGAGGGAGGGAAAGTTCACCTATGTTGTGCGCAAGGTGTCCATTAACGTTCACTCATGTTTAATGAAGTCGTGCCCAACCGTTACATGACGACCTATGACACCTGGTTCCATGGTTTACCAATGTCTAGGTGGGGCTTCCCATGCCGGAAGATCCTCCCCGGATTTTTGGTCAGCTCTTCGTCTGCAGATGAATCAGTATAGGCTTCGAGTGCTACGAGAATTGGCCATCGCTTTTTTATATCCACCCCATCCCCCTCTTACTATTATGCCGGCTGCCACAAAATCCACCAACACGATTCTGCTGAATCTCGCCACGAGTAGTTCTTCGTACTGGCCGGTTCGGACTCGAAAGATACCGCACATTATCAGAGATCTGTCGTTCTTGATGATATGGGCTGGAGCATCGGCCCGAGCCATCCCGCTAACCCTATCGGCTGGGCTCGTGCTGGCTGATTAAGATTATCGGGAAATTTCCGTCTTGACCATTGTGGGTACAAGAAAGAAAGAACGGAGGTGGTACGCATTGGGTACTCATGCACCAAGATTCTCTGATTGCCAACTTTCAAGGTCAGTTTTTCCTGTTGACCTGCCGTTTACAATATTATTTATCACTTTGTTGCCCTCGTCCTCCCGGTGCGTTCTGACAGTACCATGACTCAAAACAGTGCTGTTTCTCGTTCAATTCCTGTTACCAGTCCTGCGCACAGCCATACGCTCTAATTCTACCCGATTTTGCAAGTCGACCCTCGGTTAGTGCATGAAGCAAGTACTCCCCCTCTGCATACTGGCTCCTGGGCGTCGTGTATCTGAGTCGATGTGGACTATTATTGATATAACGCGCCTGGACTAGCCTAGACATGATCATCGAAGGTAAAAATTAACTACGCGGGGGCGCAGTCCTGATCGCGCCAATAATTCTCGGTTTTGAAATGTCAATCATCTGCAGGACCATCATGATGGGCAAGCGACACTTAAAAAACTGATTTGTGCTGTATAGAGCTGTATATATATGTGGATTTTGATGATCTTCGGAGAAACTCGTAGAAGCGCTCTTCTTGTTCCGGTTCCGTCAAGAGCCCTGACCGTTTAGTCTTGTAAAGGAGGACAGGAAGGCAAGGCGACGACTTCGTTATAACAAATTTCCGGAGGAATCTTCCCCTGGAATGGCGGATTGAAAATGACGCGCCCATGAGTATAAAATGTGCATGCTGATTATTGTACGTACATCAGCAAAGATGTTTCTGTTCTTTCCACGTACTCGATTGATGAACAGTGGTTACCAACAAGCGCAACGCAAAAGAACTTCAAAGAAAGCTGAAGGAATGAATTTCATTGCGGACTGCGCCTGGTCCTTGTGGCGGTGTTAGTTGGATTAAAATTAGATTTCGAGCCTTTTCATAGACGCGGGTCTCTTTCCCCGCACAAAATATATCCTTGAAACCTGCGCTAAAAGCGGCATGAGGTTGGTAAAGATCCGAGTCGATCTAGACTGAAGGGGGAGCATCCTAAAAGAGGTCGTCATACTGCCATACCAGTGCTGGCACGGAGGGACCCCAGAAGTATAGAAAGATTTGCCCACAATCCGGGATAAAAGCTCGGACAAAATGTCCCAGATTAGCGTAAAAAGCGCGTGACTGAGAAGATTATACGAAAAGATAAGAATAGTCGGGGTGGCGTGGGTCCTTTGCTGACGTGAAGCCAAACTTGTTCAAATTTCCCGCATTGCTCATTTTTGGTTGTCCTCCTTTTTCCGTCACCATCACATTCATTTTCTTTTGCTTCCTCCCTCCACTATCGTACTCACCGCCGCTCAACGTTTCGCGGTCTCTTCTCTTTCCTTTTCTCCTTCTACCCACAGGCAGAGGTCACGACTTTCACGATGATACCCTCACTATCTCTGCTAGCTTTTACACTAGCAACCACCTCGCCTACTTGGGCACAGACCGCAGGAACGTTTGCGGATGGAGGAAACACGCAAGTCAGCGCCATGATGGTGAGAAACTCGTTATTTTGTTGCTCGACAATGTTCATCGGCCCCTAGATGTTCGTCGGCAATAAGGATCAAGTATACATCCTGGACAAAGCGGAAGGTAATGCTGCGCAAGTTAATGGTCATCCTGCGTGGGGTGCTGTCTGGTGAGCGATAAAAAGCTTAGATCTTGCCCTGTCGTCTAGACATTATCCCAGGAATATCGATACACACGATGTCGTCGTGCAGGACGTCAAGACGAACGTGTTTTGCTCATCTGGGATGCATCTTCCCAACGGTTCGTTTGTGACATTCGGCGGAAACGGTGCCGTTACCAAAGGCGGCAACGTTGGTTCTGTCCTCAACGACGAGGGCTCGGCCTCGTATGATGCCCTGTATCAGGATTACGACGGTGGAAAAGCAATTCGCGTCCTCGACCCCTGTTCTGCAGGTTCCGACTTCCAATCTACTCAGTGTGGTTGGTTCGATGATCCCAGTGTACTCGCCATGCAAAAACGACGATGGTATTCTACGGCTGAGCCAACCGCTGAAGGCGATATCGTCATTATTGGTGGTTTTGCCAACGGCGGATACATTAATCGGAACTATCCCAACGTGGACCCAGAGTTCGAGGGTGGTGCCGCCGAATGCACCTACGAGTATTATCCTGCAAATGGACGGACGGCTACTACCATGCAGTTCATGATCAATACTTCCGGCCTCAATTCTTACCCTCACACCTTCCTGATGCCATCTGGTAAAATGTTCGTTCAGGCTAACGTTTCGACTGGTAAGTCGTGTGGTTTCTTTACATGCTTATATCTGTCTTATATGTTATTCTTAGTCCTCTGGAATCACACTTCCAACGAGGAAACGGCGCTCCCAGATATGCCCGGTGGAGTTGTTCGCGTGTATCCCGCATCCGGAGCCGTCGCCATGCTTCCTCTCACACCCAAGAATAATTATAATCCCACGATCCTCTTCTGTGGAGGTTCAGACATGCCGGACTACTCCTGGGGTAACTACTCATGGCCATTCATAAACACGTGGGAGTATCCAGCTTCAACGGATTGTCACCGCATCACCCCCGAGCCTGAGGACGGCTCAGCTCCCGTTTACGTCAAAGACGACGATATGTTACAGGGAAGGACTATGGGCCAGTTCGTCATTCTACCCACTGGTGTTCTGCTGGTGGTGAATGGAGGTATCAATGGCACTGCTGGTTATTCCACCATGACGCTTCAGACGACGTCTTACAACGATATGCCCTACGGAATGTCACTTGCTTCCGGGCCCGTCGGTACACCCGCCCTTTATGATCCCGAAGCAAACAGTGGCAAGAGGTGGTCTAATGATGGTTTCTCAACATCTGATATTGCCCGTTTGTATCATTCATCTGCTATTGTTCTCCCGGACACCTCTGTATTGATTGCTGGATCTAACCCCAACGTCGACGTCAACCTGACGACCTACTTCGACACCGAATATCGCGCTGAAATATTCTATCCCCCTTACTTCTCGGCCAGTACCCGACCAGAGCCGACCGGTCTGCCGTCTAAACTCTCTTACGGTGGGGACTCCTTCGATGTCACCATACCGTCCAGCTCATACTCCGGTGACTCTAATGACGCGGCCGCGAGCGCTTTTGTATCCGTTCTTCGAACTGGTTGGACAACCCATGCGATGAACATGGGCCAGCGCTATCTCCAACTCAACAACACGTATACCGTGAACAGCAACGGCACTATTGTCTTACATGTCTCGCAGATGCCCCCAAATGCGAATATCTACCAGCCGGGGCCTGCATTCTTCCATGTCGTTGTGAACGGTATTCCAAGCAACGGATCTTATGTTATCATCGGAAGCGGGAACATTGAAACGCAGACATTGGCTACCGCGGCGGTACTGCCCGCAAGCGTTAACAACACCAAAGCTTCAGGTTCAGCCGATGGCTCTACAACATCATCCAGCGGCGATCAAAACAACAGCACCTCCAAGACGAATACCGCTGCTGTTGTTGGCGGCGTTGTTGGTGGGCTAGTAGTCCTGGGTATACTTGGTGCGCTTATTGGTATCTGTCTATCGCGACGAAGACGTGAGGCCAACCGTCAGCCTACGTCCTCGTACGCGATGCGTGACGGACCTGGGTACGGAGCGTCTCTAGGTGCCGGCGCTGGCGCTGGCGGTACGGATAAGGCCTTGCGGAGTTCTGACTCTAGTGCCTTTATACCGTTACAGCATGCATATAACCAAAACGAATCGTGGAGCTCGAGCACTGCAAGTCTACAAGCGCCGTACCAGGATCACGAATCCCACGATCGGCACGGGATGAGCATGGACTATGACCCGTATGCTGCTGAATCGAGGATGAGCACGAGTACGCCTGTGGGACGGCCGCATAGATATTGATTAGTGATAGAGGCGAGGGTGTGTTACGGTATGTCTTCAGTGGTATTAGTTGCGAACGGATTTTCTTCTCTTTCAATGTTATCTTTATCCTCATCACTTCACCTGCTCGTATTTAAAACCCCTGTTAATTCCTTAGAGCAGGTTGTACAGTGTACACGCACCGCATTGCATTTCATACCCTGAGGGTACTGTGGCTACCCTTTTGTTCCAGTTGCACTCTTTATATATCGGCATCTTTCTGTTTTATGCACGGACCTCTATGGACTTGTGTAGTTACTTCTTAATAGTGCACTCAGGACCAACACGCTCCTTTTGCAATAGCAGCATTTCATCAGTAGGCGGCAGGGACTTCCAGGCACGCCGAATGCAAGGATTCAAGTGTAATAGGTCTGTAATATAATGTTCTCGATCTTGTCAATGATCTTGGTAGCCTTTGCAGGACTTCTGTGTGGGTTCTTGGGTTCTACAGTGCTCAATACCATCCAAACAGGTGAGGCTGCTTTCCTCTTTCGACGTTCTCCATTCTCCGCCCTTGGCGCGATCAAGCATTTCGGACGGTGGTGAGCAATTTTAGCCGATGAATGATTGAAGCCCTGACTCTTGGCACGACGTCGGGTGCGCTTCGTAATCGCTACAACAGTTCCAGTCTGCAGATAACAGGATACAACTACATATTCTTTCAATCCGGTGAGAGTCAATTTTTCGAGGCCTTTCGTGTTGATATCTCAACTTCGTGATACAGCCTCCTTCGACATTCCACGATCCGCGATTTCAAGCACTTCTCGGACGGCAGTGAGTCATTTTAGTGTATGCTGTGGTTGAATCCCCGACTCTTAGCACGACGTCTTGTACGCTCCGTAAGTTTATGTGCTATTCGACGAATCAGGTCGCTTTTGGAACGGTATCAACTTGAACTCCACTGGTGAGAATCAGTCTTTTGATGACTTTCGTTCTGGTATCTCATCTGTTTGATAGATAGATGTAGACTGATATTGTGCGTATCTCGGTTCAGCATGTGTTACCATTTTCTACCGAAGACCGGATTCAGAAATTGTTCCACACGTACTCCGCGGCGAACTCTATCTCACTTCTTAATGGCCCCGAATCTCCCCAATTGAGTTTTACGTGCGAGCTGCTTATCTCTTCACGATAAGTATACTTCTTTCGGGCAATATAAATCCCGGAAGGAAGCCTGCTTGCTTTCCGTTCTGACCACCATGTCGAGCGATGTGGATGCCGCTGCTGTTGCTGACCTCCATAAGCTGGGATACGAGCAGCAGATGACACGAGTACGTGATTCGTCCTATCTCTGAGTCCATACTCTCGCTGATCTGAGTGGATAGAGGCGCGGGTTGTTTCATATATTATTCAGTGCGTTCCTTCTTCTCTTCTGAATTGTTGCGCTATTGATAGTCGATGTAGTGACGCTAGGTATGCCTTGCTCTTCGACTAGCGCAGCCTTACAAGCTACTAAATTTGACTTGACTATACCGTAGCCATTATGGCAGTGCGTAAGTGCATCGAACAATTCAATTTTGCTGCGAGATGGACAAAAATACATTCCCAGCTTACGGCCTTTCTGCTCCATTCGCCACTGGACTCATTGGAGGCGGACCAGCGGTTTTGATCTGGGGGTGAGGATTCCGTGCTTCCGTGGTTCAGACAAAAATAACCACTCATACTATCGAAGATGGGTATTCGTCTCAGCGATTATATTCACTCTCGCGTTATCAATGGCCGAAATTAGCGCCAAGTATCCAACTTCTGGTGGGGCATACTATTGGTGTTTCCGCCTCGCGTCACCCAGGAGTCGCGTACTGCTATCGTGGATCAATGGGTGGCTGACGATGGTGGGCGTGTGGACAATCTGCCTGTCAGTCACTTTCGTAAGGCCGAAGTTCCTTGGGATTGAATGCGCTCATCTGATCATGGACCGCTTCAGGGTACTGCGCAGATTATAGTTGCAGGGGCGGGTATTTTCCACCCGGACTGGGTTGCCCAGTCGTGGCAGACATGTGAGCCTCATTATTTCATCTACAGAGAGTTTGTCTTAATTTGTACCAGATCTCATATTTTTGGGAGTGACACTCATCTGTACGACACTTGATATTTTCTTTAACGATATTCTTCATTATGTCGATGTACGTTCTCGTTACGCCCGCGAGAAGTAAGGCTGTTGACGAGATGTCAATAGGTCCTGTGCGCATGCTGGACGATTCTCGGTGTCCTTGGTATGGTGAAATTCGTACGACCCTTAACCGATTGCTGAGGTCTTTCAAGTTATTCTCGTGTGCCTTTCGGCCAAGGCGGCGGCAGGTCGTCAATCAGCCGCTTTTGCTCTCGGGCATTTCGATCCATCTGCATCAGGCTGGACGCCCGGATGGTCATTCTTTATCGGTCTATTGCCTGTGAGCCGAATTTTGAGCCGTTTTTCACTTCTAATTGGTGCTTGCAGCCCGGTTAGTTCATAAACGGTTAAGCTATTGCACTGTCTGACCTACCCCGAAGCATATACGTATGCCGCAATTGGCATGAGTGAGTCTTAGAGTACGGGGTTTTATCAAGACTCATATCGAATTTCAGTCGCTAGCATGGCCGAAGAGCTTCATAATCCGACGGTTGACCTGCCAAGAGCCATGGTGTGGTCTATTCCACTCGGTTTCTTGCAAGGCGTTTTCTTCTTGTTGCCTATCTTGTTCACGCTCCCCGATGTCGCTACATTGCTGTCAGGTGGGACATGGTTCGTTCTCTTCTTTTTGGCTTGATCAAACAAATATGCAGTCGCCAGTGGTCAGCCTATCGGTGTCATGTTCACGCTCATAATGGGCTCAAAGGGTGGTGGATTCGGAATGGTAAGGTCATGCTTATGACGTAGATTCTGATAGCTTATCTGTAATGCTTGATGTAGTGGTTCATCAGTGCGTGCTTATATCGACCTGTTCAATTTTACACTCACACATACTAGTTTTCGGAGTCGCCATGTTTTGTGCTATATCGATTTCATCCGCTGCTTCTCGAGCGACATGGGCATTCGCAAGAGACAAGGCAATACCGCTGCACAATTTCTTTGCTCGTGTCTCGTCAGAAAAACACGGCCCTGTCAATGCCTTCCTCCTCGTTACCGTTATCCAGTTGCTGCTGGGACTGATATATCTCGGCTCCAGCGCGGCTTTTAATGCTTTTGTAGGAGTGGCGGTGATGTGCCTACAAGCAAGCTACTCGATGCCAGTCCTCATATCCCTTGTCAACGGCCGTGACAACGTCAAAGATTCTCCGTACTCGTTGGGTAGGTGGGGATGGGCCATCAATATCATTGCAGTGCTCTGGACCATGTTCGAGATGGTGCTATTCTCGATGCCAGCGGTGGTACCTGTGACAAGAGTGACCATGAGTAAGAGCGTCATTATATGTTCCGTCCAAGACTTAACAGTAGGTTTTCTAGATTATGCCTCTGTGGTGTTTGTCGGATTTGCAACCATCAGTGCTGTCTGGTATATAATCAGTAAGTTTGTTCCTAGCCCAGGGGCATTGACCTGAGTGTATCATCTCCTTTTAGATGGGCGCTTCTATTATACAGGTCCACCCATTCCGACTCGGAGCCAGTCAATACAACCTAGTTCTGAAAGTGTTGTTGTCAATGTGAATGAAAAGAAAGGTGGAACTTTGGAGGACTAATCTCGTCGCAATGGCTTAAGAAAGTCTTCTAGGGTTGTGAAAGGGAACGGCAACCATAAATAAGCCCAGAGAGCCACCTAGCAAACTGCTTGGAATTACAACCCTTTTTTTCGGTATGAATTGTCATGACGAATGTTACCGATAAGTATTTGCAAGGATGACAAAGCCAAGGTCAGGGTCTTCTTACTTTCGTACCTCCAGTTGCCACTCGTCAAGGTACCAAGTCACTGCAAAATAAAAATTTCAATGATTAGGTACGCCTGAATTTTGCCGCCTGGGTTTTAATGGTATGCATAAAATCGTTAGGAACCAGCTGGATGGTCTCGAAAGCCTCGTATCGGCTGCACGCACCGATGTTGAAGTGTGCCCAAGAATGCTTACCGTCGTGCACCGTCATCTTCGCACAATCAAGCTTCCTCGAGACCTTTTTATATCTACCGGGGAACCGTCTGCCACTGCTCAACTTATGGTGAGCTGTCTGGACGCCTTGCGCCTGACACTGTTATGGTCGAACCGGAAGAACAAAGGCCTCTCCGAACGCGTCATGCAGCAATGGATTGTGGCATGGGACTGGTCGTCGTTTATGGCAGATGAAGTGATCTTAAAGGAGCCTCAGTCTGCCGAAGGCGTTGAATTCCGGTACAAGGTCGTCGAAGTTGTCGCCGATCTCCACAGGCTTGCTACCTTTGAGAGTCAAGGGACCCCTTACGAAGTAGAGATTCTGAACATGCCTGGATTCTTCTCTACGCTTGTACGTCTCTGGTTTCATATGTTGTGCCATGGGGGATCTCTGGCGGCACTCAGAGGAATATCGCATTCGTTGATTGTGTTTAACTTGATTGACTCCGACAATATGGACAACTTCAGACGCGCTATCAGAGAAATCGGTTTTGTGCTCCAGGATATACCGAATACCGCTTCGCTATTCATCACGCACATTTTAGGGACGATCGAGGTTAACACCATCAACATGCGTCTCCTCAATGGACCATTGGCTTTAATGGCCTACGCTTTGGATTTTCACTCCGACTATATCATTTGTCCTTTGATTGCCTGTCACGGTCCAACCTTCGTCACTGTTCTCATGGCTCGCCTCACATCTTCCAAGCTTACTTACGAACTAGGAAACATTGAAGATAGGAAGCTGGATAAACACATTCAAGTCAACATGACCGAATCTTGTTTCATTTTATGCATCAAGCTCTTGGAAATTTGCATTGGGATGCGCGGCCTTCCCTGCGTCGTCCAGATACTCCGGGGTCGTCTCCTTCCCACTTGCTTCAAAGCTGCATTGTCTCTTGGGCACCAATCGCGTCCCTTCCACGGGAACATTGGAGCCTTGTGCTTCGCACTTTTTCGGACGATTGCATCGTTCAGCATCTATCCGGAAGTAATGCGACTCGTGATGAAATCTAACAAGCACCTGGAAGCGCATGGCCTCAAGGATCTCGTGAAATCGACAGTCCCAGAGCTGTGGACGTCTTGGAATACATTGTATGATACAGTGACAGAGAGACATACCGCCAAGCCCAACTATTCTGTTCTTCCGCGGAGACTTTGCAACAATCCACAGGTAAGTGGGAACTATCCATTCTGCAATCTTTATGCGTCTGACTCAGTGCAGTGCCCTAATCCGTATATCCGTCCCATCGATGCCAAACGTTGTAAAGGCTGTCTTTACGTTCACTATTGTTCTCGGGAATGCCAGAAGGGCCACTGGACTAGCCACCGACAGAAGTGCAAAAGTCTCGTGTCGGCCAGAGAAGGTATTTTTTCATCATTCTAATTCTAACAGTCAAATCTAATCATATAGTCATTGCTTCGTACAGCTGGGGAACCTATGCGCGTGAACACTCTATATCAAAATTTCGCTGAGTGGATGGTTGACCTAGACCTGCCTCGTTTTCTCGCGGATACAAAGGAAACTCGTCAAAAACTAGAGGAAAAACGAGCGATGACGGAGCCTTACAGGAAATACCCCATGGTGGTAGAGGTATCGTACAACTCCGTGCCTATCAAACTGGGAAGGGTTTATCCTGGTGAAGAGGCTCGTACTACCGGAATCGGTCAAATACCGGAGGTTATGGCCATATTAGAAAAGAGAAGGGGTCACTTGAACGAAGTATTCTTCTATGTCGCACTTCCATCTGGCAAGGGCCCTGGAGCTGAGTGCATCTGTACAATAATCAGTATATGGTGAGATTTTAGAGCAGGACCACGTTAAGAAGCTAAGCTGATGTTTACTATTCCTTGCTGCAACAGACAGAATTCCTTGCTAGTCCTGCGCGGTTGTAAAGAGTTGCAGTCAGTCCGATACATACAAGTACTATCATGTAGCTTCACATTTTTATCCTTTTGTGACAGTAATCTATGCAGCAATTTGTTCGAGAGAGATGGCGGAACTTCTTCCAGGTCTGCGGAGAAATGACAACTGTGCTTTCCAGGGGTCTTAGTGGGCTGTATGTGCTTCTATCGCAGGAGTAGTAGTATATCCTCGTCTGACTATCGTTGCCTTCGGGCCACTCTTGAAGAAAACATTTTGCCGCTGGGAAAAAAACAGAAGCTCTTGTCGCGTTGCTTCGAATCTAGAAACGCTGTGAGCCTGACAATGAAGGAACTTGGTTGATAAAAGGCCTGTACCTATGCAACTTATGTCTGCGCAAAAATGAATTTATAGGACGGTTTACCTCGTTCACCGCTTACCGTTCTTTAGCAGGAGGGACGACTTCGAGTCTTGTGATATAGTGGGAGCGGCGGCTGACAAAGCATTTCGATTTCTTTCCCGCCCACCGGGGACGTATAACTGTATTCGCGACTGGAGATTCCGTATGTCCTTTTCAGCCTTCATTTTTCTTCTTCAAAAGTTCTTTCAGGCATAGACAACTATGGATTCTGTTTCTAGCCTCGCAAGTACCGTGTCGACTGCTCGCAATGATTCCTCTGTCCTTTCCCAGGATGCTCTCCCTTGTATCTCATCATCTTCGCACCAAGAAAACGCCCCAGGACCTTCGTTCATCGCTGGAGACACCTACTGCTACAGCTCGCGTCATGGTGGATTGCCTTGATGGCCTGCGTGCTGCCCTTCAGTGGGAATCAAACCAGAATAGCCACCTGTTGCGGCAACAGGAAACCTTCGAAACAGTACGGCATGCTCAAAGAACGCGTGGCGGAATATTGGCCTGTGGCATGGAAGTGGTCGTCATTCTTGGTGGAAGAAATCGTCGCGAAGGAACCTCTCTCCGTCGAAGGCACCGAATTCCAGTACCGGACGCTTGAGGTTGTCGCAGAGTTTCTCAGACTGGCCGCATTTGAGACTCAGGGATGTCCCCACGAATCCAAGGTCCTCAAAACGCCTCACTTCCTCTCTACTCTCGTCAAGTTATGGTTTCATACCCTGCGCCATGGTGGCTCTCCCGCAGCTCTTCGGGATACAGCCTTCTCTCTGATCTTATTCGACTCAATCAACTTTTCGACTGTGGATGGCTTTGAGGACGTTCTTGATCAAGTCGACGACATTCTGAAAGATACACCCGACGCGGTGACAATCTGTTGTACACATATCTTCAACGTCATTCAGTGCAATACAGTCAATATGCGTCTCCTTGACGGCCCCCTTGCATTCGTGGCCTATGTAATGGAATTTCATGACTTGCTTTCTCCCCTCATTGCTTGCCGTCTTCCGTCTCTCGTTACTTCTGTCATGGTGCACCTAACATCTTCTAAAGTCTCCTACGATCTCGTCAACATAGACGACGTAAAATGGGACAGATATACCCAAGAAAACATGGTCGAATGTGTGTATCTTCGATGCGCTCGGATATTGGGAAGTTGGTTCATAAAACGCGGCCATCCCTGCATCGTCGAGGCACTCCAAGGTCGCTTTTTGCCGTCTCTCTTCAAAACTGCCTTGTTCTTCAAACGTAGATCGAATCCTTTTCAGTCTGACTTGCAGAATATATGCTGTTGCGTTCTCAAGATGATCGCAAAATATAGCATATATCCAACGATATCACGTTTGGTGGTCAAATCTAGTCGATACATCAAGAAACATAGTCTTGGAACATTGGTGGAATCTACGGCACCATCACTATGGAGCTCTTGGTCGGTTTTGGAAGATACAGCTGCGCAAAAGTATTCTCACGTCCCGAGCTATTTTTTCACGCCGCGGGAGACGTGCAGTAATCCGCAGGTACAGCCCTGTTATGATAACGTTTGCAACTCTGACATGAGGAGATAGTGTTCACATCCATATATTCGTCCTCAAGATGTCAAGCGCTGCTCAGGATGCTTTGTCGCCCATTATTGTTCGCAAGGCTGCCAGAGAGATGATTGGATGGAACACCAGTTGACGTGCAAGCATCTCATGCTAGACAGAAAAGGTAGCAGTTGTTCCCGTCGATATCGGTGATATGCTGATATGTCCGTCTACAGCTGGAAGACCCGTGAAGTTGAATACTTTGGAGCTCGATTTCGCCGAGTCGGTGGTTAGTCTGGATTTCTCCGCTTTCCTCGCAGAGACAGCAGTAGCACGGGCCGAGCTAGAAAAACGACGGTCCATGATGGGGCCTGAGGAATGGTACCCGATAGTGGTGGAGATTTTGTACGACATCGCACCGCCCAGACTAGGACGAATCTATCTAGGGGAAGACGCTGATGCTGAGATTCGTCAAGTGCCGGAACTGTGGACTGCATTAGAACAGAGAAAGGGCAGGGGTGAAGAGGTATTCTTCTACACGGTACTTCCGTCTGGCAAGGACTTCGAACCTCGGCATGTTTACAGGTCTGTTGGAATGCACGGTGAGTTCGTGTTGTAGTGATTGATAAATGCAATGACCGCTTGTGAGTGCTGTCAGGAAAATAGCGTCTCTAGCTGCGTGTGTCTTGCGTTCTTCGGAAGCCTTTAAGTCAAGTCAGGTCAAGTCTATCTTCGTATGCGCAAGGCTGCGACCCTGTTGCGAGGTTCCGTTCTTTGGTTAGCTGCGTTTATCTGAATACTGGTGGTATTTCCGCCGCACTGCTGTTAAGCTTTCGGCTAGGGGTGCCTTGAGGGGTCCAAACATCGTGTCGCCCGCACTATCCTTTCTCGCATACCAACAACAGATGCTTACCAGACCACGATCCACTATGTACCGCATCAAGATACCGGCTGAAGTTCTTTCCTCTTTTTCCACGCTCGTGCCATCGGTAATCGATGATAATTTTAGACTCTGGCAATCAATTGGCAGTCGACATCCTGTGTAGAACGAATTCCAGAACCTAGACGACCCTGGGTTCTGAAGATGGCGTAAATAGCCCGCGCCAAGCCAAAGACGAAGGCATTCAATTATGTATGTTTCGTGACAGGTGAGACTAGTCACAGGCGTTTTTGCAGCATGGCTGACTGGTGGATATAAACAAACATCGTGATTTAGCTGTGAACTTTTCCTTTCTCGTTCTCCCATGGCATCAACGGCGCCATCCCCCTACAGCTCCTGGTCGAACGACGATCAGGATGTTGGGTCGAGGGCTTCCTGGGAGGCCGAGTCCACTACTCGCGCCATGTCTCTCGCTGCAGCACCGTATGGAGCTGCGTCTCCACTAGTCCCTTTGCGACCTTCATCGATACCTGAGCAGGAAATGCTCTGGGACTCAGATACCACTTCTAGAACGCGCTCCTCAGTGACGAACACGCACGCTTCTTTGCCGTCGAAACTCAATACCCCCCTCAGTCCACTTAGACGCTCGATGTCCGTCTCCGAGTCAGATGCTCCGCCGGATCCAGTGCAAGGATACCCTAGGATAGCATCGCTATCGAAAGCCTTTCCTTCATCACCGCTCAATCCTTCTTCTTCAACATCACCCCCTCCTTCATCAAGATCATCGACACCTTCTCCACCTCTTGGTCCTCGTTATAATCGCCCCTCCACGTCAACAACACAACTACTTGGTCGGGTACCCTCAGAAGAGTCTCGGGTCCTGTCTACCTCCCGCAACTCCCGGGGGTCAATGATTTTATATCACATACCCGTGCCTGGCGACGAATCTTTCAAACTAGAACCCCCTCCCTCCCTCCGACATCTCATGTCATCGACGTCTTCGCGTGATTCAATGCTGTCTATCTCCTCGGATTCCAAATACCCGTCCATGCTGAGTGAGCACGGTCTGGTGCCTTACGCGTTTGACCCTAACGAAGACGAGGGTGGGTTTGACAAAGAAGATGCGGAGCTCGATGCACGAAGTAGTGAGCAGAGAATGTCATGGAGAGGGCTGGTGAACATGGTCGCGTTACTCGCGATTATACTGGGTGTCCTCGGTTTGTTCGTGATATATCCGGTGACAGGGCATTTTCGCGATGATGGGAAAAGTCAGAAAATTGTGGAGAATAAGTGGATCAATGGGACGGGCCAGGCGATTTCGGGGTCTCCGGTATAGCGACGCCGCTTTTGTGTTTAAGGTAAGTGTTATGTTCGTGAGACGTCGAAGACTTGAAGTTTATTTCCCACCAATAGGTCTTTTTGATTCTCCTTTCTCTCGCATTCCGTATCATATATCACGCCGTGCATTGTGGATCCACTTTTTGCTCCAGGACAATCTACAGTTACCATACTTCATGTACATCAACCATCCTTAGGCTTCTGGTCGTCCTTACCCTTCGTTTTGTATCGTATAATGCTACCGGTCTATTATTATCTTTATCAATTACATGTATACCTCGCACATGGTGTTTTTTTTTTCGATGTGGAATAAGGCCCGGTGAACTTCTAGGCGCTTGTAAGTCGCTGCCGCATGGGCCTCTGGTCTGGTCGATAAGAACTAGGAGCGAATTACTGTCCAGGCTGCACGAATTGCTGTCCCTAGGAACATTTCCTGCCCTTGAAAATCAGTTACGCAGATCATGACGTCAAATGTGCTGCGCATTTTCCTCGCGGAAAAACGAGACGTAACAAAAAAAACAAGTTGAAGGATGGATTACGTAAATAGTAGTCACTCTGGCAACGGTTCCTATCAAGGGAATAGCATTTTCTGTCAGCCCGCGAAGAACCCATGCCGCAAGTTTCCAACCATCGTTGGTCTGTCGGACCAGCACACCTCAAGGAATACTTCAAACGTGATTGAACTGGTCCTGTGATGGGGGACAGCCACTGGAAAAAGGGCCAGAAATGGAATAAGAAAGGTGTTTCACAGTCAGAACAAAGGAAACCCCACTTTATTCGCGGAAAAGCTGCCGTTTCGGCGTGCCACAGGAGCATTAGATATCAGTAGGTTTTGGTGGGGTTTTTGCAGAGAAGTCACATCTTCGGATAAGTATCTTTTCGGGCCCGGAAAAGAACCAGTCCCCGGAGTACCTGCGTTTTGTATCTTGTTTTGCTCTTTTTGTTCTATATCAATGCATTCTATTGTGCTTCGCGCGGGTGAACTGTTCTGCATTGAGGGCAGCCGCGTGTAAGGGGTGTATTGCATGCAGGCGTATTTGGCCTTGACCGTTGTACTTGGACATGGTTGATCCACGAACTATTTGTGCAGAACGCCGACAGTTATGGGCCCCTTCAGAAGAGATTTCGCGCGTTCCGAGGGCACTACTGAGTCATGCAAATACTCAGAGCGGATATCGGTCCGGTAGATCCGAAGAAGCCGAATCTTGATCCACGAAGTTTCGAACGCTCACTCTTGGGGATTCATTTCTGCGACAGAAGCTCCACTTCGAGCCCGGCTACGACCAACCTCGCTCCCTCCTGAAGGCCGGGATAGACTACATTGTTTGTGCAGAAAACGTGCTTATTATCGTCCACAGTTCTTCTTGATCAACAGCTACTGGTGCCGGACAATTATGTGAAAGTTGCGGCTTGTGTGGTATGCTCTGACTCGACTTTCCTTCCCGATCAGAACTACGAAGAAGGACGCGCGGTGGGAGGATTTCTCCTGGATCAACAAGAAATGCCCTAACGTGTTCGGCTTGAATGCATCCGCAATCTTCTTACAGCATGTCGGCCCACGCTTGGCACATGGAACTGCAGGTCGCAAGGGGGTTTCTGTTTTTTATTTTCAGGAGAAGATTGAAGCGCATCTTTATACATGCCGCTTCCGTATTGCACTCTAATGGTCCCACTCGTACCTGCCTAAAACCGTCGCCTCCGTCTGATGTTTTTAGTAAAATTCTCTTTCTTGCATTCGCCAGCTTTGGCACATAATATCTACCTCCCCTCCCCTTCGTAAGGTAGGTGTGACTTGCCGAAGGTGCTGTAAACGCAGGATGATGACTTTGAGACTTTTAGGCCATCTCAGGGTGCCCAATACCAATATCCGACTGCAGTCAAAGACGGGATAATAGGTATGCATATTCCGCTGCCATCAAAATGACTGTGAGACTGGCTGGATGAGTTAGCGCATCAACACAAGCCCTCGGAAGGTTGCAAAATGTCACCAGAAATTTATCGTTGGTAAAGTACTTATTTACGGAGTATAAAATCGGAATCAGTGGTGGAACATGAATGGATTGGGATCATTGTCAAATGAGCTAGGAGTGGATGTTTCATAAATGTTTCCTTAGAAATGATGCTAAAGGGCTTTCCGATATACAGGGAACGTGCCCATTTATCTCAACAAGATTGTTTCTACACTAAGCCCTCAGCTCCGCATACTGTGGGTGACGACTGGGCATCATTTTGGACCCGCTTAAGCCTGTTCTTGTACTCGCCACCCTGTCATTTTGCTAACGTTCCGAAGATGACAAAGTGTCGCTTAAAATGTAAATTGTTTGATCTACAGACTGATCAAAAGTTCTGCGAGCAGTGGAGGAAGAATGATCAAAGGAGTATAATGAAAGGAACCGTGATTCATATAGTGTATGTATCGGCATTTCTACGGAGATATACCTAGCCTAAATTCTAATGCGATGACCATGCAATAACACATTCGAGTTTGGAGTTTGAAGCAGCTTAACTTATAGGGCGGGGCGAGGCGGAATGGTCACATGATCGAAAGCGGAGGTCAATTACATAATTCGCGTTTCTGACATGTGGCACCCCCTTTCACGCGCACGAGCGACTTTTCTTCCACCGCCATGCCGCGAAACGCGTCTTCGCCGAAATCGCGCTGCAAACGTGCTTCAAAAACTCGCGTCCGTTGCTTGGACGCTTCTGCAGCCACACCATTTACTTCCTTACACTTTATGCGTGATGCAACGATGTCAGCAATGGCCGAAGAAATACACAACAAATGCAGTTCAAAGGATGTGGACGAATTTCTGGAACAATTCCTTCCCAGAGGTCCTCCAGATATTCCTGACAGTAACGTTGCCGCCTTCTAGAAGATTGCGAAGAAGACAACCGAAACTGCGATGTACGGTCCTTTGGTATGCCATTCCCGCTAATCATGTTGCTCACTGGTTACTAATTGCGTTCGAAACAGATCAATGCTCTCACGCCTTTTTGCGTGAATATGCAGCTTATCGATACCCACGCTACTCCTGATCCCCAGTCCAACAACTTCAATCCGGATTTGTTGAAGCCCGATGTCGCAGTGTACAAGGCAAAAGATATTGTGGATCCTATCACCCAGTTTTCTTTGATGGAAACCCATGTAGAGCTCAAATTAGCTGCCATGGACGACGCGTTCAGTGATGAAGGAGTGCTTGAGCCCGGTTCCGAGTTGAGCCACGACACCCGAGGCCAGCTCGTATCCTACGCCAAAGCGCAAATGGCTTCTCAATACCGCACCCACCTGTTCACCGTTTTTATCTGCGCAGACAAGGCAAGGCTTCTACGCTGGGACTGTTCTGGCGTGATCATTACGCGTGCGTTCCCGTACGATTCGGGTGAATCGACATATCTGCAAGAGTTTTTCTGGTGTTTGAGCCATGCTGATGACGTGACTCGCGGATGGGATACCACCGTCACAGAGCCCACACCCGACGAAGCAGCCCGAGCACGACATAGCTTGGACATAGGTCAATCAGAGGCGCTATACAAGTTCGCCGTCTATGATGATATCAATCTTGACGCCGAGCCCTCATACTTTATTGCAGGAAGACCATTCGAAAGTCATGCGTACCCTACAGGCCGCGCAACCCGCTGCTTCATCGCTTATCACCTGGCTGAAAACCGAAATGTTTTCATGAAAGACACTTGGCGCATTGTTGCACCGGGTTTAGTCGCAGAGGGTCAGATCTACGAGCGGCTGCATAAGGCAGAAGTACCGCACATAGCGGAGTTTATCTTAGCTGGTGATATCCTAGGGCCAACTCATAAGACGACGGTCTTTAAGCCAGGTTTTGGTCTACAAAAGCAGTACCAACATTATCGACTTGTGTTGGGAACGGTTGGTCGACCGTTGACGTCTTTTGGTTCTTCGTGGGAAATGGTAAATGCAGTGAAGGATGCGTTGATAGGTTGGGTTTATTTTGTCGGCATGTTTGTGATTCTGAACCAAACTGTACAGCGCACCAGCAGGCTTTCGAAAAACTGCAGATCATGCACCAAGACATCAGCGTCGGCAATATCTTGATTACGGAGGATATCAATGGACACCTTGGCGGTATACTTATAGATTGGGATCTCTGTCAATTAACGGGACAAAATCACAAAGGGATCGGGACCTGTGGAACGAACAGTTCGTCAAGTCGCTTTGAATAGAATATTGATACTAAATTATTCTTGCAGGGAACATGGCAGTTCATCTCGGCCAAATTATTACTGGATCCATCTGCTCCGCACACCATAACTGATGAATTGGAGTCTTTTTTGCACGTGCTGACGTGGGTCTCCATCATGTTCACGCCAACTGCCATGTCGCCTGTGGATCTATCTTCAACGTTACGTCTTTGCTATGACGAAATTTGGGGTGCTCCCGAACAGCCGATGGGTGGCATGAGCAAGCGAACTGCAATACAGTCTGGTATGTCGAGTATCAGGATGCTTGAACTTGCTAGCACCAATCTGGACGAACTACTCTCCCCTCTCAACTCTTCTTTCGGCGCCTGGTACGGATCTGAATTGTATTGCATGCTATTGGAAGAAGACCCTCCCATCGCTCAAACAATGCTAGACCGTCTGCGAGATCACGGCTGGATGCTGGAACTTATTACAACGGCGCTGCAACACCGGAATGCGTGGCCTGCTAATGATTGCGCTCGATTGAACTCGGTTTCTAAGCCACGGGAAAGACGTAATAGGAAGCGGAAATCTGAAAGTGAGTTGGAAGGCAGCAGGCCTGCGCAGAAGGCTCGGTTGGCCCCTAAAGAACGTGAATTGCTTTAGCTATCAGCTGCTCTCCATCCTCTTGTCCGTGATTGTGCAAACCTGTTTTTGTATGAGTGTTGTGAGATACACGCTCAACGTGTCTTTTAGCATTAGTCGAATATTTCTAGTGTAGCTTCCATGTCGGGCTTGTAAAGTTTGCTGGTTTAGCAGTGGTGCAACGGTGATGGCACTTGTAACCCAACAAACTTGCGAAATTCCGGACTAGACTAAATTTCCGAGGCTGACTCTGTAATAGTCCGTACTGAGCACGTTATCAATCACTGCAGTGGAACACTGTCTGGAAAGTGTTTTCATCTCTTACACGTTATAAGGTATGGATATGTTCATTCAATAGTAGGCCACTGCGACATCATGTCATGGTTAACTTAAGGTCAAAATTTATACAGCAGTGTAAGTAATTGACGCTTAATTGAACCTTTCTTGAGGGCCACTTCGATCAATATTTCTGTCTTGGGTCTATCCTGCCGAATGCATTTCGACAAGCTTTGTGCGACATCAGAAGCTGAACGATTAATTTCCGCTCTTCGAGTACCGTTACTTTATTAGAAGGATAAGAGGCTGTATTAAGAACCTTTTTTCGCGCGAGCCGGCGAAACTAAGGAGAACTAAGGTTTGAATCCCCAAGAAAAGGGGCAAGTTAACGATCACATGCAAGACTTTCTTTTGCTCCAATGCTCCACAGTGCTTTACACGCCGTCTTCTGTGACCCGTTTGGAAGTTCCATTTCTTCCAGGAAGTAAACCGGAGAGAAGGTGGCTAGGCTATGCCGTGTTACATAGCCCGATACTCCTGCTTACATTGGTTGGAGACATTCTTGCGACACAGCCTCGATCGCGAGATATATAAGAAGACTGCATTTTATCCACACTATCTATCAACATTACAACATAATGGTCTCCTCTTATATCAATTGCGACGACACCAACGTCCCGCCTCCGCCGTATACACCTCGCCAGGTAAGCTTCTTGTTTGCTTGCCAGCTCAATCATCGCTCATGGTTGCTGTAGGATGGGGTTGCTACGAAGCCAGATCCAGTAGCGAGGATCGACAGTCTACTTGACAGTTTCAGGGCCCTGCACCACGAACAGAATCTTCCCCACAACTCCAAGCTTGTAAGTACATGTCGTGTTTCAATAAGGACGTCCCATTGATAATACCTTTTCAGTATGTTACACGACAGCCCGAGTCGATGTTAACTGAAGCGTGTGTAAAGAGCATTTCCCCGTCTCAAGACAAAAGTCCTAAACGGAGATGGTATCGCCGTCTGTTGCGACATGTTTGAAGAAATCTCCGAAGTCGTAGCTGTTCGGAGTCTTAAAGGCGTGGTGTGGGCGCGTTGCTCAATATCTAAAATTAAGCGTGCTCAGCACGTCTCTGCCCTTGTTCATCACGTTTCCGCCGCAGCATTGTACATGCGTAGAGTTCGGAGCCAAAGAAGGGAGAACAAATAGATCAGCGTCGAAGGATACTCCAATTTAACGGGAAGGGGCAGGGGTGAACGCCGAATCAAAGGTCAACAAACGACTCTCGCACACAGAGGGCAACGGGTAATGATCCAATCCGACACGATTGCTGGAGGGTTGTCTAATTTTCTGGAATAAATGAATCGTCTAAAAGCTCCTTCATGTACACGTCCTCCTCGTTGTCAGTACATATTTTGCGGGCAGGATTTTGAGGTGGTAGATATACAAAGCAGGCTCAAATTTTGACGTCCAAACTCCCATCAATACACTTTTATTTTCCCTTTGTTGTCATTATTCAACATCTTTGCCAGAGTCACATCATAGCTCCGATAGGTCCAATCTGTTGCGTCTCTTATAACCCTATAAATTCATACCCTGGGACTCTGGCCAATTGAGGCGAATACGATTGATCAAGCGATGGCGTCGGCTGTACAGTTCTGGCAGCTATGCGGATCTATCCCAGTCCCAGTCTGACGCACTCCATTCGGGCATTTCGGTCTCGAACGCACCCAAGCTCGTAGTATACCTTAGCGCGTGAAGAAATATATACAACTTCTCCGGCTTAGGATCTGGATGAAGCGGCAAGTAGCACTCGGGGCAGAAGTGCTGGCCAGTTCCTACCAATGGAGTCTGCACCACGGGTGCCAATCCCTGCGCGCGCTTCAACGCCTCGTCAACGGACAGTTGAGGCACCTCTGTGACTGGAGCGGTATCATCGGGAGTTGTTGGTGTGATCGGCGTCGGGCTCGCTCCTGACCTGAATACGTTCAAGGTCTCGTCGACGAACTCGGACTTGCCCTTTCTCTTCTTGTTACGTGGGGGTGGAGGCTTCAATGCCCAATGCTGTGGCCGTAGTGGTTCCTTTGCTCGGAAAACAACGTCTCGCCACCTGCTCCAATCCTCTGCTTCATCCTATATAACGATGGGCATCCGATTCGGCAATATCAGAATGACACCCACCTTCATATTTCTTAGGCGCGTAATGACTCCAACGGCTTCACTAGAGAGTGGTACAGGCGATCCCATACCGATGTCCTTCCCCGTCTCTCGAGGTAGTAGTTTTGATTCCGACATCGAAGTAGAGTTTCCATCCTTGGAAAGCGATTCCGGGCTACCGTCGAGTTCGGTGCGGTCTTTAAGATGTGGAGGTGGAGCGGGAGCAGACCGCTCATCACTGGGAGTGAGATCTACACCACCTCTTCCTAGGCTGGCTCCCTAAAGAATGTAAAATGATTTAGAAGGGTATGTCACGACAAGATGAGTATACAAACCCAGATTCTGGTCTCAGAGTACACAGGATCATTGGCAACGGGGTGTCCCAAGTACTGTAGGTGAACACGGATCTGGTGTGCTATATAACATATTAGACGTGATACAACTCCTGGGATTGATTTGGACATACATCGACCCGTCATAGGTTTGCCTGAAGAAACTAAGTAACAGAAGCATGATGTTACGACTGGCTGACTCACAAAGGACGACGCTACTATCAGTATTTGGGTCATACCGAATGCGATTGAACACAGTTTTTGCCGTCTAAGCAAAATATAAGCTTGGAATAATAATTACAAGGCTGTATTCACCTTCCCCTCTGGATGGACAACGTTCAAACCCATTTGCCTATCAATAGTGAGCAGCGGTTCTTCACAAACAATTTCTTCTCTGAGCGACTTCAATAACCAGGACGTTTGATCATGAGAAAGCATACGCACTGGGGAAACTCTCCCTTGCATCTCGCTACATATTCTTTCTGGATGGTACCGTCCATAAACTCTTTAGTCAGGGATCGAGCACGTTGCGTGGAGGTCGGAAGGATCATCAGCCCCGAGGTCAACCTATCCAGCCTGTTCACAGCTTCAAATTGTTGGGATCAGCCTTAATAAGAGGAAGGTGCGATACGTACTGTATACTTTCTCAAAACCAAACTCGTTCATAAGAATTTCTACCAGAGTATTGCGATTGTATCTCCCTGATGCATGTACAGGCTGGTAACAAGTCAGATGGAGGATAAGACGAAATGGACCGCATGGACGAACGAACGATGCTACCCGGTTTGTTCACAACGATAAACTCCCGCTCTTTGTCCTCGAAGAGCACCCTGACCGGCGTCGATGTCACGGGCGGTTCGTGGCGGTGAACGACATTCCTGGTGACGCGTTAGCTAAGGATGGCTCGGAGGGAGCACACGAGAAGGATGTACTCCATAAGGTCTCCATCTTGTACTATTGTGTCAGGCTTGGCGGGCTTACGATTCAATGTAGTAACTCCAGATTCTAACGCATATCTCTGCGGCGCATACATCAATACAAGACGAAGAAGATCAATACCAAGCGACGTACATAGTATTCCATCGACCGATCTCTAAATTCTGTAGAGACAACTTCGAGTATCTCGCGGCCTATCCATCTCTCCTTCGCATATGTGCTATACGGGTACCAGTATGGTTGCACCTTCCGCAAGCCAGGCGCAACAGGTGGTACTTGAGGTTCCACATCGGCCAGTGTAGTAAGGACTAGACTTGTCATGACTCGACTGAAAAAATTCGAAGGTGACAGTGGTAATTGTGGCAGCACAAATCTTGCGCGAGACGCGAGACGGTCGACACTGGGATAGGCCACCGTGATGATAGTTCTAAGGAACCGACGAGTGAGGTGAAGTGCAGCCGTCGTGGAAGGCAAGAAACAAAAAGATGCCCTGTCGGTGGCTGTGTAAATCCTTCACGTGCTTGAATTCACCCTAAAAATCATTCTTTGTTCATTCTCGTCATCTACACCCGATGTCTACAGCTCACAGGCCGACATGGGACCCGGCACAGGCCAAAGATGTCAAGGGAGGCTCCCGCCAGTTCTCTGTAAGGGATATGGCATCCCACACGAAGTTGAAATTTCGGTACGACATATCGGTACAATTCCTTGCGTAACTAGCTCATGTGCTGTAGTCAAGTAGGACAAACATCAACAGACGAAGTAAAGAAGAGAGACCTACGTGCAGAACTTTTGGCCGCTGAGCAGGAAGCGCGGAACAAGAAGCGTAAAGCTGAGGGAAAGGCACCGCTCATAGAAGATGCACCTGTGCCTGCGGATGACGAAGCCAACAAGCGTAGAAAGCTTCTGCAGGACGCTATTGCTCTTGACAAGGATGATGATGATGACGACGATACCAAGGCGGAAGAAAAGGACAAGGACAACGCCGATGAAGAAGACAGGTGCGTTTCCATGTGAAGCCTGTCATGTATCCGGTGGCTTGAAACTATCATAGTGAGGAAGACTCGGACGACGACGAAGACGACACCGCCGAGCTGCTACGCGAACTCGAGAAGATCAAACGTGAACGAGCGGAAGAAAAGGCACGGCAAGAACGTGAATTATCGGCGTCACAGGCAGCGTCGCGAGAAGCAGAAATTGCCACCGCCAATCCTCTCCTCAACTTGGCAGCGGCCTTGGGACAGGAAGCGCCTACTGGTGTGAATACCACCGTCCCCGGGACGTTTTCCGTGAAACGGCGTTGGGATGACGGTACGTGTCGCTTCTTTTTCCAAGTCATGTACCAATACAATCCGTTTCCCCAGACTTGATCTTCAAGAACCAGGCCATGGATACGAGGAACAAGCCCCAAGGCCAGTTTGTCAATGATCTCTTACGGACACAATTCCACAAGTGCGTTTTATGTAGGCATTCGCTGCCGCTTCTCATTCTTTTTACAGGAAATTCATGGCAAAGTTCATCAAGGTTTGTTGGTCAAAGTTCTAGGGTCTACATGTCACTGATCTGTATTTTCATAGTGACTCGTATGTATTAGGTATCTGCTGCCATAATATATATCTCCTATCCCTAGTTTCTCGAGATTGATGTCCCATGTCGAGCTGTATCTTTCACTGTTCGAATCTCGACGTTGGGGGTACAATGCAATTCCTTTCAATATCGAGATCTGACTCTCGGAGCGCCAAGTCACTGCAGAATTTTCACGTCGCCAGCTTTGTTTCGACGCGACACATGCTGATACTCAGACGTCCACGGCATCGATAATCGCACGACGCCAAGACGTGACATTATTGCCAGGCTCACGGCAGTGCGAAGTATGGTCCATGGATGAACAAGTTCAATGACAAAATATGCAGTAGGACACAGGTATGTATCGTTTAATGGACAATGAACAACCGGATCTCACGGCTTCTCTAGAAGATTACCCGACATCAGTTCTACAGCTGTGATCGACATTTACTCAGACTGGCACGGATCACGAATCCTTGGTGGAAGAATTAACATTTATCATGAAACACGGCGACAGTCTTGCTATGGCGGAGAATAGCGATGCAGCTCCATTCTGGCGCTCTGTTCTCTGTTATATGTTCATAATCCCAGCAGTTCTCTGTTATCAATCAGACCTCAGCACTCCTTTTACCTTCTAGATATTGTAGGTAATGCAGCTTCGCAATCTTGGGCCAACCAAGTATGTAAGCGCACCAATCGTCAACCATTCCTTCACGTTCTTTCCGACTTGTACATTGGCCAATGCCGTGCATCAACGTCGTATAGCTGTTCTTGAGTGACGTCTTGTTTCTGTCGACTTGTAGAACGATTTCGGCGGGGTCTTGCACATCTTTCAAGGAATGTATCTCTTCGATATGAATCTGCAAGGTTTCAATACCTATAGCAGTGTCTTTCAGGGCCCTGGAAAAGTGCAAGCTATCTTAGCCGAGCATCTCAAAGCTTGGGAAGGATTACTGATGGTAATGGGGATCAAAAAGCCTACAGCGAAGCTCGAGACTACATCTAAAAGTTGCAGCCTTTGGGCGAGCTGATCATCCTCTTTAGAAATTTCCATGTAATCTTAGATAGAACTTGCCCAGAGTATAGCGGTGAATGGATGTGTGATATATGACCACACTGTTGGCATTTAAATCTTAAGGGCAAGATTTAAGTTCAGTGCGCCGGTGCCCACATAACCAAAGGATTCCAGCGTAGTGTTATTGATGGTGCAATTTACAATCCTGCAAAGGAAAATTGCGAGAAAATCGTAGATGTTGTCAAATACACCTCCCATCGTGAAGGCAGGCAAAAGGCGATGTGCTGGTGTATGCAAGAGCGGCGAGCTCAGCATTAGCAATTTCCCTGGCTGACGTCATGCTGTCGGACGTGCGTGAATGCTGTATATACAGCCGTAACAATCAATTATGATCGTCGGGTCGACACCTACGAGAACCGGTGGTTCAGCACCTCAACTACGGTACCATGTTTCACAGTAAAATATCTTCCCCGCATCGCAGTTCCTTGAAATCCTCGAGAATAGCACAGGTCCGTCGACATGGGAAGCTCTGCATCTGCACGGTTGAGCCAGAACAGATCGCGGATAAGATCGAAAAAAATTCTGACATCTAGTCGTAATGAGCACAGAAACTCAAAGGAGATGTCTCTCACTCCGAGTCACGGGCGGTCTTGCCGCCTTCCAGAATCGATGGTTGATACCCCACAAATCTTGGAATTGTTCTTTAGTGTAGGTGCGATGGTGAAAATGACGAGCACTATCGGAGCATGTTGAACCTTTTGCCGCGGACGAATGGGAGCGATCGTTGTTGATAGATACTTTCTTCCAGCTGGACTGATGCATATCGCGGCTCAGCGTGCTAAGTAAGCTCGTCCAAGTCTCCTCGAGCTCGCTGGGATCGATTTCATCGATATCCGGAGGATCGATGATAGAGATGTACCAATCCACGGGTAGCACACTAAGCCCTGTCTTGGTCCAGGCTTGATCAAGTCTTATGGAGACTTGGGTTCGGATGATTTGGTCATTCAACCCCCAAGGCTTGTCAATTCCCGGAATGAGTTTAATTTGGAGGCGGATGGACCGGATGTTGGGGAAACATTTGCGAAAACCGACGTAATTGGGCATGTGGCAGAACGCCACGTATGGGAACAAGGCGGAGTCGTTATTTGAGTCGATGGCGTTAACGTAACATGTGATGGTGCAGGTAGATTCGCGAAGAAAAGGACGGTAGATGGAAGACTTTTTGGAACGGATGATAGAGCTGAGGTAGAAGAGGTATCTGACGGTTGGGACGTATATGTCTCGGGATGTCCCTCCAGAGGCTACGGACAAGAGGAAATCCAGTCATGAACACGATACGCACATCAGAATCATGCTCAGAGTACCAAAACTCGGAGATGATAATCTCGACGAGTTCGAAGGATAGTTGGGCGCTATAGGCGTCCATCGTCGGTGCCAGGGAAGAGCAGAGAAGAGAATCTCGCATGTCTCGGTAGATTTAAGACAAGGGGTTCGAAGCTGAGTCCTAGTATCATGAAAGGGACTTGTGCCGAGGGATGTCGGACATGATCGTATCATTGTACGATAAATACAAGTTGGTCAAACTGGCATCCGCCGGAAGAATCACAAGTTCAGCTCGTGTTTCCTTGGAAAACAACGGACACACCTCCATTCTGCTACTGAACTTGCTTTTGATTTGTATTACCTGTGCTCATGCCGAGGGCTCTGACATGCAACGTTACTTTACACATTCACACAAATTACGAGAAGTTCTCTTGAGATCCTTGCTGTTGTGGATGCGATAATGGCGAAAGGTTTCAATTGTCATCGAGATATACAACCGCCGCTACTGCTTCAAGAAGGGATTTGCAATCTCTTGAGAGACCCTCTTCGATCCCCATGTATTCGTAATAGTTGCGCGCGCCTCCTGCGGGGACACTTTCTGTCCACCAATAAAACAGTTTTCATCCAGTGGAATGTACCACCGCGTGGGCTTCCCATCTACACGTATCATGAACTCCGTTTTGCTCCGGCCAGGTAGCAAGTAGGCTTTATTGAAGGGGACGGAGAGACCCTTGGTTGGACCCGTCCGGATGGTCTGGAGGAATAGATTGCGCTGCCCGTGGTCGGCCAAGATATCAAATGCAAGGACGTATGAAGAGCGCATCTGCATGACCACGGCTGTAGTAACACAACCCGACAAGAAAACCAAGGCAGCAACCGAGAATCGTTCCCAAGTTGACTGGAGAACACGGTGCGTGTGGTCTATTTCGTCGTCGTTGTCAGTAGTATATGCCGGTTTTTCCGTGGATATCTTCGTCCAGTTGTTCCACACAAGGTCCATTGTCGACGCGCTGATTTCGCAAATACTAAGCAAAACGATTTGAGCGAGAAGAGACTGGGACGCACGTAAAGACGATATTCAACCCGAGCAATCCATATGTCCAGTTCACCCACCACGGCAGCCGTTTTTTCTGGTAGAGCAGAAACTCCTGGTCGGGTCGAGGTCGGATGGGTGATGCCTTTCCAACAAGACTCGTCGCTGTCATGCCAGATCGCAGACGCTTCAGGCCATCACCTAGCCGCCGCAAAAAGCTCATCTAGGCATCCAATAAGGCAAAGATATATAGCGGAAATAATGCATACCAAAGAGTGACGACGCAAGAAAAGTTAGACCCGATGGTTGTTTCTGACTGTTTGTCACCGCCGACAGCAATGCATGAAAATGCGCTTAGGGAACATGTCTTTCACTCGTTTCAATGTTTTCTACTTACTCTACGTGAAAGGAAACGAGAGTGATGATGGGTCCGTGTCGCTACTGAGTGATTCAACGACGGAAGTGTACATCCTGACGAAAATTCACTACGGAACATAGGAACATCATGATATCCACAAATATCTACCAACGGAATAATGTCCGTATGCATTCCAATTTTCTTGTTACAGCATAGACTCACGACAACTATAGTATCATCTTGATTTGACGCGTTTCAACTATGTTCGATGCGGACAGACAATAAATTTTGGTCGGTACAAGCGCTCCTGACAATGCGAATCCACAGAGTATAGCTATAACACGTTCTATTACTACGAGGGAATGACTGTGTACTCCCAGACTAACTTGCCACGTATCTGACATTTCTTGGAAACCATTCTTAAATATGGTATTTTTTCTCTCTTCAAAATGTTCACTTGTGATAATACTCGTCTTTGCTTCATTTTCGGAGACCGTTTGTGTGTACTCTCATAAAGCCCTGCTTTCTCGCCTGATGTTCCATGCGGAGCTGTGTCTTACTTGCATTGCTCGGATCTTGACATTGGAGTACAATGTCATTCCTTCCGTTATCGACACTGTTCCAAGTTCTTGCAGCTCAATGTTTATGCTGCCAGTTTTGTTTCGACACGTCACATAATAATCTGGTGCCGATAGCATCGATGATTGCACCGCGCTACGACGTGACAATATCTTCAGGCTTGCAAAAGTGCGAAACATGTGTACCACGGAATATGAACAAGTTCAATGACAGGGTTTGAAGTATTCAGTCATGGCTGTCACTTCATACATCATTCCCCGTCTCTCGATGGATGCCTATAACACTTAGCTGTCCTTCAAGCCTATCGAGACGGTCATTATGGTGAACATCCATCTGACGACCGTATTGCCTTGATGATTGGATGTTCCCCCGTCTACAACCTCTGGAGGGATATCTATGCTAGTATCATAACCCGAAATATGTATACGTACCAACTATCAGACACCTATTCTATCTCAGCTCTATCATCTGTTCCAAAAACCTTCCATCTACCGCTTTCTTCCCCGAATCTACATATACCAGTCCTGTCGATCTCGTTCATTGACTCAGCCTTGTTCCCATAGTTCCTTTATACAGCGTTCTACCAGATGCCCAATTACGTCGGCTTTCGCAGGTATTTCTTTAACACTTATGCTTTATACTCTACTGCCTTGCACTCGGTGAGACTGATGGATAGGGAAAAAAGTGCATACTGCCTTTCACACATTCTCTCGGACTCCCTTTCACACCAAAGACCTTTCTTGGCCAAGTCGCCCAGTATACCCCCAGGATGTCTCTGGTCTCCATTCGGGAGATTTATGGCTGAGGAAAGAGTAGTCAAATCCAACTCGATCTTGAATTAGCGGTGTGTCCATACCCAAATCGTTGAAAGGCTGATCTTGGGAATTCGATTAGTAATTCCGAGTTCGGCTATGGACGCGATGTGGTCACGTGATACATCCGCCACTAAATATCATTTACTCAATATTAATTAATCAAAATATGTTAAGGTTCCCGGGCCGGGCCAGTTTGTCCAGTTTTCCAGCAGACGTGGCGAATAAATCTAGTTTTCCTTGCTCATCCTTCTGCTGAAATCTCTCTTCTGCACTCTGTCCAGCTATCCGCTTCACACGGTTCTCTGCGGTCTTCCCCTGCTCCTGCAAGTGAAGATATCAAATCCCACTGGCGAGCCACCCATTCGTACCATCATGATGAGTACCCACAGCGTCCGACTCTCATCCTAATGTTCTATTACTGTGAGCCTATGTTACGAAATCACACCGCGAAGCTGAACAAAGTCGCCTCGCTTGCGCGTGACAACCGTGTAAAGCCCACCGAGATGTGCTGCAATATTGGAAAGCAACCGGAAAAGATGTCTTGAGTACAACCCACAGGAGTTAGGCATCATGGTTCTAGCTGTTTGTATGAAGACTCCGTCTTTACTCCATCCCGCCATACCCTGGGTTTACATCTCTGTCGCCAAAACCGTGGGACCCATTGTCCAGCCTGCCCAGTAAGCTCCATATCGACCCTTATTGCCTTTTGACAGCATACAGGCGTTGATTCCGTTTCTGCTGTGCGGAAAATTCAAGCTCGTCATCCCGTAGACGTTCTGTCGAAGTCATGCCTACCTGCCACCAATAATAGTCTTGAGAGGGTGTACCCTTTGTGGTCCTTGGACACTTCAAGTTGTTTCGATACCAGCCAGACGGTCGTGATACAGAAGGGCCAAACCGGCAGATTATTATTTTTATACAGACTGCTGAAACGTAGGCACTCCAGTGTCGTCGAGTCAAATAGCCTTACAGTCGGCCGGAACTTCTCAAATTCAAGGCATCAAGGTATATCATTTCTAGGTAATCCTTAGTAGCCAAAGTTTTGATAAGGAAACTTTCAGAACCCTGAGCCCTAAACTTGAAGCTGTATGCTGTTATCTTCTCATGCTAACGGTATTATTTGCTGTCAACGACGGCTCTATAAAAGGAACAGCCGCCAGTAGCCAGAGTGCTGTGGTTGTGGGGTATAAAATACTTGATCTCTTCAACGTATTTGTGACCATGGTCCTGATCTGTCCAACTCAACTTCGGTATGATAACCCTAATGATCACCATCGCGATCATCCAAACGACGTGTGCCAGCCCCATATCCAGGCGCGTCATCAACATAACAGGCGTGCCCGACACGGGATACGACAGTATTGGGATTGTGTACGCGTTTTTATCGTAGATAGTGCGTCGATTAACCTGATCTCTTTCAGGTCCCAGGAAACACAGCTTGTGGGAAGTGACGGCGATGAAGCGCCCAAGACGGATGGCGGTGCCCCTACCCAAGAAACTCTTCCAAGTGGTTCACATGCAGGGCTCCCGACGGCATATGTGTACGAGACTCAAGAAGTACCGATCCTGGCCGTTGATGGTGAGTGAAAGAAATTCACTTACAAGACGATGGTAAGTTATATGTGTATGTGTTAGGTACCACGTATCCATCAAGGATGATGATTCGCTCCCCATCTAGCACCGTTTATTATGGTGTGGAATCGACATCTACGCCGAACATATCCTATGTTTCATCAAGCTGTGCATCGACATGTAATCTCTCAGCCAGTAATGCCATCCTGTCAGCCGCCCTGTCTTCCGTTCTCACGGTGCTACTCATTGCAGTTTACAATTGGTTCCGACGAGTAAGATGTTTGGTACTTCGTATAGCAACAATACGCTCACCAAGGCATCCATTAGTATCTGAGAAGAAACTTCGAACGGGCAAAAAATGATTCTGATACATGTGGCAAAAAAGTAGCTTCTCCGTTTCTTGCGTATTCCGATCCCAGTGGGGTCGCAGTCCCTGAAAAACATTCGCATTTGTAGTCGTAGAATGTCTGATTTTGAGGGCTACTAGCGGCTCGAAGACGTGATTTTGGATCTTTCTCCTTGGATCATTTTGAGGGACAAAGGGGGCACGTTATAGTTCATTTATCTTGATCTTGGGAACACCGTAGTTAATGTAGCCACTGGCTGGCGAAAATAAGTAATGGAAGAAATCAACTTGGGATTTATTTTTCGAATTCGCGGATGTCCAAAAAAGTAAATTCGTCATTTCCGGCAAAGTACTTACTTGGCGACGACCACGAGCATCCTTGTCTCTTACCTTCATCTTCTCCCCAGCTGACCGTCGGGATCATGTCTGCAAACTGCCCACCGCAGCTTCACCTTACTCTGCCGGCGAATGCAACGTCCTTCAAGCGATCTTTCGAGCAATTTGGATTCGACTTGGAGAGTCCCACGACTGGCAATGATGTAGGGTCGAGCTCGATGGACAATGGAGGGCGCAGGGATCGCAACAAACGTGCAAGGAGTGCGAGTAGTGTATCTGCCCACAGCATCTCCTCGAGCAGCTCCAGATCTTCCACCGTCGTCTCCTCTGGCGAGGCCAGCCCGTCTGGCAGCGATGGTGCCCCTGCCCAAGAATCAGTAACCATACCGCCTTTACCCCCTCGGTTGCCTACCCCAGTCATCCAGGATATTGAGATGCCCGATTACCCTTTGACGGTAGAGCCATCAACCTCAATGTCCGCAGAGGACTCCCGACCGAACAGGAACGGGCCCGGAAGCCGTGGCGAGGACGGGGACCCTTTCAGTCTCACGCTCCAGCGCTTCGGCGAGTTCGATACCCAAATTTCTGTTCTGCGCCACTCAAGGACACCCTCATTGCCACGAACCCCAACACCTCCTCCGACATTGCCGCCTCTTTCCCTTGCAGAAGAACAACAACCTGTATCTATTCCATTTCTGTTGCCATATGACCCTTCAGATCTTCCAGAACCGCCACGACCAAATCCACCTGGACCTTCGTCTCCTCGTTCTAATAGGGCTGCTTCCAACCAGAGTCCAGTTGATGATGATGAAAGACGTGAGTAATTGTTTGACATCCCAGGTATCACGCAAACTCATCTTCCTCATCAGCCCCGAACCCCACTTCAGATCCGACCTCTCGTCTAAGTCTGCCTTCCACTGAATGGATTCGCTTCAGTGATGGTTTCGACTTGACTTCCTCTCAGCTGTCCTCTTTGGATCTCACCTCTGTATTTCGGGATATCGATGAAACCAACGCGTCAGAAGATGCATCAGGCTCTCGGGGGGATCACTCGATGGAAGAGGACAGACCCGCACTGCGACCACTCCTTGATCGCGCTGCATTTCGCAGAGCTATGAATACGCGCTCATCTTTATCTCAAAGCCGTCGCCAATCTGAATCTGCCTATTCATATCTAGATCGTGCGCTGGAGAGATGGTTTGAAGACCAGCCCTCGCCTTGGGACGAAGATGCCCTTTTATCAGCAGCCGCTAGGGACCGAAGGTCTTCGGAGGATCGACCCTATCTAGAGTTACCACCTCTTGCTGACCCTCTCGAGAATAACTCAAGATATATAGAGCAGGGATTATTGGACCCTCGAGAAACTGAATCTGGTCAGCATTTGGGCTGTCCTCCTGGATTCAGCTTCTAATTACAGCTTCTAATTAACGTTTAGATCGAGAACGCGGCAGGCGCAGAGATACCCAAACGGGTCTCACAGCTTGGCTTGATATCGATGAGCGCATCTCAGAGTCCGAACAGATACACAGAATGCCTAGAAGACCTTCTCACTCTCCAGTCGGACCACGCTTAGCCACCGCACACTCTGAAGGTCTGTTTTATTCGTTGATGGCAGACCAGGTGCTCATTCAAAATAATCACAATCAGAATCGCTACGGTCATTAGCAGGTTATAGGCCTTCCGCTCGTTCACATTCTCCATCTCCAGTCCTTCCAACGCTCCGACGTCTTCGAACCCGTGCCTATGGCTCGTATTCCAGACCCGGATCATCAAACTCTCTGATATCTGAGAGTGCATCTGAAATACGGAGGCGTAATGCTCACGCCGAGTTGATGGAGCGCCTTCAGAGCGATGTACCTCGGCCCGAGCGGGAGCCTGACTCCGACGATGAATGGCAAGACTTAGCATTACCCCCGGGGCGAGGTCGCTTCTCAAGCTCAAGGCATGCAGATGCCTGGTCTGAACTATTTGATCGGCCCGAGTCTCATTCCAGCGGTCAGGAGGACCTCACTTTCCGTTATCCTGTCCGCGTTTTGCCGAATTACTCCTCATCAGATCGCGCAAGAGGTAGCAGCACTGCTGACGCACTAAGGGAAAGGCGTCTCGCCTATCTTTTACGAAGAGGGTCTGAACCATCGTCTTATCATAATATTTCTGCATCCAGGACCTCCCCTTCTCACAGTCCAGTCCGCCGGTCGTCTAGTTTGAATGATCATCCTTCGCGTCCGCCAACCGATGAGTCCCAACGTAATGGCAGGGCAGTTCCTCGTCCTCCTGAACGCCACTTGTCGGTGGATTTCTTCGACTCGCGGTCATCGACAATATCTGATATGGCGCGTGCCGTGACCCGTAACGGTCGACAGGAAAATTCTCCTTTCTACAGCGACCCGCTGCTTTCTCGGCAACCTTCCGCGATCCCACCATCGATCCCGCCGCCAGACCTTGGCGCCATCTTCATCCCGCACACTTCAGATCCTGCTGAACCAGAACCTTATGGCTTACCACCTTTACCACCTGTTGATCCTACGGTTTCCGAACTTTTGAACTATGAACGAGGGGCATCTCCTGAACGCCGTCCACCTGCGCCGACTCCATCAAGACAGAGTGCTGCTACACTCCGTCCAGATACTATAAGTATCGATCCCAATGCGTTTGCCCCTGGGCCATTTCGCAATACGATGATATGGCAAGCTGACAGGATCCGAGCGAGGCAGCAGAGCGAAGCTTCGCATCCGCCGTCTATTCCCCCGCTTCCGTTTGAGGATGATCTTCCTCCTTCAAGATCAAGGACAGAGGAGAGGTCACACCCTATGGTAAGCTCGATGTCAGATAACTTGTGATATCTTAGCTAAACGAAGGCATCAGGATCGTTTTCCCCAGAACCCTCCTGAACATCTGAATGCTATAGGCGACCGATTACCTCCACGCAGGACTAATATGGCCTACGGAAGGACTGCTTCTGACAGCACCGCTCCTCGGCCTGTCTATTCGAGGCGCGTAGTAGAGGAAGAGCCTCCTCGTCGTTTATCATCAGATATACACAGTTACCTTAGTCGCCGAGCACGAATGGAAGCTTCGAGACTGGAACAGGCGGCTGCCGCCTCTGCTGCCTCTAGACCCGACATGGATGGATTCTCGCATGCTTTGGAGATGCTTCGTCATGACGGATTGTCCTCGGCGCGGTCTAGGCAGTTTATAGACCAGTATCATGAAGAGGAGAGGCAGAGAGAGCGTGAGCGTGCTCATACCGAACAGCAACAGCAACAGCAGCAACCACAACAAAGACGCGAAGAACGGAGGACAGCTACGAGTACTGTCTTCAGAGGTTGGGGTGACCTTGATGACTCAAGGTATGTCAAGTCGACTTTTCTTGCAATACACCAGAAGTAATGAGGAATGTTGTTTGCAGCCGAAATGCTTCACACCCTCCGTCATACTCAGTTCGGCGTCGGTCCTCACCCTCACGACCGGCTGGAACAAGACCGTCAGCGGAGCCTCTGCCGTCTAGGGCTGCTGCCGCTCGTGGTTCACGTAATAATTCCCGCTATATAAGAGCGCATCACCATGAAGGATATAGCTCAGTCTTCCGGCCACTGGATCTGTACAATCTGGAATTCATACACGCACCTTGGAGGGTTAGGCGGGCGAGACCTGGTGGATTTGGAATGGGCGACTTTGTGGTAAGGCTGATTGAGATGATGTCGATCTTTTGCTGAGATAATTAATTATAGCGAGACGAAGACTTTGATGATTCGTATGAAGGCTTACTTTCACTCAGTTCTATTCTTGGAGACGTACCCAAAGCTACACCTGCTGACGTTATTTCGAGCATGAAGACAGGCTTGTTTAAGGATTGGTCGACAAGCGATAGTGATCACCGGTGTCCAATCTGTTTGGATGATGTGAGCCACTTCCGTTTTTCACTCCGTGTCGTGTACTGAATCAGTGTTTTTAGTATTCCCCGACCGATCCTGTGATGAAGCTCAACGATTGCTCTCACTGGTTGCACAAAGAATGTCTTGAGGTTCGTTTCCTGTTGTTCATCGCAAGTCTTCGGGCTGATGATGTGTATAGCAATGGCTGAAAGGGGCGAGAACCTGTCCAGTTTGTCGCAAAGCGGTGAAAGGACCGTCTCCTCCGCAGAACCGACGTTGCCCTCGACACTCGCATCAACCAACTGAGAACCCTTCGGGCCCGCGTCGGCGAGATGGAAATGATGATGAAGGAAATGATGACCCTGCTAATCCTGGCCCACGACCAGACGGAAATAATTCTTCGGGTGCAGGTATAGGCTTGGGGGGAAGTGGAAGATGGTATATCTAGAACGTTCTTTCTGCATTGTATAAACATTGCACGCATGTGCACTGACGATTCATGTCTAGTCTATCTATCGCAATCTTTCGAAATTATGGAAGCGATTGTCTACGTATCCAACGATAACATGTGAATATTTGACAATGATATCTTGGTGAAAGATCGACAGGATGGAGGGTATTCACCTACTTGAGTCGAGCAATGACGGAGTCCGTTCCTGCACCGCCTTTTACCTCACTTATTCCCATCAAACTCCCGCCGTCGGAAAATCCCCCCAGCAACGGTCTTCACCAAGAACAAGTATCTCACGTATCGACTGCCCATGACAGGAGCCATAGTTCGTCAGGGTAAGTTCACCTATCTTCGTCATCATTCAGCCTGATATGGATACTACAGCTTTCAGCTGCTCCGCACTCCTCCCTGAGCAGTCTAGACCACCGAGATGCAATTCCAGGACAAGGAGCTGCAGGTGTCACACAGCGAGCAAGCCCATCCTCATCGCCTCATAATAGAGATATATTGTACCGTTTTACCAGCTCCAAGAACGTCTAATGGCTGGCGTCGTCCGAGTCGGAAGAGATTCTACTTTTCCGCGAAGGCGAATGTAGCAGCTCCTCCGATGATCGGTGAGTTTCCAATGAGACGATGCCTAACAAGGTCCAATAAGTATACGTTTTTCAGGATGAAGGATGGAGGTACGCTTACCCTACTGTCTCAACTGAGTATATCATATCCTGCGAACTCGTGCTCGCCAGTGAGCAGGAGCAAGCTGCCTTCAGACTCATCTGCAGCATTCTACAGTGTTACACCGGCCAGTGAGACACCGAAATTTTAATTGCCCTCGGAATTGCCTTAAATGATACAAGACAGACGATCGGGGCTGGGACGATAAAGCTGTTACTATTACACTACATTATTCTATACCAAAGTTATCATATCGGAGCAGTTCCTACCCATATCCAACCCTATCAGTACCAAAAGTACAAGATCAGCAATTTACAAGCCAGTGAGACACGTCACATCACGCGTGATAAGCCAAATTGGGAAAGTAATCTCCGAGAATCAGCGCCCATCAGACACGTTACGAGTCAGAATCAGCCTCTTGATCTGACTCTTGCTCGCTGTTCACCTCCGTTTCATTGTCATCGCTGCCACTAGATGTATCAGTTGGTCCACTATGCCTTCCAGCCAATAAATTTTTGGTCAGCCTAATTTGGAAAGAATATGATGTGACAACTGTGACGACATAGCAAGCCACTTTCTTGGCTCTTCGACTTCATCTCAATTCTTTTGTTCATTAACATTGTTAGGCTATCTGATTGTATACTATCTTGTTCACATATATAATATCATGGTCTGCAAATTTTTTCAAGGCTTCGGAGGCATGAATGAGTCCAGTAGTCTCAAAATATATTTCATTTTCAGCTGTTTTACTATATTCAGGCATCCTGACAACTACTACAGTGCCTTCGCAGCATCGGACATTCTGAGAAAGATGTCTTCATTCAAGATATTCTATCTAGAAAAAAGTCCGAGGGCATTGTGGCTCAATTGGCCCATTCCGAGCCCATCGTCTCACTGACCGGTGCTGTCTCACTGGCCGGTGTAATACTGTACCACTTCAGAGTTCCCCCGTGGTACGTCCGCCTCTCTGACTAATTTTCACATGCTGTTTCCATACTCAGTGGTGATCATTAATAGGAAATCCACAACCATTCGAGGCCAGGCCAACGAAGACCTCGATACCGGTCCTATCAGCGGTGTGTACATGGTGTGTACATTCTCAGGGAGTAAATTCAACGGATATATGCGCAGTTGATGTCGCCACCGAGAACGTATCTCGACAGCAACTTGCAGTGGAATTTGATAGATTGGAGGCCAAAATGGATAGGCTGCAACGTCTCAAGGACGAAATTCTCGCGACCATTTCAAAGTCAGTACCATCACCTTCCCTCTATTATTGTTGTTTGTAACGGTCCCTGTCGCTTTCCTGTGTCGCAGCATAACCCTTTTCTGTCTGATTCTTCTTGTCTCATAGCTGTCTTGAACGGTCATAGCATAGGCCCAATATCATCAATGGAACTCCCCTCTCACTGTATGCACCAGCTGTTTAAATAAATAATAGATGCATAGCCTCCAGGACCGGAGGAGGGCACATAGATATACTGTTTGTCCCAGGAGGTTTCATTGGATACCTTCTTTGTCGACAGTGGTAAGTTAAAAAAGTTTGATGGCAAGCTTGGCGATGAGCGGTAATACCGGTTTGTGTTTTAATGATTAGTCCATGAAAAGCTCGTAGATTAACCCAATGTAATAATATGGTAGTGTCAAAGTTAGTCATCGGGAAAAAACGCCATGGCTATCTGCTTTGAAAATCGAAATAGAGAGATTTAGAGGACAGTGAGGCCAAGGATAATACAGACGTCCTTCAAAGCAACACCCAAGCTAAGGTTGAGAATGAGGGGAAGGACAATATTGACGAGGATGGTCGTTAGAAGAACCAGAACACCGTCAACAAGACCAACAACGGCTGCGAGGATCTTGCAGAGGAGGATGCTAGAAAAGAGAGTCAGGATAGCTTCGACGACAAGAGGATTGTACGTACATTATTTGTCCCAGGAGGTTGTAGACGACTTCTCTGTCGGCGATGGCAACGAGTTTTATAACGAGGGCAACAACACCGCAAATGAGCTTTGGAGTGACAAGGCAGAATTAGAAGGCAATACTGAAAGCATTACGGGTACTTACGTTGATGAGAGTCGTGAGAAGGCCGCAAAGGTCAACGACAGAAAGCGCACCATTGCCGGTGGACAGGATGACCTCAATAGACAAACCTACGAGAAGCTGCACCTCAGAGAGGGTCGTGTCCAGAATGTCGACAACTTCCTCGAAGGTAGACCCAAGGATTTCTGCGGTGCAATTCTCGGAGGTGACGTGCTCTACAACAGGGGAGGATAAGTATTTGATGAGTACGAATAAAACGAGATGGGTAACTAACGGACGGGCTCCAGGACGAGGGTCAGTTTGGTGATCACGCTAGGGAGGAGCACTGGCAAAGGAGTACATCCACATCGCGCGTCGAGAGTGCGGGCGGCCAAGCTGGTCTCTAGCGTTGGGGCAGGAGCAGCCTGGACGCCGGCAAAGACTGCGAGCCCAAGGGTGGCGTAGGAAAGGATGGTGCTGAAAGAAGGCATCGGGTTCAAAGATTGTGTTTTCGAAAGAATGACAATGAGAACGAAGGGGGGTGAAAATAAATGGTCAAGGCGTGTTGGCCTTTATAGAAAAATCAGCCAGAGAGGAATCGGGCATCTCCTATAGGAAAATCACGGATCTTAAAAAAATTAACGTCTAATAGATCAAGGTGGTATGAGGATGATTTGTCTTTAGCTAGATCGATGACGCACGATCTACATGTTCTGTTCTGTTCCCTTCCTGGTCTGTGAAGCGAAATTTAGGTCCAATATACTTAATGAAGGCACAAAAACTACGTACGCTACACAAGTACTGTCCTGTGGACAGCCGGGTGTCCAAGTTGCTTTAGAGGGGGTAAACTTACGAGCTCCGAGCTAAAAATCCTCGTGCCCGCTTGGACAGGGTTAAGAACATTAGATGGAAATTTACATACGTAAAATTTCAGGGAGGTGGTTCTTGAGCTTGTTCAATATTCGAACATGAAACGTTTTGAGGGATATCATGAATCGTGTGATGAAGAAGACTTCATTGACGGCACATCGAAGGGAGCCCCGTTAGGGCAAACAGTATCATGTATGCACCACGAAAAGAGATCTTAGGCAAGTAGTTAATGCCAAAAAAGTATGGATCACATCCCAGTGCGACGACACAATGAAGCCGTAAGAATGTGTTCGGCATCGCTATGTGCAGCCGATGACCATGCTTTAATCTAGAGATTACCTCCGCTTGAAATAACTTTGAAGATGGCTAGCCAAGACCAGACCTGCTACTGAATATACCCCGCCAATTTGCTTAAGCTCCAATTTCACATTGGCAGTTGGTTTGACTGGGTCAGATATCAGATACAGCAAGCAAGAAGACTGTCAACTATTCAACTAGTAATGTTCATTTCCAGAGCGCTTCTTGACAAAGTGACGGCAGGCTGAGGAAATCGAACAAACTTCATCAAGTTCAGGGAAGCCCTGCCAAGAAATGATCAATATTGACGAGTTGACGGGAGGGTACATACCTGTCTAGCCGAGTGGCACTTGGAGGAGGTAGCGGGAAGTTGAGAAGATGGTCGAAGGTTCGAGTCGGCATGATGCCGGGCGACCTTTGGACCGATACTTACTTGATATGGACACCTTTGTGGAACATTCTAGATAATTTTCATAGTATCAATACGGGCTCTGTAGGAACCAGAGAATGCAAATTTATTAGTCTGGCTTACCAGCTACTAGTCTAACCACTGCGAACGCACCGCTTCCAACAACTACAATGTAAATGAGAATCAGCTAGGCCGGCACGGAAAGCGTTGTGTCCGAATTTGGTCCTAAATTGCTCCACATTTGGGGCTAAAACTGGCTCTATTTCCAGGCAGATCTATCCTGTTTAGGCAAATTACCTATGTCATCATGAACAAACAATGCCGATCCTCATTTGTCGCGAAGTCAGATGGTCGTCTTCGATCCATTCTACCATCACGAAATATCCATAATGTCGGGATTCCTGCCGTCTGCTGAAACTTTTGCAAAGGCAAGTAGTCGCGTGTATTGCAATGAATATTCGTACTCATGAAAGGGATCAGGGGGCTTTCGCTACTGTAGCGACAGTGACAGCAACGGCGGCAGCACTGCTGTACTATGGGCAGAATTATCTCATTTGTGAGTGTCGCCTATTGCCACAAACGATCTCAATGACCAAGAGCCCTCCTAGACCCGTCGGCGTACATTAGTCTCGGTCCAGAAGCAGACAGTACGTCTTTTCTGTTTCTCCTCGGGACGTTACCTCACGTCAACGAACAGTTATCGAGTCTCCAAGTGCATTCGGATTACACTACGAGGACGTTGAATTGAAGACATCTGACGGGGTCACCTTACGTTGCTATCTCCTGCCACAGAAGAAGGAGTTCTCGCGTCCGATACGCTTCTCGACGATACCCATTACTCCCCTCAATTATTCGGACACGGAGACGGATGAGCAGGTGCGTCACTCATTTATTACTAAAGCTTTCTTTTTCTCAGACAGCATTTAGCTTATGGCTCGTCGGCCGACGGTCATTATGTTTCATGGAAATGGGGGCAACTTGGGTCACAGAATACCGCTGGGGATGATGTTTCAACTCCTTATACGATGTAATGTCTTGATGGTCTCATATCGAGGGTGTGTCAAATGCTTTCTTGCTTGCACTTTCATGGACTTTCATTCTCCCCGTAGATACGGAAAATCCGACGGCACGCCCTCAGAGACTGGTGCGTCTATCTTCCATCCATTCGCTGACGCGTACTTACGACCCCGAGTCAGGCTTTCAACAAGACGCACAAGCCGCATTGGACTATCTCAAGTCTGACCCCCGGTTTTCGAAGACGCGAATTGTCAGAATTCCTCCTTTTGGTACTCGGACGCAGTGCTAACAACGTCTTATGTTATCCAGTTCGTTTACGGGCAATCCATCGGAGGTGCCGTAGCTATTGACCTCGTCAGCCGGAACCCAAGCAAGATCTTTGCTCTCATTCTTGAAAACACATTTACCTCTCTCCCTGCACTCGTCCCGCACGTCCTACCCATCCTCGGCCCGTTCACATTTTTGTGTCACCAAAAGTGGAATTCAGCCTCGAAGATCCCGCTGATACCGGCAAGGACGCCTGTGTTACTGTTAAGCGGATCTGCAGATACGCTGGTCCCTCCGGAGCACATGCGGGAGCTAAGGGACCTGGTGCGTAAGCGAGGAGAGGACGAGGTGTCGAGATGGGAAGAGTTCCCTGGCGGTCAGCACAGTAAGTCGTGTACTCGTCTCCTAACGGTTAACTGACAACGAGTGTAGATGACACATCGGCGCAGCGCGGGTATTGGAATGCCGTTGATGATTTCGTGACGAACCTTACTCTCGCTTCTGAAAAGGAGAAGGCTCCACTGTAGAATGTGCGTTTGGATGTAATATGTACCACTAGATTCTTCTTGTTATTGTAATTTGTCATTGCGCAGATGATATTCGTGCCCTCACATACACACAATTCTCCTCTGTGCAAACTACCTCCTCCCAACAGAGACCGCTTCGTTGAAAGGAGGTCCTTACTTGCGTAACAACAACCAAAGTATGTTCTTAGTTCAACGGCATGAACTCCGTACTTGGTTTCGCGCTAGAAGCTTGAGAGGCACCCAGGGTGAAAGACTTGCATGTATTAAATTTACGGATTGAATCCATTGTATTGAGATGAAACGGTACGAGAAGTATGTTTGGCTTGTATGGTACGACATAAGATCGTGCGGTATACGTTATCTGCAAAGGACTCCGAGGAGCACCTGTTATGGATATCGGGTACTTGCCGACTCGATCCCATGAACTTCCTGTACTCGGGCTTCTCGGTCTTAACAATGACTCGCTCGTATTTTCTATTACTTTCTCTTATATTCTCCTTGCTTGTTGTGGGTACTAGAATATAGTAGAATATTGTAGAATATTAATGATTCGAAGCCTGTAGTATATAAACACTGTCTGTACTATTAAGATCTCAATATAATTTTCACTGCTCTTCAATGTCCACTTACTGTGTGATTCAAGCATATCTGATCGGTTACGTCTAGCGCTTGCTGACACCCTCTTAAGCTACGTCTAGCGCTTGTTAACACCCTTACGGATCCTTCTTGGTGGTTGGAACTCGGCTTACAGACATCCTCGCTCACGACTTGGGTTTCACTCGAGTATTTATTACTTCGTGTACTACTCAAAATACTTTGATCCTTGACAGCACCTCAATAGCGGTGAATAGAAAGCGGCATGACAAACTAGCCGCTGCCGTACGCAGAGCGCGTAGTAATTCCGATTTTAGACCATCAGAGTAAGCGGCAAGGCATAGGAGAAGGTAGCGTGAGTTGATATAGGAGTACAAAATTCATGGGTGTGACGAACGCTAACAAATCTTCTTCATACACATTTCTATCGCTCTAAGAAGCGTACAACTGTGTCCACTCCTGGCTGACGCGCTGTGCGTCCTTCTCGTTCTCCTTGTAATGCTTCGCAACGTCCGTCGCGAGGGGGTCATCAGGATTCGGCGCACTGAGCAACGCTTGTATCGACAGCAAGACAGTGCGAATTTGGAGAGCAGGTGACCATTTATCTGTCCCAGGCCATCGGTCAATCATCAAGTACGAATGAAAGGATATCTGACGTACCCTTCAGGATATCTAAACAGATTCGGCCGAGTTTATCTGTTCATCCATCTGAGCAAGATTGCAAAAGCCGCTTGCTCGTCGTAACAACGTACCGATGTTGGGGTGGTAGATCTTGGTCAGGAAACGGACCTTGGGAGGCGCCATTGGGTATTCCTCGGGCAGGAAAAGCTCCAGCTTGAACACACCATCTGCATGGACATATCCAGTGACTGCCGACCGATTACTGAACAGACGAAACGCACTGGCAAACGGACTCCCATCAGGACCCTGGATAGTAACATCGAAATATCTCAAGTTGTCTTCATGCGGCGCAGCTGTTATTCCCGGCGCTGGGTCTGCTACCAGCCGCTCGGTTTCCTGTGCTTTCAGTGAATGCACGCGAGCGTTAAAAGACGGCTGCTAGTACCTTGATAATCCGCTGCGATCCGATAAGATTAAGGAGGGAATGAGAGAAAGGTAGCACATACCTTGGGCAGGGCCATACGCAAGGAGAATGAGAATAAGAATGAGAATGGAGCGATAGAATTACAAGTGGCGGACGGGGTAAAGGCTGTGGAAAGAAACGCCTTTTCCGTCACGTGTCATCATGAGATGACTAAGCAAGGCACTTTCCTCGATTTGAGTGATTTTCGACTTCTTGTTCTCTGAAATACTGCAAAACCGCTAGCCTTAGGGTGAAGCTATACACTAGATTGCTACCTAAACTACAGACTTGATTTCTTGCTCTATAACTGAAGAGAATGATAGCCACTCAATATATTTGCCTTTCGAGTACTTATGGTAGCAATCCCGAGCGAGTACAAGAATGTACTCGAAGATTCGGTACGAATCAACGGCAGCTGATTTGTACCATGAAGAGGACTTATTTAGTAGTCAGTAGTATATTCAAGAATTAGTACAAGACGTATTACACTGCACGGAGAATTCAATATTGTTTGCTGAAATATTGAACTCTATAACTGTATATTTTTTCCAGAATCATGGCTAAGATATCAGAACATTATTCTTAATACTATTTCAATATTATAGATTAAAATATTGAATTCTCCATACAGTGTTAAGTAGGACGTCTTTCACTCAAGGGACTAACAATTCTCATGTTTCATACTCTTCCTCTACTTTTTACAACAAGTTACATCGAAGGAACATCTCCAAAATTTCCGAAATGTTCCAGGAGCTTCATCTATTTCGCATGTCAACCTGCATTCACTTGAGCTTTCTTGCTACCAAATCTGTCCACGCTCACGTGCAATTATTTCTTTTTTACTAGGGGCGTCAGAATCGGTCCGGTATCCGATAGCGTGAGTGACTTCGATTCGCACGCCTCTACAACGCGGTTCACCAACAGCAGGGAAACCGATGTCGTTTCCTCACTCCTCCTTCTATCATGCAGCCCTATTTTGAGACCGTAAAGGTGTGTAATATGTGTTTTGTCATGAATTTCTACACAGACCGTTCCAATTAGGTGAATATCAACTCCGTTGTCTAAACCGTCGCTTAAGCATCCTCCCTCCCCCCAGTCATTTGCAGACGTTCCCATTCACCCTGAGGGTATTGATACACGTGCATTCCTCGAAGCCTCAGATGGTTTAGTCGGCATGTTCGATCTTCTCGGAACCGGTATATTTGGGTTTGTACAGGCTGATATTCGTTCGAATATCAAGGTACGGTTCGTAAAATCTGGCTGACTCCCTTCTGACAATATACGTTTAGGATGTACGCGCTCAGTACGAGTCTGTCGACCCAGCACCACTGACGGTCGAACACATGCTACCTGGTTCGCCCTGAATGTGTCTAGAACGCCTCTCACCCCTGACATAGGCCCATCTACAGGAGCTTGCGCACCTTCTCTCACCCGTCTCGTGCGGGGCCTCGCCTTTACCTGCCTCGCGCTGCAGAACATGCAAGCAGATCCCTCGCGTGAACTGCATGTCTGCTTCAAGTCCTCGTATGATACTGTTTTGAAGCACCATCACTCTTTCGTCATCAGATCGGTGGTATACGTGAGTCTTGCGCGAATTTAATCGGTCATTTTGGTATTGAAAACGAGGTAGGTCGCCCTTCGTGCGGTCCCTCATCGAAAGGACTTCTACAGTCGCATTGCCCAAGGCGCGCCGCACGATAAGCTAGATGAGGAAATGCGACGCTGGTTGGCAGGTCTTGACGGGATTGTTCAGCGTCTGAAAGAGTTCCTGAAACAAGGAGGGTTTGGTACTGTATAATCATGAATTTTGGACGCGCCAGTTTTGCATAGATTCATAGCACAATATAGACAGTACTATTAGTTCCTTTATTCTCTGCACTTTGAATGTCAAACTATTGGTTTGATTTGTGTATGCCCTTTCGAAACCTTGCAGTGATTTAGCAGAAATTTTGCCGTAGTGCTAAAAATACCTTTTCGGCCCGGTTTTCCCGGGTATGGTGCGGGTCATCCCGAAGTTTTTTTTTTCAGGCCTCCCTCCACCCACGTCGTTGCTCCGAAGCGTATGGTAAGTACCTCTCCCTTCATTATTCTATGATGCACAAAATCACCATTATTTGATCTTCCATGAGATCACCTTTATTTCTACAACGGTATCTGAATGCCATTCTTTCCACCTGGTCCTCTTCTGTCTTCGTCTTGCTGACTGCACATTTTTAAGGTATCGATTGAGAGCTGGGAGAGTCGGCCGTAAATTTTCATGATAGTACACCCCAATACATTCCATTAATATGATAATCTGCAAGTCAAGAACGCCCACATGTCCGCAAACATTCCTCCCTGCTCCTGCTCCTGCTCTAGTGTCAATTGACTGGGAGACTCCAGGCCGTAGACGCCGTTGCTCGTGTATGTGACGGAGTACCAGTTTTCGTTATATTCGAATTCGGAATCGGAATCGGAATCAGAGCTCTTCGTCGAAGGTGGTTTCGTTGCTGCGTGCAGTGAGTATTATCATACAACCGAACTACAGAACATGCACGTACTTGATGGTGTTGCTTTCGTCACGGTCCCATAATCCAACTCCTTCCGCTGAGCTAGCTTCCCCGAGCTCTTTCCCTCAGCTGCCTACCAGTAAGAATGCTGCGAGCACAAAGCGGTTGAAAGACGCACTACCGTGACTGGGCATGAGCAGGCTACCTTGTAGTCATAGACGGAAGATGGGGCACAGTCGAGGGGGAAGAGACGGGAGCTCGAAGTGGCTTATAAAAGGAGACACACTCTGGACCCGTGGGCCGGCAGATCTATTGAAAGTCCTAAACGGGACCTAAATAGAAAGAGAAGCGGCCTGTTCCAGACTGAGCTCATCCAATCTGTCCTTTACTAGAGGAGCGCCCATGTTCTGATACATTTACTTGTATACAATATCGTCATGGTATTCGTGCTGTTTGAAAATAGCTGCGGTACTGGTAGCATCGCCCAACAAACCCAAAAGATCCTAGTCGCCTGGAATCAGGGTCCATTGCCAGTGTAAAAAGAACATGATAATTGGACGCAAAGATCTCCTTGCGGTAAAACCCGAAGATACGACAGGGAAATGCTTCCATGGCATAATATCATTGCAAGAACAAGGTAAGTTGCTCTCTTCAAGACTCTCATGACTTTAACGAAGAGTCAGCTGGTCGGCCAGTTCGCATGTTGAGCGTTGCAAGAGTGGGCTGGAACAGTGATGTGAAGAGAAGGAATCGCCAAGCCGGGCTTCCTTGCTGGATGAAAGGTAAGCTCGAAAAATGGATCAGAACACGAGGCGAGGGGCGCCGCTTGCCAGGGTCCAGTAGCAAGGCGAGTCTGTTCCACGTGCGTTACGTTACAAGTAAACTGGCCTTCAAAACCAGACATAAAAATCCGAAAATATGGCTCTTCCGACGAACGCATCGACGAAATGCTAGTAGCGTTACCGGTAACACAGATGCCGTGGCCAAAGGGCACCTTTTTCAGAAGGCGACGGGTACAGATATCGATCTGGGTTCACCAACGTTCGTGCACTGGTAGCAGAAATACCTCGATGGCCGGTTCGAAGAATTCGCCGTGGCAGAACTGTACTACATCCTTGTATCATGAGAACGTGCGAGCGGTTTCTCGGGACGAAAGAGAGGCTATCCAGCCGGCTGACCTTGACTGGAAAGGGCCTTGATCTTTATGCAGGTAAATGTTGAGAACACGTGAAGCACAAGCTCAATGGGAAACAGTCGGGTGCGTGGAGAGCTAGCAAGCCGTAGGCAAAAATTTTGGTAGTGTTACGGTGCCAAAGTGACATGACCTTGAACCGCGACTGTCGATTTCATCGCGACCGTGAAAGGCGCGTCCAGGTGCAAGTCGGAGGCGAGCAAAGAGCCTTGTGAGTCGAATGGACAACGACTGGCAATATGCAAACTAAAACCTCGAATCATGACTGTTTTGTATCTGCGAAGCTTCTTGCACTGTCATTACTGTCGCGTCAGGAGGACTCAGGATGGACTTTTAATCAATCGCTGTGAGTAACCATGTTTGCTTACCCTTCGAAATTTACTCACTGAAAAGTCATCCAATCAGAAATTTCAGATTATTCTATCTTAAACTGACTATCCAGCTTCGAGGCTTATTGTAAAAGGTTGACCTATAACCGGAACACTTCCTTTTTTCATGGTGGCGCTCATTTCTGATCACGCAAGGTAGACATACTCATCCAGAATGACAGACTTCAAATTTGAGTGCGTATAGGGATACGTAGTAAAGGGTTGTACGGGAAAACTATAAATTGCATTTGTCATTTATTTCAGTGCTGAGTTCGAGTGGTCATCACTCATGCGTCATAGACGATGATACACGACTTTTAGTCAACGATAACACGTAATAGATAATTATGTCATGGACGTATTAATTAGCCTAAAGCTAATTACTTTACGACTACTACTTACTCAGCGGATGCAAATAATTGCTATTGTATCCTTTATGATCAATTACTATCAAAAAGTATGTCAAACAAGTTTGGGCGCCGGTGAGGCAAATCTCATGACATGCGATATTTGACTAAACTTACTACCAGCATACGTTGAATATGCAAGGCGGATGGCCTGTTTGTACGCTGCCATTACATCACCACCCTCGGTCAGCAAATACAGTAAGTCATTTCAATGACAATGAAACCTCCTTGCTTGCGAAAACACGGTCATAAGGTTCGACTAATCTTGATACATGCCTTCAAATACCTCTATCGTACATTGACATCCCCCACACCCAACAAATCTGCTTCACAGCCTCGACCGTGAAGGCCCAGCCCGATAATTCACCCCAATGGTGTCCAATACATCGCAGATCGTCTCTGCCAGTAAATCTGGCTTCTCTTGCACAATCATGTGTCCCGCACCTCGGACGCGCGTTACAGAGGCGACATACCGGCCTTGCGACGCATCGATGAGGCAGTCTTGGAAGTAGTCGGGGCTAGTATGATATCAACAACGATGAATGAACCGCAGAGAAGAGTAATCTCACAATAAATCATTATGTGTCCCCCAGATTACATGCACGGGCACGGCGTGACAGACCTTCGCAAGCTCAGTCGTCGCCTCGAAATGCCCATCAACATCCGGGTAGGATATGGCTTCTTGTTTTCTATCACACTTGAGGGTGACTCCGCCCTGGGGGTGGTCCCGTAGTCCGTGTTTCTAGAAAACCGTTGAGCTTCAGACAATACTAGTTTCGATTGATTACTCACGATATAGATGTCCAAGACTTTATTATTCCAGACTCTCCATGGAAACCTCCCAGACAGCCAGGAACGCGCACTGTTCCTACTTGCCCACCGGTCCCGTCGAATGCTCGTTGCACATACGGCACCCTCCATCATCGCCATACGGTCGGCAAAGTGAGCTCGGAAAACATCCTCCGTAATCATAGTAGGCTCGATGAGGACCAAGCCAGCATATGGAGGTATCACTTGGGTTGTCAGCATCCTTAAAGGATGATATCAGTTTCAGGCTCAAGGAGTATGGAATACTTGACTTGCATGGCTCCGGCTCCCGCTGAATGGCCTAGCGCAACTATCCGGTGCCCCCTCATCCGAGGAGAACGAACAAATGAGGCGATCGCAGGGGCCCATTCGCATATGGCTATCACCCTATTTTAGTATCGGACCAGCAAAGAAATGATAACGGAACGTACAAACTCCCTCAGGCCGTTCCTTCAGGGCGCGCTCGTTCAGCACCGCAGCGTCGCCGTGATTCTGCCAGTCAAAAGCCCATGCTTCACGTATTCTATGCCTCGGCTGTTTAGCTTCTCGGAGATCGAAAATCCGTTCGATAGTGGGCTCCCATTGTTCTTTGTCTGCGCGAGGATAGGTAAAGCGACCAGGAGCGACGATGAAGAATGAGACTCACGAGATCCAATGCAATGAGCGAATATTAGAGTGAGCCCATCAATGTTTTCTTTGCTGGCGCCTGGAATTCTGTATCTCCTTGCCGTCATCTTCAGTGCTGGTCCTTTTCGACCGTCAATAGGTGGTACGCCATCCAGAATAAAGCGCTCGCTGTACATGCTGGCTGTCGTTGCCAGGTAATGTGGATGAGTATGTATGGCAGGAAACGGGGAAGAAGAGTGAATCCATGGCAGATATTATAGTGTTTCCAGAGTCAAAGTGACGGTTCGAGTGAAGGTTACGCGCCTTCTGGAATCTCCACTTGGATTACCAAGAAGGCAGCAACCCTAACCCTAGGCAAGACCGCTACTCTTTCCCAACTATCACTTTCTTCTCGAACAAACGCAACGGGGGTAATAGCCGTACTGAATTTCGTACAGAAAAATAATGGGAATGCCATTCTAGTGCTTGCTTGTCCCTTGCTGGTGTCTCTCGAACTGGATTCTAGCACTGCCGTGGCAGCCTGACACGCTGATCCATTACGGAGGCTGATAGCGCGCTATACTAGGCCCTTCAATCGTGACGATCCGTCGTTCTTACACGAATACATGCGGCCCCCAAGCGGTAGACGTTCTGCAATCCATTCCCCAAGGATATACTGCGAGATATTCTCAACATCCTCGGGCTGACTCGCACTCATTCTGCGTACTCGTTATCTTTGCCCGTCTACATCCCTGGAGTCTTCTCTCCACTGCCAGATGTGGTCAGCATTGCGGTGCCTGTCTGAGCACCTGCTTCTTCGTCATACGGTGCAGCGTATTCTCGGACCTGGAATCCTGCAGCCGCAAGAAGCGCGGGATGTGTGTCATTTCAATGTGCCAGCCGCATTCTCGACGATGGGAGGCCATTCAACCTTGAAATTCCAGACGTTCTTCAAGAACTGCCAATGTCTCCGCCTAGAGTCGTTGAACATTCCATATTATATGTGTCTCCAGGATGTGACTCAATTCCGCCGAACGCCTGCACTGATCAGCGCACAAGTTGTCGGAGTTGAGCCTCTTCCACTTCTCTCATAGCCTGGCCTAGGTTGTACCACAATATATAACCGGCTTCTCATGAAGACCCCCGGTCCTGATTCCACTCGGTGTTTGGGAATTTCAGCTGCTCGTCTACTCCTCTTCGGAAGTCCCGTTTCCTTCCAGTCTTCGTCGTTCATGGGGCTCTCGAGTTCTGGGGCGAAGTCATATTTCTTCATCTCGGCTTCTAAATCATTATCGGTGGCGGTCTCTAGAATCCGGCTTGTAAATTCTCCGCGCGAAGAGAACGGTGGTAGACTCGTCTCCCGCGTCTAGACGTTATTCCTCACCTTCTTTTCCCACATTCGTTACTGTCAGTATTTACCGGCGTCGTTAGAATCATCAACCAGATGTTCAGGGTGGTACTCGCTGTACGTCAATACGTTTGGTTCTCCAGTTACAAATATCTTCCCGAAGGCTGATAGTATCGTTGTATTCTCATTCTGGGGCATTTATAAAGGAACGATGAACATTGCATCCCAGACATATCTGAGTAATGAACAAGCGTCATGATGTATTCCAGGAAATATCTTCTTCAGACATACATAGACATACGTTCTAACATGCATTTACCAGCTTCTGAAATACCAACTTGGGTCATATTCTACACTCAAAGGAGTAGCAGAAATAGTTCGTTCAGATGGCCTCACAAAATCAGATGTTTCGTAGAAGAGAAGCTGAGAATGTTACAGGCATATTAATCATCGTGGACTGAAAAAGTGAAAATCCGCCCAGGATGTGGAGGCTAAACCGGACAGAAACTAAATATGTTCACTCTTAAGTCACCACTGGCACATTGCACTTGAAGTATCAAGGCAACTTCGCAAAAGCCATGCCGTGCATTCTGACGTCAATAATATGTAATATTTATATCGATGAATTTGCATTATGTAGTGAAATCAAACAGACCTTTAGGACCTCGCAAATGGGGACACTTGGTGATACTTACTATTAGACGTGGGTAGTAAAACACGGCAAACGGTCCGAAGGTTCCGCGGAGTTTCCCGGCATAAAGCATCCCGGCCCGAGGCCCGCCTTGTTTTCGAACTTGCATGTCGTCTCCCTTATTCCCTTCCGCAGTGGTTCTATCGACGCGTTTTTTGGTTGACTAACCGGTGGATTCTAGTCGTGGTATCGAGGAAACGTCTCATATGTATGTCATTCTAACTCTTCTTTCCAAGCAAGCACTCATTCCTCCAAAGTCGCTCTGAAAGAGTGCTACCAGTGGTTTGATTTTCTCCTCTGAATTTTTTTTATTTACGGGTTTTTGGGTGAAATAAACCCACTTAGATGCTATTGTGGTGAACCTGTGCGACGAATTGTGAGTCAAAGGACACGTTCTCCGTGGCACTGATACTTAGTGGTACTCGTCTAGACTCCTTTTGAGAGGAGATTCGCGTATATATCCCACAAAGCGCTGTTCATACATCGCGAGGCTGACATGGATGCCACCCCCGATGCATCTGTGGCCATGGATATCGACAATTTGGAGGATGAAATACCTTCGTCGTCACCAGACAACAGCGGGCATGCTCTATGGATGGCATCACAAACTCCTAACGTCGCACTTCGTGATCTTATCGTGAAGTCATCGGAGAACGTGATTTATCCCGGTATGGTCGCTTTCATCCCGGAGACTCGAGTCGCTGACGTTTCCTAGCCCTCGATAAACACGTCCCCAGGTGGGATGGACCCAGTTCCCCTCAAGAGCGGCGAAGATCAGCTCCGTATAATGTTAGGCACCGTCCTCCTCCACGACGGTCAGCATCCACTACACTGTCACCTGTCCCTCTTACATCTACCAATTTGTCTGGTGCTATACCCACACTATTCAATCTCATCGAAAAGGTTCAGAACGCAGATTCTGGTGACGAGAACTCGGAGAAGATTTCTCCGCCAAAGGCAAAGACCAGGGACAGGGGGAAGGCTGCAACGGGAAGAAAGACCGGACGTAGCTCCATGCTTCCGCCCCCTGCCCCAAAAGGCAAAGGAAAAGAAAGAGAGCAACCACAGGGTTCCTATATGGATGTCAATAAGAGACGCCGCAGCGGCGCTTTCACTGCACCAATCCTCCCTTTGCTGGCTTCTCCTTCGAAGACAACATTTTCGAGTGTTTCTATGCTCGATGTTAGTTCCGACAATATGGATGTCGAGCACGCTGTTCCGGCATCACCTCCACGCCCTTCGTTGATTCCCATTCGAAGCAAGAATGCTTCGAGACACAGCAGAACGTCACCAGACGGCAAAGTCCCAGAGTATCCCACGCCGAGCTCAGGGAAAGCACATGATAACCGGCCATCTGCTCCATCCAAGGTCGTCGAAACCATGTCCTCAAGCAACGATGTCGCACACGTTGCGCCTACTTCGAGACCGAGTACGACATCCCATACTCAAGTGGGCACTGGTGAGAAGGCGGCAGCTTGCTTGTCCTTAAAGACAAGCAAAACTCCTTCTGAACTAAGCAAGCGTTCGTCGTCCCGGAATTTCAGATCTTCATCGTCTGTTAGTCGGACAGAAGTGATCAGGCAAGCGCTCGAAAGCAACAAGGACGAAGGCCAATCACTGTCGGTTTCCATTCGGCAAGGCAGCCGTTCGTCCAGTAGAGGTGTGACGCCCCAACCCACATTTTCATCTAACGGAAGCCGTCCCTCTACCTCTGTGGCGTCGTCGCGATCTATATCCCGGCTGCCCCCATCCCAACCGCCCGTTGCAACTCAATCGAAGCCCCCAGGCACAGACCCTTGCCATCGCCTTCCTCCCCTGCTAGGCATGGGTGTGCGGCGTGCCAGTTCGGCGCCGACAGCTCAGCTTGCAAATAAGCCGTTGCCTACTCACCAGAAGGGGTTCAAGCCGCCGCTTCTCTCTGGAACTCCGGTCCCGAGACTTGTCGAGAGGCCTCCTCTTCCTCTACCGCCACCACCACCACCCCAGAATGAAGCCTCTTCAGAGGATACGTCTTTTGACTGCTCCTTCGACCTGGATCCGGAGGAACTGGATAATGCAATGCAGGAGTTTGACTAGAGTTTTTATTTACTTTCCATTTACTTCTTCTCTTGTCAGGCATTTTTGATTCATGTTGTATTTCTTTCTCTCTCACACAAGCATCTACATGTATCGTACCCAAGCATTATATTACTCACTCACAATTTTCGCATTATTTAATGTCTGTATACCACGTGACGGGTTTTCGTCAAAAATTTTACATCAACCTCATCAATTTACTCCCGTCATGGATGCGCCATTGAACCCGCCAGTACGAGTACAACCTTTCTCAGTGACACCAATCTCAACTCGAGGCACCCAAAAACGAATCGATGCTTTTATGAGCGAGTTCCAGGCTCGTACGACAGCTGGGCAGGGAATCAACACAGCTGTGACGGTCCAACTGCAGAACTTGCGGGATGCGCTGCACGAGGAGCATGAGAGGCGGAAGAAGTAAATCAAGGTCAGTACATAGCTAATGGCGTTTTCAGCCTGTTATCTTACATAGCGCAGGGGACCACTCGACATACTGGAACTGCATTCCATGCATCTTCCACTTGTTGTCTTACACTGCCGTTCCAATACAGTTGACTATCGAGCATCGTTCTTCCCGGTTGAAGGATTCGGAAATCTTGACAATCGCAGTACGGTCAGAAGCAACACTGGCCATGGAACAATTTATCGCCTCTGTGCTATTACTAGTCCTCGTTACATGGAGCTACGGAATACCTGATATCCGTATTGTGTAGTTCGAAAGCGCGAATCTTACCATCGCCATTGTAGCTGCTCCGCTTTTCATCTTTTTGTGTTAGAAGGCGATTAAAATAGCACGGTGAGAAGAGTCGGTCGGTATAGAAGTTATGTGGAATTGTACATCGTTCTTTCAAGTATGCCACATATCTTGTAAATAGAGTATTATTATAGAAACAAAGATGCAGTAGATTGAGAAGATAAGACAGTCAGATAGAATACGATTAAGCAGTTGTTTCGAAAATAATTTAAGATATATGGAAGAATCGCCTGATCGTGACTGGTCTATCGCTAGAGACTGATGAACTGGACAGCAACATTGTCCCTTGCATTCAGAACCTCGATTCTTTGCCAGAGTGAGCGGTCAAGCTTAGGTACCGTGAAGCCCTAGACGTCGACATATCGCAACAAGCCAAAGTCCAAGTGGTGCTCGATTATATTGATAAGCGCGACAACGACATCCTCGGGAAGGTATGCCAAGTACGCCTTCAGTCCTTTGACAATGTACATCTCCTCTGTCTGAGGAAGGTACCGAACTACTGCAACCGATAGAACAAGGTTCCGGATAGTGAGCGACGCCAGAGTCGTAGGAAGTTGAAGTGCGCTAACGGAGACCAGGAGATCCTGTGCATGGATGGGATTTAGGCTTTCAAGGGCAAGCTCATGTAAATTTTCCAGTTTCTTCTCAGGCTTGCAAGCACTGCGTGGAGGCGTGGAACTGCCTTCAATGAGAAATGACATGCCGTCACGGCTGGCAAGGACAGAGTTTCGAAGGGAAATGACGGAGGGATGTGTATCTTGAGATGCCTGACACGTCCAAGGTCATTGTAGTCTGTGATGAGAGAGACAGGGATGTCAGTGGAAAGCCGCTTAAAGCGATGCGACTGGGAGAGAAGCACTGGCCCGATGAACGGAATGAGGCATGGAGTAGTCGGCGGTGCTGTCGAAGGGACATATACATTAATGAAAAGCGGTACCGACGGAGACCGCGTCAGGTGCTCCCTCAGCGCCGTGATTGCCTCTTCCGACAAGCATTTTGCCTTTTGCATCCTGGCAGAAGGGTCGATATCCCCTTCTTGCAGGTCCTCGTTGTCTTCTCCTACCCCTACCAATGTCATATATGCCATAATTCCATGCATGTCCTCCATGATTAGAGTCAAGTGTTCCATCATGCGATTTCCGAGTTGCTTAACAATCACCATCAGATTTATTTTCAGAAGCGCCCATAGCCTCGGGTCGGATAAAGGAACAGAGCGCCAATGGCTGCAAACACTGTAGCCCAGAGTCCTTGTGTAGTTTTTAGAGACTGCCTGGGTGAAGCCAGGGCAAATATTTTGCAAAAGATCTCAGGGGGTACGTCAGATAAAGCAGAGCTCGGAGGATCCATGTTCCTGCGATGTATGTTTAGAGACCTGTTCAGAAGCAAATTATAGCTTGGAGTTCAAAGAAAATAATAGGTTCGATCGTCACGTTAGAAACTTGTAGTCTGCCAAATCGAGGAAGATCGAAGACCGAGGGGCCGCTTGTAGGTATTCTGAATTCACAGACTGATCATGACAGCCCGTGACAGCCTATCTGGTCACGGTCATATGATCTACTGTCACGTCGCGTTTTTTTCCTTGTTTGAAGTTCACGGTAATGACCGTGTCCTTCGTCTAGTTGTTTTACTAGTATATCTCAGGTCTCCTTACCGTCTCCCGCAAACTATGCTCCGCCCGAAGGCACGAATCACGGATAGTAGGTCCGGCTCAGCGGCATGCCGCACTCCGTGTCGCTACTGAATGTTTGTGGCGTTTTAGAGTACCGAAGGGGCGCTCTACTCTGTACTATGTCTGCATACTTAGCGCCTTGCCATTGAAGGCGGCCTATTATCTTCCCGGACCTATTCTATTGCATATTGGAGATCTTTTCCCTCTAGTGGCGACATGTCACTAGGAACAAAGACTGATTGCGACAGGATCTTCTGACACTAATTTGATTCCGTTATTTATTGAATTGGTCCTGAAAGATTCAAGTGTAATCATCCTCAGGATCATATGTGCGTCCGGAATCTATCATGCTGACAGATAACTACAGCTCACGATACACATTTCATTGTTATAGGTCATACTAGACCTCAGACCCTGCTCAGATATGATCCGCGGCGATCCTGGCGTTCAGTTCATTAAATCGCCTCTTGAGGCACAACGGTTTCAGACTACCTTATAGTAGGATGGTTGGAAAAAGAACCCTAGACGCCGCCAGGCCGACTGATTGTTAGCTACTTCACGGTTTCAGGTGAATGCCCCAACAGGAATATCTTTCACCGAAACTCTCGGAAATAGAGCTGACAATGCACAATAATCGGCTCTGGGCGTTCCGCCAGGGGATTGGTGTGCATTTTTTTTGGCCAGCGTGCCGCTCCGCTTGGTATCTTAGCCCGCCCATTCCGTATATAACGCGTAAAAATCTTGCTATGTCCAACTCAGCAGCTCAGTGTCAAACGGCTCTGGTTCCAGTTGAACACGATGATTGTAGGATGCTTTCTTCTCATCATTCACCAGGCTTTTCTGACCGTTCGTTGCCTTCACCCAGCCTACAAAGACTGCCGTTCTTGGTTTGTTCACCTCTGCTACCACGACCACGATTATCTTTGCTGACCTAAGCGTTGCGTTTTATAGTTGTCGGAGGTGGACCAGGCGGGTCGTACGCTGCCGCCGTTTTGGCCAGAGAGAACGTCGATGTGGTTGTCCTTGAAGCCGACAAATTTCCCAGGTAAGTAGCATCTCTATGCTGGTCTCAACTAGATTTGGGCGTCAATGTTTAGATACCATGTCGGTGAGAGCCAACTTGCGGCTTTGAGGCATTTTCTACGCTTCATCGATCTTGAGAAAGAATTCGACGCCTACGGGTTTCAGCGCAAGGTCAGGTCTACTCTGAGACTCAGCGCAGTGTCTACTCACGTCGACACCAGGTCGGTGGTGCCTTCAAATTAAATAGGCACAAGAGAGAAGGATGTGGGGGCTTTCTGTTCTTTCCCTTGAATGATCCGTTAACGTTCCTGGGCAGATTCCGACTTCATATCTCATGATCCGAAGAATTACTCCTGGCATGTCGTAAGCGCTTATTTTCTCCGTGTAAGGAGCCTCTCACACATCATCAAATGTTAGATTCGGTCGGAGTCCGATGAGTTGATGCTTCGATACGCGTCCAAGGTTGGCGCCAAAGTTTTCGAAGAAACCAAAGTCACGGATATTGAATTCGGAATGCCCGTGGAGGGCCAAGAAACGCGACCCATTGCTGCTCTCTGGAAAAGGAAGGACGGTGACACGGGTCGAATTCAATTCGACTATATTATCGACGCCAGTGGACGAACAGGAATCCTGTCAACACAATATCTGAAAAATCGGGAGTTCAATAATAAATTGATGAATGTCGCCTTTTGGGGTTACTGGACTGGAGCCGGGCGCTACATGGCTGGTACTCCCCGAGAGGACTCCATTTTTGTTGAAGCATTAACAGGTAAGTTTCAACCGTTCAATTTCATTGATTCATCTGTCGATCCTGCTTGTAGACGAGACTGGCTGGGTTTGGTTCATTCCCTTACATGACGGCACGACTTCTGTGGGCGTCGTGATGGACCAAGAGAAATCCAACCTCATGAGAGCTGCCGTCAAAGAGGCGAGAGGCGATAGCTCTTCGAGCGCTCATTACCTCAGACAACTCGAGCTTGCTCCGGCTATTCGAAAACTGATAGTTGATGCTAAACTCACCAAGAAGCCCGATACACCCCTTGTAAGTAGCGCCAGTGATTACAGTTACGCTGCTAGATACCATGCGGGTCCGGGGTATCGAATAATTGGAGATGCAGGGGGTGCGTTGCATTTCTCTCCTGACAAGTCGCGTTTTTTAAATTTGATTTGCGTAGCTTTCATTGATCCGTTTTTCTCCTCTGGTGTTCATCTTGCAGTATCTGGTGGTCTTTCAGCAGCGGCTACTATCTGCACTGTGATGAAAGGAGAGTGCTCGGAACTCGATGCTGCTCGATGGCACACTACCAAACTCAATAGCTCATATACACGGTTTGTTGTCACGCGCGCCTGTCATTTGGTGTCACAGTCTCACCATGTTTTTTAGATTCATGCTTGTAGTTCTTAGCGCTTATCATCAAATCCAATCTCAGGATTCTCCTATCCTGTCTGCCCAAGGAGATGACAATTTTGACCTTGCATTCGAAATTTTCCGTCCAAGTAAGCGCTTTGTTCCTCTGATAAGGCCAAAAATTGATTGGCGTAGTTATTCAGGGCAGTACCGAATCTGGTGGCAAATTCGCCGATGACGATCTAGGAAAGACAATAGAATTCCTGGGTAAACATGTCTTTGAGCCGTCATACCCGGAACAGAGAGCAAAGTTAGTGGCACAGTATGGAGACCAGCTAGATGCGGTTCCGAAGGCACGTGTACCTGGGGATAATGAAGCTAACGCAGAATCAAAGACGATCCTCAAACATATGGCTATTCAGAAATTGATCAGGATGGAGGATGTCGCGCATATCGGGAATTATGTTTCCGATGTTTTTGAGGGGTATAGATTGAGGCTGAAGCGCGGTGAGTTGGGCTTGGATAAAGCCATTTGAATACTGTTACTATTTGATCCTTTATTATGAACCTGAATTACCGCGTCACTTGGGTATAGCACTTGAATAATGAGAAACCTCCCTTCACTGGCACCTTCTTTTCGGTACCCGGCAAACGCCGAAATGGCTTTCCACATCAATGCTGTCGTGTCTTTACACTTTACCTCGATAATATTTCTTGTATGCTCGACCTGGCCATGTTAATTTCTTCCTTGACTAATTGGTACATTCCGAGACGGAGCGACATGAGGAATATTGCTCATCATTCCATAGCCCGAGTTGTTTTGATGGATTCTGCAGGCACTAGCTTGCATTTCTGCGCTAGTCCCGCCAGGTCCATGTCGACACGCTCTTTCTTGCCTTCGGAACCGCGGAACAGCCGGATAGTACTATCTCGGCTAAGTTGATAATGCCGGCGCAATAGCAGCATTTAAAACTAGGTGACGAATTTATTATTCTCATCCCCACCTATGGCTTCGACTTCCATTCTGCGCTCTCTGGCAAATCTAATATCTTCGTCTGTTGACATTATCGAAGACAGAGTTCACGTTCCCGATCTAGATTTGGCTTACCATGAATGCGAAGTTTCAGATAATGGATTCAATGATCCAGCGGTCACCGACGCGATTTCTTGCGTTATTGCCGCGACAGCTCAGTTAGTGGCGACCATACGTCCTGCTCATTTGACTCTCATTTCGACAGCCATGATGGTGAGCCCTGCTAAAAACCATTATCTGCGCGACTAACTGCTTTTGAAGATCCACGTTCCTGCGGCACTTCGAACGGTCACAGATCTTCATGTTGCTGAGATATTGAGAGATGCTGGACCTCAAGTTATTCTATTTCTTCTTTCGGTATTTATCCTGCTCAAAATCTGATCATGAAGGGACTCCATATCAGAAAGATTGGCGCTCTCTGCCGCACGAGCCCTGGAAAACTAGGTAAGACTCACACGATGTTTGAATGAGATGAGGCATGTTCAGTAGTCAAATTAAAGCACGCCTTCTCCGCCTGCTTGCCACAGAGCACATTTTCAAAGAGGTCACTCCCGATGTTTTTGCGAACAATCGTATCTCGTCTTTACTGGACACCGGAAAATCAATTGACAGGTTGATAGAAAGGCGAGAAGTCTACGTGTTATTTTCTAAAATTATACTCATATCTTCTTTCGCTAGTCCGCAGTGTAAATTGGATGGCGGTGTTGGGATAGCTGCCTTTGTCTCATACACGTCGGTGATCTTTTTGAGTCTAATAGCCTTCCTTTGCTGATTTTTTCCCCTACACCTTCAGTGGTGGACATACTCTGAAGTTCACCTCATATCTGGCAGAGACGATGCAGGATCCATTATTTGCGCACTCTGAGGATCACATTAAGGCTCCGTTCAACTACACTTTAAAGACTGATTTGCCTTTCTGGCAATGGTTGGATCTCCCTGAGAATGAGTATGAGAGGCGAAAATTTGGACTTGCGATGACTTGTGCTCCATTACACAGTATGCTCGAAGGTAGGAGTGCCGTCACTTAGCCATCTCTGTCCTCATTGTAGCATTTCTTTTCAGGTTTCGAATGGGGCCTATTACCGAAAAATAGTTTGGTAGTAGATGTTGGCGGAGGAGTGGGAATGGCGACTTTGCCAGTGGCGAAAGTGTTTCCAGATCTAAGAATTGTTATACAGGATCGAACAAAATTCGTCGAAGATGCCAGAAAGGTAAGGACTTGACGATCAGTAGCTGGAGGACATAATCTTACCTGTTACCATGTAGCTATGGAAAGAACAGTTGCCCAACGCTGAGTCCATTGGTCAAGTCACTTTTCAAGGTGAGTCAACTATTTGTTCAGAATTTCTCTTCACGTACCTCCCCTTCCCATAGTGCATGACTTTTTCGAGTCTCAGCCAATTCAAGCAGCAGACGTTTATTTACTGCGCTGGATCATTCATGATTGGAACGATTCTTTGTGTATCAGTATCCTGAAGCGATTACGCAAGGCTGCGGGTCCTGGGACGAAACTTCTTATCGTTGATGCAATTATGTCTTACGCTTGCCAGGACTCATTTGCGAGCGGGATTGTCGGTGCGGCGAAGCCTCTGCCGCCAAAACCACTTCTTGCGAACTTCGGGCATGCTAGGGTGGGGGAGTATCTCTTTGATCTTCAGGTACGAATATCATCCACCTGCGCCACGCTTAAAGTGACTTTGTGCCAGATGCTGGTGACGGTGAATGGCCAGGAGCGGACGATCCGCCAGTTCTCGGATATTCTAGAGATGGCTGGTTGGAAAATCGAAGAAGTGAAAAGTTCTGCAGCTACTCAAGCACATATCATTGCTATTCCTGCTGTTCTCTAACCGTTACCCAGTGCTTTGAGCGCACAGAACATCGTATCGTAACCGTTCCGCTTCTACATCGGAGGGAAGTTTATTTTCCTTTATTTATTTAATTTGCACTACCGGTCCACCATCAACATCTATAACGTAATTATCAATTGCTCCTGCAGTTCTTTAACCGTTACCCAATGCTTCGAGCACACTCATAACTGTTCCGCTTCTACATCGGAGAGAATTTAATTTTCCTTTATTTATTTAATTTGTATCAGGTTTGCCATCAACGTCTATGACGTAATTATCAATGTTGGATTTTCGGTCCATGTAAATGCACTCAATTTGATTGGAAGCCTCGTTATCGACAAAAGATTCTCCCTCTGACGGAGTTGAGAGGACGGAATGACAGCGTGGACATCGACTTCACGGAACCAGTTCTAATATGTAACACCAACATACTACCGGTTACGGACCAAGCCAATTCCTTGATTCCTCGTCGTTCCTCATCCTTGATACATGCGTCCTTTCCCATCAAATTCTTTCGCCCGCCTGGAGCGGACGTCGACGTCGGCCATCTAGACTGAGGTCGAGAGCTAACTGGATTTGAATATCTTTGCGGGGAGCGGGGCAGCTGTGGGGAAGATTATTGAGACCAGCGGAAAAAGTGTATTCCGGCTTCTCTTATTTACAGCTCTGATCAGAAACGATATCACCTCCTTCGCAATGTTGCTTCCATCTCACGCTCTGCTTAGTTTGTTCCTGCCTCTCCTTGCTACAGCCCATTCGTCTCCCAAGACCGCGGAGGAAAGAGAGGTTCAACGGGCCCTACAGCAGGCGGCCTACCACTGTGCCCCTGCTGTAGCCGAATTCACTGCGTACCGGAAGAGAGCATGGGCGCAGAAGGTCCTCGCAGGCAATCCATCGCTTCCTGCATACCAAGACTTATTTGCCGACGGCACATTCGACGCAGAGTCTGGACAGGAGCTCATGTCTTGTACACCAGTCACCGAGGAAGTCAAGATGGAGAACAACACTTGTGTTTTGAGTGAGCCGTGTCTTTTCCATTTCTAATCCTGATATCTGACCGAGTTGTAGCCCCGATTGTCACGGAAGGACCATACTATCACAAAGTCGGCCATCTAATACGCCAGAACATTGCGGAGTATCAGATTGGGGTACCTCTTCTCCTCGATATTGGTGTCATAGACGTTGAGACTTGTAAACCTCTGCCCAATGTCCTCGTCGATATCTGGCATGCCAACGCCACTGGTCACTATGCTGGGCACCCGGAGCCTACGTTTGAGCTTCGCGATGAGAAGCCTCAGGTCGGTGGAAAGCGTAACGGACTGCTGAGCGCGTTTCCTCGGACGAAACCTGCAGAGACGTTCCTGCGTGGTGCTTGGCCGACGAATGAGAATGGGGTTGCTCAATTCTCTAGTGAGTTGTTTCGATCGCTATGCTTAAAATTCTGCTAATCGTGGTCTGTTCAAAGCGATCTTCCCTGGATACTATACAGGTACGTTATGAGTATTCTCAAGAAAATCGCTATGCTAAGACTGTAATGACAGGTCGCGCAACACATATCCATACTAAGGTCTTTCCCGGTTGGACTCCCCTTCCTAATGGCACATTCGAGGCGGGTAAACTTGTCCATGTCGGGCAATTTTTTTTCGATGACGAGATAAACGTACAAGTTGACAAAGTACGCCTTCTGTTCATGCCCTTTGATTAGCCTGACGTCCTTGAAGATGCATCCCTATACGACAAATCCCATCAAAGACACAGTGGGCCGCACGCGTAACTGGCGTGACTCCCTCAACATATTTGAGGATTCTCATGGTCCAGAGGGCAAATATAATCCGGTTTTCAGGTCGGTCACGTCATTGAGTATAAATGCTAGCCATACTAATCAACATCACAAATAGATTGGAGATGCTTGGCGGAGTTTTTAACCAGGGCTTTGCTGGATTCATCACGACGGGTGTCAATACCAGCGTTGAGGTTGATAACTGGTGGAAGGGCTAATACTCGTCTTCACAAACATCTCAATAATATGGTCTGCTTGAAACTTCACCTAAGATTCCCAAATAAAGCCGACCTGGAGGCGCGACTTTCCAGTTGACGTTCTCTTTCATCTGTGAGTGTCCTGATGTCGTCGGTGCAAATCTCATGTTGAATCTCAGCCTCTCGTAGTTTGCTAAGGACTAACAAATTGGAGAAGTTCGTCTTCCTACTCGAAATCACCTTGCAACTTGGAAGCTTGAAATATTGCTGAGTATAAAGGTTGAGTAAAGGCGCCAATGAGTCAAGACACTCCGAAAAAAGTAAAAATTCTGTGTAGTATTTGTTGGTGAGAAACGAGAATGTGATTTTTAGGGTTTCCTGACCCGGTTTCTGGAGGAAGGAAGTCAAGAGTTTCTGGAGATAATAAAATGTGTCCAATAGTAGAGTTTTCAGAACGCGCTTCAGAACTCCAGAAATTTCTCCGAAATCTACTATTTCTGGCAAACTGAAATCTCCAGAGAATTTTTCAGATTTATATGTGATTTCCGGATACAGAATACTTACAAAATCTATATGTAAGAAATCTGGGGAGAAATGAAGCATTTGCTTATGAATTTCTGACCATCCTAAAGTAGCACTTTCTGGTACGGTTTCTGAGGTCCAGAAATGTACCAAAAAATTCAAACTTTCTTTTATCCTGAAACTCTGCACCAGCTGATCTGCTGCCATCAGAAAATTTGAAAATTTGGATACATTTCTGGACCTCAGAAACCGTACCAGAAAGTGCTACTTTAGGATGGTCAGAAATTCATAAGCAAATGCTTCATTTCTCCCCAGATTTCTTACATATAGATTTTGTAAGTATTCTGTATCCGGAAATCACATATAAATCTGAAAAATTCTCTGGAGATTTCAGTTTGCCAGAAATAGTAGATTTCGGAGAAATTTCTGGAGTTCTGAAGCGCGTTCTGAAAACTCTACTATTGGACACATTTTATTATCTCCAGAAACTCTTGACTTCCTTCCTCCAGAAACCGGGTCAGGAAACCCTAAAAATCACATTCTCGTTTCTCACCAACAAATACTACACAGAATTTTTACTTTTCTCGCAGTGAGATAGGAGGCAGAAGTGTTTCCCACGGTTCAACGTGTGTTATGGTATGTAATACGCTGCCTGATGCGTGGTAATGCACGCATGTCATGTGCGTGCATTGTTGACGAGTAACTTAGATTAGCGCTAACTGTCACACTTCCCAATCAGAACAGAACCATCGCTATCGACTCTTCCCATCGCTCCCATCGTCCATCGTACCATGCCCTCTATCATGGAACAGAAAAGCAAAGGAAAGAAAGAGAATGCGGTCTCAAAGACACCAAAGTCAAAAGTATCATGCCTGTCTTCCTCAGTTTTGATTAGCTTACCTGATTCTAATTTCTTAGTCTTTGGGTAGCAAAAACAGATGTGCAACCAGATCGGCTGCGATCAACATAAATGAACGTTTACCCAACGAACTCCTAGCCTATATCTTTGGTACTGCGATTATCGGCCTGCTTCCAATAGAGCACCGATCCTTCCTGGCACTAGTGTGCAGCGTTTGTGAGCATTGGAGGGATGTTGCTATCGAGGCATCCGAGCTCTGGACCACCATTTATGTTCGTGATCCGAAACATATACCATCTGCCGAGCTCTTCCTTGAACGATCAAAGGCCCAACTTCTGGATGTGGACATCCAGATCACCTTTAACCTCGGAGTTTGGTTCAGCAGTCCTTTGGCGGCTTCGAGTCGACAATATGGGCTTCGAGTTGCGGAGTTGACATCGGTCCACCTTTGGCGGACGAGGACGCTTTCCTTGTGCCTCAACGATGCGCAGGATGCCGAAGAGCTTTCTGCATTGTATCGACCGCTGTCAGCCCCGCATCTCGTTAGCCTTTCCATCTATGTTGGAGAGGAGTCACGAAGCGCTACTATCTTACTTAATTCTATTTGCTCTGTCCGTTCTAGTGGGAGTGAAGGCTCCCCCTTGAACACAACCCCGATTTCCAGCCTTACCAGACTCGAGCTCACATCTGTTTATCCTGAACATGAGGATATGCGGCGAATATTCGCATGCTCTCCATCTCTAGAAACACTTATCCTACCGAAATTTGGGTGGGGAATCCAGGGGAAGAATAAATCCATCGTAACAGCTCCAAGCTCGTTGCGATCCCTCGCGGTTCATATTGACTTTATCCATGAGATTGAGTCTTCACTTGCGGCAGGATCGTGCAGCGATTGCTGTGCGCTTGCCTCTCTTCGCTTTCCGAACCTTGAATATCTCGAGGTTCTAGGCGACCGCTCTTCCTACAATCTTAACCTCGGTGGCCATTTCAAAGACCTACCAAAATTGAAAACACTGCGTTTGCAGCAGTGTTCTGTCTCACCTGCCGATACACAGTTTTTCTGTTCATTAAAACTGTTAGATCGTTTGGAGCTGGTGGACAACTTGGAAAATGTAGTGTGGTCTGATGGACACACCCACAAGGTGTCCTTTCCATTTCCCTACCTGTCTTCTATCTTAATCAGCGAAAAAAGAAGAGGGGATTACAACATGTCCCAGTGGGCACGTCTGGCCCGGCTAGCCGTCAATGATTATGGTTGTACCCAGTTTTCTATCGAAGTAACAGCACAAATTTACGACTCTATGGCGCAATATGTTGGTCCTCAGGATGAGCATATTCGAGTCGAAGTAAATGATCATTCTTCCGGCTTGTTCTATCTTCCCCCAGAAGATTCTCCCGACGAGGAGGCAGAGGAGGCGGAGGAGGCGGAGGAATCGGAGGAATATGAGGATCATTATGAAGATGATTTTTTACTCTTTTGCTTCTGATTCTAGGTATGATTTTCTTTCGGATAAGAATGAATATTCACATTGTTGGGAATAGACGTCGGCATGCATGATGAACGCAGAGGGGATGGTTCGAACGAACGTATACTCATGGATACATATGTAGGTAGTGGTGGTACGAAGCCAAGAAGCGATAGCAATCGGTACGAACAAAATAAAGTAAAACAAAAGATGGCGGGCTATCGGCCTGGTAGCTATGAAACCATTATCCCCAGCACACATGACATTGAACATATAATAAAATTGTAAGGCTTACTAGCCTGTTTCAGAGTCTTCAGATTCTCAGCCAGCCCTGCTCGTCATATGATCGCATCAGCATCACGTGTACTGTGGTAACCGCGTACTTACATTCCGAGTCCTATGTATATAGGATATCGGTTATTATGCAAACATGAAACCCCCCGTGGGAAAATCTATTTGGGGCATCACGGCATTTGCCGCGATTCACATACTGGCCTGGGTCGTGGGAATTTTCTATTCGTACACTTCGGCACTCCCCGGGACTAGCACAGTGGCCTCGGTCGTGGGAGTTTTCTATTCGTACACTTCGGCGCTTGCCATTTATTGCCCAGGCAGTGACGCTGACTTCGCAACACTTGTTGGGTGCCTCTGGCTGACTGGCTGCACGTCACCTTTTTTTTTTTTGGGGGTGGGGGGAGGGATGTGTCTTTTTCTGTCGTACCGTTTATCGTTTTAATTTTCTCCTGTCGTTGTCGTGCTTTATCTATCTTTTCCAAATATCTCGTATTTCGTTTTCGTATCTGACTGTTTCTCTCCGTTTTGTCTCCTCGTTATTCCGCGCTGTACGTTGCCTCATTCTTCCGCTATCATCTCCTCTGGTGTTCTGTCTCCCCGTCTTTTCGCTCTGTGCCCCGTCTCGTCCTCATCTTCGTCCTCTTCAAACCCTATTTTCCTTTTCATCCTCGTTGCCGACATAATGGGCGTTCCCGTCGCTGCCTGTTTTCTTTCTCTGTCTGCTCTCTTTGTAACCCGTAAGTACCACATCTGTTTTCCTAACGATTCGCTCACCATAGCTATGTCGCAGTTCACCATGGCGATCGCCCTGAGTATTGTCTTCATCTTCACTCGCCCTCTCTTATCCTTCACAAACACCATTGACGTCTGTACCTCAACTATATCGCCCACTCTGAAGGTCTGCGGCTTGGCGACTATATACCTGTTCCCCCCCCCCCCCGCTCCGGTCAGTGTTGCCTCTCTTACGCCTATGCATTTGCTCACTTTTTTTTGCCTCCGTGGACTACTCCTCTGTAGTATCGTACTTCGTTATCCTCCGCATGGATCCATTGCGTACCTGCCAGCCTTTGCAGGGCACTGTTAGGGTCGACATCCGTTGGGAACGGTACGCTGTCCCCCTCGATGGACTGTGAGCGTGGCGTGAAGTATCTGTTTGAAAATTCGATGGTGTCCTGTCCTTGCACAGTGAGCTGCGTCCATTCTTCTACCTCACCTTCCTGGAACTCTCTCTCTCCCAGCTGTTGGAGTCCTCTCAGTGCGATAATTGTGTTCTCAAACTCGGTGCCGCCCATTCCGCTGATACGGACGTACTGGCTCAGGAATCGTATCTTATCGTTCGAAAATCTGCATGCGACATGGACTTCGCTAGCCGGGCCGTCAAGTGTGGTGTGGTGCTCACCTCGTCTCTCGGGCGATCGGGGGCAGGTCTTTGGAGATTATGACCCCCATTGCCGTGAATACCTGTTCCTCTCGACTACCGTCGCTCTCGTTTCTGACGAGTCTCCATATGTTTTCCGTATCGTCCTTTTCTACGCTTACGCCGTCAAGCACGTCCGGGTCCTACGGGTCCATCAGTCATTGTCCTCGCTCTTCTGTTTCCATGCTTACTTTCGGTATCCTTGACAGATGCTTCGTGTCTTTCTCGCATCTCTCTTTAATGAGAGCTTCGATTGCATGCGCTGCATTGGATTTAAGTGAGCATTCCGTTTGACAGCTGCGCGTATGTTTTCATACCCGCTTCGGCTTTGTCGTAGAATCTGTCCATGAGCGGAAAGGATGGGGGGGAGGGCCCCGTTCTTTTGAGTTCTCGTTGTGTTTGATTGTAAGAGTGTCGGGATGGGGGTGTGCGGTCTCTGTATACGTCTCTCTGTCTCTTTTTGCTCTTTTCCTGTCGTACCTTTGTCATGCACGTTTCCTTCATCGTTGCCTCTCGCGTTTGATTACCCCATTTTGATTCAATTTTTTCGTCTGATACAATCCGGTTTTTCATGAACCTATCTGGTCGGTGCTGGCAACGTCCCGCTTTTCCGTTGTTCCCGATTTCTATGGCTTGTTGGATGCTTATTTACGAACACTTCTTACGCCTCCTTAATTGCGTTGTGTGGACGGGTATTCGTCTTATCTTGCTTGTTTCACCTTCCACCCCCTCTCCTTCGCCCTTTCCTGAGCTTGTGGGATCTGTGGTCCTGTGGCCTTCTGTTACCGTGGATCATGTCACAACCGCTGTTTCCTTGACACATCTTGATCGTCTCCTGTGGATACTGTGCGTTCGTCCTCGCTCGTTATATTGCTTCCTGGCCGCCTCGTTTTTTTTTTTTACGTGACACGTGTACGCTTTGTTCAGACTGTCCTTTTACATACTCGTTGACTCTTCCTGCGGATCACGTTTGAATTAATTTGTTTGATTTTCAGTTCGCATGTACGTCCGTCAGAAGGATTGATCTGCGTTTTGGACATTGGCCAGTTGACTTTTCATTGTTCTTCGCTGTTTTCTCTTTGAGATCCTCCTTCGTACTGCTGTCAATGCGTTACCGTATTGCTTTTGTCCGATCTTCGTTCTGCTTTTCGTTGAGATGGGTCTGTTTGGTTGGTTCGCGTATCCCTTCGTCTTGCCTTTCCATCTTTGATCGCTTCGTCCTGGATTTGGGCTTGGTGTGACTCTGGTATCTGTGTATCGCGTCACACTCGGCCTTCACATCCCTCGTTGTAATGAATTATTGCCTCCCCCCCCCCCCCCCTGCTTAAAAGGGACGGGTGAGAGCTTTTTCTTTGTCTTTGTCTCGAACTCTTCACCTGTCTGTCTCGGTCTTTGTGTCCTTTTTGAACTCAGTCTCTTCGACTCTTTTGAATCTGTGCCCTGCATTGATGTCTTCTCCTGTGCCATCTGTGTACGTTGGATATGTTACTTTCTCTCTTTTTCAACAATTTCTTTCTTATTTTCCTCTCGACAGACCCACCGTCCAAAAGCGAAAACGGTCTGCGCGCGTGCACGCTGTCCCTGCTGCTCAACCTCCGGTTGATGTATTGACCGAACCTCTTCCTCTCAAGGCTTGCGACGTGGCTACCGTGTGAGTTCGCGTGTCGTTTTTCGTGCACCTTCCTTCATATCTTCACCCCTCCCTTTTTCTCTTTATATCTTTTGCGTTTGATACCTATCTGATATCTTTCTCTGTCAGTACTCCCGCCAGAAAGCGGCTTCGACGTGGTCCTGTATCAGGGTCTGACACCTCGTGCATCTTGCTGTATTTCTCTTTGTTCCTGCTTTAACCAGTTCCTACCTCCTTGTGTTTGGATGCAGTGCTGCTTTGGCGGGAGCATCTAAGGTGGACCCCCCTGTTCCTGTTACTGATGTTTCCGTCGCAGCACCTGCCGTCACTGTAACGTGAGTCTTTTACACGTCTTTATCTCCTTCTTGATTGATCCTCTTTTCTCTGTTTTATTGTAGTCATCCTCGCGGTATTGCGGTCCCTACTGTCCGTCGCCGTTACTCTTATGGTGAATTGAGTTCGGATGAGGTCACAGCTGTGGTCGAATCTTCTGTGTCAGTGTCGTCTCTTGCTTTGAAATGCTTCGGCATTTCGTCGTGCTTATCGTGTTATGTTCCCTATCCATGTCTGTGCCTTTTTAGTCCAATTTTTACCCAGGCGAGTCCCGTCGGTCCGGTCCCTTCTCAATCCCGTTGTGAGGAGATGTACGTTTCCTCTGAAGATGGATCCGGCGACGAAGCTTTATCGGCGTACCATTCTGACGTGCGGTTCGTTGCCTATGCATTTATTGTATGTGGTTTGGTTTGACGTACGGTGTTTTCAGTCCCATTGATCGCAACGATTTTGTTGACAACATGGCTGAGGAGGTCTCCGGTGAGTGCGTACACTTTCTTTTATTTTATCTTTGTGGAGGGGGAGGGGGTGGGTGCGGTGGAGCGGATGCCACCGACGGTATATGGTGACGCTTACTCCTCTATTTCATTTTATATAGGTCTGGCTATAGTGACAGGTCTGACGCTGAAGACACCGGTGCTGTCAAGTCAGCGATGGTATCGTCCCCCTTGGACTCTCCTTCTTCTTACACCCCTGTTGCCTCCCAAGCCTCTTGTGATGGCGGGATGCGAGTCTCCGAGTATGATTGCTGCGTTCCTTTGTCAGTCCCGACTGCCACTGATGTCTGGTCTGTCAGCCGTACTAGAACCAAAACAGCTAAGGGACTGTACGTGGCGGCTCTGTTCGTTTCGCATCGTGGTTGTTGTGTATTGCTTTCCTCATTTTCTTACATTTAAGGCTCGCGGACGGTCTTGCGGTGGATGTTGCTTTGGACGATGCCTCTCGTGATGATTCTTCCCTTGCAGTGTACGTGTTCGTCTGGCTTTGTTCTGTTTTCTTGTACCCGCCTTTTACTCATTATGTTTTGTCTGTTTCTTTTCCTCTTTAGTATATCTGACTCCCACAGCGGTGTGCGTAAAAGAAGATCCGGCCCTTCTCGTGGCGCGGCTCTGACCGGTGTTACCGTTCTGCCCGTCTCGTATCCGTCTTTATTATTGCGTTCGCTCGACTGGTGTGCTGATTATGTCTCTAGATCGGCCCCTCGAGACGTGGTGCCTTCAGCCATCGAGCGTGACCCGCCCGCCTCGCAGGTGTATCTCGAGGATTTATACAGCGAATCTGCTCCTCCTGGTGCCACTTCTGGTGTCGGTAGCACACGGCGTACGACTCGCTCGAGAACCAATAAGACGCGACGTGCTGTCCCCGACACTTCGTCCGGTGCCCTTTCTGTCCACACGGATGTCCACTCCGCCGTGTCAGGAAATGGTACCCCGTCGGCTCCTTCGAAGTCGTTGGTTTTGGAACGTCCGCGTCAGTTTATCTCTTTGGATATGTCGTTGCACTTATTGACTGTATTTATGTATGTGTATTGTTCTTACTTTTCCGCGTCCACCTCATTTTGTCGGCCCGCAATGTTTCGCATGTCGGACGTGATTAAGTTGCGGACGCCTTTTCTCTGGAGCCTGTAGCTTGCGTTCCCTCAGCGCCTACCAGTGCGTTTCATTCATCCTCGTCGGCTATTCATCCTGGTGTGTATATCCTGTTTCTCTTTACATGTGTACTATTTCACTGGCCCTTACATTGGCTCTTTATTGAAGCTCCTCAAACCCCAACCAAGTCTCGTGCTCACAGCACGTTTTTAGAGAGTCTCGACGCTCTGATCGGGTACGGGCATTCGTTTCTTTCTCGTTGGTATCGCCGTTTTGCTTATGTGCTGGGTCGTTACCAGGCAATGTCGTGATGACTCTCCGGAACCTGTTGCAGACGATACCCCCGTCGCGGCCGCATCAACAGGCATTGCTGGTGCCTCGAGGTGAATTCAACTCGTGTTCCTGTGTCTTTATGCCCTTGTATATCCGTGTTGACTTGTTATCTGCCAGGGCTCCTCAACCTCCTGTGCAGAACTTAGACGAACCTGTCGATGATTCTCTTCGGGTCATGCTGCCTGAACTGCAGGAAGAGCAGTTGAGGGACCTTTATGCCGCTATGCCCCGTTTAGGGTGAGCCCATATTCTTGGCCTTGTAGCGTAACTCTCCGTATTCATGTCCGCTCCCTTTGTCCAGGGCGTACCGTGCCATGATCCCGCCAGGCGAAGCCGTAGAAACGTTTGACCATCCCCCTTGCATGACGTTCGATGCTATCATTAGCCTCTTCAGCCGTGGTGCATTGAGGTGTGTGGTCTTTTTCACCGTCTTGTGCATGTATGGCTTCGTTTACGGATGCTTCCTTCGTTAGGTCCGTACTGTCTTGGTACAAGTGGGGCGGAACTGCCCCTTATTGTAACTTGTCGACGTTGCCTCGCCCTGCACTCGGGAGCGACGGACGGAAGGCTACTTACAACTCTCAGACTGCTGTTGCCATTACAGTCGGTGTAGTCACCAACTGCTCTTTGTATAACGCTGCGCAGCAAGGTGGGTACAAGAGCGAGGCACATGTGTCGGGGGGAAAAACATATCATTCCATTCGGGTTATGCCCCTCTCGCAGCTGTGGCGGCGCGAGTGTACAATGTTGGGACTTTTGTTCTTTTTGACGTTGATCAAGAGCAGTGCTATCTCGCCCGAGGGCATCGAGTTTTCTACTCGGCCCCTTGCTGTCGGCACCTCTGCCTATTCCAACCACAATAAGTGTTGGTACTCTTTCTCTTTAGAATGTCATGCTCTTACTGTCCGTGTTCCAGTCCCTTCGCCTCTTCTTGCCAAGAAGCCAGCCTCTACAACCGGCAAGTCTTCGCCATCCGTTCGCTGGCCCAAGTCTCCCTCTAAGAGTGTCGGCCTCGGTTCGTCACCCCAACGCGAATTCTATCACTGTCTCGGGTTTGACGATGAAGGTGCGTGTTTTCTGACAACGCGTGTATTGACCTGATGACATTCTGCTTTTCAGTCCCTATCTATGACGGGCGATCTAGCCAGGGTCGACACTTCCTGTTTCACCAAGAAGATTTCGACAACTTGGCCACTATGCCTCGTTATCATCCGGCTCGTGATCTGGATAGATTCACGTTGGTTGCGGTCGGTTACACTCCCAGTGTCTGGACCGTGTCTTCAGTCTTGCGGGAGGCGCGTCTGTCTATGAACGTTCAGTTCGTAATTGTGCTGGGACAGGCTCCACCTCATGCTGAACTCGCGTCCGCTGGATATGTCGACGCCTAGGTATATACAGTAATCTTGCATGTTTTACAGTAGCTTAGTCTATTATCAGTGCCCTTGTCATGTGTGTACGTGATACTTGATGTACTGTCTAGTCTCCCTGTGATTGTGTAATCCTATGTGTTTGCCCGTGTTGTTCATCTCAGTTGTCTGCTGTTGGCCATCGTTGTCGTATCACTTTCCCTTTTTTGCCCCCCCCCCCCGTATATATCCTCATGTGTACGGTCACTTCTATGTTGCCTCTATCGCCGCTCGTATATGTTCGGATTGTATGCCTACGTTGTGGGGTGTGACAGTCTGATGTATCGCCTGTCTTTCACGGACTGCAGTAGATTCTCTCAGGATCTTCCCTATGCATGTACATACGTCAGCTGTGGTGGGATTAGAATCACTCCCGACACGATGCTGATTGCGTTGCTCTACATTCGATCGATCCTCGTTTTCTGATTCCACGACACCTGCATATCCCATTCCGTTTGAGTTCGGGTCGCGATCAACTTTTCCGTTATGGATATACCGACACCTTTTGCCTGATTTCCTTTCCCGTTCTCGTGTGTAGGTTTGGTGTATCCGTGTTGGTCGCTGAAATCTTGGTTTTCACGTCGTGCCCGGGTTCCACATTTATCGTCTTCATACACCTGTTTCTTCCTTTCCCACTGGGTTTCCCCTCCCCCTTGATCATTCACTTCTGTTGTCGGTCTGTGCATCCGTGTTCTGACCATGGACATTCCTGCTCCAGACCTTCTCTGTGTAGATTCTAACGGGGTTCGTCCTACCTCATTTCCCGCTTGCTTGGCCTGCCTGACGGCCGTTGTTTTGTCTTCAGGACCTTCGCGAACAGCTCAACACTCTTTTAGCGCTTGTGCAACATACAAATGCACGCCATAGTTTCGCCACTAACGCATGTGCAATCGCAGATGGTATTTGGTCTCGTCTTCGTTCCCCTTGATGCTCCACCGGCTCATAATGTGTTATGCTGGCCAGGTACACATCCATATTTCTGTTATCAAAATTCGATGCTCTCGCTCTTCTCTCGCCCTGATAGCGGACGAACTTTTTATTCTAGTCTACTCGATGTTATTCGTGACATCCAGAACCTATATCCTGACTTGTTGGCGCCCGAAGGTTATACAGTTACGAATACGTCCTTCCACGTTGTCGCCTTTCGCCCTTCTCATCCCAACGTATTTCCTTTGGAGATTTTGGACACTATATGCTCTTTTGTGCCTAGACCTCAGCTACTCCTTCTTCGCTACGTTAGTCGCAGTTGGTGTGCGGGGGCGTCGCGATATACTCATTCCGCCATATGCCTACGCCTCCGTCCCGACTGGCGTGCTACCTTCTTAACCAAAGGTGGAGACATGCGTGACACGCTTATCTTCGCCCTTGCGGTCGAGCTTGCCGTTGCTTTCGTGTCGCGCAGGTGGTCCTTTTCCGTGGTTGTCACGTCAGTTTGCCATGCGAACTGGCCCGCTCTTTATATCCCTTTCTATTATAACCTTTTCACAAATGTTCGGACTGTTGATATCAGTGGTTCTGGTTGCCCTCGGCATTACACTCCTGTGTCGTCGCCGTATGTCCTTCCCCCTACCGTCACAAGCCTCAGTATCAGCCGGTGCACCTTTCAGGGCCATAGTGTGGAGGCCATGCTGTCCAGGTGCGATTCAGTATCGTATCTTAGTCTATCCTCTGTCTCTTTCGGCCATATCGTGCGTCCTTTGATCTCTTTGCATTACTTTCTGCTCGTTAATCGAGGCTTCATGTGTAGCTCGGTCCAAACGATATGCCCGAACCTATCCCTACTTTTATGAAGTGGAGGACCGATTTTGGTCTGGAAACTTTCCTGAAAGACTCTATCGTCTGTCCTCCTGTTCCGAGCTTGCGGGAAGTTAGGATCGTTTTCCCAGATCATATGGAACCGTGTCTCTCGCTTTACTTGGACCAGTATGGGACCCCTCCTATCCTTTTCGAGTTGTTCCCTTGTCCCGCATATCCTCTCGGTGTTGACAAATATCTGAGGGAGAGCGACATCTACCCTCTCAGGCTTCACACTGGGTCTGTCACCAAACTCACCCTGCGCGTCGGTCGTTATACTGCTCGCATCGTTCCCCGCATCTGTATTAACATCGGGGCTACTCTGACAACACTGATATTGCAATGGCGTGCGTGTATAGCAGGTTCAACTGGTCTGTGCTGATTTTTTGGTTTTGTTTTCCTGCGTTACAGCTCTTTCGTGGAGACGTGCTCCCGATACTGCTCATTTCACTTTATCTGGCTTCACCGCACTGACAAAGCTCTGCGTCCATTCTCGTGCTGAGGAGGTGAATATTGCCGGCAACATATCCAGCACGTGGTGTTCTGTTAATCGGGGCTCCCCTGACTCTGCTTTTTCATTGATTCTGTATCGAAGGTGCTGTTCGTCCTTTTATGCTGGCTCCTACCATCGAGCCCAGTGTTCAGAATCGTGGAATCGCCTTGAAGGGTGTATTCGGCATTACTTTGGTGTGTCCAGACTTGGACGAAACCGTGCTTCTGCTGGTGCATGATATCACTACGTGTGTCGATATTCTCCGCATGTCACCTTTGGTGGTTGCGCGAGTAGATGAGATGAAGTGGCGACCATACTTGTCCTCGTCAGCTTGATAGTGCCGTGTCTTTCCTCTTTGTACTTTTGTTTTTCTTGTTCTATTGTTTGCCTTACAGTATATACGCTTGCGCTCTGTATATATGACGTTGTTTGCCCGCTACTTCATCCTGCGTGTGTTATACCCAATCGTGTACCCAATGTCGGTCTTTGCCGTATACGTTGCGAGCACATAATACTTCCGATCCGGCCTGATTTTATCACTAGCAACGTAACGGGCTTAGTCTGGCGTGCTTCTTTCAGTTTGCCGCCATCGTGACGATTCCGACTTCGCTATGTTTATTAGGCAACCCTCCATGTCGCCTTCTACTCTCCCCTGAGGTGCACCTCCTCGCTCCGTTACAGTGACCGACCTCAATGGCCACTCCCGCAGAGTCCTTGTACATGTCCCCTTCCCCCACTTTCGTACCCATCCTCTCTGTAGACGACGTACATCGAGGAAGCGACGGTGTTTATCGGATAGGCGACGAAACAACTTTTGTGTGTTTTGGCTATCTTCATGGCGGTATGTCCATGCTACTTCATCATCTCGTACGTGTGTCTCACCTGGTGCTGCGTCATTGTCTAGCGACTCATCCTCTGCTTGTTTCTTTGTTCTATTTCTTTCTATGCGTGGGGGACGGGGGGGTCAACAGAGACCGAGTTTGCTTTCGGACGGATGGTGTACTCTGTCTCGTGAGCACGGCTTTACACCAGCCGGTGTCCTGTTCGACAATCAGATCTGATTTCTCCGCGCTCTTGAGAATAAGGTTCCATTAGACGTGCGTGTATTGACATGGTTCGTTTCTCCTTTTCTTACATTTACTAATACAGGACGACGCTCCCTTTGTATCGTGGGTAGTCCCGGGAGATTCTCTACGTATCCTCGTGTACGTTGAATTTACTGCTTTGGTAATATGCCTGTTGGTATTGGTCCGTGTACTGGCTCACGAGCGTATTGTTGTCAGGCCGTGTATGCTCCATGGGGAGAAGGTCCTCATGGTCTTTTGTCACCTCGTGTCGTGACATCTCAAGCCAGTTTACTCAAGGAGGTCGCTCAACATTTGGTAGAGATGCGGCTCGAGCTGCGCTACTGTAACGATTTTTGTTTGGGCATTAAGGTGACTATTATCGCCTTGCTCGTTGTTAATTTCGTTTTCATGATCGTCGCAGGGCTGCATTGCAGTGGTTCGATCTATTGAGATTCTCCCGTGTGGACAAACTAGTGTAGCGTGACCCTCGTTTTGACACACTCGTTTGCTTCTGCACGATATGTACTCACTGGTTTTTTCGGACCACGTATGTCTACGTATATGTTGTGCGACTATTGTGTGCCAGGTTCATGAGTCATCGGGTCGGCCTGTGTTCGCTCTGAAAGATTGAGATCTGATTCGTTGGGTGATACGTACGTACTTCGGTGACAGTGTTTGTCCGGACCTCATCGTCCCGTACAGAACGTCTATCATACCGGTATCGTCGGAACCACGTCTGGCCAATTGGTTCATCCGCTTCTGGTTCTGATCCTCGACGTTATGTCCTCCTGTGGCCTTCGTGGTCGTCCGATGGAATCCTCAAAACATGCGGGGTATTTTTGGTGCATCTTCCCTATCCGTTCCCCCTCGTATCGTCTTGTGAATAATTTCGTTGTTTGCCTGGCATCTTGTATTAAACCTACGATGGAGATCGACCTGGCGACCGTTGTGGATGGGGAGGTGTGTTGATTTTATTTTCTAGTCAATGTGTAACCGTGTCTCACCTAACCTAATTGTAATGTCAGTTCGATTACGACTTGATGGGAAAGGCGCTGGATGCCTACGACGACGCTCTCACGCCTTCCCAGCGCTGGAGCCGTATTCACGATGGTATGTGAGCTATCAATCAACATTGCTCTACGCTTATCGTGCACCTTCAAGGCACACATCTGTACTATCGTTACATGGCGCGATTGATTGAACTTGCGAACAAGCCTAAAAGTTTGCTTCGCACCTCTTTCGACGCGTGTAGAGACATCATACTCGCTCACACCGGTGTCAGCGCGGCGTCGTCTCCCATTCCTTTTTCTTTCGCAGAGCGGATGGAGTCTGTGCTGCTGCGTGCAGCCGAATTGCCCCTCTGGCTATGGGATCCCGACAGTCAGTCGCGCACGTCGTCCGATGCGTGTCCACCCGTTGTGCTCGCCCGTTCTGGTGGCAGCGGTGTGCTTTCCCCCCCCTCTTTTGTGGAGCGTATGAAGCCGTCGACGCTGCGTGCAACCGAATTGCCCACCGAGATATGGGACAGCGTGCTCTCCCGCCTTGAGTACGATGTCCAGCTCCTTTCACGGGGCGTATGTACTTGGTGGTGCAATATTTTGACCCCTCGCACTCATGCCTACCTGGTTCTCTCCCTACCAGATCGCTGGACTGACATAATCCCTCACGAAGAGCCGGAAGAAGTGGTCACATTTTTGCGAGTGTTTGCTATGGAAACCGAGATCGACGTGTCTGCGACCATTGTGAAACGCGGTCTTGTTGTTCGTGGCGTCCGTTTTCAAAATTGGCCTGTCTTTCCTTACAATTTCTTCCTCCATTTGTGTCTGGAGGTGGAGACGGTCGTCTTCGAGGATCATGGTAGCCGCCCCTACGTGGCACGTCCATCCAATATTCCTTGTCCATTTCTGTTGCCTCGCAGCGTAGTCGATCTTAGCCTCATTCGGGTGTCACTCGAACACTATAGCATAGAGGGTATGCTCTCTCCTGACGGATGTTTGCATCGATTGTATATAGACTCCATACAGGAAGGAGGACTGGTGTGTATTTCTTTTCGTGTTATGCAGTTATGTTATGCAGGTCGGCTGATATCGTGTATCAGTACCTACCTGCATCGCTGTCTTCTTCCGAGCGCCTGTGTGTACGCGACTCCCTCGCATTCAACAGCTTCAGGCGCTCGTCTCTGTCCGAACCGCCAGCCCCGTCGCTCAAGTACCTCAAGCTGGACATTTTGAGAGATCCGTATGGCATTCAGGTCACTCGTCAGCGTCCCCAGCTCAGCCTGACGGGTGGATTTGCGCTTGTACACCAGCTTTTCCAGTCCGAGTTGGGCCGTCTGCAGTACGGATTGTTTGTCGGGGACAGCGAGACGTTCCCGTTACAGATGCGAGTGTCCTGTCTTGAAGAGCTCGATATGTGCATTGGTACCCAATACTATGGGGACGCTTCACTCCTGTGGCCTGGGATGTCACAGAGTTTAACGACGTTGACCGTCCGAATTCGTGAGCCTCCCGTATCTCTGTCTCCTCTTGAGTATGGTGTTCATTGTGGGCCTGTAGCTGAACATCACAGTGGTGGCTCTGTGTCCAATATCAATCTCAATGGTCTCGCTGCCCTTTCGACGCTTAATGTCTTCTCGGTATACCGTGGCGTGTACGGCTGCATGCAGATGATCTCGTCGTGGGCGTCCTCGCGCAAGGAGCTGCCCACTTCATTGCTCAACCTCAACTTGGAGGTTACCGACTTTAGCCGCATACATCTCGGCGAGATCATGGGCTTTGACTATATGCGGCGTAAATTAGATGGCGACGTTAGAAACAATGGTTTGGCTTTTAGAGGTACATTTACCTTAGCTCTTCGTAGCCCTCAGTGGATCGTGGACGATAGGGACTATGACGACGGTGTTTCGCTCGCCGCAGCATTGTTATCCGATACCACTCTTGGGTTGCATCACGCCGAATGTGTCAGGTATCACCGGGATACCTTAGTCGTTTGATGGTGGATGTTGTTCTCTTCTTCCCTGTTGTCCTGTGCGCTACTGCAGGTCTTGTGTCGCTGTTAAAATATGTACTTATGTACTTACGTACTTGCGAACGTTTGATATGGTGGTGCCGATTGTCTCCGTTTCATTTAATATATACATGTGTTTGTTTTTGTGCGTATATTTTGGTCGTGTTGAATGAAACCGCCCAGCTTTGTATGATGTGCACCGTAGATCCGTTGCAATCCCGAGAGGGGGGTTGTGTCAGGTGTATCGGGACCTGCGTATTTGGTAATGTATACCAGTTCACTGGGTTACGATCGTCCCTGCCGTGCACGTTCCACCCTCTCTCCGCTGCCATCCTTCTAGTTCCTTTCGTTGCACTGTGCTGCTCCGGACTGCGTCGATGGTTGAAAACTGAATTTCGTGTGCTTATCTCCATGACGTCGCGAGTCCTCAATACACTCATCCTCCTTACTTCCTATTCAGTCCTGGTGTTCTGCGTGCTTGGTGGGTAACACGTGTCCGATGTCGCTGGAGGATGTTCGTCTTGCATGTGTACTGAATCTTATGCTGCCATATATGTCGTGTCCGTTCCTTCCTGTATTGCAACCCATGTCGATCCGTGTTGAATCTGGCGAATACAGCGTATCGTGCTGCTCGCCCTGCTTCTCTTCCTTTATGTGTCTTCGTCTTGTATATTTCATCGTCTTTTTTCTTTTTGTCTGCCTTTGCCTCCTCAAGTACTTTAACTCTGCTCCGACTTCTGGTGCGCTTCCATAGCCGCAGTGCCCCGCCTATGTCTGTAGCTTACTTCGGTTGTGTCCTCGCAACTCCTAACGCAGTACGTCGTGTCGTCTCCTTGTGCCGTCATTCTCAACATGTCTTACCCCAGTTTGGTTTGTTGGAGTACAAGGCCCTTACGGATCTTGTTGATCATGTGGAGGCTGATCTGTCTTTCACCGATATAATTGAGACGTACAACAATGGTAGGTTATCCTCGTCTCGGGTTGTGTGTGTCTTATGTTACCTTACAGGAACTCATCCGTACTTCAAGTATCTGTCTTCCATACTCGCGCTGTCTGATGCGGACGGAGACTCTTTTTGTGGTGCCATGATGCGTATATTGCAACGGTTCGAAAACAAGTATCCCCAAGTGGTGGTTTCCAATATTGCTCTTCCCAGTGCGAGTATGCCCGAGTCCACCGGCGAGCGCTCGACCTTGTGGGGCCGCCTACCTCAGGAATTGTTGGAGCGCATCATGTCTTTCTGCTCCACGTATGACCTTAAGGTTTCCAGGTTCGTGTGTCGAGAATGGTGCTTCGCAGCGAGCCGGTACTCCCATGCCGCTATTGTATTCAGAATGAACACCAACTGGCAGTTTTGGGTCTGCACGTCGGAAGGGAAGAAGAACGCGGAGTTATACGCATTCGCGGCGGAATGCATCGTGTTCTACATTGCTTCCAAGTGGCGTTTTTTCCCGCTGGGTCGTCAGCGTCTCCTACTTTGACTGGCCGTCGACGCCTGCCACGTTCTTCTACCATGCGTTTCCTAACGTTCGCTCCGTTGTCTTCCATGGAAAAAGCTGTCGTCTTCGCAATTTCCCTGTTATCGGATTTCCTTGGATACTTCCACCCTCTATACACTCTCTGCGTATCATACGCTGCTCGTTGCGAGGACATAGCGTTGAGTATCTGCTCTCTATGTGCCATAATATACGGAGCGTCTCGTTGCATTCGGTGTATTATGGTCACGTGGTACGTCCATATGCACTCGCCACTGGCCTTCAATTGACTGTTTTCTTTTTATTATTTTCGTGCGGTGTCTGATTTTTTGTTTTGTTTTGTTTTGGGGCCCGTGTAGATATCACCGTTCGCCTCGTTTGTCCGATATGGGTGATGCGCGCAGCTGGTTGACCATGCTTGGTGTCTTTCCCACCTCACCTACAGGACAATTTGAATACGCCCCTCCGTCCGTCCGCCGTCTCGACCTTCACTTCCCGGACGATCCTGCCCCTATCAGATCAACGGCGACCGACCTGCGTGGCACCCCTCCTCTTTTATTTCAGCTGTTTCCTGAAGACCCTCGCGCTTCCGAGCAGCTTTATTTCCTTTGGGACGACAAGGCTTTCCCTGTAAGGCTCCGTTCAACGGTGATCGATGAGCTCGAAGTGAGGTGGACGCCCCATATGGCTTTTGTGTTCCCTCGAGTCGTGCGCTGCACAGGGAACAACCTGTCAACGCTGAGCATGTTTTTCCGTGGGTATCACTTCTGGTGGCGTTCCCTTTAGCCGCTCTCACGCGCCCTTACTTATTCATTCTCATGCAGCGACTACTAAACACATGCGCGATACGTACACTTTCTGCCTTCGAGAATTTGATGTCCTGGCATGTCTACGCGTCGAGGTCAACGCGCGGGATGTAAGCCACGTATTGTCGAGCTGCTCCACTTGGTCGTCGGAGTGTCGCCTGCAGTCCGGTTCCGTGCTCGCTGTTGTGATCTATCATGCAACTGGGCCTCTCCTGTTAGACCCGAACCTCACGTGATCCAAACAAGAGTAAACTCAGGCTGTCTCGTGTTCGGACAGTCACCTGAGAGTCTCGGATAGTTCGGATATGAGTGAAGGAGTCGGACTAAGTTCTTAGTCGGGCGAGTTAAGAGGGAAGTTCGGTATTAATAAACTTTAGCTCGAAGCTGGGGTATTACAGCGAGAGCTACCTACTTATATACGAAAACTGTAGTACTAATAATAGCTACAACGTACGAAGACAATACGGTTGTCGTGCTGGAAGCGCGAGCCGTAGTCGATAAGTACTTGGACCAAGTCGTCCGGTTTTGGTATGGTCACGTGGGGTCGGGGATAACTCGGTCTTCTGATAATAGAAAGAAAATGAATAAGTGCGAGAAATCGTAACATTACCCTCTCGTTAAGGCAGTCGTCCCGACTGCCATTAGGGCTCTTCCATTTCCTCTAGTTCTTCTTTCAGTGCTCTCCAATAGTCCTGAATATATTCTATCCATACTTCTCCATCCGGATTTTGGACTTGAATTCTTTTTCCGTCGTTTCGTTCGACTGTGTAAAAGTAATTCCATATTCCGTTTCCAATTTCCTTGTATTCGTGTCCCACGATTTCTTTTATTGCTTTAGGGTTGACGATGACTTCGGCTGTTACCGCCCTTCCATGTTCCGCTTGGCTTTGTTGGTACTCCTCGATTGCTTCTTGAGCGTTCTCCATGTCTTCTTCGGTTACCCAGTCGTTGTGTTCCCTTGTCCAGCCCGTCCATTTCACGAAGTAGTCGGTTACTAGTCGAGAAGGTTGGCCCTTCTTCCCTCTTACCCTTCGGGTGCGAGTGTTGAGGACTTCTTCGACTTCGTACTGTTCTTCTTCTTCGATGAGGTCTGGAGGTGGCGGCGGTGGTAATTCCTGATTTGGGAATGCTGGTGGTGTGTATGGAGTTAGGAGTTTCTCATTGAAGCGTGGATGAATGCGCCAATGAGGGGGAAGTTTGAGTTTGTAGGCGGAAGCACCTGCTTTCTCGAGGATTCGGAATGGGCCTACTCGTTTGTCGTCGAGTTTCTTCTTTGGCCGTGGAAGGTGGAGGTTGGTGGTGTCGAGCCAAACTAGGTCGTCCTTTTTGTATGCTACAGCTTTGCCTTTTCGCTTGTCGTACTGGGTCTTCATTTTAGCGGCAGCTTCTTGAAGGGCTTTTTCGCATAATTTGTGGATCTTCTGCATTTGTGATGCGAAGTTCCCGGCTGCGGGATTGGTGAAGGGGCTTCTGCGTTCTGTTTCTGGGACCACTCGGGGATTGAGCCCATAGACGGTGAAGAATGGGCTTTGGCCCGTTGCGGAGTGTTTTCGGTTGTTATGGGCGAATGCTGCTAGAGCGAGCCATTCGTGCCAGTCATCCTGTTGGTACCTGGTGAATATTCTTAGGTACTTTTCGATCTCCTGGTTGACTCTCTCGGTTTGTCCGTCGGTCTGGGGGTGAAAGGCGGTGGAGGCATTGGGGGTGATTTGGAGGATTCGGTAGAGATCCGTCATGAATTTTGAAACGAATTGAGGACCTCTGTCTGATATTACGGTTCTTGGCATACCGTGGATGGCGAAGACTTTGTCGCGGAATATTTTGGCGGTCCCTTCGGACGTGAGAGTTCCGTTGCAGGCTACTGGGATGATTTCTTTTGAAAATCTATCTACTATGACTAATATGGCGTCGTATCCGCCGGATTCTTTGAGACCGGTGATTAGGTCGACAGAGATGTGGGTCCATGGTTCAGACGGAACGGCGTTGGGGTGAAGGGGGTTTTTTCGGGCCTGAGTGTTGGTCTTGACTCGTTGACAGGTCTCGCATCCCTTTACATATCTTTCGACGGTCTGTTTGATCTTTGGCCACCAATACTCTCTTTGAACGAGCTCATTGGTCTTGTCTATGCCTGGGTGTCCGGCAGTGAGGTGGTCGTGAGACATGGCGATGATTTCTCCTCTGAGTTTCTCATCTCGGGGTACGTAGATCCTTCCGGTGAGCATTAGAAGTCCTTTTTCCATTGTGATGCCTCGTTCGTGGTTCAATGAATCTGAGATTCCTCGATCCCACTTATCGGTGCTCTCGGTAGCACGCTTGATTTTCGAGTGAATACTGGATGCGGTGGGCATGATCATGGCTCGGAAATGTTCAGGCTTAAGGACTACGATCTCATCGTTGTCTTCCTTTCCTTGATCATGATCATCCCGTCTGGACAAGAGGTCGGCTTTTCGGTTTGCTGTGCCGGGTTTGTGATGTAGAGAAAAATGATATTCTGCGAGCTCAGTAACCCAACGGGCTTGTCGGCGGTTGAGCTTTTGGGGTTTGCGGAAGTATTGAAGGTTCTGATGGTCTGTCCATACCTCAAAGTCGACTGCAGCTCCCATCAGGTAGTGTCTCCATTCGGCGAGGGCGAGCATTATGGCCAGGAGTTCTTTGTCGTAGATTTCGTAGTTTCTTTCCGTCGTCGTCAACGATTTTGAAAGGAAGGCTACGGGTCTCCATTTACCGTCCTGCTGTTGGCTCAGCACTGCGCCTATGGCTCCTTCACTGGAGTCTGCTTCTACTCTGAACTTTCCATCCTCTTTTGGCAGGGCTAGGATGACGTCTTCTGCCATTTGCCTTTTTAGTTGTTGGAACGCTTGGTTTTGGGCAGCACCCCAGTTCCAAGGGGCGTTCCCGGTGAGCTGGGTCATGGGTCGTACGATCTTGGAGTAATTCTTTATAAATTTTTGATAGAAATTTGTAAAGCCTAAGAAACTTTGTAACTCCTTTTTCTTGGTGGGAGTCGGCCACTCCGTGATTCCTTTGACCTTTACTGGATCCATTCGAATTGATCCTTCGCTGATGATGACTCCCAGGTATTCTGTTTCTAATACTTCGAATTCGCACTTTTCGGCTTTGAGAAATAGTTTGTGTTCCCTTAGGCGTCGGAGTACTCGTCGGACTATTTGTCGGTGTTCCTGGAGGTTCTTTGAGAAGATGAGGATGTCGTCGAGGTATATGGTTACTTTTCCCTCGGCGATTAGGTCGTGGAAGATGTCGTTCATCATCCATTGGAATGTGGCTGGCGAGTTTGTGAGTCCAAAGAACATGACTGTTGGTTCAAACAGTCCCCGATTGGTGCGGAAGGCGGCCTTGTACTCATTGCCTTCTTTTATGCGTACATTGTTATATCCCCAGCGTACGTCTAGCTTGGTGAAGTATCTGGCTCCTCGGAGTTTGTCCATGAGGTCCGAGATGAGCGGTAGTGGATATCGGTTTTTAATGGTCATTTCATTGAGCTTCCGATAGTCTTGGACGGGGCGGAGAGCACCGTCTTTCTTTTTTACGAAGAAGAATGGTGATGCGAACGGGGATTTGGATGGTCTGATTCGTCCAGTGGACAGGTTTTCGTCCAAGAACTTGTCAAGTTCCTCTTGTTCGTTGCGATTTAACGGGTATACTTTACAGTCGAGGGTGTTGCTGGCATTGGGAATAAGTTCAATAGCATGGTCCCAGGGTTTTCGGTCGGGGAGTTCGTCGAAATTGTCTTTCGAGAACAGATCTTGGAAGTCTCGATAGTCAGGGGGTACCATTTCTTCGAAACTCTTCTTTGGTTTCCCTTCGCTTGCTTTTGCGGCTAAATCATTGGCATGATGAATCGCCCTGATTTCTATTTCCTCTGTCATGTCTACTGCTAATATAGTATCCCCTTCTTCCAACTCTTCGTCCCATCTGTCTTCCGGGTCTGCGTCTGGTAGGGTGAACGGCTGTTTCTGGCACTGACATCGTCCGAATATGATTTTTTGCGTTTTCCAGTTGATGACTGGGTTGTGACGGATTAACCAGTCGTGTCCGAGGAACACTCTTCTTGTGCCTAAGTCCGTGACTGCTAGGTCGATTCGTTCTGAATGTCCTCCAATGGTCATTCGGAGTTCAACAAAGTGAGTGACTTCGCCAGCTTTGTTTCGCGTTCCGTCGGCGTTGTATACGGGAATTGGGGCGCTGGTTGCTCGGGTTGGTAATTCGTGTTCTTCTACATATTTGCGGTCAATTGAGCTGCCGGTGCATCCGCTGTCGATGAGGGCGGTGGTTTTGAGGGTTTGACGGTTAGTGAGAGTTTCAAGGCGAATCTCGGTGGTCAAGTCCTTTGCTCCGGCTCGAGCGCTTCTTCAAATGTATCGGACCGGTTTGCGTAGCTCCTCCAACTGTTCGAGCGCTTGGGTTCGGGGAAGAGTGACGATGCGCATCAGCATTTCTCGATCTGCCTCTGCTTGTCGCATCTTGTGGGTCCAGTGCGCCAATATGGCACGGGCTTCATAGCTCCCCGTGGCTTGTCTAATTGCGCGCCATGTCCACTCTGTTTCGAACGGAATCATGTATCCGGACTCCTCTTTTTCGATTGTTTTTAGCTCCTCCCAGTCGTGATCTTTCTTCACCTGCGTCCACCATCTGTTGTACGCTTTCATGTCGGTAGCGTCTGGGTCTCCTTCTTTGCGGTAGCGGTGTCCCTTGAGATATGCTTGCCACTCAGGGTCGTCGTCTTCGTTGTATTCTTCTTCAGCCTTCTTCTTTGTCCATCTAGAACCGCTAGGGTTCATGGGTGTTTCCACCAGGACGTTGCCGCCGTTGGTAGCCGTTCTTTTGGCTCCGCGGGTTGGGCGTCTTGCCTCCGAAGGAGGACTTTCTCGCGTCGGGGATGGCCCGCATGCGTCTGCATTTTTGGCTGCAGCAGCCATTCGGTAAGACGTGTCGTCTTCATCATCTGGTACTTCCTCTAGAGAAACTTTGCGTGAGTGGGGAGAAAGCGGAGGGGGACTTATCGGGTTTTGGGCGCGCCTACCACCCGTCTTGCGTGGCGGACGAGGCGCTTGTGCCCCGTCGATTGAGAACTGTTCTGACCCGGGGGAAGACTTTTCCGTTCTGTCCTGTCCGCCCTTAGTCGGATTGTCTCCGGCATTCGGGTGCGTATCTACAGGAGGCGCAGTTAGTTTTTTCCCGAGGGGTCGCTCCTTTGGTCTTGCCGCCCGGGGCTATTGCCACTCCGTGCTCCCTCTGCTGCAGCTGTTTGCGGTCAGGGATTCTTCTTTTTGGGGAAGCCGCACGCTTCCGCTTGCTGTCGCTCCTGGATCTGTAAACCTTCGACCGTCCTGGGAGAACCTCCTTCGGTGCGCGGTGCGACTTATCCTGAGAGATCCCAGGCAAAGATCCCGAGTGGGACTCGGCCGTAGGGGGAAGTATCGTCCCGCTTCCCGTCGGGGTTCGTTCCATCTTGGCGAGGTATTTCTCGTCTTCCTGATCCATCATATTAGTTAAAATACCATACCGATTCTGCGATTCCTTGGGTGCTTTGCTGGGGACGTTAAGAGCGGGTATATTTGAATGCGTATGTTTAAATCCTACAGAAGTATTATGAGTCCGTCCAGCAGTATGTAAAGCACCATGAGAGAGTCCGGCCGACCGAGTAGAATCGCTTACTCGTCGGCCCCGTCTTTTACCTCCTCAACTCCCGAGGACGAGGGCGTCTTCTCCTCGTCTGATTCCACTTCCTGTTCCACTGCCCTGTTGTCTCGGCGATTATTGTTGTTGCGCGGGGTAAACCTTCCGCCTCCGTCTCTTGGCTTCCTTGGCTGTCGGCAGTCGGCGGTGAAGTGGCCTTTCTGGTGGCAGTTGAAGCAACGCCGCTCCCGTCGGATTCGGTCTATGTCCATCGGCTGTCCCTGTCCGCCATAGACTGGTCCCGTCCCGGTGTTGGTGCTGGAGGTTCCGGGTTCTCGGGGCGGTTGTGGGGGTGCGTTCTGGTTCCTGGGTGGCGGGGCTCGGTTGTTGTTGCGAGGCGGGGCGCGGTTGTTGTTGCGAGAGTTATTTTGGCGATTTCGAGGATCTTGCGGGCGATAGCCTTTGTGGGTTCGGTCAAAGGCTCGTTTGACTGCCTGTTGGTCGTTGATCTGTATGATGCGGCGCTTCCACTGGGAGTAAGTTTGGGGAATATTTTCTCCGGAAGCGACAGCCATGGTGTACTCATCTGGTACCCCGGCTCGTACTGCCGCGACAATGTGGCTCTTCTCTCCTTGATCCTCCCATCTTCCGGCCAGTTGCGCTTGTTGTTCCAGTTCCTGGAAATACCAGTTAGCGCCTCCATCCTGCATCCGCAGCCCATACATGCGCTGCTCGTGTACTTCTTCTACTGCTGGGTCGGCGAACTCCTTTCGGACTATTTCGACAAAGTCCCTCCAAGAGGGGAGTCGATACCTTGCGTCGGTTTTGCTGAAGTACATTTCTGCGTGGTGTACCCACCAGGTGAGGGCCTTGCCGCCGAAGTGGGAGGTGGCGAAGGTAATCTGTTGTGACTCTTCGTAGTAGCCTCGGTGTACCTCGAAGTATAGGGCGCATTGGAGGAAGAACCGCTGTATGTCGTCATGCTTTCCGTAGAACATTTCGGGCATGCGCATCATCGTGGGTTTTACTCCGAGGAAAGGGGCGTCGGCGTCGGCGTGTCCTCGATGATGTCCTGGGTTTGGGGCTGGCGGCATGCGATCAGGTGGTGGCCTGGGTAAGGACCATAGATCTCCTCTGCCTCCGGGAGAGTCTGGGTCTGGGGCCGGTGGTGGTGCTCCGGGAATATAGGGGTTGTCGAGGTCCGGCGGCGCATTGTTGGGATTAGGGGGGAGGCCGTGCCTTTTCCGCAGTGCGTCCAATTCGTTCAGCTTCTGGGTCGTTTCGTCCCTGGCGGTTTCTAGCTTGGATTCTTTGGCTAGAATGTCGTTGTAAAGGTTCCGGCGGGCCTGGGCCATGGCTTCTCGTTCTTCCGCGGTTTCTTCTGGAGCTCCGGCGAATAGTCGGGACTTTCCCGGGATTGGGGGTCCGCCTTGTTGCCGGATAGATCGTTTTGGCTTTGGGGGAGAGTCGGGCATTGGCTCGGGAGAGGGCGGGTATAGCTCCTCGTAGCTAGGTATTAGCGACTTGGCGTAGAGGGGAAAATCTTTATTAAACATGAAGACTGCCTGCTCGTGGGCGGCGTGTACCCGTATCTTTTTCATCTCCTCGTTATCCCGTTCTTTCTCTGCTTTCATATATCGGATCCCCGCTGTACTTGCCAACCATGAAATCTCTTCGACTATGTGTGCATGCCTCTCTTCGACTCTGAGGTCGTACTCTTCTTCTATCTCCTCATTGGTTAGGAACGTTTTGATCTCCGGATAGTCGTCGTCGACCTCCGGCCATTCCGGTTCGTCGGCTGAGCCACTCGGCTCCGCTGTCGATTCCGTCTCCTGAGTCTCGTCGTCCTCTTCCTCTTCCAGTATACGTAGGTTCCCTAGGGATGAGGTCGAGGGGGATGCGGTTCTGGGTAATTCGGAGGGTTGGGGGGTATACGACTCCGGCTGGGATTCGGATGGTGGCGTGGCGGAGTGGGGGAACATGATGGGTACGATGCCACCAGTCGCTTGGAGTCTCTCCCTCTGCTCGGGGTTCAAGTTGTTCCATTCTTCCGGGAGTATAACTCGGTGGCTGTGGCCAAGGATCGGTGAGCGGACTGAAGCGTCGCTGGTAGAGCCCGGGGAAGTCGAGGGTAGCGCGGTTGCGGGGGATGTGGGCCGGAGTGAGGGGACGGGGCTCTTCGGTGGCAGTGCGGGTGGGGAACTCCTCGGTGCTCTCTGTGTCGACCCTGATGATTTGTGCGACAGAGGCGGTGTATTCTGAGGCGGCTTCGTCGTAGTCGGGAATGGGGGTGCGGGTCCGGTAGGGGTGAGTAGTGAGATGCGGGAGGTTCCAAGGGCGAGTGCGTCCACACTCTCTTTCAGCTTCCCTGTCACCTTCGCCCAGGTACTCTTCGGTCTCTGGCTGGGGTAGGGGCTGCTCCTGCTCGAAGGTTTCGAGCTCGTGCGCCTGGGGGTAGACATAGCGCTGACGGCGTAGCTTGGGGATCAGGACTCCTAGTCCGATGCCTATAATGGTAATGGTGAACGGGACCAAGATGGCCACTAGGGCGATGTGGAACTCAGCGGGGGTCAGGTTTCTGGTTACTTGCATGGGTCTTTGCTTGTGTCGTGCACGAGGAAAGAAGGGAAGCTTCGAGCTAATTGTTAGACCCGAACCTCACGTGATCCAAACAAGAGTAAACTCAGGCTGTCTCGTGTTCGGACAGTCACCTGAGAGTCTCGGATAGTTCGGATATGAGTGAAGGAGTCGGACTAAGTTCTTAGTCGGGCGAGTTAAGAGGGAAGTTCGGTATTAATAAACTTTAGCTCGAAGCTGGGGTATTACAGCGAGAGCTACCTACTTATATACGAAAACTGTAGTACTAATAATAGCTACAACGTACGAAGACAATACGGTTGTCGTGCTGGAAGCGCGAGCCGTAGTCGATAAGTACTTGGACCAAGTCGTCCGGTTTTGGTATGGTCACATGGGGTCGGGGATAACTCGGTCTTCTGATAATAGAAAGAAAATGAATAAGTGCGAGAAATCGTAACATCTCCTACAAACGTTAGATGCTATCGACGTCGTCGCATTCTCGTCCGTTCTCTGCGCCAATAAACTAAACCGTCAACGTTCACTCCATGGCCGTTTCCAGCTATCGCTGCGATCTCCAGGAATGGAAGCCGATGCGGGTCGGTTGCAAGGTGCTGCAAATGCTTTTATGGATGTCTTGAGGACAGCCGATGGCATGCACGCGTCTCTTGCGGACGTGCAATTGTTATACTGAATATTCGAGGTGGTTTCATTCCCTCTGGGTCTGTTGCGGTGTCATCTCTATTTTTTATTTTTATTTTTGTCGTGTGTATCGAATGTTTAGCGTATACGTATGGGCGACATATTGCGTGTATATCACTGTTTTCTGTAGTATCTAATGCTCTTCAGATTTTAATGGCATACGTATTTCCTGAACAGGACCTGATACCTTGATGCAATCACGTACGTCGAAACGTCTCGACGCTACACTTCTCTTTGCCGTGGCAGCCTCTGAAATTTTACGAACTCCGTTTCAATTATTTTTCCTCCGGCTTTTCGTCTATGGGGTGCGCTCTTGAGATCCTTCGCTACTCTGATATCGTCGTCCGTCCTCACGGACCTGTGAACATATGTCTCTACTTTGTTATTTCCTCGTGGCCGTGGTTTGTTTCTCTGGATGCTTTTGTCCTCCATGCTCACGTTTGACTGTAGCTGTCATGTTATACCATTTTATGGTACTACACGTTGAGGTACCTCTCTATGGTACGTGTTGTACTTTGCTCTCTTACATTGCGGTGCTGATTATTTGTGCCTCTTCATCCTTAGTGTACGGCTTACGACATGGTAATAGTGGCTTTGACCCCACTTTTGGTTGCTCTGCTTCCGGTGCTGACCAAGAACTCCAGTGTTGCCCAACACGCCGTTGATTTCCTTAGTACGTCGTGCGATTAACTATTTGTAGCATGCTCATGTCATATACCAGACTCGAATCTGACGGTGCAGATGGCTCTGCCAGCTTTATCTGTGTGGAATCTATTGTGTCCGTCCGCTGAAAGTGAGCGTCCCGCCTTCGTTACCCATTTACGTTGCTGAAATATCTTGCCTTACTCGTCAGCAGCATTCGTGAAGCTGGGTGATATTGTAATCCCCTTCGCTAATCTGAAGTCGCGTGCATGTACTCGCGTCTGCACCAGCCCACATGGGAGTCCAGTAGAACCTTGCCCAGAAGGGAGTGACCTGTTTAAAGTATTCGAATATTGTCGATCCACTCTGTTCAGTCACCTCTTTCGTCCCTCTAAACCCCGTATAACTACTTTGTTTATTTTTGCCGTCCTACTTCTCCTGCTTGTACGCACGTCACTTTCGGAATGTATGCCCGACTGTTTCAATGTGTCTAAGCGTCCCTGTTTATCTGTTGGTCCCGTTGGATCTCCCAATATAGGCAGCGGTCGCAGTGGACACCTCTTCTTATCGCATGAATCGGTTTTACCTTATTTGACTGACAGGGTTAGTTTGTCTGGGCTCGCACCGTCTTACAAGTACAGGTACCACAAGGTTGTGCCTGGCGATCCTGTTGGTCTGGAGTCCACTGACGGCTTGCTATGTGTCAAGCTGCCTCTGCCTGTGTTTGCGCACGCGGTCCCCTTTCACGAACTATGCAAATTGATCATTCTGCACAATACTGATATTGGCGTCTGAGAGTCTAAACGTGACATGGTAAAAAAACTGGATGGACATCGTTGTAATGTGTGTGAATCTCATGTCGTCGTTTTCAAGAAGATTCCTCTCTTCACGCCTGCCCCTTCTACAACCTTGCACAAACTGCACGACGCGACACCTGCAGCATGTGCTCCTCCGCAGCCGGTCGAATACCCGCCTCCTCCACTATCTGCGCAGCGAGAGGCCTCTATGCTGCGGTCATGTGTCGAAGCCATGCGACCCGAATCCTTTGCCGAAGCTGGCTGTACGGTGTGCGGTCAGTTGACTCCCTTGTCTAAATTGAGTTCGTCTAAACACGTATCTCGATTCTTTTCTCCGTTGGATGGCCATTTATGCACGAGAAAAGAGAGATCAAGTGCAGCAGAACCCATAGTGCCACTGGACGGGCCTGTCCGAGACCATACAACCGAATTGATTTGTCTGTCATGTAGAGCGTCTTTGCGCAAAGGTACCATCCCAAGGAACGCGTTGGCTCGAAATCTTTGGCTTGGCGAAGTTCCGGAGGTGCTGTCCAAACTGTCTTTTGTCGAACGTATGCTGGTCGCTCGAGTTCGACATAATTGTTGCTTCGTTAGAGTCGCTCTCGCTGGACATCCCGAGTCTGGTTCTAGAAAGATGATTTCCCATGTCGTGGCTTTCGAGTGTCCCGTTTCTAAAGTCTATGACGTATTACCGCCACCGAGAGAAGAGCTTGATGAGGTATTGGCGGTCCTCTTCACGGGCCCTACGCTTCCTACCGAAGAGGAGATGAAACGGACACCATTGCTGGTTCGCCATCGCAACATAATGAACGCGCTGTCGTGGTTGAGGTTGAACCATTACGACTACGAAGACGTTGAAATATCCCCCGATAATCTCGCTACCTATATCGACGGCAAGGCTCCTGTGGCTGTGGTTCATCAGAGTAAATCGAGTAACAAGGTACCAGAGGGTACCAGTGTTTTTGACAATGATGAAGCAGATGGCACCACTGAAGGCCCGTGTCCGGTCGTCGTACACGGACTGGTCGGGGAGCAGCTAGATTCAATGTCTGTCAAGGTACAGAAGACGATGGCTGCTAATCATTTTAAGGCGGATAAGAGCATACTGGCCGTCGGCCATGCACTGCAGCCAGAATCTATCTACAAAAATCCCGCTCTGTATCCATCCATGTTCCCTTGGTTGTTCCCGTACGGGTTGGGTGGTGTCGGTTCTTCTCATTTGTCTGATACGGCACATAAGAAGTGGCTTCTCATGTATCACGACAAACGCTTCCAGACGGACATTGGTTTCCCCTTCGTGGCGTTCAGTCACGAGCAGATAAAAACGAGCACGACTGGTGGTTTCTTACTTGCAGACAAAGAAAAATTCTTCGATATTTCGGAACGCCTTCACCGAATCGATCAGGTCATACTGGAACAGTTGTCTGACAGGATGGTAAAAGGTGAGACAGTGGTCCCTGCCACCGATGCGGAGAAAGACTGCTTTCAACTTCTCAATGACCTTGACCATGTAGCCCATAGGGTGCAGGGTTCACTTACTTCAAAAAAGTACATGCGAAACAAAGCATACTCGCTCATGGCGTCTGAAGGCGCTCCTTCCTGGTACTTTACGATGGCACCTTCTGACCATAACCATCCCATCTGTGTGTACTGGGCGGACCAGAACATCAATTTCGATCCTATCCCTTTGTCAGAGAAAGAACGCGTGAGGCTGGTGACAAGTAACCCCGTGGCTGCCGCTCGGTTTTTCAATTTCATGGTTCGTCTGTTCATAGATCTCGTATTACGACCCGAAGACTCATCAACTCAAGGGTTATTTGGACCCACATCTGCTTATTATGGTACTGTGGAACAGCAGGGTCGTCTGACGCTTCATCTTCATATGATAATATGGTTGGTTTCAAGTCTCAGCCCTCAACAGGTGCGTGATCGTCTTGTTGCAGATGACAGCGTGTTTCGTGCAAAGCTAGTGGCTTACCTAGAAAGCGTACATAAAGGTGATTACTTTAACGGTAACCAGGAAGACGTGTTCAACATGCGTCATGCGGAAACACTCAAACCCGGCCATGTCGAACTTACCGAGGTACTCCCAGAAGCTCCCCCTCCTCACTGTGATGTGGGTATCGGTTGCGATGGATGTTCTGACGAGGGCACTACAAGCTCATGGTGGAACGGATATAAACGGGTAGTAGACATGCTGGTCAATAAATGTAACGTACACAAATGCAAATCCAACGCCTGGGAAGACGGCACGCTCAAACGCAACGCAAATGCGAAGGGCTGCTTGGATAACAGGTGGAAGCGCTGCAAGTCCCGGTTTCCCAGGAAGCTATACAAAAAGACGACTGTAGACAAGGAGACAGGACATATAAATCTTATTAAAAAAGAGTCATGGATAAACACGTTTACTCCTATAATCACATACATATTTAGATGCAACACAGATGTTACATCCCTTCGTTCCGGCACGGCAATCAAGGCGGTACTTATATATGTCACGGATTATATCACCAAGCCTGGCCTAAAGACCCACGTCGTGTTTGACTGCATCCGTGCCATCTTCCAGCGTAACAAAGATTCCTTCGACGATCCCGGCAAAGGTCGAAAGGATGTCGCCCGCAAAATGATGACGCAGATGGTCAATGTTCTAGGAGCAAAGACCGAGCTCGGTTCCCCTATGATATGTTCTTACTTACTCGGCCTGCCTGACCATTACACCAACAAGCAGTTCGCCACCTTTTACTGGAAATCCTTCGTGGCCGAGGCTAGAAACTATTGGACGCCCAAACACGAAAAGAAAGAACCTGTGAAGATATCCTTGCGAAAGTCTAGGGGGAACATTGTGGGTGTGTCACCCGTGGAGGATTATATTCATCGCCCTGCAGAACTCGAAGGGACGACGCTGTACGAATGGATATGCTCTTGCGAGCGGCTTCCAAATGTGGCATCTTCCTCGTACAGGGGCAGAGCCGACGATGACGAAGCTATAGATATGGCTAGTGATCCTTCCGTACTGGACGGTAACGGTGATAGCTGCGAATCTGACGTGGACGCTGTCAATAATCAGACTGATCGTGTAAGCGATGCCGAATCGATGGCCGAATTCCTGGACGATTCAAACGTCGGTGCTGAGAATGATGCAGTAAGCGAACTGCCCCCTGTTTTGTCCACGTTGAAGCGCTGCAAGGGTAGGGTCCCTTATATAGATCATGACACTGACGTGGAATCCGAAGAGGAAACCCGTCACCCCCGTTCCGTCAGTCCGGAAGAGAAAACCTAGAAAATCCAAGTACGTCAGACATCGTTTTTCCAGTGAACACCCACTTCACGGATCCCATCATGTGCATGTTTGCCCCCCTGAAAAGAGAAAGGTGCCTAACTTCGTGGGCGGGATGCTACCTCGTGTGGACAAGGGAGACCGCGAATACTATTGCCTTGTGATGCTTGTGCTGTTCAGACCCTGGAGATCAGGCGTAGATTTGAAAGGTGGAGCAGACATATTGTGGGACACCGAGTTCGATGCGTACCCTTTCACCGAGGATAACCGCAGAGTGATGGCCAATTTCAATCTGCGCTACGAATGTCTTGATGCCCGGGACGATTTTAGGGCTGAACTTGTTCAGGAGGTAGGGCACGATATACCTGCCTGGATTGATGTCGACGGTATGGCTGAACTAGCTAAGGAGAGCCAACAGCTGTTGGTTGCAGACGATTTCGCCGAATTTGGTATCGACCCAGACAAGCCCGTCGCGTTGGAAAAAACGGGGAAACGACATAGATTGAGAGAAGCAAACGGCGCTGTCGTCCGAAACATGATGGGCCCGGCAGGTTGTAACTGGTCTGCCCCAGACAATACCCTCGCCGATTACACGCATATACACTCCGCACCGAACGTACAAGACCGATTGCCAGCACAATGGAATTCGGATGTGGGAAAGATTCGCCAGTCCGTGATAGATTCCAGAAAAACTCAAGGAAACGCCAGGCCTAGCTTTAGAAACGATGAAGGCAGCAAGTATGTAGATCAGGCTGAGTTAATACGCAGGAGTCACCTCGTCAGGGCGCAGCATGATCCATCGGGGGATGTTGGTGTTGAGGCTGTCATAGTCGAATTTAGACTCAACAGCGAACAAGAACGCGCATTCAGGATTGTGACCCAGCATGCCGCAAATCCGATGGCAGAGCAGCTCAAGATGTACATCGGCGGTATGGGCGGAACCGGAAAGTCGATGGTTCTCAACGCACTTATGTCATATTTCAAGGCACAGGGTCAAAGTAAGCGCCTAGCAGTGGTCGCACCTACAGGCACATCTGCTGCAATTGTAAAGGGTTCGACGTATCATTTCATGTTCGGTATTAACGATAATCGAGGGGATTCAATTTCGAGAAAGACGTTGGCTGAGGTGATGGAGCGTCTCGAGGGTGTGGATTACGTGTTTATAGATGAAGTATCGATGTTGTCGAGTGTGGACATGTTCCGCATCAGTAGTCACCTAGCGACATGTCTGAATCATGCAGATCTGCCGTTCGGCGGTATGAACATGATATTCGCAGGAGACTTTGCACAGCTGCCGCCTGCGATAGGAGGTGAGAATGCTTCGTTGTATGGGGCTTCGGCCGGTTTATTCGCATCGAACAAGCGATCGCAGGAGATGGCAATGGGTAGAGCGATATGGCATCAGGTAACCACAGTGGTTATTCTGAGGCAGAACATGAGGCAGCGGTCACAGACCAAGGAAGACCAACTTTTGAGAACCGCTCTTGCGAATATGTGATACAAGGCCTGCACATCACAAGATGTAGCATTTCTGCAGAGCAAAGTATCATGTGGCCGTACAGCTTCTCGTATACTAGAACCGGAATTCCGAAATGTGTCCATCATAACTGGTCTCAACGTACATAAAGACGAGTACAACAAAATGGGTTCGGCGCGATTTGCCGCGGAGACCTCGCAGGAGTTGACCAACTTCTATTGTGACGACAGGTTGTCTACGACTGAGTCCGATAACCGTCCGCCTCCTGGTTGCCGCGTCAGAGCGGGTATCACTTCTATCTCAGCTGAGCTACGTATAATTTTATGGAGTGTGCCTCCTTGTTCTAACGACAAGCATATTCCACCTGTGCTATCTATTTGCAAAGGTATGCCCATTATGATCAGGCATAACTCCGCTACCGAGCTGTGTATGACCAAGGGTCAGGAAGGTACTGTGTACACTTGGAAAGAGTCCAATGGGCCTAACGGCCGAAAAATGTTGGACGTGCTGTTTGTGGCACTGAGTGACCCCCCCACCGAAGTGCGCATTCCAGGACTTCCTTTGAATGTTGTACCCATAACACGTACCTCCACCACTATTATGTGCAGCTTGCCGGATGACACGGTGATACGAGTGACTCGAAGTCAAGTAGAGGTTCTACCTAATTTTGCTATGACAGATTTCAGCTCGCAAGGCAAAACGAGGGCATACAATCCAGTCGACCTTAACAACTGTCGTACGCACCAGTCATATTACACTGCACTTTCAAGGACGGCTACCGCCGCTGGTACTCTTATACTTCCTGCCTTAAAGGGTGGCAGAACGAGTCCGATAGATTCTACAAAGATTCAAGGAAGTTGCAGCGGTCGACTCCGACAGGAGTTTCGTGAGCTGGAAATATTGGACGACATAACGACTCGACGGTATACAGGTACGCTCCCTAGTTCTGTTCAAGGAGAAACCAGATACGCTTTGATACAGAACTACCAAGGTCACGTCGGTGAGCATTATACGCCTCCCAACATGGATGCGAAAATTGGGTGGTCTGATGTGGATCCTTTTGATATGAAAGATGCTACAGACATTGTATGGAATAAAGACTACATATCTCACTGACCTACTCCATCACACATAAATGAAACAGATTTGGCATATAGAGTACCTGCCACTTGGCCTTCAAAATCGGACCACACGTCCCGTAACTTCACCCCCATGAAACTGTCCGAGAAGCAGAAAGGAAGAATATCCGAAACTTTCGATGTTAAACAGAGTAATGTAGACAAGCGAACTCGTGGAAACCCAGACAGTACCGACCCCGTCGGTTGCAGATGGTCCAACAACAGCTGTGCTTACGATACTGTGATATTTGTATTATACAATGCATGGAATACTGTACACAGGGCATCTGGTGCGACTCGCTTCGAGGAACAAGGCAATCGCTGGATGTCTCTACTTGCAGAAACTTTTCCATCGTTCACACATAGAGAGTACACACTGGAGGAAGTCAGGGATTACTTTAGGAGAGCGTTGCAAAGGGAGTATCCCCAGGTCTTCGTGTTTGGTAGGCATACAAGTATAGAAGCCGTTATGATGAAGCTCGTGGCCTATGAGAAGCAATTTTCTGTGACGGAATACAAATGTCTATGTGGATACAGTTCGACATTGTCTACACAGTTCTGCGCCGTCCTTGAACCGTCTTCTACAGCACCACTAAGATGGAATACTCTTCAGCAATACATAGACAATACATACTGCATTCCCTCAAAGGCTGTTGACACCAAATGTCCACTCTGTACCAAACACACCGACAAATGTACCATGTATAACTTCGCCCCTGCTATTCTTCCTGTAACGGTAGCGTTCGCGTTTGCTCCTACGGATAACACAATAAGTCTGGTTGTGGACGGCATCAGCTACACGTACACGCTCACAGGTATCGTTTACTACGCAGATCATCACTTTACTGCGAGATTTATCGACTCCAAGAGAAACGTGTGGTTCAATGATGGTATGGTACAAGGTCGACATGCCATGATGGAGGGAACATCAGACATCATTGCCTTCGAGACCGACAGATACAACAGAAAACCAGACACGTACATATATACCAGACATGATACTGCCCATATAGGGCCACATGAGTAGCCAATCCGTGCATTCTGCCTCAAAAATAAAAGGGAGGTTTTATTCGGTTGTTTTTTTCTGTTTGTTTGAACGAACGACAATTCCTTTGGTACACTGTATGGAGAGTTCAATATCACAGCATTATGTTTTGAAAGAACATGTTTCATTCCTTCTGTTACTGATCTACATTTGTCACATTCTCTGACTTTGGTGACAGTGTATGTCACAGTCACAAGCCTCCTCCCTTTGCCACGTACCCCTTCTTTCTCCACCTCAACAAAAAAAAAAAAACACGCTTTGTCGAACTGTATATGGTGGTCCTCGTGGTTCTTCTGCACGATGCTAAGCCTGCGTAGTTGACAACGATTTTCGATGTCTTGTACATGTCCCCTTCCCCCACCTTCGTACCCATCCTCTCTGTAGACGATGTACATCGAGGAAGCGACGGTGTTTATCGGATAGGCGACGAAACAACTTTTGTGTGTTTTGGCTATCTTCATGGCAGTATGTTCGTGCTACTTCATCATCTCGTACGTGTGTCTCACCTGGTGCTGCGTCATTGTCTAGCGACTCATCCTCTGCTTGTTTCTTTGTTCTATTTCTTTCTATGCGTGGGGGACGGGGGGGTCAACAGAGACCGAGTTTGCTTTCGGACGGATGGTGTACTCTGTCTCGTGAGCACGGCTTTACACCAGCCGGTGTCCTGTTCGACAATCAGATCTGATTTCTCCGCGCTCTTGAGAATAAGGTTCCATTAGACGTGCGTGTATTGACATGGTTCGTTTCTCCTTTTCTTACATTTACTAATACAGGACGACGCTCCCTTTGTATCGTGGGTAGTCCCGGGAGATTCTCTACGTATCCTCGTGTATGTTGAATTTACTGCTTTGGTAATATGCCTGTTGGTATTGGTCCGTGTACTGGCTCACGAGCGTATTGTTGTCAGGCCGTGTATGCTCCATGGGGAGAAGGTCCTCATGGTCTTTTGTCACCTCGTGTCGTGACATCTCAAGCCAGTTTACTCAAGGAGGTCGCTCAACATTTGGTAGAGATGCGGCTCGAGCTGCGCTACTGTGACGATTTGTAAGTCCCCTTGATCACCGACGTTACGAACTATATACTGATGGTAATACCAGGACACCCCGGAATGTGCGTCTCACTCGCTACGGATATCATATGTTGATCATATGTGTACATGGGTCTAGCCGCTATATGCCAATGTGCCGAGATGCCGACGTGCCGACGGTCCGGTGTTCCAACCTCTGAGAAGCGCAACCTGCCTCGTATCATAGTCGGCGCGCCTATACCATTCAAGGAGACTGGCACGACTCAGCCCGAACATGGAGCCATACCTTCACTTCTGGGAAAGGCTGGCGCTCTTGACGTCCGCCAAGGTTTTCACGTCGTTTACCTCTGTCGCATCGCCGTGTTCGATCTCAGACTTAGAGGAAAACCCCAGTAAAAAAAGGAGATGAAAAAACATGTAAGTCGATATATTTTTTTTTTGGATATGTTACTGAAATGTCTTTGATTTCGGTGGGTAAGGTGTGGTACGACGTCGCGTGGTCGGGCATTCTAGTCGCAGCAAGGTGACGCCGTGTCCTCCCATACGAAGACTTCTCCCCGCTGTTGGCGGAAATTTTGGTGTGGCGTACGCGACTTCATCCACCGTCGGTGGAGAACTGAATAACCTGATAGATCAGTACGAGCGTCTATGCACATATGGAGTTCACGCACCTTCGTTATGGTCCCGTCCTGTTATGCGCCTCGCGAACTCTTTGGACCGGTGGACGACGCGACTGTTCTGCCATCAGCTCCCCTATACGTCCACTGATCGGTAATATCTCACCGCCAAGCCCCGGCCATCTTATCGACGAATTTCATTTTTGTTGTGGGTTTGGAATAGACTGTAGCCAGTGCCGGTTACTTAGCATAATGTTCAGTGAAGCTAAAAATACGTACTTGTGCAACGCTAGAGTCTGGAGACAGCCGTCTGGCTGGTATAGTTGTGAGCTGGCAAGTATTTGTGATGTGACGTGTGACTCTTTTCGTGGGACATTCGCTGACACAGCATGATCTACATAGGACTCGGACCTGCCACACGTATGTGGTGGCCCTCACCGACTAGTAATCACTGAATTGCTCTCTCACCTTGTTGAAACCTGGGCAGCGATCTGAATGTAACCTCTTCTTTGAAGATATGCCCACCACAACAGAAATGCTAGATCCCTGCAGCAAGACGAGGTCAAATAGCTTATCGGGTTCTACTAGGGTTGCGTCATTTACTTCACTTCACTATACGCGCGATGCGACGATGTCAGCAATGGCGGACATTGAAGTTCACGGAAAATGCGACGCCATGGACGCCAAGGCATTTTTGGAGAGATTCCTGTCCTGTCGCTCATATCTCGGATATCAATGTTACCACCTTCCAGAAGGTTGCGGAGAAGACAACGGAAACAGCAATGTATGAGCCACTAGTAAGTCGCACCAAATTTTATGTTATTTTCGGCTCCTCATTATTACTTCGCAGTTATATAGATGCCACCTTTCCTTTGTGTACGAGTTTTCAGCTCCTGGATTGGCATACCACTCCTGATTCCCAGGCTAGTGTCTTCAATTTTGACTTGTTGGAATCGGACATCTCAGCATACAAATCAAAAGATGCCATCGATCCCATAACTCAATTCTTTCTCATGGAGACTCATATTGAACTGAAGCTCGCCACCACCGATGACGCATTCAATGACGAGAGTTCGAGAGTGACTCTCCACCAAGTCACGATACTCGAGGCCTGCTCGTGTCATATCCCAATGAACAAATGGCCTCTCAATACCGAACTCGTTTATATACTGTCTTCATCTGTGCAGATAAGGCAAGGCTGCTTCACTGGGACCGCTCGGGAGTCACTGTCACCCACGCGTGCCGGTACGACACAAGCGAATCAACGTACTTCCAGGAGCTCTTCTGGCGTTCAGCCAGGCTGATGATGTGACCCATGGCTGGGACACTTCCGTTACTGAACCTCCGCCAGAAGAAGCGTCCCAGGCGCGACTGGAGTAAAGACGCATCAGAGTTATTATTCAAATTCGCCGTATAACGACCGAAATTCAGACACCGAGTCCAAATTGCTCATCCCAAGTCCACCGCTCGATAGTCATGCCTATCCTACAGGTCGTGTAACCCGGTGCTTCATTGCTTATTATTTAGCGGGAAAGCACGTTTGTCTTCATGAAAGACACTTGGAGGATTGTGGCGCTAGATTTGGTGCCAGAGGGTCGAATATACGAGCGTTTGCATGAGGCTGAATCTCTCATTGCAGAGTTCATCATGGCCGGTGACATACCTGGGTGGAACCACAAGACGCTTTCTCAATCCCGCAACGGACCACCTCAACAACATCAAAATTATCGGCTTGTATTGGGAACCATTGGTCGGTCGTTAACGTCTTTTCGTTCATCGTGGGAAATGGTAAATGCGGTCAAAGAGGCAATGATCGGTAGGCAAAGCAAGCTAAAAACGGATCCGTTATGTTGACTAGGATTATCCAGCACACCAGCAGGATTTTGAAAAGCTTCGAATCATGCATCAGGATATTAGTGTCGGCAATACTTTAATCACTGAGGACACAGACGGAAAACCAGGTGGCATACTCATCGATTGGGATCTCTGTCAGTCTCTAGAAAAACTCAATGTCAAACATAGATCCATCGAGCGAACGTTCGTCGCCGGTTTGAAGTAGGTTGTGTTTGAACACTGATTTTGTTGTCTAGGGGACGCGAAGGTTTACTTCCTCCAAAGTACTTCTGGATCCAACTGCCGTGGACAGCGTAACTGGCAATTTGGAGTCTTTCTTGCATGTACTCACATGGACATGGGTACCATCATGTTCATGCTTTCAGGCATGTCACCTCAATTACTGGTTGCCGAACTGCTGCAATGACATCTGGGGTACACTCGACAACCTATGCTAGACATGGCCAAAGAACAGTCCCTGGCGGTGGGTCGAATGCACTCCAGGATGTTTCGTGTGCAGAACCCCACTTGCACCAAATCCTGGACACGCTGTATGCCACATGTAGTGCATAAGATGGTTCTAATCTCTACGTTATGACATCGGAAGAGGATCCATGAGCTGTTCAACAGATGCTAGACCGACTGCGAGATCACGAGTGGATGTTGGACCATGCTCGCGAATGCGCTCCTATCCAGATTGGCCTGTCGATGACGGTTCTCATGCCAACTCCCTGCCCCGAGATCTAACAAGAAACTGAAGTTAGATTCAGGGTTGCACAGCGGCAGCTGACTGATATTAGAAACAGTCACTGCCGTACCGAACGATCGTCCAGTTTGGCTTGCCAGTGATCCTCGAGATATCCCCGTGCACAAGGCCGAAGGACTGACGTTTGAAAGGGAAATCAGAACAAGACCAGCAGAGCGACTTTACTAGACCAACGCAGAAGGTCCACTTCATTGACGAGGAGACGTTGGACACAAATCACGATGAAGACCGTTCCGGCCTTGGGGGAAAGGAAACGGTTGCTTGAAATGAATAAGATACGTAAAATATGGAGGAGCCATACCAAAGTTATGTTTTTATCGCCGAAAGACAGCAGAACGAGTCGTCATCGACAACGATATCTGTAGAATGGATCACATGTTTATTCTTTCTTGATTGTGAAGCGCTGTATCCGACCGCGGCAGAGAGATCATAAAAATAGGGGTTAATTCTGAAATAGCCGGCATAATTCGGCATAAACGCCACCGTGGGAACAGCATTCGCAGTATCAGTGTCACCATGAACACTACGAACACTACGAACCCGATAACTCGCGCTCTACTCAACCCGGCACGAATTCTAATCAAGGTGATTGTGCAGCGGAACGACGGTTGTATAATATGAAAAAAAACGAGGCCCAGTGATTGTCTGACTCCATAAAGTTCATCGACCACGATATCGAAATGTGACAGGTCCTCCTTTCATAGAATCCACAGCAAAAAAGTAAGCACCATCATTATCTAACGTTCAATTTCACTGCATGATTCAAAGACTTGCCTTAGTTTTCTGATCTGCGATCGTATCACTGTCGTCATAAGGAATACAGTGCTGTCATTGTTTTCGTCATGATTAGCTCGTGTAAGCTACGCAAGTGGAACACGCCTAGAGTGGGGAATAGAGTTGTTCACTTCGTTACCACCAACATCTTTATTATGGACACGACATTCCCCATCGATTTGACCAAGTTCAAAAAGTAGCTTCACAATGTTTATGACCTCTGAAGACACTAACTTGGATTAACAGGCTTGCGCTGGATCCAGCAAAATCTAAGCTCTCCGATGAAGAGAGGGCTGCGTTGAAGGCTAATATCCAATTACTTCGAGACGCTATCGTTCTGTTCACTACTACTGGTTCTGCTCGTGGTCTCAGTGGGCATACAGGTATGTATACGAGCCGTGGATTCTATCTGTTATACTAATACCATTGGAAGGCGGCGCTTACGATGTCGTCCCGGAAGTCTGCATCGCTCTCGCTCTCTTCAATCACTCACGTTCCAGCTACGTACCAATTCTTTTCGATGAAGCAGGTGCGTATGCAGGAACGCATAAACTCAACTCGTCTGAGTTTACTTCTCCAAGGCCACCGCGTCGCAGTTCAATACATCCTTTCCGCTTTGGAGGGTGCATTGCCAGCGGAGCAACTTCTACATTATCGAGAAGCCAACTCGAAGCTGCCTGGTCATCCAGAACTCGGTCTCACTCCCGGAGTTAAATTCTCATCGGGACGTCTTGGACATATGTGGTAAAAGGACAATGTTAATTTCCATTGAAAGCATATTTGACCCCTTTCATCTAGGCCTTTCGTCAACGGCGTCGCCCTCGCTAACAAAGACAAGAATGTCCTTTGTTTGGGTTCCGATGGCTCTCAGCAAGAAGGCAACGACGCTGAGGCGGCTCGACTCGCCGTTGCTAAAGGTCTAAATGTCAAACTACTCATTGACGACAATGACGTTACCATCGCTGGTCATCCTTCTGAATATCTCAAGGGCTTTGACATGACAAAGACACTCCAAGGGCACGGTCTCAAAGTACTCACTGTCCAAGGAGAGGACATTGATGCGTTGTGGGGCGCCATTAGCGCCATCGTCACTACCCCAGGGCCGGCAGCTGTCGTGTCCAAGCGTCCCATGGCTCCAGGTATCGTTGATATCGAGGGGAAAATCCAAGGACATGATGCCGTCCCCGTCGAATCGGCCATCAAGTATCTCGAAGCCAGAGGACATGGGAGCTGTGCCGACATGCTTCGCAAAATAAAGGCCAAACAGCAGCCGTATGTGCATATCGGCTCGACCAAGGAAACTGGTGCCAACCGAACTACTTTTGGCGAAGCCGTCAACCTCGTTCTCGATGGGCTCAGCAAAGAAGAAGCTGCCAGCAAGGTTATGGTTATTGACAGTATGTTTCTTTGAATATGCTTGCTTCCTATATCTTAAAGCGGTGCAGGTGACTTGGAAGGGTCCACTGGTCTGAAAGCCATACACCAGAAGCACCCCGAGGTCTTCGTTACATCTGGTGTCATGGAGCGCGGTAATTTCTCTGCTGCGGCCGGTTTTGGCTTCGACCCCAACAAGTTTGGAGTATTCTCGACATTCTCTGCTTTTATCGAGATGGTGATATCCGAAATCACCATGGCCCGCTACAACCGATCCAACGTCCTTTGTCATTTCTCCCATTCTGGCGTTGACGAAATAGTAAATACTTTCGCACACATTGATGAACCGGTTGCTAACTTCACTAGGCTGACAATACCTGTCACTTTGGTATCAACTCGCTCTTTACCGATAACAGTTTAGAAGAGTTTGAATCCTTTCTATACTTTCCTGCCGACCCCCTCCAGATGATCGCTGTGATCAAGCGGATCTTCTTTGAACGTGGAATGCGATTCGTTTTCTCCAATCGCTCCAAGGTGCCTTACATACTCAAGGAAGACGGCAAAACCAAGTACTTTGGTGATGGATACCAGTTCGTCCCGGGAAAGGACGAGATTATTGCTGAAGGCAAAGCCGGATATGTTGTATCGTTCGGTGAGATGCTCTACAGGTCTTGGGATGCCGTGCTTCGTTGCAGACAGAAAGGCATCGACGTGGGTTTGATCAATAAGCCTACTTTGAGTTCCGTCGATGAGAAAGTGAGAAGACAGGCTCGAATACACTTCTGCATGGCTAATAGCAGATCCTATCATTTTCAACAGGTAACAAAAATGATTGGATCGAGTCCTTTCGTTCTCGTTGTGGAGACATTCAACAAAAAAACCGGGGTTAGTTTTTTTTGTTCCTGCACCCTTGACGCATACTCCGGCCGTCCATGGCTGTTCTCCGCAATACCAATGAAGTTGGATGGTCGTCAGTGACGAGTGTAATTCTTGTTTACTGATTATTAACACAGCTCGGATCCAAATTCGGTACATGGCTCCTCGAGCGGGGACTTACACCTAAGTATGCCCACATGGGTGCAACCAAAGAAGGTGCGATCACGTTTGGTGGAGTAAGCTCATCTGCAACTGACATCGCCTCTCCATCAGGTTCGGGCGGTCTTTGGGAGCAAATCGATCATCAGGGTCTTGATCCAGCGTGTATGTGCTATCCCTTGATTGCTGCTCCCGCCTTTTGATTGAATCCGGTTATCAGCTATTGCTGTCAAAATTACAGAAATAGCGGGGAAGTAAGTCAGCTCGTGTATGCCAGCGCTGCAACATCCAAAGTTTTGTTTTTTTCAGTGTTGGATGAAGCTAAATAACATGTATATTGGTCAAAAATTGTATTAGTATCATTAGAAATGTATCCGCAGTGGAATATCGTCCGATTGTCCTGGGATTAACACACGCCCCTGCCCTAACGGCTCCATATTGACGAGCTCAAAAACGGACTTAAATCGCTGGCTCAAGTTGCAATTACCTGTATACAGTTGTGTAGGTTCAAATTGATTCGCCTGTGATCGGACGATCAGAGCCGGCGAGCCTAGCTACACGCGGTATCGGAAGGAAGGAGGATTATTGAAAGATGTCGCAGCCCAAACTGTATAAAACAATGCTTCTACACTCCGCGGTTGGGTCAACGACTATAGTGCCGAAGGATGTGAAAAACCACTGTCTCGCCTGCTGAACACTTCCTGCTGAACATATATTTCTGGTGCCTCCAAGTCACTTTTCAAATGAGGACTTGGCGGACTTGTTACAGTCCGGAGTTCGTAGACATTGTCATTGGGCGCAATCTGTTTGTCATAGTTATGTCAGAAGATAGGCATTTAGTGGGATTAAATTACCCACACTCATCAAGGGTGGCGCCTGCAATCACGGAGAATTAATTGTAATGTATGAATGGATCTACAGGTGGACGTACCCTGAAATTCAGTGAAGACGATGATTCTTCTGAAGAATTGAAGAGTGGATTAGGTTCATATTCTTTCAAGGCTTTGGCATTGCTCCTCGCGTTCAGGCTGATCTGAAAGTAAGAGGGAAGGATGCGCCCTGAAATTCCTGGATGCTTACGAAGACAGTAACGAGAGAGAGTAGAGCTTCGCAATACAGAGATCCCAGCTGAAAAACCTAAGAGGAATGATGAACACTTAAATCTGACGAGGTAACTTAGTCTGCGCCTTACACAGTTGCACTCTGCCCGAGAGAGTTGAATAAGTGCCATATGATGCAGGTATAGTGCCTGTACTTACGCTGTCAGTTATGAATACGATAGCGTCGGCTAACGCAGCAACAGATGTAATGGTCCCAGTCTGGACATTGTCTACGATCGGTCAATGAGCATCGTGATGCTATGTTCAAGGAAACTTCCGTCGCTTACAGCGAATCAGCCGTGAGATCATATCATTGCTGAAATCATTCCTTTTTCTTGACTTCAATGAAACTCTATTAGCGAACAGAATGGACATACTTAGAAACCACTTAACATACCAGCGAATATACCAGGAAACAGGAAACAAATATATCAGTGACGGCTGAGGATACCAGCCATGTTATTGGCGCGGCCCGGAAATTTGCGAATTGCTGATAATCGGGTTGAAGACTGACCGAGACCGTCGTCCAGATCCCGCCAGCTAAGAGAGATTGTAAGGCCAGGAACAACGCGAGAAATGAACATACCCATAGCAGTAAGCGAAAATGCCGCAATCACAAGAGCCGGTATCCTGGACTGTGTAATGATTTTGATACGCCATGCCATAAAGATCTGTACGGGAGTCGAGATGAGGACCTAGGATAAAATAGTCGCTATCTTCCGAGAGAAATATTTGCAATGAAAGATACGTACAGTCATTACTCCATCTGTGAGTTGCACGGACGATTAGCACGAGCACCCATTCCATCAATGAACGCCTTACCCGCTCGCAGGACTGATGTGTATATCAGCTCAGAGACGTAACTAGAAAGCCAGCGATGGCACAACTCACGTAATGGAGACCGAATCAACGGGATTTCGGAACCTGGTAGAAAGCGTGATTGATGGAGTAGCCATCTTAGAACGTGGGAACGTACCATAGTTCAGAATCAATGGTTCGAAGATGATGCCCACGTCGAGTATGGTGTTCGTCGTCTCTGCTAGCAAGAGATAGAATACCTCCACGAAACGTCAATCAAAGTTGATGAATATAACAGACGGGACATACAAACAATCTCATCCATCGAGGATCCCTGTTGACGATATTAGTGCAAGAATAACAATCGAGATCATGTAGTCCAGTACCTCTGAGAAGTTTGATAGTAGATATACATCTATGGAGAGCATTTGTGAAATGGTGGACAGGCGTTGGGTCATTTTGCTCACCTGCATCACAGCCACCTGTGTTAACAATAGCATCAGCTCATGCGGTAACATGAGCGCAATAACGACTCACACCATACAGAACTGAAGTCATGAAGGCTCCGACCATGAGAGGCGCGTATCTAGGATCTGTATCAGCAGGACTGTCATAGAGAATAGCTGACTCGTACTCACATTTCAACAATAGGTGAAGGCATAGCTGATTGTGTTTACAATCGAGGGATTCCAAGATCAGCAGGGACGAAGCGGACAAGATCTGTTGTGTTATATACTTTTTGATAAGAAGACCGTGTACCCTGCTCTAAGCTCATAGTAGAAAATACCACGACGTGTGCATGATGCAGTGTCATCATACCTCCGTGATGCAGCAGACGAGCATGGTCTATTGAATGGAGACAACTAAATGTATCGTAAAGTCATGTGTTGGAGAACTTTCCATAGTATCACTCTCAGGATATTTTCGCCCTGGGATCCGCCAAACATCGCTACTGTCATACAGATGCTTAGTTGTCGCGATACTGCGCTTCCACGTACAAGCCTTGAGGAACTGAAGATCTTGCATAGTCACTACCGATCAGGGCGATCATGGACTTAACGTGAAAGGGGAAACAAATGCCTGTGAGGAATTCATTATCAATATTCGCGTAGCGTAGACCCTATGGCTCGACATCGTGAAGCTTACAGAGTACAAAAACCACGTCGGGCTAGAGTGCGGAAAAGAGTTACCGTCATGGCGGGTTTCCATCATTGTGTGAGTCTCATGACCGCCTAAACAGTTCATTGGTGCGGTAAACGAACCGTGACAGCCAAGAAAACTCACGGCCTTGAATAGAGCTGGTACAGAACTTTGATAAAATAGAACCGACATCTGATAGAATTGAACTGAACGAACGAGGTTTGTCGCGATTACTAGATGGCAACACAAAAGAGTCCTTGTTGAGGTGCGGGCTCTGAACAGATGATATAAGATTATACGGGCATTACGACCCTAAAACAATAAGTGGCGAGTGAGTTCAGACAGAAGGTAGCAGAGGGGAGGGTCGAAACTCTATCGTTGCACAGCCTGCCACTGGCAGTGCCTGCTTGCCAAGAGCTGAAGAAGTTCATCAGTAGAAGCTCCGTAGTCGTGAGGTAACGGAAAAGATCAAGAGAGACGGTGTTATATGAGTCTCTCGCAATGCCCCATTGAACTGGAGAGTAAATGAAAGGACTTCTTTTCTCTAGCGGTCGCTGCACCTGCATGCGGACCAGAGTAAGTCGGAACTACCCGAAATCAGCCAGCGACCGCCGTCGGCAACAGCCGCGCCTTCATCAACTGTTGATAGCTGCTGTGAGTACCATTGTGTACTGCATGCACGTTCATGCTAGCTTCTGTTGGAACCGCAGTTGTGCCGCTCGCTAAAAATCTCCTACTGGGACAAACTGCACACATTTATACTCAGGCGTCATGCATCAGAGTCTAGACGTGAGTAGCACTGGAGTAGCTTGCCGTAAATGGTGAGCATTGTTCTCCCTTGGACATCAATCAGCGCTCAGTGTCTGGACACATGGCGACTATGACACTCGTAAGTTTTCTGTTGGCTTGTAAAACACTCGATCATGAACCTCACTTACGAACAGCGCTTAAAAATCACGAATTGAATGATGATGACCAGGTTTTTAAAAAAACTCCCGGAGTTCTCTAGTCTTATCTGGGGCCCCGGTAAGTACAACAGATGCCCTGGCATTAGAACTCAGAATAACCAACTGACAGGAATCTTGTAGGAATTTGTCGGAATCGCAACCGGGCCTTACAGGAACCAGAAACGGTAGGACCTTTGTTTCTATATACGCATTGTTTTATGACGTCTATATAGTATATAGGCATGTAGCTGTCGTTCTCCCAATGTCCATCTCCTGGTCCAAACCACCCAACATCCAGGGTATGCTGGTTGACGCAGCTGCCATCGTATGTTTTGTTTTTCAATTCAAGATTGTAGAAGACACTCATTCCTCTTAGGGCGAAAGTTCGGCGAAATCCAGCATCGAGGAAAGCAAAAGCAATGGTGAAGTGGAGCAAAATGCGCCAATATTCCACATTCCGGAGGAAATCCGGTTGCGAATCTTCGAGCTCATACCTGAACCTCCCTATCACCCTGAGCCTCCCACCAAGTTATCGTACCTTCCAGCTTCCGTATCATGGACGCTCACTCGGGTCTGCAAATCGTTTGAGAGGATTGTCAGTGGAACGCCGTCATTGTGGTGCAACCTCCGCTTTCCAAATTCACTCTCAGAGAGCGGGCTCACCGACGCACAATATTTGGGGATCGCAAAAATCACTCTGAATCGCAGTGGAAACCATTATCTGAATTTCTCCATCGATCTAGAAGAGAGCAAGCTATCCATTGATATCTTGCGCTTACTTGCGTGTCGCTCTCATCAATGGCGAAATGTAGAATTTCTGGGACACTGTCCTTCTTTTAGTCTCAGTAGTGTTCTCTCCCCCATCAGAGGCAATTTGTGCAATTTGGAGTCCTTGACCATATCCTTTCACCCTCTCCGGCATTTGGATGTGTTCCAAATTGCACCATGCCTCCAACGGGTCGATGTCCGGATGTATTTTGCAGATGACATTGTTTTACCCCTCTCGCAACTTCGTGTTTTCACCACCGACCAGTTATCATCAGACCCCATCGCATTCTTACAACAGTGTACTCACTTGTCCAAGTTCAGCTACGTCGGTGGAAACGAAGCGCAGGTTGTGGGACATCCCTACGATGTTGTTCATTTCCCCAAAATCCGTGTACTGAACGTCGAGCATCCGTCGGTCCTCCATCGTTTGTCTACCCCGGGTCTCAAGGAGCTCAAATATCGCTTCTCCGACGATGTCAATACGGTCCTCAAATTTCTCGCGATCTCCAGATGTAACCTCACTTGCCTCGGTATAGCTTGGACCACTGAAATCATTAACGCCGGACCATTCGTCACCCTGCTTCAGAAACTTCCTAATCTACAGCATCTCAAGATGTATAACCTGTGCCATTATGATGACCAGCTTGATGTGTATAGGGCTCTTCGCCTGGGAGATGGGGCAGATAATTTGGTTCCCAACTTGCAGGAGCTAACATTGCACCTCTACGACCCTTCCATCTTCGACCCTGATGATGTTTCAACGGGGACGACATTGTTCGAGAGTGTCATGTTGTCCAGGCTTGGGAGGCTCCGCAGGCTTACGCTAATGCAGTATTTGCTCACCATACCTCTGTGTATTGAAAACCTGAGAAATGCAGGTATCGAGGTAGTAGTAGACTGGGAGAGGTGGATGGAAATGGTGTGGTGATAATTTGGTGCATGCCAGCGCACCTTTCTGAACGCACGATCCGACAAACATAATCTATATGCTGTTCTCTTTCTACGGGTGACCGGACTGATGAGCCGAAATGTCCTCGATTGAACTGCTATATCACGTGAAAGGGCCTATCGCCACAGGGATGCATGCCAAAAAAAACAGGCGCCAGCATATGATAACATCTCGCTAGATCACTCGGAGTATTAGAGGTATCACGGAAGAGAAAGATTAAGCATTCCTTTTTCGTTCCAATGAAGAAGATTTGGCAGTGTCTTCCGTCGATTTAATGAGATCAGCATAACAAGAGATACTACGAACGGAATCTGAGAGGGAGGTGCGGTAAATTCCAGAATCGTTGGTTGAGACGATAGAGCGACAAGAAACACTAAACCAACCGAGAACGATCAAGTGGGATGAACGACATGTATTAAGGAGAAAAGAGACGTAACTATTAGTAAGTACATCATTGGAAGAGGACAGGCTTACAGCAGAGTAGATATGCAACGACTGGGTCATATAGCTGTCATGAGAAGTGATGTGTGCGTAAACGTCGGTGCAAACGGTGTTGAAAGCTGTCATGAAGGTAATCCGGTCATGTGAAGGATTCTTAGAGTATCAAATTTTCTATACGCTCGATAAGCTCGTTAGGGAGCTGGACGCACAGAGTTCGTTCAGAATAGGGGACCGGGTAAATTATTCCATCGGAGGTCACGTGTGATTTGATGAAGATAGCAAGCCGAAGAAGCCGAAGTACTCTTCCCACATTGATGCCAGTCGAACAATATGAATGGCCTGTTACAAGTCTCCCACTCTCAGATTCATGATACATTTTTGCTTTACAAAGCTTTGAAATTTACCAGGAAGTGGCCCGTCCCATATTTCTCTCTGTACAATAAGCGATCGTAACTGACTGGCTAGCTGACTGATAGATGCACAAATACGGCAATTTCGAGCAATTTCACTGAATTATTGACTATATCGAAGGTTGCTCGTGATGACATACCATGAACATACAGTGAGGTCATGTCATGGTCAGGTGCGCTGTGGGGTACCCTATGGCGCGTATTTAAGGGTGGTGCGGGTTATTCCCCCCACACCGTCAGAACATCCCTCTCTGCCTTCTCTAAACTTACTAAGATCCAGCTAAATGAGCGGTGCCTACAACTATACTTTAAGGCGTGTTGCCTTGTACGCTCTACTTGTGAGTGTAATGGTTTCTTACTCGTAGTGCTTGCTTATCAAATGATCTACTAGTGGCCTATGGCAGTCATTTTACTTGGCCTTACGGCGTATCGCGTCCATTTCACCAAAAGTCAAGGTGCAGGTTATCGTAAGGCTATCTTGCATGGTGGGTTGACTTCTGATTGAACACGAATCTAGAACCTATCGTTGTGGAGCTTCTAGTTGCTTCCATCTTCACTCTGCTTTGGGTACCACTGGCGTGCGCCTCCACCTTTTACTTTTCAAATTGTGATTAACCTTATTGTAGAATGTTCATGATATTTGCTGAGCGTGCTTCGAGCTCCCGGGATAATAATGCCAGCACATCTCGAAGACATCCCAAACATCTTCCCTTCGAACTGTTGGGACTCGGCATCCTGTGGATGTTGTGGCTTGTCGGTGCTGTGTATACAACCGTAAGTCTTTCCCCGTATGCCAACCTTATTCGTCCCATCTTATATCTTTCAGAATCGCGTTCTCCCGGGCCACAACTGGTGCGCCTTCAGCGGGAAGCAGTGCAACATCTTGACGGCGATTCTCGCTTTTGCCTGGATAGGCTGGTCTTTGCTGACGCTCTTGGGTATCCTGGCTTTGATGCATTCTGCCCATGGGTTCGCTTCCGATGCGAATACCGGTACTACTGGTGTGGAAAAAGACAGAGGAGCAGCTACCGAGACCACGCATACAGGGACTGGGCAGCCAGTCCCTACCCAGCCAACAAATGTCTAAAAGATGACCTCTCAATCATGCCCCGCACTATGCACGTTCTCATGTATGATATAACTAATATGTATTTTTCTCTAGTTCTTAACTTGTATTCTAGCTGACTTCTATGTAAGCCCTCGTAATTAACACACCTTTCTCACCAATATACGATTCCGTTGTTAGTTATACATACAAGAATAAATGCAGCACGATAATGCGAAAATGGTACACGTACACCTACATAACACCCAATAACTTGCAATAAATCGCTCTATGTGGTAGCAGCCCACGCCTTCAGATCTATAGGGTCGTTCCTGGACATCTCTATCCATTTGAATTGCTATAAACAGTCAAATCCAACACGTTCAATTCGGCAGAGGAACAGCTTACCGCTAATCCACCCGGCATACCCCTCTTCTCTGGCTCCTTGTCCAAGCAGGCGTCGACGAACTCCTCCGCTTCAATGGGGAACCGCCTCATTCCGTCCGGCCCGATAGCCATCAGCCGGGGCGCTGGCTCCTTAACGATCTGATGCATCAACTCGATGATGCTCATGGTCATCAGAGACCCATGAAGCGATACACCTCGGCTTCTCCGCCGGCTGAATGGGTTGTCGAAGGCAATGGTAGGAGGACGGAGTGAGTCTTCCATCATGTCTTCCTCGTCATCCGAATCTGAGTCGTTGAAGGGGAACCGGCCATGTGCGAGTTCGATGAGGGTTATTCCGAGAGACCATATGTCGGATTTGACAGAGTAATCTCCGCCTTGGATACGTTCAGGCTGCGATGAACATTAAACTTAGCAACGACATAATCTGGTGATGGTACGACATACACTCATGTAAATTGATGTCCCCACAAAGGTATTCGCGATAGAGTTGATCAGTTCGCCGGAGACTCCAAAATCACAGAGTTTGATTTCACCAGCAGAGTTGAGTAGGATATTGGAGGGTTTTATGTCTACAAGATACGGTCAGAAAGGGGATCTGTTGCTAAGAGAAACGAACCTCGGTGTATGATCCTGTGAACGTCATAGAGGTAACCTAAACCCTCTAGTACGCAGAACGCGACTTTGCCAACTATTCGAATGTCGATGGGACCATTTCTCTTGTAGACACCATCAAAGGAGCCTCGGTCCATGAATTCCATGCAAATACAGATATTGGGCTCGGTAAGGTATGCGCCATACGAAGTCACAATATACGCCGAGTCACAATCGTGCATGATATGCAGTTCACGAACAATTTGTTTTCGGACGGCTGGTTTAGCGTCAATAAGGACAATCTACGGGCTAATTAGCTATTAGGCACCACTAACGCCCACATGCGCACGTACCTTCTTGGCCATGATCACCCCGGTCGATAGATGTTCTACTTTGATAACGCTCCCACCGTTCCCGGTTCCCAGCTCCTCCAAATTCCTGAAATCATCGTTTTGCAGGTTGCCGAATCGTTTCTTAGACTTGTTCTCAGTGGTATTTGAATTCGCATTTAGGCCAGCAAGCGTCGTTGATAAAGCCGAGCGCATCCCGGTCCGCTGTGGAGTTGGCACCAGTAATAGACCATTCGGAGCAGTTTCTGCAGATGTCGCGGGCAGCTGGAGCGCCTTGAAGTTCCTCTTCTTGCGCAACAGGCCAGGGGGGGTGGTGGTCGCCATTGCAGAAGGCAAACGTTGCCTGCGGCGTTGCAGGTCACGTTGATAAGGCAACACAACTCACAGCCAATGCCATGATGCGAAACAATAAAATGTTGGCCCCGATACGTAGATGAGATTCTTCGGTAAATGTATGAAATGTTCTAACCGGAAATAGGCTAAAAGCTGACTGAATAAAAATTGAAATACTTCCGGTCAAGTAGTGGGAAAAAATCTGTATATCGCCCAGCACGGGATACAATGTCGTTACTTGGTCAATACACTTCGGGATGAACTCAACAGGATTACTTGATGACTAACTTCACTTGTGAGCAACGTTGAAAGTAGTAGAAACCGTGTTCACAGGACAGAGAGCGCGGGAAAGTTTCTATTTGTTCCGAACGTCGCAGACACACACTAAGTAACGCGTCACATGTGACCCGACGTATCTCCCACCCACTCCACCGCGTCGACGTGAGGAAAGGCTTGCTTGTACCAGGCTCCCTTGTCTTCTTCTGCTTTTCATTATCCCACACGCCGACCTGCGGTCCCTGCTGAAGGATTTTACGCTGCAATGTCTACTGCTCGTCGCCGAACAGCCCATGCAGAGGCCATTCTTGGACCTGAGCTTCATGCGCGTCTTCCCGATGTGAAAGTTCTTCTCGTTGGTGCCGGGGGAATTGGATGCGAGCTTCGTCCGTTACTTCTCTGGTCATATTTTTTTCTATCTGATACCGTCTGCTCCTAGTGAAAAACATCGTATTGACTGGGTTTGGGAAAATTACATTGCTTGATCTCGACACAATTGACGTGTCGAATCTCAACCGTCAGTTTCTTTTTCGGAAAAAAGATGTCAAGCAGAGTAAAGCTCTGGTGCGGATAGCTGGCGTCTTGATTTTCCATGCTGCAATAACACCCCATCCAGGTTGCCGCTCAAACTGCCGGGTCCTTTAATCCCAACGTGAAAATTACTCCAATCTTCGCCAACATCAAGGATACCCAGTATGACATTGAATGGTTCCAAAGCTTTGATCTCGTGTTGAATGCCCTGGACAACCTCGGTATGTCCTCAAGTTCATTTAGCGGCTCTTCTCACGAAGTGCATAGACGCCCGGCGACACGTCAATAAGATGTGTATGGCAGCCAACGTGCCCTTGGTCGAATCAGGGACAGCTGGCTACCTCGGCCAAGTACAGCCTTTAGTCAAGGTGCGCCCTTTTTCTTGGACCCTTGTGTTTCAACTAACTGTGGCTCAGGACCTTACCGAGTGTTTTGACTGCATGCCAAAACCGACGCCGAAAACATTCCCCGTATGTACTATCCGGTCAACACCAAGTCAACCCATACATTGCATAGTATGGAGCAAGAGCTATCTCATGGGGTGAGTGGTACAGCTCTTTGTGGCTCAACTCACTCTCAAGCAGTGACGTACTGCAGACAGCTGTTTGGTGAAGACGAAGACGCATCTGGAGAACTGGATGAAGCCGAGAAGCAGGGAGAGAATGGTAAGTCCTTTGTCAACGGAGTTTGGTTTGGCGCTCTGATTGCTGTTTCACGTAGCGCAAGAAATAGCAACTCTACGTGAACAAGCTCAGGCATTCATGAGCGTTCGTAAAGCGCTGCGGACACCTTCAAAAGACGCCGCAAAAATGGTGTTCCAAAAGGTTATCAACACGTTGATGCCCGGCGTTGGGTGCTGACACCATATATAGATCTTTAGATCGGATATCCGAAATCTCTTAGCAATGTCCGACATGTGGAAATCGCGCGCGCCGCCTATTCCTTTAGAATTTGACGCAATTCTGGACGATACGTTTATTCTACGGCAGAACGGTTCATCGAATGAGCAAACCAGGCAAGCCAGTACTTCAAGGGCAGCTAATGGCCATTCATCCGCTATCAAAGATCAGCGTACATTGTCGTTGAGAGATAATGTTTTACTTTTTGTATCGAGGCAAGTAGCTGTATTCCTTGCTTACAATTACTGGAAGTAATCGTGGTTTACAGCACGGAACGGCTGGCTGCGCGTCTGCAAGCTGGCGAGGAAACTATCTCGTTCGATAAAGATGATGACGATACGTTAGACTTTGTCACAGCTTCCTCAAATCTTCGTTCTGCCGCTTATGGCATAGAGGGCAAGACCCGATGGGAAGTTAAAGGTATGTGACATGTGTTTGCACAACGGAAGGTTTAATGTCAAAGCCATCTTTAGAAATGGCAGGCAATATCATACCTGCTATTGCCACGACGAATGCTATAGTATCTGGTCTGATCGTACTGCAGGCTCTCCAGCTACTACGGAAGTCATACTCAAGTCTGCGGAGCGTGCATATACTTGCGAATAAGCCCTCTGTGCCACTCAGTGCGATACGGATGTGCCCTCCGAATCCCAGCTGCGGCGTGTGCCGGGATACATACACGAAAGTGCTATGTAATCCGTCAAGAACGACGCTGGGTGATGTAGTGAAGGGCATTATGGGGGATGACACGAGGGAAGTGAGTGTATACGAGGACAAACGGGTCCTGAGCGATCCGGACTGGGAAGACAACTTTGAGCGAACCCTCGAGAGCCTAAACGTTTCGAGAGGCAAGCTCCTTGCGATTGCGGATGAAGATGGAGAACTGGGCACCATAACCGTTGCTCTTGGACTGTTACCGTAAGCCTCATATACTCTGCGCGACGAGATATTGATGCTTTTTTTCAGTGAATCACACCCGGCCGACGCTCCTCCGTATATCCTCCCATCTCCATTACCCAAAGCACCGCGAAAGCCTAAACAAGTAGTGGTGCCCGACTCTCCGGTAAAGATGTCGACGCGGAAGCGACCTGCGCCAACGGATGATGATGTGGAGCCTTCGGCGAAGCGCATCAAGGTCGACGTGCTTTCGAGTCCGAGTAAGAAGCAGCGCTTGGAGGAAGATGGTATCATTATGATGGATAGTGCCAATGACCGTTTGGAAGAAGACGATATCATTGTCATCGACTGAAGGAGCCCACGTTGTTGCTTTCTTGGCAATACTATTACTTATTTGAATAATTGCTTGCTATCTGAGTGTATAGTAGTAGACGTCAGACGTCGACCTGATGTAATTCGAAGAGACTGTATCCAGACCTTTTTCTTGCTCATGTGTATATCTTCCTGAGTAAATGATGAACTTTGTTCGGCATCCATACAACTTCGATATCTCAGAATTCCGAGTCTGGCTTTACACGATTTGATACGAACAGTCAATTCATGGAGCAGTGAGTGGTGAGGTGATATCGATGGACGTGAACTCAATTGGCCATATTAGGCGAACTCACCTTGGCTTCGTAGGGCAAGGGTTAATCATCGTGTATTCTATTTTTTTCCAGAGCCGGCGGGTCTTGCGAAAGTACTCACCTCTAACGATCAACAAGGACACAGCGATTCTTTTTCGATCGTCGAAGCCCGTGGTCAGAAGCCGTGGTACATTACTTCAGATCACGTATTTTACATTGCTTGATCATTCTACTGTTCCAGAAAGTTTTTCTGAAGGCATTGTCTAAAACCTAAGTATTGCTATCGAAAGGCGAGGGTTTGGACTTCAACAATTGCAGCAATTAGAAGGAAAAATAACAGACAGGTGCAACGGACGGAGCACCAAAAGTCATTAGAAGAAATTCATCAAAGGCATCCTGTAAAGTTTCAAGACTGAGTTTCTTTGATATTGGGATAGAGTATTCAAAAACGCACCAATTCATAACGGCACGATGTTCAACGTAACCTTATAACAGTCCGAAGGGACATACGACGCGTACGGAGAAGCCACACTCGAAACATTATACACCACGTTATTCTGCCCACGGAACGCGCGTGAAGGGCATAGAGACCACAAATCTGTGTTCCCAAACGCAGCCAGAACAGCGTACTTCCCGGATTGAGTCGTCACCGCAGAGTAGCTCGTACCCGGGTTAGAGCCGTAAAAACTACTCGTCACCCACTCCAGTTCTCCTCCACTTTGAATTGCCGTGGCATTCGTGATGGTTACTCCCGAGGAGCGGTACGCCTTGAGACTCCCCCCAGTGAGCGAGATATAAGGATAGTCGTTGTACGGAAACGATGCCCATGTCTAAAAATCCAAATGATAAGTATCTAGGGGAAGTGTGGCCGAACGGACACCACTCACCGATGTCACCTCGAAGGTTGCTCCATCAATGGCGCCTAAGTGCCTTTTAGTAAGGAGTTGCATAATACGAAACAAAGATACCATGTACCATTTTGCCCGAGCACCAAAGGTGCACCCGTGTCATTCGCGTTCGGCAGCGACGTGTTCAACGCAGCGAGAGTGAACTGGTATGAAAGGTTCGGGACTGCGGAAACTGCAGCTGCCTCCACACCATAACAGAAGAGGGACAATAAGGACACAAGGAGAAAGACGGAGGACATGGCAGACATAACGAACATGAGAAGAACAATTGACGGGGTCGCCTGGGACAATCAAAGTTCGTCCTTAGAATGAACATCTTTATATATCGTTCCGGCCACTGCCACTGATGCCTGTCAATGTCTCAGCCGTAACGAGCACACGTGCCGTCGGGGACGCGAAATTATTGTCTAGGCGTTGATGCACGTAAAAACGTCGCAAGAAGATTGCACGAAGATTAAAAAAATCCTTGGCATCTAAGTGGCTGCGTGGATCAATACGGGCAGACGCACCAGTCGGCTCCAGAGCAATGCATGCATGTATGCATATCGTAGCAAGAACGACTGAAACGCGATCATTGATCACGCCAAAGGGGCTAAATGATCGGAAGTAAAAAAGCCTCCACATTTGCAATTCACAAGAAGATCTGCTAAGTGTGCATATAAATCAGTACAACTGCTGAGCGTTGAGATAGAAGGTAGATAGAGAATGTCAAGCGAGATCCTATAGTCCGTTCCACGCTGCAATTATGTTGTCTCGTGCCTCTTCAGGGGCATTGGCCGACCTGTCACCCTCCTCCCCTTCGCCAGTTTCTCGGCGAGTTTCTCAACAGCGTCCCCAATGTCGTCATTCTCCTCTAGTGTTCGCCTTATTAGAGCCTCCATGTTTAAGCTCTCGCCCTCTGCACTCCCCCTTCTACCAGAATACCTCATACTGGGTACGGGGAACGCCCCAGGGATCTGAGACTCGAACGATGGGATCCGCTCATTCATCATGTCAGATCGGCGCCTGAAAGAGAATCAATCTCAAGTACCAAGAAGAAGACAAAGAAGACGGACGCGTCTGCAAAGGTTCGAATGCTCCGGCCAGCCTGTTGAACACCCAAAGCATCAGTACGACCTCCCACAGCACTGCTGCTTGAAGATTCATCTCCCATTGTGAGTTCAGAGGCTGACTCTGCTTCCTCCCTATCAAGTAAATGTCAGCGCCTGTTGGATTTCCAACAGCCTCAAAACAAACCGAAGAATTTCGAACACCCTTTGCATACGTCCCACCGCCATGACCTTGTTCCTGATTTCTTCTCGCCGCTGCTGGTAATCTCCTACCTTTGCGGCGCCTGCCAGAACCTGCATATCGCCCTCGCTGTCCGAATCCGTTTCGCCTAGCTCCTCTTCGCTGCACACGCTTAAAACGGCCAACAGCATCTCGGTAACTAAAAGTTTCAACACATTATTCCCTAGGAAATGTAAAAGACAACCTACTCTTGGACCCGACGAATGGCAAACTCCATGTAAAAGCATCCATAAAGTTGGGAAGCCAAAAAGGATGTGAGCTAGAATTGTACTGTCTTATCGTTATGTTCTTATTAGCATATTTCAACACGGCTCCGCGATTATGGTATACGTCCAGATAATTTGGCGCAGAGAATATAGTAATAACCGAAGGGAATTTTTTCTGCGGAGTCTTCTTGTGCATGGTATAACTGCCCAAATATGAGCAGGGGACTATGAATAGAACAAGGCCATACCCAGCATCTTGTGCTTCGTGTCCTCGTATTATTCCGAGGAGGCCTGTCCGGTCCAGAAACGCACAAGCGGCATCGTATCTACTGCATATCAGACAATGGCGGAGATGGAATGAATACGGAACATACGTGTAAAAGTACGAACACCCTCTGGTCTGATTGGGAAGAAAAGGAGTTCCTGGGGGGATACTACGACCGATGGCAGATGGCTCCTGCTCGTGTCCAAAATTACTGATGGGGTCAGCCCATAACAAGTCACAGAGTAGTCCGCTGGAGCCTGGCTCTTGGAAACGATTCAGCTGTAGTAAAGGGAACCGGTCACGTCGGATCCAACTCCTCAATAGAAACCAGACCCTTACGAACCTTGTGTATATCATCAAGTGACATCAACTCCGGAGATATACCACCATGGACACAGAAAAACCGGCCATCGACTACAGCGGCAAGGGGGAGAGCTTGGAAAGATTGGATGCAAGCTTCGTACACCACCTGTGAGTACTTGTGAAGACCTTGATCAAACTCAGAAGCGAAGGAAATGAGATCGAAGGCCACTCACATTCTCGTTTGAAGGTAAAATATTCCGTTAAGTGTCGGCACTCATGGTTACCGCGTAGTAGAACAAATTTTGTTGGGTAGCACAATTTGAGAACATATAAATACAACAGACACTTGGCATAGACATCAACGACGCATATATACAGATTCAAGTAGACACACCTCGATTCCAAAACAACCTCGGTCAACATAGTCTCCAAGGAATAGATAGCAATTTTCATCCAGAGATCCTCCAACATCGAATAGTTTCATGAGATCATACTGATGAACGCGTCAAATGAGGAGTCTTGCAACGAGTGGCACGAACGCACATATTGGCCATGGATATCACCGCATACTACTCCAGTGAGCGGAGCCGAGAGATCAGAAAGTAAATGAAGACTGACTGGTTACAGGGCTCTTGACATCGACGAGGTTCCTATCCTTGCTTAGCAGTTGCGTCGCTTGGTCGAGGATATAGAGGGCCTGTGTCTCTGTTAAGCGGCCTTCTTGGAAGAAATGGTCCCTCAAAAATTGGGGATTAGGTTTCGGATTGCCATGCGCATCGTGTAAGAAGAACTGCTCGTCAGTCGGCTTGTTCGTCGCAGGAGGCCGAACCTAGGAACTGGTCATTGCTCGTTGCAAAAAAAAACAAGCGCCCAGAACGCACCGATGGAACCCTTCTTTCCTTGAGGTCGGTGGGTGCGGCGAGGGCCCCATTCTGCGATTGCCCGGGTATCGGCGCCAACGACGATTGCGCATGAGGATCCATCAGTGTACAGACGCGGAGGTCGTTGTTGACCTATTAGTCCCGCGCTCAAATATCATGTGGACCGTATTTGGCGATGTTAGGCGCAACGAACTCATCTTCATCGTCGTCGGCGTCGTCGCTGGTGGCCACGGCAGCGTTTTCATTGAAGGCAGAGCAAGAAAAAGTCACATTCTGGAACGTCTCGGCTGCGGTATTTTCCTCTGGCACGCGTTATTGCTTGGGTTCCGAGGCTGTGCATCCTTCGCTGCCACGGGTGCCGGCAACTTCGACAGGGCACAGCTTGGAGCCTGTTATACCTCGGTGTTGATGATGGTCAACAACTGTGGTGATAAGCGACGACCGGGTAATAATGCAGGCGTATGGGCGGCAAGGCATGTGTGTACAATGATGATCCTCTATGCTCGCATTGATGTCGGCGCAGTCAGCATCTTCTCGTATAGGATATCGGTTCTACGCCATTGTCGAGAGACTGGAACACCACACCTTTCCTTGACATCCTCTGCTGGAAGCCTATGCCATTGTCGAATCAAATGTAGCGGCTCTGCAGTAAGGAAGCCATCGTGGATGAAGATAGGGGTAGGCATCCTGCAGCAAGGAATCATTGCACTGCGCTCCATTCACGTGTCAAAAGATTAGAGAGCACCTGCCCCGGAACCTGCTTATATGCGCCTATTCACACTGCATCCCCTCCGAAATTTCAAAGGAAGTGGCACCTGACATCATTGTATTTCTTTGCAAGTCACCTTCAATCTTCCTTATACAGTCTGGAGGAACAAGCTCTTGTTGTGTAGCTGTCGATGTTTCCGAATTTTCGACGTTGTGTCGCTAGGCTTCCCAGTACTGCGCCAATGTTGCTTCACCTAAAATCATCGCCGAAACTTAGCCGTCATCCTTTACTCTAGCTGAAGTATTGCAGCTTGTCGACCTTACACAGGATGCTTACTACAACAGTAGTCGTATACAAAAAATGATATATGTCAAATGAACTGTCATCATTGGAATGAGGATCTCGATAGACATTATTCACAAGAACGACGCGTCAATCCAGCTCGTCGACCCAAGCACTGTCGAAATATCTACGGCACTATCCAAAACTTCCGAGAAGTTGGCTCGTCCAGAAGTATCGGCACCATCTCCCGTGTTTCCGTATTCAGCGAAGGTCACTTCGTCAGTCCTACCATAGGATAAGCATGAGTGCCATTCAACCGAGAATGATAAAGAAAAAACTCATACCGTTCATCGCTGCAGGGGCGAAAAGCTATAAGTCAGAATGCAGTCAGCCCCGTCACGACTCAGGTGGCTTACCCGACATTCCAGATCGACCATCCCGCAGACGGTACATTGCTCCCAAGGACCGAATTCTGGAACACTACCCGGGCATAGTCTCTCCACGGTCTCCCGAGGTAGGCACCTCCAGCACCAGTGATCTCGCAATTATCAATAACGTACCAAAAGTCGTCGTCTGAGGAGCGTCCAGAGGCGGTGATATATCCGTCACCAAGAGTCTAGCAGGTATGAATCTATGGGTGCGGGTGTTTGAGGAAGAGCAAACTGACTTTGATCACGGATCCTGTTATCCAAAGACTGAGGGATGTTAGTATGTTATGGGGATGAGCGGAATGGGAACTCACGAAGCCCTTTGTCCAAAGATCTGTGAATGTTTTAAGTGAGTAGAAGAAGCGGAAACAGAGCGAGGCTCACAAAGTCTGTGTTGCCCTCGATGTAGGAATTGGCGATGAATTCACTATCAAGCCGATTAACAAAGGCTTGAAAAACGACAAAACAACTGCTCACTAGCCGACGTTCGCCAGGAGAGTGTCCCTACATAAGGATAAGGTTCGGTTACCAAAGCAGACTCTGAAGAGCGTACTGATAACCGACGATACTAAGGCCATACCCCCCAAAGTCGGTAGCCTGGACACTCAGAGCAATAGCTTGTTCCTTCATTGCATTGGGCGTCAGAATCCGCAGGAAGGAGCAAACAAGATGTACATACGCCCTAGAGCCATAATCAGGATAATGCATATATATAGGCCAGAAAGAAGGACCCGCATTGCCAAAAGAATTCTCGATGTTCAGGTTATACAACGCGACGTTCTCGCCATGAACACGGACTGTACCGCTAGCATCGTTCGAACCTGCTTCGCTGGCTCCCAAGCCATAACTAATGTTAACAGCTGCCCACGCGAATGAAGACCGATCAGATTCGGAGAGAACGGTCAGTCAACCGACACGCACTATTGTCGGTGTAACTGTCATCAGTCGTGGTTTCACCATAAATCTTGATGTCGTCCCTATCGATGTAGACCTGTTCTTGGTAGGTGCCAGCGTAGACGAAGTACACCTGTACAATAGTTAGTCACTTGAAGCACTCGAAGAAAGGCTAGAACGTACATCGCTAGAAGTATCATCAAGTGCCTCTGACAGAGTAGAATATGTCCCAGATGAGCCTACGGTGATAGCACCTGATGGTGGTTCGCTGTAAGCCCGCGCGCTCCTAATACACAGGAGGAAAGCAGTAAGAACAGGCGCAAACATCAGAGATACAAGATGGGGGAAAGCTGCGATTGCTCTTTGGACCAGGTGGCTCAGGCTGGATTTTATACGTCTTCGGACGCTAATTACTCGCCGGCCCGCAGTCGTGATCCTGGTTAACGGCCGCCAGAGCTCATTTGCGTCCTTTGATTTTTGTGGTAGATGTTGCTATATCTCTAGGTAATAGAACCGCGTGTCCGAAAAAAACCCATAAGCAGGAATACAGTTTTTCAATAACCAGAGCGCCAGAGCAGTAGAATCGTGGGCCGCTGCGTGGAAAGCGAAGAGCCCGCAGATATTCCGTGAGCTTGGGAGCCTTCTTAATCCCTATCATCTCCTTACAGAGTAAATAGCGATGAGGGAGTAAGCTTCTTTATCTGAAAAGTAAAATGTGCTGGGTCACTCACTAGCTGAAAGCGGTTCGAATTGATCAAGTCCAAACGCGGTCACTGGTAGTGGATAAAAACTGGACAAGTGGTAAGAGTCAAAGAGAGTCGAAGAATGGCGGCCCGGCACAACCGCAACTGTCATAGAGTCCTTACTGACAGAACAACTCGAATTTTACCCTCAACGGTCCAGTAGAAACAACGGACGTAGAAAGGTAGCTTGGATCTGGATATCGCGTCACTAAAAGGTTAAACTTTCCCAGCGAAAATCAGTTTAGTGGACCGTGTGAAAGTAACAACAAATTCGGAGTCGCCCACAGGCGGCCCTGGCTTGTTCAATAACCACGACGGTGTACGCTGCGACGGTCGTTCGCTGCTCATCGACATCGCCAGCTCGCCATCCCACGACGTGACCTTCTTTTTCTTGTCTTCGTTTTTTTCTCTTTCTCTGTTTCTTTTCCCCTCTCATAATCAATGTCGATGTCGGCATCGGCATCGACGTCTACCTCACCGACAAGTTCGAACGTGCACCCGCATCTGGAGAACAACGATGAGAAGAACAGGTTTGTTGGGGTGATAGCTGCCATCGTCGTGTGCTCACTGCTCCTAGCGTCGTGATCAAGGTCGGGATGGTCGGCGACTCACAGATCGGCAAGACGAGTCTGATGGTCAAATACGTCGAGGGTAGCTTCGACGAGGATTATATCCAGACGCTGGGTACGTACATTCCCCTTCCTCTCCTTCTGGTCGCTAAGCTTGTCACACAGGCGTAAACTTTATGGAAAAGACCATTTCTGTTCGGCGAACAACGATAACGTTCTCAATATGGGATCTTGGCGGCCAGCGCGAGTTTGTGAACATGCTCCCGCTTGTATGCAACGATGCTGTGGCAATCCTTTTCATGTTTGACCTGTCGAGGAAGAGTACGTTGAATTCCGTCAAGGAGTGGTACCGGCAGGCGAGGGGATTCAACAAGGTGCGTATGTATTATCCTTCATACCAGACTCCGCTTCACGTTGCGCGACAGACAGCAATACCCTTCCTTATTGGCACCAAATTCGACCAATTTGCGACTTTTCCTAGAGACGAGCAGGAAGAGATCACGAAACAAGCCAAGCGCTTCGCACGAGCCATGCATGCATCTCTCATCTTCTGCTCCACGTCCTCGTCAATAAATGTGCAAAAAATATTCAAAATTGTTCTGGCGAAGGCGTTTGACCTCAAGTGTGTGATTCCGGAGATCGAAGGCGTGGGCGAACCAGTGCTGATCTATGTGGATGTATGAGTATAGTTCGATGTGCTGGTCAGGGTGTGCGAGAGAGTCTGCGATTCGGGTGTGTTTCGATTTTTTCTTCTGCATGTTGTGTCTAATATATGTGGCAGGGAACCCCGGCTACCTGTGGGAATGGATACTCCTGCAATGATTTGGAGCACCGTTGAATCACTAGTGTTGGTGGTCGGCGTCCCTTGTGAGGTCCAGTGTACCATTAGTGAAATGCACGGACGTGAGAAGAAAGACCACGTCCTCCATTCCTCTTCCTTGTCGCCAATTCATGTCTCGTTTTATCATAGTCGTGCATTCTCCCCCTTCCTATACCTTACAACCTGATTTCTTTCTTCTTTGACTATTATGTCGTTTACACTCTTTAACAATTCAATGTTTTATCAGTTTCTATTTTACTAAAGATAGCGTATTTATGGACGGTTCGATTTTGGGGTTCGGGATGAATAGAAACACCGAGGAAGCTCCGGGAGCAGAAATAGAGGAAGGATGGGACTTCGCCAATTCTTCAGGTCCTACGACTGTCCCGGTAGCATAGAGCCCATACAAATATCACTAGTCTCGCGCTGTCTGTCTCGTTAACGGAATTTCACACGTATAATCAAGTACTGTACCATTTCGACCATCAGGGTAAGGTGTTGGGGAACAAGTTCAGCTAGATGTAGCCCCCTGTGAGGTGGTAGGCCTTATGCAGAAGTTCATCTAGTTGACCCCGCAGTCCAGCTCAGGACAAGCAGAATTAGCACGGTATATAGTAAACACCCTGACACTGAAGAACAAACTTAAGAGTCATGGGAGATAAATCTAGAGAGGATGATCCATGCACCTGAGCCCTCATTTCAGACCTCCCTGTTAGGTGTTATGGTATCTGAATTTGCAGGTTCAGTTCAGGGAATCCGTCATTAGAGGTACTTATACAGTGATCTTCGTCTCGCCATGTTCCTCAATTCGAGTCTGGTACAGCTGGGAGAGGCCGTTCATTGATGTAGACGACCCAGGCCTTGGCTACTTTCAGCTTCTCTGGCCGGCCCTCTGAGATATTGAGCGCCGGGACCATGATCTGCTCATATCCACCTACGGTAGCCATGATCCCCGCTTTCTGCATCCGCAAGTTGCGTGCAATCTTGTCCAGCTTGTCCAGGGATGTGGGCTCGAGCGCACTGGAGTACAGTGCCTCTCCACGTTGTTTTGACATCAGGCATTGCCTTGACATATGGCTCTCAATCAACAAAAGCGATTAGGTGACTCAGAATCAAAAACAAACTGAATGACAGTCGACGAGCAAAGCTGATACGCCTCGGTTTTCCCTAGCACTGTGGTCTGGAAGAGCGATATCTTGCCTTTGATGTATGCGCTGTGGTTGCAGTATGCAGAGCGTATTTCCTATAAACACTATGAGCTACTTAAGACTGTCGGATGAGAATGAAGCCAACATCGAGCTTTACCGCTTTTGCAATCTTCTCGTCCCTATTTCGAGAGATTACACGGACAGTATAGAAGACGACACTGATAGTGATTGATCGATACATGTTGGACCATCCTGACAACAGAGTCGCTGCCAAGTAGAAAAGGATCATATCTTTGGCGACCTTCTGTTTTTGGACTGGAATATCAGAAAATACAGATATATCAAACTCGAAATGACTTGCAAGTGAGATAGTATAGGCATGCTCCCTGAGAAAAGCCTTCGACAACATGGCCGTTTTGGTTGAGGTGTACGTAGCGTGATCGACCAAAGTGACATCATTGTGCATTATGATGACGTCCAACATAATAGTCTAACTTGATCACCAAGGGTCCGAGTCTTTTTGAAAGTAACTTGATATTTTTGGCCCTCTCTGACCGACTGCGATATTTTGTTTTCGCTAAGGCTTTCTCGACCCTGACAAAATGGTGTGAAAGCTTTAGAACAATGGAGTTACATCGAAAGCAGAAAAAGAATAATTCATTTACAGTCTAAGCCTAGGGAGATATGAAACGAGCATCGAAAATTATTAAAGAATAAATACAGTACCTTCTGCTTCTACAAGAGATAACAAAACTTAATTCTCTACATGATGATACAATCTTTCTTTCCCTTCCGCTTGTCCTTCTTTGCCGTCATCTCAGCCTGATGCATCGCCAAATCCCGCTCGTACAACTCTTGTTCGTATCGAGCCCGATTATGTTCTTCAGCTTGCAGTTGCTGTGCAAGAGCTAGGTCCGACGGTGCATAGCTCCCTGCCGTGACCACCTCCTCTGCTGTCTGCCCGGCAAAATCACCTCCAGCTGGACTCGCCCGCACGAAATCCGAATCGACAAACGTCGAGGATCCTCCGTCGACATCCTCCAGGCGCTCCCACACCACCGAGGGCTCTTTCAGGAACACGTAATCCGTTACGAGGGAATATAGCGCCTGCTCGTGTTTGTACAAAACAGATAGGTGCAGATTCCGATAGAGAGCGACAAGTGTACCAGGCTGGATAGTGGAAGCAAGGGTGAAGAGACCGTGGTAGGTGAGCTGAGAGCGTGTGTTGTCCAGGAATCTGCGGACCACAATGGCTGAAATTGACTGAGACTCTGCATGAAACAAACAAGTTCAGCCACATACCATCCTCAATCTTCTGCCTGTCTTCTTCACTAAGTGTCGCGCTCCTCGACGACTCTGCTTGCGGACCGTTGCCATCCTCAACGACGAGCTGGCCTTTTGCAGTATGATCCGCACCCGCAATGAGCATCACGGCACTATCATAATCACCACCAGTCCTGACCAATACTTTCGCTTCAGGACTCTCCGGATCAACGAGCCAACCATGCACAAGGTCAATGCCCACTTGCTCAAATAGCTTCAGCTCACCGGCACCTGTTCGAAACGACGTTGCGGCCGTAAACAACGGGTTTAAGTCCATGCCCTCTTCCTACCGAATCAATGAATGGGACACGAGTCGGGGTGAGTAGGAACATACTTTGGGTGTACGGCATGATGGATAGAGCAGCTGAGATGTCGACGTCTGGGCAGTTAAGCAGAAGATACTCGGCCACGAGCTGGCAGAGGTGCTCGTAGGAGACGGTTTGTCTCCCTGGAGGCTCAATGGTGATGTTTCCTCGTAGGATTAGAATGTTGCCTATTAGCGTCTGATTCAGCTGTATCCGGATAAATTGACACGAGTCATACATATAGCAATAAATGAGCATGGCCTGGATACGAACAGTTGAGAATATAGACAAAGAAAAGCGCAGTGCGGCAGTACATGACATACCCATTGAAATTCTGTGTGATAATCTTTATGGGTCGTCTCTCTGTTCCGAAATATATTTCTTTGAGGTACCACACCTCTGCTGACGACCGCGTAGTTGGACTTTCGGTGGCCATCTCGTCGTGGTCGTTGTGATGAAAGGAGAAGAGTAAGCCAAACCACGTTTGCTCTGCACCGCACCCTAATGGGTCTACCGGGCGGTCGATTAAGCGGGCCCTTCCGGAAATGCGGCCCGAAGCTCCAGTCCGTTTTCGGTTTGCGTTGAACCCTTTCACGATGTGTTCCGGGCCTGGGGCCATGCCTCTTCCTCAATCATATCTAACAATTTACATCATGCCCTCTATCGAAGACAGAGTAGCACACACACGGAATTTGGTCTGGATATTGACCCATGGATAGAAGGTTTGACATTTGCAGGGCATGTCAGGAAGAAAGGTCCTCCAGTCCAGTTTGACCGTTTTCAAGGCTAACCTTGTCTATTTCCATTTATCCCCGGACATGTCCGTTTTCATGTCGAAAGACGTGATAGGACCTGGGTTCCACGTTACGGTGCGTATTTTCTCTCCCGGTGGAGAGGAGCTTGAATCCGACTTCCCGCTGGTCCACGTACACAAATGCACACGAGTCATCCATTCATTTTGGTCTCTACAAAATTCAGAGGTGTGATTTTCATCGCGGAATGCTCATCAGACTGTGATGACCACCAACACTATTGTCGAGATTTTGATGCATATATAAACAACTCCAGTTGCACAGGTGGATTTATTAGCGCTTTACGTGCTTTAATCTTAATTTTTACGACACGCTTCCCGGAGCGGATGCGTAACTGCTCCTTGTGTGCAAAACGGCGAGTTTTGGGGCGCTGGTCACGGTCCGTGTTTTTCATGCTCTTGACGATGGCTACTTCGTGGACTCTGGGACGCACCGCTTGTGGTGTCGAGAGAAGAGAGCGAATAGGCTGCCGCAGACCCCTGACCATAGGAGACACAGAACACTGAAACCAGTTTAATGGATGCAGGCCTGAGTGAAACGCCGGCCAAATATTGCCTCGAATATGTTTTGAACTGACCGTAAGTTATGCATCTCGACTGCTTGGTACCTGACGTATTAAGTCTTTGTCTGAGCTAGGCTGCTTCACCGGAAGATGAGAAAGAGTACCGCATTTGTTAACATATATTATGACACCCGATGTGAATGCGTCACTTCGACAGGCAACAGTCGCAAGATTATTGTACAAGTGGCCATTAGCTGTTCCGCCACTGAATACTGAACCTCGCTTTGGCCACCTTCACTACAATATACGCCATAAAGCGATATACCAGCATAGTGATAATGACCGCTCCAAGGTTCAAGGGAACAGCATCTTCGTTCATCTGGTACATCTCGAGGACTTGCTCACCGGCACTGACGGCGCAAGACCCATCGTACAGTCTTTGGTTGTCATCGCAAGTAAACATCTGCCCACGGAAAGCAAGCGGCATAATATTCCGAACGGCGTATCCCAAAGGGGAGACTTTGTTAATACCCTGGAGGAAAGTGGGCATATCTGCACTCATCAATCCTGACACGGACATCTGAGCACCCAAGGGAAAAAATCACATTAGTCGCACGTACCTGCCATAAACATCATTACACAAAGAACCACGTTGGCTACATTTAACGCCAAACCTGCATTCTCGTGAAATATCGTGTTCGATGCGATCCCAATAGATTCTCCCGCATTGACCATACACAGGGCATCAACAGTGACAACGAGAAACATATCAACAGTACGCGAGAGCTTGGTTGCAATGGCTGCTAAAGCTGAGAGCGCGAAGCACACCACGACTTCCAACGGTAACTCCAGGATAGTATATGCCAAGAAAAAGGATTCAATGGAATATGCATCCTCGGCGTGTTCCTAAACCAAGAGATTGGCTCTTAATGAGAGCTCAAGAGCCGTATAACACACTTGGTAGAAGATATCTGTTGAAGGAAACACAATTCCGAGTACTTGCGAGAATGTACTCGAAGGATCAGTATTAGTCATCAGTATAAACATTAGTCCGAAAAGTAGATACATATAGTAGCTCATAGCATATTCTAGAAGAAAAGCAAAATGTATTTAAGTAGAGCGTCTCTTGCTCTAAAGGCTTGAATAAATTCTTTTCTTCCACACTCATCCTCTACTCTAAACAATAGGTTATGGGCCCCGGCCCTAACAGAATACCTACTTGATTATTTACTACACATACACCCCACACTTACATAGTGCCAACTTCGAAATACCTAGTGACTTATTACATACAGTATAATGACCGAGTCACACAGTGTATACAAAATTGATCCATTAAAGGGAGCCGAAAACTTCCCAACATGGAAAATCAAAATGATCGACATCCTGACCGATCTAGACTTGATCGAGTATGCGGATGGGACCAAGAAGGCACCGGCAGATGCTGCCGCAAAGGCTACATGGTCAAAGAGTGACCGAAAAGCCCTATCAACAATCAGATTACGAGTATCTGATGGCCCATTGGTCTATATTTCAGGTTCGAAGACATCGGCAGAAGCATGGAAAGCCCTAAAAGATATGTATGAGAAGAAGGGACCGATCGGGATTGTAATGACCCGACGAAAATTCTTCAGGGCTCAGTGCGAAGAGGGGGCAGACATAGAGGAGCACATTAGGACATTGAGGTCCTACCAAGAGGAACTTGCAGCTCTTAATCAAACAGTACAGGATGAGGACTTTTCTATTACTCTACTTACATCATTACCAGAGTCATGGAATGCCTTCATATCCTCAATAGACACTGCAGACCTCAAGGACTCATACAAATTGATTTCACGTATACTACAGGAAGATATACGACAAAGGGACAGGAATCCCGAGGCAGATACAGCCCTAGCAGCCCGATCACACAAAAAGAAATACAATCCAAACGTCACCTGTTTTGGCTGTGGGAGACGTGGCCATGTGGTTGCTGATTGTCGGTCCGGAAAAGATGATTCTGGGAAACCGAAACACTGGAAAGGCAACCCAAAATGGAAAGGAAGGGATCAGACCCACGCAAATGTTGCAAACGAAGAATCTGAGAATGATTTTGCCTTCGTTGCAGATGATACAGCATTTGCTGCATTAGACTCATCCTCATGGCTGGCTGATTCAGCCTGTACAAGCCATATTGTCAAGGATAAAAGAATATTCATTGACTATATTGAAACCCCTGGACATATAATTAAGGGAGTAGGAGAGTCTAAAGGCCTGGGAAGAGGCACAGTTAAAGTACAATTCAGGAATGGCCATAAATTCTCAATGGCAACCCTGAAGGATGCAATCTATTGCCCCGACGCGCCATTCAACTTAATTTCACTAAGCCGCATGACTGATGCAGGTGCAAAATTGACTTTTTCGGGCGATAAATTACTTATCAAGACCCCGAAAGGCGCTGCATTTGGAAAGGGAAACAAGATCTCAGGCATGTACATGCTTGACATCTTTGTCCCTGGTTCCGATCATGCACACACGGCCAAATTGAGTGGCCGAACTTGGCAGGAATGGCACAAAGCACTAGGACATTTAAATTTCGGGAGCATAAAGCGTCTATTCCAAAGGAAAATGGTCAAGGGTATGAAAGTAGAAAATTCTACTGACACATTCCCCATTTGTGAGGCCTGTATCCAGGCCAAACATCACGTAGAACCATTCCCATCGGAATCCGAAACAAAATACACTGAAATCGGAGAAATGACCTTTTCAGATTTATGGGGGCCTGCCCAGACTAAAGGAATCCGAGCTGAGAAATATTACATCAGCTTTACGGACGGAAAAACGCGGAGAACAATGATCTATTTCCTAAAAGGGAAGACCAATGCAGAAGTACTGCAGAAAGTAAAGCAGTACCAAGCATATGTGAAGAACCAGACAGGCAGAGACCTGAAGTTCTTCAGAATAGACAATGGGAAGGAATATTTGAGCACAGAGCTAAAAGAGTACCTAAAAGATTGTGGTATACAGCTCCAGCTCACAGCCGCTTATTCACCATCCCAAAATGGAGTTGCAGAACGACTAAATCGGACAATTGTGGAACATGCACGTGCAATGCTGATTGAGCACAAGCTACCCTTGTTTCTATGGCCAGAAGCGGTAGCATATGCCACATATCTCAAGAACCGATCGCCAACAAGAGCATTAGATAATGACATCACTCCAGAAGAATCGTTCTGGAATAGGAAGCCAGATATTTCCACATTACAGGAATTTGGCTCAGCATGCTGGGTATTACAGCAAGATGCGAAACAGCAAAAACTCGACCCGAAGTCACGAAAATGCATATTCGTAGGACTTAGCAGTGAATCTAAAGCCTACAGATATTGGTATCCTGGTTCCAGGGTAATTCAGACTTCAAGAAATGTATTATTCCCACTCTACAATACTGCTGACACTACAGAAGAGGAAAATTTCGTACCGTCCTCTATGCAGCTCGAGGGGGAGAATAATGATCAAGTCGAGCCGCATCACAGCAGCAGCGTGGAAACACTAGAAACGGAAATGCCAAAAATGGCAGTTGATCCGAGTGATCAGATCGATCACATCAATGATGTCACTACCAAAACTCCGTCACCACCCAAAACAAAAGTACCTACATGGCGCGGAAAGCCCATAGAACCACGAGAAAAGTCAGAGCGAATTAAATCAGCATCAAACTCACATGATTATCACCCACTCAATAACCCACCATTGCAAAACAACAAGCAACAAGAGCAGAAAAACACAGTTAACAATATTACAACTGACAGTGTTAATGTTGCCATGCACCGAGATTATGCTCTATTCTTAGAATCTGTGGAAAACTTGAGTGATGAGCCACTAACATTGGAAGAGGCCAAGCTCAGACCAGATTGGGAGCATTGGAAAAAGGCAATGGACATAGAGATAAATTTATTAAGATCTCTAGGGACATGGACATTGGAGGAGACACCTAAAGATAGGACAGCTATAGGGTGTAGATGGACATATAGGCTGAAAAGAGATGGAGAAGGAAATATAGTCAAGTATAAAGCCAGACTAGTGGCTAAAGGGTACTCACAAATACCCGGAGTTGACTTTTTCGAGACATTCGCACCCGTTGTCAGACTTGACACATTCAGGCTATTATTAGCAATAGCCACTCAGCATAATTTGATCCTGCACGGCATGGATGTAGTCGGTGCATACCTAAATGGTAAACTTGACGAAACCATTTACATGGCACAGCCACCAGAATATTCAGATGGAACTGGAAGAACGGCCCGACTCCAGCTCACCCTATATGGATTAAAACAATCCGGACGTGTCTGGAACATCAAGCTAAACGACACATTTTTAGGACTTGGTTACAATCGCTTACTCAATGACCAATGTGTATATCTAAAACAGACTCCGAAGGGACCAATTATAATTGCTGTGCACGTCGATGACATGACAATTTTGGCTCCGAGCAATAATACCATGGTCAGAGTGAAAGAAGAACTCAAGTCAAAGTTAAATGTGACAGACATGGGTGAAATAAATCATATTCTGGGCATGAAGATAGAAAGGGACTGGGAGAAAGGCACCATTACTTTATCCCAGAAAGCATACCTGGAAAAAGTCCTTGAAAGAATGGGAATGCAGGACTGCAAACCGGCAAAAATGCCAATGGACCCGAATATACGGCTCCATAAAATCCCCGAGAATGATCCAAGGAGTGCTGATGAAGCCACACGGCAGTACTACCTAAAAGGAGTTGGATCGCTTATGTATGCGGCGATAGGATCACGGCCTGACATAGCATTCCCGGTGTCAGACCTGAGTAAATATGTTCAGAATCCCGGACCTGAGCATATTACAGCCTTGAAAAGAGTATTTCGATACCTAAAAGGTACTCTGGAGAAAGGTATTACATATGGGACTAGCAGAGATGGTCTCGTACCTTACTCAGATTCAGACTGGGGAAATGATATTGATGACAGAAAATCAATATCAGGATATGTATGCATGTATGCAGGGGGAGCAATTACCTGGAGCTCGAAGAAACAACCAACCGTTGCACTGTCCAGCATGGAAGCCGAATACATGGCTCTAGCACACTGCACTAAAGAAATAATTTGGTTGCGAGCATTACTCACAGAATTAGGATTTGCGCCCGATCAAGCCACTCCGATCAATGTGGACAATCAATCAGCTATCAAATTTAGCACGAATCCAATATTCCACGCACGATCGAAGCATATAGACATACGATATCATTTCATACGAGACCGAATAGCTTCTAACAAAGTAGAAGTCCACCACTGCGCATCAGAAGATAATCTTGCAGATATATTTACCAAACCGTTGGCCAAACCTCTGCATGAATATCTAAGTCAACATATATTAGGTGCACACCCTCGAAATTGAGGGGGAGTGTTGAAGGAAACACAATTCCGAGTACTTGCGAGAATGTACTCGAAGGATCAGTATTAGTCATCAGTATAAACATTAGTCCGAAAAGTAGATACATATAGTAGCTCATAGCATATTCTAGAAGAAAAGCAAAATGTATTTAAGTAGAGCGTCTCTTGCTCTAAAGGCTTGAATAAATTCTTTTCTTCCACACTCATCCTCTACTCTAAACAATAATATCCCTCTCCGACGGGTAGATCGCCATGTTCTGGAGTACACCAACAAAGAAAACTGTCCCGATTTCAATCAATTTACACAAGGGCGTAAAAGAGCAATGCTTACTGGGAAGAATTCCTTGTATGCATCCGATTCGATTTTGAATACTGATGTAGTCGTGACCTAGCGGAGAAAAGAATAAGGCAGAGACGATCTAAACGGAATGATCCATTATTTCAAGAATTAAAGCCAGTGGGCGACAGCTAGATAATGGACGTACTCCAAGGCCAACAGCATTACCGAGACGCGCTTGAACAACCCCCGGCCGACGGCTGAATACCAAAGCGCCTCGTTTCAATAAAATGGGTAGCAATATTGTGATTGGCGTCATCCTTCTCCCTAGCGGCGTAGCGTCGTTTCGTAATTGACAAGCCTTTGTTTCTTCATTCAGGGCTCGACGTTCACCTTTCCTGAATGCCTCAACAAGTGAATCCACCTTCTCACGACTCGTCCCCTCCTCGTGAGCCTCCCGTAAGTCAGCAGAAACAACATCCAACACAAAGTCGGCAGGATTCATGGTCGGGGGGCACCTAAGTCCCACCAACCGCATAAAGTCAAGCATCTCGCCAGCTGGGCCCGAGTATGCCACTTTTCCGTCTTTGGTTAGAAGTAAAACGTTGCCGAAATGCTCGAACACTTCCGAGGAGCTCTGGTGGAGCACAGCTATGATCGTACGGCCTTCTTCTGTAAGTTGCCGTAACACGTCCATAATCAAAGCCGCCGTAAAAGTGTCTAAGCCCGAGGTGGGCTCATCCAACCTGGAAAAAATAAAAGAAGTGTTTCCCCAAATAGATCATCAACTTACATCAAGACCTGAGGCTCCGTCAATACTTGGATCGCAATGCTGACCCTACGTTTCTCGCCTCCCGAGATGCCTTTCAATATAACATTCCCAACTAGCGTGTCGGCACAGTCCGTCAATCCCATCTTCTTCATTACCTCGTCTGCTTTCTGGCGCTTTTGCTCCTTCGACATCAAACTCGGCAATCTGAGAGCAGCGGCAAATTCTAAAGTCTTCCGTACGGTCAGGTATGGGAGGAGAGACGTGTCGTCTTGGGTCACATATGAGCACAGAGAACGGATCCTCTCCGGCGTAGCTGGAACACCATTCAGTTTCATCTTTCCTTCGGTTGCATAGGGGATTGATCGCGGGTGATGAGCCATCGAGCTTAACAGCGACGACTTGCCACTTCCTGAAGGTCCAAGAATGGCATTGATCTTCCCAGGCTCGAATCGTGTATTGACACCTTGTATGATACTTATGCATGGGCCTCCACGAACGCTTACACGAAGGGAATAGTTCTCGAGATCCACTTCGACACCTTCTGTATTGAAACGCGGGGAGTGTTCAATTTTTGCACAATATGCCTCTTTGACTTTTCGGTCCGAAGAGCGGCTAAGAATGGCGGTTTTGACGACAAATGAATGAAGGACGAGCATTTGCGCAAGGGAGTAGAAGGCAATAAAGCATAGTATGGCAATGATAGGCACGGTAGACCAGTTCTGGCCCGGGACAGCAAGGGATTCAATGATATAATCGCCACGGTAAGTGTTACAGTCAGTGCTCGAATGTGGGTCCGAGTCATCGAGGGGACAGTTGAAGATGCGGCCTTTGAATTCATTATAAACAAGAGCCGTGAAACCGTAGAACTTGAGCAAACATGTTAGCGGAAGAGCGTAGTGAATACTAGCAATCACCTTACCAGATGCGACGTCCACTTTGCCCACCGGAGATATACCGGAATAGAATCGGCTTGAAGGAAAAAGCCGCATACATGGGTATGTACCGCGAAGGCCAGGTTTGTAAGGAGCGTTGACTGCGCGAAATCCCTTGATATAGAAACTGAAAGTCCCGCAGACGTTAATGAGGCGTAGTGCACAAGTAGAATGATGATAAAGTAGTTTAAGAATCGTGGGCCGGAAGGAGCGAGTCCGATCATGAGATAACTGATTCCCGAGAAGACCAATGGTACAATGATGTCCTCTAGAATGCCATGCGCGATGCGTTGGCTAATGATCCAAGGCAACACCCCCACAACCCCTTCGCTATGTTCTCGATCGAATAGCGGCATGTCGATACTGGTCAGTCGGTATACCTCGTGTATGAAAACGAGATAGCCTTGAAAGCCGACCGACACATAGAGCGCTGCCTGTCGCGAACGAATGCCTGCCATCGAGTTGGGTAGTTTAAGAAACACTGAGCCCACAGTGAGTCCCATAAGAATGGCTTCGATCCACGATGCCATGACTCCCCATGGGTCTCTAATAGTCGACTTCAATGTCCTTGAGACAAGGGTATATACCACTCGAGCGAACGATACCTTGCGGTGGTAGTGGGTGAATACTGGGGGATCGGAACTGGAGAGAATGGCGGATTTTATACGCGGAAAGCGTACTGCAGACTCTTCTTTCCACGCCGCTATGAGCATATTCACGCGAGCCCTGCTGACATCTTCTGCCTCCCTCGTTCGTGTGTCAATGGCACCAATATTGATCAAGTAATCAGCTGGATTAATATGCAGTGGTGGCGGCAGCCTGCGTTCGAACCACGGCACCGCATCTGCGATAGGGCCTGAATATAGCGAATGTCCCTGGACGAGCAAAGTCACGGCATCGAGTAGGAGGAAAACCTCCGACCGGGGTTGATGAAGCGTCATGACGATGGTCCGTCCTTTCTTCGCAAGACTTTTCAGGCTCTTGACAAGCTGATACGCACTTGCTGCATCAAGACCAGTAGTCGGCTCGTCCAAGAAGAGGACCGAAGGATTTCCGAGGAGCTGAACCCCGAGACTCAGACGTCTCCGTTCACCTCCCGAGCACCCTTTCTTTGCCAACCTATCCCCAACTAACGTGTCGGCACAGTCCGTTAGTCCGAGCTCAAGGATGATTTCCTCGACAAGACTATGACGTTTCTTATGGCCAATCGAATCTGGAAGACGGAGGTCCGCGGCGTACATGAGCGTCTCACGGACAGTCAATGTGGGCAGGAAAGCTTCGGTTTGGGTGACGTAGGCGTAACTGACACTTGAAAGGGAAGGAGAATCATTGTAAAGTAGCTGTCCTCGAGTACAGAGATTCCACCCTCTCATACGATGAGAAAGGATGTTTAAAAAAGTAGTCTTAATGAGAATATGAGCCTTTGTGTCTCTTGAGGATGTCAGAAAACACACCTTTCCACTACCGCTGCTGCCTATGATGCCGGTCAGACTCGAACGAAGGAATTCGGAATCAATGCTATTGAGGATCGTCTGAGACTTCGGGCATTCCTCGTCCGCAAGGGGAAAACGTTTGAACCAGCCCGTTGCGCTGCCAGTATACGCCTGGACGGTGAGTTTGCGAACACCGATATTTACCGGCTTAACAGCAGTAAAGGAGAGTCTTCCTTCATCTAGGTGACATTTCAAAGGATCTGAAATGCAAGGTGTGTTGTCAATAGAGGCGTTAGCCATGAGAGAGATATGCGAGGTCTTCGACTCCCAGAAACTGGTTGGATATACAATAGACTTGGAATGTTGATCCGCATTATCCGTTCCCAGCACTCCAACCGGGGGGGAAATCGGACATGGAACAGTCAGATTTCGGATGGGGTCTAAAAAGATAATATTAAGGACTTACGTGCCAAAGGGATAATGAAACAGAGGCTTTACCTACTGAGGAGATACTTTAGACACTTGACCTTCTCCTTAGGGCCAATAACCGGGTGTTAGAGACTTAGAGCGACAGAGAAATTACACTAGTCGAAGGCGGAAGAGAACAAGATCAGAGATGCAGCTTTTTGAGAACTGTGATGCGTTTATCTCCCTTGCGAAGATCATGACGGGCCATCTCGATGTTTGAAGAGGAGCCTGAGAATGATGCAATTTCTTGATTTTAACTCTGAAAATTGAGAACGTGGCAATAAGGAATGTGGAGCAGTGCAACGAACTTCGATTTCTTGAAAAGCGTAAAGTGCACATTAAAAAAGTATGCCTTTTGGCGAAACCGGATACTACGATTCAAGAGAATCAGTCTACTACTCAAATACACATCTATGAAGTCGTGAGTTTAAAGGCTTACCGATTACTGACGTACAAAGACCGCGGAATGCTGGAATATTAAGATGTATGGCATCTTCGATTATGCTTGTCCACGTCTCGGACTATCAAATGGCCTGTCAAGGGATTGAGAGCCTGCCTGTTGCCTAGGAACGGCCACTGAGCTCAAATGAGTAGGTCATCCACCTCCTGGGGCCTAAGGCCTAAATGCCTGGAAGGAGCTTAATTTCGATGTGGATGTACTGGATGCTAAGTCAAGCTGTCACAGAGGTACTAGGACGCGCTTAGAGAGAGAAATAGTAGATAGATAGTTGTCAAGTGAATAGACAAGAAATCTGCGATGTAGGTGGGCGGGTCAAACAGAGAGCGAAGTGAATGAGGAACGCTGCGACTAGAAGAAAGTGACAATGATTGCGGACAGAAACTTATTGCAAAGCGATCGTGTTGTTTGGCGCTACCTGCTAACTAAAACAAAGGGGAATGCGAGCAACACTTGTGACTGAACTGGTCGACGTTTTGGTGTCTCGGAAGAATTCAAGACACAAGGGTAAAGATGTTACGCTATAATCAGTAGGTCTTACGGAGGGATGGTGGTTACCGAGATTCTTTTTGTAAATTAAACGAAAAACGAATGATAAGCGCTGCAGAAGGCTGTAGAGTGGATGGAGAGTAGTTAGTTTTTGAGTGGAGTATTACTACTTAGTAAATGTGCAATACGTGAATTACCTAGAAGCGTGCATCTTAAATAATGTTATTTACGCAGCCAAAGCGCCAACCCGCTTTCTTAAATCTATGGCCCGACTACTTCCCCGTCCCTCAAGTTTTCCAAACACCACAACTTTGCCCTTCTCCCCTGCCCTTCCAGACCGTCCAGCACGATGGATGAAATCAATCATATTCCTCGGCTCATCCACGATGAAGACATGCTTGATCTGCGGACTGAAATCCAATCCTCGAGAGAGCAACGAAGTCGTGATCATAACATGAGGTGTTTCGCTTGGGTCCCCGGCGCCTTCTTCGACCTTCTCCTCAGACTTGTCCTTAAGGAACCCGTCTAGATGGTGATTCGATCCCCTCCTCCTCGTCTCGGCTGTTCCGTCGATCGCAACAGTTTTAATCCCTTTCCCCTCGAGGTGTTGGCTAAGCAGCTGCACTTTGTTATTCTTGTTACAGAAAACCAGAATTTTCGACAGCTTCCCGCTCCGGGTGATGCTGTCTTCAGCCCACACTTTCCTGATGCGCTTTTCGATGTCTGCGTTTTTGTTGGTGCCCGTCCAGCTGACGTACTCAGTCTGGAGTTTCTTGGGAAGGTGGTGCACCGTCGGCGAGGCCAAGCGTGTGTGGGAAGGATGATGGGTCTCGAGGTAGTTCCCGAGAGCGCTAGGGATGGTAGCGCTACATAGGATGAGGTTGAATAGATAAGAAATCGGCTTCGGTTCTACGCTCTCCGTCTTAAAATTGAAATCGTCGGGATAATATGGCACGGGGGATCCACGAGCGGCGCTGACTTCTGACAGTAAAAGACGGGTCGTTTCTTGGAAATCCGGATCTGTTTTGAGAAGTATTAGTACAAAAATTAGTTCTCACGAACATTTACGTACCGAACAGAACGTCAGCTTCATCAACAATCACCCATTCGACGTTAGCAAGACCCATTTCTGGAGTTGCGCCTAAAGTGCCGGTGGGAACAACACCAAGATCTCTACCACGTCTAGGCTTTCTCTGGAATTCTTCATCTTCTTTCTCTTCTCCTTCTTCGGTGCTTTCCTCCTGAGCTTTCGGAGTCTCATTGCCAATTCGACGCTCCCAGCCACGCCCTTTGATTAACTCAAGCAGCTTCATCGGCGTGCCAACGACAACGTCCACCGGGAATCTTCCACCGGGTCGTATCTGAAGGTCCTGCGAGTGGTCGTTGAACAACGCAGCATCAAGCTTCCCTTTCATCTGGGCCGCACTTCCACCTCCTAGACTCATCTTGTTATCCACGTTCGCTTGACTGGCACAGAGTATCCTCAACTTGATCTCGTGTATCAAATCTTTGGCGAAACCTGATAACTGGCGAGCCAGCTCGTGCGTCGGAGCGAGGATAAGAGCACGAGGGTTTAGAGAATGGGTGTTTTTTCGGTGGACATTTCCACTGAGCTCCGAAACTTTGAGGGACTGGAGAAGCGGTAAAAAGTACGCTATTGATTTTCCAGAGCCAGTTTCAGATGCGAGAAGATATTCCTTCCATTTTTTGTTTGGGTCGTACTCAGTTTCGAGCAGGTGCTGGAGACTAAGAGCCTGGATGGGTGTGGGTTGGGAACCGGTACCGACAACTTCTGTGAGACACGAAAGGAGACCTGGCATAAGGGGAAAGGACGCGAAGGATGGTGGAGACGAAGAGGATGAGGAGAACGGCGCAGAAGATTCTGCTGAGGGTGCCTTCCGGATTTCTACAGCCTTCGCCAAGCGCTTCAAATAGGGAGACGGCGAGCTGTATGAATTGCCGCGGGGGAGCGAAGAGCCGGTTGAGGGGGGAGATATCTCGTCCGAAGTCTCTATCTTGGAGCCAGGGACATGTGAGAACTGTGAAGACTTCGCTTCATAAGGGCGAGATTGACCCGAGTCACTGGACCTTGCCGGGGGTGCCCAAGTCGATTTCTGTGAAGGACTCGGAGCTGGTTGCCTGGTACCTGAACTCCTCGTATACGAGACGCTGCGCCCGTCCCCAGACTTGCGAGAATCGAATGAATTGAACGAGGCAGGTTCTCTGGAATTACGGTAGCTGGACGAAGAAGAGGGATCATTCCAGTGTTCTCTTGAGTTGGAGGTGTGATTGGGTGACCTTCGGTGGTCTTCATTCCTCATCAAGGACGGAGGAATAATTGTTGGCGCAGAAGATGAATCGTCCTTGTTCCTTCCCTCCATGTTTGCCAGGTAAGGAGACGGCGAATTATATGCCTTCCTGCCCAATGCATTGTACATATTTCCCCGCTCATCCCGATACCCAGGCAGTCCGTGCCAACGACCTTTACGCTTCCTCAAATCCTGTGAACTGTCGTGGCGACGAAACGATACCTTGCTATCAGCTTCGGCGTCGTGCTTTTCAAGGTCGATTTCGGAATGCGGCAATTCATCTCGCTGGAACGAATTCTTGACCTTTTGCAGAGACATGAGAGTAGGTTTTCCTCCACCGCGACGACTGCGAGCCTGCTTCTTTCGGCGGCGGCTGCAATGCACATCAGTACGATTACTTTGGGGGAAGCGTATCCACACACTCTTCGACCATTGCTGAAGCATGAAACATTCTCAGCACCTGGATGCGGCACGCGATGGAACCAGAAAGAAGGACTTCATGACCGATCTGTAGGAGCCCTGCCATCCTAGCAGAGGTAGCCTGGAAATGTCGTACAGACCAGGAAGGTGATTGTGAAGCACGCTATCGCCAATACCGATTTTTGTGGTGGAAGAAAGAGAAAGAGGAAAAACTGTAACGCGTTGTCACAGGTCACGCATATTACTCGGACCGGGGCAACCGACTGCACTACAGACTCGTACACCACGAAGCATTTGAATGCTTAAGTACCGACACTCGACAGGGTGTTCGAGCTAATTTTGAATTATTACTACTTAGCTCAAGTACTACGTAGCAGGTGATGGCTCAGAAAGTATCTTCAGTGGAATTCTTGAGTTCTGAATCGGAGATATGGAGCGCTTTCAAAGACAGCACGAATTGTACTAGTAGTCGCCTCATGAGTAATACTTCTTCCAATTAATACACAAGTACTACCGCCAGTTAATAGGATGAATAGCGAGGGGACGCCGTCGTCTCCATTTTTCCTGGTCTAGCGTATGCCGACGCGTAGGATGGATGCAGGAGGACTTTTGTTCAGCATTGGCCTGGATTTGAAACCTTGGGCCTGGAAAAAAAATGTAAGCTGTGAGTTCTGCCGAAAAGGTGTACATTGGTCGAGTGTAGTATATTCCGTTATCGTAGGATAAGATAAGATAGTGAGTGCGAAGAGCCCTATCACGTAGCACACATGTGTAACGTCGTAGACTCCCCAAAGGTTTGGACGTCCCCATTGACGCATCGTTTGGCTCCCTCGCCTTCTCTCCCATCTCTCTCCCTCGAAATTCAAGCTCGCTTCAACATTCTTTTTCGACCCACCCACCTACTACCTTCAGTGCATGGTGTTTCCGGATTCGGTTGTCCCGTTTCTGGCCTACCACGAGCTCCAGACTTGACACGCGACACGTCGGTATCCCGACCGTTCTCAAAGGTATCGGCTCCTCTTGGTACCTCCACAGTACCACACCTTCTCTTGTAGCCGACTTCCTCCTCCCTCGCGTCATCAAGTCTTAGACAAACCACCAAGATACATTAGTATATTGGTGTTCATTCATCCATTCATCATACGCTAATTACATTCAGAACTAGAACGATAATTAGCTTATCAGTTTCTGAGTTAAAGCCAGCCGAACTTTTTGGACACTCTATTGAAAGCATGATATTGTGCTACCGCCAAGGGGCTACATTGCGGATCAGGGGTTGGAAGCTTTGAGCTGCAGTGCAGTCATGAACATCGACATAGATTATGCTAACGAGTTGACCTACTATGTCTGTCTAGGAAACTGACGATAGTGCACCTGGTCTAATTTCGGTATTGCCATAATATTGACATAAGGAATACTTAACATTGTATGAGTTAAGTACGAAACGTACAGGGAAATAGTACTAGAATTAGTATGTATGAACTGCCGGCTATGTTTGCCCCCATGAGAAGAAAAACGCGACGAAAGTCAAGCACTAAGACATCCAGTATCCTTGTACGCACTGCTTTGGCACAGACAAGCCATAGTAAAAAGGATGGGCGAGAGTCTGCAATTTGACGTGAGTGCGATGAGGAGAAAAATTTCCGGCCATCTCCGAAGATTTCGAGTGCGTCCCACGTGGCAATTCAAATATTCAACCCCCGTCAGACCGACACAATTGATGATGCACTTATCCTCCTCGATGATGTACGCCTGACATACGCTCCCAGTCGACATATAATGACTAGGTAAATGGGTAAATCCCATATTTCCCTCATGTCCATGCTCAAATTTTCTCAGAACCAAAGATTCACACTCGACGCACTGTTCAATGTTGCTGGCTGGGTGTGCGTTGTTACAGGCGGTGGCACTGGCATAGGTTCATCAAATTTCCCCATGTTGAGCTTGACACTGATACTGGGACAGGACTCATGATAGCCCAAGCCTTTGCCAACAACGGCGCCCGTGTTTACATCACTGGTCGCCGCCAAGACGTGCTTCAGCAAGCCGTCGACTCGTGGGGATCATCTTTATCTCACAAGAAGGGGAAGCTCGTGGGTATCTCGTGCGACACCACCGATAAAACGTCTATTCAGGATCTCATCAACTCCATCTCTAAGGAGGAGGATCACGTAGACATTTTAGTCAACAACGCTGGCATCACCAGCCAGACGGCTGAAGTGGAGAAGGGCGATATCAGCGCTAAGGAACTTGGTACCGAGCTATGGCATTTGACCGACAATGATTGGCTGGATGTATACAGAACAAACGTCATGGGGTAAGTTATCAGCTTGCTTGATCAATGGGATCTCCTTAATAGTGGTCGTTGTAGTCACTTTTTTACCGCCACCGCCTTCTTGCCTCTCCTGAGTGCCGCATCCAACATCCGTCCGGATCATACAGGAAATGTTATCAATATTTCTTCAATGTCTGGAATCACAGCCACCTCTCAGCATCACATCCAGTACAACGTGTCCAAGTCTGCATCTATTCAGCTAACAAGATTACTTGCTCAAGAGTTTAAGAGACCTGGAGTCAATGTTAGAGTCAATAGTATTGCACCTGGTATTTTCCCATCTGAGATGACGAGTATGTATTGGGATCTTCGTATTTCTGACCATGCTGACACTGTCCTTAGCGTCCGGTTCAAATGAACAAAACAAGTCGACCATTCCTACAGGTACAGACTATGGCGAGAAGAAGGGTATTCCCGCTGGTCGTCCGGGCAAGGAAGAGGATATGGCCCAGGCAACGCTAATGCTTGCTACCAATCAATATGCTTATGGCCAGGTGAGTTCTATGGTTTTGCCTACTACACCTCTAAAGCAAGCTTCGCAACTTTCTAGGTAGTCACTATCGATGGAGGCTATTTACTAGTTCATGGATAAGGTCTGTACTCTTGAAATATTCCGACTATCATAGCACCTCGCCAAACCGTCTATTCTTCAAACACGATTCTATGCAAATTTGCCCCGATGTATCTTAGCAAATTGTATTATGGTGAATAAAATATTCTCTCACTCTTACTAAGACGCGTCGTGCTTTCCTTTCCTACGAATAAGAAATTCTTAGGGCTCAGGCATCGAAGCAGGGAGCGTAGCACCGACGGACACGAACCTTCAACATACTCTCTGTCTTATCAATGAAAAATAGTGTCCCGGTAAGGGTCCGTCAGCCGTACTCCGATTTTCCCAGATGACTAAAGAATAGCTCCGTCTACAGCAGGCGTTCCACCCTTCTTATCAGCCGATCGAACCTCATGATCTTCTTACATCTTCGATACACAATTGAATTCACCAATGCACCCACTAACCGGTTCAGCTGAGCCGGCCTTCACTGGGCGTATAAAAGTTGGAAAGTTCCACGTCCGCTTCTTCTGCATCCACCACCATGCCTCAAGTATTCACCTACACGTTCGACACGCCTACCTTCAAGGGTACCACTAAAGTCAACACCGGTCTTTTCATCAATGGAAAGTTCGTCGACCCCATTGAGGGCGGCTCCATTGAGTGCGTGTTCAGCTGTTTCTATTTCTTGAGTGTTAACTTACAAGATTCGCCTTCAGGGTTACTAATCCAGGTGCGAAGAGTCCGCCCTTCTTCAGTCGGGTCTATATCCAATAATGCACTTCAGCTACCGCAAAGGTGATCGCATCGGTCGCTGGGGGCACAAAGAAAGACATTGACATCGCAGTCAAAGCGGCTAAGGAGGTGAGATATTATACTTGTCACACAATCTCACGTGTCTCACGCCATCCTTCGTCAGGCGTTCAAGAAATCGTGGGGCCTAAAATGTCCCGGGGCGCAAAGAGGCCGATATCTGGCCAAGCTCGCAGACCTTGTTGAGCAGAACATTGATGAGTTGGCTGCACTAGAGACTCTGAATGTTGGTATGTGTGGGCCCTTCGTCGCGATACCCCGTTAACTGTTCAAATTGCATACAGGAAAGCCATTCAAGGTCGCAAGAAACAACGATCTTACTGACATGGTTGCTGTCCTGAGGTACTATGCCGGATGGGCGGACAAGATTCATGGGAAAGTGATTGAAGTACGCTATTGAGCTCCCCCCTCATGAATACACTAACGTAATACTTTAGACCAATGAGGAAAAGTTCAATTATACTCGGCATGAACCTTACGGTGTGGTGGTATGTCTATGGCTATGCATTCAGTTCTTTCCGTACATGTTAATGTATTTCGCAGGGCCAAATCGTGCCATGGAACTTCCCAATGGTAATCTTGGTTACTCACGGCAAATTTAGAACTTCACTCAGTCTTTTATCTAGCTGATGGTAGGGTGGAAACTCGGACCGGCGCTGGCCACAGGGAATACTATTGTTCTAAAGGTAGTGTTGCGAATCCTGCTTTGATGATCGACATTAATCACCCTTCAGCCATCCGAAATCACGCCCTTGACTGCTCAACGCCTTTGCGACTTCATCATCGAGGCCGGGTTCCCGCCCGGCGTTGTCAATATCGTTAACGGTTACGGTAAGAGTCCTTGTATGTTGTCAGTTAAAAAAATACTGAATGATGCGTAGGTGCCACAGCTGGCCAGGCAATCAGCGAACACCCAGATATCTCCAAAGTCGCATTCACCGGCAGCACCCTGGTGGGAAGGAAGATCCAAGAAGCGTCAGCTAAATCCAATTTGAAAGCCGTCAGCCTCGAGCTTGGAGGGAAGAGTCCGTGCATCATCTTTGACGATGCAAACATTGAGCAAGCTGTAAAATGGACCGCTTCGGGTATCTTGTGTGTCACCTGCCATTCTCATTTAGCTATCAACTAAAACATTACCTTCAGCTCTAATGCGGGCCAAATATGCAGCGCTTCTTCTCGAATCCTACTCCAAGAAAGCATCTATGACACCTTTGTCGAAAAATTCACTCAACTCGCCAAGGGTCTTCAACATGTAACCGGCGATCCCTTCGATGAGGATACTAAACACGGGCCGCAGGTTTCGCAGATCCAATTTGACGTACGTTTTCCTAAGTATAATCAAATATACAGGACCACTGACATGTAGGGTAGCGTGTCATGGGATTCCTCGATTCTGCAAGGGACGAAGGAGCTCAATTCCATGTTGGTGGAGAGAAACATGGTATGGGAGAGGGATATTTCATCCAGCCGACTATCTTCACCGGCGGACCCCACATGAAGGCGGTTAAAGAGGAGATTTTCGGACCGGTGGCTGCACTGATTAAGTTTAAGACCGAGGAAGGTACGAAGATTCCGTGGATACCAGATCGGGGGAAGTTCTAAAAACGAGGGTATAGAGGCAATCGAGTTGGCCAACGACTCATCATATGGTCTAGCTGCCGCCGTCTTCTCGCAGAACTCCAGCAGAGCGATCCGCGTGACCCATGCTCTGGAGGCCGGCACTGCCTATGTTAACTGTTATGGCGAGTTGGAGGCAGCTATACCGTTCGGAGGTTATAAGCAATCTGGTAATGGGAGGGAGTTGGGCGAGTATGCCTTGAATATGTAATTCTTGTCTTATTGTTCACGGGCCCGCGCTGACTTCGGCTATAGGTACTCAGAAATTAAAGGTGTACATGTAAACATCGGAGTGAATTTGTAGGGCAGGAAGAGAAGAGAAATCGCACGAAAGTTTCTTTGTACCACTACGTGTATTTTTTAGGATGCGTAAAGCATGTTTGACCTGGGTTGTCAAGCATAACTTAAATATCTGCACATGCGGCTAGGTAAACGATCCCTACATTCGTTACACCTTAGTAGAATGATTTGATTGTATTCCTGGAACATAGCACGTATTCTAACGGCGGTGGTAGCTCTCGTACTCTCTTATGTAATAAACTTCGAAGAAAAAGGTCTAGAGCTATATGCAACGCAAGCAACTAATAACATGATAAATGCCATATTAGAAAAGATCCCGATTAGTTCCCATCATTGCGGCACTGTAAAAACATAAGTTGTGCGTTGTTATGGAGTGAAAGGACTGAGTACTTACGCAAACTTGAACAGCAGTACCGTCACAAGATCCTGAGTTAACGTCGCCTCGGCAGGCATAGCTGCAAGGCCGAGTAAGTATGATGAACAGCAAAGTCGAGAACTATACACACTTTTGGCCACCATAATGCAGGGCCGTGATCGTGATAGGAGCAGGGGAACAGGAGAACAGCGGTTCGTTGCAAACATTGGTGGTAATCGCACCAGCTACCTGGTTGCAAGAGTCATCTACCACGGCGTCTAAGGATTCTGTTAGGTACGGGACAGAAGGGGATTGTAAGGTTACTTACAACCTTCCCTTCCAGTGCCGACGTCATATCCGAGGTCCATGATTCCGAAGCTAGGCAGATAAAATCAGTATTGTGTAGACACTCGCCGTGATGTTGAGCGTACTTGTAACCGGGACAGATAGCTGCAACAGACGAAGCCCAGAAGGCGACACCAACGAAGGTAGCAAGCTTGAATTGCATCTACGTCTGGTTAAAAACCGCACCGCGGACCAAAATAGGCGAGGCCACTGACTTTGAGACGATGAAAATTGAGAAAAGATGTAAGTATAAGAGGAGAGATAGTGCCGCCGACTGCTGCTGCTTTGAAAGCCTCTTTTCGAATCGACTTTATACGCCCAATTACTGAACCACGGGTAAATTTCGTTTCATACTTGTGCTGAATTTCGAAGACACGGTATTCTGATGCTGTTCGACGCTCGAAACATGTTTCGAAGATTCTTTTGCAAGTACTTGAACAAACCGCGATTGTCGTATTATGGCACCGATGTACTCCAAGCGACCTCATGAGAGAGTACATATTGCGATATATCATGCATTGCCTCCGAGTCACACGGAATGAGGCGGTGTTCGCGAATCAAGAGAGGTCGGCCGAGCAAAAATGGGAATAAAAAATCCACAGGGCTCCATCACGCATCAACAGCTGGAGACGAGTCTGAGATGGCGGTGGAATGGCTCGGAGCCGGAGCTTGTAGTATCATATCATTTTATCGTCCTAAGTCTCGAGCCGGAAAAAGCGTCTAGTTCGAAGACCAGTCCCTGCACTCCGCAGTGCTTCCCTGTAACCAAAGCGACTAATGAAGGCACGCACAAGTGTGCAGTGTTAGGACGTGAGAGAGCCCCGTTTTCACTGGAACAAATTCCAGCGTCGGTTGGACGGAGTACTAATTATGAAGCAGTGTAAATTTACAGCATACTAATCGTTTGGATATGTGCTTGAATGCCCCATAGCTATGGCGAGCAACCATTCCAAACCGAGGCATGTAGCGCAGACACAGATTTCTTCTATACGAGGTTGGAATCAAGCAGCATTTGAAAGTTGGAAGTTTGACTTGAAAAGGCGGCAGTGCAGCGGAAACTCGGAGTTCGATGATATCGATTACAGTATCCCCGGACCAGGGCATAAATTCAGAGTTCCAGAAGATTATTCCGTATACCGTAGTTCAACAAGGCCATAACGATGCCCACGTAACGTTCAACCAGGACGGTGACGAGAAGTCTTCGGCCTGAGACCCGTGCCAGCGGCACGATCAACTTAAAAATGGTTTGCCGTCTTGTTGCCGTATCACTAACGACTCCAAAACGCAATACGACATTCAAGCCATCTTGCAGGATGAGATAGGGAATATGCGTAATAATGCGCGCGTTCTAGACTAGTCGAGTTTGGAGTCTGGACGACAGGAGATATATATCCGCCTGCTCTATAAGCTTTTCGATTTGACTGAAACAGCGCTGGCTCAGAGCCCTCCATTCCAGAAAGCCCATTGCCGCCCCACAGATGCGATATCCCCGCCGGGAAACTCTTTGTAACCAGATCTTTCCCAGATCCTGCTACTCCTCGTACACCCTGAGGATCTTTTGTGTCACTACGAGGCGCATTTTGTATGCTCCTGCCCTTGATTGACTTCGCCTTTTCTTCACTTCCAATGAGATTTTCATTCAAGCGTTCACTTGTTATGTACATCTACCTGCTCCCGTCCCATAGCTATAATCCAAACCTGAACGGGACAGCAATGGGGCCAAAACTTGCGTAAGAATATACTATTACAGGAGTACATACACACAACATATGTTACATATGAATGCCTGACGTTTTTACGATCTTGAACAAGCAACCTGAACTGCAGAGAGGTTATTCATACAGCCTGGGTGGCCGTCTGAGTAGTAGCTGACTGGGTAGAAGTGACAGGCTGCTGAGTGCTTGGCGCCGAATCCATTGCTCTCTCCTTATTCGTTCCCGCCACAGGCGCAGTTGAAGTCGAAGAAGGTTCACCGGAAACATAGGCGATCGTCGACATAACAAAAAGGATCGTCAATAGTGACCATCCGATCCAGGCAAAGGCGAGAATGGTCGTCAAAATGTTACACTGCTTCGAACCGAGCGCATCGGAACACCAATTGTGACCGGGAATCAGACGGTTCTAAGAAAGCCAAATTGAATAATGCTCAATCGTATGGAGCTGCCTTCACTTACAGTGGTGTCAACGGCACCAACGAGCCACATCACCCACAAGATGGCCAGTATCAACAACTCGAAACAAATTTGACTACCGTGTCGACGAGCCGAAGAGCGCGCGGCAAATATCATAACAGCCCTACAGCATAAACATGAATCAGCCAGCGTAGAAGGAAGGGCAAGACGAGATTAACTTACACAAACGGTACCCAGAGAATTGTAAGGACGGCACTGACCAATAACTCAACAACAATCCTATCTGGAAATCGGATGAGTAGAGTTGATCACGAAAAGACATCCAACATACCGTAGCGTCGGAATTCATGTTTTGTGATATGAATACGATACGACGTGAGGCCCAACAGGACGACTGCAACCGCCCACTATCGAACTATAAATATGCGTTGTAGAACAAGGATTTGTCCACTTACGAGCAGCGTGTACAGCCCCAAGCGGGGGAAAGCAAGACTGTAATTGCGCGCCATTGGGTGAATAAGATTCTAAGCCCCACCGTCTTATATGAAAACCCCAGTCGCTTGCGGGCGGCTGGTCGATGACGCCTGACTTTACATGACCTCACTCTATATATTCGATTTGAATGAAGCACAAGGCCAGTCTCAGAAATCCGGTATTTCAAGCAACTGAGACCTGGATTATTGTCAGTCAGCTATCGAAGTTGACAAATAATTCAGTATACAGGACTTATAGCACGCTAATTCAGGAAATATCGAGCCATGCGTGGAACAGAGTCCTCAGAGTGATTGCAAGTTCTGCAGATTGAATCACTAATCTTGATCGTACAGGATGATCAAAAGTCACGCCGCGGCTGAGGATAATAGCAAATGAGACATACTGAAAAAAAGTTCCATCTCGGCAGCACGAGTGCATTCTCGAGCTTCAAAGTTTATTCACGAGAAGGGGTTGGAAAGGAAAAAAATGCAGGCGCCAAGTGCCGTTGACTTTCGGGCCGAGGTTCCGAGTTGTCCTGTGATACCGCTCACGTCATACAAACTTTGTAACAGCGCCCGAATGTTGGATGCGTGGGTCCGTGGCTACCCTATCTGTTTTCTAGGTACGGACCCTTTCCAATCTAGGTGAGCTGAATGCCAAACATCGTTCCATTCCAACAGTTGCAATCTCAAAATTTATACTGTAAGGTGTTTCTCTGCAGCACCATTTGGCAGCTTCATTCTTGATCTTCGCCGGACGATTCGCTTGCCTGTTGTTTTTACCTTCATGCAACAAAGGAGATTACTTCCAACTCCGAGTTTTCTCGTAGGACAGAACTCTACCCACAATTCTGAGAGCGCTTCGCCTGCTTTATGATGGGCTTCCAGTCTAACGCCTATTCCTTCTTTCTATTTTCCATATCAGTTAGATCATGTTGCGCAAACAGGTTACCTACGAATCTTTGCGGCATCTATGTTCTATCTGCTCTCTATCTGACTGGTACCCTGGTACTTTGATAAGAGTTAATATCATATCCTTCGCCCTGGGTGTCCTTCTAAATCCGATCTATTAGTGCTGCCTAACTTTCTTGGCTTGGGAATGTATATGTATGTATGCCTACAATAGTAACAATTTCCTTCACGTGTGTGCATTATCCTTCATGATTATCCTTCATGTGATTTACAGTACCCCTGCCTCCTGGTTTTATAGGCAATAGTACTCCCCCCCCTCAAAATTAAACGATCATCACTTGCCCGGAATGTACGTTGCCTCTCAAGTCTTGTGATAAGACCTTGGCAATCATCACACCGACAGCTATATGAACCTGGAAATCAACCCCAAATTGTGTCTTTCCCACCAGAACCCAAGACAATCCATGTACAGCGACGATGGGGGGAAGGGCCACGGCCACCGAGCAATTTCCGTATGTGCCATCAAACGCCATTGGAGGTCGCGACCACTGCGGATCTCACGGAACGTTGATTGAACGCACGGCCCCTACATGCAATGCCTAAATTCCAAAAAAGTCAAAGTTCGCTTTTGTACGCCGGCGACCACAGGCAACGTAGATCGTTAGGCGTATTAAGCAAACGGATCAGAATTTCTTGGTTACTCATAAGATTGCCTAGTATTGCGAGAATTTCGGATCACTGAAAGTATGCATCCGGCGCGATTGGCGCCTCGTACGTGGCGGCAGAAACATTATCTCGTGAGTCATTTTTCAGAGGATATGGATTCCCTTTCGCTTCGAAATTGAACTCTTTTACCTTGTTACGTATTGCTTGTATGCATGGGCGTCACTTGGAAGTATGCAACTTGACGGAATTAGCAGTAGTGATGACTTCTTGGTAAATTCCCAGGTACTCACTAACAGCGACTCGACATCTGTGGACAACTGGGGACTGAAATAGTCGTAAGATCCATCGCAAGGACTGGACTTTCGGCATGACATGGCGATAGTCAATCCACGAGGCTAGAGTTTAGTCTTCTTGCTTGGAATAAATGGACCCTTGGGGTGTCTGCGCTCTTTACCTTCTCAGAATGTCTTCTTCCCATGTCGGCTTCACAGACGCCCAAACTATCTCAGAATACTCAGGCATGGAATATCTCGGTCACGATACATCCCTTCCATCGTCACCTACAGAGTCTACACTCTCGGCATTTTCTAGGATGACAATTGATTCCAATTCTGCTCCTATCGTAAGTCTGTGTACGAGGAGGATGCAGTAATAACGCACTTAGTAATCGAACATATCATTAGTCTTCTCAAATATTCGCACCCGCGATTCCTACTTTCGTGCCAGATGCAACCGATTGCAGGCAGAGGCAAACACTCGTTCAAGGTCCAAACATAGACCCCACATACTATAGCACCGAGCAACAAGTGAGCACTCCCTGCCCTTTTCAGCCGTAGGTTTTTGACGCCAGATGCTGCATAGGCCTTTCCGTCTTTCCCTAATTATGTCCCGGATATAGAGGACTGCAAGTCTAACCAAGATCCTATCCCTCAGGCTCAGAAAAATGGGACTTTGTCACCATCTCCAGTGAGCACTCCCCAGCTTGTCGTAATATTCATCTGATCCTCCCGGTCCTTGATAGCACCAGTATATTAAGGCAATATCCACCAAATTTAACCCCGATTTCCGGCCAGATGGAATACTAGCAGATACGCAGCTCATCTCTACGGATGCCGTTGTGTTCTACGTGCAGCGTTATCGGCTCATCGGGGCATCGTCGAACGGTTTTGATTCCCTCCTGGATATCCACGAGCCTTGCATTCTTCGAGTCGTCCCAGAGCATTCTGAACAGCTCAACATTATGCTGCATGCCGTATACGGGATTTCATGCGCCCTATTCCATCCTACTATCGACACAATATTGACAGTAGTGTGCCTACTACCGAAATACGGCCTGCAGCCCAACAACTACGTTGCGCCGACATTGCCGCTGTTCAACGATATCCGTTACTGTATGCCGGCCGCGCCACTGCTGACGTATGTCATATCTTCCTACTATGACCTGATCGAGCTCGCAGTCATGGCATCGGCATATTTGCTCTCCTTGGATCTCTCGACCATAGGGGAAGATATGATGGAATTTATGAATCCCCCATATCTGAAACGTCTCTTTGACCTCCAGAGGGCCCGCATCAATGCATTGAAGCGCCAGCTAGCTCTTCCGCCGGAATCCCACCCCGCGACGCCCGAGTGCGATTTTATAGCTCAGAAGTCTTTGACAGGAGCGTGGGCACACTCTACAGCGCATCTAATTTGGAACGTTCGAGCAGGTAGGCTATATGTCGTTTTTCGTTATTGATCCTGATTCACGGTAGGCGTGACGGCGGGCGAAATCGAAGAAAGATTCCAGAAGCTCGACAAGAATATACATTGTAATATGTGTAAGGATCGTCTTAGAGAGCGGGTAAAAACGATGGTCGTCGAATGGTCGGAAGTGAAAGTATGTTTGCGATCGTGATTTGGAGTGTCAACAATCACTGAAGCCCAATAATAGCGAACCATTTAGGTCGACGGGGTTGGCACCCTATGGTTTTTTGTTTTTGTTTTTGTGAATTTTGGAGAAGTATTGGGTCCATGGTGCTGTATTGTGTTTGGATTGGATGCAACGGAATATATACCACAATATCTGTAGATAAGGTGTTCAGGATAGGATCGCCCCCAGCCATGCGCATGAAGTTGACAGGAAGAAAACCGTGACGGAGGTCACGAGTCGACCTACCGTACCAACCTTTGATGTTGACCACAATATTCACTTGACATTCAGACATGTTACTGCGACTAGTTGACTACTGCATTTGCCCTCTATCTCAATAATCATCGTATGACTTAAAGGTGACGTTGGCATCTGAACTTACATTTTGATCCTTTGAGTATGTCGACGACCGTCCCTTCTCCTCAGCGCCAACATGTCCTGGAGACCTGAAGGAGGATGGTACACGATGCAGACGGAGTACTCTTCGGATACTCGTGAGTGATACTAGAACATACAGAACACCCAAACTCATCTTGTGAAGGACACAACATGTGCACGAAAAACTGAGCAAAAGGGTAGCAGGACCAACCCACCTTCAGGTTCTGTGACTACAATGTGCAGCATTGTTGGATTTGTTCAGGCAGTTATTGACAGCTCGATCGACTATGAAGATGCAACATTCGTGCGCAGGATAAGGCCCAGCCTCAGCCTTCGCACAGACCAATCTTCCAAGTTCTGAGCTATAGAGCAGCCAATACATCCAGGATATCGTGGACATATATAATCACCTGTCTTGCTTGCTTGAAATGGCCATGAAATAAAACTCGGTGAATGCCCCAGCTTCGCTACTAGATCGGCACGACAACATCCCGCTCAAGTCCGACTTGTCACAGCATACATTGACGTTTGGCGATCCTGCCGCACTGTGCGGGTCAAAAGCGGGTTGGTGTTCTGCTAGGCAGTGTCACGGTCAGAGACCCATGCTCACAATTTGTTTGCAGACCAATTTTTGAGTGCACAGGCTGGCGTCTTGAGGAGCTCGTATTATGTATACAGAAGGGCCAATTTGAAGGAGAATAGAGCTAAAACCACGGGTTCAAATAGGGTATCTGAATCTAGCCTCACTAGGACGATGGTCGACAATATCCTCAAGGACGTCGCTGAAGTCCGACTGTGAAGTTGAGGAGATTGTAAGTATGCAGACACATCATTGCACAGATATCATCACAGACCTGAGTGTGTTTCTCTCTAGTAATATCATTCCTCTACTTCAAGATCCCATAATGCGTCATTGATATGATGGACAGTGATCTTATGCTGTCGAGCAATCTCTGTGTTCCAGGGCAGACTCAAGGGAAAGGTGTAAGGTGTCGACGCTTAGCATTTTGATTCAGTGATATCACTCACTCTCCCTTTTCGATGAACATCACAAATATAGACGACGTCCTTGAACAATCGCCAAGTTTCAAGGAGTTTCAGTTTTTTGCGATGGCAAGTTCTCTCCTCGTCATGAGGCTTCCAAAGTGGACGTAACGGCGCCAGTTTTTCTCCTATCTGTGAACATCTGCAGCTGCAGTTTCGAAGTAGCTGCACTCATAATTCGGCGACATGGCCCTAGACTAGTCGTCCGCTGACTTTTCGAGGGCATTTCAGCGAGATTTGCTGATCGTTAAGAGTGTTTGTCTTTAGGCGTGGGTGGCAGTAGCGCAAGTCCAGTTGAGATAGCTCTCGGCGCGATCTCCTCTTTTCCGGCATAGTCCGGAGGCGGGATCTACTGTAACGCCGTTCCCTTGGTCTCTATTGTGCCGATTATTGATTATGTGCCAGATCTTAATAAAATCCGCCAATTCTACAGTGACTCACGTCGACAGACCTGTTGTATAGAAAGCGATCTTTCTTGAATACTTCCTCTGACGCTTAATCTCACAGTTTGCACTATGATGTGGTAAATGCCCATTCAGAAGGGTCTACATTTAGATTACATCGATGTTCGTCACTGTCATGGGTTTGATGGCGATATCACAATCGATGAGATTGTGGAACCGATGCTTCACTGTATACACTAATCAGTCAGCGCATCACCTCTACAATAACTAATATGCCTAAAACCGCACATTAGTCCATCAAGGCATCCTAGCATACAAAGCAATTTACTATAATAATCGTGTCATCATACTAATACATGCTCAGAATAAGATGCTACATATCCATTCAATACGCTACCTGACAAGTGAAGCCTTCAGTCTCACGCTCCCAGCACCTATGCTTGCTAATCTCCAATGCAAATGCAGAAGCAAACACCTTACTCTCCCTTTTCCCTTTGACGAAATCACCCGTAGAATACAAGTTAGAGTTACCGTTCCCGACCGTCACTACCCCATACGACACCACAACATCATCGTTACCCTCTGAGCTCGAGAGATTCACCCCCGGTACAGCAAGTGCATTTCGGACGAAATTAGCGCCTGTCATCAACCGTCAGTATACTTCAGAAAAGTTACAGGTGGCGGCATCTTACCATCTCCAATCGCACCAATCGTTTTACAGTGACCAAAGCTTTCCCTGATCCAATGCACGGTCCTCCCGATCTCTGACAGAATTTTCGCATGTTCAACACCGGAAGGAACCAGCACAGCATCGAACAACGTCGACCTCTGACCCTCAAAGTGATGATCCACCATCAAGCCCTCCGATTTCCCTCCCTTGGGAAGTATACAACCTCGCCTAGGCCCGATGAGGAAAGGCAGAGCCCCAAGTTCGCGAATCGCCCCCTGCATACCTTCCACATTGGCTTGGTCAAACCCGTCCGCTACCAGGATCGCAATACGGCGCGAAGCGATTGTGGGTACCTTGGGGAAATAATACGTCTGTGAGAGCGCCGGGGAAGTCTTCCCGGGATTCTCGCGTGCGGGGGAGTGCGGAGTGATACCGCCGACATTTCGTGCAACGATCTTAGAGAGGTCGTAATCGACGTTGTTGAGAATATTAGTGTAAGTCTCGTACACGACGGGGTCGTCGCAGTGGCTGAGCTCGAAGGAGAGGGCGGATATGAGATGGGCTCGTTCGTGGGGAGCAAGAGTGTTGTAAAACAGTTGGGCTTGGTTGAAGTGTTCCTGGAACTTTGCGCCTCGAACGCGCTGCTTGATACCAGAGACTTTTTGAGGGAACCTGCAACGAATACATATGTCAGGAGCCAAAGAACACTGGCGGCGCGACCCACTCTGCATATCCCCCTTGAGCAGGAGGAACTGGTTGACCGATGGCATGGCGGTTCGGCCAGTAGTTGACATCACTCTTGGTGATGGTACTTTGATGCTTGCCATCGCGATTATGATTCATAACGGGACACACTGGTTTGTTGATGGGGAGCTGAAAAATCATGAGTTCGACGAAAACTAGAACCAGCGACGGTAGTACCTTTTCCCAATTCAGGCCCAACCTAGATATTTGAGTGTCAAAATAAGAGAAGTTTCTTCCTTGCAGCAACGGATCGTCACTAAAACCAATACCGGGTACGACATGAGAGGTGCAGAAAGCGACCTGCTCTGTCTCTGGGAAAAACTCGTTTACAGTACGATCAAGGACGAGCTCGCCTATAGTCTGCAAGGGTACGAGTTCCTCCGGCCACACCTTCGTCGCATCAAGGATGTCAAATTCAAAATTATGCTCGTCGCTCTCAGCGATAGTCTGGATGGCAAATGTCCATTTGGCCGGACAGCCACTTTCAATGGCTTCATTCAGGTCTTTGCGATGAAAGTCTAGAAAGATGTAAACAAAATACTCGAAGTCTATTGTTAAAAGCTCTCACCAGGATCTTGCCCACAGATCTTGAGTGCTTCATCCCAAACCAAACTGTGCACACCAAGCTCCGGGATAAGATGAAACTTGACGAAGTGTCGTTCTCCCTTCGCATTGAGCAGTGTGTAAGTGTTGACACCGAAACCTTGCATCATGCGGAACGAACGAGGGATGCCTCGATCGGACATGACCCACATAACCATATGGGTAGCTGGAGACATAAGCATATGTACGAACACAATGATCATAACGCGGAAAACTCACATTCGGGCTGTAAACCGACAAAATCCCAAAAATTGTTGTGCGCCGACTGTCCCTGCGGAACCTCGTTGTGAGGCTCAGGCTTTACCGCATGTACGAAGTCGGGAAACTTTATAGCATCCTGGATGAAGAAGACAGGGATGTCATTCCCGACAATGTCCCAATTGCCCTTTTCTGTATACATCTTGATGGCAAATCCGCGCACATCTCGAACAGTATCCTACCGAAAGGTTTGACCGCGATCCAGAATCAAGCAACTAAGTCACGTACCGCGCTCCCCCGAGAGCCTTGAACAGTACTGAACCGGACAAAAACAGAAGTCTTCCTGGAGACATCCGTCAGAACCGGAGCGAAGGTATACTTTTCTGCGCTGGAATCGAAGACCCTGAAGTACCCATGAGCGCCTGCCCCGCGCGCATGCACTACGCGTTCAGGAATCCGCTCGTGGTCAAACCGGTGGATCTTCTCTCGCGCTATCTGGTCTTCTAATAACGACGGGCCTCCTGCGACCCCGTCAGACACTTTCAGCCTTCAAAACGTGCCTATAAGAAGGGGGCATATCGTAGAAAATCACTGCCGCACGTACCAATTATCTGTATCAGAAATTTTTACTCCGTGGTCTGTAGTTAGGCCACTGCCCACAGAGGGTGTGATAGTATCAGGCTCCAGACATTTGGTCTTATCAGTTGATGTATTTCCTTGGACTAGACCTTTCGCTGCTGATGTGAAGGAGGTCATCGTGGAAGAGTATTTTGCACTCAAAATCTTACCTAGCTTTCATATTATATATGTCTCTGGTCTGCCCACGTCATTTTCCGAAACAAAACATCGAAGCGTAAGGAGTGACGAAGTAGTGAGACCGTAATACACGTATCCATTATCCGGTGATCGATAGCACTTCGACGACGTCAGCTCGGTGATTTCGGGATGAGCTGCGTATCGTCTCCCAGGTAGTCCTCATAGAGCACAGGAATCCACTTTGTGTGCACGTACAAAATTATGTTGATGTAGAACATCAAGAGCCAATCGCGAAAGTTGAGGAATGTTGGAAAGATCGTGGCGGTGGATGCCATTGCCGGATCTTCAACATTGTCGTGGATCACATGACCTTGTCAGTGGACGGTCAGGTCTTTCTCAAGTTCCACATTAACCGTCATGTCCTTCCTATGCAATCGTGGCAAACCTCGAACCTGACCAGCATTTTTTGCTATTCAATCGAAATCGCTGTCTCACCGTCGAAATTCTATGTCAAGTTGTAAAAGTGTATCTGCCGACGAAGCTTCAGTGCGGCTGGACGCGTCGATCGCAAATTTCAGGAGAGATGTCTGACGAACTGACTATCAAGGAGTTGTTCTTCATTATCGTTCTCTTCTCGACGCGTCGCCAATCGTTAGTCGTAGTACTCCTCAGTCAGTGCTGGATTGCTGTTGTGCAAGCTTATAAACGTGTATATATGGCCCTAGTAAGTGCTGAAAGCCCGATGTACTATTCGCAAATTTTGTTGATGGGTTATTTGACGCCGTCGTGACGAGGCCGCGCCCGTGAGAATGCAGTGTTATGTACCTCTGTGCTGACAGTTGTATGTGTACAAAGCACAGACTTACAGTGCGTTGCCGCTCCCAAAGGTTCCGTTGCGTCATCCAGCGATAGAATGGACTTGTTCCGCCTCAAAGGCAAAATATAAGATATCGCTGGCGCAAATCTCCTCTAGTTATTCGTTGGCAATTGAATTTTTGGTCCTAGGAAGTTGTCTAATACGCTATTGACACGGTGTGCCGATGTATTTTGAAGACGATATTCTGATTCTTGGCCCTAGAAATCGGGTGTTATGATCGCCAGGCAAGTCCTTGATATATATGCAACTGCCATTCATCTTATATAAATCAGCAGGATATCCTCCAGCTTTCTGAAATACACTCAAAACAATTACTCTCGCGTCACTTTCTATACCAGTCCTGAATCGACGTTCTTTATCTGTGCTCTTGGAGGTGTTCGCTGTTGTCTGTGAGCTTTACCTGACGTATGCCATAAGAATATTCGATCGAAAATTGAATATTTCTCATGTCCATGCATTACCAGATGTGCAAAATGAGGTATTTGCAAATCAATTGATACCACTCATAGATCAGCTACCTTTGGAGGCCAACCTGTACTCTCTTTCCTTATTCTGCGTATTGAATCCACGTCCACAATTTTCCCTCTCCCTCCTCAAGGAAGGACGACCTCATCATCGACAAATAGGAACAGTGCAGCTGCCGAATATGCAGAGCTTTGAAGCTCAGCGACGGTTCAAATTCGCGCGGAGATTCTGGGTCTCTGCCTAAGAAAGTTATTCAAGGTTGTCACTTTCAGATATTCAATACGATAACACAGAGCCGTTGACCGACGATTTACTTACTCTCATATTTCCCTTGGTATCCTCAATGAAGTACAGGACCTTGCGACCGATATCCGACTTGGAGAAGAGTCCCAGCGGGCGAGAGGGCAACTCATCTAGAAATCAAGCCCACGATAATGTGAGCTCGTGTAACTTACACTCTTTTCGAGCAGTGTGCTGAATGCATGCTACATTTCCCTATAGTCCTCCGTGATCATCTCATCCTCGATGACTAAGTACCAGATAGAAACGCCAAGGTGCGAGGCGACACATTCCGCTTTGCAGACCAGTAGCAATCCAATTTATCCCTATCACTATACCGATCCTAGCGTGAGTTTCCATTTCAAGCCAACATCCTCTATCTAAGTGAACTAGATGTCGACCTGGACTGTATACTACGCCTTCATCCGTCCCCAACTCCGTTTCCAATGTGGACGAATCCAGTCTAACCAAGGTCCTTGTCCCGGCCCCGGTAAGCGCGAATAAACTTTGCCATAATGCCAAATTCCTGACAGTATTTAAAGCAGCCAGGAACAAGTGCTGACCTCTCGTCAATTTCGTTCATGGCACACTTTACTTCATCAGACGTCGAGGAATGTGCATCAAGGATTCAATTAGGCTCTCAGGCCAGTCATTTCATGTTGGGAACCTATCCTCCACCACCTGTGAGCAATATTCAGTGTATTTACACCATCGTTGTACCAATCTTTCCTTCGAATGTCCTGCAACAGCTTCACCAACACATTAATGCTGTATCAACTAAGTTCAACGCTGACTTCAAGCACAACGGGAAACCCCCAGACATTCAGCTCGTCTCATCGGATCGGGTTCTATTTCTCGTCCACCATCACATGCTCGCTGATGCATCTACCAATCGATTCAATGTCCTCTTGGACAGCCTCCGACCCTTTACTACCATCCCAGAGACATCCGACTTTCTAAACATCATCCTTCATGCAATCTATGGACTTTCATGCTCTCAATTCCAGCCTAATACGGATACCCTGATGACTGCAGTTTGCCTCTTCCCAAAGTACGGCTTGCAGCCTAAGAGGTACGTCCACCCATCATCGCCACTGTTCAGTGATATCCGTTACCAAATGCCGCTTTCGCCACTTACGACATACGTCGTGTCCTCGTATTATGAACTTGAAGACCTTGCCGTCATCACATCGGGACATCTCCTCGCGTTGGACGTATCCACCATGAGCGAAGAGACTGTGGAATTCATCCATCCAGGTATATCTCAAGCGCCTCTTTGACTTGCAGCAGAGACGCCTCAATACGCTCAAGCGTCTTTTTGCTGTTCCCCCAAACCTGCATCCCTCGACGCCTCGGTGTGACTTTATAGCTCAAAAGTCATTCACTAGAGCGTGGTCATTGTATACTACCCGTCTGCTGTGGGATGCTCGGGCAGGTGAGATACATGTTTTCCTTCCTCGTCTTTGATTAGATCTCAATGCTGGTAGATCTGACCGTTGGCGAAATTGAACGTACGTACCGGACGCTTGACGACCATGTTGCCTGCTCCGACTGCAAGTGTGCTCTTCGAGAACGTGTAAAAGGTATTGTTATTAAATGGTCAGAGCAAAAGGTATGTCGCCACCTTCATTTCAGAACTTTTAGTCATAGAACTACCCCTTCGGTTACAGCGAACGATTTAGCTGATCGACAGCTCTGTACGAATCTCGTCTCCATGGCCTATCAGGCCGACACACTTGTCGTCCGTTAACGTTGCCGTGCGACTACCTCACGTTCTCATTACCATGAGTTGAAGGTTTTCTGTGATCATCTAGATTCTTCTTTCGTACAACGATTCTCTCCTTGACTTTTACGTACGGAAGGACATACTTGTATAGCTTGCAAAGGGTATCCTTAAAAAATGAGTCATATATATGCAAATGGGTATACGCACCATGGAAGTAGTGCCGATTTTCTAGAGGTGGGCAGAGGTGGTCGAAAGCGATGGGATGTGTCGTGGTCCCGATGCCCGTAATCCAGTACACAGTTGTCAAGGAAACTAGCTAGGACCAAGCCAGTAGTTCCAACATGGTAGCAATGTCCAAGTGTGAGCTTGAGGCTGACGAGGCTGACATCGACGAGGCTGACGTTGATTGACGCGTGACCGGATTTCTGCGACGGATTTTTCACTTTTAAGTTTCAATTTTACTCTTGGCTTCCACTCATGCAATATCGATTCAAAGATCGCCTCCCTCGGCAGTCGTCAACGGGGATTGCAGCAGCAGGACAATGAACAGCTTGGTGACAGATGAAATTTGTTGAAGAACGAGCGCATATGTCCAGAGTACGGCAGATACTTCCAGGTTCGCTTCCGAGACTGTAGCGTTATGGCCGAGCTTCACGTCGTCCTCGAGGTCGGTGCTGCTGGCAGCCTGCACAAAGGGACCCGTTTGCTCTAAGAGAGGGGGAAGGAGCGGGTATATGCGACCATTAGCCTCTCCACTCATCAGCATGGACCTGCGAAATACCGCTGTTGTCGTACGGTCTGCTGTTGCACCGAGCATCGACAGCCACTGGACCACCAGCGAGGCCTTTGAGGGCACATAGTAGGATGTCGGTGAGTAGCAAGATGGATCGGGCGTGGAACTCGCTGAAATCTGTTATCTTCAAGGCCCAGAGATTAGGACCTAGGCTTCAAGGTTGGCCAGAGAGATGAGCTTTTTCATCGACATGGAAGAGGACAGTGGTAGCAGCTCCACACTTAATCAGCTAGCCGGTCGGTCAGCATCGTCGACCCACTTCTTCTGCTTCATTGCACTGGTAGCCTTCCAGCCGCCCAGGCAACAGGACTTGAGCACCAACTTGGAGCTCGTCACCACTCTTCACATAAGGCGACTGACCTGTACCTATCCTTCCCAAGAAGTCTCGGGACTTCGAAGGGAGAGCAGACACTATGAGGCGCGATGACACCAACAACTTGCTCCGCAGCAGAAGGATGGAATCCGAACATTCGCTTTGCGCGTTCGTTCACATACACCTGTACTCAGTGGCAGCAGTGACATCTATCGTCCTGCGAACATGAGACTGGTGCACAGGCCATCCAAAGTTTGTAGGTCCTTCATCTTGCGGAACCGACTTTTGCCTGGTCCAAGTCGCACGGGATATATCTTTTCCCGGGTTTAATTCACTGCCATGGAATTCGTGACGCCAGCAGCATAGGCAACATGCCAAAATATGAGAAGGCCTTGTCATTCGCCATAACAATCAAGCATGCGAATCGTCACAGAGTACCGTTCGGTTTCCGAGCGAAGCTGATACTCCTGGAGATAGTGCACATATATGCGTGATGTTCGCGATATCGATCTGGGTGTAAACAGGTCAATGCATTGGAGCCTCCTGAATTACACTCATTCGACTATTTCGCCAAATGGTGCCTCCGATGTGATCCTCCAGCCGCGTCATGCGCTGAAGACAAGGTTCAGGACCTTGTGTCCCAATTGGAGCTCTACGGGGAAGAGACCGGCTGGTTCTCAACTTTGTTATGGAAGCGTGTATGAATGGGTGGACGCTTCCGGAGACCATCAGAGGACTACAAGGATCATTTTCCCTGGTATGTTGAGGATGGTCTGAGGACGTGAATACGTCTTCACGAGATATACTGAGCAATCTCATCGGGGATGAAGCCTAGGATCCCAGCCTGCACGGAAAGGTTCAGGACTGTAAGCCTCTCGCATTAGCAATTTAGCGGACCTTTTCCTGACCGGCACCAGTGACACTCCGCCACTCAGACCAAATGCCACTTTTCCAGCTATCGTGGCTCGTCGCAGATGGATTAGGCTTCTACAAATGTCGTCGTCTTAATAGGAGCTCGGCGGGCGCATGGAATCTGGTCGACATGGCCATCTTTATCGTCAGAAAGATCGCTCTTGAACAACATGGGCGACGAAGACAGAACACAAGGAAGCAGGATTAAAGCCCAGAAAACCCATGGGGAAGGGAGGCAGAGCCTATGTTTTCATGTAGATGTGTGACGAAAGTCACACATCGGTCATCGAACGGGATCTGACCACCAGGTTTCTTCCAGTCAAAATGACGGCGGAGGGATCAAGAAAGCATTATGCCGCACCGCGACGTCGTGGTTATGGTGCTGAGTGACGCAGAAACGGGGGCCATCAAGCCCGGGACTCTAAAATTCAAAGGACGATACTCCGAACTCAGATCTCCGGCAGCAATTTTCTAGGGCATTCAAGTCCTTCAGTCATTTTCACGATTCACATCGTGGTAAGTATTAAACTACATTAATTTTCCATCCGCCATGCTCACAACGCCTGCCTCAGGTATAAAATGTTCTTCGGTCAGTAATCTCCAATAATTTCGTTTTCAGAGGTTCACGGGCTCATTCGGATTGTATGTGCCTAGGGTTGCTCTCGGCCTTATAATTCATGGACGACCTAAAGTGCTGTTGGATACAACGTGGAGAGAGCGTCAAGCCGATTGAAGACGTCGTACGTCGGAGTCATTGCCTGTACCCCGATCTTCGCCTTACTATCTGCCAGCTACGACGCCGGAATCGACAACTTTGATACAGCTAGTCTTTCATCTGCCGAGTAGTGATTCTCCGAACGTGACTGGTCATCAAGGAGGCGACATGCAATCGGCGTAATGACAAAGGTCGCTTGCTCTATATCTGTTCCTTATATGTGGGACTAACACAGATCTGGTCAGATATTTCATCTAGTGATGCATACAGTCACTTTTGTGGAGGGCCTTGTCGACTACGAGGGATACATGAACCGGTATGGACTTAGTCGCAAGGTTATCCAAGCAGATTTCGGTGGAGTTCTTCGCTTGGCCAAAATCAACCTGTTCGCACTGTAAGATTACCACACCTTCAGGCTCCTTAGAACGATTTATCTGATGGTTTCATCATACTCTTGTTAGATGAGAGCTCCTTGGCTTGATGTTGTAGCGGCTCAATATATTGGGTTTGGCAATGTACGTCGATTTTGACTTCCACATCATGGTTATGACTTATCTTATATTTTCTTTCCTACAGTCCATGAAATGTACAGTCAGTACATCTTACGGCGAATCGCGTTTGTGTGTAGGCGACAAATATTTCTGTTGCAATGTTGCATGAGTAGACATGGTCCTTTTGAATGGATATAGATGGCTGATGGTCTATTGCAGCGGTTGTAGGACTCCGAAAAGTTCAGCGTCGGCTCGAGGACAATGAAGACTTGTTCCTCAGCCACAGAACGTCTGATCATTCTAGAATTTCAAGCATAGATCTCTTCCCTTCTATATATCGATCTGAATCCAGACCAAAAATTTTGCGTCTATTGACCGAACATCAACACCTACGAATAGATGATTGGAGCTTCCAAGCATCGTGGTCCGTATACAACCCGAGTGATCCCCTACTTACTTCAAGTGAGTGTACCTTTCCCCCTGGTATCAGCTTGTCTCAATGATCACACCACGCCCCAGGGTTTTGATGTATCAAGGAGGGGAAATGCTTCGAGGCTGACTATCCCTACTTTGGTTCTATGTATTGGAGTTTGGTGGAAAACCTGAGAAGTTATTAGCACTGATGATGTCATCGCATATCACAAACCACGAACGATGACATTATCTTCGAATACAGCGGCAGAAGTGTAGGAAAAGCACAGAAGATTCTAGTAAACTCTTATTCAGTATAAAGGTAGGTGGAGTAGTTGACATCTGCATGCGTATGCAGAGCTCAGCCTGCAAGCGCGACGATACTAGCTTGACATCCGCGCAGGCGAGTCTACTGAGAACGATCTCAAGGCCTCAGGGAGCACCATTGTGTAACTCGCCAGCAGTTTCTGCGGGTGCTATTTCGCCACTATAGGTGATATCGTGCTGTTTATGGGGGTTCAGTTGGGTGTCTGAAAATGATCTGAGCAGAGGCAGCTATGTATAGGACTTGAAAGTTTCGAGCCAGTAGAATGCGAGCCACCGAATTCGGGTCAAGACGTACGATCACGCCTCTTCAACACCGACTACCACGATGACAACAGCCGACAACGGCGGTCCAGCCCGTCACTAGGGTCGTCGATACAGTTTTGCCAACGCATCTAGCTCTTGAACGTCGCATCTCCATGGCAGTAGCATACAGAGTCTTGGATTCGGAGGCGGAGGGTAAGACTTAGTAGGCTACTTTTTGGGAACTGGTGAGTGATACAGTCATCTCGAAGCGAAACTCAACGAATCCTTTCTCTTTAGGAACTGGGGATGTCGATGGGCTCAAGCCAATCTACGAGACTGGTTCAAGTCTACTAATAGGAACTCGACGAGCTTTCGAACTTTGGTGCTGTCGCCGCCGGACAGTCAGGCTCAGCTCAGTGCACGGCACCAAAGCGTCTGCACCATTGAGTGGCACAACGACCGTTGCACACACTTTTAGAGGCGATGGGACGCAAGCGGTGCTACTGCTGTTCTGATAGCTGAAGGCATGAGCATCGACAATCTTCGGCACTACCGTGACATGGTCTGCTCAGAACGTCGGATTCAGCTCGCATGTCGATACACAAGCTAGGGAGCCAAGACATCGTTCTGCTGTGAGAATAGTTATTGCCGAAACCCTGGGGTGTCGATCTTCCACGAGATGCCTTCTCAGCAGGGTGCATTGCGGCCAACCAGTCGCTGATTCTCGGCGGCGACTCTTAAAGGACCGTCGTGAGTGCTGTGGTGGCAATGAGTTGCTAGAAGCCCGTGTGTATGCATGGTGTTTACAAGCTGGACGCCCTACAGACGTCAGGACTATCGTCGGGCTGGACCCGCCATTATCCTAGACGATCTGCCTGGACCTCCTGTCTCATAAAGTTGGGGAGCTTAACCTTGGACGAAGGGAGGACTGGCCGGTATATCAGGGTATCGTTTCCCAGGGAACATACTAGCAACTCACCTTCCAGCTTAGCTGGATAACGATGCGGTACTGGACCTCTGGCGTCTTGTATACCGATCAACGCTGTGGCAGTACATCAAGCATCAACACTCGAGGTCGCCCACTACTGTATACATTCAGACATTTTCAGGACCCAGCTCGAAATCACCTCCGTCTAACTTGGGCGACGGTTCTAGAGTCCGCACGAGGCTGTAAGTTGTCGCATCACCCCATGCATCCTGCTAGACCAGATGTTTTAGCTGCTTGCTTTTGGCAGTGGCGGGCCGAATATCAACGAAGGTCGCATTATTGTCCATTGCCTGAAGTCCTCGTGGAGCCTTGCTGGCCGGTCATCCTCATTATCTCCGGGCGTCCTAAGAAGCCTCATAATTTCCTCAGCTTCATCTGCAGAAAGTAGACGTACCTAGCTCTTGTTGAGGTAGAGGCCTATCACATCGTCACCTCGGTCGCTGCCGGTCCTACCCTGAGCCACAGTTCAACCGCGTCAAGCCCTCCTTCGTTGTTCCGATGGCCGCTAAAGAGCTGTGAGAGAAGGGAACGCGGCGGCGCAGTAACAAACATGAGAGCGTTGCGCCGTACACGTTTGGTTAGTGCAGCATCGAGGTGGCAGCTAGGGCAAAAGCATCATGGCGTCCAGTGTCCATGGCGAAGGTAATGGTCTACAATTTCTACCAGGCTTTCCTTACCACCGCTTGACACTGAGGCAGCTTCCAGTCATGTCACGGCTCACATCACGAGAGGACACAAAGACGCCCAGACTGGGTTTTCAGGCTTCCTTCCGCCCACGATGTCCCTTCCAAGTACAAATATGTCCTATAGCGAGTCCCAAAGCACTCCGATGACCCCGGCTCACATACTGCCTGTAGTACGTCTTGGATCATCAGGGTTGAAAGTGTCAAAGATTATCCTCGGTTGCATGGCGTATGGGAGTTCCGATTGGTACAGCTGGGTGCAAGATGAAGAAGAGAGCATCAAGCAGATCAAGGCTGCGTACGCCATTGTCTAAGCCTTGACCCAATACTCATCTTACTCTTCACCAGTTACGATCTCGGAATCAACACCTTTGATACTGCCAATGTGAAGATTTTGCCTGCGCTCTTCATTATCGAAGTTAACATGTGCTAGATCTACTCTAACGGACAATCCGAAGTTGTGTTAGGGAAGGCCATCAAGGAGCACGCTTTGTTGCGGGAAAAGATCGTTGTAATGACAAAAGTTAGTCGGTTTTGCATCACCGTCAAACGAGGATGTAATCTGTACAGGTTTTCCACCCAGTAACACGATCTATGGACGAACGGATCCCTGGCCGAGCATCAGCGCTCGCCGATTACAAAGGATATGTGAACCAGTATGGACTCAGCCGCAAGGTCCAGGTTTCCTATCACTTAAATTTATACGCTCATCGAAATCTTCAGCACATTTTCGATTCGGTCAAGAGTAGCCTAGAGCGTCTGCAACTGGATTATGTCGACGTTCTTTACTGTCACGAGTTCGACTCCGAGACTCCGATTCATGAGACCGTGAGGATATTGCACGTTCTATTCCTCTCATAGACTGGACTGAAATTGTTCAGATGCAAGCGCTTCATGATGTTGTAATAGCTGGGTATGTTCGATATATTGGAATATCAATTTGTCGTGCCTGGCAATGTACGTCGGTTCTGTCTTCTATGCTAAGGCTATGTTCTGACATCTTGCCTTCTCGTGTGCAGTCCATATCATGCAAGGTGCCTTCTTTTCCAAGAAGCCATTTTGAGACTACTGACGGTCTGTATTTGTAGATTACGCGCTCAAACATCATTTGACGCCATTCGTCGCGGTAGAAAGTGACTACTATAATGTTCTTTACCGCGAGGACGAAAATGAAATGTTCCCCATTTTGAAGGTTTTCTTTAGTGTGCAAAATAATTCTAGCGGTATCTAACGTTCGCTTCAGAATTTCGGCGTCTCATCTGTTCCATGGTCTACACTTGCTGGCGGTGCCGTGGTTCACCCTCTCCGTCAGCAGCTCTCCCCGTCTGTCAATGTCGGGCAAGTATACCTTATGTACGCCGTAGGATTTTCTCACTCGCGTTACAGAACTATTCATAGCCGTCCAAACTGGCATAATACGATTATCTCGAGGTAATTCTACGTCTGTATAGGTAGAAATATCCTGACACTTCTTTCTGCATCAAGGGTGGAAGAGATTGCTAGCCGTAAAAATGTCACCATGACCCAAGTCGCCGTTGCATGGTCACTTAGTCGAGAATGTATAGTCCAATTGAGTTCTTCTATCTAATAACCCGTTGATATCCGAGGCTCAGGTGTCTGTGCCCTGGTCATCAACGTACCGTCCACTAATAACCTTTTGGACGCTGTTGGTACGTTCGTGTTATTTGGTACTATCTCTCAAGAATAATTCGTTTTGATAGGCGGTTTGAATGTAGTCCTGACTCCCAACGAAATACAGTATCTGGAAGAACCATATAGTCCCCAAAAGCTTCATTACTGAAGAAGTACGTAACGCTGTTGAGTCTAAGGCCTCGGGAATATATCTGGCCGTAGGGACATTGTGTATCACCATTTCCATTTTTATGGTGACAATTACCGACATACTTCAGCTCTCATGACCTCCAGGGATTCAAGATAAGGGTACAAGAAGGACCGGTGATACGCTCTCACGACACCATGTAGCTACGGAGAATTCATACCGTTCATTACTCGCCAGATGTCCTTGAAATTAAAACCATCAGCACATGCACAGTCTGGATCCTGAAATTTGTGCTGAGTCAGTATAGCTCCCGACGTCTGACCGCATACATGATTTCATTCACGACGTCAAGAGTTATATAATTGTGTTGACAAAAAATTCAACTGTTGTATTATCTAAAGATTTGATCAGAGCTCAGATAGGCTCAGATTGATCCGGAAGTGATCCGGATCAATTCCAGAGATCACATGACCCTGTCGCCAGCTGGAGTTTTTGTCAGGATTCCTTCAAGTCTTACAGTCACCGGCACGTCCATCCTAGGGGAGCTGATGGCGCCCACGACAGCAGAAAACCTCGAACACAACCCGGCATCTCTTACCATTTTGTTGAACTGGCTTTTCTGCAACTTTTAGGTCGTCCTGTTACTCATACTACTGGACGCGTCGCCGACCATCACGAATCTCGGAGAAAAGACCATGACGCAGTGGCTACCGAAGAACAGACACTAGCTAACATTCTATTCTAGACGCGTCAATTCCTGTAGCAGTCTTAGGTCGTTGTGCTCTCCAACTAGCAGCGTTTCATTCGTAAAACACACATCAAATTGAGAGATTATAGTCGTGCGAATCTAGCCTCGTAAGTTGTTCTTGGTACTGTTAAAATGGTTCTGTACTGATACTTGTCGCTGAAGCCATCAATGCCATCGTTGCAAACCCACAGCCACTACCTACGCGGGAGTAGGCTTGTGTTTGAAGCTGGGCATCGTCTATGCCTACAGGTGGATACCTGAGAGGCAAAAACTGTCCTCATGACTCCCGTTTACAGATCATCCAATGATAGGATAGCCCCCCCCCCTCTGACAGCAAAGACGAGAGATCCCTAACAGAACTGACATAACTCGGTCTGAGGTTATCGTTGGCGACTAGATTCCGGGTCCTTTCGCAAGAGTTTTGCTTAAAATGCTGTTGATGTATGCTGATATCTCCTCGAGACGTTACCACCAAAATCGTAACTCACGTTCAGGTATGTGTTTAATTTATACGCAGCTACCATCTGTCTTAAAAAGAATTAACTGGATGCATACCAGCTTTCTGCGCTGCCATCAAGGCGACTACCCATGCGTCGCTAGCCATGCTAGTATTATGATGAAATGATGCTTTTTACCTGCGTTCCTTTCTCCGTAAGCTTGAAGCAGCATGTACTATCGGAAAAGTTTAATTGAAGGCTCACCACGTTTTATCCTATCAATGCAGTATCAGCAGTGCGAATTGGAATACATGCAATTTGACACCGTTCAAGCAACTATTACTTGCAGATGGCCACCTTTACATTCCATCACTCTGTGTATTGGACTACAACGAGGCTTATAGTATGTCTCAGAGGAATCAGTCTAGTCATCGACCACTGAAAACTGCCGCCACCGTCGTTAAGCAGGACTTGAGGCTCCGCGATGGGACGGATTTCACGCGGAGATTCCTGCCTGAGGAAGCTTTCCCAGGCCTGATGCCTCACACATTCCCTAGAACAACATGGAAATGTTGCCCGACGGTCTACCTGATCCGGGTTTTTCTCCGCCATCCTCGATGACTGGAAACGTTCGATTCGACATAAGCAAGAGTGTGAACGAACAGCCGGACAAGCTATCTAGAAATCAAGCCAGCAATAATGTGAGCCCATGCATCACACACTCGCTTCGAGCGATCTGAACGTATACTATTCCTACAGTGCTCCCCGATTACACCATCTTTGATGTCCAAGTACCAAACGGAAATGACGGAGTACGATGCGAGATATACTGCTCTGCAGCCCAATAATGTGATTTGTCCCCAAGTCTATACCATTCCGCCTTCGGTATGTTCCCATTTCAAGTGAGCTCCTCTGTCTAAATGAAGTAGATGTTGACCTGGACGTATGCGCCAACATCTGTGCCCTACTCCGCTTCCGATATGGAAAGATCCAGTCCAACTAATGTCCTCCCTATCCCGGCTCCGGTAAGCACGACTTTAAAGTTATCCACCATGCGTACTTTCTGAACGGCGCTTGGGAAACAAGCCAATAACAGACGTGAACCTCATACTGCCTTCGTTTATGGCGAGGTTCGTTTCCGCCGATACCGAGGAATGTGCCTCGAGGCTTCAATTAGGTTCTCGGGCCAGTGACCTCGTGTTCGAATCCTGTACCCTTCTACCTGTGAGCGATGTTCAGTTTATTCACATCGTCATTGTACCGATTTTTCTCTTAGAATGTCTTGCCACATTCTTACCAACAAATTAATGCCATATCAACCAAATTCAACATCGATTTCAAACACAACGGAATACTTCCAGACACTCAGCTCGTTTCCTCAGATCGGGTTCTATTTCTCGTCCATCGTCACATGCTCGCCGATACGTCAACCAACCGATTCAATGCCCTCTTAGACAGCCTCCGATCCTTTACTACCATCCCAGAGACATCCGACTTTCTAAACATCATCCTTCATGCAATCTACGGACTTTCATGCTCTCAATTCCAGCCTAATATCGATACCCTGATGATCGCAGTTTGCCTCTTCCCAAAGTACGGCTTGCAGCCTAAAAGGTACATCCATCCATCATCGCCACTGTTCAGTGATATCCGTTACCAAATGCCGCTTTCGCCACTTACGACATACGTCGTGTCCTCGTATTATGAACTTGAAGACCTTGCCGTCATCACATCGGGACATCTCCTCGCGTTGGACGTATCCACCATGAGCGACGAGACTGTGGAATTCATCCATCCAGTATATCTTAAACGCCTCTTTGACCTACAGCAGAGGCGCCTTGATACGCTCAAGCGTCTTTTTGATGCTGCTCCAAACTCACATCCCGCGACGCCTCGGTGTGACTTTATAGCTCAAAAGTCATTCACTAGAGCGTGGTCATTGTATACTACTCGCCTGCTGTGGGATGCTCGGGCAGGTGAGATACATGTTTCTTCGTCCTTGTCCTTGATTGGATGTAGATCTTCGGTAGATCTGACTGCTGGCGCGATTGAACGTACGTACCGGACGCTTGACGACCATGTTGGATGCTTCGACTGCAAAATTACTCTTCGAGAACGTGTCAAAGGTATTGTCATTGAATGGTCGGAGCAAAAAGTATGTCCCCGCCTTCATCATAGGGTTATCAGTCATGGAAGTGTCTCCCCCATTACAGCGAACGATCTAGTTGATCGACGTTTTCACTTCTGTACGAGTCTTGTCTCGATGGTAAGGCGTATCCTTAGGAGGGTTAACTATCTATACGCATATAGGGATGCCACCAAAATTGGAGGTCGATTTCAAGGAATGAATGGAGATTGTTGAAAGTAATAAGTCATGTCGTAGTGGTTCCAGTAATCTAGCATTCGTTGTCAGGTGAATTGGCTAGAAGCAAGTCATGAGCCTCAAGGTAGCACGTACTAGGTCGTGACAGTGAAAGGCCATCGCAGCAAGCCGGTCACGCGCAAAACTGTCAATCAGCGCCAACCTCAACACTTGCAATAGCGATCCAGGACATTATCCTCCTCTATTTTCCTCAGCAATATAATCGGCACCCGAGACTAGGGCAACGTCACAACGAACAGCCCGGCGCTACGGGGAATCGGTCAAAGGAAGGGTGCATACATTCAGAAGAGTACGGCGAACACGTCCTGGTCCGCTACCAAGTCCACAGCAGTATGTGCAGTATGGCTTCACATTGTCCTCAATGTCGGCGGAGACAGCCTTCCAAAAGGACCCAGAAACAAGAAGACAGGATGGGAGGAGGGTAACGGCGGATGGGATGGAACGAGAGCTGGTCCAGGCGACCATCAGTCGACCAGAATAGCTAAACTACGAGATAGTACCGCTGCTATCGTTCCCCGCCGGTTACAATTAGCCGTCATGCAGAAACTTCGACGCCTGCGGGCAAGGTGTACAGCAGCAGCGAGGGCACATAGCCGACTATTGCTTCCACAAAGCCAGATTCGACGACGGAACAGATTATAGGTCTGTGAGTATAATCAAGTGATTCTGTTTGACGTAAAACTCATCGGGACCATTCTCTTCAAGTCCCAGCTTGCTCATCGAGACGAAAGAGTCTTGCCAGTAACTACACGCTTAGCCAACCAGCATCTCCTCCTGTTCGAGAAATGGCGACGCGCCTTTTCCACCTGGTCATGTTCGATTTCACAGTCGACAAGCGTCACCATTCTTCAGGCGAAACGACCGACCTGTACCTGCCCTTCCTACAAGAAATCTTGTAACTTCAAGCGGATAGCAGCCGATCTGACTGGCCAGGCACCAGAATTCCAGCAATTTATTCTGAGGGAGGATGGTGATGGTTTAGTTTTCCTCACTCGGAGAAAAACACTGACGCTCACTGACAGCAATAGCACTCATTTGTCGTGCACAGGGCATCTCCCTGTTCCTATAGAACCTCGCACTTTTCATATCGAACTTTGTGTTTCCAGGTCGTGTAATATCGCTTCTCGAGTTCATTTCGTCGTCGTAATTCTGGCATATCGCACCAGCTCTAGAATATCGAGAGGCATTTTCATCCGAAGAAGTGGACAGACATCTAAAGATATCCCATAACCTGACGGCATAAGTGGATTTCTTTCGATGGGCATGTTCAGTATCTCTCCGAATCCGTCAAAAGATGACAGTCTATGCGCATATACGCAGACTTTTCATCGATTGCGGCATAATAGGTCAATGTGGTGCCGTTGCACACTAAAATCTACTGAATGCGTCCATTCGATGGTATCCCTGGCAACACTGAGGAGAAGATCAGGATTGGAGCTCTAAAATACAGGTGGAGAATATACCAGCGTGTACTAGGGACTTCGTAACGAAGGTGCATGTGCATTATATGCACGTCTCCGAAGACCATCGAGCCTTTGGACGATGAATCGTTGAAGTTTGAAATCCAGTTCCTTCTCCTACACTCAAAGATCCATGAATGTGAGTCTCTCGCACTGCAATGAGCTGACATTTTCTGATCTTTACCTGACAAGAGCACGATCGAAACTGTACGCTGCGCTATAAGCCATCTACGACCGAACACAACTTTTCCAGGTACCTAGCCCAACCTTAGCATGACCAATGCGATAGAGTCCGACATATATGGAAATAAATGTGTGCCAATTTTGAGTCGAGGCCGGCTGAATAGAAGCTCGTTGGAAGCTCGAGCAGTCTGCCGACAAGGCCGCCTTCATCGTCAATCACATCTTTCGAATCTAGGACATCATGGGTGAAGAGCCTACATGGAAGCAGGACAAAAGCCGACGTTTTCTTGCAGGGGCTTTCTTTGTGTGACTGCCGTCACACTCCGACTCATCGAAACCAGCGCCATAATACTGCCAGTAAGCCCAGCTGATCAGTTTTCTTCCTGTCGCATTAACGGCGGAGAATTCAGGATGAAAGATCATGCGGTGCCGCGATGTCGTGGTCATTATGTCCGTGAGTTAGTGCTGGCGCCAGGTGAAATCAAATGACAGCGCACAGTGCATACCAACCGGTGTTGATGGGGAGCGTGGCGGATCCGGTGGCACCTTCTAAGTAATATCCACGTCCACTCCAACGGACAACTGGAGGTTGTCTTAGGCGAGGTTATCTAACAGCATAGCCACCGCGGGATAATCGTCACCATAAAGATAAAGGTCACTCCATTTTGCTTTTGTTACTATCCTTACGTGAAGGCTGATGTGCACGATAGTTGATACGTTCTGGGGACTCGTACGACCACTGACATCGAGGGGAATTCAGTAAGGAACGGGAATTGGTTGTTTTACGTCATGCTTCAGCTCTACTCATAACGTCAAGCTGATGCGCTTGCCTATGTAAGCTTATTTTCACTCCCACATCATGGTCATACCCTGATACCGTTTTTCCTTGCGTGTAGTTCATGTTATGATATCTTACGAAGTCATACAGGAACCGCTGTGATGGATTCATGCCTTAAACCGCTCCTTAACGCTTTCATCTCGACAAAGAATGGAATACAATATCCTTCAATCGCCAGGATGAGCATAGGGTCTCTAGTACACGATACTGTGTAAGTTCTATAGCTGATATATAACTGAACCATATCAACTCTGCTTTCTTTGCTTTCTAGTATTTTGGAGCTGTCTCTTTTCGCTGCTAGGTCCATGATACCATGATGGTACTCCTTGCCTGGCAGCTCTTCCGGTTCCCTGAGGACAAATAGTGTCTTCTATCCGCCTTTTTTGCCCACTCAATAGTCTGAACGTCTGGACTTGTTAGAGACTGGCAAGAGTACTGCTGTGAATATTTCAACATTATCTGTTTACCCTCTACTCTAACGCAACTCTAACGTCTCTTCTTATTTAACAGAATTGAAGAGGTCGATAACAGAGGAAGTCTCACCTTATCTCAACCGGTCTCTGCGCGCTGTCGTCATCTCAAAAAGGTACCTCTTTCCCTCTAACACAACTTAACGAAGTATGCCAAGATGTGTACGTTCTGATCATAAATGCCTCCACTCGTCAACTCCTAGATTCGCTTGGTGAGGACTTGCATCTGAACTGGGTTTGCCGATCTGACTATAATATTCAGGCGTCTGAGAATATAATTCTTACTACGAGATACATCATTCAAAAGAACCATATAATTTGGGAAGGCTTATCCATGTTCACACAGGCGCCAACACTCCTGGGACCCACTGTCGGACTCTCCGCAGCCCGAGGATGCCAGGATTTCCTAAATACGGCTCCGCATGCGGCAGAGTAACTAGTTCTGAACAGATGATCGCGCTGGTGCAGACAAAGCATATCGCCCACAGAACATCTGGATTGGCTTGAAGTGGATGGGCAAACCATAACTGCCTCTTGCTGATCACTTCCCTAGAATGTATATCAGAAGTTCGAAAGCATAATAAAAATGCCACCGAGACGCACGTTCTTAATGTTCAAAGATGGCGGAAATGAAGGTAACCAAAGCCCCATGATTTTGTTTTCGGAAATTAAATCCAGACTTAGACCGGGGACATATTGCTCATTCCCAGCGAATTCTGCGTGTGGTGCGCTTAGTGTTAAACGTAGGAAGTCGCAAAGTTAGGAGAGAATTTGAGGACCGTGCGTGAGCATTCCAAGAAGAAACCTAATCCTATGCGAGTCACTCTAGAAATGACTTCAGCTGTGGGAGTTAAGACTCTCTAGGTGACGGGGATGACTCTTTGAATTATTGGTATTGCTTGAGCCACCGTTACAGCTCGGCCTAGGAAATCTTCAGCGGTTCAACAGTTCAATGGTAATCATGGGGAGACACAGCCGATCTCTGCTGAATGTATGTGCCACAATAACAGCCATCACAGTATTCGGAGTCAGGCGAGATCAGATCCGCTCAGCTTAGAAGTTCCATGTCTTGTACACATAACGCACTCCGCGCATATCGTCTCCGGTCTTCGTCAAAAAACAAGAGCTTCTCTCTTACCACTGTTTTTATGTAAAATCTCTTTGGTATTTCCCACCACTATCCCAACTAGGGTTACTATTCATCCCTGTTTCGCAACGTTCTTTGGATATGAGGTTCGTCCAGTGACTGCTTACTGGTCCTGAGTTTTAATACTTTATTACGGTATTTCAGCTCCATAAACGAATACACGAATGCTGTTATTACACCTGACTACTACCATGACAAGAAGCCATCTTTACGAGTTGTTTGCTGACGTTCCGGATCTGAGATCATATATGATCTCACTCAAGCAGAACCCACGTAGGCATACAAATCCTTACTACTAGAACTGAGAGCATTTAAGTCTGGATTACCACCGGTATTCTCAAAGCAAGTAGCGAGGAACTCTCAACAATTGTCGAAGTTTGATGATTACCCCTCACCAAAGTCTTGCGGAACTGCCATGATGGTTGGAGAGGCAGGTCAAATGCTACTGGATCATCATTCATTTCGTACATCAGCAAAACTGAGCTTGATTTCCGTGGTACTGCGAGCATGGTGTGCATGGCACATGATTCGTTTATGGCGTTGTCTGACGTTCCCAAAGACTACAAACTTAACAAACAAACTCCTCAAATCGTCCTTCGCATTGATCAGATCTTCCAGCACCTTGGAGCCCATGTCTTCTACGAATCAAGAGCTAGGTGACAATCATTACCCAAGGCATAAGCGCGGAGTCTTGACTGTTGATCCCCGCACCTTCTTATGTTAGGTTCAACCGTCAACGTGCCCCCGGCACCCATGCCTGCCTTCTTCGGCATCTATATCTTTCATACCGGAACCGCCCCATTCGATACATTGTCACTGTACCCGGGAGCAGACCCGGAGACGAATTTTACCGCACTATGGGCCCGATATACCAACTACGTGCATACCCAACTACTATATAATAGCATGGCTAATAAGGGATACAAAGTCGATCCGGCAAGCTGGTGCGTCTCGCACAGTACAGTGGCCTTCTTCCTCCACCCATTCTGTGACAGAAACCACAAAAATATGCCTACCAACGGTTTTGCGCCATCCAATCCGCCATGGAAGTCAGTGCCGACCTACCTTGCTGAATTGCCAGCTCATGACGTCGAGGTAAGTGCTATCTACAATTTCGATCTAATACCGTATGCTCAACTTCTATAGCTTTCCGAGTTGCCATCGAGCGACGATCAGGAGAGCCTACCAGGACCATCGGCAAACTTTCGCCAAGGTCCGGCCTCAACCATGGTGAGATTTACAGAGCCGTGATGAGTAGTAGCTTAAATGCTCTCAAGGTGGCTCTAAGGGCCATGGATGAATCTACGCCTCGGCGTACGTCTACCGCGTTCCCTCAGCAGAAGAGTACAGACGTTGTATTGGTTTCCTTCGACTCTGTTACTTTCCATGTCCATTCTCAGACGGTTTTCGGTGCATCAGACAACGACTTCGGATTCTTACTTCAACCCGATAGACGGGTTGACGGTGATGCTAGCGTTGTCCAAGTTGATGAGCATTCCGAAGTCTTGAATATCCTACTTCACGCTATCTACTCCATATCGTGCATACCTTATCAGCCATCATTCCAAGTCCTCCAAACAGCAGTCCAGAGGATGGAACACTATGGCATGGCTGTGAACGTCCATGTCCAACCATCCACGCCAATATTCGACGACCTTTCTTCTCATGCATCTGATAATGCCCTGCATCTCTACGCGCTCGCTGCACACTTTGACTTGTATGATCTTGCTGTCCTCGCATCTGCGCATCTCCTTTCTATCAAACTCTCTAGCCTGACAGAAGACATGGTCAAGCGTATTGGTGCGCCCTATTTGAGGCGCCTATTGACGCTTCACCTCGGTCGTAAAGAGGCGTTGAAGCGAGTGCTTATCACTCCCCCGAGGCGGCACCACCCAACCTTGACGTGCAGCGCTTACTCACAGGAACAGTTTGCTCTAGACTGGGTCCTTAATGTCGCTCAGATTGTTTCGGAGGCATTGCCAGGTAAGTCTTTGAAGTCTAAAGTAGTTTTCGATGATTTAAACCTAGCACTTCAGATATATCCTCACATTACATAGTTGCTCTGCTAAGACCACTGAAGGATCAAACGTCATGCGAAACCTGCAGGACCAGTCTATACGAAAGACTTGAACAATTAACTGAACAATGGGGCTCGACCAAGGTGTTTACCTTCATGTCTTTGATTGTTTTCGATACATCTGACTTCTCCAGCGCACAATTTGAACTTCGCCTATATGCAGCTGATCCTATTTTGTTGTCCCTGTAGGGTATTATACTCATCCCGTTCATGACAGACTTTATTGGCTACGAAACCTGATGAAAAGTGTTTGATTTCTTATGATACGTGCTTCTGTAGTCTTTTAGGACGACTTTCCCTATGGCCTTGACATCTTATCTGTTTTTTTTTCACGTTAAATCAGCTATTCTGTCTGGCAACGAGAAGGACTCGATAGTGCCGCAGGGGCTGGGACAAATTTGCTTACTGTACAGACAATATCGGCTACCACTTCATCCTATAACATGAAAGAGCCCAATGATACTGCCAGCCTTTACTCGATAATTCGGGTTTGAGAGGAGAATGATCTCATGCTGGTCATGAACATCCGGTTGGTTGATTCAATGATATTGCACTGAAATTGACGATGTCCAACTCTGTACTGCAATGAATAGCAGCATGAATATAGTTCGTGGGAGAAATTGCTGTCATATATTCCATCCGGAAGTCGATGAGGATGGGACGCACTGACAGCTCGATCACGTCCTTCGACGTCGACTACCACGACGTTAACCACCACTATTCAAAGTCTCGCTCGAGTTATCAGCGACTTCTTCTAATAAACCAATCGCTCATCAATGTTGCATCGCAGCGATGGCATCGACCTTTGGAATGCTGAAGACACGTTTGGCGAGGAGCTCGAGGGTAAGCGTCACCCTGGCATTTGGGTCCTGGTGAGCTCAATATGACCATCTCCAATGTAGAGCTCGTTGAATTTGTCTTCTACAGAGACGAAAGGCATCTAGGAGCATTCAATGCTAGCAGTGGGACCGCTGGATCGTCCAAACGTATCCAACGCATCAACGGCACCGTCGACCGAGCCAACGACCGCTACCCTCACTCTCAGAGCGGCAGGACATACGAAGGGCTGCGGCTTTTCATGATGGCCATGAGCTTCGTCAACCCTCAGCACTGCTGTTGAGCATATTCCTCGGCTTTCTCACAGCGTCAGATTCAGCTCGCATGTCGATACGAAATCCCAGGAATCATTCTTGGTTGTTGGAATGGCCGTTGCCAAGACTATGGAACAATTGCAGTCGAACGATTCGCTCGGAACGTTTTTCCATAGTGTGCATCGCAGCCAATCAAATGGCGATTGCGACGCTTTGAGGGTCAACATGCGCGCCATTATATGGGCCAGGACCTCCCGGATATTAAGCCTACCAACAAAACTGCAATGAGCACGGCAGAAGTTTCACCATCTGTTTATTCTCCTTCGAATAGACCTTCAAAGGCGTCCCATCATGTGTAAAGCTTGTCGATGTTCCGGATTGGCTTCCTGCGGAGATATGGTGAGTGAATCAACGATCTTCTCTGACCAGCACCTATACCTGTTATTTCAGAGCTTGATGATATGGTATCTCAAGAAGACCACACATGTGTAGTCTTCACAAGCTGGGTGCCGTTCGGGATTTGCGCACAATTGGACATTGGAGAATATTTGGCCTGGTTCCCGTTGGATATGATATCGCCGACTAGGATCGTCGGAGGCGATAGACTGAAAGCCCAGAAACTACTGTCTATAGTTGCAAGCCTAGACCTAGAAGAAGGGAGGACTGATTGGTATGTCAGAATGTCGTTGCCTAGAGAGTATAGTAGTAACTCATACCTTCTGGGTTGATTGGAAGACGATGAATAGGCGTGCGGTACTCTAGCTTGTCCAGAACGATGTAAGTACACAGTGATATGCTCTGGTGCTCGAGTCTGAGCGCTTCTGTGGCAGTACTCCAAACTGAGACCATAGTCTGGGATATTGTCCAAATGCTGCAAGCAGCCGCAGTACACATCCCCAGACAAGGCTGAATGCCCTCTTGAGACGATCTGACGTCTTTGCTGCTACTTCTGCTGCTTGGTATTAGTCGGGGCAAGGCGCCTGTTCGTCCATTTTTTCTGCACCCTGTACAATCAAGTCGATATGGAGCCTTGCTGGCCAGCTTGTGTATGTCGGCAGAGACCAGCTTCAGTATCCGTAAAATTCCTAGAAGTCCTGAAAATTTCCTCTGTTAGCTTCATCCCCATAAGTCTACTTCATTGTGTTTAGGTCTTCGCGGTCGTCGCCGATACCACTCTGAGTTGAATGCTGGAGTCCAAGAATCGGGTCCTACTTCCCTGTTGTCCCTGCAACCGCAGGAGAGCTGCAAATAAGGAGTACGTGGCCCGATATCATGCCTGAGGCCGTCGCTTCGATGATGCACGGTGAGGGTGAAGGTGTCACGGCGTCTGTCAGCAAAGATCTGCGACAATATCCTCTTTGCCTGGCTCTCCTGCCAACAAGGCAGCTTCCAATCATGTCACGGTTCACATCACGAGAGATATAAAGACGCACCGGCTACTTTTCCTAGCTTCCCTCCGCCCACGATGTCTCTCCCAAGTACAAATATGCCCTTCGGTCGGTGCCACTTGAGCTGCGTTGATGATCCCGACTGACAAACTACTCGTAGTACGCCTTGGATCATCTGGGATGAAGGTATCGAAGATTATCCTCGGTTGCACAGTATTCGGGAGTTCCGATTGGTATAGTTGGGTGCAAGATGAAGAAGAGAGCATCAAGCAGATCAAGGCTGCGTACGTCATTGTCTACGACTTTTTCCAATACTTATCTTGTTCTTCATCAGTTACGATCTCGGAATCAACACCTTTGACACAGCCAATGTAAAGATTTTGCTTGCCCTTTGCACTAACCGACATTTGCCTGTGTTAGGTCTACTCTAACGGACAATCTGAAGTTATACTAGGGAAAGCCATAAAGCAGCACGATCTGTTACGGGATAGGATCGTTGTAATGACAAAGGTTAGTAGGGTTTGCATCGTTGTCACACGAGGATATCATCTGTGCAGGTTTTTCACCCAGTAACACGATCCATGAACGAACGGATCCCTGGTCGAGCATCAGCGCTCGCCGATTACAACGGATATGTGAACCAGTATGGACTCAGTCGTAAAGTCCGGGTCTACTGCCACTCAAATTTATATGCTCATGGATGGCTTCAGTACATTTTCGATTCGGTCAAGAGTAGCCTGGAGCGTCTGCAACTGGACTATGTCGACGTTCTTCACTGTCATGAGTTCGACCCTGAGACTCCGATCCATGAGACGGTGGGGACATTACGCCTTCTATTACCCTTAAAACTGAACTCCGGCATTTACTTAGATGCAAGCCCTTCATGATGTAGTCACAGCTGGTTATGTTCGATATATCGGAATGTCAACTTGTCGCGCATGGCAATGTACCCCATTTCTTCTCTCTCTCACGCTGTTATTATGTCCTGACATCATCTCTTCGCCTACGCAGTCCTCATCATGCAAAGTACTCTATTCAAAGATGTCATCTCGAGATTACTAACAATCTGCATTTGGAGATTACGCGCTCAACCATCGCTTGACGCCATTCGTCACGGTGGAAAATGATTACAATCTTCTCTATCGCGAAGACGAAAATGAGTTGTTTCCCACCTTGAAGGTTTGTTCAGTGTGCAGAATAATTTTAGCGGGATCTGACCTTCATCGTAGCATTTCGGTGTCACCTCTCTACCTTGGTCCACACTCGCTAGCGGTGCTGTCATCCTACCTCTGCATCAGCAACTTATTACACTTGCCAATATCAGGTATGTGTGTCTCATGTATACTGTATAATTTTCTCACTCGCACGGCAGAACTACTCAAAACCGTCCAAGGTGGCATAATACGATTATCTCGAGGTGATTCATACATCTGTCGACGTATCATACTCCTCACACCTCTTCCTATATCAAGAGTGGAAGAGATTGCTCGCCGGAGAAACATCACCATGACACAAGTCGCCGTTGCGTGGTCCCTTAGTCGAGAAGGTATAATCAAATGAAGGTGTTTAATTTAATGACCTATCTGTCCTTGGCGCAGGCGTTTGTGCCCTGGTCATCAACGCATCGTCCACTGACAACCTTTTGGACACTGTTGGTACGTTCACTGTATCTACTGTCATCTCGCGGTAATGATGTGTTTGATAGGCGGTTTGAATGTGGTGCTTACTCCCGACGAAAAACAGTATCTAGAAGAGCCGTATAGTCCTCAAACGGTTCATTATTGAAGAAGTGCGTATTGAACCCTGTTTCTCAGACCTCAGGAATATATTTCGCCGGTAGGAACAAATTGTATGTCATCATTACCTTGTTTTTATCGAGCGTACATGGTCCGTAGGCGTTGAAGAAGAAGATTGTAACGGTTGTTTCCTGATCAACGGCGTCATCCGTTGACCGTCCTGAACCAGTACGCGTGTCGGCGTTCAAAGAATGGAGATATCCTAAACTCCAACGATCAGGATTCAAAATCTCGCCGTTCTAAAGGGAAACACGAGTACTATATGTTGCAAAGCCATGGATGAAATTAAAATGTGTTTACTCATCAGGAAGTCCTTGATATTGACACCATGAGGACACACATTGGCTCGACTAGGCGCAATCGAGAGGGATGCGGAGACCAGGCCCTGAGTAAGTAAAGGTCCCGACGTCTGACCGCATACATGACCTCATTCACGACGTCAATAGACATAGAATTATCCCTCTATTCTCAGTCCTACAGCTTCTTTCCATGACAGCCTTAAAGGCGTTATAGATTACGCTCAAACATCTTTGAATATGGGAGTACAGGTGATCATTACTCCACGGTGGATTCGCTGTGGGGAACGCAACGAACGTAGAGGCCGTCTTCGGAAACGATAGTAGGTTGCCACGAGGATTCTAGAGGATATTAATGTCGCCCTGTAGAACCGGGGATGATAGTTCCGTAATCACCTTCTTCTCTCCAGCTCAGCGTCAAGGTGAAGCACGCTGATTGCCAACCGTGCGACATGTCCAAATTCTGTGCTGCCACCGAAAATTTGCCCCCTTTCACTTACTTTGGGATGATCATAGATAACGTTCCTGGAAATACAAAGTTCAGTCTCCGAAATCAGAAGCAATGCACAAACCCCTTCCCAATATCATCATACGCTAAACACGCCTTTACTATGAGATTGGAAACTTTCACAATTTCACTGGCCACTGACTTCATGGGATCTCATCGAGATCAGTACCTTTTTGATAAGTCACTGAATGAGTAAGTTGTAACCATCATCTGGAACGACAGAAACCGGAACCTTGGTCCGGATTGTCTCTTTATCACCCAATAGCGCACTTCTGCGTGAGTTAGGTGACCCATTGGACTGGATGACCTAGAGATGAGGATTGTGCCAAAACTTAAAGCTGTTGTAAGGATCTGAGAGCATTACCTTCTGGTATTGGGGTGCCTTTTCGCCCCAGCATCAGTGATAGACTCAATCAAACGTGTCGTCGCCAAACCCGTGGCTCTATGCTAGAATTGCATATTGTCAGGTTAAGTGGGTGGAAGAGTCGTGTCAGCATGAGGTACTCGCCCGTTCTCTTTTTTTTGTTGGAAATAATCTGTTATGCATGAATCCTCGCCGTATCAGCATGCGTTCGTTAAAAAGGAGGACTGACTTATTCCACGCGTTCTACGAGACGTCTCGTTCAGATAATTGTTCGACGGCGTTGAAACTAGTTCTCGAAATATCTGTACCGTTGTACTTCAGCCTACCTTTTGGCAGCTGAGAAACTTCCCTAGATCATGATTCAAGGATTATGCTGCCAGTGGGTGCAACATCATACAAGATCATTTACGCCAGCTCGAGGGAAAATCCATGTCACAATTCATGAGGTCGTGGCGGCGAATTCGACGTTCGTACTACACCTTCATAGTCACCGGTCAATTGTTGATACGACGTTAAGAAGAAATTAGCGAGTGTCCCGATAATATAGAAATTACGATTGAGCAGGTTGCAAAGACCGTATACAAGGCTTGGAACTCCGGCCGGTACCGCTTTCCAACTTACATTGTTACAACGATCTTATTATGAATGTGGCCGCAGTGACTCTTTCTGGCTCGGGCTGGCACTTTCTGTTTCCCGTTGAAAAACAGGATCCCCCCAATACCGCCTACACTGTACCCCGGAGATTGGATTCAAATAAGAACTTGCAACATCGACCACAAAGGCAAAACACCCATTCGAGCTTCGTCGCCGCAAAAAATGGTATTTAACCAGTCATAATCAAGGATGACCCGTGCAATATTTCTCGATGCGTCAGTGATCTTCATTACGACTTAAACGTCATGTCCACGAGACATTAATTCAAATATAAGACACCTGCTGCCTCGCCTCTGAGACAAAATCACAATGGTCGACTCGACTATGATGATCTCAGCTCAACAGCAAGATTACAGAAGCAATCCAAGAAACTTTCAAGACGAACATGGCCATCAAGTCACTCGTGATGCTGTCTTTACTATGCCAGTGGGTGGTACGCACTCTCCGTTTATATTTGTCCTCGGAAGACAGCTTAATTGAAGCGATCTAGATCCTATCGAGGCCACCGGTACTGGCTACGGCAATACTTTCGAAGCGACTACCTTATCTCAAGCTAGTCGACAACCTGTCTCTGCCTATGAGAGTATCTATTTTTCTTGGCAGTTCTTCACAACGCTGTTACATTTCTTTAGCCAACAGTCAGACCCTTGCTGGAAAATTCTCCAATTCCGAGCGCGTCGAGAGAGGTCGTGAAAAAAAGGCAAGTAACGGTGTTTACTGTTAAATGTAATTTTGTTACTTATGTGAAAGTTATGTCGTCATATAGATGGAGACCTAATCATCACATATAAATCCAAATACTATGTTTTATGTTCTGACTTTGTTCGAAACTCTCGCCTTCTCCGGTGTATATTTACATGCTGTATGGTGGTATTCAAACGCCTCTCTTGTTCTGCTTATCAATAGGTTGACCGTCTTTGCCAGCCATCGCCTTGTCCGGGAACTCTCCATCTTGTTGGCGGGCACTGTGAATATGCGTAACCGTCTTCTCCTGGAGGTCTGTCATGGAAACCCCAGTGTCACGATCCGCCTATGAACTGTTACTTAAATAAAGAGATAAGGCGTTGAATACAACGCACCTTGACAGACACTTCCGAATCTGTCGCGAGAAACTCATTCCATCCTTCCGCACCATTGATAGGAGCGGACGTTTGATACCTGCTTTTCGACAAGCTCTTCCGCTTCTCTCTTTCGATGACCTTTCGAACAGTTACACCTAGAATCCAGACAAGGCGAAGTGCATGATACATACCACGGGATCGTTGCCATGCACCGAACTAGTGGTACGAGGTTGAGAGCCAATCTTCTGGTCATAGGAGGAAATTTGGCTAACCTTGAGTTTCGAGTTACTCCCAGGAGCGCGCGAGTCGATATTTTTGAAGCTTTCTTGAGTGCGAATGGAACGACTTGGTACATGATGGTTGATGTTTAAGTCCAGTGAGTCTTTCCCAACTATGTAGAATTGTAAACTCACTGACGTCAGTGGTGTAGTTCCACTTCAGGCTCCAGTCTGGCGATCGCCGTGGAGCGATCAGGGTGGTTGCATAGTACTAAGTCGAAAGGAAGGCGGCTGAAAGTCAAGGGACTGGTAGGCGAAGTAGAAAATAGATATTGTCCAGAATATGGTCACGGTCTTTGAAATAGTACAGATTCTCAGGCAACAAAACCTGCTACACAATAATCGTTCGTAACTCAACACTACTAGAAACATTTCGCTAGTATTCACGGATGGACATGTACTGGATGACTGCAGCAGTGAATTCCTGTCTCTGTGGCCCAAATAATTATGCTTCCCGGCACCAGCTAGATCGTTCGCTACATAAATACACCATTAATAAAGTTCATCAATACTACAGAGGGGTGTACAAGTACCTTTAGCGCTGACCATTCGAGAACTATACTCTTTAGGCGAGCCTTGAGGCAGCCCTTGCATTCGTCACATGAAATGCATCTGTTCGCAAGTGCCTGAAATATACTCTCAATCTTGCTAGCCGTTATGCCTGAAACGCGTCATGATGAGTTCAAGATCGACTAGACGCATGTATCGACTAACCGGCATCAGCACTGCACACTAGATACGCTGCACAGAATGCCCACGCCCGAGCTAAAGACTTCTGGGCTATAAAGTCGCACGCCGAAGTAGCAGGATGGTGGGGCGGAGGTATAGAAAGCACACGCTTCAATGTGTTGATACGAGTTGTCTGGAGGTCAAAGAGACGCTTGAGATATATAGGATTTATGAGTTGCGTCAACTCGTTGCTCATTGTGGTGATGTTGAAGGATAGTAGGTGACTTGATGCAGCGGCGGCAAGATCTGCAAGATCATGACGCGACGCAACAACATAAACCTTCAGTGGCGAGAGCGGCATCTTGTAGCGGATATCCTTGAAGAGTGGCGAGGTGGGTGAGACGAAATCCTTGGGTTCCAAGCCATATTTCGGAAAGAGGTTGACTGCGGTCATCAGAGTGTCAATGCTGTGTCGGAATTGGAAGCATGACATGCGGTGGATAGCGTGCAAGATGATGTTGAGTGTTTCAGAGGTCTCTGGGATGGAAACACGAGGTGCATAGTGATCCAAATACTTATTAAAGCCATTCGTAGACGCAATAACGACTTCGTGGTAACGGACCTCGAAGAGAACGGAATCCAAGGAGACGAGCTGCGTATCTGGAAGATAATTGTGGTACTTGAAAGTTTTGTTGAATTTAGTTGAGACGGACTTCACGTCAGCGTTAGCCTGTGTTGAAGGGGTTAACTTCATGTCGAGGCGGAGAAAAAGATATGCTCACGGTGAGTGTGTTTATCTCGGAGTCTCTGCCTTCCAGTTGAAAAGCTACTCCAGTCCCAGCTTTATCACAACCTCCCTTGCCCGTATTCGTAATCAAGGAACCGATATCGGGCATAGCCATGTTATAATTATTACCTGCTGCGCCATTGATACAGTGAGGGTCCGTTCGCAATATTGTATCGCATTCTTCCCGATTCAGTCCGCTGGGTAAAGGATTCGATTCGCTAGCAGTTGGCCCCTGTGAGAAATGATAGGTACTTTGATCATCTAACAGAAAGAATACTTACGAGAGCCGGTACAGATACCATCCGGGGGCCTGGAAGGCCTTGTACTGTCTGAGTTGTATCACACTTTTCTACATCGGATACAGTGTTGAACATAGTCAATACAGGATCCAGGGCATCGTTTAATTCATTCGGCTGTCATACAAGTATGAGGACGTTGTGCGCGACGGCAAACAAGACCAGCGAAATCACCTACAGGCAATGTTGCTGTGCCGAAGTCATCATGTTGGAAAGATAATTGGGCAGTATCCAACGCCAAGATGATGCTTGGGGAGCCGAGAGTAGACGATGCTTGCTTCCGGTCAGGCGTCTGATTATCTATTCAGATGGGCGCTTGAAGCACTTAGCATAAAAAAGGGTCACCCACGAAATCAAAGGAAGATGTCACGTTTTTTGGAAGGGCCACGCTAGTAATACGCTTCGCCGTCTCCGACTCAAAACTGAAAATAGAAGGGGGCATGCAGGGCAGGGGCTACGCGTTAAGTCAATATCCTGATGAAGGAAAGAACAAACAGCCAAGCTACGGAAGGAATCGCAATCATATTTGTACCTGAAAGCGTAGGGAGAGGAAGACCCAGAGACAAAGTAGGCCTGCTGGCTTTCCGGCGATGGGAAGCCTTGGTGACACCTGATTTCAGAAACATTTTTTTGGAGTTCATGGAGGAGATACGGGGATAAAGACGAGGCTGTTATCATCGGAGGTCTGCCCTTTTTATCCGCAGGAACGCAGAAGACTGTAGCTGATACATCATAGCTCTGCCTAGCTCCATGCCTGCCGGACGTTGGAGTATGAGTGTTTTTTTCCCTCGCTGGACTCGAACGTACCCGTCTCGAGTCCTTGATAATTCGAGAACGACGTTATCATGCCTCCGGATTCAGCAAAGGCAAATATCAGCGAGGAAAAGGGGAGGAATGTCAGCTGTCTCGGGCTGTAAAGGTGAGGAGCGAAAACTTGCGCAACCGAGTGTGTAAAAACTCTCAGGAACCTATATGATATCACTGGAGTGCGTCAGTCTCGATCCACTTTCTATGTATTCAAATCAATACCATGATAGCCGAGTGGACACTGGCACTCAATGCAGTGGGAAGACCGAGGTTGTAAGAAGCTGGCATCATGCCACAAGTATCAGTAAGAAGCCACAATGACGAGTGTGGCGTCTTCGATTTATTCCGTTATTGGCTCGTGTCAAAAATTTTCCATAAGTGGCTCGTAGGGATTCCCTTAAATTAAACGTTTCAATGGCATATTGATTTTGAGGTAGGTCAATGTGCTAAATGATAGAAATATCTGTGATATCCGACACAATCTTCTGGAGGCGAGGACAGGCTGCTTTGATGCTCCTGGCAAACTCCTCACACCGCGACCACCCAAACAGCCTCACAGTCTCCACCCTTGGAAATAGCACGATCGACTCTATAATCCGCTGTCTCACCACACTCTCGGCCCTCACAGTCATCGATGGATTGATACACAACTTCGTGATCCCTGTGAGGAGGTGCTCGTATCTAGGGGTCACACTCAACCACTCATCCGACACGTTAAATTCCACGAGGGGAAGATCGAGGGTGTCGATGGAATCATGAAGAGCGATGTTCTGGAAAAGAATTTGCACGGCACTCGCGGGTGGCGGTGGGACGGTGCTGAGAATGACAGAGCCGTAGCAGACCACTCTCCGGAGCTGAGGCAGGGAATCAGGCGAAGAGAGTAGTCGAGATAGGCACTCTACCGTTGAACTGATATCTATCAGCTCGGGAAGAGAATCTGGGATAAGAAAAGCGTCGTCGGTGATTACCCTGAGCATGAGAATGCCGATGGTGGGATGGCGCGATAGAAAGGGCGTAACGTGGCTTAGGTGAAGATCAAGACACCGGATGTTGAGTTGTTTCAAAGCTGGAAGGGAGAGGGAGGGCAGCACGTCGCGAATGTCTACGTCTACAAACGAGACTTGTGTTAGGGGTGACAACATCATTATGTTGAGGGTCCAGTCGCGGAAGAAATCTGTAAACATGAAATGTGCGCGGGAGAGGGTGACATCCTTGAGGGTGTTGACAATGGGTCCGTGGAACTTTGCCCCTTCGGGATACTCGACTTCGGGTGCGTTGTTTATATTGAGTGTTAGGCACCGCACGGGACGCAGGTGACAGAGGAGGCTGCAGATGGACGCACAGCAAGCCGTAGGGGAATACGACACTGGCTCCTCGGAGAGCCCTGGCATTGGGAAGTGCAAAGATAAAGACTGCAATACTCTCTGTGTCTTGAAAAGTCTCGTTACTTGCTCCATCTCCTTGAGGCACTCCTCCTGCGAAAATTGGAAGGAGAGAAAACCAACGGGGCACTTCGACGAGAATGAAAGTCGGAGAGCAGCGATGCTGTTGAATGCCAGACGAGATTCGGAGCCACCGAACCGCAGACTCGGAGTGGTCAAACGTATGCCGTAGAAATTTGTATGGGGGGAGATGAATTGTGCAAGCGCTACGGCATTGATCCTTTTACACAAGCAGGAAACGGCGATGAGACTGGGAAGGTCAAGGTCTTGAAAAATGAGGAATAGAAGTTCGTTTGGGAGATTGATGAGGGTGGGCATCTCTCCAGTGATCAGTATGAGGCCTTCAAGTATAATCCTAGTGTATACGTGTGACGGATACTTGGTTTCCCTAGATTGAGCAGGATGGAGGCCAACGGTGGTGGTAGTTCGAACGCGAAAGAAAATGCTCGGGTCGGCTAACCGGCCTAGCTCCTATTTGATCACCTGTTTTGCTCTCTTCCCCTTTCACCCGCACAACTTCGCTTGCACCTTTAATTACCTGCTGGAAGACTGTATGACTGACCATCCGAGCTGTCGTCGTGACAGTGCTTTCAGTAGGTCGTTGCGACCGATGCGTTGCTGCTACATCTGTAGCCTTTTTTCTCACTACTACTATACTAGCGCTGACCTGATATAGCTTTAAGAATGACCCCCGTCGGGGTAACATCCTACGTTTCCCTCACCCCGTCGTGGAGGAAATCCGCTGCTATGTTTCCTACCGTTCCTTTCGTATCGTTGCTTTGTGGTGAGATTATTCATTGTTGTTCATACAAACACCTTCGGGGTCCCTCTCGGTTTGCTGGTATGCAAGTAGGTTTCCATATTCGTTCCCTAAAAAGGATCATTTACTAGTGTGAACGTTACTACTTCATATTCTACTTTAAGCCGTAATTGGGGTCCGACGACTCATGTACGGTTTGACAGTTATGTTTGCTTGTGATCGATGCGAATTATTGGAGTTGCCAATATGATGCATGGTGGCTGCGAACAGATTCCATGAATCTAAGAATCGAGTTATGAATGTTGATCTCTACAGAGCAACCGAATCTCGTATTCAATGGGCTTCTCGGCAGATGGTAAAGCAGGCATTAAACTTATCTATATCTGAGAAATTATCCTCGACATATAATTCTATCTACTCATCTTCAAGAAGTGAATGTAAATTAAGCAGGGAAAGAAGTCGAAGGAACATATTTTCCTCCGCCTTTCGAAAAAATATCCTACAAAAGCTACGATCAGTCACGCGTTCAAGACACAACGGCAGTAAGATATTGCATACCTTGGTAATGCCTCTGAAAATCATGATTAAAGCTTCCCGACTCTCCCACAACGGGTAAACAACCACAGCAAAGGCAGAGAAGAAAGTCCAAATGATACCGATGACAATCCACGCTGTCAACCCCCCGGTGCCATATATCGTCGAAGCGAAGAAGAGTGGTAGCGGTACTATTATAATCAAGATCAATAGCTTCATTGAATGCGTGAGTTTCGGCACGAGGACAGTTAAGGAGAAACTCGGCCTCACCAACACCACTGATGACCAGGTGGCGAAATTAAATGCTTTCTTTAGTGCAACCGGATCGAGGTCTTCGTCGTCGATACAGGCTTCGTGCGCTGAGGACACGTCCGGTGACTTCTCTTTGTGATCCAGATCATCGCATGTAACTTCGTCCTTTGATTTAGAGATGCCAGGAATGCTTTCAGGCCGATTAAGCGAACGAGTAATCTCGAAATCGAAGTTTTCAGGCCACTAGTTGGTTAAATTAGACGATGCGGACCCGGATGAAGGAAGCCAACCCTACAATAAGAGAGGATACAGTTGCTATAATGCCTCCGACTCCGATAGATGCTAAATTGCCGGCTAGCATCTCATAATCACCTATTGAATGGGAGTGGAATTAATAATGGAATGTCCTAGACAATCCACACACACCTCCGCTGGTCTTATGTTGTGTGAACGTTAGAGGATGTGCCAAAGCATAGAAAAGGAAGATTCACGGTGACATTAATAATACCACCGTTAAGGCATGTGGTCGTTACAAGCCATGCAATGATTCCTGCGGCAAATCCAGCAATCGAACCAGCTATGCAACCCCACTTATTGGCTTTATTCCATGTGATACAAAGAGCGATGGGTACTACACCCGAACCAAGGATAACTCCCATGAAGGTCTGAGAGCTGTTAATACTGACTCTGGTGATCAGGAAATAGCTCACATAAAGCCACCCCATGGAGACACCAATGTAGAAGAAAATAAGCCCGGCCAATCCCATGACAATTGCGTATACAGCAACCATTGCATGGCCAATCTTCAGAACTTGCTGCTCTGTCGCTTTGGGGTTGAGATATTTCTAGAGTGAAGGTCAGCAATGCTATTATAGGCCACCAAAGAGAAACAGTAGAAACGGGCCTTATAAACGTCGTAAGTCAAGAGAGACGAAACTGCTATAAGCTCGGCTGACGTTGCGGACGTAACAGCAAGGAAAAGAAGGACCAGTAGAGCGGCAGCGCCCGATTTCCCAAGGAGAGCTGAGGCTGCAGCTGCAGCTGGTAAACCGGCAGAGACGTCTGCCGCTGTTAAAACTCTCATATCTGGATCGCCAGTCAAAGCGACAGCTGAGAGACCTAGGGTGGTAGCCAACGTAAAAGGAATGGCAAACCTGCGAAAGTGTCGTAAAAAACTCAGAGATTGCTCTTAGCTTAATAAAAAGCACCGACCAAGCCAGTCCTCCTAATAAATAAGCCTTGACAGTACTCGCAGGTCTACTGGCAATGGCGCGCTGCCAATATGCCTGGTCTTGGAACACGGTTGCAAAATTACCTATAATGTTGATAACACCGAAAATGAGTCCGTTCTTTGACCTCAAAGTCACGTAGGATCCATGAGCATTCCCTGTAACAGGATGAGACATGGCGGCCGAAGTGAGAAGCTCGTGCATCTTCGCCGGGCTTCCGATTTTGTCACTCGTTGCATAGACGGTGAAGACGAACGTCTGGGAAACGATTCAGTCATGGAACCAAACAATGCGAAGCTAGTAGAGAACGCTGTCATACCAAGATGATGGCAAAAAGGACAGTTGTATGGGTGCTAAAAGAGACTTAGATGCGTGTGTCGGATAACTATAACGAGACGCGTACTAATCACATAAAAGCGTTGATCGCATTCCTCCGACGACAACATAGATTGCCACACCGAGGGGGATCAAGAAGCAAGCCTAATGACGTTGTCAATGCGTGGTTTTTTACGTGTAAAGGTCCTAACTGCTTACGGCGAGTGTGCTCATGCCAGTAAGGTCAGTGACAGTAGCGCTTCCGCCGAGAATGAGCATGGAGCTCACGATGATATTCGTAGCGAGCCTTCAAACCCGCGTGAGTATACAAGTCGGCGAGAGAATCTACGGTAGATACCCGAAGGACATAAAGACGAGGTGAGCTGTCTTTCCCCATCGAGTACCCACAATTTCCAGCCATGTGTGGGCGTATGGCGCGTTGAGTTTAAGTTTGGCCGCCAACTGTGTGGAAATGAAACAGCGAATATGAACGGGGCACGGTAAGAACAACATCGGAATTACTTGCCATTGCGAACAGAAGGACTTGAATTGTGGCCCCGGCTGCGCAACATAGTATTACCAGTTTGTAAACGATTACTTACTGCGAGATTATGGAATTACTGACAAGCATACCAATACGGACCGCTGATACCTAGGAGAAGTCAACATTTGGCAGCAATCAGGGCCAACATGTTCGTACCGTATTTATACGCCACCGCCGAACTTTGAAGCTACGAAGAACATCAGAGTCAAAACCAACCCTAGTACTACCTACAAAGATCATCGAAACGTACCAACGTCGCCGCCCATGTCCACTAAAAAAAACCGGGTTCACACGATAGTCATCTTCGGAGTCTGCACTGAAGTAACAGCTGTACGTACAGCAGAAACTATACCCGACGCGATCAACCCTGATTTTACGCTTCGTGAAGCACTACTGAACTCTTCCGAGTTCTTCGGTGAAAATGCGGTGTAACGGGCTTGAATTGCAGTCAATCCGACCATGAATGCGCTGAAAAAAAGGCCTATGCCTGTTGTTCCACGTCTCGGCATTACTGCATCTCGAAGAGTACACCGAGATAATGCCTACCGACAACCACTAGGAAGTATAAAGATCGTGAGAACAGAAACGTGAATCTCATAGTAGTAGTCACCTCCATAACCTGCTCCTTGTGGTAATACTTGTGTTCCATCCGACATTGTGCGCGACACGTCTCGGCGGAGAAGTTGAGAATTGAGTGTAGGACCATCCTTATCTTTGCCTGTTGGATAAGCTGATAACGTTTAATTCGAGAAACCGTGTGATGCATAGATGCATATCGCCTTCTTTTTTGATAGTGTCCGTTTAGTCGCCGTTGCCAATAACCAAAACTAGATCGCCGCCGGCGTTCCCCTTTCGGTCCGGGATGCCGACATGAAAGGGATGGAGGATGGATGGGACATATTCCGTACCCCAAAACGTTGTTCAGAGCATCGCATAACGCGGAGAAATAGATAGGAAAAACCCGAATAGCACAAGTTCTGATTTCCCGTCCCCAATAAAATTATTAGAAATCATTACAATTTACATGTATATTACATGCAAGCAGAATTGCTACAAGAAGAATGACATCAGCGCGGACCTCCGGTATTCCGTTGTGAATTCCAGGAATGCAAATCCCTGACCCCTCAGGCTCCGCTCGACTCCGATCGAATGAATGTATGGCTCCCACCATTCATTTAAGTAATCCGTCTGTCTATCACGGCCTAAAATTCACTGCTTTTTAATCTTGGCGAGTACCTCTATTCGTGTATAGGACATTCACAAGCTTCACAGGAACTGTAACACAAGTTGCTTGACGCCCAATGCGACACCGTCTTTCTTCTTAATCATGTGATCGTGATTTCGTGACTGTGGGAACTATATCCTTCTTTGAGAATGCCCTCCAGCCTCCTCGGATATGATGATCTACCATGACTTCCTACGTTATTTCATCGCGGGCCTACTTCAAGATATTCTTTCATACTGCCAAGCACCCACATCAACCCGTTAATGGTGTACTGCTTGGCAAGGAGGAAGCAGGAATCGTAACTATCGTCGACATCATCCCTCTTCTGCACCACTGGACAAGTCTAAGCCCTATGATGGAGATTGGTTTGGATTTGGTACGCTTGCCTGTCTCTCTACCTTGTAATCGTCTGACTTTGAGCTTGCAGGCAGGTAGGACCGCAAAATCCATGGATCTGAAGCTGGTTGGGTACTACCAAGCATCTGAACGGATAGATGATACCGCTCTGGCTCCGGTCGGTGAAAAGATTGCTTCAAAAGTGAAGGAAGGATTCGGTGCGGCTGTCGCCTTCGTGGTGCGTGTTGATCTCTTGGCCCACGTCGTTTTCTCATAGGGATGATATTCAGATCGACGGCAACAAGTTGGGAACAGGCGATGCTGCTCTCGTCGTGCGTATCATCCAGCTTAACTTCCGGCTCCATTGTCACTGATTCGCATAAAGCCGTACGTCTCGCAAGGGCCATCTTGGCGATGCAACCCTGCAGATTTTGCACCTGGCTCTTTATACCAGCTAGAGTCAGCCGATTTACCTGCTCGAGCGGTCAAACTCGTCAAGGAAAGGCGCTTGTATCAGAAGTTTGGTGATTTCGATGACCACCTTGAAGATGTGACCATAGGTATGTGTGCTGGGCTGACGTCTACTGCTCTGGTTAATCTTGCTGGCGCGTAGATTGGTTAAAAAACAAGGATTGCCTACCTCCTGATGTTTTGTAGGCAGTAACAAGCTCATGATGCTATTTTACCATATCCATTGTGGTCCTATTTGTGGCAAGAAGGATGGCACCTGAAAGACTTCCTCTGGATCAGGTTAGCCACTCGCGATTGCCCCGCGCTGAAATACGATCGAGTTACCTGCTCTCCTTCCATGGCCAGTCCCATTCTCTGATCTTAGGTCTCCAATTATCCCCGACGCGACGATTGCCTTCTCTTTGTGTCTGTTATCACTGCATCATCGTCTGCTTTCCGTATAAACTCTCGGTCCTTCAAGCACATGTCATTACTGTTCCCGAACTTCGCAGGTCGCCCAGCATTCTGAGCCCTTCCAAGAAACGGACGACGCTCGCGATCGCAGTCTTGCGTATGCCATTGATCCTGTTACTTTAACGGACTTCTGACACCAAGGAGTGAACGTTGTCTCCTTGGCCACTTACGGGAGGGGTTGGTAGGTCTTTTCCACTGCCCAGTGTCCAGATCCTTCCCCCATAAACTTCTTTGAATTCAAAAATCACGATTTTTGCTGCGTGAACGATGTCCCATTAAGTCCACTTCGCTGTTTTCTCACCTGCAGCTGCTGACTATCTGTATAGGAAATATAACCACATATTCAGGATGAGTATCGTCGCTCGGCTACGACAGCAGAATGCTGAATATCATCGACGTTCCACCGGTTCTCCACGGTGATACTCGGCCTGCTACTTAGGCTTCGCGGCTTACAAGTCGGCGGTACCACTTTACTGCTGAGACTAACCACGGGTTTATTTTAGACTGGGCATCGGCACCCGCTGTCAGGCTTGCGAATTCTGTAAGATTCTGTACCGTACAGGTTTACCTATATCAGGCTGCGCGATAGAGTCACATTACTTATTCCACTACGGCATTCTCTGGCATTCTTTGACTCCTTGACAGATCTGCCAAGAACTAGTAGTTCTTCAATTTGATCAGTTCCCCCGCGGAGCTGAGGAAACTCGAAAGATACATGGGGTTTTGTCTAGTTCGAACCACCTCGCTCAGAGCGGAACGACTAAGGAAGTCACTAGGATATCCTGCTGAGATTTACTTACTGGACTTATCCCGGCAACACGCAGCCTTCATGCTTCGGGAGCTTCCCGTGCCTTGGCAAGAAGCAGAGCTCGCCCCTTGTACGTACATTGCCAAAATAAGCATTCATAGCCTTTGTTGGATGGATGGGCTTGATTCCTTGCCATGGAAGCACAGTCGTGACGCACTCAGCCTCTGGGTGCCTAGCTCAAGGACGGGCGCCACGCTTTTCACTTACCACCCATTTCTCGCCGTTCTTCAACTTCACGTCTTGTCTTCAAAACATACCCGTCCTGAAACCGGGTGTATCCATCTCCTTTCCGTCATTGATCGTAGTAATTTCATTTTTCGGAATCAGCAGCGGCCAGGATGGCAACTGCAGCACCAATTGATGCCGTGCATGTGCGCTTGAATTATCCACTCCTTTGCTGAACACCATGGGTCTCGAAGACTCTGACATCTTTCTTTTCCAGCGAGCCGACACTATCAGCCACAAAGGTTTCAGTGTACCCGATCCGTATGTGCGCCTTATTAATAAATAGTCTAATACGGCGTTAACGAAGGTTTCAACCAGTTTTGCTCCCAGACAATCGCCTCGAGGGACTTTCGTGAGCGCTGTGCTCGCCACTGCACTGTTCCGATGCTGGCACATTCTGATATTCTTCTCTGCATGGGGAACACTTATCACCATCCTCAATCACCAGGGCCATAAGCTTTACTTCGCGTCGACGCTCCTCACTGTGTTGGTCTATTATAACATACTACTTGATCCGACGTTTATTATAACTCATGTCGGTTCCATAGGGTCGGTACCGTGCTTGGTTTCGTCATTTCTTATCGTACAACTTCGTCGTTCGAGAGATACAACGAAGGCCGGCGGCTATGGTCGCAAATCATTCTGGCGAGCCGGACTTTTGCTCGGACGGTGTGGTTCCATATACCAGGTGCCTGCTATCCATTTCTTATGCCGGACTTTTCTTGACTCTGTGACAATAGATCCGCATGCGACGGAATCTGCTTCTGCAGAGGAACTCAAGGCACGGGCAATGGTGGAGAAAAAGACCGTGGTCAATTTACTCGAGGCATATGCTGTGGCCATCAAGCATTACCTGCGTGGGGAAGATGGCATTTACTACAAGTTCGTCCGTTTCAGTCGCGTTTTTTCGCGTCTAAGTATTTTTGAATTCCAGAGACCTGTACTACCTTGTCAAATTCCTTCCCGCCTATGCGCTTCCTCCAGGCATTCCTTCCCACCCGGACCAAAAGGAAATAGACGAAGGACATTCGCTCGCTCCGACGGATTCCCCTGTGCGACCGACAGCCAACGGCAATCGCCAGTCTTTAGATCCCTCCGGTGGCAACATACTGCATCACAGAACTTCGGTATCCTCCGCGTCGTCACCTGCAGGTCTACCCTTACCAGCGACAAGCCCGATCTCAAGAAAACCAGTGTTCTTGGAGTCTCTGAGGAGTCCAGAACCCAAGGTACATCACGCGGACCCGCACAAAGATAAGATGATATTGACCAAGGCCGACGAAGTATACCTACTACCCGCTAGTATGCCTCCAAAATATCACTTGTTCGATCTATTCCCATTCTCGTTATTCATCCACCTTCTTACCAAGCGGGGTAAAGAAATCAAGGGCAAGAAGGCAGCTAGGATGAGGGCTAAGATGAGGGACAGAGGTGTCTCACACAATCTGCCGCTAGAAATATCCCTGTATCTCGTAAGCATCGCCGATGATCATACCAGCTGAACATCACAACTGACAAACCGTCCAGAGCTCATATATATCGGCGCTCCAAATACGGAAAGCGATGGATGTACCCACGACAAGTAAATATCTATATTTTAATTTCTGGGAACTTATTGGTTTGACATATGCATGCGACAGACACACTGCTGGCGGCGCTCAATCAGCTTGTTGACAGTCTCACCGGTCTCGAACGTATTCTCACGACACCCATCCCTTTCTCGTCAGTACATTGTGTCCCATGATGATATTATCCTCGTGTCACTTAACTGAATTTTAATTCAGTTACTCCATTCACCTCTGGGTGGTAACAATCCTGTATAATTTGTGTTTGGTGAGATCTGCTGCTTTGCGTAGGAGCCTGACTTAACGCCGCCACCACTTAGCCGTTCCAAATCTGGCAGGCCTTGGGGTGGATCACTATTCCAGCCTCTTCGATCCTGGTACGTTGGCGTGCTTTCACCCGTAGCACATCAACATGTGATGTACCGAGACCTCGACCTCATGTTCTCCCCATAGAGCTTTATATTCTTCGGGTTCCTGGTGGCTGGGGAAGAAATAGAGAGTGCGCCTCTGAAGCTTTGCCTATCTCGTGATAAGTTAGACTGATGCTTTCTTCTGATCAGATCCCTTCGGATATGACAAGAATGACCTGGTAACGACTAGCTTCTCTAGATGAAACGTACTTACTCGTCACTCACCTGTGCCTCCATAGAACATGGATCATTTCACTTCGAACATCATTCGTCAGCACCCGTTCTACTGCTCGATGGGCTTCCGAAGAGACTAATTCTACTCTTTATAGGCAACGAACTCAGGGCCATTACCTCGGCAGTGGCGCCAGATCCTGCTCGTTGGGCCTTTGCGCCGGAAAACGACCTGCTGTTTGCCACGAATTATGATAAGGACGAACGGGTATCACCGGACGAGTGGGCACGAAGAGGATCTGCACAGATGCAGGCTGCCGCGAGCTTTATCTAATGGTATTTCCGTTTGGGGACCCGGCGATATAGACACTGAACGACCAAAGTGATGCTGGAGGTCAGGACTTTACACAAAAAGTTAACATTACTAACTACGTTTTGGACTTGCATAACTTTACATACACTGCATATATAGATGCATCCAGTTGCCTGCATATTTTATAGAGTACCTACATTGTCGTTACATTTTTTGTTGGACTTGATCTGAGCCCATGGTATCGTAATCCTAAAATGGCAATCTTCCTCTGACTCGGTAAATTTTGTTATGAGGCTTGGTTATCGCCTTCCATCCATTCAATTTTTGCCATCGTACACCCGCCAGTATCATCATATCCATCGCAGCATTTCCGACATGACGACGGTGAACAAAACAACCCATCCGTTCGACAAGACGCAGCTGGAGGCCCTGTTGAGCAGGAGATTTTTCTACGCGCCTGCATTTGAGATCTACGGTGGTACGTGGCATACGATACTGCTGGATATATGCAGTTCTGAAGATTCTATGTAGGCGTTGCTGGATTGTACGACTATGGCCCACCTGGCTCGGCCCTGCAAGCCAACATTATCTCTGAATGGCGGAAACACTTCATCGTAGAGGAATCAATGCTCGAACTGGATACCACCATAATGACTCCATCTCCTGTCTTTGAGACCTCTGGACATGTGGCGCGATTTGCAGATTGGATGGTCAAGGACACGAAAACAGGCGATGTGCTTCGAGCGGATCATTTGGTGAAAAATGTTCTGTCAGCACGCCTGGCAGATGACAACGAAGTTAGACTGGGTACCCAGCAACCCGTAGATCCTGCGGCTGCAAAAAAGAAAAAGAAAGACAAGACGCCGCCTAAGGTTGCCTTGGATCCTGCCGTTGCGAAAGAATATGAAGTGATTTTAGCTCAGGTCTGTATTGTATTGCCATATCCGTTCCGCAGGCGAACTAACTAGCAAATCTGGAGGCAGCTAGACAACTATTCTGGTCCAGAACTGGGTGAATTGTGCAAAAAGTACAACATACGGAATCCTGACACGGACAACGAGGTTGGAGAACCTCAGCAATTCAACTTGATGTTCGCGAGCAGTATCGGCCCGACCGGCCAGCATCCCGGGTATGCCTAGCCCCTCCCTCCTAATGTGCTTTCTCCCTCTCATGTCACACACTCTAGCTTTCTGCGGCCAGAGACAGCCCAGGGCCACTTCCTCAATTTCTCCCGTCTCCTCGATTTCAACAATGGCCGTGTTCCCTTTGCCTCTGCTCAGATTGGTCGATCCTTCCGTAACGAAATCTCACCACGCGCTGGTCTTCTTCGTGTCCGAGAATTCACAATGGCCGAGATCGAGCACTATGTGGACCCTGAGGACAAGAGTCATGTTCGGTTCAAAGAGGTCCGCGATGTTATTCTCGTCCTCCTTGATCGTCATGTGCAGGCGAGCGGTCGCACTGAGGTGGTCGACATGAGTGTAGGCGAGGCTGTGGACAAGGGGATCATCGCTAACGAGACACTTGGATACTTCATGGCACGTATCTACCAATTCCTGCTCAAGATCGGCATCAATCGTTCGCGGCTGCGGTTTAGGCAACATATGGGCAATGAGATGGCTCACTACGCCACCGACTGTTGGGATGCAGAAATCGAGAACTCGACTGGCTGGACCGAATGTGTGGGATGCGCAGATCGTGCTGCATATGATTTGACGGTGCACTCGAAGAAGACTGGGCACCCCCTCGTTGTACGGCAATACCTCAAAGAGCCGATTGTTACGGAGAAGCTTGTCGGAGACCTAAACAAAAAGCTAGTTGGCAAGTCGTTCAAGCAGGATGCCGGCGGCCTGACGAAGCACATCGAAAACCTCGACGAACCGGAGCTCTTCAAGCTGAAGGAAGATCTATCTAAAGGGTAACAAAATTATATTATCTCTGTTCCGTTCAATTAAATGGTTTTCTCACGTTTATTGCTTTAGTAACGTCAAGATTGAAACCTCGGAAGGGAAGACGTTTGAACTGTCTCCGGAGTTTATAACCATCGAAAAAAAGACCTTCAAGCAGAACAGTTAGTACCGATTACCGGAAATCTCCATTGATTGGCTGATTGGATCACTATCAGTTCGTGAATATACTCCGAACGTCATTGAACCTTCCTTTGGCCTCGGGCGTATCCTGTACACTTTACTGGAACACAACTTTTGGAGTAGAGAACAAGACAAAGAGCGAGGGGTGCGCATCATTATTCATTAATTGAATCGAACGTTCATCTGACAACTCTTCGATGCAGGTACTATCGCTTCCCGCTGTGGTAGCACCGACTAAGGTCCTTATCGTTCCCCTAAGTTCCCGGGAGGAATTCGATCCCATAGTTGCAGAAATCTGTACGTCTACCATGGTGATTGCTCATGATGAGGTGACACTGACCCCCTACGCTCCCATGACAGCTGCTAAATTGCGTAGAGCGGGCGTGTTCTCCCGTGTCGATGACTCCAACGTATCTATAGGGCGTCGTTACGCTCGGAATGACGAACTGGGAACACCCTACGGAATCACGGTTGATTTTGCTTGTGAGTACTCGACTACGTCATTTTTTTTTCCGATTGGGAAAATCATCCCTAATGGCATGTTAAAACAGCCGTGCAAAATAGGACTGTAACGTTGCGGTGAGTTCCCCGTCGCCTTCTTTGATATCAGGTACTGATTAACCTGTCTATCTGCCTTTGCCATGATATTCAGCGAGAGAGATACCATGGATCAGAGAATTGGCACGATGGACGAGGTGATTGCGGCTGTTACGGATTTGGTAGAGGGGAACATCGAGTGGCCTGAGGCTTGCGAGAAATTACCTGCGTACGATGGCGTGCAAGCTGTCGATTAATGAACGAACGTACTATCACGTTCGAGGAGTAAATGTATTGTTAATGTAAAGAGCTGATAGAACTGACGATCTCGGGCGGCAGGCTCTACTTGGTAACGAAAACCCGGCGGGAGCGGCTATCCGGTGTGTTCTCATCTCAGCAGGTATGTTCAAGTTGTTGATGATCAAGGGTGATTCCCGAGGAGGTACTAAAATACGCGGGGGGAAGACAAAGCAACCATGCAATGTGCTTATTAGCCTGCCATAGGGACAAGGAGCTTGCGTAATGCGGGGCGAGGAGAGTTATTGAATTATCAATGGACTGGGCCTACTATTCATAGGACGCAACTCGTGAACAGAGTTATCATCCCGCTAGTCGGATCTATGTTGAATAGATCGAGGGGAAGAGACCATGTTTATTTTCGGTCTCGGGGCTAGAAGAGACGGGGAAGTTCGCTACGGGAAGAACAGAAGAGATGAAACAGGGAAAGAAGGAAGCAGCTTGGATATGTTGGGAAGACAAGGGTAATAGAGTGGGGTCACAGCATGTTTTAGTGTTTGCGAGGTAAGCCTGCCTGCTACGAGAGAGGAAGTTGGGATGCCTGTGCTCGGCGGGGGAGCCTGACGTATACACGTAGGATAGACGCTGCGTGGGATGAACGTTGGGCATTGTTTAGTTAGATAACGGTGATCACTTCCATGCGACCTAAGCCCTGCAGGTGTCGGATTCACAGTGGCAAATCCGTTCTGAGATAGTCCGTGTAGTCATTCCTGGCAGGATACATAATCTGGGCTATCAGCAGGGGGGCGTGTGTAATAAGCGCCGTGTACCTGCACATCGTACGTCAGATAGAGAGTAGGCTCGGAGGTGGTAACTTACCAGGGTGAGGGCGACACGTGTGTGGGAGAGACCGCAGCGCGCGCGCCAAAGTCCTGACGGTCAGATGACGGGCGGCCCGGCGGAAATCAAGTGTCGCCCTCGGCAGATATCGCAGCCGCTGGTCCGGGACAGCGCGACCGAGCACGCAGGGGGCGAGCCTCGGGGCAGGGGGCAGGCTGGGATATCACGGAAAGAGGGTATTTCATCGATGAGCGCGATAGCATGTTTGGCGTATGTTTGTTTGAAAGAGAGGCATAGCACGTTGGAGGACAAGGAAACGAGGCGCAGATATGCACAGGGTTTAGGGACCAGGTTAATGAAACCCCGAGAAAAATCCTGTTTGCACGCCTTTCCCAAGGACGTGAGTAACGAAAGGGAAAGATTAACAGAAAGATGGCCGGCAAAGTGGCCTTAGCACTCGCCCTCCAGCACGGCGATGCCAGGGAAATTAGCAAGAGCTGATTAATCTTGGTTGCCGCGTTTTCCAGGGAACCCCAGAAGACTTGCAGCGTGCCCTTGGGTTCTGACAAATTAGAAAAAGGAAATTGGATTTTTTCAGAAAATGAGAATAGCCGGCGCTCATTGAAACAGAAACGGACGGACGGCATGAGAACGACGAGATCTGGCTGATCCCTGCTGAATCTCGCGTCGTCGACACATGGCCTTCCAAGAAGGCACACTATCGGAGACGGGAGGTAACTCGATGAAAATAAATATAATATTAAAATAAGGTGTGATGTCCGGCTCCGGCCTGCGTGCCGGAAGCAGCATATGAGATAATTTAAAATAGATATAAGAGCGCAAGGTTTTGCCGCTCATTTTCTTTCCTCCAGCCCAAGTCCCCACCGTTTCTCGTCTTCGCCCCCCCTTCGCTCGCTGGTCCCTTTGTCTCCCCCCTTTGCTTTCTTTGTCGTCGTATTCTTCGTTATGTCTTCCCGCGACGCGTCCAAGGGTGTTCCGTCAAATCTCCTGGCTTTCCCGAGCCTGTCTTCGTCTCTCCATGCGCTGCCACAGGCCACCAGCATGAAGGGCGTCTCGCTGCACCCGAACATGTACGGCCAGCCTGCTAGCGAGGCAAAGGTCCGTCGAGTGTATTTCACCATTGGTTCGGAAGTGGCTGATCGTGGTTATTGTCTCCAGCTACAAAAGGCCTTGTCGAAAACCGCGGCAGCGCACCCTTCGCAGAATCCTGCTATGACTCCGTACATGCGACCTGTGAGTATAGTTCATTTACCTCTGGTCCTCTGACTCAGTGCTGACCCTTTATGTCAGGCCACTCCATCGTCACATTGCGACTCCTCACCTCTCATGATGCGGAAACCGGTATGTTTTCTTGGATCACCGCGTCAACCCGGTTGCTGATAATGGCGTCGATGCAGCAAAAATCAAAATGAACGCGTCGTTCAACTATCTTTCTTCCCTCTGGCCTTTCCTGTTCATTTAGAACACCCAGGGACTTTGTAGACCTCCACTCTTGGCTGTTTGCTAGTCTTCAGCTATATGCTGCATTTTGCTTTCGTAGGGCTTTCGTTTGCATCACATCACATCACTTAGACCATCATGCATTTTTTCATTCATCATCTTCATCGGCTTGGTTTTATCATTTATCTTGGGCTTTTGTGCATTTCTACTACCTTACTCTATAATTTGGATATTATAGTATAGACACCTTCGGGTCCTGCTGCAATTGTATACGGGTACTGCGTGCTTTTTCGGAACTCTGATTCATCTTTTGACATGAGCTTCAATGATGATGAACGTGAACATTCGGACTGTGATAGATATTCGTTCATATTCAAGGTTTACGTGCGTGATCTTACGTCACTATATCGAAGGGGATTTATTGAATGCATCGGGCCACACTTTCTCCCCTGGATCTCACCGTCGCTGACTTTGGCGAGGGATCCCTATTATCTCTCTATCGCTCTGCTTCTATCGTACACCTCAGTTATCGCATGCTCGCTCAGTTTCACGTACTTATCTCTGCGTCTCGCTCAAAAAAATCCGAATATTCACATGGCCCTCATCAACTCGTATGTATGTACATGTCATGTTTCTCCTCCCCTCTTCGATCCTGAACAAGCAAGATAAGGGCACATAATATACTCGTTGATCATTCACCTGGAAGCCGAAATGTGTGTGTGCCCAGCGAGCGACTGAATAGCTCGCGTGCCACTGTGGGAAACATCTGAACCGGCGGCGCAGCTGCAACCCCGTTCACGAGAGACTTGGGATGAAAGAACATGCATAACAATATGTATCGGGTATCGTGGTGACGCAGGGTGAAGGTAGCCTGGCCACTGTCCGGTCCCGAGTTCCGTGCCCACAATCTATCTCCTGCAGGTACACCCAGCCAGATGCCTATTCGAAATATATTCAATACTTATTATTAATTCCCCCCTCGTCGGTTCTGGGATGACATCACGGAGGCCTTCTCGTCTTCACGTAGGGCTTTCGTTACGCGAGCGTCCTCTCTATTGACGGCGACATCGACGTCGATTCAGGCAACAAGTGCTCCCGGTCGGCGCCTCTCGGAAGTTCCCGCTGAGCCCGCTTTTCCCAGTCGTGTCGTGGTGATGCGCACTGGGACGCAATGCGTGCTCGAAGGGGCATCCGGGTGCTGCCGTCGGGACGGACATATATGTGACCCCACCAGTCGTAATCATACCGCGAGATTTCGTAGCCCCGGATGAGTTGCATCTGCCCCCGCGAGATAACATACACGTAATACCCACCTGGCGTCTATTGATCGTAACTCCTCCTTATCGGGCGAGGGCACTCATTACCTTACACCAGCCTTCATGATCACCCGTCCCAACTCAGCCCTCCTTCTCGCGCATTCCCTTCTCGCTTTCAATGCGAAACGTGTTCGGCGCATGCTGCGGGTGACTCGTTACTTGTCTATAGATTCGCCAGATTGGCTCAGGCAGTGCCTTGCGATTGGGGGGGCGTCACGGGTGTGGAGAATCCCTTCCTGATCCACCAGGTTCATGGTGGGTCCGCAGAGTGGCATGGGAATTATAGCCTCTTCGCAGCGTGGTGGTCGAGCGGGATCTCACTGGCAGGCAGGCTCTCGGGGATTATATATTGTACCCGCCAATCCTCTGGGTCATGAGGTACCGTTTTTCTCGCACCCAGTTCAATTGAGAGCTTGCTGCTGTGTCCCAGGAGGCTTCGTCCCCCAGAATGCGAAAGTTTTGTATTCGTGCAGGCCTGGCCTGAGATGTATGTCAACCTCAGGTCCTGTAGCCTAATCAACGCGGCCCCCTTCTCTGGCCTCGAGTTATCTTATCTACATCGGGAGAACGATGATCATTTCGATCGTTTGGAGCGAGGTTGATCGAAATGATCATCGTAGGAATTGTGCCAACGTCAAGTCTGAATGAGGGATCGGATTTGTGTGTATCGTATTAGAGATCCGTATTCAGTACCAGGAAGGCGACCCACTCTCCATAAGATATGAGGATAATAAGATAATTGGGGCGTGATCTTCTCTATTGTGTCCTATTCTTGCTTAACCCTTGTAGTATAATGCGCCAGCTCCATTATGAAGGTGCGACTACCAACAAAAGGTATAGGGCAATTTCTATTGGAGTTTCCTCGACTACTTCAAAGCGCAGTACCGCACGAAGGTTATAGATAAGCATCTTCCATTGCACGGGCGCCGACAACATACGGCGATAAGTACTTAAACTTCACTACTCGAAGCCTAACCTTCAAATGCGCCACCGCTTACTAGCGTAGTCACCGAGCACGCCATCCCAGCAAAGCCGCACCTAGAAAATTCCAACCGCGGAGCAAACCCCAGGCATGACGCGGAAATTAACCCACGACGAGGTTTCTTCGCCCTGTGCAGATCCTTGGACTTGTCTTCGAATATACACATTACTCGTACGAGCGAGATTTGGGCGGGATCGCGCCGGCTTGTGGGCGATATTACTTGTGAGTCATTAGTGGGTTTCAGTTTGAAGGCAGGCTTCTGCGATATACATACATATATTGATAGCTTCGGCGTGCTCATTGCTGGACAGGGAAGTCGGAGAAAGGAAGTGCATCCAGGTAATCCCTGGGTATAGATATGAATTGAATATGAAGGAGAAGGACGATAGATGGATTCCGAAGGCTCGAAGGTCGCGTAAATGAGAACGAGCCGTGCAACGCTGTGGTATCTAGGACGACTCGGAGAAGAAGAATACCGGGAGTCACCAAGAAGACTACTACTAGCACTGATCGTCCCCCACAGCTAGCGCCGGAGAACTACAACGTCGATGTCGACCTACTGTACATGTAGATCTAAGCAAAAGCACCTAGTCAAAGCAAGATTGCAAAAACCCCGGATCAGCTCAGCGGATCACGGACTCGCCGCCACACCACAGGGAATTAGGATTCGCAATCTCCAGCCGCCTGTGTTAGATGGGAACGGAAATGAAACGAGCCCTCGAGGTCAAGCGAGATTTACATGCTGGCCGTCGTGAGGTATGGCGTCACTGGCTATTGAATACGAGTAAACGTGTGTTCTGGCAGCGTGATCTGATAGATAGAGGATGTGCAATCTAGATCCGGATTCCGAGTCATTGGCATCATTCAAGGGGAAGCTTTGAGCTGCGGGTTAGTAATGATGGGTAAGAGAAGGTATTATGATTGTGGCCATCGATGTAATTTGGTGGATGCGGGAAATCCGAAATAGCACGAAAAATGGGAGTCAGATCGAAGGAGGGGCCGGGAGAATTTCGCGGTTTTGTGACGTGTTTTTCGCGGTTGGTGCGTTTGGTTAATAGGCTATGCGTTTGGGTCAGCCTGATCCGTTTCAGATTGGTACTTTGCTGGACTTACTCTCATGCATTAGCCGGGGTTTTTCTGTGAGATAATTCACCCCGAAGCCAAAATGTATGTCATTTGTTCGTCATATTGCTTAGAGAAGGCTCTAAATGTTGTTCCGCGGGAGAAAAACAACAGCCAAGTCCGAACACAACGCACATATCAACCAAAACTTAATGCATTAATGTCGCACCCCGCAGGATTCTTCGTTGCGTTCAATCAGTATTCAACGGCACTTTAAGATCACAATTCGGGCTTTATCAGTTCTCTGTTATGACGATAGACCCTAATCTCTCCAAAATCCGTAGCAGCTCGGGCTCATTTCGACAATCGAGCACAACTCAAATTCAAATATTTGAGCTTCAGTACGTTATGGCGTCCTACACTCGGCTGACACTGATACAGAAATACCCGTAAGTGCTACTATCTGTTCGTTTCGTTCGTGAGAGCGTTTACAAAGCGTTCGATCGGTCGTCTACTCGGGTTTGCCTTCCTATGACTCGAATTATGATTCTGATTCTTGTATTGCCGATCTTCGCAGCCACGGATATTACCTTCCGCTTTTTGGAACACACAAGATTAAAATGCTGGTTAAATGTTAACACTGTTGGTGTAATATAGGCCTAACCATCTATGGAAAGCAAATAGCAAAACAACGCACCTTCACGCACACAGACACATCGACGCGTTTCTCCCCACGAAAACACGATGACGATAACGCAAACGCAACCACATGCAGATTTAGCGCGAACGCTCGAACGCGAAATTCACCGTGCCAAGCAAGATCGAGGGGGATATGAACTCTGATTACAAGGAAGACGACGATATACAGATAGAATTAGATAAACGAAGCATCGGTCAGCCCCACGCCGCTGTAGTGCTGCGTGTACGATAAGCCATAAGCCGTGGGTTCAACTCCAGGTAAATGAACGGAGACTGACCTATAGTTGACAATCAGATGTCCGTCTGTAGCGAACGACTAGATAGACGTTCTCAGTCAGCGATTGGAGTTTGACAAAGCGAAGCGAGGTGAATGGTACCTTGAAGAGATTGGAAACGGTGTCATCCGGGGCTGGAGAGAACGCCAAATTGATGTACGTATGCTGTAGAGCGTCAATTACTCAGCCTCTCTCACCAAGTTGATAAGCATAGCACATACCAGCGGTTCTCCTGCCTTCCACGACAGCTCCTTCCTGAGGAACTGTATCACCGCCTGGAACCTATTCGACGACGTGATCTTGAAGAAGTTCTGCTTCATAATCGGTGCATTCCCCACAGCCTTGAAGCGTACAATCACTGTTCAATGTCGCTGCATAAACAAGCCTTCCAAGTCGTCTGCGAGCGACGCACCTTTCTCGCCGTCCTTTTTCTTATACGTCTGCAGGGCCTTGAGGGCCTCCGTAACCGATTCTGAGGGGCCCTCTGGGTTCGCCCATGATGGTAATGGCCGGTCTGGTGAATCGGAGGACATAGCTCAAGTGTCACGTCATGTCACGCCGCACAAGCGGAGGGTTACGCCCATATTTGGACATGAACAATTTCCCACTCCGCACAATGATTGTTTCGCGAATTCGAATTCGATGCAACGCAAATCATAGCAAGGCAGCCAGATGATCCCCGCTCTCTGAGATCAGTGGAACAACTAATTGGCATGGTCACCACTGCAGGGACGTGCACAAGGTTCAAGTTCCGCCTATACACATGTTCCAGAGTAAATTCACGCGAAATATTTATATGTACATGATATATGAAATTCCCAAATCCCAGATTTACGTTTACGCGTCGACCGTCTCTCATCTATGTTGACACGGGTGAGTCAATCACTGTACACGTGTGGCTAAGGGCAATAACTGACCTTTCCCTTTATGCTTTTTTAGAACTTGCCACCGCCAAACTTGGAGAGGCCTTCGCGGAGACCCGAACCGATTTTGTTCGCCGTGTCCGAGTCCTGCATGGTGATGATGATGAGTACTGTCACCGTCAGGGCTGAGAAAACGGGGACCTACAAGGTTGTACCCAGCCTTCTGCACGGCAAACGACACGCCCTTGTCTACCCAGTCGCCCCCACCGGTCTGCGACTTGTTCCCGGAGGAACCGTCATTGTCGTTGTTATTGCCGGACCCATATGAACTATCCTTGTTGTCGGAGCCGTACGAGCTATCTTTGTTCCCGGAACCGTACGAGTCGTCCTTGTTGCCCCCCGACCCGTAGGAACTGGTGTTAGTTCCAGAACCATACGAATCGTTGCCGGACGACTTGGATCCGTACGAATCGGTGTTACCAGAGCCGTACGAGTCCTTGTTACCGGAGCCATACGAGTCGGTCTGTCCAGAGGAGGTGCGATCGTTGTTCGACCCATAGCTGTCGCTACCTCCATACCCTCCGCTCCCACCCCCATCGCGCTTAGCGCCTCCCGACCCATAACTGTCGTCGTTGTCATTGGAGCCACGGTTTCCCGACCCGTAGCTGTCGTTCCCTCCGCTCCCACTACGCTTAGCGCCTCCTGACCCATAACTATTGTCGTTATCGTTGGAGCCACGATTCCCCGACCCGTAGCTATCGTCGTTGGACGAGCGGTTACCTGATCCGTACGAATCGTCATTCCGCGACCCTCCATAGCTAGAGCCGGTGGTGGCGGTGGTGGAGCCGTAGGTGTCGTTGGAGGAAGAGTTGTTGTCACGACTTCCGTACGTGTCTGTGTTACCAGACCCGTACGAATCGTCGTTGGAAGAGGTGTTTCGGGTGCCTGTATTACCGGACCCGTAGGTATTGTCGTTGGAAGAGGTGTTCCGGGAACCGTACGAGTCTGTTTTACCAGATCCGTAAGAATCGTTGGTGGAAGAGGTGTTTCGGGTACCTGTGTTGCCAGATCCGTAGGAATCGTTGTTGGAGGAAGTATTTCGGTTACCAGACCCATACGAGTCGTCGTTGCCGGATCGATTGTTGTTTCCAGAACCGTACGAGTTGTCGTTGTCGTTGTTGTAAGACATGGCAGCAGGAGTGAGGTATAAGGTGGGGTTTGTTTAACAAGGTTGCTTATACTGATGAACGTGTCCGCCACTAGCATTTATAGCTCCACATGTTAGGGGCTTGACATCATGTCGGGAGTATAGTCCACCGAACCATGCATCAGGTGTGGCTCGCGGCATCTCTTCCCCTGAAGAACCATTCGTGATTGTTTAGGCGTATCTGATAGACGGATGGCATCGACACAGCCTGCACGGCGCCCAAGCTAGATGCAGGACACTCGTGCGGTACCCTTGCAGTGAACAAACGTTCATTGGTCTCCCAGCATTTCATCTGTCACGGGTCGGAGGATGCCTTCGGACCAATCATGACGCGGATTGACGCGATCGACCTCAAGGTGATGGCGAGAACTGAGAATAGCGATGACGATGCGAATCTAATCTGCAGTATGGCGCAATGAGGGGCAATAGTTTGTCAGGACGAGTCATACCGAGTCATTCAATGAGCGCTCAACCTTCACGTTCGACATCCGTGCGTCTTGTACCTCTCACTTGACCTGGTGCCAATAAGCGTAACTTACTACTCTCGTTCGTGCAAAAAATCCGACATGCCTACGCCAAGAAGCCAATTATCTGGACCTCTGTACCGGCATTTTGATCTTGAGGGGTCCAAATCTGTCCGGACTTCTCAATCGACCTCTATAGGGATCACCGGGGATTAGGGCCGAGGGGAAAACCTAGGTTATTTACTGAAAATGGCTTTATACAGTATTATACTATGTATAATACCCAATCAGGTGGATCCATTAAGTTGTGAGATAGCGATGAAATTGGCACTCCCAGACAGCTCTCAGAGTTGGTAGCTGCCTCCGCAATCAGATACGTCCATTCCTATGAGAATTGGCACTAACTTGAACCTCTGGAAGACTCAAAATGCCCTGAATATCCCAAAAAAAATTCCGAGAAAGAGGAAAATAGTTTTTAAAATCGAATATTTCAGTTGTCGCATGACAGGGTATTATACTATGTATAATACATGTAGCCCCCTCCAGACCGCCATAGGGATTATACTGACCAACCCTCCAGAGGTTCTCCCCTCGGCCCTACCGGGGATCCTAGCGTAACTCACTACTCTCGCTCATCCAACGAAGCCGATACATTTACCCAGCAGTGCTTCTGGTCTATCAATTTTCTTACTTCGCATCAGCAACAACACCGCACGCCCTGCATCGCCTTATGTCTTCGCTGCCCATCCACTTCTCGATCACGGGCTTCAGCTGAGTACCCAAGTCCGTAACATGGAAAGCTTCCTCATATATAACCGTCGGCGCCTCATGCTCACCCTTCTCACAATACCAGCGCAGGCGATCTGTACGGATCCCATCAGACAGGCAATAGATGCGGGTTTAAGCTAAACGAGTCTGACCGAGGGATTCAGCAGGGCGTTCACGTTCTATTACGAGGCCTATAGTGTCGGCGAATCGAACAGGATTGTGTGGCACGTTGGCTTGTATTAATGAGACAGGGATGCCCTCCGCGGAACTGAAGGACGCACCAGGAAGAAGGAACATTTCCCCCTCTTCGATTCTGATGTCTCTAAATTTGCCTTCGTCTACTACTCGCAATAGCATACCCCCTTTGTGCTGATAGAACCACTCCTATGCAAATGAATAAATGATATTCAATCCCACATGCCTCGTACCTCTGTCTCATTTACATGGTAATCTTTCCTCTCATTGGGACCCCCAACCGTCATGATAATGAAATCCCCTCCCCTGTATATACAAAAGTTATTGACAGGTGGCTGAAGCAAATGTCCGTTCTCCTTCAGCCATTTTGGAAAGTTAATGGGCGGCGCAAGAGGCATGATGGATGAATAAGAGGATCGCGGCAAAGTCCCGACAGCATGGCTTATCTGCCGGCGGGACAAGTCGGTCCGACCCCATAGTCACGTGTATCTTAATCAAAGCCACGAGATCTTATACACGTGCTCCGGATATCACGGTCCGGCGCCACCCCACGCCTGAAGGGGAAGAAAGCCCTCGCCTTTTTTCTGAATCAACCGAAAATCTTCGCGGCCACTGGCTATTCGTCTTGCTCTCGCCTTGATACCGTGAAATCTGTTCTCATTTATTACCTGGCTATATTCTGAGTCATTTTTTGAGCAGATATAACCTGGTTCGAGCGTATGGTGGCTACTGCATCCGCCGCTGCGGCTTCACTTGCGAATGAGGAAAAGAAACGGAAACAGACGATGGAGAGGGCCAAGGCGACACATGTACGTTGGTGTTACTTTCTGGAATTTCAGACAGCTAAAATACACTCGGAAAGCTGTCAAGGCAGCTCCAGATGCGATTACAGTATGCGAAACTAAAGGTCGAGCATGGCTGGGTACGACATTCCTCCCCTCTCACGCTCCCCCATACTGAGTTTACTATTCTCCCAGACAAAACAAACCCTCAACGAAGTCGAAAACCTATACTTCCACCACTCCCATATTCGTGGCCCCAGACCCGTGCCAACGAACCAGCAGCTGCTCTCGACGTCGCACGAGCCGACGCTGGTGGTGCTGAGTGATACCCCTTCGCCACGGCAATCGTCGTTGTCGTTCAGATCCAACATTTCGAGGACGTCGACGCTGATCGATCTCGACGTGCCGACGGATGTCGAGGTCGAGACGACCCCGGACCCTTCCTCGTCGTTCACACCGCCCCCGGCTGTAGCGCCGCTGCAGCCGTCGCCCTTTCCTCCTGACAGCGCCCTCTCTAGACCTGGGACGCAGTCTCCCTCGCGGTCACCCGTGCCCACCGGCAAGACACAAACAGTCAGTTCCTACCTAGTCTCTAGCAGAGTGCGAGGTGCTGATATTATCGTTTACTAGAAACCATGGCCCTCGCCCACGCTGACGCCCAAAAGGCAGCCCGCAAAGTTATTGTCGGCGCCGGATATTTATGGCAAGGGTCAGCAGGCGGGCCCTGTGCTGACTTATGATTCCTTCTGGTCGAAGCACACGTCCGCACCGCATTATCGCAGTCTGGGCAGCTTGTCGTCGAGGGGAAGTGTCAGCGATGTCATGAACGACGTCGGGTGAGCAGCACCAGGAAGACCTAGCAGTTAATGTGGACTTAACAATATATATAATTATACCACCCCGATTATCATTATTTGCTTTCGAATTGCATTTTCAGTGTATCTGATAAAATTTCTGACTCGGGAAGATGCTTCTGACATACTCCTAGGAAATAATCGTTTGCAGTTCTTAGACGGTTTGCCCCGGTTATCCTTGGGTAAAACGGCGTCGTATCACAGGAGCCTGAGCGAAAACAGAATGTTGAAACTGATCTCTCGCCGACAAGGCTCGTTCTTGCCAATACGTTGTACTTTCCTTTAGCTGATATCCGGTGATTGCCATCTCCCTCGACGCCTCAAACATTATATCCATCCATCGGTGATTTGTGTACATACATAAAACACTCGTGAACCCGAAAGCCGGTCTTCGACGCTAATCTTCAGGGGAAAGGAAGAGAACACTGATCGGAACAGACTTCGGTCTCGGATGTGGGTCCCCGCTTTGTCGTGCCAGTGAGCGAGTCTCCAATGTCCAACTTTGGATACTTCTTGCTCTCTCGTTCGTGGGACCCGTTCCTGAAGGTGGCCCTAAAACTAAAAACGTTCCATTGCGAGATACTAGGGGTCGCCAAAACGGAGTGCCAGTGGCGCATTGGTGGTTCCAGGCGAATTGATGAGCTAAAACCGGCGTTCAACATCGCTGTACATACTGCACGATCGACGGAGACGGCGTACCTATCATAAAAAATCCCATCAGAATTCCTCAATATCGTCACTCTCCAGCCATCCTCCCTTACGCGACGCCCTCTCGTCTTCCCCGTTCAGAAACGCCTCGTCATCGACCTCTCGGGCGTCCGCTTCCGCTTCCCCCAGTTGTTCCGCAGCGTCTCCCATCGCTCTCACGAACATCATCCTGCTAAACAACCGGTGGCCTGGGGGGGCTTTGATCACCGTGACATAGTGCGAAGCATCCCGGGCCCTCAGGACCCCTCCTAGTTCGATGGGGACATCTGTCCTACTCCATCCGCCATTACGCCAGCCGGCGTCTTCCTGCGGAAGCGTCAGTCCGTTTAGCGATATGAGCGTATACGGGTATCACCGACCACGGCAGCGACCTTCTCCACTAGCCATCGACGAACGTCTCTTACGCCTTCCCATGCGTCCTTCTCCTTGTTCAGGTAATCGAAGAATTCAGGCTTGAATATCTTCTGCGAACGACGTTCGACTGGCGTGGGAAGCGAGTGTAGTGTTCCTAGCGTCAGCAGGTGGAACCGGTGTGGGTTCGCTTGATACCACTATTCAGAGTCAGCAAAAAAACCTGCTAGGGAAGAAGACCGAACAGACTGACAGCTTCACCTCCACTGGAGTCCACCCAGCTGAGGTTACCGGCAATACCATCGCATTCGTCCACGTCGTTGCAAAATTGGGTGTAGTTTTGATGCAAGTATAGTGAGTATAGCGAAGAGTCTATGGGAGAGTCCGAGTATAAGGTCTGTTACGAAAAGTGAGTCGACACGAACAGAAAAGCGAGGCGAAGACACACATCAACATTGACCCGACTCGTCCGTCGTCGATGCTCTGAAAGAAAGGATGGCAGATCTGGAGGATCCTCCAAGAGTTCGTCAAGCGCTTTCTCTCTTTCTATGTCTTTCTTGCTCGCAGAAGGCGCAGGAGGGTCGCCCTTGCCTAGCTCGAATGTCAGATAAGCCACCAGTTCACAAGTGTGATAGACATACGTTTATTGTAAAGAACCTTGCCGATGAGATGGAACAAGGCTAGGCTCTGCTCCCGTCTCGTCACAGCTTCCATCACCACTGTCGCCTCCCTCGCCTTACCTTTCTTACGTCCTTTCTGGGCGATACTCGAAAATTGGAGAGCATTCACCGCGCTTCGGATATCACCGTTGGCGCTGTCTACGATAATATCGAGTATGTGCTTTGATGGTCGCGCAGACTTTCCTCTCCTTGCTGCTGGGAAGTGACGGTCAATCAGAGCCTGTAAAGCCTTCCGCAAGAACGTTGGGGCAATTGGATTAAATCTATTTGTGAGGGTAAGTAAGCTATTGAAAGGAAGGAAATTCCAAGAAGCTCTACCGTATTTGAGTAACATATGGACCGGCCAGCATATCCTTAGGAAGAACAGTCCGGATATCGATAACTCCGTCTTGCTCTTGATACGTAGACCCTGCAGAAAGGCGCTCATCGCTTGCCTCTCCACGCGTTCCCGTGTCACTGACTATAATGACGACGGGAACTGGATTTGGACTAGGGTCGACGAGGAGAGACTGAAGCGCTTCGTGAAATCGGGTCTTGGTGTCGTTGTGGAGAAGATTAGGGAGGTCCTCCAGCAGAATAATACGTCGCTTGTTGTCGTTAGGACTAGGTTGAGTAAGTTTCGCGGAAGATGATGGCGCCATTTGAGACGAAGACGCTAATGGCGTCGCACCACGAAAGAGGTTGTTGCAGGTTGACGCGCGCGCGAGGAATGTCTCAAACTTTGAAAAAAGAGCTTCGTGGTCGGGATCCATATCGGCAAATGACTGATTTGATGCTGTATCTCGGGATACAATCAGAATAAAGACCCAAAACATTCGACCCAAGACATACTTGAGTTTTCGTCGATAGTGTTCCTCCACTCTAGTATCTCGAAGTCCATCTCACGCGCTAAAATGCGCACAGTCGTGGTTTTTGCGGTTCCAGCAGGACCTGTCAGAGCGAGGATACGCTGGAAACCATAATCAATGAAAAGCGAAGTAAGAGTAATGGTATCAACGCACTCGATATTTCCTGAGCTTTCCAGAAGGGCCACCTTCGAAGGCTTCCACAAGCCAACGCCGTGCATCTTCAACCTTTCTCACATGGACAGCAAGTTCGGCCTTGGGGAAGTATATGGTGAGTTAATTGCAGAGAGACAAGCCGTGCGAACGACATACTTCTGTAGTGGGTTCATACAGGTCTACCCATAGCTGGCTATCTTTGTGCGATTTGAACATGAGACGATATCAAATATTCCAACAGGGACGTACCCTCATCCTGTGTTTGGCTATTATGGGCGCTATCTCGCAGAACAGGTGTCTTCTCCTTCTCCTTCCCTTTGGATGACGAGGTCGGCTGCGACAGTGGCAGGTTGACAAACTGTGTTTTGATATCTGTGAGCCAATGAAGAGACCCTAAACGAACGAAAACTGCACCGACCGCCGTTAAAGGGTTGATTCGCTTCGAAGACGATGGTACTGCATCGAGCCTCAGTGTGTTGACTTTGGCAGTAGATTTTGTAGTCTTTCTCAACAAAGAATTCGACTGGGATGACTGGGACACCCTGGGCGCCATGGCGGTACAGATCAAGATTCATTGAAGACTTACGTCCCGCCCTTCTGTCACGTACACGTGATCACGCGCCGACGCGTCTAGACCAAAATCAATTCGTTGAATTTCGCATCCAAGTTTAGCGCGTCGCGCACTCTGTCACCTCCAACGTTCGTTCCGTTCAACCTAACGTCGGACAATTATTTCTGCAAAAGGTAAAGATCAAGGTGAAGGTGCCCGGGGTCAGTTGAAGTCCAATTCCGCCGTACTACGAATATACTTGACAAGCCGACGGCCGTGTTTCCCTTCATCCGCAAGGGCCATAGCTCAGACTGCAGCTTATTTGGATGCATGATGTATAAGAAGATAAGAATGAACAGATAGGTGATCACAGTTCATCTGGCATCAGCTAATTTAAGTTGCGGTAGGTTGGTTTTATCTTCTTCCAGTTGACATGGATTTCCCGGGTATTCTCGCAATCCAATCAGAGAGCAATAGACACAAGATAGATGTCTTTCTGTCACCGTGTCTTGGTACCTAGTACTTTGTTATACCACATTTCTTGGCTGCCATGTCGTTCCGTGCGACTTATCTCTAAAACGCGGATTTTACACGGATTTCAAAATGAATACTGACGGACTGGGAGAACTGGATCTGACATCGATATGGGGGTTTTTATGTGTGCTACACAGAGCCACAGCCTTTTCCCGAGGAGCAAGGTCTCTCGTAAGTCCTTGCCATGGAAGTACCCTAATAAGACCACGTTGACAGTTCAATCATGCTGAGCAGGCAGGAGCAGAGTTCTAATCATTTTACTCGTTTCAGGGGGTATGCCTCTTTCTCCCACATGACGGAGGGCAAAATTACCATACTTCAGGCTTGGGCCAGCTGCTGTCGACATCTTGGTTGTAGAACCAGTGTAATGGATATCGGATCTGACACGAGTCAACACACCCTTACTCTCGGTGATCTTGGCCTACTCAGCAATATATTTTCTCTTTATTTTTCTCTTCTTGCGGATGCTAGAATACTCCGGAACTTTGTAGATATAAATGACTCGATGCCTGGCCAATAGTATACATAGTCTATTCCTTTACTTATGTTAGAATCTGAATCTAATATCACTACTCTTCGAGGTCCACTCTTCTGTGTGATCTGAGCATATCTGGTTACGCCTAGTGCTTGTTGGAAACACCCTTGTCAGTTAGGCCTGGTGCTTATTGGAAACATGTGTTAGAACTCGGCCTTCGGACAGGTTCAACGCTTCACAACTTGGGTTTTACTCGAGTATTCATCCCATGTATTACACAAACTACTCTGATGCTTAGTAACAGCCGGTAAGCGAAGGGCATTCTCTCCAGCGAAATAAACGATAGTCATCCTGCCTAAGTACAATTAGATCTACTGACCGGAAATGCAGACGTGCTATGGGGTCCGCCGACTTTCGGCATTCGTCGGCTCATCGCGGGCGAGCGGCATTAAACGGCATTCCGCGTCCAAGTTAGGTATTGAATCTCAGTTAAAGCTCCGGTGGTTCGGACCCTGCATTCTTTTTCTCAACTGTCATCTGCATTGTGCAATCATGTATCTTCTTCGACAATGATCCTTACCTTGGTCTTGCTCCGTGACTTTTATCAGCATAAACATATGTCCTCTGGGTATATCGCTCCTCTGGGTGCCTATGCACAAGCTCCGATACTCTGACCCACACGTCGCGCCTTCGATCATCAATCCTTAAGATTTCTACCGGTACACTAACTCTTACGACGTCATTTGGATAGCGTTCTAGGTCCTTTTGAACGTATGCTACTTGACAGATACTGGTACCTGACATGAAGCTTCGAAGGACTAGGGTGTTTAAATAAGAGACTAGCTTGAACTTGAATAACTTGTCGGTCACAAACTCATAGTATGAAACAACCCCTCATCTTGACGCTGGAACAATGTGGGAGACTAGGTCACCTCACTATCTGCCTTTCTTTCCGATCTAATTCATGAGTACCTGCTTTCAATTTTGCTTCTTTCACTGACTACGCCACTTTGGTCATCGCTTATTCTGTGTTGTAATTTTTATGCTGCTGCTAGATCCGAGCCCTTGCCTCTCACCTAGAACCCGAGGATTTCGTGCATTTAGCAGGGTGGTTCCGAGGGAAATATCTCTTTGACTTTAGGCTCCGACCTACTTGTGAGGTCTTTGGCAGTTTCTGGAACCAAACCTCAAAGCCGAACAGTGTCTTGAAAGCTATGCAAATCTTAATGGTCACCAGCCTACCTTCTTTGACAGTACAGCTGTCAATTCTCGAATTGTTCAGCAGGAGCTGCATAATCTCCGTATACATGCTGGAATCGTAGCAGCGGACCGGGACGACCGGGAAGTCCGCCCCTAAGGGATCAGCGCTTCAGCGACTGGACAATTACTCAATTTGGTCCGATTCTTCCTGAGGCACCTGCAAAATTAAGAAAATGTCCAGAAAGTCTTCTATATCTGGAGAGACTGAATCTCTCTTCTGCACCACCACCATCACCACCATGACTTTCGTCATCCTGCGCGAGCTGCACGCAATCATTGGCAGTGCGCTCGACGACATCGAGCGCATTTACAAGGCGAGCACCCACAACACGCCAGGGAGATCTCCCGGAACGGACACCGTATCGTCAGCGACCACGACGAAGGAAAAGTGCCCGTCGTTCGCTTTTGATCATGGCTACGCGTCGCCGCCACCCTCACCATCCGTTGCGACTGCTACAGGACACCCATTTCCTTATCATCGTCCCTGCACGCCTTCGCCGCCCACCCTCGATTTTCCCGCCTTGGATCTGCCTTGCGACCCAGCCTCACCTGCTGAAGTCTTGACGTCTCATCCTACAGTCATGCAAGCAATCAACAAAATCATTGCTGCTGCTGGGCAGATGACGGCGACAGTCCAAACGCCCTTTTTGTCGCTGTGCGACGCTTCGATGGTGGTGAGTACATCTCTTCCATGTATCCTATCTCGCCCTTTTCTTTCGGTCTCGCGCCGGCTTCTTCGTCCTGGCAGCTGTCAAAGCCCGTCGGCTCCGACTGTCCCTGTGCCTATTGTGGCTGATGTTCATGTTATGATGTTTCTCGATTGTCGACCAGTACTCAAGTTTAGCCTGTCTAGTATCATTTACCGGCATGCTTGAGGATATTGGAAGCCTCAAATACCGTTGAGATACTCAGAGAAGCTGGTCCCAATGGTTTACACGTTACGATGATCGCCGAGAAAAATGGTGTTGAGAAAGGTAAACTAGGTACGACCTCGCGCCCTCTTTTTATAACACAAAGCCTATTTCTCTTGTTTGATTTCAGCTCATATTTTGCGTCTCCTTGCAACACATCATATACTCCGTGAAGTTGCTCCTGATGTGTTCGCCAACAACCGAATTTCGTCTTTGGTCGACAGTGGCAAATCAGCCCAAGAAGTCATGTCAAGGTGCGGTCATAGTATTGTTCGCTTGTAGCGCGTTTGCTAAACCCCGCGCCAGTCCTGAAGCAAAGTTTCGTGACACGAACGGGATTGCGGCGTTTGTTGGGTTAAGGTAGATATCCAACCTCCTTTTCAAGCTTGATCCAACATGTAATTCTTTCTTAGCACCGACGAACTATTCAAATCTTCTGCATACATAACCGAAGCGTATCTTTATTCTGCCGATGCCCACAAAAACACTAACGAACCAACACATGCGCCTTTCAACTTTGCTTTTGGATGTGAAGGGGTCGGCTTTTTCGGATGGCTTGAGGGCGAAGGAATCAAAGGCGGTCGTGTCAACGGGCCTGAGCGTGAATCAGGGATGTTGCCGGGATCTGAGGGCACGGCGACTGTCGAGAACCGGCGGGATCTTAAACCCTCGAACGTGAATTCGCTATCGAATTCGAATCGGTACCGACTAGAAAGGTTTGGGACAGCGATGACTGGGACAGACTCATGGGAGGTCCCTGGAGCGGTATTAAACGGTGTGGTCCTTGCCATTTTATATTGATGGGCAGCTGATCTGCGGTTCTGTAGGGTTTGATTGGCATGCTCTGCCCCGAGGGAGCGTTGTGGTAGATGTTGGCGGCGGTATCGGTTCTACTAGCATGTTCCTCGCCCACGCATTTTCAAATCCCACCGACGAGGATAGCATTGGGTTAAAATTCATCATTCAGGATCGACCGATTGTCGTTGACATGGGGGAGCGGCAATGGAGAAGCAAATGTCCTGAACTCCTGGATCCAGATATCGCACAGTTTCAAGGTACCGTCCGCTCGTCTGACAGTGCCAAAAAATTCCTCATATATGCTATTAGTTCACGATTTTTTCACGCCTCAGCCGATCAAAAATGCTGCTGTATACTTTCTACGGGTAATACTGCATGACTGGCCCGAGTCGTTTGCTCAGCGCATTTTACTGCGTCTCCGAGAAGCAGCGGCTGATGATACAAAGCTTGTGATCGCTGATTTTGTCGTTCCATTAGCCTGCGAGGACGACTTCAGCTCCAAAGGAGAAAACGGCGTCATCGGTGCAGAGACCGCATTAGCACCTCCACCTCTGTTACCCAACTTGGGTAAAGCCAGCGCGCATGCTTATTGGATGGACCTTACAGTTTGTCAAATTTCCCTGGATGACAATGAAAGATGCTTAATGCAAGCTTTATAGATGCAGTCCGTGTTCAATGGACAAGAGCGTACTCTTCGCGAGATTGTATCACTTGCAGCCTCCGCTGGGTGGAAGGTGACAAAATTGACGAAGGCTCCTGGATCTCTGTTTGGACACATCGTCGCCGTTCCAACGTCTATTCCAATTCAGAAGAGAGCGAGAGCGGGTAGTGGATCTGCCTTCCTCGATGCAAGGAAACCGGACCTCAGGCGCGGATCCTCTGTTCAGGACGCTACAGATGTCGAGGCCGGAGAAAGAGAGGTTATGGAACGAGCCAGCTCTAGATGCGGAACTCCAACGTTCGGCTCACGCACAGAATTACCTTCGTTCGAGGAAGCCAGGGCGCGATTCGGTGGTGGGTTCATACGAGGCTTGGGCCGACGTGTTGGGTTCGGTGGGTCAAGCAAGGTTACACAACTGAAGCAAGCGCCGAATTTGACCGGGCCACCCACATTGAAGAAGAAAAAAACCCTCACCGTTATCTGTAGTGCCATCGTCTCCTTCTCCCGTCCCAAAGTCACCTCGTCATACCCAATCTACATCTCCGGTGACAGGGCGACCTGCTCATTCTCAGCCACATCCATCGGCTCCGGCTTCAGGCACTCGCCTTCCGCCGCCCCCTTCACCCATGTCTCCCCGACATCCCCGTCTATCGCTTAGTCGTCGTTCGTCGTTTGCCCAGCTTTCGCAAGCGGGACAAGGCGCACCTCCTACCATGATTCCCATACGTAACACACATGATTCAAACACTCCATCAGCACGATCGTCTCCGATACCTCTACTCGTTACGCGTCAAACGCCGTCTTCACCTGTTGTTCCTCGGCCTCTTACACACCATGCGTCGCATGCTCAGCTCTCTCCTTCTCCACCTTCACGTCAATCCCATCCGTCGCCCGTAGCCGCACGCAAGCCCCTGGCCCGGAGGGCTTCTCTTGCGCAGTTATACCCACCTGCTTCAACTTCAACGTCTCCGGTACCTCCTTTGCCTACGAGGCCCAGCCTTCCGTTGGCCAACGTTCCGCCCCCGAGGATCAGACGAACTTCGAATGCCCGCCTAGACAGTGCAGTGCCTAGAAAGCGGTCTGAGACGATTCTGGGGCTGCCTTTCGGGGCCAGTGGTCATGTACGAAGCCGCAGTCGGAGTTCCAGCATTTTACGGGGCCTGCAGATTCCCGGTGCGGGAAGACGGATCAAGTTTGGAGAGTCCCAGGCTCCCGACTCTGCTGGACCACCTGGGAGCGCTACATCTGTGTTGGAAGCGGCCGCAATGATTGATTCTCAAGGACCTGGATATTCCCCTTGACTTATCATGATTTGATGTGGTCTAGGATGTTGTCATCGTTCCTTTTCGTTTTCGGCATCTATGGATTCTATGCATACGGAATTTGCAATATTTTTTCTCGTTTTCAACTCTGGATTTTGCTTTCGTTTGTTGTCGTTTCTGAATGTGTCGTTATCTCACTCCTTGAACCTTGCGGTGTAGAGCTAGGAATCTTACTTGATTAATTTTCGTCACGTCCATGCATGATGGTGCTCAGGATGGGAAGCCTTCCATCTAACAAATGATATGTGGATCATCCTTAGGTCCACTCCTTTCAGAAGACATCAACCTCGACGGTAATTTATTCTCGTTGTGTTGCACCATTGCTAAAGACTTATTACAGCGGATAGTAGCTAGCCCTTTCCGAACGAGAGACTCGACTAGTAGTAAGCATCCCATGTTACTAATAAATGCCGACTGGTCTGGTATTCCGAGACGGTATTAGTCGAAAACATGCATGCTTTTCCTCTACTACATCCTCACCACACGTGACGCAAGCGTCACTTCTAAATTAAACTATCAATTTGAATTTGTCTCACTTTTTGTCCTTGAGCTTGAACGTCCATCTCGTTTCCCAGTTGATTGGAACAATACTACTAGAAATACGCCCTTAAACTCTTCAACCATTCGTACTTCTTGTCCCCAAACAGCCTACATTATCTCGAAGGGGGCAGGAAAGGGATTCTGTGACACATGTGAGTAAAGGATCGTCTCCTCCGTTCATGTACTTATCAACGATGGCAACAATCACAGAGTTGATATGACCCAAGTTTATGGTCGACAAATATCTGTCGAGGCATTTCCTTCTGTCACACTCAATAACCTTCCGAACGAGCTCCTGCTTCTCATTTTTCAAGGCCTTGATCCATCTAGCCTGATCAGCGTCTCCTGTTTGTGTCGGCGAATCAACACCGTAGCCTTAACATACCTGCTCTTCCCAAAGACGGACTGTAACGACCCCCTTGCCCATCTTCGCGGTAACAGTCTTAGCTTCGACCTCTCCAATGGTCTGTCTTTCAACAGCGTTGCCGGTGTCCGGCTCTCGTTCTCCATGGAGCAACCCATAGAGTTCTTCTCCTGCCACTTTTCTACTGCGCACTGTATCAGAGAAATGAAGCAGGTGGAACGGCTTTTTGAAACGGGGAGGACGATCGAATGTGTCGATTTCCGGTTCCCCCGAGGGTCGTTGCTCTTTTCAGAGCCAGAACCAGAGACATCCATGACTGGGTGTGAGCTGAACAGGCTGGCAGTCGTCCACCTTTTCCAGCAACTACATCATACCAATTGTTGTTCATTTGGAGCATACGATGATCTGCTGGTCGAATACGACGATGGTTCCAGATTTGGCGGCCCAGTCGTCAACACACTCAAATACTTTAGCATCTCTCGTACCCCATTTTTGCTCACCGACTTTTTTCGTGAATGGACCATCAGTACGATGAATTCGTCTCCTCTCAGGGACGTCACGCTGGAAGATGTCGACATCCAACAGTTGTTACCCTTGCTCTCCTTACCCTTCCTCCAAAAGCTCGACGTACGGTCCCGCGATTTCCCTTTAAGTGGCATTACACCCTTCCTCGTGCGGCACCCCACGATAGAAAGCATGATGCTCCACATTTTGTTCGACGACGCGTCTCTCGCTCCTAATTCGTTACCCCAGCTAAGAGACTTCAGTTCGACGGCCGACTGTCTGTCCCAGTTGCTCTCTTCCCCTGGATCCATGCCTCAACTACAAAGCGTGACCTGCTATATCTCAACGTCTCTCTTGTCTCCATCACTCTTACCTATAGACGCCATACAGACGCTCTTCCGAAATATCGCTCTTCGTAGTACCATTACCATCCTCGACATTCCCCTCTCAGATTTGAACACTTCGGAGGAATGGTTGAGCGTGAATCCGCGATCGGAGCACCTCCTTACGGCGGTTGACAGCTTGCATGTCGCTCTGTCTTTGAATGTTCGGGATGAGAGCATGGTGAGGGAACGGATCATCAAATCGATCACGCTGTTTCCGAAGTTGACGACGCTGACGTTATTCTGCTGGGCGCAGTGTGAAGAGTTCGCCAGTAGTATAAAAGCGGCCTATCCTCGTCTCCAAAAAATCTTTTCGGGCCTTACGGATATCTCACGATCTGTCATGTAATACAGAGTCCCTATGGACTACACATACGGCAGCGCCACAAGCGCGTTATGTACGCGTATGCTTACAATTGACGACACTTCGGCCTATTGCCCTATCCTTGCGATGAGATGACCGATAGCTACCACTAGCATTTTACGGGCAGCCCGTAACAGCATGATGCGCCATTTCGGTGTATGCAATGAAAGACGACATCCCAAAAGAAATCAGACGTAATATAGACTGTATGACAACGTCCTGTCACAGATATGTTCTCGAGGTTTTGGAGATGGTCATCGACAAAAATATAACGCAAACAGGCTTCGATGTTGAAGTTGATGCTCGTCGACTGCCGTCGTGTCCCGGAGAAGCGTATTAATTCAAGATCCCGAGGGACTTCCGAAAGAACACCTAGGCTACAGATTAGCAACGACAAGATTCCTGCGCTAGATGAAACAGTCAGTACAGATGCTAGATACAAAATGGCAAGACACACCCTGAGTAGACCAGAGGACTTCACGTCTTCGTCGTCGAGATCATCGTCGTGTGAGTAAGACGTCGAGTCCGTGACAGATGAGCCGTTGCTAGAGGATGGAGAAAGGAGCGAGGGGCGACTGTTACTAGCTTCAACGGTAAACACAGAAGCAAGAGCAGAAGCCGCTGCCAATGCTTTGTTACTGAGGAGATCGAACAAACTAGAACTTTCAGCTGGTACATTGAATCGAGTTCAGTGGATAAAATGCAATTGAATTGCGGGATTCTTACTGTAACAGGAGGGTAAACGAGCAGGAGCAACCGGATCCGTCAGCTTGAGCATCTCCACGTAAAAATATCTCCAGATCGCTGTAGAGGTATCAAGAGAGATGATGGGCATGTTTAAACCACTTACACGCCCACTTATCAATCGTATGTTGGATATACACCCAGACGAACAGCTCCAATTCAGTATTCAGCGACTCGTCTTGCAGCGCAACGTCACCTCGACCCCTAATAGAGACCACTAGTTCATACCACTCGGGGGACCACCTCGGCCCACGCAATTCTCGAGGAGGGGGTACTGGCGCACGATCACCCAGGAAGAGTAGAACAGCGTGGTCTTCGCAAGGTATCCGTAAACCAAGTGAAAAGGAGACCTTTGCCCACGCAAGCTCAAGAAGGTCAGGCCATGCGGAGCGGTCAAATTTACTGGGATCAGGAACCTCGACAGAGAGACTGGGTATGAAATCGTTAAACAGGGTAGACAGCGCAGCGGATAGAGCACGAGAATGGATAGTGTAGACTTCTGTGGCATCGCAAGGTATCGTTTCATAATCGGTGAAGAAGGGCCCATACTGGCAATAAGAGCGGCTGTGGAACGGGAGATAGTTCGAGTGGCCGTGCGTGGGGGAAATTGGTCGAGGCTTGAAGTAAATCTTGAGGTCCGCCATATCAATGGGAGATGGAAGTATAGTAATGGTAAGCAGAAGATAGGAGGGAGGATCTCCATGCTAAGGGTCTGAAAAGATAGGGGACTGCGGAGCCTAAATATGGATTCTTGCAGTTGTTCCGTGTCATTCTTTATCTTTGGCTGAGGGCTCTCGTTCCAAGTTCTGAAGTGAACGCTTGCTCTTTTTCCCTTGGATCCCAGGCGTGTTCGAAGTATCCAGCATACGTTATTGAAAACGGTCACCGCTTGTCTCAAGGGGTCTCCGGACCGTTGTTCCAGAACACCGGGTCGGTCGGTCGTCCTTGAGGGTGCTTTGAAAAAAAAACTCAATGGGTTTTTTTTTGTACTTCCAGAGGGTATTTTAGGCATTGTGCACATAAATACAATATATTTCCACTTTAACCCCGGCACAAATTTTCACGTCATATTTATATGATAGACTGCACCAGTACATAATCTTTTATATAAGCCCCTTAACTTCAAAAAGGGCATGGGAAAAATATAAAAGACCAAAGGTGGCAGACTTCGGGTTTTTGTATGACTTTTCTCTCCCATTCGGACAGGAGAGACCGGCCACATCTGGTTACTTTCCTTACCGGGTGGCGGTGCGCTTACCAATACCGTATGTTATACCCATACAGGGTATGTTATTCCCGCGGTGGTCGGTCGGACGAGGGCTCAAAGAAATCGACTAGATGTTCTTCAAAAAAAAACCTCGAAACCCCTTGGCTTGTCTCCACTAGACATCGATCCTAAGCTCTATTCTGATTGAACGAAATTCAGAACGCACCGCAGTCTGCAGTTTCGTGCGCAGATGGTACAACACGATCACGTGATGTCCGCTGGGGATGAATCTTCGTACTTTCATGGGGCAGCTCCTCTTGGACGTCGGTACAAGCCCTGACGGCATTATCTTCAAATCATCAGATACGCTTCTCATTCCGCTGATTATTATCGAGATCAAGCGTGTCCTACATGAAGATGGCCCCGACACCCAAACACAAACATCGTACTCTGTTCTGAACATGTGGAGTGATTCTACGGCGAGTAATCCTCACTCGACTCTCCAAATCACCTAATTGACATAACAGCTGTCCAACATCCGGGACAAATGCTGTTGTCCGACCTTTGTTCCTGCTGGACCCTGGTGGTTGCTGTAGGAACTAAATCTGGCAAAACTGATTCAGCGATGATAGTACCTATGTTGCGTCGCCTTATGCTTGGGACACTCGGGAAGTCTGGAAACCAAAGCCCTTATTGATGACTTTTGCTTTACCGGGGTTCTCATGGTTGCATAATTGGAAATACTCTTCCTTCGGTGTACTGTTTTAGGCCCACCGTGGCAATATTCTGAATGACGATCACAGATCACGCCACTTGTTCCGCAACAGAATCGGGTCTCCCAGAACAGGATGTTCCGGACCATAGCTTCATGGGAATAATCTCCGACTCTCGCTTCCGGGCCATGGTTTATAGCGAACATGTCGTATAGTGATATCACATGACTCCGAATCGTATCTACTACTTCAAATCCTGAGATTCTGAGCTTCTCTTTCACGGGGGCTTCAGATACTTATTGCGCCCTTCTCGGAGTGCAAGCGTTCTTATCTCCCACCATGACAATCAACCACTATTCCCCGCCACAGACTACCAAGGAACCATGTACGTGCAGATCATACCGACTGAATCTTACTTATTTCTTCAAGTGGACTATGCCGACCTCCCGATCATTGATCTATCCAAGTCGCCGCGTCCAGATGAAATACGCGAGGCCATGGAAAATCATGGATTCTTTTACGTCGTTGGGCATGGCCTATCGCCTATCGACGTACGTTCATTATCTCAGACCAATTGTCTTGCTTGTTGATATGTGCAACTCATCAGAACCAACGAATCTTTGATATCGCCGACCTTGCATTCGCCAGTGTCAGCGATGATGAAAAACAGCAGTACGAAGCGAAGATACAACAGACGGGATCCTACCAAGGATACAAACTTCGGAAGTTTTGGGTAGGTGAATTAGCACTTATATCTTGATCATTATTGTTCAAATTAGAACCTGGAAGCACATCGATAACGGGGTACGAGATGAAGTTGAGATCTACAGCAGTGGGTTTACACGCCTACTATATATTTTCCTTCCGTTCAGTATGGGTCTACCAGTAAATCGAGATACCACGAAACGACAGCATCCCGAAGCCATACGTCCTCATCTCGCCGAAATCGAAGAATTTGCGCGGCATAATCATCTGAACGTTCTTCATCCTATTTTACGGTTCCGCGTCCTTCTCTCTCTTCATTTAGTGTCGTACTTACTTGCCAACCAAGGCTTCTTGCACTAGGTCTCAGCCTTCCGGAAGATGCGCTTGTAGATCTACACGGGTATTCCTCCGTCGGAGAAAGTTATGGTGAGGTGTTTAAAGTCCCCTGTTCGTCTCGTTCGCCGACGACATTTTCTCATCAGTGCGGTTCATGAAATAGTTAAGTAGATTCCCTCTTATGCCCCTTCGCGCACACACTGATTTGGTTTAGTTATCCCCACTCTTCCGAGGACGAGGAAAAGACGAATGGAGTCTGGACCAAGGGGCATACTGGTTCGCCTAGTGCTACATTTGCACTAGCTTCGATTGATTTGAATTCTTTTCAGATATTGGTTCGATCACTATCCTGTACAGCCAGCCCGTGGCAGCGTTACAGATGCTCACATCCTCCGGGGAATGGAAATGGGTTAAGCACCTGGAGAACGCGCTGGCATGTCTACCCATGGTGCTAATTATTCATCGCTGACGAAAAATAGGTGATAAATGCTGGAGACGCCCTCGAGTTCTTGTCGGGAGGGGCATATCGTGCTACGATCCATCGGTAGTATATTTTCATTCTCACTGAGAGAGCTCTTGTCTGAATCTTAATGTAGTGTCTTTCGACCTCCTAAGGACCAACGGGGATACACCCGTCTTGGGGTATTCTATTTTTCCATGCCGGATGACAATGTAAAGCTCCTCCCGTTAGTTGCTTCTAATGTCCGTCGGCTTGCGGATACGGATGCGGATGCGCCCACGATGGAAGAATGGCGCATAGGAAGGACAGCATCATACGGTAATAGCCAACTCAAGAGGGCAGAAGGAGAGGATAGGATCGAGGAAGAAGTTATCAAGGGTGTCGTGGTCAAGCATTATAACTAATTCTGAATGTAAGACGTAATAGCAATAGTTGTGATATACAAACACGCGTTTTCAACATTATCCAGCGGTATCTCGCATGAGAAAGCACTGATCGTAAGGTGAAAACTCGGACAACGTACAGGTATTAAAGGAAGCAAGAACACTCAAGGAAAGATGAAAACCAGCATCAAAATTTCACACTTACGTGAACCGGACAAATACATAAATAATCATGAACAAACCCACTGCCAAGGCAAGAAAAGACGCCAGGAGGCTATTTGGCAGAACGGCATTCAACTATGTATGTTTCGTGATAGGTGAGACTACATCGCCTCATCTTTAGCTTCTTCCATCCTGACCCACAATCCACCCTAGCAGAGAAGGTCAAACCAACATTCAATAGATAGAGATCGCCGTAAAATTACCTTTGCATATATCGTGATGGTTATACCGAACATTATCTTGTCCCTACCTTTGGTCGCCCCAGGTGTAGGGGTCCAGCTGGCCGGAGGTATGCCTTCCGCAGGCTGTGCATCCCGAGCAAGGCTGAACGACGAGAAATTTTGTAAGAGCCGGATGAGGTAGTATGAAGCCTCGTTGTAGGCAAACTGCCGGTGACGAGTAGCATTAGGACTCTGTTGGTGGCCGAATATGAACGCCCTCACCTGTTGACCGAGGCAAATTCTGGGACCCGCATTGAAAGGCAGAAAGATGTAAGGGTTAGGAGTCAGATATTTATGTAGTCGACTATCGAGGAACCTATCAGGGTCAAATTCGAGGGCTGGAGGTCCACAGTCCGAGTTAGGGTTGTATCAGTGGAAGGATACAACATACCCTACCGTCTGGTCCCCATAAATCTTTACGTCGGTGCATCAAAAACACCGAATAGGTCAACCTGTTATAGCGCAATGAGATATGTAATCACTCTCCAAATAATGGAATGATAGAATACTGACAGGGTATCTCGTGCGACATAGTAAGGTGGGAGACCTTGGTTTGGAAGGCTAGTTGAAATTGCCGACACCCTACCACACAAAACAGCTCAAAGAAGTATCAGAAAGAGGTGATAATATATCTTACCGCCCGCTTTCTGGGCTATCGATAGACGTCAGCGACCTGTGAATTTCAAAATGGCCAGTTGACATACACAGTTGCGTACAGCCGCAAAGTTTCTAAATAATGTCGTCAGTGAAAACTTGTGTGCGTCCATGATAAAATACTGCACCATTGAGAAAGGCTCGTAAATACTTCATATCACGAATGTCCTCGTATGTCGGTTGTCTGTTGCCAACTTTTCCCAGAATTTCGGACCGTAAACGAGTAACCATGTCCGGATGCTCACACATCATATACACGGCCATGGTTAGGAGAGAGGCGGTCTGCATGAGTAGGCACGATGAGTGTCCATTTCAAAGAGCCGTGTGAAGAGCTTACCGAATCTCTACCAGCCACTAACACATTGACGAGCTCGTCCTGAACGATTTTGGGGTCTACAAGCAGGTTAAAATCAGCATAAAATTTCAAGTCTGGAGTGGTGCCTACTATCGGCCTCCTCCACAAGACGATCCAACAAAGTCATGTCATCGAGCTTCTTCTCAGACTCAGCTGATTTCACACCTTTAGCTTTTCTCTCGTACCCTTCAGAGATCACTGGCTGGATGAAATCATCAAGAATTTTCCGCTGCGGCTTGACCTTATCTCGAAAGATTTCACGTAGTGGCCAAGAGGCCCCGCTCTTAATGCGGATCATAGTTTGCACCTGTGCCTCCGCAAACGCCTTGACAAAAGCATTCGACGGATGGTTGACGAAATGAAGATTTTCTCCCAACGGCGATCCAGCTGGATAAGGAAGACCCGCAGATATGGAGTCAACATCTTTTCCGAACAGGAACTCCGTAGCAGAGTCCAATGTAAAACGAGCAACGACATCCTATACGCGATGTCAGATGGTAATTTGAAGGGAATAACTGACTCTGACCTGAAAATCGACGGGATAGCCTTCCCTCAACCTCGTTTTGATCTGGGTAATCGTACTAATGGCATGTCTCTCGAAGTTATCAAAGTCGGAGATCCGCTCTTTGTTGAAGAACGGTCTTGTCATCGTTCGATGAAACCTGATTGAAAGATAACATGACAAACAAGTTCATAGTTCTGAGTGTGCACCGAAAGCTCACTTCCACATTTCACCTGTCGGGGATAAGTGAATGATAGCCTCGCGTACGACATAAGCTTCGCACCATCTGTACTAAATACGCCGACGCCAAGAAGAGCTTTTGTCGCGTTGAAAACAAAGGATCCTAGCCATGTTTGTCAACAGCTTGAGACCTCACTAGCCATAACAAACACCTTTTTCGAAGTCGCGAAACTGCGTTGCTAAGATGGCCTACATGTGTTCGTGAGAGTGTAAGTGACTATCAAGGATAGCTTACCTTGATATGCTCCGGCTCACTTGTAAAGACCTTAAGTGTCTTTGTCAGGAGGAAGTAGGGACAGGTTTCCACAACCACGGACCCATTTGGTGGAGAGAGTACCGAACGAAAAGGTATTTCCATATTGTTCGCTCCATTTCTGGAACACTTCGCCTAATGGCCCGTTTGTTAGTTGATGCAACACGGAGTCAGACTCGAACGTACTGGGATATCCGTTCTTGAAGCTGTCCACGATGCTTCGCATGATAGAAATGCTGCTTGCCTGAACAGAAGGCATGATGATTGCACCTTGCGCAACCATGTCCCTGCGAATAGCGAAACCTATGTACCAGTCGTGTACCAGGCGAAAGATAACCTGCGATGCGAAAGGAACTACGAAAACTGGCCAGACTGAAACACTGAAACCAGACTCCGTCAAGAAGTGCCGAAGCACCCAGAGAACGGAACAAGGCAGCACTACAGCGTAGAAAGCAATGTGAGATAAATAGACAACTCCTGGAGGCAAGTAGCTGGTAGCCATAGTTGACGGTATCAGCGAACTGAAGAGGAAAACTATTCTTATATACACGGTGGAGGATAATCTTGATGACCTCATCTGTATAACTTCGGGAGACTTGGTTCCGCTTATCTGCACCCTAAATTCTGTTTAGAAAGGAGGCTTAGGCAGGCAGAGACTAAAGCCACACACATCGAATGCTTAGATTAAAGTCGTTTAAACTTTGTTCGACCGTCCGAGTGACGAATGTCACTATGAGGAAATATGTGAACGTGATTGCACTCACGGCGGCAGTGAGGTCAATGCTAACAACTTTGTTATATTCCTCTATCGGTACTTGCTTTTTCCATGCTGGCACCTACGTATGTATGGACCCTCATGGTCTCCATCACCATTTGGATAAGAAGGAATCATACTTCATTCCCATTTGACCTCGTGTCTGTGCTTCGTTGTAATACGATCAGTCCAGTTCCAAATACAACAAAACGACAGTGTCTTTGCTCACACGATTGGCTATAGAGCGACCGAGTTTCGGATCAATCGAGGACCGAGTCCTTGAGCTGTTTCAAAGATCCAATTCGTGTTTAATGGAAACAGACTGGACGCTGCTGTACTAAGATAAAAAGTCAGGCGCGATTTGGGAGAAATCATAACATTATGTAACATACTAAGTTCACTGACCAGCGAAGCTGTCTTACGAATATCCAACCTACGTCGAGCCACAACGAACCGATCTTCGCCTACGGTAACAGGCCGTTGGCATTGTGGATGTGAACGCCATGGGCCGCTGACTGAAAGAGGATGACTGCATCGGTCACGTTTGTTCCGTGGCGTTGCCTGGTCACGTTCTAAGAACTTCAAGTTCAACCCTGTCTAAAGAGGCCCAAAAGAATTAAATTCAACTTTTCTGGACTCGTTTCCGCATTCACACTATGAGCTCTTATATACACGAGTTGATAACCTGTCGCACAGAATATTGTTACTACTGCGATTGCGAAATCCTATTTTTGGGGAAGATTGCCAAACCGAGGTGATCATATCCCCGAAAGCGTCCTAATATGTGCATTATGCCCGACTTGTCATTTTTAAGTAGAGTACGAGCCGTGCCTCACAATTTTTCAGGAAAGGAACAGTAAAATCTTGAGTTAATTGAACTACCGGCAAGCATAGCAAAATTACCGTGGGACACTTTGATGCATCAAACATCACCTAGATGAACACTGGCCTTGGTTCACGGAACGATTTGGCATTTGAATGGGAGAGGATGGCTGGGATCTTGTCAACTGCAAAGATGAAAATCGGACGACGAAAAATGCTCACCTTGTTACGCCAACGGTATAAGTAATTTCGGGTAAATATTCTTCACCCGTTGCAGTGTCCAGAGGCTTGAGGATATCGAAGCAAGCCAGAATATTGGTAATGTTAAGGAACAATTGTGCTTCGGCAAATCCAGCACCTTCAAATCCACGTGTAAGCTCTCCCGATGTGTTGTACTGATGGCAGAAGGGAAACCGCACTCGCCAGGACATACACGTCTGCCGAAACCGAATGCAAGTTTACGAGGATCTGTTTCATGCCTCAAGAGGAAACGATTTGGGTCGAAGGTATCTGGGTCCGGATACACCGAAGGATCTCGGCATATTGCCCTTTAACTCATCAGATAAGTTGGGGAAATGTCCGCAGACAGCTATAGCTTACCAGATATTGGCTATCACCGTAGTATCCCTGGGAATCCTATACCCATCATAGGTATCTTCTTCAATGACACGATGAGGAACGCCTGCCTCGTAGTGAGACGGAGGTGAACAACCAACATATAGACGCTTACCAAGTCGGGCCGCGGGCGAATATCGTAGTATCTCCTTGAGGAGGGCAGAGATATAAGGGAGGGAAGACTGGTCTCCGAGATTAGGAAGACGCTGGTTACCGAGTACCATGTCGATCTCGTTTTGAGCTGCCCTTTGTATGTCGGGATATTGCATCATTAGAGCGATGGAAGAAAGCATCATTGAAACCGTCTATGAAGTGAATACCTTAAGCATGTACATACAATGATAGCGAAAATGCGTACAGTATCCGCGCCTCCCACATATAAAGCGAATGAGCACCAGCTGATTATTCGCTCCTCTTCTTTGTCGACATAGTGTCCATCTTCCGGCTGAAGGAGCTGGGAGGCGAACGATTCCCCGGCAGAGCCACTTGCCTGCAAAGTCCGTTACGTAAAGCAAAGTCTGATCCAGCTTCTCGCTTACCATGCGCTCTTTGGTCCATTTAAGCGGTGCTTGTTCCATCACGTTCAGTCAGTCGCGAACTGAGAATGCAAACCTCTTGAAATGCGCCCCTGGCATCCAAGAAGGAACGAATCGCACTGTTGAAGGGTGAGATGAATATGGAGGGATGAGGTAGAGGTGTTTGCGTACGGAAGGGGATTTCTTCGACTAACCACCGGCCAGGTTGAGTCATCTGTCTCTGAAGGGAAAACGCCTCCTCCATGATTGATACAAAGTAGTCATCATCGCTGGTAACCGGCCATCCGTATGTGACGTCCAATACTATGGCCCCAGAATTCCTGCAAACGCTTAAAATCCAAATAGCTAGCCCACGCTAAGCTGATTCAACGTCGAAGATGTCTCGAAAAGTTGTCAGGTGAATTGATGAGCCCTTCGAGGAGTATCCGTAACTCCCGCTCCAAAATGCCTCTATAACCTTGGACGGCTCTCGATTTGAGGCCAGATTGAAGGAGTCGTCGATAGTTCCTGTGATAGGGAAGTTGCGACGAAATATGAAAGACAGACATCCCACGCTCTGCTAGTTCGTGGTACATCCATCGCATTGATCGATCCGAATAGATATTGGATCGATGTTCGAGAAGCGCTACAACAGCCTCGACGCTGTTCAATACGATGACATGGTGGCGGAACAATCTGTAGTGAATTATCGCATTCCCTGCGCAGTCACGTTAAGACGTGAGCGCCTCAGGTACATGATACAGTGAGACCAAACCATATTGCCTAGACCATTCAGCGAACGCTGCCCAAGGCGCAATCCTCGAGATTTGGTGAATATTTCCGGAAAACAATTTTGGCGGAGGTCCAGGATGAAGTGACAATCCAAGATTGCTCCAGAAAGGTGTGCTCAACGCGGTCAAGACGATGGTGAAAACTACAACTCCAGCACAGAAAGAAAGCTTATCGTAAATCATGGCGGATATATCTCAGGACTCAGAGGTGCTGCTAGCCACGTATTATCATGGTTTGTACGCGAGTCCAGAGCTTGGCAAGTTGGAAAGAACCGTGATCAAACTTCTTTGGCGGACCGGTCTCTGTAGCTCCGTCGGGATCTTCTCCCTGAAGAAAATCAATAATTTTGGATAGTATCCTCTCTCGAAGCACTTACGTATACATTTCCTGTGCTTTGGGGGCTGAGAATGTCTCGATCGCCGCCGGCGATGTTCATGCGACGATCAGTTTTGCCCATGAATGCGCTCTTCTTAGATTTTTTTCGAGAATATCTCTCACGTCGCTATAGCCACTGAATTGCCATGGATGGCACGGTGCCGAGGTACTTGGTACCGTACATTAGATTGAATCCGCTCTACATTAACAAAGTCAGAGACGACAAAGTTCCTCCGCTGTACGGACAGTCAATACAATGACAGACTCGAGGTGACAAGACGTACCCGCAGTGGACGATTTAGAGCAGACAACTTTGTTTCGTCACCGGAATTACCAGCATGCGGGGAAGACCTTGAATCAGTAGATGATGGACCCTTGCCGGAAGATAGGTAGAGAAGTGGAGACGTGTTTTCATTGACTGACATCTCGGTGGTGAATACGAACGCGGTGGCAGAAATAGGCTGATGCCTCGCTACTGACCAAGTTGAACAAACCAGAACTTTCGGCTGATGAAAGGTGATGGAAGATACGTAACCGTGATGCCATGGCCACTGACCATAAGAGGAGAGTATAGAAATAAGCAGCAAAAAACGGTCTTGTCAACTCATACATCTCCTGGCACGAACTCATTCAGATGCCTGTAGCGGTGTCAGGAGAGATAATTAGCCTGTTATGGAAAACAACTTACGCGACCGTTCATCTGCAATCAGAAACATATACCCCCAGACGAATAATTCCAACTCACTATTACGAGACTCTTCGCGTAACTCAACGTCGTTTCGAAGCTGCGTAGTGCGCAGTACCTTGTACGACTCTGGGGGAAAGTCCTTCGACCGCTGATTTAGGTGGAGGCGCTGGCGTGGAATCGGTTTTGACGCCTCGAACGATATGATTTTCACACTCGAGCTGGAAAGAAAGCGAAACGGGGGCCTTTGCCACCGTAAGCTGAAGAAGGCCTCGCCATGCAGAGCTATGCGATTTATTGGGATCGGAAACCTCAGCATCCAGACTGGGAATAAGTTGGCCGTAAACCGTCGAAAGCGAAGTCGCCAAGCAGAAGACCGTAGAGGTTACACTTCTGTAGCATCGGAAGGCAGAGATCCATAGTCTGCGAAGAACGGTCCGTACTCAAAGTCAGAGGGGCATTTGAATGCCAGATATTTCGAGTGGCCATGGGAGAGACTAGTCGAGGCTTTAGATAAATCTGAAAACTCGTCATGAAAGTCAGGAACAAGGTTGAATAAGGCAGGTCTCTATCCATATCTCCCTCCTTCGTCGTTCTGCCGAATCGATGTGAGATGGTTTTCTTCTGGTCTGCGCCGATACCGACACCTATCCTGCTCGACTGCATGAGGAAAAAGAGTGTGAATATATTACTTCAATATGTAATATGATTAATTTTTATCGAGGAACATCGTGGCTAATAGAGAAGTCCTTCAGGAGAATAGTGCCTGGATGCTAATCATTGCCGTAAGCACTTGACTAAACAACTAGGTCAGTGACGCTCACCTGGAAGCACTAACATCCTCATCCGCAATTGACGTAGCCCCGGAAAGATCACTGGCTGGGCAAAGAAGATCAAGCACGGATCGGCTAGCCACTGCTCGATCACCCAACGAGCGCCTGAAAGTTGCAGTTTCACCAGCTCGTGAACCGAAGCATTTCTGTACACAGAATTGACTGTTAGAATTTTTGACGAGAAGGACAGCACTCCACACACTTTGAAGAGCTCGAAGTTTGTGTTGAACAGCGTTACAGATACGCCATCCTTGATGATATCGAGGAAGTTCCCTTCAGCTCCAATATTGACATCAAGCCCTGAGTCAACAGAGAAACATCCGCTGACGCTGGAGTTGGTATCTGTTGATACACTCAATTCATTGGTGGAAGTAGGACTGGGCGTATCAGAGGCTTCAGCTGATCTCGCGGCGTATATGGCTTCAGCGATGGAGGTTGGCCGGCTTAGCCTCTTCAAGCGATTGAGTGTGCTAACAGTTTCGGAAACTGAGACGGTCGCACTTATCAAGGTTGGGATGGATGTAACCGTTGCATTGTCGACAGAAGAAGTTGACACGTTTAGGGCGGAGGATGGTGTCGGTGCATCTGAAGAGGTTACAGAAGAGACTTGGCTGTCAGACTCTGTAATAGAGCCGCTTTCTGCTGTGGATACAGACACGAATCCGGTGGCAATGCCAGAAGTAATAGAAGCAAGTTCTGATGTTGTCGACTCCGCCGAAGAAGCATCTGTAGTCGTAGACCCATCACCAATGGTAGCATTAGCTCCAGCCATCGCATCGAGTTCCAAATGCAGCGTGGCGCTAGCGTCAAGCTCGAGGAAAACATTGGCTTCAATAGTACCAAGCGCCGCTGATATACCTAAGTTGAGGCGAGGTATCAGATGTGCTTCAATGGCGCCCGTGGCATTGATGGCGGTGCCGACCGACAACTTCAAAGCTAAGTAAATGAGGGGGGTAAGCAAAGAAATGAGTGCGGTTGAAAGAGCGAGAAAGCGCACGCGTGTCCCCCGCATTAAAGGATCCGCTACCTGGCGTGTTACCGTCGGCAGGAGGGAAAACGAATTGGGCTTGAGAGATGTTATATACAACACCAACGTTGAGGTCAAGGTTAACGTCCAGTGTCGCGTTAGCCCGGGCATCGATTTGGAACGAGGGTCCAATAGAGAGGATGCTGCAATCAAATTAAACTCTCAATAAAAAGCACCGATGGAAGTGGAGTGCCCTACCCAGGTAACTGAAAGCCTGCGAAAGGAATAGGTTGGAGAAGTGTGATTCTTCCAGAGTCCAGTGTACCCTGTGCAGAACGACCTAAGAACAAAACAAGACAAATTGTCTGAGTAAGGCTCACAGTAACGTCCGCGATTATATCAATAGCACCACTAAGAGTGGCATCAAGATCTGAGAACAAAAGTTAAAGAGGCCTGATGGATTACTCTTAGTGAACCAAAAGGAGCGTACTAGCTGTGATACCAAAATCGTCGATTTTGGGAGGAATGATAGTCCCGCTCGCAGATACACCTAGAGTAGCAAGAGCGTGTGCCTTCGCTGTGACGCCGATATTGAGATCGGCATCTATAGGTGGGCACGAAATACTCTCATTGAGGAGGTTGAAAGTTTGATCTACGTCGACAGGAATATTAAAGGACTTGTTTTTACTGAAGTGATCGAGATCTTTGATAGCTAGACACTAACGTTAGTGAGAGAAACCCGACTGTAAGAAAAACAACGCGCAAAAAAGTCCATTCCTAACGAAGTCAGACGTGTCGCGGGACGATAACCCGGCAGAGAGCGAGGAAAGATCGATGTCGGCACCAGGGAAGTTAGCGCCTACGATAGCGAAATTGACGGTTCCAGTTCTAGATAAAGTTGTGATAAACAGGGGCGTGAACACCGAACTACTTACTTTGAGGAGTTGGTAGCAGCGAAATTTACGTCCAATGCCAGGGCCTTGACGGGAGGAGTAGTACCGTCGCGACGGACTACACGCGCGGCCACATCAGAAGGAAGAGATTGGTCCTCAGGATCCCATGCACTAGCCACCCGAGCGAACGCATTCTGACCACACTGAACAGGGGGAGTTGTTAGTTCGTTGCCAAGGGAAAATCGAGAAACACTTGCGTTCTCCGGTAAGCGGACGATCTTGCCTACAGGGCCATCATTTTGATAAAGATGGTCACAATTGGCGGTGTCGGTGCTATTATGCGAGCACACGAGACGGATTTCCTGTTCCAGCCCATCTGGAGAGCAATCAAGGATTTCCCAGCCGGCTGCAGGTGTGATGTCTGAAAGTGCATCGGCAGAGCCCCACTACACCGACGATTAGGACAAACGTGGTAGTCAATGGCAGAGCAACACACAATTTTCAACGAGCCTGATGCGGGTACATGCGACGGAAGAGAATATTCACATTCTCCGTAGAAGCAGGGTTTGGTCCAGTTGTTTGTTGCATCTACTGAGACGAAAATTAAAGATATAAGAATAACGAGTGGATACGCGGCCATCGTGAAGGCGAGGTTTTCAAAGAGCGGAAGACAAAGAAAGCACAGAAGAAGCGAGAATATCGAAGAATGCTGAGGACGAAGAAATCCGCCATAGTAAGGCTTAAGTATGCTTCCACAGAATTACTGTGACCGAAAATCAGACAGGCAGATGCCATTCCATCTTGATATGAGCACAAGATCAACGAGATGAGAGGGCGGGTCATTTTGCGTTCCCAAGGAGAGCCAGGTGATATTGGCGAGCAATTAGACCTTGAAACATGCATCAGGATGGCCGGACTTGATAGGCGCGAGATATATACCAAGCCTCGTTTCCAAGGATGCTAAATTACAGTAAGATACGAATCGCACGTCATTTCCGGGTGTGCTTTCTCGAGGTGCGATTTTGGAGCTTCGATGGTGGTGGTGGTACCGGCGCAGTCTCGGAGGACAAGGCTCCCGGGCCGCCATCACCGTGACGTTTTTTTTTGGGATTGTTCATCTTTTTCAGGCCAGAGCCTGTCTCGCGTCATAATATTTGCCGGGGAAAAATAAAGGGCCCACCCTTACATGCTTGGACGTACCGGACTCGATCACAACAAGATGTACGTAGTAAATTTTGCATGATCCACAAAAGGGAACTGTTGGCGAAGTTCCAATATTTCGATATCATATTAATCAACTTTCAGCTCTTCGTAATCAATATCAATGTCCTCGATGAAGTGTTGAATATCTTTCAGCTCGGTACAACAATCTCTTTTTGATATATTTGACATCCCGAGCACTGGTAGCAGCGCGACCGTCGAGACTCGATGCTGTGACATACGTGTGTCTGAACAGTTGCCATGTTTCTAAGATAGGCCTCAGAGCAAAACAACCACATCACATGACCTGTGACAAACTGTGACTAGTGGCGCCACTTTAATTAGTGGCCTCATTAATCTCGACACGTCGTCGTTCCATCCTCTCATACTCCCGATACAGTCAATAATCAATGTATTTGAGAATTATCCAAGTCTCGGAGAATAGTCTCTGGTATAAGACGGTGTCCCCGGTACTTTGTTACTGCCCAGGCTGCCTGAACCCCATTCAAACCCTTTTGGTAAGCATCCATGAACCTGAGGGAGTGCGTTGCAAATCTATGCTATGAGTACACCTACGTTAAGAGAAATAGAAGCACTTACCATCTCATTTTAATGATGTCAACCTCTTCTAGGCTTTTTAAGACATTTACTTCCAGGTCTTTTTCAGATGATGGCATTATATTTTCACTTTTTCCCCATGAGAAGAGTATAAAAGCAAGCCCAATAGATATGAGATAAGTCGATGCGTGATACACTTTCTTACAGGATTGAACGGACACGTTGTAGATGCATCTTTTCCATTTCAGAGTGTAAATCCCACGGGGCATCATCAAAACGGCCTATTTTGTAAATTGGTCTGCAACAAAAGTTTCTAAATAGTAATATCTATATTTTGTAGGAAACAGTTTTCAAAATAAGGTTATATTGCGAGTGCCCCATGGGAAATACTGATTTTCGTGCAAAATGTCACACAATGTCACGTGATGTGGTTGTTTTGCTCTGAGGCCTATCTTATCTTGCCAAGCATTCTATTGCCTCAGTCGCCAATCCACTCCAAGAGCACCAAAGCCGAAGCAATCAAAGTTTCTTCACGTAGCAGCGCGTTGAACAGTTGTACTTCAATCTCGCCAGTTATTCCCTTACGGTCACCTCAGTCGGCGATCCGATGCACTTGAAATTTCTTGAGGCAACTGTGAACAGAACATTGAGTCTCTTTCTGACTCTTTTATTGAAAATATTCGTGTTTACGAAAAGTCGCCAGCCGAGGACCGATACACATACAACGGCGTTTCGACTACCTTTATGGGCTTGTGAGGACACGTGGAGACCAAAAACAGGCACATAAATCCCAGGGGAGACTAGAAGACTAGATGGATCAACTAGTATCTCCGCTACAAAAGACTGAGAAGACATGGTCAAGGACGGCCCAGCATTTTAGTCCCGCGCTCTCCCTTGATACCATCTTATGTCGTTATTATCGGCGCTGCATGATGCAGACACGTCGAATGTGTTTCAACTTCAAGATATATATGTTCTGCAAGTTCAAGGACTGCGGTGGTCTCCGCCCATTTCCAAGATTCTAGGGTAATGAGGGAGGTATTTAGTGGGTCTTTTTTCTAACTTCGAGGTTTGTGTGCTCGTGTAGAAAAATAGACTATGACTCATCTGTATATCGAAAGAATTAATCAGCAGCTGCAACTGGCTTTTTCCTCGCTGATAACGCAGGTCAGTTTGTTTCAAAGTGTGGATTCGGATTCAAGAAATGCTGGATAGGATACAGAGCAAAATCGGGAGGGACGCTGCTATAAAATTATCAGTGCGAGACAAGTCCGTCTTCTGGTCTTCTTCCTCTGTTCGGTCTCTATATTTCCTCGTGGTCCATCAATCCATCTTCATTCGTAGAGATAGAGTCAAGACCGTCAGAAGATGCATCACTGCCCGTCAAACTCGAGTCAACCCCGCAGAGATGATGGATTACCTCCAAACGATGACAGGTCGCCCCCAAGAGATAACGAGTCGCCGCCTAGAAAAGAGTCGCCTCCAGATTTGTTGCCGAGAGGTGTTTCAGCATCAAACCTATTGCCGGGCTGGGACTCGCAGGTGTACGACTACTTCCCCCCCCCCTTCTGCGCCTTTCCCGCCACCTTCCAAGGTACGAGGCGAGGCGAGTCCAAGGGGCTGGTTGACCCTTTGGCGCCACCTCGCATCGGGGTGGGCTCCACTGGCAGCCCACCACCACCACCATACATAACCTTCTTGGGCTTACAAGTACATGTCAGAGTCGTTTGAGATGAGTCTATGTTCATGTCCGGGTTTTCTCCAGGACCGGAAGTGGTGTCGCCGGTGCTACTGCTACCGCTACCTCTGCCGCTGCCTATTTTGGCAGGAGTGACAACCCGCGCAACGATGCCATTGTTCTCCATGGCTGGCATGGCACTAGCAGCAGCGAGGCTGAGCGCGATGGTGAGGAAGGAGATCGAGATATGTTGCGTGATGGAGAAAGGGCTTGCAATTGTGAGAGGTGTGATGAAGAGGAATTTCTTTGTTTCTTTGTTGTCTATCCCTGACCGGCAGGGAAGAGATGAACGTCAAGTTAGAGTATTGTGTCGAGTGGAAGCAGCTTTTGTACGATTTCGTAGTGACGATAGTAGACGACGGCGGTGTGGTAGGTGTGAGCGCCATCAGTAACCCCGCCACTATTGTGATGGCTGTACTGCATAGGGTTAAGTGGAGACTATCGTAGTAATGATTTCCCGATAAAGAAAGTGTTGGCGTGCCGCGGGTGGTAGGACCTGGGACTACTCCGAAGACGGCTACTCCTTGAGGTAGAATTTACGGGCTTTCGGAAATATGTCTGACTGTTACATTGCCTCGGCAGATGATGATACATTGTCGGGCCAACTCGGGTACATTCCAACACACTTCGCTTTGACTCTTGAACATAAGCAGCACTACCCTGAAAGGAAATGAGACGGTGATGGTATTCTATGCGAAGGACTTACCTTAATCACCGGAAGTAATTCATTCATCAACCTAACAAAGAAGTCTTATTTCCCTGTAAAACAGAAGGATATACATAAATTCATTCATCAAACAACTGCCGCTGCATCTTCACTGCGGTAGAGTGTACTCCTCGACAGCAGCCTCGTCCTTTTGTTCGTTAGTTATCAAATTTTCTTGTTTCGCCTCCCATCTATTACGCCGACATCAGGAAAACCCCATTTGCTACATACTTCCCACCCAAGTATATGTAGTGTATGTAGTTCTAGTAGCTGTGGTAGCAGGTGCACAGTGGTATGTAGTAGTATATAGCATCCTGTATATGCCACTGGTAGCTATGTACAGACCAGTATACTTGAGTGATAACTACCAAATGCTATAGCATTGGTCAGTATCAGAGCTTTTCTCGTGTCCGGTACAGTTGATTATAGTCTAGAAAGATAACTTTGGACTGACTAAGATTTGAAGTTATATCAAACAGTGAAGCAGGAATAAGGAAACGTAACAATGAATAAAGTTATTTGAAATATTGTCTATATTGTGAGATGCTTTCAGACAGTTACAATAGCAGTGCGGAGAGGGTAGGCTGACAACAAGCATTGGAATGTTGCCAAGTCCATTTTAAACTCCGACCCAAATCTATTTGCATCACGTGCAGTATAAACAAGATCACACATTGGGTTCTGATCAAATCCAACCATCCTTTCTTCCTTTCCCTCATCTCTTCCCACTGTTCCTCCACTCTTCGTTGATCGTTCCATCCTCCCTTTGCTTACTGGTATATAACTAGCTAACTAGCTGTCTTATCTCTAATGGTCCTTGCTGCACTTCATGTGTCCTTAAATTCAAAGGACTGTTGGGCTGCTGGTGACCAGTGGTGAGTGCCTGTCTCGTAACACCATGCCTTCATACTGATTTGTCTCGCTCTGTTTGTAGGAGTTTCATATCATAGATGCCCCGGACCTGAATGTATGTAGTTTGCATTGTTTTAATGCTCATTGCTCACTGTGCACTCAGGAGCTGGAATGAGCAGCAAGGCATGGGGTGTAATGATGTCGAAGACCTCTATGTGCGACAGTCATTGCTACTCTGCTTTTCCATATTTTGTTTGTCTCCCCTGAAAGTTCGGTGGTCAATTGTAAGTGGTATTATCTTTGTCAGTGATTCGGTGTACTCATCTTTTTATACAGAGATAAAATGCTGGGGTAAAAGCGAAGCAGATAGTGACCGGTGGCCTCGATGATGAAGAGGAAGAAACTTGGGGGTTATGGGCAGATCTTGAGGGAAGACCGGGAGAAACGGATGGTGAAGATAATGGCGACACAGAGACTGATGGCATGGGGACAGAATAATAATGTGTACTGTCTATCATTATTGGAATAAAACCTTTTTGCTAGCCCATGCTGAAAACTGCTGTACAATTTATAGGTTGAACGTATATCTATCAGTACTACAGAAAGGAATGGTTGTACTACTGTTGTGAAATCGAAGTACTATGGTAGCAATACATATGTCTCAGTCATAGCTACCTCAGCTACCTGCAGGTACATTCATTTAACAGCAGGCTACGTACTAGTACTTAAGGGGGGGGTGTGCTACCAAGGTACCCGAGCTACGTACCCGTTGTAGCTGCATGTATCACATTGACATTTTCCTGATGGACGCAAACCTGCGGCAGATTCGACCCCCAAAACCTTGGCCCGTCCCTTTCCGAACAAATGATGAATTCCGTGCCACAAAAACACTCAGACCAGCTCACCTCTTTCCATTTCAGATACACCAGCGAGATTATCACCGCAATCCAATAGAAGACATAGGAGAGGATCGTCCCCACTGCGTGAACGTTGAGTGGGGATCTGCAGAGAAAGAGGCGAGACACGCACAAGAGCCATTGTTGGACCACCCAAATATGGCGTTGAAGACTGTCCAGCCTTGGCCATGGAGGTTATCATTCGGGTTGCAGCAGTCGAGGTGCCACACGTTTCCTTGCACGCGGTATGAACCGGGCCCGCTCCCTCCGGCGTCATCCACATCGCTTCCAAGGAGGTGATTGAACGTATTCTCTTCGAAAGCAGCAACCGCACGAGAGAAGAGGCCAGCACCAATCAAGAGGAGGAAGTTGGTCATCACGACGAGGAAGATTGTCAAGGCTGAAAAAGGAGTGCTGGGTTAATGTGAAACGTAGAAAGAGCAATGAGACGCACTGGTCCGACTTGCAAACTGGTAGATGAGGAAGCCACAGATGAAGCCGCTTACCAGACCGACAATGGCAGCGATGGGGATGGAGGTGGCGGGTTGGCCAAGGGAAACACCTCCAACAAAGATTACGGCTTCCATACCTGACATACTATGAGCCTTAAGTCATTTGGCGTTGACCAAACGAACCTTCACGCAAAACCGTGATCAGAGGCAAAATGAAAAGGACCCATTTTCCTGTTCTCCCACCCCCTTGATCTTCTACAACAGGAAGATAAGAAAGTGTTTCATGTAAAACCGATTGGACATACTGGAACCGTCAAATGCTTTTTGGAGCTTGATACGCCACTTGGCTTTCGCTGAGTGGGAAATATGAGGAATATGATAGGCTAGTTGATATTTGTTTTACCTCGATCCATCTTTAGCATGGTTATCCCCATCACAAATATCATCAGGGACGCGACTAACTCAAAGATTCCTGATCATTGACATCAGCACCCACGGAAAAGTAGTAAGAGCATAGATACACACCTTCCCATAGTTCCTCAGATTTTTTCCATAGATCGGACGCCTTAGTAAACCACACAGCGATGAACCTAAACAGAAAAGTTATTCATGTCCTACATTTTATGACAGGAAAAATGTACGCAGCGCCGATTGCAAACGCGATGAAAAGCCCAGTTCCAGCACCAAGGAAGATCTAAGTTGATGGTAGGTTGTTCTCTGAGGTAGAATACCAGCAACATACCTGGATTCGCAGCTTCCGAATGAGTCTACTACGCTTAGCCACGCTGTCCGACTCATTTTCAGAGGTTTGTTGTTCAGAATTCGCCTCTGCCGCTACAATGGGTCGGCGGTCGTCGTGAACGATCTGTTCTGCGAGGCCCAAAAGCACAGAGATGATGATAGCGGCCTCGAGGGTCTCCCGGAAGACGATGAAGAAAATGGGTACGGAAAAGAGATTTTTGGCCATGGCGGTTCGTGAGCGCGTGAGCAATCAAATTACTTCCGCGTGTTTTGCATTTATACGACAAAAATAGTGTAAAGGGGGCCAAAACGGCCAAAAGCGACACAAGTCTGGACCCTGCCAGTTTAAGGACCCTGCTTGGAATTACGTCTCGATATAGCTGGCGATTTGCCGTCGCTTGCCATTGTTAAAGCGTTAAGTTTCCCAACTTCCATGCCGCCGCATCCTTCTTGGTGGCCTCAGTGGCGGAGAGAGGTTTCAAAGCCTTCAAACTTGTGCTATAGAAAATTGGGCTTGATTTACATGAACAGCGAAGAGGGATTTTTTACCCGTGATGATGGAAATGGACGTCGACAAGCGTTCGGAACCGTTGGCGAAATTGGGCATTTCCGCACACGTGATTTTAGTTTTCAGGAATGATTGACGGGTCCTGCCTGAAACACCATAAAAGGATCCCTATCGCGACTTCTGGTTCCGTTGAGTTGGTATTGGTATTCCATCGGCGTATCCGATGCCTTGAATTGTTACAGTATCTTAGTCTACCGCATAGTACTCCCTGTCTATTCGTACATTCGTCTATTATCTACCGACGTATCCTGTGTTCTAGTGCAAAACTATCTGTTTTGAATCAAAAGAACCAGAAATCAACTGGCAGGCAAAGAATAACGACTTCTTCGCCTCACCTTCTTTTCGGAATCGATTCTGTAATCTTCCGAGTCAAATGTCGGCAGTTCTTCATAAGCGCCTCGAGCCTTTTTCTTCCAGGTTCGTCTACGCCAAACTATGGTCGCAAGACTGAGAAGAGCCGCAGTTGCAAGTCTAATTTCCCAGGTATTAGAACTTCTTCCCCTGAATATAAAAAGACATACCCAACACAGGCGCCGATACGTAAACATCTCCTCGCTTCCTTCGTCGGATACGGGCCCAAGGGCCACCCGCTCAGGTCTGTGGTGGAGTTGTGCCCAGCTGCATTACCTCTCGATGGCCTGCCCAGTGCTTGACAGTGATCATGCATCACCTGCGGTATGACCATACCACGTTCCTGTGCGACTAAGGGTGCCTCGATCAGCTGAATGGCAAGCCCAGCTTCGAGGTGCCATTCTATATGGCAGTGCATGATCCACGCCCCCGGATTATCAGCAACGATGCGCAGAGACAACGAACCACCTGCGGGAACATCGAAGGTATCACGGCGCATGGGGTTCAGTTGTCCTCGGACGATAGGTGGGTTGAGAATAGGATCGGAGGAGGTGTAGTCCTCGGCGCGTCCAACCATCATGGGAACATGTCCATGCATATGGCTACGTAAAGACTACCATCAGGTGATACTGAACGTTTTTTCAAAGGGAACTCACAAAGGATGCATATTGTCATCGCCGTTCTTTATGACGAGGTCAATAACCTCCATATGTTCCAGCAGAAAACTGAGGGGACCATAAGCACTCTCAGAGGATGCGTTGGACCTTAGACTGAGCTCGCTAAACAACGCCGGGACGAGAGGTGGGTTGTATGTTATCTGGTTGAACATTCCGCGGTTGGTTCCATCCGTCATGGTATCAAAGTTTACTTCCACTTCGATGGTCCTGGTAGCATCTGGAGCGGCAACCGGTTTCAAAGGGACCAGAGAGATATCTTCAATACTCGTGTACGCGCTGATGGTCCCCAAATCAACAAGAGGTGACAAGGGGGAATATCCGATTGAGGCCGTGACATCTGTGATAACATTAAAACACCAGAGTTCGAGTATTCATAAAAAGCAAGCCTACTGGATTTCAATTTATCGGGTATCTCGTCGAACATCGCTGTATCCATGTTGGAATGAACAGCCCAATTCGAGTCAGTGTCATTTCGAGCGGTAATCAATACCGAATACCGCTGTCCAGCGCTAACACTGATAAGGTCGATAGGAGACTCCTCAATATCAGTACCGTCCACCTCTATCAAGCGCATGTTGTGCCCGTCTATCCAGAACATAAACATGGCAAAAGCCGATGTGTTGAGTATCCGAAGGCGATATGTCTTGCCGGTCTGGAATGGTAAAGCAGCGTCCTTATTGAAGGCAACTGAACCGGACTTGTCCCGAAGATAGGACGATTTTTGGGCAAAATAAATTAACGCTGAATCTATGCGGGAAATCAGATATTTTCAGTGGAGGAGACATGATTCCCGTACCCGGTACAGGTTCAATGCCATCGGGATTTCGACTGGTGAGGAACTCTTTCATAAGAACAGAATGTTCCTTGTGATACCAGTCACCCAGAATGACGGTATACTCTTCATCATAAGCGTAGACTTGCTGATGTGGTTGTATCACTGCCGGAGCCCGTAAACCATCGACATATTGACCCTAGATTATTGCATCTAGAACATAATTATGCAGCCAAGGAAGTACGTACATTTGCGTGGCCATGTACCCAAAATGTGCCAGATTGTCCAGAAGCATTGATAGGCACTACGTAGTCGAACTGGCCGCCAGGCGGGATACCACTAAGGTGTTTCAATCAGTACAGAGATACAACAAATGAGGCATCCTGGGTCGCCTCAAGAGACTACGCAAAAATGGCGCAATGTACGCATATATGCCTCAATGGTACATGCCCAATACACGAATATAAGCCGCGCACCATTCTGAAAGCCCATAAGCGCCATCCATCCAAGGCGTCGAGTTGAACAGCATTCCATGATGGTGAAGAGTCGTAGCCCGGTCCAAAGAGTTAGTCGCATGCAAAATGAGCGAGTCGGTCGGCTCGACGTCTATCGGTGGTGGCCTGGAAACATTCAGGCAAGACTGTGAGTAATTGAGATGCATACATACGGCCAAGTTCCATTCACTCCAACAACACGACGAGGATAACGCCCGTCAGGATTGGCTCCATGGACGTAGGTGATATTCCACCATACTTCCTGGATGCCAGCGAGCACTGGGCTCGCCAACAAAGCAATGATAAAACAAAGAAAAGAATGCATCCAGCGTCTACATGAACCGTCGGGACGAAAAGGATGGTGGTGGTTAGAGGACAAAGTCTCGGTCGCTGCGTAGAGCCTCGAATGACGCCTTCTTTCTGACCATCACCATCCCAACCCTTACTCTTGCACCCGGAGATTCACGCCTGGCTTGGACATGCATGCAGCATACAGGCATTCTAGACCATGTCTGGCGGTAGAGGGATGATGGGGGAAGCTGCGCGACATGTGGTGCTCTCACGGACCTTTTCGTACGGATCACCCAGGTCACTTGGGGCGTGCGTATATGCTACTGCATTTCGTCCGCGCATAGCATTGGGTACGTGCTCGCCGATATTACTGGTGGCGAAGACTGATAATGGTCTTGGTTGATAAAAGAAGCTGCCCAGTGTGTGGTACTGGGATGTCCTTCAAACCACACTGGATCATTTGACGTCGAGAACGCGCATACTTAGAGTTACATTACTCATCTGAACACAACGGTACGAGGCGCGTCCTCGACGCTCTCACTGGTGGCTGATGATGGCTTTAGTTGATAAAGGAAGCTGCGCAAGATCTGGTACTCAAAGCCTTTCAAAGCACTCGGGAACGCGTATATATGCAATTGCATTCCACTGGTCTGCGCTTAACAGTACTACGTACGTCCTGAGCTGACAAAGTCGTGTCCGGAACTGGGCAAGATTATCACAAAAGCTGTTCACAAGTAAGAAAGGCTGGTAAGGGACATCTTATTGTATTCTTCTTACTGTTACTGACGGTCGTGGAATCCGTATGGCCCAGGTGTATCGCCGTATTGACTCGGTCACCCTCAATGACCTTTCCAGCGAACTTCTTCTGCTCATTTTCTCAGACCTCGATCCTGCCAGCCTCATTGGCGTCTCTCGCTCGTGTCAGCGCATCAACGCTATAGCTCTAACGTTCCTCCTCTTCCTAAAGACGGACTTTAGTGATTGCCTTTCCCGTCTTCGTGCCAACATTCTTGCTATTCAGCGGCATCCCTGCTGTCCGTCCATCGTTCTTGATGAGGCATTCTCTCTTGTCACTTCACAGAAAGTACATTAGCGTGTCACCATTCCCCGTGGTCCCTTCGTCCTATCTGACTTTTTCCGCGAATGGATCATCAGCTCAACGATTCAGAATGTATGAACGCCCACGTTCGTCATTCTTGAGTGCGTTGACATCTAAGCTTTGCTGCCTTCCCTCATACTGCCATTTCTGAGAAATTTCACCGCGCGATGTTCCGACCTGCCTTTTAGCCCTCCGCACCTCCATCGCCCATTCAAACGTACCATCTATACATATGAAGATCGAGTCGAAAGCGTGACTACACGCAAGTCGATTCGAGCACCTTCTCTCAAGGATGACCGATTGCATACTGATCTGTCGCTTGCGAAGGAAGCTGTTGAGATGCGCGAGGGGGATCATTGAGTCAGTAGTATTCTTTCCAAAGGTAAAGATACCGATCCTGTGGTGAGGACAGTGGGGTGGCTTTGCAACACCGCTAAACCAGGCGCGTTCGAGGTTTACGATTCGTCTTGAATATGACGGACATACTATGAGAGGTCAGGCTTGCTTGATCTTTCTGTACAATTTTTGTTCTCATGATGCATGCCTCATAGCCTCGATCGTGTCCATACGTGCTGAGCGTGAGACGGTTGGCAGTTTCATGCTCGATCCATTATATTTTCATGCCCTTGTAGCAGCGTAATTCAATTTCACATGGACAGCTCCCAAAATGGTGATGGCCGCATCCGAAGATTCCTCCCTCGTCACCTTTGCCGTATGCTCGCCAATCATCGATGATGAAGGCCTGACGTAGATGATGATATATTAGCCCTTTTTCATATAAAAGTTCATATGCTCCCGCAAAATTCATCTAAAACTCAATATGTCGAACTTTTCTCAGAACCAAAAATTCGCTATCGACAACCTGTTCAATGTCACGGACTGGGTGTGTGTCGTTACTGGCGGCGGTACGGGAATAGGTACTCATATTTGGCATTGTCTGCATTGTTTCTGAAGTTTCTGTGTGAACAGGTCTCATGATCGCGCAAGCTTTTGCCAACAACGGTGCGCGGGTATACATTACAGGGCGCCGTCAAGATGTGCTCCAGCAAGCCGTTGATTCTTGGGGAACTTCCTTGGTTCACCAGAAGGGAAAGATCCTCGGCTTTCCGTGCGACCACACCAGCAAGGAATCCGTCCAGGCTCTGGTGGAGACGATCTTGAGACAGGAAAAGCACGTCGATGTTTTGGTCAACAACGCAGGTATTGCAACCCGTACATCAGACGTGGAGAAAGGAGAGATGGCTGGGAAAGACCTGGCAAAGGAGATGTGGCAGCTCACGCCAGACGACTGGCTGGATGTGTACAAGACGAACGTCATGGGGTTTGTTGATGTTACTTTGGGATTCTATCATCCTGACTTGGGCTTTACAGGCACTATTTCACTTCAGTCGCATTCTTACCCCTCCTCAGCGCCGCTTCTGGCTCCCGCTCAGAGCATATTGGGACTATCATCAACATTTCATCGATCTCAGGGATCACAACCAATTCCCAGCATCAATTCCAGTACAATGTATCCAAGGCGGCTTCGATCCAGCTTACGACTCTGCTAGCGCAGGAGTTGAAAAGGCCCGGGGTAACTGTGAGGGTGAACAGCATCGCACCGGGAATATTCCCATCTGAAATGACGAGTTTGTCTTGTTATTCGACATCGCTGCTTTTGCTGATAGGTATTTTCTCAGCTTCCGAATCCGATGAACATAACAAATCGACCATCACTAGTGAGCGCGGCCATAAGGAAGGTATTCCTGCGGGACGGGCAGGACGGGATGAGGATATGGCTCAAGCGGCGTTGATGCTTGCCACTAATCAGTATGCCTATGGTCAGGTAAGTTTCTCGCCTTTATATATTTCCCCCCTTTTGACACAATTTCGGTAGACCATTGTCATTGACGGAGGATATTTGCTCGTTCATGGATAAGTCAGTGTATCGTATGAGAATTGCCACTGTTAGGGTTCGGTTTTGGCCCTGATCTTGAAGCTTGAAGTTTTGGGTAGTTAAGTAGGTAGAGTTGAATATAATCCGTCAATAAGAAATGTCTCTAACCATGAGCGTCCAGATATATATACCTGAAGTCTCGAACAGTCTGCCAAGCACCAGCTACCTCACCTGGAGCTAAATGCTCCGTCGTCGAGTGGTACAGAATCTTGTTCGCTACCAGGACCCGAGGTGATGTCGAGTTGTGGGATGAGTCTCAGCATGCTGAATTGGAGTTAACTGTCTGGTCGTACATGCAACATATAGTATATAAAAGGACTGGTTTGTTTCTTTGGACCGTTTACTTCGCCTGATGTCCATACAATTATATGAAGGGGCTTTCGGCGGGAGATATACAAGCTGGTAAATCCAGTTGTTCCTGCTCGTGCGCCCTCTGGTCAGTCAGTAGAATGGTGCTAATTTTCAATGTTCTTTCATACTAGAAGCTGCCGCGGTCCTTGTCATTTGAGGAACTTATTCTCTTCGTAGAACATCCGGAGAGGAGGTTATATAGCCGCCATCGTCTTGACTTTTCTTCCATAGGTGAACAGTCTGGTCTGTTCAATTTCCTGAGTAGGAAGACATCAATAGCTGCTTCTGCCTTTGTATACACTGCCAAGACACCAGTCGACGACAATGTGAACCCTCTGCTGCTATCCCGATCCTTTAATAACTCGCCATCAGCTATGGATCAATGTCTTCTTCGTAAGGGAGTTTGTCTGCTCGTCCATTCCGGGTGTGTTTTGACATCTCTTACCTTTCAAAATTGCACCGGCCGTTTTCATATAGCGCGGGAACTTTACCACAGTCCTATGACTGAGTTGATCTGTCGTAGCTCAGGTCCCGAGTATCCTTTTGGGAAGATTCAAGCCTGTGGACCAATCCCTCAGTGTCTCCAAATTTATATCTGTACACTCAGAAAGGCGAATATGCGAGTCTCGTTTATGTAATGATTCTTACCACCAATATTATGGGAACCGCTGACTAACTACCCTTTTCCAAATTCTTTTTCGTTCAAATTTGTACAAGGATACTCGGTGTATCGAACGAAAACTCGATTTAGACCCTGAGTTTCATGCAACATGCTTCTTTTATCAAACCCGAAAGCCAGAGATGTAAGTACTTACTCTAGATTGATTGGAGGGACACCAATCTTTCTGTCCCTTGCCCAACGTACACCTCAATCTGATCGGTGAACGTACTATTGATTATGAGTTTCTTGACCTCTTTCGCTCCTGCGGGGATTTGGCGAAGAGTATCGATGACAGTCATGACGCATGGACTTATGCTCCATATGTCCCAGCGGTCATTGTTGCCATAATCCCGGGGGACTAACGTCAGTTTGATAAGACGGAGATTATGAAGATGTCCAAGCAGTTGAAGGGGGAGCTTGTACCAGTCGTATGAGATGGAGAACGATGCGATAGTGAAACAACTTGATATCCTCACCTCATTTATTCCAGTATAGAGCGCGATAGGACCAATTTCGCGGAGGTTTGGGAGTCGATGGATCATTGCTACGTTATCAAAGTCAACATTGATTGTTAGTTGGATGTTTGTTTTTCTCACTTTCAAGTAGTGGACTGAGCAACAAGCCACAAAGGTGCACGCAACGGGCATTCGGATAATACCCGATGACTCGGTTCAGAAAGTCCTCCCGCGAAGCTTCGTAGAAAGAGTTGCATATGACGTTGAACACGTTTGGAAAGCTTGGGAAGATGACATGAGCACTATTCGGGATAGCAAGCGTCTGGACAGAAGGGACAAAAACGTGTTCGAAGGCTTCTCGGAGAGCGTTTTCAGATCCTTTAAACTCGAGTCCAAAGATCTGTACGGTGGTCAGGCGAGGTAACAAAGGCAGACATTTCGCAATCCAAGGATATAGACCTTGAGCGGACTCTGTCAACGTGAACGAGATTGATCTGCACTTCTGATCGTAAGTCAAGTATTATACAAATATAATTGACGCACTGAACATGATCAGCCAGCGCCGGATCCCTGATCGTGACGGTTTCTAGCTGCCTGACGATGGCACTAGTAACCTTCTCCTGCCACTCAGGGAGTTCAGGGTGCACTTCGACGCTCGGATCGGTACATTGGAACGCCTCGATTTTCTCCCAAAGGATTGGTACAAATATCTGCCTGTAAGCCTTGCACGTCTGAGACAGTGAAACGAGCACTGCAGATCTTTCAGTCAGCTCCCTACCGCCGACCGTCAGACAGTAGAACATTGAAGCCTTCAGAGGCGGTGAGGGGAACAGAGAGATGATTTCGAGAAGGAGTTCGGTGGGGAGGCACGCAAGTCCACTAGTGGCATTATTGAGCATGGTGTCTACGTGTCGGTGGTGGTGCGGGTTTGTTTCGATTCGGGGATAGTGTCCTATGAGCAGGCGTGGTCGTGTACCAGGTGCATGAAGTTAATTTTTTTTTTGAATAGTGATGATGGGAGGTATGATAGATTTGTTCAGATTTGTTCGCGTCCCTGGTGGACGCTCCATAATTTAAAGCAGGAATTCAACGATCACGTGCTGATATTATTTTGTTTCATCTGTTTTCATTTTCAGAGCAATTGTCAGGACCTGCTGCGAAATTTCATTGGATTGGTCTTCTCCTACCGGATTTGATCCATCAGAGGCTATGAGACTTGTGTTGCTACTGGACATATGCTCGTAATACTAGGCAGCGAAATATCCGTCGCGATGGACTTAAAGTAAGTACAGTGTTTACTTGAGAGACGCGATGCGAGTATACCCAAAGATAGATTGAAAATATCTCAAGTAAAACAAAGAAAATCTAGAAGTGAAATCTTCCTCAGTGCGCAATGCCTTGCCCTAAAGATCGATGTCTCGTGACCAGACGGATCCATACCGCGACGAAATACACGACCAAATAGTAGCCTCACTCTACCCTCTTCCACCATGTATCTGGATACCCTTCCGCCCGCCTATCTTTTCTTCTTCACGCTTTTCTCTATGTCTCTATTTTCCGGCACTCTTGCGTCTGGCAATAAGCCAGCATCGGTCGTCGCCCATTTTATCGTAGGAAACGCGCGCTCGTACACTGAGGATGATTGGAAAAACGGTACGCACCCAACATCTTTCTCCTCTCCCGTTAAGTTGAAGTTTTTTAGACATTAAACTCGCCTCTGCTAATGGTATCGACGCCTTTGCATTGAACATCGGTGGAGACTCTTGGGAACGAGATCAAATATCTATGGCCTTCGGAGCTTGTAGTGACCTGAAAACGGATTTCAAGCTGTTCTTCTCTTTTGATATGTCTTCTCTGCCCTGTGCTTCCACTCAAGATGCCAAGATGATACGCGACTACATCGCCGAGTACCATGGACACGGATCCTACTATCTCTTCCAATCAGAAATGCTTGTGTCGACGTTTTCTGGCGAACACTGCGTCTTTGGAATGGGCGATATCAATTCTGGGTGGTTTTCTGCTGTCAAATCCCAGTTTAAAGATGTCTTTTTCATGCCTTACTTCTCCCTGGACCCATCAGAATTTCCAGGACTCACAGTCACTGATGGTTTGTTCAACGTGAGTTGTTTTTTTATCACGTCTCAAAACTTGCTGATGACGCTCTCAAGTGGGACTCCGGTTGGACAAAGGACGACAAGGATATCACCTTCGACTCTGACACGGCCTACATTTCGAATCTAGGGGGGAAGAAATACATGGCGGCTTGTTCACCTTGGTTCTTTACTGTAGGTGGCTATTCGAATAGCCAGTTTATCTTGTCGAACGCTACTTCCAGCACTATGGGCGTGACACGTACAACAAGAACTGGATCTACCGCTCCGATGACTGGCTATTTGCTGCCCGCTGGGAACTCCTCGTCGAAAACAGAGAACAAGTGGATCTAGTGCAGCTACTGACTTGGAATGACTATGGAGAATCACACTATCTAGGACCTATCAAGGGATCTCAGGCTGGTTCGGAAGCATGGACTACTGGTTACGACCATCAAAGTGAGCCTTCAGTCGTGAACCTCGGGATTGATGTGCTGATGAGTTCTTTGAGGTTGGCTGAAATTCGGTTCTGAGTATGTTAGCGCTTTCAAATCCGGACACTACTCAAGCTTCGACTACAACCGCATCTACTTGTGGAGCCGTCTCTTCCCTGCAGCAGCAGACGTGCCCAGTGACAGTGTAGGGAAACCCGATCGATGGAATCTGGTAAGTGTTTAACCTTGTCAAATCACCACTTATGTAATGAATTTCCCAAGACAAAAGACTTTCTCTGGGCAGTCGTGTGCCTGAAGCAGCCTTCTATGGTTTCACTTGTCTGCGGTTCTTCGGATCTCTCTTGGAAGTTGTCTAGTGGGGTATGGAAGATTAGTCTGCCGCTCAGGGAGAACTGCCAGGTCGAGGTACAAGTGTCGAGGAATGGAAAGAGCGTCGCGAATTTCCAGCCGAATGGATTCGTTTTCAATATGAATCCCTCTTCGTACAATTTCAACGCACTGGTTGCTGATTATGATTGGTCTTAGGCTAAAGATCGCGTCTCTCCCACCAAACTATTTCTATGTCTACTCTCGTCGTCTCTCTAATCGACTGCAACATATAGCATTACCTACCTACTAGACATACCTATATGTACGTTTTTATTGGGTTTTATACAATAACGGGCGTTGATGCTCCTAATTCGAGTACAACCTGTTCACGGAACGAACGATGTGCCCTTCCATTCGTCTTTGACCTTGCCTTGACACCAATTTCCCGAGATTCAAAACTCACGCTACACTGGTAGGTCTTATCGAACTTTTCCCTATTCCATTAGACTGGAAACCCTTTCATGAAGCGGAAGGGAGAGGTTCTATATAAGAATTTAAGTCCTTTGGTATACAGTCGTCTAGGATCTAGCAAGCAAAAGAATGGAGGATATCGTGAACACGAGATAAAGCGGCCAAGACATCAAGCTCATAGTTGCCCCACTGGTCCGTAGCTGAGGAAGAGGCTGATTCGGAGGAGTATTGTCATACAGGAACAACTAGAGTCGATAGATATTGAATTAATTCTGATAGAGCTACAGGACGTCCATACCTTGTTGACCCCAGCCTCGCTATTCATCATATCCTCATTCGAGTGCGACACTCCCTCGACCCAGTCAACGGTCGCACTTGGTGGCAGAGAACCCTCCAAAGCCTCAAGCATTGCAACGAAATTCCGACCTCTCTCCAAATGGGTGCTCCCTTGCGTCTGAAACGGGAGATTGGCTCAGTAACTGCATACAAAACAGACGCAGAGATGTTCCTGACCAGCGCTTCACATCGTGTGTCTCCAGGACCGTTATCCTTCTAAAGGCAAAGTAAGCAGACATACAGATGAAGTACCGTTCAAGAGACACTTACCAAACCCCACGCGTAGTGTACATTCCTGCCATTATATCTCGATAGCACGCCCTTTCTAGCCACATCCCCGGCAGAGTACCCCGGAAAGCGACCCGACAATCCATATTTGTAGTCGTCCACACCTTCACACGTCGCATTAGGGAACGGCCGGTCTCTCGACAACCAGCATAACGACCCGGGATTAGCTGTTTTGCCTCAACAAGGCCGTTCTTTGACAGAGAATAACCAACCTCACCTATCCAAAAGTGAAGCCTATCGTCGTCCTTGGTCGATCTACGTAGAGCGGCGTAGCGCTGGGTCATTTGGGCCCCTGCAGAATGACCTGCGATGACGACAGTCTGGTGAATTGTCATGAGAATGATGGAATTTCGGCGAGGTCCTGTTACTTACTCTAAGATTTGGGTAGGCGCGAGTATCCATGTAGTAATCCACCAAAGCATCGAGGACCGCAAAACTGCTGAGGTGAGGTGAGGCGATACTCTCATGGCCACTAACCCATGTTGTAGCACCCCAAATCATCTGTCCATCATGGGCCGCACCTGCCTTCACATCCGGTTGCGTGAAGAAGCAAGGTCCCATGATGGATATTCCATCGCGTCCGCTAATGGCTCCAGACTTTGTTGCATTTGACAGAGCATTGTTCATGACGTTCCAATCTGATCCACTAGGATGAACACTCCGACACTTGGAAGCAACGAAACAGGCCTACAGAACCAACAATCCCGGTTCTGGGAACTCATAGTTAGATGACGAGATATACAGATACAGAGGAACTCACTCGTCCTGGTAGAACTATCACTGCCCTAGTTATATTTTCATTATCGACCCCGCTGGTTTGGTATACGGGCTACAAGCTCATCATCAGTTAATGTATAGGAAAGTCCAATCGGTCATACAACCCACCAAGCTTCCACCACCCACATCCCAGTCAGGATATGCTGTAGCATCGATGACCTCAGGCAACGTATGCCAACCACTATCGGGATCCCCTCCGACCACTGGGTTGGGATTACCCTGGGATAGAACAAAAGTGAGCGACGCTAGTAAGTAGAAGGAACGGAACAACATGGCAGTAGCTAGAGAACTGGAGACGAACCGCTCATAAATTATACCAATTCCTCCTGTCAATGATTGATAGAAACCATTTTGTCGGTTCCGACGAGGGGTTTAAAAATGTAGAAGTTTGGACGTTCAGCCGTCGCATCTACAAATGATTTTTTGAATAACCGTAGCGCTAGTATTGCTATACCCCATCAGTATCTGCAAATGGGAAGACAAATGAGCATACCAGTTCGCGGGGAAAGATGTACAGCATCATACACACACACCGGGATGCCTTTTCTGCTAAGCGTAAATACGACAGGTGATGGGTAATGTCCGTCATTCAGAGCCTCTAATTTAAGAACGAATCTCCTTTGCCGACGCTGATTTACGGAATTAACGAACATGATTTTACGCTATTCAGGGCTCACCTAGCCTGATTAGGACTCCCGAAGACCCAGCGACCAAAAAAACGGGTGTACATTAGAAAAATAAGACAAACGTCAGGATAGACTCGGAATTCAGGAAAACATATTCTTTAGAACCGACACCTACCTTCACAGCTCCAATTCCAATTTCAAGGCTCAAGGATTTCGAACCTCTCGCAGCCACGGTGTTCAAACGGTTCGAACCTATCACAGTTGGCACCATTATTCTGGTTCAAAGACACTCTGACAACGAAAATGACGTCTTCGGCCTTGCAGATCGTTAGCGGGGGTATCAGGGCAACAACAAAAGCATGGACACTGCGCCGTGGACATCTTCCATCGACAACCATCGAGACGCGCCATACGTGATGTTCAGGTGCACGGTGCTATCCCTGACTGATTCGAACTCCTCAACGATTCCGACATCCAACCCGACGAGGAGCTATGGGAAGACTGAGGTAAGTATGATCGCCGAGCCGGTACTGTGAAGGTGTGGTAATTGAAGAAACGTCCGATATTATACTCGATCTACATCTTTTCATGCTCGCGATGACCTCCGTTAAAGAGTTATCAATGCAGTTCCTAGTTAAACGGTGTGGTCGGATTCGCTGCAGTTACGGCATGTACCCGCATCAATTCGGTGACTAACCATATTCCAATTTCGTCTGGAGTGTCTTTGTTCATCCGCTTGCCTTTGTGCTTGCCTTGATGGCTATGCAAGTGCGGGAGAGTATTTCAGGTGGCAGAACCTTGATTGGACTCACATTTCTTTCTCCCTCTCTCCCTTTCTCCGTCCTGGTGACGCTGGCTCTTCATTCATTCTCTGTATTTCGCGTCTTTCACTATAATGGGATTTGTACGCGGCTTCGGTAAACTTTTGGGCACTTCGGATTCAGGCTATGCTCGTACCAAGGACATCAACCTGGAAGCACTTGTAAAGAGACTTGAGGGAAAGGCTCAATGTCTCTGCGAAACATTATTTCCCGCGGGTCAAAGTTAGCACTTGCATGCTATCTCGTCTTTCATGGATACTAACCGGCACTAGCTGAACACTACAGAGTAATTATAGGGTGGACGTTGTGCCATTATGTGTGCCACTCACGTATTATACACAGATCTACACTGCCACTATGGAGATCCACAAGAAAGTACTTGTCCGCGTTTATTCGCCCACCACAACGAATGCCCGAGGAACTGTTAAAAATCCAGGTGAGATGCTTTGTGCTGAGGTTAGAATATATATGTATTTCTGTGGTGATATTGCACTCACCACCGACCCAACAGGCGGCGACACTGCGATTCCTGAGATGCAAAGACCCTACCATACCTGTTCCGACACCAATCTGTTGCGATGATGATCTTGATGGCCTTGTTGGCGGAGCGTGGATCGTAACATCTTTCGTGAGTCGGGTTATCATTGGGTCCATAACGTCGCCTTCAAGTCTGTTGTATTGTAGGTCAAGGGAGACGTTCTCGCCGACAGGATACACACCCTCACACCCACGGACCGACTTGCTCTGCAGAGCGCCTTGGCGGACGTGTATACCAAAATACTTCAGACTGTCGGCACTGAGTTTACTGCGATAGGAAGCATACAAGAGAAGACGAGCAATCATCAACACAGTTACACTATCGGATCCATGACATTTCGTCCCTCGGATACTACCGCCCTGCCTTGTCCCGATGGCCGCGGTCCCTTTTCTTCAGCGCAGGATTGGATATCGGCGGTGATGAACCGACAGAGAGAAGGCCACGAAGACGTTCCAGAACGACCTGAACGCCACGAAGAAAATTGGATCAGGGTGCTCAATGCACTGAAAGAATACGATCAGGTCCCTCCTACAAGTCTTGTACTTGAACATGTCGGCTTCGGACCATCGAATGTCCTTGTCAATCCTGGCGATCCGACGAAGATCGTTGGTATCTTGGGATGGGCTGGGGCGCGCGCTGTTCCGTTTTGGGGTCTTAATTTTTTAGAGTTGGATGAAAGGGAGTGGGCCGGTTGTGGGTTGTCATTCCGAAATATGGTCATGAGGCGCTTTTCAGACGGGATCTGGTACGACGAGGACCTACTGACGGCAGCGTGGTACGCAAGGAAGTGGCATGTGTTGACGGATATGAGCGGAGCACTGCCATTCCGTCGTAGTTGAAGAAATGCCTAAAAAAGATGACGGATTTATTCATGTATATTATCCTTATGGTGACAAAACCGCAGAACGAATTCCTATACAGTTCAGATGAAGTACACGCAAAAACACACTCACAGAGTGATCGCAGAGATTATATTTGTACATACACATCAAGACGGCGTCCACATAACAAAAAGCCGCTAATGTTAGAGCTTCGAAGTCGGCTTTGTACCAAGTGGCGCAAACGTAGGCGCGCGCCTGGCCTTCATAGCAGACACATTCTCGACAATATCCTACATTTGAGAAAGACGCTCAGTAGACGTGAAGGAAGATACATAAGAATGATACCTACCCTTGTTTGTAGAGCTCCCCCATTCCAAACCGCCGTATAGTCAAGGTTCGCAGCAATGCTGTTATCCAAGGCGTGGCTGATGATATGTTTCGTGCCTGCCACAGCAACTGGACTCTTCGCAGCAATCACCTTGGCCAACTCCAGAGCTGCACCGACAATGTCTTCTCTGCCGCCCTCGATAACCGAGGAAAGCAAACCCATCTTTTCGGCTACAGTAGCTGAAAAAGTCTGTGACGTATAACAGAACTCTCTGACGAGAGATATGTTGCCCGCGATCTTGGGCAAATATGCGAGCGTGCCTATGTCAGCCGCCAGTCCCACATCTGCTTCCTACAAGATATAAATTTTAGGCCTCTAGGAAGAGCTTGGTATGCACCTTGACACTAAAGGTAGCATTCGAAGCTGCGTAGCGAATATCACATGCACAGACAATATCAACACCCAGACCGAGGACGGCGCCATGTATCGCAGCAATAACGGGGAACGGGCAGCGAGCTGGTGCGCCGATCGCGTACTGGAACGTCTTGATATGCTTCGTATGCTTGACGGCCACTCTAGCGGAGTCGTCGTCGGGTTGGGAAGACGACAGGCTCGCCAAATCAGACACTTGGCATTATTAGCCAACTGAACCAGCTGAAAAAGAAAACTTACAGTCGATTCCAGCCGTAAAAATCTTTGGCAAGGCCGATGACAGGACGACAGCACGAACATCTTCTTCCACCAATTTTTCGAACACTTCCCCATATTGAGTCCAGAATCTTTCGTAAAATGAGGACTGTGAATACGGAGCCTAACAGTGTGTTCCGAACTTACTCGACATTGAAAGCGTTCACAGGTTTTCTTGAGAACAGATTACAATAGTGATTTATTGTAGCCATATGCAGCCCTTACCTGGATATTTCTAGGTGGAAAACATGGGGATACGGCTCAGAAACCTGAATAAACTGTGTGGAGAATTGTGAAGCCATGATTTGGCGCAATTCAGAAATCCCAACTAAGGAGTATGATGACGTAAGGTCATGCCTCCGGCATTCAAAGATAGCCGGTTGCCGGAATGCAAAACTGAACGAATGATTTTATGTACTGCTCACCTGTGTTTTATTTCCTTACAAGCTTCCGCCCCGTGTCTTTGTCATGATTGCTAGGCCCTCATACCTTGGGACCCAGCAACCTGACTGCGACACGGGACTTCAGCTTGTTGGGGCCTGCCCCAAACCCGGCTTATTACTCCTGATAGAGCTTCAAAATATACAATGTTTAAAGTATTTGTACCCTTTTGCATCTGGAAAGAAAATTTGTCCAAAAGTGTGGTGGCTAAGTGCTGCATAGAGTCATCCATGTGAAAAAAACAGGTTTCAGAAGGACATATTCTAAACCCACATAGGTGGCTGACTGGCCTTGAGAATCATTGATTGTTATTGAAAATGTCAGCCTGACTGGAATTGTGTTGAAGGAGATTTATGGTTCATGTCATATATCTACACAGTAACACACTCCTTTGTTTGGATCATATATAAGTCAGCCATAGATACCATTGCTGCTCAGTCATTTCACCCAGTGTGCCTTACTGAGGTACATATACCTTACACCTATTGCTCTACTCATTAGTTACATCACTCCTTAGTTTACTGATTATACTCTCCTTGTATGATTTGGTATCATTGATTCAATACAATCATTTTACTCATATTGTGCCTGACCATGTTTACTGATTATATTCTCTTTGTATTAAATTGATGACATGAAAATGCAATATATTGGAGATATTATCCATATATGATACTGTTTCTTTATTCATCAATGCTCATTCTTTCTTACCATACCTCCAGTCTATCATTATATAGCATCACTGTAGTTACCCAGATACCTTAGTCTTTTATATCTCTCTTGTGCCAGCTGAAGTACATATATTTGTCTATTTTAAAGTAGTTGTAAAAGACTGGCATGATCCAAATCAATGGAACCCTCTGACAGTAGTATAGATACATAATAGTACCATACATAAATGGTGCAAAGCCTTATTGTGAATATTACATAGTGTTCTGTCAGATATTCAGCCTATTGCATACCCCACTGTACCAATGTTTCATATAGTTGACTGAACATACTTACTATACAGTCATACACTGGTCACTTAGACCCCAAAACACTAATTGATGGCTGGAATATTTTTTTCATGAAATGGCTAGAACTTTTTTTACTCAATGAATACTAGTACAATGTATTGATTCTGAAAAAAATTGCCAAAGCTATACATAGAGAAATGATTGCTACAGAGGATGAGTTTGGTGAGTGTCCAAAAAAGGCAATCCCACTCATCTTAGACCCCAGTCCAAAATCAGGCCACATCATCTCTCTTCATAGGTATTATCCTTATTCAAGCTGCTATAATTGTGAACCTGCTCTGGAGATTCACTGGAGGGTTTATTGGCTGTTGGAATATGTTTTTATGCATGAATACTGTTAACTTGATTACATTATGTAACATATCCTAATAAGGAAATTGCTATTGATTGAAGCGAGAATGCCTCAGAACCTGGTAAAACACTTCATAAAATAAAGACCAAGTATCAAGAAAGTAATTAAATATTATAAACTATTTTTAAGAATTTTTTGAGGCTTGGAAAATGCATGGAAGATGAGTTTCGGGCCAGGGTCTAACATGACTGGGGGGGTCTAAGTGACCAGTGTATGACTGTATTTAGATTATTTCTCCTATACATAGTATCTACCTATATCTATGTATATTCCCCTTACTGCACCTCAGCTGTTCACAATGACTAAGGTAGGCGTCACTTGGATCCGGCACCCCTTATGTAAGCACATTTGAACCCGACTTCGTGCCCATAATGCTGCACCACCACAACACTTCTACCTAAAATAAATGCAACAAATGAAGGATAAGATGTCTATCTAAAACATGTTGCAAACAGAATGGCATTACCTATATTAAATACGTGTAAATATAAAATTGAAGGGAAAAAAAAAACTCCAGTTTCTGAGTGCTTCTCTATGCATTTTATGCCATTTAGAGCAATATAGGGTTCTGCCTCTAGACAAATTTGGTGCTTAGTAAGCGTGTCACGTGACCACGTGACCATCATGCATGAACTCTTTTTGTCGTGTTTTTGGGCATCTGAAAGTACTAAAAGCTTTACTCTATTCTCTTTTCACTACTCAATCAATACAGCATGGGAAAGATAGTGAATTGTATTCATAAGATGGAACAACAGCAGTACAACCGATGTAGTGGGAAGCAAAAGAGTGGAACGACTCTGGCTCCAGAACTCAGATGCTCACAAACACCAAATGAACATGCTCTGCACTCACTCCTGTGCCCCACAGGCTGAGCAGTGGTGGTGTCATTCTCCTCAGCTTTCCAAAACTCTATATACAACACTATATGAAACTTATACCATTCATAGTACAAAAATCCCTTCATTTACATACAGTAATTACTGGTGCTAGCCATGAGCAAATGCCGCCATGTCCCTGTACATTGTTTACAGGTTGTGGTCTGGAAATATAGAAATAAAAAAAATAAAAAAAAACTCCAGCTCCGGAATTTGGCGTCACATGTGACATGACGTAACACTTACATAAGGGTGCTGGATTCAAGTGACGCCTACCTTACATGACTGACTGAGGTGTGTATACCACCCTATTTTCTATCCCTTATATATTTCTTATGCTGCACACTTATAGCTGTTTCCATTCTGATATGTTCAACAGTTTCAATGTCAGAGAAATTCTGTATTAGAATATCATCCCAAATAATAGTAGCATTTTGACAAAGAAGCTCTGACAGATATGTCCCTTAAGGCTCTACACCCTCTCTATAAACCATATAACCCTTGAAGGAGATTAATGGCTTTGGGCTGTATAATTACAGTTGCGATGGTCATATATAATGCCATATTTATTGGTACTTGGTAAGCAGCTACAAATAACTTGACATGGTTGCAGACACTCATGGACACTGTATTCTTCTATAATATAGTTATGGCATGCAGCCCTAAGGCCCCTGATGTCCCTTTTCATATGTTCAATGCTGCATATTGTGTCATTGCAGGAGTTACTTCTTCAACCATCCTTTAGAATAATATCTAATAGCATGGAAGTAAATATTAATACAAATTTTCCTAAGCACAAACAGCTTCTGCAATAGTCTGCATACTACCAACATTTTTCCTCCCTTGGTGTCAGAAAGAGCCAGATGCTGGAAAAGGCAGGTCCCAATCATGGCAGTGCTGGCAGGACCGGTCACACAATAGCCGGTCGTGGCAGTGCATATAGAAGAGAGGTGGACATTTGAAAGTCCGCTAATTTTACATAATCAAATATGATTGGGTGCCTCACAGCTGTATTATTATATAGATTATATAGATTATATAGATATGTTTACATATATCTTCCCAGGTGTGACAATTATACTCAAATGAATATTCATTGGGAATATGTGTAGTAGAGCATGCATCGGGTGATGGCCGAGGCAGATGTGTCAAAACACCATCAGTTATATTTGAAGTCTGATGATGCCGAGAGCGGCCCACCAAAGGTTACACAATAATGCTGAAAGATGGCATAGCGCGGTGTTGCGACTGCAAACGTACCAGCCGTGTAATTTTGCGATTTATTCTAAATATAACTTGTAATACAGTATAGGGGAGCGAGCGTACATAACCAGTACGCAAGGGCATCATAATTGTATGCACCAGTGACACCTGACGCGACAGACATAAACCAGAGCTTAGTTACAGCAGGTACTTGACAGGCATGCTTGACAGAAAGTTCACAAAGCACTGTTCGGCAGTGGGTAGTCGCGCTTACGGAGAGAGCTCACTTCCTTAAGCAGAGAATAAAGAAGATCGTAATTGAGAAGATCGGCGCGCTCGCTAAATTAAAAGTGACGTACCGTACCTGAGAGGGCCAGAACAAACCTCACGCAAGAGATAAGATAAAATGCTACAGCTAGCACATGGTTTGGATAGGAGCCTCGGTTGAGCGCTGGTAAACCGAGTAATTGGTTGACAAGGATATCCGTTGCTGTGCAGAATTAGCGAGCTCACTATGTGCTTGACACTAATCTAGAAGATTATACACATAGCACGAAGGGCTAGACGTGGAGTGACCTGTGGCCGCAAGGTGATACACCCTCGGACTTGTAAATCGGTGTGCACCTATTGGGCCTTAGCGAGCTCACTATGGAAACGATGCTATAGGAGGAAATACCAAGCCGGACGCGAAGTAAGGCTGTGGCAACGGCGGGCTATGTATGTAGGAGTCTAGTTTACCTGGGTACGGCTGCGGTATTTGTAATTAACAACGGTTGTAGTATAAGTAGGCAGTAGTCTGGGTTTAGTATACAAGTTTCGAACCCCCGAGTTACGGTGTGCGCGTAGAAAGCGAGCGCTGTGATAAAGGATTAGTTTGTAGCTTCGAGCGTCGTATATAAATAGCGAGCTCACTCCGAGGAATAGAGATAACTGCAGAATCTGACTAGTGTGCTTAAGTTCCGAGTGAATAAGAATCAGTGTTCCGATTCTGTTCCATCTGAGTACTGTTTGGAGTCTGTGAGAGTATGAATTGAAGTGAAGTTTCTGAAATCTGTTCTGTCTGTCGGTTTCTGTTCTGTCAGTCTGTTTCTGAAATCTGTTTCTGTTCTGTTCTCTGAGTTGCTTCCGTTCTGAATCCGAGATCCATAGAAGGATTAGAGGTTGTTCTCGTCATTGCAGTCAGTTCCGTTAACCCTACGCGCCTGCGTGTAGTGAGCTCACTAAGTTTGTACTTGGGGAGGGGTTAAAAGAGTGAGCTCAGTGTCGTTGCGACCTGCAGTGTGTCCAATTGTGTTGTAGGACGAGTGTCCTAGTGTAGTTTGAATATTATACTTCGCCTGGAAGGTTGCGCCTTGAAGTGTACCTTCTTGTAAAAGTTCCTAGCTTTAGGATCAGTCTGAAACGAGTAAAACGCTGCATAGCGTCGGGATAATAAGGTGCTTTACTAGTTCTAAAGTACTAGTAGTCGCAAGGTGATATAATCTCATCCCCCCCACGTACTTACGAGGGTGATTGTATAGATTGAGTAGTTGTGTGAGTGTGTGTGAGGTTTAGTGTGTGTAGCACACTGTTCCGAGCGCTATTCCACAGTTGCCCACAGCCAGCCTCTTCATTTGGAGCCCACCGCGAGGGGGGGTTTCACTCTGTGACTTTATTGCTTTGAATTTCCGTAGAGAATCTTTGCACCCCGGTGTAAAACAGTTGAGAGCTCTCAAAGATTACCTTTGCCAGGAGCAAATCCATTGGAGGACCCTTTTACCCAAGGACTCCTGACAACGAGGGTAACACCTCACAGAGAAAAACAACGCCCCAAAATCAAGGAAGAATAGGACGTGAGCAGTCGCGAGAGCCGCTAACTAGAGCTCAGAAATCAGCGAGCGGACTATCGGTAGAACCGATACTTCCTTTCCCACCTGCGGTCAAACCAACAAGGGTCCCGAGGGGAGGTCAGGAAGACCAATCGCAGCAGGTACCACCAGTATCTGCGGAAGCACAGTTAGTGACACCAACAGTCACGAGGTGAAGAGCCAGTAGTTCTAGTATTCCAGGACCTTCGGGTACCGTTAGAGCCCCTTCATCGAGCTCACAACCGTCTCACAACCCGAATTATAATATTCCCCCCTTCCGTGCTTCCGTTACAATGGCACAACCTATGCCCGGACCGAATGAAAAGTCCGCGCCAAAATTTGACAGCTCTACCGATCCGGAAGAGCTGGAGAGGTTCTTCTCGCACTTGGAGGAATTATTCACTAAGTGTTCAATTACTGATGACAAGGAGAAGAAGCGGTATGCTACCATATATACAGACATTAAAACTGAAAAGCAGTGGAGAGTCCTTGATAAGTACAAAAATGGGACCTTCGCAGAGTTCAAGGAAGAAGTCCTAGGTAGCTACAATGGGGCAGTAGACGCGGACAGGGATGCTGTTCAAGAGTTGAAACAGCTAGTCTGAAGATACAACCTGTTGCCAATTCGAGAAAAGGCCGATTTTATGGCTTTTAAAAGAGAGTTCCAAGTATTAGCGGGTGCGCTCGCTAAAGTTCTGTCCAACAGGGAACTAGTGGATCAGTTCCTGACACCTATGGCAGAGGAGCTGTACCAGTCTATTAAACTGAGATTGGAGCAGCTGCCCCCACCGGCAGGTCTACAGAAGAGAGACCTGGCAGATCCCTATACGTTGGCAGAAGTAATGACTTGTGGACTAGACGTGCTGCAAGGAGTGTTTTTGTTGATGGACCGAAAAAGAAACGAAGCCCGCGGGCTAGATATAGCCGTATCCAACACGAGAGAAATGCATGGCGCGCGCCCTAGCCAGAGGAATAATGCGACAACGGCGGAACCTGCAGTGAAGCAAGAGGAGTTTGGTAGCTTCTTGGCCTCAATGAAGGACATCTTCGAGCTCCAAGCTCAACAGGGGAACCAGTGAATGGCTGCCATTGAGAAAGCCTTCGGCGAGCACCAGAAGAGTATGCTGAGCTTCTTGCAGAACCAGCAGATACAAAGTCAGGTGCAGCACTTGCACCAGCAGCCACAGTATAATGCGTGTGCTCCGAACATGGGGTATGGGACCTTTCAGAGGCAAAATAATACTAACCTGGGAGCGAGCTCACAAAACGCCATGGACTGTTGGTTCTGTGGAGAAAAGGACGGACACTTCTCAGCAGAGTGCCCTACCAAAGCAGACTATGTGAACACTGGCAAGATAGTGCTAGTAAACGGTAGAGCTCATTTGCCCGGTGGTGGGATGATCCCCAAAGAAATAAGGGATCCCTACGTCAAGAACCGCGTCGATGAATACTACGCCCATCTGGATGGCTCGAAGAACGTGAGCCAAAACGTTTTGATCACTGGTTTGACGACCCCGGGGTTGCTTAATGTAACCAGTTCACTAGCGACCCTTCTGCAACAGAAACAGGAGTTGGAGCGCGAAGTATTTTTACTCCGCTCACAAGCGGAAGGTAGTGGTGCAGGGGCCAGGACGAGAAGTAAAGGTCCGAATTTAGAAGATGTGGAGAGAGAAATGCCCACAGACGAAGAAAGAGAGCAGGGTTTTTCTAAACGTTCAATGACGGCGGGCGGGAACCAATACAGGACTAGGGGAGTTGCCAAGTCCGGTTCACCATCACCCCCCAGAGGACATAAACAAAAACCAAAAGCAAAGGGGGGCGAAGGAGTACAGGAGAGAGCGTTCGATAGAGCGAGCGGACTCGGACGATGAGGAGCCCGTCTCACGAAACAAGCAAGTACAGATGGACCCCGCACCCAAGTATATACCTACCCCTCAGGTAGTAGTGCCCAGAGTACCTAAAGAGTTTAGGAATGCGAGAGACATTACCACAGGTGGAGGCGAGGGAGGTCCTCAGAACAAGAAAAGTAAGAAAGAGACGCTGGCATCGTACCCGGCGGACTCGAAGGAACCTGCCTACCGAATTAGGGCACCGATCCAAGAGAGAGGCGATAGAGCCGAAGTCATGGAAAGGGTCATGAACACGGAAGTACCAATCACTGTAGGCGAATTACTATCCCTATCGAAGCTGCGAGAAGATGTAAAGAGTGAGCTCACTCTGAAACAGATTGTGCTTGGTAAGAAGGGGAGGAACGGCAAGCAACAGTTTGGATATTTCCTAGGTGAGGAACCGGTAGAGGATGAGGAAGTCGAAGAGGAAGAGGTATTCCCTTTTGCCAAAGTAGAAAACAAGGAAGAAACGTCACCAGCAGGGGGTACGATACATATATCGGACTTGCCTTACGTGGGATGTTTCGTAGTGACCACAGAAGCGAAGGATGGAGTGCCCGCGGGCTCTTTAATCTGGCAAGATCCGTTTCTACAGTACATGAATGAGACTGCAGAGCGGGGTGAGGAACCAAAACAGGTGTTTGTAGCCAAAGACTCACAGGCCCTGCGCTCGGTTTTCCCACTTGTGAATGGAGTAGAGAAGCTAGAAAGCCTGTATGACACAGGGTCTCAGATAGTGTCGATGTCTGGGCGAGTCGCTGACTGGTTGGGACTGATATATGATCCAGACAAGGTCATCAACATGCAGTCCGCCAACAAACAGGTAGAGAAATCTTTAGGAATGGCCAAGAATGTGCCATTTTTATTCGGCGACATTACGGTTTATTTACAAGTACATATTATAAGGGACCCTGCATACGATGTATTGTTGGGTCGTCCCTTTGATGTGCTAACCACGAGCACCGTATTTAACACCGCAGATGGAGGACAATTGATAAAAATAAAGGATCCAAACTCGCTAAAGAGTGCCATGGTACCTACATTTCCACGTGGACAACGCAGGGTGGCACAGCGGGAGGTGGAGCAGGATTTTCAGTGATCGATGATTTGATCGAAGATCAAGGAGAGCTGGCACTAGTTATAGAGGCCGATCATAACGGGAACTTCGTGATCGGTGGCTATGCACAACCTATTGGATCCAAGAAGTTCAGAAAAGAAGAGTTACAGGCTATGTATCTTACAGCCAACAAAATGGTGTGTGGCGAAGACACGAGGGCACGTGGGACACTGTCTTCATATTTTGGGGCGCTCCAACAAGTAAGAGATATTAGAGAAGAACGGGCCGATCCCGGACATAAGAACGGGAGTAGCCCTGCCCAAGCTGAGGAAGCACAGACGTACTTCCAGGAGGCAAACGGAGTGAGCTCTCTGCCACTAGTAGGCTCGGTCAAGGATGTATTCACTACTAAGAAATACAAGCCAGTCGCATTGAAAGTCAGGCCAATTACAGGCGGACTTCCGACGGAATTCAGGATAGAGCGTGACATCAAGGGTGACCCGTTAAGAGACATGCCTCAACTTAGTGAGCGGCCTCTGGAATTCGAACCTACCGGCAGGTATACTAAAGAGCAGAAAGAACAGATAGATAAGGTACATGGAGAAGAATTTCTTTGGCCAGAGGAGCGAAAATTGATGCATCATTTTATGAGTATGCAAAACAAAGGTTTCGCCTGGGATGATAGTGAGCGGGGACACTTTAAAGAGGAATACTTCCCTCCTGTCACGATCCCTGTGGTAGAGCACACTCCCTGGATACAAAAGAATATTCCCATACCTCCTGGAATATTTGACGAAGTCTGTAAGATAATCAGGACAAAAATACAAGCGGGTGTATACGAGCCTTCAAACTCCTCATACCGCTCACGTTGGTTTTGTGTCGTCAAGAAGGATGGTAAGAGTCTCTGTCTAGTACACAGCTTAGAACCCTTGAACGCTGTTACAATTAAGCATTCAGGCGTACCACCCGCTACAGATGAGCTCGCAGAGCATTTCGCTGGGAGGTCATGTGGAGCCACATTGGATTTATATGTAGGCTACGACGAGCGGACTCTAGACGAAGAATCCAGAGATATGACAACGTTCCAGACGCCCTTTGGGGCACTGAGACTGGTTACACTGCCGATGGGGTGGACCAATTCAGTACCAATATTCCATGACGACGTGACATACATTTTGCAAGAAGAAGTACCTCATGTGACAATACCGTATGTAGACGATGTTCCAGTGCGCGGGCCAAAAACCCGGTACGAAATGCCTGGAGAAACCTTCGAGACAATCGCTGCGAATAAAGGCATATGGAGATTCGTTTGGGAACACTTCCAAAATGTGAATAGAGTAGTGCAGAGGATGAAATATGCTGGAGGGACCTTTTCAGGCCATAAGGCGGTGCTGTGCGCCTCAGAAATTATGGTAGTTGGCCATAGATGTACCTATGAAGGAAGGAAGCCAGCAACGGACAGAGTAGGAGTTATCTTGAGGTGGGGGCCTTGCGAAGACTTGAGTGATGTGCGAGCTTTCTTGGGTACGGTGGGAGTTCATCGTATTTTCATTAGAGACTATGCCAAAAAGGCTGAAGCTTTGACCAAGCTCACTAGGTTGAAGGTGCCCTTCACGTTTGGGGAAGAGCAAGCGAGCTCTATGCAAAAACTGAAAGACGCGCTAGAGAACTGCCCTTCACTGATGCCAATAGATTACGAACTCCTCACAGACGTGATACTGGGCGTAGATACGTCCTTTAAGGCAATAGGATATTATATATGTCAGGTTGATCCTGACAACCCGAAGAGGAGAAGATATGCCAGGTTTGGATCGATCGTACTTAACGAGCGGGAAGCCCGTTTCTCTCAACCAAAAAGAGAGCTCTATGGACTATTCCGTGCGCTCCACGCATGCAGACATTGGTTATTTGGCTGCAGGAAGTTAGTTGTCGAGACAGATGCAAAATACATCGCCGGAATGCTTAGGAACCTGGACGAGGTCCCTAATGCAGCCATTAACAGGTGGATCGAGTCTATCTTGATGTTTCACTTCACTTTGGTACATATTCCTGGTGAGCGGCATGCACCTGATGGTCTGTCACGCAGGACATTCCAACCCGGTGATGAGGAGTACTCTAATCCAGAAGAGGAATATGAGCCTGTAGCGGCAGACGAACTTGAAATAGAAAATGAGACAGAAGAAACCCTCATGGACATTGAGGAGTTTAAGGAAAGGATAGATACAAGGCATGGGTTTGTCACCCTCGAGCGAGCGGTACATGATTTCCAAGAAGACAAAGACATCAAAGAAGCACTCGACACGGCGGAAGTCTTTGCCATTAGACACAACAAAGGGGTGTTCTTGCCGGACACGGATGACTTTGTGGAAGCAGGGGATTATCCAGAAGCACGTCGTAGTGGCTACGCTAAGATGCTAGATAGAGAGCTCACTCAAGTAGTGGCCTGGCACGCGAACCCCACACAGCGCTTAGGTGGTTTCACTGACAACCAGTACCGGAATTTCATCCGCTACGCGAAGAACTTCATAGTAGATAAAGGAAAATTGTATAGAAGGGACCTCGAATCAGAACATAAGCTAGTAATCTATCCGGAGCGCCGCATGTACATTATGAAAGCTGCACACGATCAACTAGGTCACCGTGGCATATACGCTACGAAAATGCTTATTAGGGAACGGTTCTGGTGGCCTGAAATGGAACGGGACATCACTTGGTATGTAGGGTCCTGTCAAATCTGTCAAGAACGCCAGAAGACGGTGATTAAAGCGCCACCCACAGTGACCTTCACACCATTGATATTCCAAGTTTTGCACGCGGATACGATGCATATGCCTCAGGCATCGAACGGACATAAATATATCGTGCACGGACGTTGCGCGCTCACTAGCTGGATGGAAGGACAGACTTTAGCTAGCGAAACAGCCCAGGCAATTGGAGAATGGATTTTTGAGGACATTATCTGCAGATGGGGATGCTTGTCACTAATCATCACCGATAATGGAAAACCATTTAAGGCTGCAATCAGATATTTAGAACAGAAGTACGGGATCCGGGGTATCCAGATAGCCCCATATAACTCCCAAGCGAACGGTAGAATAGAAAGACCACATTGGGATGTGAGACAGGCGCTATATAAAGCTTGTGGGGGTAACAAACGCCACTGGCACCATTACTTCATTTTGATAATGTGGGCTGATCGCATTACGATTCAAAAACGACTGGGATGTTCACCGTTCTTCGCAGTAACAGGAGCACACCCGGTGCTACCCCTAGATGTGCTGGAAGCGACATGGTTAGTTGAGTATCCAGGAAGGATCATAGAAGATTGGGAGCTCTGCGGGCTAAGGGCGATCGCCTTAGAGAAGCACGTGGACAGGGTCACTAGGATGCGAGGAGAGATGGATGCTGCTAAACGAGATATGACCCTGAAGTACGCAAAGATGCATGCCAACAAGATCAAGGAGTTCAAGTTTAAGCGGGGAAATTTGGTGTTGATGCGAAATAGCCAGATAGAGAGCTCACTAAACACCAAAATGAAACCTCGATATTTAGGTCCCTTAGTGGTCGTACACCACACTAAGGTTGGCAATTACATCCTAGCGGAGCTAGACGGGTCGATTTTACGCACTAAAGTCGCTGCCTTCAGGGTAATACCTTATTTAGCCAGGAAATCAATTGATTTGGGTGGAGAAGTACTGAGGCTCATGGACATGACACATGCGGAACTGGAAAACCTCATAGAGTCACCAGAACCCAAAGATAAAGTACCAGACAACTTCTCAGGGGATTATCCTGAGACGGACCACCTTAAACAGTCGAAGGAAATCAACTTAGACATATAGACTTAGTGAGCTCGCTCAAAAACAGAACAGAAAACGCCTTCTGCAGGCCTGTGATTGCGAGTAAGGACAGTTACAATCGTATATCTATGATGGAAGCGGCGGAAAAGTACTACACTAAGGATAAATTTCGAGAAAAGCCTTCACTAAACTCTGGGCATTGACTTGGAAGCTATCTAAGGGATGCTCCCAGACAGGGAGAGAGTAGTCGACATCAGAAGAGTAAAAAGAGAAGGAAAATACGAGTTGATGATATTGAGAAAGCCAGTGTCTGGTTGCTGGGTGAATGCCGTAAATGTCAATAATAACAGGCTTCGGATTAAAAACCCGTAGTATCCATGACAGCCGAGGTGGAAGCAACTGGAGCGCTGTCGGTATCAATAGGAGCGGGAGCGGGAGTCGGCGCAGCCTCCTTGGTCAGAGCAGCAAGGGCCTCTTGGATCCCAGTGAGCTCACTAAGGAGGAAGGTCCGTTGTTTCTCAGCAGCAAAAATGGTGTGCTGAACGACAACGAGGTCCCCCATGACGGCACTTTCGAGCCTAGCCAAGTGTTCGGTTGACTCGACACTGACATGCTCCACGGACGGTCCCTGATGAACCGAGTTAAGCGCGTCACGAAGAATGGCAGTTCCCATCTCTCCGGCCGCTAGGAAACACAAAAAGATTAGTGAGCGGGACATGAAGAATAAAAGATGAAGACGAGCCGGTAGTAACAAGACCGAGAACCGAGGCCGTGCGACGACCTCCAGGTCCCCTAGAACGAGTAGGATAATACTCTCTTGCCGAAGGCATGGGGAATGACGACCTGGGACGTTTGTAGTCGCGATCGCCGCCTTTGGAGTACTTTTGAGCCAGAGGACCCTGTAGAACTCGAAATTAGTGGGCAAATTTAGTGAGCTCACTAATTGAGAGGCAACATACCGCACCAGGGGAAGCGCAATCAGTGATGGAATGATCATTCCCACCGCATAAGAAGCAGGAAGCAGGCTCTTCCTAAAGTCAGAAGCTTTTAGTGTGGGGGATATCAGAATAGAAGATATAACCCACTTTAGGATGATCCTTGCGCTTCTCACCGGTAGTAGAGTCACCAGATCTAGTTTTGGTGAACTTGGGCAGCTTAGTAGTACTGCCTTTGGAATTGTCATCATCAATCATCATCTTGAGGATACCATCAGTGATGAACTTAAGGAAGAAGGGAGGAATCTAAATAAGAGCGCACTTTAACAGATTCATCATCGGAATCAGAAGCTAGAGATACCTTAGGTTCGGCATCATCATCCTCAGAGTCAGTTTCGATGATGAGAGCTGACTTCTTAACGGAGCGCGCTTTGCCCTTTCCACGGGATGACGGATTTGCCTGAAGAAGGAAACAGTAAGTACAAGAGCACTAAAAAGAATAGTGAGCTCACTTCACGACGAGGTCCAGTAGGAGGAGAAACAGTGGGAGCTGATTCGACAGCCTGACGCTCCGACTGGACCCACCCAGTAATGGTCTTCAAGACCTTATGAATGGGCTGCTTCGAAGCATTGGCCTGAAACTTCTTCTCAACCGCGCTGCAAGCCTTGAAGATAGTCTCCCGAAACTCTTTATCTTTAATGAGCTCCTCCTTGAAATGCTCAAGGTACTCCTGTGACGAAAGACCCCATTAACATTGAAAAAGTTAGTGAGCTCACTAAAAACGCACTGTGTACTCGTGGAGCTGGCCCATCTTCTCAGCAGCGGTAGTACCAAGGTTCTGGCACAACTGAGTGATGACAGCCTTCACGGCGACAAAAGGCATAGCAGGAGCAGAAGACATTGTGAAAGATGAGGGTGTTTGGTTGAATAAAAGTCGAAAAGATGTTGGAGAACACGAGGACTGTTTAGAGAAAATGGATTGCTAGTGATGAGGAATTGACTGAAGAGCGGGCCTCGCTTTTATACCAGTACTCGCAGCAACCACAATCCAGAAACTTAGAAAGAATATTTCACAAAACAAGGTAGCCTGCGGATTTAAAATTGTAATAAAACAGCGGCCTATGTTGGGTTGGAAATGGTTGATAGGAGGTGTTGAAATTTCGGGGAAATTGAATGACTGAGGACAGTCAAGGTCTTTTAGTGTGGGGGATATAGTGGTGTACACAGTACACTTTTATTATACAATGAAAATAATACTCAGTAGAATTTCAGAGCCAAATTTTCGATTCTACGAACACACTTTAGAAGACAGGAAAACAGAATATAGAGAAATTTGAAATTACAAAACAGAAATGAAAAGACCGTGGTAGTGACAAGTGGCGTAAAAAGACTTATGCTAGAACGTCAGGAATGGAAAAGATAAAGAACACAGACTCCACAGACTAAGTAGGTAGCGACCATAGAAAAGAAATCCAGGAGAAAGCTACGAGACACAAATGACAAGTCCAAAACGGACTTAGTGAGCTCGGCTAAAAATGGACTCAATATGATTCCCATCAATGAAAATCAGGGACTTAAAGTTTGATACAGGGTCTTACCAGCAAGAACACTTAGAAAAAACAGAGAGCGCGAACAACAAAATATGATATTTTGATGGGACAGAACATATATATATATACATTTCATGGTCTCAGAAGACCGCGAGACAACAAGAAACAGTAAAGAAAGCAGATACAAAGATATATACATAAAACGAAGAGAACTCAGGCCTCAGCATCCGAATTGAACTCCCCATCATCCGAACCATACTCTTGAGAGTTGGAAGGACCTTCCTGACGGTCCTCCTCCTCCTCGGGCTGGTTGGCAGGTCGAGACGCCTCATGAGTGCGGTGAAGTCCTTCATCATCACTAAGCTCCCAAGCGCTCGCGTCGGCATCATCGAAAGTTGCGGATGGGCCAATCGGAACCTCGAAAGGTTGACCCAATGATCGACGGATACCGTCGTTGACAATGAAGGAATTGACCTCGGCATAAGTAGAAGCAAGGCCCTCGATTACTTGGTTACCGTCTTCGTGGCTGGCAAGTTGATCGAGAGCGGCAGCGATCTCACGAACGATAATGTCGCGGGCGAGATAGCGACTTTGGAGGAGGTAGTCCAAATGCTCGAGCTCGTGATTGACATTACGCAGCTGAGCGAGATCCCACTCGAGGTCTAAAAAGGGATATCAGAAGAACTTAACAATCAAACAAAGAAATAAAGAAAGATAACTTACTACCGATGTTGTACTTAGCGAAAGGGGTGATGCGAGTGGAGACGACGTTCATTTCTTGCACGGTATAGCACGCGGAACATCGACCATGGTGACTCGTCACGCACTGATCGCAGGCGGCACCAGGGAACTTGTTGGTCCAGGTACACTTAATGGACCTGGTGGCGCAAGGAATACAGGACACCGCATAATGCTACCAAAAAGTTAGAGAAGACTTAAGAAAAAGAAGCAAAGCTCACATCGGGAGCACGGGCGAACCAAGGATTCGCTGAAGAGCGAGCTCCGAAGGTGCCGTTCTTGCCAGCGTAACGAACGGGTCTTGAGAAAAGATGAGTGAGCGCGAAAGGAAAGAGAAGAAGAAATGACTTACTGAAGAAACTCATCGGGCACGGCCCGGATATCGTCGAAAGTTAGGGCTTCGAGCTCAGCACGCGAAGTCTCCCTAGTAATGGAGATGCCGCCGGTCTCGGAGTCGGAGCCGCTTCCAGGGGCCTTGGCCATGAAGCGAGCCTTCTTGCGCGGACGAGAGGGAGCGGCCTTGGAGCCCTTCTTGGGCTTTCCACCAAAAGAGGAAAGTTTGGGTTTCTTGGTAACCCGCACCTCCTTGGACTCAGCCTCGGATCGGACATCGGGAGGAGGAGGCAAAGCGGCTGCCTTTGAAGAATAAACGCGAGCTCTAGTGCGCGGCGCACTAGGGAGTGAAATAGCAGGCGCAGTTTGGGCAGCCTTGACCTTACCAGAAGAAGCGCGCTTCCTTTTATGGGAAGACTTAGTAGAGCTCGGAGCGGGCTCAAGTCGAGCGGCGGAAATAGGAGCTGGAGGCGGGGTAGGCGGACGGTGGAAGACCCCTCGCCGGTCCTTGACCAGCATGCGAGGCTTAGGTCTAGTGCCGGTCAATTTGACAGCGGGAGTCGGAGGCGCATGAGAAGAAGAGGGAGCGGGAAGCTCGGCGGGCTCAAGGGGTTCCCCACTCAACACATGGTACATGCGAGGAGGCGAAGGGTGTTCTTGCTCGTCGTCGAGCGCCGTCGCAGCACTGGAATCCTCGGGCAGGAAAGCAGCAGGTGAAGCCGTGGGTACAGGAGTCGGATTGAAGTCCCCTCGCCCCTCGATGGGAGGCAGAGAGGGAACTGGACGAGGCCGGACCGGTGACCTAATAAGAGAAGCGGGATTGAACCACGGAGGAGAAAATGTCGGAAAATCCTGAGAGATAGTCGAAAAAGATAAGCGGCAAGCGAAAAATCTGCAAAGCGGGTACTTACGAAAGGACGGGAAGTACCCGTAGCAGGAAAAGCTCGCTGTAAACAATAATTACTATTGAATAAGAGTTGAAATACAAGTGAAACTCATGTCGAAATACAAGGCGGAGGGCCTTGGTGAAGAAAGAGTCGGCGCTGACACCAATAAGTAAGAAAAGAGGGATCCCAAAAAGGGAAGCCACTCACCGATAGTGGGGGTAGCCGCGCGGACCGTCTCAGACCTGAAAAGATTGGGATTAGTAAAGAATAACAAGAAAACTTCAGTGAAAACTCACATTTGACGAGCGAGCTCATTGAGTTCTGCACCCCTAGGGGGAGATGCCGGATGTCCCTCCATCAAGTTGCAGAGATTGGGGCGCGTAGGCGTCGTATGGACTGGGGAAGTCAAGAAGAGATCCGCAGCGTTGATGGGCGAAGCTCTCAACGGAGAGCCTGCGGAAGGTCGAATGTCCACGTGACGCGGACTCAGCAGCGAAGCCACTGAAGGAAGACGAACCGTCTTCGGGGTACTCGGCGCCTGTTCAACAGTGGAAACCGTTGATAAATTGGGCGCTGCAGGAGGAGAAGGGACTGGGGGAGGAGGCGAAGTCGGTTCGGGAGTGGGAGGCCCCACCTCGGGTTCCGAGGGCGCATCAACTATGGACACCGAATGTCCCTCAGTGTCATCATCATCATCCTCCTCGTCGCTAAAAGGAGTCGGATACCGGGGGAAAATTATCGAGGGGAAAGCGATATTGTCGTCGGGCGCTAAGAACGGGGACGCAGTTGAAGTCGAAGAAGCTCGCTGCAAGAGGTAATCCTCGAGAGGATTCGGCAAGTTCAAGATAGTGAACCGTTGGCCTCCAGGAAGAGGCGCCCCCAGGCGAAAACGAGAAAGACGCTAAGAGAAAGTAGTGAGCTCCATGCAACAAAGAAAAGTGGGGAGAACTTACATGAGAAGGATGCATTTCGTCCGGGGAACGACTAATCAGGTCGTCCCAACCATCGATGCGAAGGCTGGCAGGTAATTCCAGGTGCAGCCTGGTAAGGTGCCCTCAAATGAAGGCGCCCACACGAGAATCGATAAGTTGCCGCTCTCCGAGGGCAATTAGAGTTGATTGCTGCAACAAAAATAAGGGAACTCGTCAGCGGGAAGAAGAATCAAGAGTAAAGTCAGGCGCACCAAGAGTTGGAAGGCGACTCTCAACATCGCCGCTAGTTCATCCTGCGTACTCTGCGGCATTTGGCGCCACCCCCGGCAACAGAATGCTATAAACCTTGCGATAAGCGTGGTAATGAGAGGCAGGATCGAAATCGGCGAAGTATTCGTAGCGGACTGGAGGTGAAGCAGGGGAGGACATGATTTCTGGGAGAAGATTAATGAGATAACGCTAGCTTGAAATAGCGCGCATTAGAACACGTACTAGTTCTAGTTTGTTTGGGTAGAGTGTGCACAAAGGGCGAGCAGTGAGAACAGAGATACCCGCACAAGTAAAGTGGGCAAAAGCAACAAAGGGTGGGAAGAATTGAAGTCAGAAATCCCCTCTATATCTGAGTAATTGAGCGGACTTCTTGTCTTTCCACGAAGAAAAGAAGCTCCTGCGTGAGAACTTCAACAAACATTGATGTAACCGGCCCATGGGCATTCGAAGTTGATGCCACGTGGAAAAGAAGAGAACCACACGGACCCACAATGAGATGACCGAGGACGGTCAGAACTTTAGTGGGGGGGATATGTTGCGACTGCAAACGTACCAGCCGTGTAATTTTGCGATTTATTCTAAATATAACTTGTAATACAGTATAGGGGAGCGAGCGTACATAACCAGTACGCAAGGGCATCATAATTGTATGCACCAGTGACACCTGACGCGACAGACATAAACCAGAGCTTAGTTACAGCAGGTACTTGACAGGCATGCTTGACAGAAAGTTCACAAAGCACTGTTCGGCAGTGGGTAGTCGCGCTTATGGAGAGAGCTCACTTCCTTAAGCAGAGAATAAAGAAGATCGTAATTGAGAAGATCGGCGCGCTCGCTAAATTAAAAGTGACGTACCGTACCTGAGAGGGCCAGAACAAACCTCACGCAAGAGATAAGATAAAATGCTACAGCTAGCACATGGTTTGGATAGGAGCCTCGGTTGAGCGCTGGTAAACCGAGTAATTGGTTGACAAGGATATCCGTTGCTGTGCAGAATTAGCGAGCTCACTATGTGCTTGACACTAATCTAGAAGATTATACACATAGCACGAAGGGCTAGACGTGGAGTGACCTGTGGCCGCAAGGTGATACACCCTCGGACTTGTAAATCGGTGTGCACCTATTGGGCCTTAGCGAGCTCACTATGGAAACGATGCTATAGGAGGAAATACCAAGCCGGACGCGAAGTAAGGCTGTGGCAACGGCGGGCTATGTATGTAGGAGTCTAGTTTACCTGGGTACGGCTGCGGTATTTGTAATTAACAACGGTTGTAGTATAAGTAGGCAGTAGTCTGGGTTTAGTATACAAGTTTCGAACCCCCGAGTTACGGTGTGCGCGTAGAAAGCGAGCGCTGTGATAAAGGATTAGTTTGTAGCTTCGAGCGTCGTATATAAATAGCGAGCTCACTCCGAGGAATAGAGATAACTGCAGAATCTGACTAGTGTGCTTAAGTTCCGAGTGAATAAGAATCAGTGTTCCGATTCTGTTCCATCTGAGTACTGTTTGGAGTCTGTGAGAGTATGAATTGAAGTGAAGTTTCTGAAATCTGTTCTGTCTGTCGGTTTCTGTTCTGTCAGTCTGTTTCTGAAATCTGTTTCTGTTCTGTTCTCTGAGTTGCTTCCGTTCTGAATCCGAGATCCATAGAAGGATTAGAGGTTGTTCTCGTCATTGCAGTCAGTTCCGTTAACCCTACGCGCCTGCGTGTAGTGAGCTCACTAAGTTTGTACTTGGGGAGGGGTTAAAAGAGTGAGCTCAGTGTCGTTGCGACCTGCAGTGTGTCCAATTGTGTTGTAGGACGAGTGTCCTAGTGTAGTTTGAATATTATACTTCGCCTGGAAGGTTGCGCCTTGAAGTGTACCTTCTTGTAAAAGTTCCTAGCTTTAGGATCAGTCTGAAACGAGTAAAACGCTGCATAGCGTCGGGATAATAAGGTGCTTTACTAGTTCTAAAGTACTAGTAGTCGCAAGGTGATATAATCTCATCCCCCCCACGTACTTACGAGGGTGATTGTATAGATTGAGTAGTTGTGTGAGTGTGTGTGAGGTTTAGTGTGTGTAGCACACTGTTCTGAGCGCTATTCCACAGTTGCCCACAGCCAGCCTCTTCAGCGGGCCCTGGCAGCCCCCGCCAAATTTGGGGCTCTGAGCAATCTCGATTTGGCCCAAAATATGGCACTTTTGTGGATGCACCTACTGCAGGTCGAACAAGGAAGATTCACGATTACTTTTGCAGAAACAAATTGTTACGAATATAATTCTACATGTATTCTTCAAAGCAGATTTTTTTAAGGCCTTGTTTTACTAGAGTTTTGGTGCATTTATAGCCTTAAAAACGTGTTTTTAAAAAATGTGCTCTGAAGAATACATGCATTTTATTTTTAAAAGAATTTCTGTAATTTTTCCGAAGCAATATGAGTGTTGTGGAAGCCTGCACCAGGTGCATTTGGATCAGCAGTTCAAAGGCTTTGTAAATACAACCAAACAACAGTGGCATACCTCTTTTACACCATTGCACCTACTTTCTACATTATTCAAGCACACAGAACGCCTCATGAGGAATCATTCTTGCTCTCTCAGATACTCTGGTACCACCAAACAATTTGTCCATGCAGCAAAGATGCTGCTTTGCAAAAATCAGTGCCATTTATGATCCATCTTGGCACATGCACAGAGAAATCTAGCTCAAATGGACCTGACAGAGCTTTCTCAGGCATGTAAACATGCTGAGACTTATCAACAGTGACTGTATGGTCTTCATAATAAACTAAAATGCAGTCAGAAACAGGTGGAGACACAGGTGGAGGACTTGAGCAAGAAAGACAGGGGCTGAAAGCTGTCAAGAAGAGATCATAGATGTCAATATTGAGGGACAGGATGACAGTGAAGATGAGTATTATTGTAGGTAGAATAGTGCTACTATGTACTTAGACTGATATGTAGCCATATGAACAAAGAGGAGCATCCATTGGTGAGAATGATGGAAACAACCCTAATTTGGCTAAGACGACATGCAACTAATACTGTAACCGTAAGCAAATATGTCGCTGTGACAGGAGGCGCATTTTTCGGACTAAATGCACCAGACGTAATAGTGATATCTCTGTAACGATTTTTCAACTCTGCCACACGTGTCCCGGACCGATCCCTCCGAGCGTCAGCGAGGAGGAAGAGATATCACTTTTACGGGTGGGTACGAGACTAGGTTACCACTGCTGATATCGATGTATTTCTCGTTTGTCTCCATGTTTTATTGAACCTTTCTTTTAGTTCCGCAGGCCTCTGTTCTAGTTCTCTTTGACCATATTTTTCTAATTGGCCGACGCCGTGGATGTTCTCCGCCTGATTGCTTCGTTTTTGGTATAATATGACGCTCCCCGTCATCTCTCGTAATAGTACAGGCAGAAATCTTCCCATTTTGCATCTCCGTGAATGTGCCAGGATGCAAGGTATTCGACACCGCGCATGGCAGAAGAGGTGCCGCCAAATACAAATCTGAGTCGAGTGTATACTATTCGTCTGCCCCTGATATAGAGCTCCGATGCATAGCGTGCACCTCAGACAGCAGTTACGTGAGTACATGCAGCGTCACTATCGAACGTGTGCTCGCAGTTCCTCTAGTTAGACACGAGCTGAAAACTGGTCTCCGCTTCAATTATGGCAATTGCGTGTTTTCGAGTCATCTCCAGTATGATCTTAATATCGTGCGTCAAATATTTGACCACATTCTGCATCTAACCCTTCACGAGAAGACTGTCATGATCAGCTTGTGGACGGGAACTGGATGGAAATGTCACTGGAACATTCGCATAACATCGATAATTCTAAGTTTGCAACGGTTCACAGCGTTTGTAAGAGCACCAGACGTGGCAAAAATCGCATGCAGGTCATTTCGATGGTTGTATCTGATCATGCACGAGACACGGACGTAGTAGATGCCGGACTTGACTATCTTTGTTTATTACCTTCCTTTTCTCAGAACCACGTATCAGCACCGCGTTATCTCTCCATCCTAACACTGGTCGAGGCTGCGATACGTCCACTTGTTATCGATTCTGCCTCGCTGTGACGAAGAATATACTTTCACAGCGCTTATTTCTCTCGGATCCAGATTCATCAGCTGCGCTTCTTGGACGTTCCTGTGAGTATTCGTGACTATATTTGCCATCCCATACTGAGTCCTGTCAACGGAAACACCGAGGTTTGGTGTATCCGATTCTTCACATTTAGAACCATTTTTCACACACAGGTCATACGGAACCCTCATTCGCCACTTCCTACCCTCCACAAACGAGAGTCTCTGGTGCGATGCTGCATCTTGGCCTTTCACAGAATATGAAAGGGACATTGATCTGTTGTTCTCATGCTTACCACATCTACATCTTCTGATGGTGATGTTTCCACAGCGGCGTTGCCAGTGCGCTCTCTTCCCCCCGGCAGGTTTATCGTTATTCCTCTGCTCTCAGCTTCACGCACTACTTCAGTCCTTTCGTCCTTGACCGAATTCGAGGCCCGACTTGCTAGTGTATCGGACAACGCTATGCTACCAAACACCTTGCGCACAGGATGCTTCTCCTCGAGGCAATAGGAAATTTGAGGATTGCTAATCTAATTATACACGAGACCGGTGTGAGAAGGTACACAGCAGCCTGAGTCGCTTCTATACGGTGGCATTGTGTATCCTACAGCGCGATGCACTTCCTTGGCGCCGCACAGTCATTTTTCCATCACAGCCCCATTCTGTACGTGCACAGGCGCCGCCCTACAGTGCTTTTCTGAATCCGATTTTGCCTCATTGTGATGGTTTTACGTAGGTAACACAGTTCTCCGGCGCTTACTGGTTGATCCATACTGGACTCGTGAGCTGCTTCTTGGATATGGTGTCATTGTCCTCGGTAAATACTGATCATTCTTTCAATTTGATTATTCGTTATAACCTTATTATATGGTTTGCTCTGAGGCCTTTACAACAACCACATACCTAGGAATAGATTTCGTATCTTCTCGTCCCATTCTTATTGAAAGTTACATCACCTGAAAGGAAGAGTCACCGTGACTCGACCTTTGCATCTTCTTTTTACCCTGGTTCTCAAGCGACAAACAAGTACCTCAGCCGGTTAGGCCCGGAGTGCACGTGGCGGACATGTATAAAGGGTCGCGTTTCTGATTTGATTATCGATAGGATTGCCTTCCTACTACAGTCAGTTAACTACCTCTCTTCCACTACATATTCTATCGAAATGACGCCTCCACGAATGGCACCCGGTCAACGCGGGGGATCTCCATATCCTGCTACACAGCAGCATGGACATTCCCTTCGAGGACGGGGTGGTGGGCGAGGAGGAGGAGTCGCTGGGCCCCAAGGCAGTTCCAGCGTCTCTGTTTCCTGTAAGTTCTGCTGCGTAGAAAGAAATTCTATCATTGTTGTCCATTCCTTATCGTTGATTCTTTAAGCTGCTGTAAAGGCCGTCGGTGTTCGTCGTCCTGGATATGGAACTGCGGGTAGGGCGACGGTTATTCGTGTCAATGCCTGCCCGATGAATATTCCCGATATTACAGTATATCACTATGACGGTAAGTTTTTTCTCCCTCTGCGTTGTAATGGAGCTTACCCTTTTGTAGTTGGTGGGTATTTTCAGGGACTGTCGTCAGATGCATAGAATGACCTCCGATTTGTCCAGCTATGGAGAAGGCGCTTCGGGCGGCGTTTAACTTGAAGCTGATTGAGGCGTTACAAAGCCAATACCCCGATGTATTCATCAAGGCAGTCGGTTACGACGGAAAGAAGAATCTCTACACGAGTTACAAGCTGAATTTTGGTGCTCAGGCATCTCGTCAGGTAGGCCGCCCTCCCGCTCCTGCGCCTCACCGTGACCGATTTAATTCAATGCATGCAGTTCAACGTAACCTGGACTGAAGAGAATAGAACATCTAATTTCAAGATTACAATCACGGAGGCGAGAGAGATAAGCATGGAGTGAGTCGCGTTTGTCCTCATAGCGAAAAACAAGCACTGATCATCTGCAGAGTACTTCGCAGGTACACGGCTGGCCAGCAATCTTGGGACGAAAATGTCTCTACCGCTCTCACAGTACGTGTTGTTTAATGAACTACCTGACGTGTTTTGAGAACCCTCTAGGCCCTGAACATCGTTTTGCGAATGGAGCCGTCACTTAAACATCCATTCCGAGTACGCTCGTTCTTCAATGACAAGATCAAGGCAGCTCTAGGCAACATGCCACTGGAAGCGTGGCAAGGATATTTCCAATCCGTGCGACCGGTACTGAACGGTCTGATCGTCAACATCGATATTTCCACCGGCGTCATGTTTAAACCGGGCTCCCTGGTTGAGACGTGTGTTGAATTCTTCTCCGGGTATCGCAGAGGAGAAGAAGCGAATAAGTGGTTGAAAGCGCAATCGATTCCTGTGATGCAACGACGACGTCTTCAAACGTTCCTTTTCGGCGTCAAGGTCGAAGCCCAGACTGTAGCTGGGAAGAAGAAACAGGTCACCATCAACAAGTTGACGGAACGGGATGCGGCCTCCACAATGTTCACTCCGACTGGTGGTGCACAAACCAGTGTAGCTCAGTACTACGCGCAGGCCAACCAGCGGGTACGGCTGCCGAACATCATTTGCATCCAGGTAAGTTCCATCTTCACATAGTAAGGAATTTAAAAGTGTTGATTCTTTGCTAGACCCCAAAAGGCGCTGTCATACCTCTTGAGCGATGCTACATCGTTCCAGGCCAGCTGTCTCGGGCTGAACTCACCCCCGATGCTACACGGGCCATGGTGGAGTTCGCGACGAAGAAGCCTGATCAGCGGCTGAGCGCCATTAAGACCGGCATACAGGTCTGCTTTTTGGTTGCATTAAATGATGTTCGCTCATTCTTTCTACCTTAGGTTCTGGCCTATGGCCAATCGCGATACGTCCGCGACTTTGGACTCGATATCAAGACAGGTTCTCTGCCTATGGATAATCCTGCACGAATTATCAACCCGCCCGAGCTGAGATACGGACAAGGATCTAAGCAGGCAACTATTGTAAGTGTTTGATTTATTAGGGATACAAAATCCTGTTGAATTACCACGTATCAGCGACCGAAAGATGGAGCTTGGAACCTGTACGTACTGTCTCTTGTCCGGAGTTGGGAATGATCTGATGTCGCCTAGGGTTGACAAGAAATTTACCAAGCCAATGCCTCTCGGATCTTGGATTGTCGTGATCTTTCTTCCTCCAAATCGCTTTAGTTCAAACGAGGCAAAAGATACAATAAATGGTCTCATTAAAGCCTGCGAAACTGTCGGTGAGCTATTTCCTCCGTCTTTGAAGTACCCTCAGGTTCTGAGTTGTCTTTCTAGGCATGCAGGTGTCAGAGAAACAGCCGTTATTTGTTTATAAGAATCCTCAGGACGTTGTGGACAAGGTTTGTCGATGTCTATTGGACTTCGAACGTGACACTAAAGTTTAACTCTTTTTGATAGTCTATCTTCGATGCAGTTGCGCAGAACAGAGCCGAGAAAAAGACGATACCGACCTTCGTTGTGTGCATCCTCCCTGATGGAAGTAACGCAGATTTGTATATGGCAGTTAAACAGTAAGTATAGCTCTTACTGTTAGGCTTAGAAGTATTCTCAATGGATAACTGCCTTCAGCTGCGGTGATATAAAGGTTGGTAGACCATTACATCTTTTTGCGTATATTCTTCCTCACTATACTTTTTCGATAGAGAGGTGTTGCCACTCAGTGCCTGAGGGTCGGAAAATGTCGAGGTGCTAAAGCGCAATATTGGGCAAATGTCGCCTTGAAGTGAGTAGCTATTGTTTGTCATGATTAACAAGAAGATTGACTGAATATTCTCTAGGATCAATGCCAAATTGGGGGGCGTGAATGTTATCCCAGACCCTAGTTCGGCGCCTATCATATCCGACCCCAAGCAGCCAACAATTGTCATGGGTAAGCCATTGTCTGTATGCCTATGAACATAGCTGATGGCGTATACAGGTGCAGACGTCATGCACCCCGCACCTGGCAGCCAAACACCTTCATACGCCGCAGTAGTGGCCAATATTGACTCCCATGGCGCGCGATACATAACCAAGACCGCGATTCAGCTAGGACGGCTGGAAATGATCAAAGATTTGCGCACGATGGCGAAGGTTTGTCCCAGTGTTTATGCAAGCTACTTTTATGTGACTCATTGGGTGACAGGATCTTCTTCTGGCCTATATGGTTTATAGACGTGACGTGGAGAACATCAAAACATTGCCGAAGCGACTGATATTCTTCCGGGGTGAGTATTTGAGCCATCGTCTTTCTTGATAATGCTGACTTGCACTGGCAGATGGTGTATCCGAAGGTGAATTTAAGCACGTCCTAGATGAAGGTTGGTTATAATGCCCCGAATTTTGCCAATGTGTTCTTACTGATGTCCTTCCTCTTACAGAACTTCCTCTACTCCAAGGTACCAGTTTCTATCATCTTCATCGCGGCTTCCCTTTCTGACTATCCTAGATGCATGCAAAGATGCGGGGATGAATCCGCCTCCGAAAATAACGTTCATTATTGTTGGGAAACGCCATCACATGAGGTTGGCTTGTTTTCTATTCCAACCTGCTTCATCAATCTCTAATGTTTTTCTCTGCCAGGGGCTTTGGAAAGGATGACAAGGACAAAGACTTCAGAAGTGGCAATCTCCTTCCTGGTACTGTTGTCGATCAAGGGGTAACCAATCCGGTTGAGTTCGACTTTTATCTGTATGGCCACGGAGGTATTCTTGGTACCAGTAAGCCCATGCACTGTAATGTAAGTTAATTTTTTCTTATAATCACGCCTTGGCTGAATGTTGTACTATGTAGGTTGTTCACGATGTGAGTTACTCTCTTGTCTGGTCTGTACTGACGCTGACTGTATTTTGTCAATAGGATTTCGGGTTCAGGTATATTGTACACTTCCTAGAAACATGCTGTACCGGGCTCACATCGCATCCTCTATAGTGCGGACGCAATCCAAGCTTTAACTTATACCCTCTGTTATACCTACGCCAGAACGACGCGCTCCGTATCCATTCCTACGCCTGTCTATTGTATGTCCATCCAGTTCTCCATGATCTCCCTAACTTACATATGTGGCAGATGCGCACATTGTTTGCAGTCGGGCAAAAACCCATTATGACCCGCAAGGAACAGCACCGTCGATCGTGTCTGGGGGCTCGCAGACCCGTGAAGAAACACTTGATAGCCATCGAGGACAGTATCGTCCCGTGCATGAGGTCCAGGCCAGGCGCATGTACTTCATGGTGAGTGATGCTTTGTTGGGAATGGGCTAGTGCTGAGGCTTTCATAGTAATTTTCAATCACTGGCATTATACTCTGTGCCTCCGTCACGTCTTGATCCTATGTGTTGTTACGGATTTCTGGTGCAAACCCGTGGAATCCATTGTCGCTCGAAATTTGGTCTTTCTTTGGATGTGATATTATGCCTCACGACTTCACGATTTGATGAATCTTTTAGTAACACTGTTTGTATGGAAATGTAGCTAGCCGTCTTGACTTTTTGGCTATGAAATGAAATGGTACTCCCTATGTATGCGTACCTCGGACTAGTTCGGGTTGTTCCTCATCTGGTCAAATGGAAGGGAAACTCTGTAGATAGGAAAAGTTGAATCAGTCTTTTAGTGTGAGTAAATTTCGTTGACTTAACAGTTCCCATCAGTGCGATTCGATGCACAGGCCCGACCGCCACCGGTATCTAGAGACTTTCAGACCTACCCTCACCATACCACTATAGTTGGGTGATGATCCTCTGAATGATACCAGTGCATAATGTCAACATCCTTAGGCCGCCGAAATAAGTGTGTCCGGAGTGATCTGCAATATTGCAGGACTTACTCAAAGGCTATTTGAGAAAGGAAGGCCAATATATAACCGTAGCAAGAACTGACACAGCCATATTTTCCATTAGGGCGTTATCCAGCTGCTCTTGTGCACGCCACCTATTGAACAAAGCGCACCCAGACCAATTTGCGACGCTGCACGAAAGATTGCTGTACTTGTGGACCGCGAGACCTAGCACTGTTGATCACTATTAATGCAAACCGGAGGAAAGCCAATCACAGTCCATCCTTGTTGTCTCACAGAGCTTCCTCTCAGCCTACATATAAAATTCCATCGTGATATTAGCCATGTACATTTATTTAGTTACCGGAGAAACATCCGAAGCTAAGAAACGACTGGAACGTACTGAAAACTGTAATTTACACGTTGTGATCACCCATAGTAATACACCGTAAATTGTAATTATCTGAGTCTCTTTCATTCTATCGTACAACACATCCCAAAACGGGTTCAGACTTTCTCAAAAATATACAGATACGCCAGCTTCTTCAAATCTTTCACACTCTCATCATCGGCTTTCACAACCTTCTCATCATTGAACAACACCCATTGGTCTCCGACCTTAATGTGTGCCACATAATGACCGGAATGCACGGACGGTCCCTTGTGGGAGATGAAGGCCTTCAGCTTGTAGATCGCTGGTACCGTCTTTGACCCCCCAATCATCGGCTCCGAGGGTTGAGCGGCGGCCGATGCACTACTGTCTTCGCCAGAGTCGTCCGGATGGTTGAACAACCACTCTACAGCTCGTTCGGCATTGCCTGACTAAGAGTGTCTACCTCAGAAGATATCATCGGCCGAAAGGATGACAAAACATACGGTTTCCCGCAGAGCCTTCCTCGCTTGTGCAGGAGTGAAGCCCATATCCGCCAGCATGTCGACTTGCTCGGAAGATGGCTCAAAAGCGGCAGCGGAAGTTGAGGTAAGCTGGATAGGATCATCGATGTCTGAAGCAGTGTTAGCAGACGAGATAGTCGCACTAATGGTATACGCACCTGGGTCCTCCATGTGAGCGAACAACCATTCCATGGCGGCTTCAGGGTCGCTGTTCCCAGTAGCAAGCAACGCCTTCTGGCAACGAATGGGCGGAAATCCCATCGCTTCTAGTTGCGCCATGGCAGCCTCGTTAATTTGCGGGAGTGTCGCAGATGCTGTAGTGCCAGTTAAATAGGACCATCATTAGGATCCAAGAACATTACCCGCTTCACCCTCCGGTAATGCAACTTCGTCAGCTTGTAATCCATGCCCCAATTCATTATCTGTGAACTGAAGCTCGTCTCCGACGGGCAGTAAAACAGGGATGTCAAGTTTCGCTGGAACCCAATTTACCAGCTGGAATTTTTTGGCATGAACAACAAGTACGTCTGGGAAAGAGGCAAACTTGCTCTGTCTGTAGACGTATCCTCAGCAAAAAGAGCATTTTTCAAAACGGAGTAAATAGATACCTGAGAGCATGAACAGATTTTTGACAAGACGGGCAAGCGTATTCAAGGGCGTCTACACCGAGTAGTGACTGCAGGCATTGCCACAGCTGGACCTCCTCATAGAGCGTCTTTCCATCGGCGTCCTTGCCCTTCTCTACGGCAGGAACCGACACACTGACAACATCCATATTATCTACTCTATACCTGACCTTTTTGCAGTCGTGGCACTGCAGTCTTTGCTCCATGCCGTAAGCGAACACCGACGTCGCGTCTATACGAACGCTGATCATCAGCATCTTCTTTCATCGGATAAGGTGAACGAACCTGGCTCCGCACGATCTTTATGTTTATGTCCGTCTCGTCGTAGTGCAGTAATCAGGTGCGTAAAGAACTCTTCCGAATCCTGTTGCTTCATAGTCGAAAACTCTTCGTGCCCTTTTCCAATGAGCGCTTTGAACCCGGTTGGTTTAATACCGGCTTGAAACACGGGCGTCGTCGTATCTGCCCCAGGGGAGGACACATAACATGCCGGACGAGAGTATCGCCCACTCAGTAGACCATCGGCCACTTTGTGCATCTGACATTCAATGCAATCGGCGGGCAAAGGTTCCGTACATGCCGCAGCATGGTGCTGGGCAAACGTGTCGTACCGCTGTTGAAAGGTACGAAGAGAGAAAATAGTTTGAAGCACTGAAGCCATATAGCAGCTAACAAGCGTCGTTAAAAAAATCTTCGATTTGACTTTAACGGTTATACCTGTTTCCGAGGTTGGATAGACCAGTCAGTCCAGGACCGCAGACTGGCTCAAGGGCTTTTCCGTCATCTCCAGTAAGGGAAAAATCGTATTTCAGGTTGTGTTCAATTTGGAGCTCCGTCATGCTCTTCTCGGTTTTGGTCTGCGTCTGAATGTTAATTCCGAATGTTGCCAGATGTGACGCAAGTTCAGGATCGAGCTTAGAGTCATTGCATTGGTAGCAGTAGACGTCGGCGCCGCCTTCTGGGGTAATTGTACCGAGCTTGACGCTGACTGGGTGATGGGTAGCTTCGTAATGAGCCAAACCATGCCCGTTACCGCCCACGCCACCGAATTGCTGGCGACCACAACCAAGTGAACCACAGGTCAAACACAACCATAGATTCTCCTTTAAATCGCAAGACGAGCAATGAGCGAGGCCGGAAGCCGGGATGGGACTATTAGCAAGCTGTTCCAGAGTAAGGGTATGCTCGCAAGCTAGAATTTCTTCTTCCCAGGCTTTGACTTCGGACTGCCTAGCGGATGACATAGATTGCATGACTCCTTGCACTAGTGCTTGGATCTACAAACTCTTGAAGGATGTGAAGGATCAATCAAGATGCCGCATACCTGAGGGTTATTCGTCGCTTCTCGAATTTCCGCACCATTACTACTATCACATTGCCAGCACTTCACAACAGTCTGGTAATCGTACTTGTCCTCTTCGCGTTCCTCCGCAATTGAGAGCTTCGTCATTTTGGCCGGTGGCTCCTCGTCCTCATTCTAAAAGTGTGTAAGCAAACCGACCAAAAGGCTGGACCGCGACATACGCGTTTCGCAGACGGTTTCAACCTGCGTTTCACGTTGAGAGTGAAAGGGTGGCCATGCTTCGAGACATGCAGAAGAGCGTGGCGTCGTTCGGGATCGAGACAGCCGCCGTTGAAGCATGTCAAGCAAACTTCAATTCCTTGAGAGTCGTCCTGGGATCGCGTCAGATCTACCGTCACTCGATGCTGTTGAGCTCACCGTACCTGGGAGTCAAAACACTGCGTACACTCTTCTCGGTGGACAGACTGAGATAGTCGAGGGAGCTGAAGGCGTGATAGTTGATCGTGGTGAGAACAGGAAGACATGGAAATGGTGTAGGTGAAAGAATAAAAGTAAAGTGGAGTAGGGGTCGGATCCAAATTCACATTTCTCGGGCACGTGACATGATGACGGTCCATTCTGAATTCAAATTTCACCAGAGGTCGTCGGTCGACGCCTTCACTGATACCTTGCTTTAAACAATTGGGATTGCCACTATCCTCCTCTAATCTGAAAGATCTTAGAGTTTCAGCTCGTGAATGTAAACATCCTCATCCTTAACGATGGGATCCTTCAGTTTGTATGAATGGCTCGAGTAAGTTTAAAACATCTGATTTTACACGTATACTACTACAGGCAGGTGTCTTCGGCATGTCAGACCTAGTTCCAACATTTTTCTACACCCGCAGTATTTTACATTTTCAGTATTTCATGCGTTCACCTATACCTTTTTTGCAGCCAATACATTGTCAGAATTCACGGATTTAAGCTTTGGACAATCAATCTTCACACCGGGATCCGTTAAAGTATTGCCTGAACTCGCATTAACCGGCGCAGGGCAAACCTCCCAGTCTGGATGCAAAGCCAATCAGGCTAACAGTGGGAACAGATTATTTACGAGTCACTGGTGTCAACCATGACATTAGCCAGACAGGCTTTGTCCTCAAAATGAAGTCTTCATGGATATTTGTCTTGTAGAGAACTAAATTTACGGGGTAGCGATGCACTTTGCTTGGGTAACTGCGATATTCCTGGATTTTGCCTATGTTGCGGGTCTTCATACTGAGCCTCATAGGCTGTGCCTCTATTGACAGTGCCGCTGACCCTATTCCTAAAATTTTCGATGATATTCACCAGATACCCATATATTAGAGCGCTTGAAGAGAATTTTTCAATGATATTTTCCAGGTCAACATCATCCTGAAGAGACTCTATACTGGTGCCGTCTCGAAAGGACGGCACGTCGAGGTCGGTTGTTTTAGCTTTCAATGTCTGAGTCTTTTGCTCGCCTTGAGAGGCGAATTAGAATTCAAATTTCATTTCGTATTCGCTTTCTAAGTCCAGACATTTTCAAAGAGGCGTACAGCGGTGACCAGCACAAAATTAAAAAGAGTCCAAATCCATCCCTAGATCTCAGAGTTACATAGATTAATAGATTGGGTAAACAACCTTAGACATAATAGGTGAAAGCGTTTCACACCAGAAGGAATAAGTACATTGGAAGAAAAGGACCTATGCCCGCTAGGAGACACAATATAACACTTGTCCGGCATCCACGGAGTCCCCAGGTCGGACTGCAATAGCCGTGACAGTCTTCCCAACCTGGTACTCATCAAAGTTGATCGCAACCTCAGTCTTCATTGCCTCGAGAATCATCGCGGTTTCCATGCTTGATTTAATCTGGTGCCCAACCTCGACTTCAACCTTCCACACATTCGCAGACAGCGGACTTGGTACTGGAATACCCGAGTCATCCAACGTGCTGGTTCTTCCACCAGAAGACTGGTCCGCTTCCTTGGCAGCCATCCACTCCTTGAACAGCTCTTCCTCCCTATGAAACACGTAACAAAGTATCAGCAAGGTTCAAATGATACGGAGAATCAGTGGTATCACCTCAAAGCTTCCGCTGCGCTCATTTCCTTCTGAGTCTCGATGATGGCATCCACCTCGGTTTGATGTACTTTGTTTTGTTCAACATACTCCGCCAGAGAAAACAACACCCTTCTGACTTCCGGCTTGAACTTCCCCGCTTTGAACGCCCGGGATATCTGGTCCTTGTGAATAATGTACCCCATTCGGGAACAAATAGCATACCTTGAGGTATTCTTCTTCTGAAACTCGATACCATTCAATCTGATCGAATCTCTTCATCATAAAATGACTATCGTTCCATGTATCTACAGTCACGGTTAAAAAGACTGGACAACGCAAAAGTGCATGGCTTACTCCAAGTACTCAGTGTTCGACCAAGAAGCTGATATCCACCCGCTGATTCCAGTGGATAGATCGAGCCAACAACTCCGGCCAAACCGACGGCACCTTCAGGTGTATAAAGTCTCCATTGCAAAACGTCAATTCAAGCTACAAAAGAAAACGATCATCTAACCTAGTGGGATTGTACTTTTGCCCCAAGAGGCGCTTTCGGGGATCCATCTACAAGTCGAAACCCTGTTTATTTATGGCGGCGCGCAGAAAGTTTGTAACGTGCGTACCGGAGAGATAAAAGGCAAACCTACGACTGACCATCAACGAATAATGAGTCGATGAATTGGAGATGTTGTGGGGCCACACTCACAGAATCCAGTCCCAAAAACCAACCATGGAGATGACAACATTGCATCGGCGACCTCAGACTTCGAATTCATCCCACTGCAGCGTGCAATGTATTCCTGTAACCGACAATAAGTAGCTTACAAAATTTCTATCACAAATTGACGTACCACATTGTTGGGCAAATACACCGCCTGTGACCGGACTGTTTTCATGTACCGGTCTACTGCGTCCTGACACCACGAGTCATCGGGGACCTAGAAACCGGTCAGAGCCCGTAATATGAACGAATCTTTAAGCTCAATCACCAGAGGCATCCGATATACATCCACCTCAAGGGGCGGCATGTGCATCGCGTCGGGAAGATCAGCATCAATCTCAATCATTATCTTCAGTAGTGCCTCCGCATCAGTAACACGCTCATCAAAATGTATCATCAAGCTTCGAATCAACAAAAGGGTCGTCAATATTCCTAGGACTTGCCGCTTATTGAACTCGCGTAAGAACGACTCCAATCTCGCACAGAGAATGACGTCAAGACGCATCGGACCGATTTCCAGGAAGAGGAAGGAATCTCCGACCTGGCGTATCTTGGATTCTGGCGGAGAGCAGAGGTGGGTATATGGGCACGTAAAGATGATTCAGGTATTTGGCCAGTGGAAATCCACTCCAGTATGCCCGGAGGCGTTGTAGCCGAGGCTTCGGACTTGATACTCGCCTCAACGGCAGCAAGCCAAGTATCATTACGTTGATGTAGACGAGGCGCGTCACTCTGGCTGATCCCTTTGAATGTGATGGTGTCGCCTGGTCGTATCTGACCCAACTTCCAAAGGGACGCAGAGGGTACTGCATGTAGATTGTTGTCAGTGGCGATATGTTGGTGAAAGGGATGAGAACCCCACCATTGAGGACGTTAGCAAAACCACCAGCATCAGGAGCATCGACACCAAATAGAACGGGAGTATCACCGTTCACATTGAGCGCTCCAATTGAATCTGATCACGCAAGCATCAACGTTGAACCTTGGTGGGAAAGCGGTATACTTACAACCTGCGAATCAAGATCAGGCTCAATAATCTTTGTAAGAATATAAAGACAGACCTTGGTCGACCACATTAGAAGGATGGGAACCACCTTCTCCGCCATGCTTTCTCGCCCACTTGATTCGAGGACCTTCCAACCTAAGCCCACTGCGCCCGCTTGAAGGGCTTGCCTTCCACTTCGCTGATGTGAGCATTTCCTGCCCCTCCGGGGTCAAGTACTGGTGATCCCATTGCGCAGCCGGCAGAACCTCGATATCCCACTCATTGGGGTATTGAGGAATAAGATGCTCGAGAACGGAGGGAACAGCATTGTCAACGAGGTCACACTGCGGACTGAGGGAGAGAATGTCTCCTTTGATGAGCTGCCGACCTTGATATCCTCCGATTCCGACCAACATCAATGTGCTCTTGGAACCCATGAAACTGGCAGCACCAGGCAGACCACCAAAAACGGCGATATATGCGCGCAGTCCATGCGTCGACTATAGAACGCCAACCCATAAGCCAAGTAGACACAGTCAATACAAATGAGACGTACAATTCCAATCTTAAGGACGCTTCCTGCCGCGATTGACAGTCGCGTCCACATCTTTACGGGCGCGCCATTCAGTGTCACTGGACTTGCAGCGCCGGTAACCGCAACTCCCGTTGCGTTGTGAAACTTGAGGGTGGGACCACTAATATCACGGATGAGATAGTCAGGCCGTTAGGAAGACAACGCGAATCCCTCACATCATCGTTGCCTCGAGTAATTCTGTCTCTGGCTTGTTTCCAACTAACATATTAGCGACTTTCGCGGCAAGCATGTCTGCTGCACCACCGAGGGGGATACCATTACCAACTGTCGGTCGGCCTGGAAGGTCCTGTATCGTCGTCAAGATACCGCCTTCCAGTACCTCTATAGCGCGAGGTATGAATTCCATCGTCGACAGGTAGGTCGTCGTTACCTCAGGTAAAACATGAGAACAATGTCACGGACCAGACAAGGGGATACACCTCACCTGACCAAGCTGGAACTGCGTGCTCCGCACGATTTCAGCAAGATACTCAAGGTTGTTCGGAGGACCAAGGATCGATGTTTCTACGAGCACTTCCTCCATCCGCTTCAGAGCTTCTGTACGATCAGCACCGGAGACGATGAGTTTGGCGATCATTGGGTCATAGTTAGGTGTAACGTGCACTCCCGTAGCCACCCAAGTGTCGATGCGGAGCCAGGGACGGGGCTCAGGCCACTGAACAAGATGAAGTGTCCCGGGAGAGGGCGTGAAATAACCATACATAGGGTTTTCGCAATATACCCGAGCTTCAATCGCATGTCCTGTGGGGCCTGAATGCACCGGTATCTCTTGTGCACTCAACGACAAACCGGCTTTCTGCTTGAGACCGAGCTTAATCATGAGCTCGACAAGGTCCAGTCCGGGATTGATCATTTCGGTGACGGCGTGCTCGACTTGGATTCTAGCGTTAAGTTCGAGGAAGTAGAAATCGCCAGTTTCATCGTCGACAACGAACTCAACGGTACCAGCTGAACGATAGTTGATACTGGAGCAGAGGCGAACAGCAGCTTCGCACATCGCCTTCCTCACGTTGGCATGTCCGTTACTTAAGAATGGACTAGGACCCTCTTCGATGACTTTCTGTAGGCAATCAGAATGTTGACTATAGTAAGATGGCGTTATGTTACTAACCTGATGCCGTCTCTGCACACTACATTCTCTCTCGGAGAAATGGGCAACAAAACCTTCACCGTTGCCAAAAACTCTGGAAACAGGGTAAGGATTGAAATGGAGTCGAACATAACAGATGCCCGCACTGTATCTCTATATGCCGAGCTTGTCTAACATATTTCTCTAAGAATACGGCTGAGTTCTTGAACAGAACCTGTCGTAAAAGAAAGACGGTGAATTAGAAATTTCGATTGAGTGATCTATGACCGCTTACACCACCCTTGGCCTGTGTGGCAACGAAATGTTTCTCAAGATCGCTAGTGTCTTCACATATCTGCATACCCATACCTCCGCCTCCACCAGTCGCTTTGAGCATAACGGGGTAACCTATTCGTTGTGCTGCAGTCAGCGCTTGTTCAAGCGTGTCGACAATGCCATCGCTCCCAGGGACAATAGGTACACCTGCTTCAATCGCAACTTGGCGCGCTTCGTGCTTCAGACCCATCTTGGTCATCTGTTCAGGGGTGGGCCCTAGGAAAGTAATGCCTTCGTTCTGACACAATTCTGCAAAGTCCTAATGACGGAAGTCAGCGAGACGATAGACTGGGGTAGGATAACGTGTTGGTCATCACACTGAGACGTGTCAAGTAACAGTTGTGATGAGACCGACTGCACTCACTGGATTTTCAGAAAGAAAGCCATATCCAGGAGCAAGGAGAGTTGCGCCTGACTTCTTAGCGATAGCCAAGATTTCATCCATCTCAAGGTATCCTCTAGGATTCGAACCTTCGCCATCAGAACCGTGTCCAACGACATAAGCCTCGTCTGCAAGGGCGACATGTGGTGCCGACGCGTCCGCATGGGTATAGATAGCGACAGTCGGTATAGACAGCTTTTTGGCGCTGTTGAGAATTCTGACGGCAATTTCCCCACGATTCGCGACGAGGAGTTTACAGTCCATGGTGTAAGTGAAAGAAATTACAACGAGAAACGCCCAACGAGAAGAGGTTCTGAAATTTCCCCGGGTGCCATGGAGCTGGCCCGGGCGAAACCGAACTGGCCGCTGCCTTTGCTCAGCCTCTGCAATCGGTTTGCTGATAAGCTCCTATCACGGGGCATAAAGTAAGTATGCAAAACTTTAGGGAAGTACGGCGGAAATAACAGGGGCGTCGCTGGGCGAGAGTGATAACAAAGAGTAGCCGGTCCTGTTTAGCCGGTGCGAAAAAAACCCGGCACTTCCAGATCTGGACATCACCGCTTTGAATTTGAACCGCCACCTACTAAACGAGTACTCCGCCTTGCGTGCCTGTTGTCCTCCATTCGTATCTTTATGAAATAGCGTTACCTGATCGATCGTAGGGACGTCTAGAAAATCCCTCATAATCATGTGAAATCCAACCGCGTAACCTAGAGTCTCGGTGTGATAACTGATGTATTTTCAAAGTTTACAGAATTCAAGAGCATATGTACCATTAACACATCGAGCCACATTATATTTGTGTGACTTCTTCGTTTGAGTAAGTTGTATCATATCCCTTGAAGTATCAAATTTAGAAAGATTGACTGAAAATAGGTTCGTCCCGTTACGAGACCGATAAATTGGCCCCACTTTCTTTGCCGTCCAGAGGACGTTCCCATCCCTGAAAGTCTATTTTGATTTCAAAGTTAGGCGCCCCATTAGGCCCTGAAAGACTTTCATGCATTGCCCATCAAACGTTAAGTACCGTTCAATTTGATTGATGTTAACAGAAGATAATGGATAAGAAATATGTTTGCCAAGGATAATAGCGCGAAAAGCGCAGCGTCTTGACCCTGAAATTGCAGAATGCACTCCAATCCCGCGTTGCTCTTCATCCATATACCGAATTCACCCAAGCGTGCCGGTGATAAGTGCCGCTGGGTATTATTAGCCATCTCTGGTTTTTTTGAAAACTGTAATTTTGCTGATAACGAATGTCAGCATTGGTATACGGATACAGATAACGAAGAAGTACTTCTTTCAGGGATAAACTTCAGATGTATGCAAGTTCGCCCGCCCCCAGCCTGTGCTGCCGATCTTCTCTGTCCGCCTCTCTTGATCCCGGTGTTCCCTGAGCTATGCAGATTCAACCCATATTCTCTCCAGGCTTCGGCTATGGAATAGTAAGTCATACTCTCTCTTATGTCAACTTCCTTTATTCATGGCTGTAAAATATCAGGTCATCGGGTTAGGCGCAGCGTTTGCCATCATCATGAGTATTATCGCGTGGGGTCTCAGCAGATATGCCGGCGAAACGCAAGATTCGGAGATGCAAATGACTGCTAAAAAGTCAGTGCGTACCGGTCTTTTGGCTGCGTCCGTCGTCTCGTCCTGGACTATTGCTGGTCGGTTGTTCCATTTTTCACACACTGAAGTGGCTTTCTCACTTCTTGATAGCGACTCTTCTTACGTCAACTGCATATGGATACTCTTATGGTGTCTCTGGTGGCTGGTGGTACGGTGCAGGTGCTTGTGTACAAATCTTGTTGTTCACAGCATGTGCAATCGAGCTTAAGCGTCGCGCTCCGGCTGCTCATGTAAGTTTCGAACTCGCCATATCCCCCAACGTTCCTAATAAGCATGTAGACTTTCGCCGAAGTTGTCAAAGTTCGCTTTGGACCAGCAGGGCACTTCACTCTCGCTTTCTACTCGTTTTTGTACCAGTTATTTGCTTCGGTCAACTTGCTAGTCGGCGCAGGCTCTATTTTCTCTACTTTGACGGGAATGAGGTAGGCTTGCTCCCAATGCGTTCGCTCTTCTGTTCATTCACGTCGTTGGCATCTAGCGCCGATGCAGCTTGTATGCTTCTACCCCTTGGTGTGATTATCTATTCTGCGCTGGGAGGTAGTGTCCCTTCCATCGTGTCCTGGTTGCTTCGATTAAATAGTATGACAGGGATCAAGTCAACGTTCCTATCCGACTACGTCCACACTTTGATCATTTACATCATCTTACTTATATCAGTTGTCGTCGTCTATGGCACATCGAGCTTGATAGGATCTCCGGGTGACATGTACGAACTGCTTCGCAAAGCAGCGCTGGCCCATCCCATTGACGGCAATCAAGACGGAGAATATCTGACCATGAAATCCCTTTCTGGTGGTCTCGTTGGTAAGTCTATACTCTAAATATTCACTATGGTCAGTGTGCTTACTCTGAGATCTCCCTAGGCGCCGTGTTCGTAGGAAGTGGGTTCTCGTAAGCTCTCTATGTTTCTTATAACACTCCTATATATTCATAGTTTCCTCTAGCGCCGCTGTTGACTCACAGCTGTTTCAGAAGGTCATTAGCATCTACTTCGTTACCGCTCATTTGGCTGATTGAATCTCATTCCAGGCTATCGCCGCAAATCCGGAGAGCACCATCGGCGGATACCTTTTGGGAGGAACCGCCTGGTTCGCCATCCCTTTTTGTCTTGCTAGTACCTGGGGTCTCGCGGCTGCAGCTCTAGAAAGCCATCCGTCGTGGCCTACTTATCCCGATCGCTTGACGGCGGCTCAGGTATCGGAGGGATTACCAATGCCATTGGCTGCCCTGACAGTTCTTGGTAAGGGTGGTGCGGGCGCCGTCATTGTAAGTACCTTATTCTTGTCGTTGGACGAGAAGTCTAACAGCCCTGGATTCAGGTTATGCTCTTCATGGCGGCGACAAGCGCGATGAGCTCTGAAACAATGGCTGTCACCGGACTGGTTACTTATGATATTTACCGAACTTACGTTAACCCCAAGGTGCGTGCTGCATGATTATTCCGATTTTATAGTCTCAGACGATTAAAACATATCTAGGCGTCTGACAAACAGTTGAAAGCTATCGCTCATCTTACCGTTATCATTTTCGGTCTTTCTGTCGGTGCCATTGCCTGTGGTTTCCTCCATGCTGGATTTTCCGTCAACTTCATCGTCACCGCCATTGGTATCATTGTCGACAGGTTCGTTCAATATTTTATGATGCCTTGAGAATTGATCTTACATAGTTGCGCAGTGCTGTCATTCCCATGGTCTGTACACTCACTTGGGCACGAATGAACACCCTTGCATGTGTTGGTGCTCCCATTCTTGGTTCCTCAGTTGCGCTTGTGGCGTGGTTTGTGTCCACAAAACATTATTCTGGAGAGATCACCATCGACACCCTTTCTACTCTCAAACCATTAGCTCTAGGAAATGGCATTTCTATCATTGCACCCCTTATTTTCGTGCCTTTGTTGTAAGCACTCATTCGTCTCGCGTATTCCCTGGTCTAACCACCATTCGCTTAGGACGTTCATCGGAGGAAACCAGAACTTTGATTGGAATCGTCTCAAGCACGAGATCACAGCTGTGAAAGCCCGTGGCGAAGACCACCACGAACACATGCATTCACCGGAGGACAAAAAAGAAACCGACGACAAGGAGAAAGGCGAAATCAACACCACCGTCGTAATGACAAAGGAGGGGTCAGATGAGCTCGTCGAGGTTGACTTATCCAACCACGCTGAGCGCGTCTTGAAAGCGGGACGAGCGAAGGCCCTTTGGGCTGCATCCGCTATGACCCTCATTTTCTGCATTTTGGTTCCCCTTCCCATGTATTTCACTAACTACGTATTTTCCAAAGGTAAGGTACTATCCTTTTGTAGCATTATGAGTGAGCTGACGCCGTATCTTTCAGGATTTTTCATATTCTGGGTTGTGACTATCTTCCTTTGGGCGTTCTACGCTGCGTTGACCATCGGTATTCTTCCCTTATGGGAAGGCCGCTTCGGTATTGCCGGGTTCATCAGAGGAGTGTGGAAGGATATAAAACATGTCTCTTCTCGCGCCTGAACGGAGAAAGTGTATTTTTATTGGGCTAACGATATTTGGATGACGGGCTGGAGCTGCCCGGTTGACGTATTCTATCCTGATTCTGGATGACTATATAATGTGAGATTTATATGCTATTGTACTGCTCATTCGTAAACTGGGTAATAAAACTGGCGCTTTCAAAACTAAAGGATAGATAACCAGTATAAATTACCAAAGTAAAGAGGGTGTGATGACATCCATTAGTGTAACAGGAGTGACTTTTCAAGTCTAACATACAGTATACATACTATAAGAATAAGAATAAAGGTGGACTCCGAGAGACAGAGTACATTCGATAATCTACGGATTGGGGGGTTCAGAAAGGATCATACGTTTCCTGCGCTGGAGAAGACAGTTAGTACAGACAACAGACACGATCTAGGTGATCAGACACAGACCCGGAGTGGTTCGAACGGACGGTCGGGAGCGAGATCGTCAATATCAAAAGAAGACGTTGAGTCCGTAGCCAATGGCTCGTGGTTGGGGGATGAGGGAAACAGCAGAGGAGCACTATCGTCGACCGACGCGTCGGCGATGAATGTGGACGCAAAGGCAGACGCAGCCATTAGCGCCTTCCTACCGAGGTAGTTGAATAAACCAGGGCTGTCGACTGAGAAAATTCAACGGAGAACACGACTGAAATGCCATGTCACTGACCATGACCTGACGGTAAACGGGCAGGAGAAACTGGATCTGTCAGCTTATACATCTCCCGGCGAAAGTGTCTCCAGATGTCTATAGCGGTGTTAGGATAGACGATTATGTCGTCACCGAAACGACTCGCCGGTGTGCCGATCTATTGTCTTTTGCATATACACCCAGATGAATAACTCCAGTTCAGTATCTCTGGACACATCGCGCAGTTCGACATCACCTCGGTCCATAGTAGAGAATACTATTTCATACCACTCGGGTGAACACCGGTGCACGCATATTTCGGGGTGGGGGAGCGGGCGCATGGTCGCCTTGGGAGAGTTGAACAATGTGATTTTCATCCGTTTATCAAGTGCCAAGTCAGTCTTGACATTGGCAAGTTCACGAAGGGAAAGCCATACGGAGAGATCCGATTTATTGGGATCTGGAACTTCGACGTCGAGACTAGGTATGAGAACATTGTACAGCGCAGAAAGCGCAGTGGATAGACTAGGAGACTGCAAAGTGTGGGATGTGTGGCATCGGAGGGTACTGCTCCATAGTCGGCAAAGAATGGACCATACTCGCAATAATAGCTCCGTTTAAATGGGAGCCAATTCGAGTGGCCGGGAACGAGTGAGGGGGGACGAGGCTTAAGATAACTCTTGACATCAGCCATGGGAGATATTTGATTGAAGTCGAGTCACACCGGAAATATGACAATTTAGGGGGACTGAATTGAACCGAAATTTTGAAATTTTGAGACACAATCAGACACAGATTGAGACTACTGTAAACATAGAATTCTGAATTACATCGACTGTAACACTCCTTTCGATACCACTTCTCGCCGACGAATGACGATTCAGTCACGCTCCCACATGGCCGGATCAATGGGCCCGCACAGCCCCACAGACGATTCAAATGTCTTCCCCTTCTGTTTGGCTGTCCCGTTGACTGCCTCCGTTGCGCCCTGTCTCTGATCTCCCTCTCCTCCCCGCCCCTCCCTGCCCATGATCGATCACAGGTGACTCCCCACGGCGTTGGTGTGTTGGGCAGACTCGGACTATTGGTGTCTGGGTTTGCTCAGCTCCCGGCTTTTTGCATGTTGGGCTCTTGGTGCCCATAATGCTGGTGTTCTCCTTCTGGTGGAGAGCACCCTGTCGTTCCTCCTGCTATTTCGTTTCGTTCGTTTCCAATTGAGGGGAGGGGAGGGGGGGGGGGGGGGGTTCTCTTCTTCACCCTCCTTCTTTCCCTTTTTTTCGATGCAAACGACACACGACACGGACACGGGATCGCGTCGCGTCACTAAGCAATCATGTCGTGTCTTTACGTGTTCCCCTATCCATGGTCTGAAAACTGAACCGAGACATTTGCAGTGCCGCCACAGATCAGACAAGTATTCTGATTATTTGCCTTGCCACAGCCCTTGCATTAGTTGTCGGCATTGCAGTCGTAACCCTCACTATTCAATCTGCCCTTGCCCGGAGGAGGAGACAAAACCGTCAATTGCAGCGTGCCTCTACCAACACACTCGGACTAATCATGCAGTTCCCGTTACCCCCCTTCCTTTCTGCCAGCACAAGGAGCGCTGCCGCCTACGCCAACGTTGACTGCAGAGCCCTACTCGTTCCCACGTCTGGATGTCAAACCGAAAGAGAATGGGGATTTTGAGTTGGAGGACATTGACCTGTACGTTCATGTTCATTTCGTCTGTGAGCCATGGCGGCAACCTTATCTGATGCATCACTAGGTCACTCGCTAACAAGAGCGGACGGTTCGAGGAACTTTGCAAGCGCTACCGACTTGCTCATTATGGTACTAAGGCAGCTCGCCGCGACCGGCTCATCAAGTTCAGCCTGGCTGGGATGGATCAATGGAAATCTTTGTTCGCTTTTTCCATGACTCACCTTGACTGGAAGGCTGACCGACTTGTTTTACAGTTTCTTTCAACCTACCCGCATAGCTCATAAAGGCGTAAGAGACGGCCGAGTGACTAAAAGAAAGCCAACACCGCGAGCCGCACGTATCCTTGGAACAAGCAGTCTATCAAATCTCTCCACCACCAAATTTCTACCAGTGGAAAGATCAAAAGATACTCGTAGTGATGCCGAGATCAACAGTATCATACCTTGGGTGAGTCCGACTCCATCTCACGGTGAGGTAGGCGACTGAACTCAGTTGCAGGCCGAGTCTCTTGTAGCCAAGATGGCACAAGTGCCACCTCAACCTCTTCGTCACACGCATCTTCCGGAGCGCAGGATTAATAGCGTGACCGGCGCTATGGGTATGCAAACCATGGTATGTCCATCTTGTTTTGTACGACTCTGCCACCTGATGCATCAGTACCAAAGGTGCAGAAATTGATTGAACCCTCATTATTTCTCAACCACATCAATGCCTTCATCGAAGAACAGCTTTCCGTCCGATTGGCCTCATCAACAATCATGGAGCCAGCTCCGTCGCCAGCTTCAGGCCGTTCCTCTATAGATATCAACTGTTTGGGGATCACTGCGCATTCCACCGACATTATCCCGATGGCAATTTGTCCCGATTCTCCAACTTTACCGCACCCGGCTATTCGAGAGGGAATTCCACCATCTTCATCACCCTCGTCTCAGATGATGCCAACGTCCGCATTGTCCTCGATATCTGAAGTCAGGGACACTACATCGGTGTTATTGAACGATGTGGTCCGTGACTATATTCAGTGTACCCTGAAACTTGCAAATGGAGTAACGGTAGTCATCAAGCGAAGCGATGTTCCACCCACCACACCTTTTTGCTACGCTGACATGGCCAATCTCATAGCGAGCTGGGATGACTGTAGTCCAGACTGGGCTCCGCCACCCAATCATCCGATTGTCATTCATGGGTACCCGATTCCTGTCAAATACTTTCAGCATCTCTACCGGCGCAACAGCGGAATGAGCGACGAATGGAAACGTCTAAAAAATGATTGGACGAACTGGAGGGTATGTGCCGTTATATCTATTGTTCTTATTCTTACGTTTTTTTCAGTATTTTATGCGGGCATATAAAGCGAGCACTCCTGGTGCTTTTTGGGCTCGGTTTTCAAACAATCAGGGACGGCGTCTGCCATTCTCTCGCATCACGAAGCTTCTTATGGAAGAGCGAATGGCTGCTGATGCCGACCTAGCGACAAGGGCGAGGCAAGAGTACGGTGAGGAATTTGACAGCGTGTTTGGTTACCACAGCTATAAGCTGAAGAGATGGGTCATCATGAAAGATAATTCAAAGATTGCGCAACGATACAGAGAGAAAAGGGGACTGTATAAGGAGGACTAGTCAGCTGTGCTTGTTATATAGTACTATAATCTAACACTTACTATCTAATTGACTACGCACATGGACATGACTGCCCACAGCTCCAGCATTTGATAGTTGCCTCACGATCAAGCTTAAAAAAATCATCACGTCGAGTCATCGGATCATCGTTCCATGAGATTAGGTATTTCACAATAGTCAAATGTGTGAAGTCGGTACTCCATCCACCCCATTCGCAGATTTGTCGAAGAGACCAACGAAGGTCAACAGACAGCCATTGACAGCCACCACGACGGAAAGAATGTGTGCCATATGGGTAAGGTGCAATGCCCAAGTCCCATAGGTTGTTGCGAAAAAGCTCGAGGAACACCTCTGCTGTCTGTCAAACAACATAAGTGAATAGATTGCCCTGTACAGATTTGGATCTTACCATTGGAGAGTTCTTGGTCAGTATGGGACGATCACGCTTATCCATTTTGCGAAATATATATCCATGAGTGATCCTTGATGCACAGACCCAGTCGGCGAGCGCTCGCACAGGACAGAGGTGGGCCATATGGTCGGGAAGTGCTCGTAACACAAAGGGTTGGATTTCTATTTTGCAAGTTAAGATGAGCTTGATAGATAGCATCAATTAAAATATACTTATGGCCAAATGGGTTTGTTTTATGAAACGGAAGGGTGATTGACACGCAATGAGTGTTATCCACCTGGTCGACATAGAAGGAGATGTCATGAGCCTGGATGTTCAGCGCCTCATCGATACGGAGCAAGCATGTAAATGCGATGAGGTAGACAGCTTGAAGGAGTCGGCACGTGTTTCCCCGGCACCAGTTTCCAGAAGATATCTGATTATTATCCCAGTTGCCAGGCTGGCGATTGTACTTGTATAACTGCTTCAAAATATCCTAAAAAGTGATAAAAAAGGTAGTCATTTATCAACAAAAGCAAGTAGTATATGTTGCGACGTACAGGACTGATAGCACGGGCACTAGTTGGGGCTTCTCCCTTGGCGACCTGTTTATCTTGTAATAGTACACATATTTATTATAATAATGTCAAAACACATACCTTGCGCTTGTGAAGGCCGAGCATATATGAAGAAACTAGATCTGAAATTGACGGATTTCCAGACACCATATGCTCATTCCAACGATCTTTACCTCTACCACTCTTACGAAAGCCATAGGTCAAGCCCGCACGAAGTTTCTGAGCATGTGAATAGCTTCTCTGTATATCGCTTGGCCCTTTAGTTGTATTACGCATGTCGGTATCATCACATCTAGAGCAAGTTATGAGACAGCGAAAAGAAAGTATAAAGTATTCGCATCATACTTGCTCATAATAAAACCTACGATATAATAATCCATGTTCGAGCTGAGCTTCTGCTGGGAAAAGATGTCACCTCCAGGCTGAATAACACTTTCTTGGACAAGGAACTCGTTGAACTGATTCATAACACTGAGCAACTCTGTCAGATTGTGAAGAAAAGAGAAGGAATACAAAATTACCCTCGATATGCAGCGTCGGTACGTTCCTTCACTCCTTTTGAAGCTTCTCTGATATTTACCAGAACCTCGTCAATTTCAGCTGACCCACCCAGGTTCATATTTATGTCTCCTTCTCCGTCATACTCGTATGAATCACTGCACATCTCTTGCTCCCCTTCAATATCATCTAAAATCTCAAGGTTGGAAACCTGGGTCTTGTCAAGAACGTTGCGAATCCTTTGCCTGTTAGCGAAATTCGGAGTGATAGTCATGTCCGTGTTCATATGTGCAAAATGAGTAAGAGGATGTTTACAAAGAGAGACACCGATAGTCCATGAATATATATGAATGCAAAAGGAGCTACTACCCCCTTTTTAAAATCCGTTCTCACTATCTGTACATAATTCCAGGACGTTGCCAGATTCCGAGTGGTGAGTCTCAATTCGATACTTAGGAGAGGACGCTTGTTTCCTTCGCTTGCTTGACGGGGGTTCTGAAAATAGAATCATCAGGACCGCTGTCAGATACATTCAAGAAGAACTGACCTGGTATTTCGTCGCCACTCCCATCGCTAGATATCTCGATAATTGACAGGGACCGACCACGTTTTGATAAAGCAGGCTTTTGCCTGACCGAAGCTATGTTGGCAAAATTTGAAGCTAGAAAATTCTGATGAGATCATTATAATTTTTTGACATGCAGGATTGAACAGACTAGTAGATTCGGTGGCACGACTTTGTCCTATTCCTTTGGTATGTATACTTATCTTGCGTCGCCGCACAGTTTTGAGTATCTGATGGCTGGCACAGTCCAAAATATTTGGCCGTGCATGAAGCATTAATACGCGGGAGAGCCATGCACGTATATTACGTTTCTTCATGAAGTTATCAAGTTTGTTCTTGGTGATATCGTTATCGTTCCTTCCATTAATTGCAGATGTTATCTGGAAAACAATGGCAGAGGGAATAAGAAGTGATACGAAAGCTTCAGATTGTGCTCGCTTGCGCTGATTTGCTCGCACAGGGCAAACCGTAGAAATCAATGCATGCGAGGACAGATTGGTCTGGCTAAGTCCTCGCCGCTCACACAGATCTTGGAGCAGCTCCCAGATGGCCAGACCTGGAAAGACGTGATTGCAGAAATTCTGGATGATACCCATCGAATTTCCCCAAATGAAAAGCTCTTCGCAAAGCTGTGCAAGTCCCGGGAGGTCTGGTTGATGTGGCAATAAAGGCGCAGGCAGATTAATCCCGCCATTTGACTGTGATGTCAATGGGTGAACGTATTGAGTTAGGACGAGATGGTTTGGGAAATCAGGAAGGATGTGGAACACAAGCGAGCGGTGATGGAAACAGCGAGAGTTGGAGTCCTGGTTTTCCAGCATTGTGCAAAGTTTGCGACGCCATGTAACAGCGATATCAGAGAAGTCCTGGGGTCTAGATGCTGCGAGAACGTCGAACAATTGGTTGCTGATCCCTGTTGAAGCAATATCGACTGCAGTTTGTATTCCGCAGCCGTAAATTCCATCCTGTGACGTGAGAGTGAATATACGCCCATTAGAGAAGCTCTGAATGACTCACATCATAGTCACCCCCAGCGAGTAATGCAATCAATATTAGATCATTGCGGGAAAACTGGGATCCTTGTTCATGGACTTCGATTATATATGTAGAGTCACTTTCGTCTTTGCTGTGTGTATGTCGGGTTAGGAACGATACTAGCGATGCTACGAAGCTAAAGCTGTTCCTACTGACATTCGAATTACTTGGCGGGCGCCAAAGATCATCGTATCAAAATCTTCAGACAGCACAGCGTCGATTCGGTCCATAATTGAGAGCATTGCCAGCTCGGCCTCTGCTTCACCTGGAGCCTAAAGTACACATCAAGGAAAGGAACACCATAACAAGGAGACAACGTACATCCCAATAGGAGAACCCAAACCCATCAAGGAGCCGCTTGAAATCAGTCGTTAACCAGTCTGTTGTCCTACTCACACTTTTTTTACGCTTGTCGACAGGGCGTCCTGGGCCATCGAAAACGAATATAGGGATGATAGGAAGGTGGAAGAGGCGCCCCAGTCTTTTGAATAGAGAAGCTTGCGCAGCGTTCTTTGTCTGTCCAGAGTGATATTTTGCTGCGAACATCCACCCGCTAGCAGTTGTTAGCCTTAGGGACGAGAATGGATAACATTGCGTACCTGGCATCAACACCTACTCGTGGCCCTAAGCTGTGAAGGGGACCAGAAGATATCGTCTGTGTGGACCAGTCGATCAATGATACTGGTTCTATGGACTTGAACAGCTGCAAGAGATTATTAACACTTAATCCTAGTATTTCGGAGTGAAAGATACATACATTCCAGCCGCCTTTAACACCCATGACAGTATGAGAGAGATGTGCGACAGGGGCTACTAATGATCGCTTTGTACTGGATCATCGAACCCAGAGGTTTGGGACCTAAATGAAACAAAAGTGAGCAACCAACTTCGAAGAAATGATTTAACACTCACGACAATAGCATGAACCAGATTTCTTCGATGTTGGCTTACAGACACGAAAGCGCACCTTTCATACAGTATGAAATCATGTAGTATTAATCATTATAACATACAAAAAGTAATCACAATACCCAAAAAAGCATGTAGTTGGCATACTGTACTAGTCATTGCGGAACATCTTTTCTCCGTCGTTTAGGCGCTCTGACTGGAGACTCGCGTTGGCTTTGAGCCCAGCTAAGGTTCTTCCGGTAGTCTTCATCGCCGTCTGCTGCGACACACATGTCAGAGGACACGACTTCCAAAGGCTCGCCCACGAACTTGTCAACCTCACCCGATCGCTTCGAAACCTCCCTGACCCACCACTTGGTTGGTTTTGAGCTCTCGACGTAACGAATACCGCGGATGAGTTTCCCTAAGCCAGGGCCTTGTATGATGACCCATCAGTGGAAGTCATGCACGTTCGGTTCTACAGGTTTGATGATCCTCCACGGTGTCAAGACCTCCTTGGCAACAGTTTGAAAGAGGTGCATTATTTTGCATCCCGACCCAGTAAATTCCATCCGAACATTTTGTGGCTGGGTTTTGCCCAACATGTTCACACGCAGTACTCGTTGTGCAAGTGTGGGGTGCTGGCACCAGTGGCGAGTAATGGGTTCTGGTGCAGAGGGATCCCAGGCATTGCCAGTGCCGGAGTCCTCGTTCGACCCTGCGTAAGGCGGTGTGACGGACCTGGGTGGGGGCGGTGATTTTTGCCTAAGTCGTTCCGCAATTTCCTGAGCAAGCGCCTTACCACGCTCGACATTCTTTTGTTCATTCCCCATGCGCCGATACTCTCGTGATGGCATGAAAGCAATTTGATCTCCACGCAGAGGTAAGCAGTACCGTAAGGGTAGACCAGTACTTGTGGATGAGTGGTTAGCTACATATAAAGAAAGACGAGAATTGACTCACCTCTCTTCAACGACTTCATCGTAATCCAGCCAAACCTTGGCAAACCCACCCGTGGCTCTGTAAGTTCGTGATAGGCATACACAAACTCGAATCCCACTAGGCCCCAGCTGCTTCAGTAGCACGTCAAGTACTGTGCCCACCTGCCCCTTGTAAGCATGTGCCGTTGTTACGCTCCGATCATTGCTCGGAAGGACGATAACATTGACATCTTGCCAAGGTGTCTCGCCTGTGTACATCCGATCCGTTATTTTATCTGGTGCCAGTGCCACAAATGCTTTGGGAGAGTTTGTCGAGGCGACGGAATTCCGCCAGACATTAATTTCCTTAAGAAAGTGAGAAATTTGTTACCAGAATAAGCGGATAAAACTCACTCTAGTGTTATCTGGCCAGACAAGAATGTCAAGGGCCACCGCGTCGTCAATACATTGCACGCAGCCCAGTTTCCCCTGATTGTCTCTGGACAATATCTTGACAAATTCGCCCACTCTGAAAGTTTTGTAGATGTCCATCCATCCATATCGACGAACTTTGCCATGATAAGAGCAGTAGACATCCAGTCCTGCGTGAAAACTCTCGATGACTCTGCCCTGTACGCTTGACTGTACCATTACCTCTTCACCAACAGAGAAGATCCACTCTTGTGGTCGAGGACATTTCCACAGAGACCAAGAAACCAATGCTTGCAGTGAATTAGATTTGTTCGTGTCCATGTGCGCACAAGGACTGGCAAACATCTGTAATATATGAACCGGAATATTGCCAGCGATTGTGACTGATTTGGCACTGAGTTCCAGTATCTGGAGGCCATCCTCAATGAGGGGCTTAGTGCCAGCCAGACCCGGGCCAGAGAATGTATGTGCCTCGTCACGTGTGGCTACCACCAGAGGGGCTTGAGCATAATCATCCGCGATGCTTGAAATATACCGTGGAATGAAAGCAACGTCATAGCCCCAGTCGTGAGTCGCTACGATACACCCGACGTTGCCTTTGTACGCGCCAAGGTCAGGCGTTACCCAATCCCCCAGCTCGATGACATGTATAGTGTGATCAACGTCCGCATCGAGCTCGTCTTCGATGTGTATGGATTCGACGATAATGTCATCATCAAAGACCCAGATGCCTTCAATATCCAAGAGCTCTTTGTGTGAACATTGGCTGATCTCGCCTCGGAAGTAGACCCAGCCTGATCTATGCTCGATAACGTCGACATCTGCAGTATCCTTAAGGTGCTTAGCAAGGACGCCCTCTTCGCCAACCTAATCGATGTTAAAGTAAAGATAATTTATCCAGGAAACAACTCACAAAGCCTCTAACTCGGTAACAGAAGAAATCATCCGCTGTGTGCACAATACTATCAATTGGCCATGAAACACGTTCTTCATTTTCATCGTGACGGCACAGCCATTGAGGCGTTGAGTTTTCATCTGCGGTTGCTCGCTGTCAGCTATGCACGACCCACAAAAATGTACATGTACCGTCACCTACGAATGCTGTGGAGAATCCGCCCTGATCCTCTAGGGCATTCACACTAGCATTCATTTTTTAATTCAGTTATTCATTCTTTCAGCTGGTAAATTAATATACTAAGGTCAGTATAAACAAATTACTACTACACCAATTGTTCATACCTCCATAGCAACACTAGCCAAAAGGCTCACCTTCCGACATAGTAGTGGTACGAAGGCAAGAGGAAAAGGCTTATGTAAGCAAGCAGCAGCTTGCGATATTCCCAGGCGAAGCTGGCCTCCGAGTGCATCGGAGTGGCTGTGCTCGGCAGAGGCCAACTTGGACTTGGATGATCAACTTATGCTCTATTCGGTCACACCTCACTTATGCACTATCCAGATGCATTACGGTGAGCCAATAATACGGAAAGCCGTCCCTCTTGCTATTGGTCTTCAGCCTGACCTTGAGTTTGTTGCGTTGCTGATAACGGTTACACTAGACTCCTGACTTGGCGCATTACTCAACATATTCCCAGAGTGAAATCATACCAACAGCTAACTTAATGTTGAATTACATCCTCATGCCTATCCGCCACGAGCAGTTCTATAAAAATTTCGCTCACAAACAAAACATGAAAGTAAGCACCTTCTGCTGGTCAAATCTAAATCTAATTAGTTTTTGACAAAGTTTCTGTAGGCTAGTGTATATATTCGAACTTGGGCATTGCAATGTTGGAATGAAGGCTCGCAGGTCGAGCTGCAGCAAGAGCTACTGGCACTGAAAGCCGAAATTTGACAACAGCGTGCGATGGATGGACTTGCCAAAGAAGAGGCGGTAGTGAATGTACATTTGCTTGCACGAAAGGCATAAGGAATATCCTTACCTACCCCTTCCTTACGATGACCGACTTTATTACCGGTCCTTGTTGCCCATAGGCTGTCCCTATGTTCATGCTATCTCCTTAGAACCATTCGCTGTACTTTTGGCCGCGTACATCATAGCCACCAACAGTTAACGTTGTTTGTTTCTTTTTATCTGCACATCTGTGAATATAGCCTGAATCACGATTGTAGAGTGAAAGATTCGTTAGATTTGTGCTGTCTACGACTAAGTAACATCGTACGTTGATGAACCTATACTTCTGTGGCAACGGCACACCAAAAACTCAAAGAGTAATGGTTAATGACGGCGTAGACCAGAGATAAAGGTACTGTGTTGTGCGAGTTGTTCGGGGCACCTCTGTGCGACATAATCACTTCCTCTAGACGCGAGTTTATACTGCGACTTTTCAGTCAAGCAAGTAGCACTCAAGCGATCGAGTACTAAAAGGTTTTGGCTGTAGGCCGGTGATAATCTCGATAACGAGATAGAACGGAAGAGGGGATGACATGAATACCACAGATCCGGTGTAAAAGCAGGATAAATGACTAGACAAGGTCTCTAGACGAAGGTCCTATGAAAATATCGGCGATAATGAAGCTATGTGTGTGGCAGATGGGTTATAACCGGTGTAGTGTCAAAATACTGAAGGGGGCGATCCTAATAATGCCAGTTGATGGTGGCAAGAGTGTGAAAATGAGTCTATGTCTGGTGGGGCGCGGTGATGATGAGTGCTGGTCCTATATGAGACGAAATATACTGAAGTCGATGTTGAAAGCTGAGTCTAGTCGGAGATGATCCTATCCAATCCTATGACGGTCCTAACCGGTGATGAGTCCAATACGATCCTATGTGACCATTTTGATTCCTATAAGTCTGCCAGAGACTACCCAAGTGGGCTGCGATAAACGATGTTGAAAATAAAGCCGAATAAAACTCCTATGGTACGAAGATGAAGACGACCCGATCCTATAAAAACTAAAGAGACGATGTACGACGCGAGCGTACGGTGTTACGCACTAGATGCGTGTATTAAACCAATAATGACGGGTTGCAATCAAAGGTGCGACGAGCGACCGAAGATAATGCTAACACCGGTCGATCACGGTGTAGAGCGTGTGTCTCAAAGAGAACAAAAGGGGTGTGAAGCTTAAGATGGTGTAAAACCAGTCCCTTGCCTATAGCGAGCGTATGGGGTGCAAACAAATCTTGTTGTTCGTGTACTGCACTATGCATGTAATATGGTCATTAAACCAGTACTAATGAGCGTAGCAAGAGTGTAGAGATGAGAATATAGCCGGTTGCGAGCGTTATAGCGAGTGCTAATAGCAGAGTAGCAGGTAGATAGATATGTTACTTTCTTCTACGATTTTCTATGGATTTTATACTACCAGAGATATTTATTAATAGAGAGACTTAGTAAAACTGTAAGGCTGCGGCTTGGTAACTATTCCAGCATCAATATGCATCTCTGTAGTCGGTTGTAACAGCTAATCCTTTGCATTGCTGAAGACAGATAAATTCACTATAGGTTCAACGACCATATTACATGCATAGCGCAGTACACGAACAACAAGATTTGTTTGCACCCCATACGCTCGCTATAGGCAAGGGACTGGTTTTACACCATCTTAAGCTTCACACCCCTTTTGTTCTCTTTGAGACACACGCTCTACACCGTGATCGACCGGTGTTAGCATTATCTTCGGTCGCTCGTCGCACCTTTGATTGCAACCCGTCATTATTGGTTTAATACACGCATCTAGTGCGTAACACCGTACGCTCGCGTCGTACATCGTCTCTTTAGTTTTTATAGGATCGGGTCGTCTTCATCTTCGTACCATAGGAGTTTTATTCGGCTTTATTTTCAACATCGTTTATCGCAGCCCACTTGGGTAGTCTCTGGCAGACTTATAGGAATCAAAATGGTCACATAGGATCGTATTGGACTCATCACCGGTTAGGACCGTCATAGGATTGGATAGGATCATCTCCGACTAGACTCAGCTTTCAACATCGACTTCAGTATATTTCGTCTCATATAGGACCAGCACTCATCATCACCGCGCCCCACCAGACATAGACTCATTTTCACACTCTTGCCACCATCAACTGGCATTATTAGGATCGCCCCCTTCAGTATTTTGACACTACACCGGTTATAACCCATCTGCCACACACATAGCTTCATTATCGCCGATATTTTCATAGGACCTTCGTCTAGAGACCTTGTCTAGTCATTTATCCTGCTTTTACACCGGATCTGTGGTATTCATGTCATCCCCTCTTCCGTTCTATCTCGTTATCGAGATTATCACCGGCCTACAGCCAAAACCTTTTAGTACTCGATCGCTTGAGTGCTACTTGCTTGACTGAAAAGTCGCAGTATAAACTCGCGTCTAGAGGAAGTGATTATGTCGCACAGAGGTGCCCCGAACAACTCGCACAACACAGTACCTTTATCTCTGGTCTACGCCGTCATTAACCATTACTCTTTGAGTTTTTGGTGTGCCGTTGCCACAGAAGTATAGGTTCATCAACGTACGATGTTACTTAGTCGTAGACAGCACAAATCTAACGAATCTTTCACTCTACAATCGTGATTCAGGCTATATTCACAGATGTGCAGATAAAAAGAAACAAACAACGTTAACTGTTGGTGGCTATGATGTACGCGGCCAAAAGTACAGCGAATGGTTCTAAGGAGATAGCATGAACATAGGGACAGCCTATGGGCAACAAGGACCGGTAATAAAGTCGGTCATCGTAAGGAAGGGGTAGGTAAGGATATTCCTTATGCCTTTCGTGCAAGCAAATGTACATTCACTACCGCCTCTTCTTTGGCAAGTCCATCCATCGCACGCTGTTGTCAAATTTCGGCTTTCAGTGCCGGTAGCTCTTGCTGCAGCTCGACCTGCGAGCCTTCATTCCAACATTGCAATGCCCAAGTTCGAATATATACACTAGCCTACAGAAACTTTGTCAAAAACTAATTAGATTTAGATTTGACCAGCAGAAGGTGCTTACTTTCATGTTTTGTTTGTGAGCGAAATTTTTATAGAACTGCTCGTGGCGGATAGGCATGAGGATGTAATTCAACATTAAGTTAGCTGTTGGTATGATTTCACTCTGGGAATATGTTGAGTAATGCGCCAAGTCAGGAGTCTAGTGTAACCGTTATCAGCAACGCAACAAACTCAAGGTCAGGCTGAAGACCAATAGCAAGAGGGACGGCTTTCCGTATTATTGGCTCACCGTAATGCATCTGGATAGTGCATAAGTGAGGTGTGACCGAATAGAGCATAAGTTGATCATCCAAGTCCAAGTTGGCCTCTGCCGAGCACAGCCACTCCGATGCACTCGGAGGCCAGCTTCGCCTGGGAATATCGCAAGCTGCTGCTTGCTTACATAAGCCTTTTCCTCTTGCCTTCGTACCACTACTATGTCGGAAGGTGAGCCTTTTGGCTAGTGTTGCTACGGAGGTATGAACAATTGGTGTAGTAGTAATTTGTTTATACTGACCTTAGTATATTAATTTACCAGCTGAAAGAATGAATAACTGAATTAAAAAATGAATGCTAGTACGAAAGCCCTAGAGGATCCCTTCAGCTCTCCAGACTCTATTTGATTTCCGTTTTCTCCATTTCTACCTGTCACGTCATTGCCTTTCGGATAGTACTGATAGATAATTTTGAAGGTGCGACGTTTGTGCTGCTTACCCAGCATGTCATGGAATCTGATAATTTCCAGAGCTCGCCGTCATTCTACATTCTATATGGATTCTCGTACGCTCCGCAAAGACGACTTACTCAAGAACTTGCCCAACTTCTCAGGTGCAGATCTAATACCTCTCGTTTGTCTAGTCTGTTCATGTGTATTATAGGTGCATTATCTTTCAGTGATGGTCGTGTTGGTGCCATCTTTGCCCATCTTCCATTCTTTGTGACCTCTGTGACTTCCAACTTCATTCCTTCACCCTCCACCAGTAACGAAGTTCACCTGTGTGCTGATGGTCGATTTGGATACCATGACTACACCCACATCCCCCAATACTATGCAGAAGCTTATTGTCACCTCCCTCTCATCCCACGCCAGCCGACTGCACTTGAAGTCAACCACCCTTATCGCGACTACCCGTATATGTGGGAAGATGTCAGTAATGACGACATAGAGTGGACTACAGGCTCTGTTCGTGGGATTGGCTTGCTGTGCCGGCCTTGGCAGGATTGTTTATCCCGTGCCTTCAATCACATCGATGACCGATGCGGCGCTATGTTGGTGGACAATGGAAAGTCGTCAGAATACCAAGATTTACTGAAGATTCTCCGTTCACGTATGCAAGGAGTACTCGACCGCTTAGGCCATGTCGCAGCGGACGCCTTTACCATTCAGGTGTTAGCTGCGACTGCTCAGCGATTCTGGCTCGAGATTGTTGCTGCCCTGGACTATATGGATTGGTGCAAACCGGTCATGGATGGCATCAAACCGCTGGGTTCTGCCCACAGATCTGCACATCGCATCGGAACGTTTACATGGGACGTCGGTGTAGCGCAGCTTTTCTTCAAAGCTGATATTCCGGTATATTTCATTCGTCCTTTCAATTCATTCACCAATCAAGTCATCCTGCGAGCTGTCAATCTGACCAAGTCCAACATATGCTCTTCGTCTCCCGAGAACGAATTCCCTGTCGTTTTCGATGGACCACCTTCAGACCCCAAAAAATATGTCGCCCAGCATCGACGTCTGTGTCTGTTCCAAGGATATCGAGATCCATTCAACTTCCGCACCATTCACTCCGTGGCGACTTTGATCTCATCAGCATCAGCGACATCATCCACTATTGGTCCTATACGTTTGGACCGTACTGTTTCGCGTCGTTCAAACTTCTCTTCACGAAGTGGATGCCCAAAACCAAAGACTGGTAAGGTTTTCAATGACTACATACATGCACAAAGTATTCATGAATCGATAGATACGAAACAAGTCAAGTTCAATGATATTCAGGGTGATTATGCCCCTTTGGCCCTTCCTGCTTGGTCTGCGGCGTTGTCTTCGATTGATCGATATTCTGAACGTGCCAAAGCGGCTTTCCCTGATCCAGTGGCTGCAACATACATGTTCCCTGAACCGAGGCTTATCACCAATGCCAACACAATTCGACAAAAGTCATCTCTGCGGCAATTAGATCACTCTTTTGACGCGCTCAAATTTCGTGCCACTGCCACTGCCTCTGATGCGACACCACTTCGCACTCAACAGTGGCATGACCTGCTGGCCCTCGCGCTCAAATGTGCTGATGGACCTAGTTCAAGCAAGTCGAAGGATACGCCCTCCATCAAGGCGTTCCAGGAAGCTGAGGAAATGCTGGGCTCATGCATGCGTAATCAAGGCATCGAAGTTCAGCTTGTACCCCCAATATCGTCTGGGGATGAGCCTTTCGACTTGTATCATGGACGCCAACTGGTTTGGGAGCTGTCTGAGCTCAATTTTCGCTACGAGCTTCTCGCTCTAGACTCTCGTGTTGCTGTAGGGCCCTCACTACCTTCAGAGGATGTCACGGCGGCAGCGGCGGCTCTCAGCGATTTCAATTCAGATCGTCAACATGCTGTTTTGAAGGTCTTCCCGGATGGCACCTTGATCACATCAAGCGAAACTTCAAATGGCGATTTTAGTGGAGATTGGGCTCAGCGACGTGGGTATATTATTGATTTGCGTGAGGTAATGCGGGGCTGGTCTGTTCCACTGCCGCTCGCATGCAAGGGTTCAATGGGTGCCATGGAAACTGAAGGCGCTCTGAGGGTCGAAAAGGCTGTGGCAGCGCACTATGCCCAGACTTTCTATGACTTTTTTGGATGGCCACCCATTATTCCTCATTGTAGACCAAAGGATGATCATTGATTGGAATAACCGCGCGCCGCTTTGTTATATAAACTTGAATTAAATTTTGAATATCTTTTTTCGCAGGGAGAGGAGCTGACATAGTCGTCCCTCTTCTGCACCGAAATTTTGAATATCTTTATTGGGTGGTGTCGATGAATATGAATATCAACAGCAACAGATACAAGTGGGGGCCAGGAGCACCGGTCAATCTCAGTGTTAAAGTCAATCACAATGCAAACATTAAAGGAAAAGAAGGTGATGGGTGAAATACTACCAGGGCAGGGTAACTACGTTGACATCAAAAAGAAAAGAAGACTGCCAGCCTAACATGATGTTCGGGCCCGCCAACTGTCTTTTCCAGTACGTTGTGAACGTCATTTTTCAGCCTCGAAAAAACTTCCAATCTTTTTTAGCGGTGGCAAACAACACTTTGGAAACATCAAGAAGTAGGAAAAATACAATTGTAGGGCGGTCTGACAAACAGAAAAGACGTTTGGATGAGGTCAGGTCAGCAATTTTCCATTTTTCGATGATAAATTATTAAATTATCATTTTGACATAAAGGTGCCTCTCTTTTGTGCTTGCTCGTAAAAAAGTCCTCCCTTCCCTTCCTTCACAAGACAACGAACGATCTGCTCTCTCAAAATCACTCAAAATCAAGATGAGACGACAACCAGAAGATATAATTTGGCGGAAGGCGGCTAGGTTGTGAGTTTATTCTATTCGTTTCTCTCCTCTCCTCTCCTCTCCTCTCCCTCCCTCCCTTCGTTCTTATACCAGGGGCGCGCGTATTTGCGTGTATTCATTTCCTTCTCTTGCCTTGGGGGGGGGCGCGCGTATTGCATGTATTCATTCAATTTCGCTCCCCTTTGGACACGGACGCGTCGCGTCCATGCATGTGATCGAGCGTCGTTTCGTGCCGGTGGGCCTGGGTGTGCCGACTGCCGGTCGGTGGCTGGGCCTCTTTGGTTCCTGTCACACACCGTCACGGTGACCCAAACGTCTCGATTCCCGGTCTAAACCTACGTCTTACTGAAGCATTATATATTATTCCTGAATCATCTGTGATGCAAGACGCGACATCCAGATGGCGCAATTCACCAAATAAGTTCAAAATGATGCAAATTTATCGGTTTTAGTCGGAATACATGCAGATATCCTTTGGAGGAACATATATAGTAAAGGAATTGCATTCGTGAAAATTAATACATCAACTCCGAAGCAAGCCGGTGCACAATTGGTGGTTCCGAGACAGCTGTCTCACTGGTCGTACATGACTCAGTGGCGTTAATTTGCCCTTCTCTTTGTCGTCCATTTCTTTTTCCTCGTCTGCTGAATGCATGTGTTCGTGGTGATCTTCGCCGTAGGCTTTCACACCTGTGATCTCGTGCTTGAGCCAACGGTTCCAACCAAAGTTCTGGTTTCCACCGATAAAAGTCCTAAGCGTATGGTGATCAGAAGATTGAAAGGGTGGCGATGGGTGGAGCAACGAGCATTGCAAGCCGTCACAGAAATGCGTGGAGGGGTCTGATCGGATGAGCTTATCGAGGTTGACGTAACAGAGACTTTTCAAGCCTAGCATACAGTATACATACTATAAGAATAAGAATAAGGGCACGCTCCGAGAGGCCGTGCACATTCGATAATCTACTGATTGGAGGGCTCAGAAAGGATCATACGTTTCCTGCGCTGGAGAAGACAGTTAGTACAAACAATAGACACGACCTAGGTGATCAGACACAGACCCGGAGTGGTTCGAACTGACGGTCGGGAGTGAGATCGTCAGTATCAAAAGAAGACGTTGAGTACGTAGTTGATGACTCGGTGGAGGATGAAGGAAGGAGTGGAGGAGCAGTATCATTGACTGAGGCGTCGGCGATGAATGAGGACGAAAAGGCAGCCACAGCCGTTAGCGCCTTCCTACCGAGGTAGATGAGCAAGCCAGGGCTGTCGACTGAGAGAATTCAGTGGAAAACGCGACTGAAATGTCATGTCACTGACCATGACCTGATGGTAAACGAGCAGGAGCGACTGGATCTGTCAGCTTACGCATCTCCCGGCGAAAATTTCTCCATATCTCTGTACTAGAAGTGTCAGGATAGACAACTGTGTCGTTACCGAAACGACTCACCGGCGTACTCGTCTATTGTCTTGTGTATATACACCCAGATGAATAACTCCAATTCAGTATCTCGAGACACGTCGTGCAGTTCGACGTCACCTCGGTCCATAGTAGAGAATACTATTTCATACCACTCGGGTGAAAACACCGGTGCACGCGTTTTTCGAGGTGGGGGAGCTGGCGCACGATCGCCTTGGGAGAGTTGAACAATGTGGTTTTTCAGACTCGATCCGTGAATCAAACGCCAAGGTAACCTTGACATTGGCAAGTTCACGAAGGGAAAGCCATGCGGAGAGATCCGATTTATTGGGATCTGGAACTTCGACGTCGAGACTAGGTATGAGAACGTTGTACAGCACAGAAAGCGCAGTGGATAGACC